>CM028130.1:1075814166-1077121250 GCA_016271365.2 Neoceratodus forsteri
GTCCTGCCTCCCAGCCAGTTACCTACCCACCACACTACTGTTCTGCCCACACCCATATTCCCTAGTTTGTGCAATAATCTTCTATGTGGCACAGTGTCAAAGGCCTTGCTGAAGTCCAGATACGCCATGCTCACTGACCTCCCCTGATCCACCTCCTTAGTCACCCAGTCAAAACTTTCAACGAGGTTGGTCTGACATAACGTCCCCCTGGTGAAACCATGCTGCCTTGGGTCCTGCAGTCCACTGACAACCAGATGTTCCACCAATGTCTCCTTCAGTAGTGCTTCCAAGATCTTCCCCACTACTGAGGTGAGGCTGACTGGTCTGTAGTTCCCCGCTTCCTTTTTGTTCTCACTTTTATATAAGGGGACTACATCTGCTGTCCTCCAGTGTTTGGGTACTTCCCCTGTTTCCAGTGATCGGCTAAACAGGATAGCCAGAAGTTCAGCCACCACCTCTCTTAGTTCTTTAGGGACCCTGGGATGTACCCCATCTGGCCTCATTGCTTTATCAACTCTTATTACTTCCAGTTCCTTCAGGACCCTTTCTTGGGTAAAGGGACTTGTGTCCATTTCTGCACCATTCTCGGCCCTTGTACTCCCTTCAGACCCATTACCCTCCTCTTCCTCAGTAAAGACTGAGCAGAAATACCTGTTCAGTAAGTCAGCTTTACTGTTGTCATCCTCCATGTGGCCCCATCCTCCCCCTTCAGTCTCACTATCCCTCCCTTTGCCTTTCTTTTTTCTACTTATGTACCTGTAAAAGGTTTTGTCCCCTCTACCCACTGATTTTGCAATGTGCTCTTCTGTCTGAGCTTTGGCTTCCCTTACTGACCTCCCTGCCTCCCTTTGCTTCTCCTACTACTTCTCCTACCCCCTTCTGCCTATGTCATTTTGTATTGCCTGAATGCAATCTTTGTGGCTTTCACTTTCTTTGCTACCTCTTTGGAAAACCATAATCAGGGCCCCTACTTTTCTGCAGCACAGTGGGACCAAGTTCTGTGGCAAGACTACCATTTGCCGCAGAACTTCTGAGGTGGTGGTTTGTAATTTCTGCGGAAGTTCTGCGGCACTAAGAAACTACATCACAGTGTCGGCTTATCATCCTGACTTCACTTTCATGGCAGTAGTTATAGCAATCAGAATGGTGGAAAGCACAGTAACACTAGTTCAAACAATAACAGACATAAAAATACTTTTATGCCTAAAAATGCAAAACAAATGTCTCTCCCTTAAGGTCCTAGCCTGTTGCATAAATGATATATGCAGAGGGGATCTTATGTGATAAATAAGGTATTTCTATATGCATGCTATCTATTCCACTAATGAGGTTTCCACTGTCTGTCACTTACATATTTGTATGTGCTTTCTACACCACTCATGAGGTTCCCACTGTGTATCACTTATATATTTATATACAATCTGTAACATACATACAAATATGCATGTGTGTGTGTGTGTGGTGAGAGAGACAGAGATACTGTACGTGTGTGTGTATGTGTATGTGTATATATATATATAAATATATATATACACAGTATATATATATATATATATATTTATATTATATATGTATATATACTGTATATATATATATATATGTATACATTTCCATGAACTTGCATCCTCATTCCTACAGGTCCCATTGGAAATGGAATAGAGGAGTTATTGCAAAACTCATTTTTTCGTGTCAACCTGCTTTCCCTGGCACACTGCGCAACACTATCAGGCCATGACATGCACGTGAACTAATTGTGAGATAGAGCTCTCCGGCCCATCACAATGTGTCCACCATGTGACAGAACACTGCATCATACCTTCCCAGGCTCCGAGCAGTGATGTGTTACACCAATCCTTGTGCTGTCCAGCCAGCTCCCAGAGCGAATCTCTGAACCTGAGTTGCCGGCACGGAAACCCAGCATGCTACTCTCTGGCCCAACAGCTGTCCCTGCACACAACATTTCTCAATAACTTTTAGGTGATTCTATCAACCAATGACAATATGTAATCAATAACCCTGGCAAAAATGCGTAGAGTGCAATTATTTATTGAACAAGTCTATTCTTTCAACAGGTCTACACATTATTATATTTCACTTTTCTGGGCATAATTACTTTATTTTTCTTAAAAATGTAGACAGTTAAATTAATTTTACTAGTTATTCATTTCAGATAGCTTCTCTATACCTTAAAGGCACGAATAGGTTTGTACAAAGTAAGGTATGGACTTGACAGGTCTGTATTATTGTCTGGACTTTGTTTAAGTTGGCCCTAGTGTAATAATGTAAGACTGAAAATTGTATTAGGTTGTAGTGCAGGTTGAGCAAATATCGCCATGACATGATGTGCTGTGCCACCGTCTCTGGCAATGGGAGCTGTGGTAGATAAGTGACTGTTCATTTCTGTTGCAGAATGCAACTATTTCATTAGCTAATGTATGATGTTATAGCAATGATAACATCACATTCTGAACATATGCGGGGTTTGGTTATAAAAAGAGGGGAAGGGAACCAGATTCTTTGTATAAACAGAAATATTAATAAAATATCCCCAAGAAGAGTGAATTTTGTGGCACCGCAGAAGTTCTGCGGTAGATTACAAGTTCTGCATAAAATTCTACGGCCGCAGAATTCAAGGGGCCTTGACCATAATGGCCTCCTCTTCCTCTTCCTTTTCCTCTTGCTAACCTGCTTAATGCATACTTCTGTTGCTCTTGTAATCCCCGTTTTAAATACTGCCCACTGTTCCTCAACCCCTGATTCCTGTCCCATTCCCCTTAATGCCTCTTTCAAGTTTCTCCCCATTTTACCAAAGCCTGCCCCCCTAAAATCAAGAATACGTGTTTTTGTGTGGTTTGGTTCTCCTCCTTCTGTGATTTCAAACCACAGTGACTGGTGGTCACTGTTCCCCAGGTGATCCCCCACTGTTACCCCCATCACACTGTCCCTGTTTGTGAGCACAAGGTCCAGTATTGCCTTCTGCCGCGTTGGTTCCATGACCAGTACAGTAGTGGAGTTATACTGCATCCTGCTCTCCACTACTCTGGGTATGTGTTTTATCTTAATTCTTTGTTCCTTACTTTTCACAGTACCTTCTTACTTAAGATATATTCATGATGTAAGGGATTACAGTAAAATAAACTATTGTTTTACTGTTTTAAAATGTTTTATTGTTCAAAGAAAATCAAGTGAGATGCAGCAGAATCTTGATTTCACTGATTCTGCTAAAGACCCAGTGGGGCCTCTATATGGAAGTTCTGAACATATGATTGTTGTCTTGAATGAGCTGTAGCAGAATGTGTCTTACCATGAGATCGACTATAATAAGCCTCAGAGTAGCTAGGAGTCATTGTATAGTAGTCTGATATGTCTTTATTTAGCTACTGTGGTTTTGTTCCCAGAATACAGAGTTTATATACAGAGCATCTCGTTTACAAGGGGTGATGGGGAACAGTAAAGACAGCAAGCCAGGAAGGTCTCAGACACAAATTGTAACAACTTTGTTCAGTATGATAAACCAGTCATTACATGGAGGATCCTCTTTCAGATGAGTATGGTGTGCATTTCTCTGAAGTACAATTTAAAAGTGAAAAAGAAACATGTGCCCATAGCAGAGATCTAACCCAGGTCTGATTGGAATACCCATCTGCTGCTCCTACCAGTTGAGCAACCACGACAACTGGAAACTAGGGACTGCAGCAGACACAAATCTTTCTGACTGCACACTCAGAGTTTCACACATTTGAATTTTACACTGCACAAGAAGATAAAGCAATCAACAACGCATTCTTCCAGAAAAGACCCCAGAGTACCATTTAAGCATTATAGAACAAGTTGGGAAAGATTTCACTTTTACAGGCAAATACTTTCACAAACCCACATTTTTGCTAATTTATGTTTCCGTGCAAAATCATTGGATATGGCCACTTTTGCACAATGGTTGAAATCAAGTGAAAATTGCTGTCTTTGCATCTTTGCAGAAATCACATCAAAACAGTTTTCACATGGAAATAAAATTTTGTAACTCAATTTTCAATGTAAAAAGAAATTTTGATTTTAATGAAAATCATTTTGTGAAAATGTGGTGAGGCAGTTTTGCTCAATCCTAATTAAAGCACATAATACTAGAAATTATAGTCTGTAAGCAGTGCTCGAGTATCTTTTCCAGGAGCAATATGAGCACAACAGTCTTTACTTGAGACTTACATGGACTGAGGGTGGGGGAAAAGGAAGGATAAATATTAAATACGCCCTTCTAATAAGGAGAAAAGGGAGAAGGATTATTCAGCTGAGTGGTGGTGGTATAGGGAGTGGTGGGAAGGAATTTACACACAAACAGTCTGAGGGAAGGGAATGGCATCTGAGAGGAACAAGGAAGCGGAAATGAAAAATGATCTATATCATGCTCATCTGGTACAGGACCAAGTACTGTAGGCTGTTTTGGTAATCCAACATGCAAGGTCCAAAGCATTGGGCTTTCACTTGCCTACACATCTTTAGATAGTGGTGTCTAAATAAATTAGATAGGAGTTCAAACATACATTTAGGTCTGTAGAACCCTCTTGAACACCAAATGATATGTAGTATTTTTATAACTCCTGGTCACTGGATGGATTTCCCAGTATCTCATGTTCATTTACACGTTATTTTTTTATTGTTTTTGCACTCCCGGTAATTTTTTACCATTTATATCCGAACCTCGCTTTTATACTGTTTCGACTTGCAAGTCTTGCTCTACTCCCTTTCCCTTTTCCCCTCTCATAGGACACAGCTGGAAACAAGCTTTTCTCAGCCCAATATTCTTTTCCTGGTGATGTGTTTTAAATAAGTATATGAAATGTAGTAGTTAAATAGAAAATATTTAGGTAGGGGACCTCTTACTTCTAGACTCCTAGGTGGTGGAACTCTCATTTGTAGGTAGTGGAACTCTAGTATGGTAGTCAATGGAGAAAGTTGACAGAGGTGATGGAACTGTTACACAATTTTTTTAAGAGGTGGTAGAACTGAGTTCTTGTGGGTTCTTCCCAGTTTAATCCCTGATAAAATGCAACAAAAATGGCTATCCAGGCTGTCCATGATCCTAGTAATGATCCAGTAAGGTACAACAGTTTGTGACTCCCCTGCTGACTATCCCAGCCTTGCTGGGCTGTGCACTTAACTATCATCCTTGTCTTTATTTCCCACATGGTAACTGCTCAATAACTCAATTTAAAAACATTAGGTTGCTCCTTGAGTTGGCTGGTGTACCTTACTTTTTTAATCGCAAGGCAGAAGATTGATAGTGATTATCCAAAAGCAGGATGCAATGCTTATGAGAGGAAAGCAGGTGTACAAAATTTGGATTGCACCTGGCAAAAAACAATTCCATGCCCACCTGAATGGCATAGTGTTGTGCTGATACTTGAGTTTGGAAGTGAATCTTGGAAGTTATATTGAGAGGCAGGCTATGGCCGTGACGGCTAGCCCTTGGCAGTGCATCTCAGCCAGGGAGGATTGGCAGCAGGTCACGCCACCACAATCATCCCTGTGGCTGGGCAACAGAACTTGCTTCTGCTGCAGGGTGTGATGGTGTGGCTTTGCAAGGCTGAAAGAGACCTTGTCCCCACCTGTGGAGGAGAAGGAGGCAGGGATAAAAATGGAGAAAAATGCAGTGAAAGTCTAAATGAAGTCTGGGTTCTAACCAGGGTATATCATTGGGAAAACAATATGTCTCTGGGGATTTGCTACTTGCCAGAAAGGAGAAAAATCTAGCTAAAAAAAAAATATAAAAGTTATTTTGTGATTGAGAAACAAACAAACAAAAAAAAGAGTACACAGCATCCGATACATCGAATGGGAAGAACACCTCTCTCCCCTCAGCTAGTAATCAAACAGGAGTTCAGCATGTTTGTAGTTCATTTTCACCAGGTAAGGAAAAAGGTCCGGCTCCCCAAATGATGCGCTGGGAAAACATCAGAACTCACCCAACAACTAACATACTGAAATCTGGCCAGTGGAAAATCATGTACACAAATGCCCGTAGTCCGGGAAACAAGATCCCAGACCTGCAAGCAACAATGACAGAGGCTAAACTGGACATACAGTAGTAGCCATTAGCAAGACATGGTTCACCTATAACCACACTTGGGAGACTTCAGTACCCAGCTATATACTGTTCAGAAGAGACCAAGGGGCAGAAAGGGGGGGGGCCTTTATGTCAATCAAAATATGAAAGCTACAGAAATTCAGAATACACATAAGGAGCCAGAAGAACTGTGGGTCGCCCAGGAAACAGGAAATGGGACAGCCATATGAACTAGGGTTGTCTACATGCCTCCAGACCTGGGGATGACATAGACACATTACTGTTAGAAGATATACAAAACATGTCAGCTTAAAGGGAGGTTCTGATAATGGGAGACTTCAACATGCCAGATACAGATTGGTCAATACCAGCAGGAACATCTGCCAGAATTAGACACATAGTGTATTCCCTGCGGGGGGGGGGGGCTCAAACAACTGGTACAACAACCCACAAGAGACAGGGCTATCCTAGCTCTAGTACTGACTAACAGGGAAAGGATCACAGATCTCCAGGTAGAAGGTCACCTGGGAGCCAGTGACCATCACATGGTATGGTTCAATTTGACAACTAGAACTAAATCATCTTATTCCAAGGTAAAAATATGGGACTTCAGAGGAGCTGACTTTGATAAGATGGCCAACAGAGTTAAGCTAGTCCTGGAAAAAGAAATACACTTGAGGGGGTACAGGCAAAGTGGGCAAGCATTAAGGATGCAATACTTGAAGCAACATCCCATTGTGTTAGACAGAAAAGAAAGTGCAAAAGAAGAAGGAAACCACTTTGATTCTCAAAAACAGTAGCAGAAAAGGTCAGAGCCTTCAGAAAATATAAGGGAATGCAGCAGGATGAAGATAGGGAGGCATACCAACCTTCCTAAGGGAAGCAGGGAAGGCAGTATGGCAGACAAAGGCCCAAACTGAGCAAACACCAGCGCAAACTGTAAAAGAAGGTGACACGACTCTCTATAGATACATTAGTGAAAGGAGCAAGTCCAGAGGGGGTATTGCTAAGATCAAAGGGGTAAGGGGGCATGTGAGGAGGAGGACCATGTAAAAGCTTCTATCCTAAATAGATACTTCTGCTCAGTATTTACTGAAGAGAAGGTAGGGCAGAGCCCACAGCTGAGCACCATGGACACAGGGGAGGGAGGTGTGCACTAGTCCCTTCACAAAGAAAGGGTCCTACAAGAGCTCGCTAAGCTCAGGGTGGACAAGGCAATAGGATCTGATGGCATACATCCCAAGGTACTAAAGGAGCTAAAAGTAGAACTAGCAGAGTCATTATCAGAACTGTTTAGTGAGTCTGTGAGCACAGGAGAGGTCCCAGAAGACTGGAGAAGTGCTCATGTGATCCCGCTGCACAAGAGTGGTAGCAGGGAGGAGGCAGGGAACTACAGACCCGTCAGTCTTACCTCAGTAGTAGGCAAGATTATGGAGGCACTTCTTAAGGAAAGGATAGTGCAGCACCTGGAATCCACAGGAGCACAGAATCCAAGACAGCATGGGTTTACAACAGGAAGGTCCTGTCAAACTAATCTCATAGATTTCTTTGACAGGGTAACCAGAGTGGTGGACCAAGGGGGTGCAGTTGATGTCGTCTACCTTGACTTCAGCAAAGCTTTCAATACTGCTTCACTTAGAATATTGATTAATAAGCTAGGTAGGCTTGGGGTGGGTCAGAAGTTGGTCAACTGGATGGCAAACTGGTTGGCGGGCAGAAAGAGAGTGGTGGTAAATGGTATACAGTCAGAAGAGATGCAAGTTACAAGTGGGGTACCTCAGGGATCGGTTCTGGGGCCAGTCCTCTTTAATATCTTCATCAGTGACATTGCAGATGGACTGAAGGGTAAGGTTTGGCTGTTTGTAGATGACACCAAGATCTGCAACAGAGTAGATGTTCCAGATGGGGTGGGCAGAATGAGAAGAGATCGGGATAAACTGGCAAAATGGTCAGAAGAGTGGCAACTGGTGTTTAATGCAAAGAAGTGCAAGATCATGAACATAGGGAAGAGAAACCCTGAAGCCACCTATAGGTTGGGAGGGGAGTTGCTAGAAATCACAAGGGAAGAAAGAGACTTGGGCACAATCATCACAGATGACCATAAATCATTCAAGCAGACCACTAGAACAGTATGTAAGGCTAGAGGGATGTTGGGGTGTATTAGTAGGGGTATCACAAGTTATAAGAGGGAGATAATAATCCCTCTTTACAAGACACTGGTTAGGCCCCATCCGGAGTACTGCATGCAGTACTGGAGGCTGCACCTGCACAAGGACATTAACAAAATGGAGACAGTCTAAAGAAGGGCAACCAAAATGGTGCAGGGACTGCATCAGAAAACATATGAGAACAGATTAATGGAGCTCAATATGTATACCCAAGAGTAAAGGAGAGAGAGAGGTGATATGATCGAAACATTCAAACATCTTAAGGGCACTAACAAGGTGAAAGAGTCTAACATGTTTCAATATAAGAAAAATAGCAGGACAAGAGGATACAGCGTGATATTAGAGGGAGGCCAATTAAGGGGTATTGTGAGGAAGTTCTTTTTCACAGAAAGGGTGGTGGATGCATGGAATGGCCTACCTCAGGAAGTGGTAGATATGAATGCGGTGCAGGGCTTCAAACAGGCATGGGATAGGCATAAGGGAGCAATACAGATGAGTATGAATAGATAGGCCATTGACAGAGTACAAGCCTAAGGCACATTCATATGGTAGAAAAAATGGGCAGACTGGATGGGCCTTGCAGTCCTTATCTGTCGACAACTTCTGTGTTTCTGTGTTTATGGTCCAGGACAAAGTGTCTCAGTGGGTGACAAAATATTGTCCAGGTTTCGTATTCGTGGCTGATCAATACAAATTTGGGAAGATTGCCCATACAGTATATAGTGGCGTGAGCACTATGTTTCACATATTGTTAAATAAATATGAACTACATGATGGCTTGACTCACAATATATAGGTTATCTCTTGGTATGAGAGGGAAAGACCAGAACTCATGAGTTGTGAGGTCAGGAATGAGTAACAATGTATTGTCCCCTCACAAGCTGAGATAGATTGTGTATTTTGGGTCGAAAAGTTGTGTATTGAGATACATTGTGTATTTTGGGTCAAAGAGTTGTGTATTTAATTTATACAACATCAGTTTAACAGTTATAACTTTTTTAATTAGTTTTTTGTATGAAGATTTTCTGTTTTCCTATGATCTGACTGCTGGCTTCAGTGTTGCACAGGCCTATTATGATGTCATCAGCTTTGTGATAGCTGCACTCTGACTGGTTCTGTTCTGTGCAAAAGTCAAGGAAAGTACTGTAATTGTGATATATCTGACCTTTAGAAACAGTAAATATTTATTTGGAGGTAAGTGTGATAAACAAAATTATCAGAGAAAATGTCACTAATACCACCAACAGCTTAATCTTGTTCTGGAAGTCAGTTTGCATCTTTATACATATTCCCCTTCCCTTTCCCTCAGGTCGCACCTAGAAACGAGCCATGACTCAGTGTACCTCTCCCAGTGGCCAACTTTCAAATAAATTAAATAAATAAATAAAATAATAAATTGCCACTGGTGTATAAAAAGAATGAACAAGTACATTTGTTGTGCTCTCTTTGAGCAGTGCTGTTTAATGTGGATCTTTAGTTTCATGGCTGGTCTTTAGCATAGCATGCAAGTCCCATTAAAAGAAAGGGCTCTCTAGGCAAGCTTCACAATTACAGTATTTCAGGACACCCTCCTATTTCAGTACTGTGACTGCCATACAAGGGCTGAACTTAGGAATGGAATACAGCATAGACACTGCAAATGTGACATCCACCTGGGGCCCAATATTCAAAAATGGGCAAAGCAGAGTGCAAAGTTTGGCGCTGTGCTTTACCATTGCCCATGATGCTGAGAATGCTATAGTCAGCTGGATAGCACATCAGCACTATCTGGCTGAATATAGAAGCTCGTCAGTGCAGCACTAAGTTAGGTAGCAATGACCTGACATGGCACCCTGCTGTGCAGGGAATAGCAATGCCAGACCTGATGGCACCAATTGCCCCAGTACGATATTCAGAAGTACCCATGCAAATGAGCCCATTGGGCATGCAAGGTGCTAACGGGCAATTTGCATGCCCACCATTGGGACATTTGCATGGAAGGTGGTGGTGGTGTTGCGTGGCTCCAACCCTGATTGCCCAGTCCCAGAACATGCAGCCATTCCCTGATGTGTAGCAGTCCCCCCACCCTCCAATCACCATCCATGATAGGTAATGTTAAGTCCCTGGTGTCTAATGGTCCTACCGATCGCCAATCCCCAGTGATGTATGTAATAAGGGAAGAACAGTGAAGGTACACCCAAATGTGCTCCGTACAGTAAGAAATACCCAAGCAACCCATATTTCCTGGTGTCTAGTGGTACCCCTAACCCACTGATCCGCAATCCATCATAATCAATCCCTGGCATCTAGTGCCCCCCCCCACCATGGTACTGATCACTCACCCTATCAACCTCACCACCTGCCTGATATGCTGGTGCTGAAGCTGACATAGGGCTGCTGGCACAGCCATCCCCTCTCCTCCTTGCCTGGCTGCTGTATGACAGCGCAGTGAGTGTGCCTCCAATGTATTATACAGGGTGCATGTTCTTTGTACTGTACAGGGTGTGTGTGTGGCCAATGTACTCTACATGGATTACACCTTGTACAGTACACAGGCCGTGCACTCCCTGTAAAGTACAGAGGATATGTGGCCTATGTAATACATTGGACGCACGCTCCCTGAGCTGTCATATGGTGACCAACCAAGGAGATGAAGGGAGGGCTGTGTCAGTTGCCCTATGTCAGCTGCAGCAATAGCACATTAGGTACGTAGGGGATGTTGGCAGGGTTGGTGGTCAGTGCTGCAGTGCAGGTGGCTGGTAGATGCCAGAGACTGATTACAGGAGATCAGGGATTGGTAGGTGGGGAGTACCACTAGATGCCAAGGAATATGGGTTGTTTGGGTGTTTTTTATTGAAAGGAACATCTATTGGTGTACTTCACCATTTTTCACTTATTACATACAGGGCCAGTAATCAGAGACCAAGGGGATCACTAGACACCAGGGACATCATTTTTGGTAATGGGGCTGGGGATCAGAGATAGAGGGGACCTCTGGATGCCAGGGACTTCATGGTAACTACCAGAGCTGGTGATTGGAGGGTTGGCGGGCACTAGGCACCATGGTATTTTGTTTTCATTGTTGGGACAGCAATCGGAAGGTGGGGACACCAGGGACTTAACTTCACCTACCAGGGATGGCAGTTGGAGGGTGGCAAGACAGCTAGATACAAGGGACTATTTTGCCCTTACTGAGGCTGGAGATTGGAGGGACAGGGGGACCACTAGGCACCAGGGATAAATATAGTTAATGCAGAGCCAGCGAGCTGAGGAAGGGGGCCACTAAGCACCAGGGATAGATTCCTTAATGTGGGGATGGTGATTGGTGGGTGGGTGGGAAGGCCACTAGGTACCAGGATATTTTATTTATGTTCTGAGGCTATTTATCACAGAATAGAAGACCACAGCCCACATGGGGGCAGGTGTGCTCCGCAACCTGCCAACTTTGCTGTAGCCTGCAGTAACTCCAGTGGCCACTAGGGTTACCTAGAGTAAGATGGGCTTTTGTTCGGTTGTATTTGCACTGCACAAAGTGACTGTGCTTAGCCCTTTTGAGCAGTGCAAATGTACTGAATGATTAGGTTATGCAAGTATTCCTGTCCCCCCTTTGTGCACTTGCATACATTATTTTTTGCCCTGATGCTAACCCTTGTAGCCCATGCAAATTCCCCTTTCAATAGTGCAATGAGACGCAAACCCTGGGCTAACAGTAAGCAATCTGGACAATCAGTTTGCCTATGGGGAAAACTTTTGAATATATTTCCTCTGGCTTGCTGCACATCAGTGGTAGACTGAACAAGCAAGAGGATCACATCAAACTCTAGCAAATGTGGGTTGTTACTTGATGAAACATATTGTATATCTTCTGATACCCTGTTTTTATTGTCTCTGCCTTCCCCATCTCTCCCTAGTGTTGCAGGGTGAGCTGACTATGAGAAAAGTACAAAATTAGATGGAGGCTGGGGTAGGATTAATTACATTTGTAAGAAAGTTTGAAATATGACTTCTCAGTTCTGGCAGTATGGGTCAGGTGATCATTGCTGCTTCCTGTTGATATGACAATGCAATCTCCATATCTTGACTGACAAACTATCTAGGTGGTTGCACTCCTGTTAAAGCATGTGGAATTACCACAGAAACCCGACCAGCACAGCAGTCCTGTTTGTATTCAGTATTCCAGGCAAACACGTGTGGAAGAGATCATTGCTCTGGTTGTACTACTATATTAGTGACCAATAGATATGACAGGGGTTGGGGGATTGTCAGACTAACAGCAGCCTGGTTTATACCACTTGATAAAATTTTATTTTTGAGGTTTCAATACATTTTCTATTTGTTTTGGCCATACTGCCACTTATGTGAACAACTCTGTGCTGATCTGGAGTCATTTTTATGTTTTCTTGTGTGCACGCGTGAGAAACATCTTAGGGCAATAGGACTTTTTGAAGGTATGTGCCTGTCCTTACCAATGCAGTTGTCAGTGTAAGGGGTACATCCGATATGCACCAATGGATCAGCGAGCTGTCTATGACAGCAGTTTGAGAGCAGTGGTCTTGATTTGAAAGAAAAGGTCTGCTGCAATCAGCAGTGGTAACGTGTCTCTACTTTACATATATGCTGTGTTATGTCTTCCTTTTCTCACTCCCCCCCCCCCCGCACATGTGGAGCTAAAAGGAAAAATGTTTCTGTAATGACAAATGGTAACCTGGAACAATTGTAGAGCAAAGGATTTTCAGTTTGGGCTGCTCATCAACAAAAAGCTACTCAGTGTGGGTAAAAGAATTTTTGTTTTGGGCTGTTCCGCTATAAATACCTACTTAGTATGGGTCATTTGGACAATCGTGGAGCAAGCTATTTTCATTGTGGGATGCTCTGCTACAAATTGTCTGATGCTGCATGGCAATCTGTACAGTGATGTGCTGCTGCTGCACTACAAAAAATTTTTTTCATTTACCTTTGCAATATCCCCCCCCCCCCCAAAAAAAAGAAAAGGATTTAGCGGGAGTCTGATATGATGCTGTAACAATGCATGGCAATCTGTGCAGTGATGTGCTGCTGCTCTGCTGCAAACAACTTATTCATTTGCCTTTGCAACATCCCCCCACCAAAAAAGAAAAGGATTTAGAGGGGATCTGATATCATGCTGTTTCTGACTCCTGCAATTTGCATAAAACTGGCCCGTCCCTCTTCATCATTGCAGTTATTTGCTGATCACTGCAGTATACTGTGAGTGTGTCCCTGTGTCTCTCTTTCTCTCTCCCCCGTTTATCTGTCTGTGTCCCCCACTGTGGTTCAGTACATGCAGGTGGAGTGGCACACCCCACCGTGACCCGAATCCCAATGGAGTACACCCCATTCATTCTGTGGCTCTGCCATGGTCATCTGCGGCTGAGAGAGAGAGAAGAGAGTGTGAGACACACAGATTTCCTTTGCCCCCTGCCCCCCACAATGTCCACTTCCAGTCCTGTGGTCTAGGACAGTGGGACATCACTGTGCTGTACTTTCTTGTAATGGTGAACTGTACAGTGAAGGAGCCTCCCCCCTCCTAAATTCGATCATTACAGTGGTTCCAGTACAGTGGCAGAGCGCACACTTCAGTCATACTGCAGTTGGGCCCCTTCAGTGATCAGCAGCCATGGTCATCAGTGTGTCCCACAGTCCCTGTGACTATTTCCACTACTGGGGAACCCATGAGGGAGAGAGAGAGAGAAGCATGCATGGGGGGTTAAAGAGTATACCTCACTGCTGGCCTGCTGTCTGCCCCGAAGTACTTCTGTTTTGCCTCTCACTGTCAGTGGCACATTGAGTGAGATGAGCGACTGCATTCCTCCAGTTCGTCCAGCAGCTCCTCTCGCTCTGTGTGTTTTAAAATACTTTCCCTGGTGAAGTGGGCCTGGAGAGTATCTGGCAGCCAGCTGAAGGTTGTGCCCAGTACCGAGTGCTACCCCTGTTGTGTAGATGTTAGCCCAACCCCCCCCGCCCATCTGGCAATAAGCACACTGTTTAAGAGGTCCCTCTGTTTCAAAGTGCCAGGGAAAGCTGTACTCCTCACATATTTGTTTGTCAGCACAGTGAGTGAGAGAGACACAGGACCAGGACATGGAATTCAAAGGGTCTCTCATTATACATTTACTGAACAACAGTGTTCCACCTGTTGTGCAGTTTTCAGCCCCCTAACTGTCTCCCGCACCTGGCCCTCCTTCTCAGCCCCCAAACATAACACAGACACTGAGGGTGTCCAATCTTCCACTGTCACCAACTCCTATATGAAACCCCCTTGATGCTCTATAGCACTGCTCCCAATGAGCAGTCACGTCTTCTTGAATTTTTTATTGTCTTTTCCCCAAGACTGTCCTCAGCACCCCCCCACACACACAAACATACCACTGACACTGGGGTTGCCCAATCCACCAGTGTCACCACCCTGTAAGTAACCCCCTTCCCCAAATGTGCATCTCCCAATGCCCGGTCACATCTTTAACTTTTTATTGTCCCACCTGACCCTCCATCTCAGCAACACCCCCCAAAAAATAAAACATAACAGTGACACGGTGGTGCCCAATCCACCAGTGCTGTGATCAAGAAGAAAAAAAGTCCTTCAGCTTTTTTTCTAAACCATGTGGAAAGAAAACCGTCCATCAATGTATTTTGCAGCACTTAATGTTCCCCACCTGACCCTCCCACTCTGCGCCCAGCACCCCACAGCCCCACAAGCCCTTACATACCAACACTGTCATGTCATCTTTAGTGGACCACAGACACATCTTCACTCTTCAAAGCCAGATCGCGAACTGAAAGAACAGACATACTGTTCAATGTATTTCAGTAGGGTATTGAACTTAATGGCATAACTTGTTTTATATGTTCATATTCTAGGCCCCATTTGCACCTTAATAATAAGAGGTTTTCACCAGTTAAGTTCAATAGGGTTTCTTTTTTGTTAGAACCCTCTTCGGGTAAAAGGGAAAGAAAGTGACATTAACCTAAGCATCAGAAAAAAATCTAGAACATAATTCAGTAACAGTCCTTTCACAGTTTTCTTTCTCTTAGTTTCAGAGACAGTGAGTTATATGTAGTAAGACTAAGAATTTCTTCTCTCTTAATAAATATATTTTCTGATTACCATTATACAGTAGCCTGTGAGAATGCTTGCCAACAATCAAAGTGCTCCACTCCCTGGACATGAGAAGTGTTGGGTAGTGTATCTGATTACGTTGTTATGTAACTTGTAACGGTAACAGATTACTTGAAAGAAAATGTAATCTTGGGACCTTATAAGATTACATTTTCTTTCAAGTAATGCGTTACTGTAACCTGATTTGCTATATTACTTTTTTTTGCAGGACTCCAACTCGGGTTCACCACGTCCCTCTGGCTGATGGCTGTGACAGAGAATTAGTATAGGTATGCGCTGCAGCTCTGCCGGTAAATTATAAGTACTCTCATTGAAAAAAAAAGCTGATTCCATCACTTTCCTGGATGGCCACAAGAACCAGGGAACTTTTGTGGAGGAGGGTGGCTATTGATCAGCTCAGCAGTGCATCACAAATTGTCCATGTATCGATTACAGCCAGACACAGACAGGCATCTCTGCCAAATATGCCTCCTTGAAGTTTATAGTCCCTGGTTATCCGATGGTTTACCTGTTCCTACCCTCTTAACAAGATGCCCTGGTGGTCCAGCAAATACCCAACCTGCTCCCCCAACCCCGAACATTTATAAAAAAAATGCTATTGTGCAAGTAGAGTGTCCTTGTAACAATACTTACAGGCATGGAGCATGCACCAGCACTGAAGAATATGGCAACCTGAACTGCGATTTTCTCCGTCTCGCTCTAAAGTGTTCAGCTCAAACTAAAACAAAACTATTTAAATGTATTATTTTTCATTTTCCTTTATCCTAAGCTAATGAAATTGAGTTCTTCTATCCAAATCAGCTAAGTTTTCATGCAGTCACAGATATTTAAAAAATGAGTTCAGTTAACTCTGATGGCACCTGGGTCCAGTAGCGCGAGCCGCCCCAGCAAGGGTCTCAAATTATTAACTGCAGCTCTCTGATAGAAAAAAAATATCACTGATTCCGGAGGTACTGTAAAGTAGAAAAGGCCTCTGAAAAGAATTAGTCCATCAAATTAATTCCCCACATCACTGGGAACCTGTCGAGGCACGCTGGATGAAACACATAGTGCACACACTCTCCCGAGGGACCGTGCTTCTGAACTAACAGGTGTGCATGGGGAACCAGTCACTTCGAAGGAGAACAGAAGCTATTGGTTTCTTATGGCAGCAGTCAGGTTGGTAGGGCTTCCTTCACGCACAAGCATGTATGATAATAATAATGCGATTTAAATGAATAAAATCTGATTTTTCTGAATACAGAGCACTTGCAGTGTTTTCGTGGTATGGAAAAGGCCTTTGTAAAGAGCAATCCATGTTGTTTACTAAAGGGCAGATTAACACAGTATTCTGACATATTCCAAAATACCGTCAGGCTACTGTCACGTTCCAGGTAGTTATTTTGAAATTTCAGTCAGACCTACTTCAGAATGGTTTCTGAGAGAGTGGGAACATCAAGTGGAGCACCTCAGATGAAGCAGAGGAAAATAAGCACATTTTTGAGTGGTAAGTCCACTAAAATTAATAGTTTTTGTTACAGTACAGATAAATTCATCTGGGCAGTCACTTTATAATTGAATGTTATTCAGCAGCAATGTGCAGCAGCCACAAGTTGGCAATGAGCCTGCAGCCCGAGCACAGCCGACCTCAAGGTCCTTGTGAATACTGAAAGTCAGAGTAAGCACATAGCTAATAACAACACTGTTTTCATTTTCCTTTTATTGGAAAAATGTTGTAAAATGTAGTGTTCATTGAAGTCAAGAATGAAAACTACATTTTACAACTTTATCACGAGTTGCTGCAGTCGCTGATCGGAACATAAAGCAGACAGCCAAATAGCTGTCATTGTCAAGGTTGCGCTCTTTAGGCTGACTTCAATCAATCAATCAATCATTCAATCAATCACTTTATTTAACCAGGCATAACCACCATTGAGCAAGCTCATTTTCAAGGTGGTGCTGGGCATTTATACAATACAGTACACTTCATAAGAAATTAATTACGGTGGACAGCGGTGCAAAAAAAAAAAAGAAAAAACACTGTGAGGGTGCTGGTCAATATGGGCCTATACATACCAGTTAACATAATTAACATGTTGTGGGAGACCCGCTGCAGCAGAAATACAGAGTGTTTGTTCAGCAAAGACATGGACTGCTTAAAATGGTAACCCCTGACTGTTTTTTTCTCACAAAAAAAATTATCTTCTACTTAAAAAAAAAAAAAGAACTCATGTCAGGTCATGATTAATACTATCTTTATCAATACCGCTGCAGTTGAACTACCTTTGGCTCTTCCAAAGCATTTAATTTCACGTGTAAGATTTGCTATGTGGGACTTTGTGTAAATGCTGATTAGCAGTGGCACTATCCAGGTCAACTGCTTCATCGGAGCTGAGATCATCATTCTCGGATGAAGCAGCTCTGCTGCTTCATGCTGTCAGTGACAGAAGCAGCTGTTCAAGATCCTCTGTCACACCACATTTTACAGATTTACGAGCAGACACGTAGGACTGGTTTCCTAAATACTAGGGAACTGTTAACTTTTTTTTCCTCGATGAAATTTTAACTGTATTGCTGCACTGTTCAGATTGCAGATATGAGCAAACCTTAGGAAGTTGGGCTATGCCTCTGTCAGTAGGATCCCCATGATTTAAAAGCAGTCCATTTGAGAAAGGGGTGATCTGAAATAGATGACAAACTAGAGTTCTTGCAGGTTTTACAGCCAGCAGACCTTAACTGAAGAAAGATTTTTTTTTTCTTTTTCTAAGTACTTAGCCCACGTTTGGACAAAATGACAAATTAACAACTGATCACACATCTGATTCCTTAAACTTTTAGATGGCTGCCTATTCAAGAATGAGTAGTGCTGTCACAGAGTGTAGCATGAAAAGAACCCTACAGAAAGAGGTACACTTGAATAAGGAGAGAAGCTGACAAAATAGGAGAAAAACACACTCATTGATAAGAAAGATGGCACTTGCAAAAATGTGAATGCACATGCAGAGCAAAGATTTTATTTACAAAATCCCACACCATACAATGTGTGCAAACATAAAGTCAGGACATTTACCATTGTTGATTCCAAATGTCTAATAAATCAAATGCATACATGCATTACTAAAGTGACAGTGCAGTTGAGCATATCAAAATAATACAGACTCATAGATATGTCTCTATGGGTCCAAATGCCAGATATGTTCAAACAGCTGAAGCCCTATCTGGCAGTCAACAGCCCAGTGCGTTAATCTTAGCAGGAGGTTTGTCAGGGGGGCATGTTCTCTGAAAGAACATTTTAGTGGGTGGAATGCACACCTTTTTATTGTTCTACAATTGTAGTGTAGCCTTTGATATTTACAGGTTTGATTTCTGCCTTTTTCGTTCTGCCACTTTTGCCGGGCTTAGTTATGAATTATTTTGGAATATATTACTTTTGCTTTCTTTCTCATTTCCCTTTGCATTCTCTTTGCATGTTGTCTGCTTATATATGTTTATGTCTTTCTGTAATTCACTTTTTTTTGTTTACAGTTATTCTGACACCTCATTTGTTGTCCAGTGGGTGAGTGATTTACTTTGGTGGGTGGGTGACTGCTAATCCTTACACAGTTAGTATGATAAATTAACACCCTGTTTCACATAGAAAGTTATGGACAGTATAATTAAAGAAAGGAGATGTGACAGGTACAGTAACTGAAACTTTTCATATACAGTGGGACCTGTATAAAATCACATTTAAGATCATGTTAGAAAGGACAATTTATATTTTTTAAGCACTCAAATTTGTTCATATTAGTGATATGAATACAGTTATCAGCCTAAAAAAATCACTTTACTGATTTGTAACGAAAGTGTTTTTCAAATCAGTTTATTAATACTGAATTGATCACATTAGGAAGCTTTGTCAGTTTTATAAGCTGCAATGGTATCCAAGGGATTCTGTTTTGGACTCTCAATACATCTGTCTATACAAGGTGTGCAGAACAAGACAACATATTTAGAATTTGGGAAGCTGAGTCTGGATCCCACATTTTCAGAATTTGGCAGCCTGAGTCTGGATCCAACATGTTCAGAATCTGGCAGACTGAGTCTGGATCTCACATTTCCAGAGCCTGAATGATAAAAACCTGATGTAAACCTTAACTCCATGAACTTGTGAATATGCTCAAAAGTTACCTATTGGTTGTGTGCTGCCACGGGTGCCATACATGTAATGTCCTTGCTGTTTTGTACCAGTCCCAGTCTGGACTGAACAATGTGGTAGTTGGTGTCATTTTGGCTCTTGCTCAAACTGCTGTAACGCACAACAATACTCATGAGTGTAGAAAGACATACTCGAGAGACAGGGACTGTAATTTCTATTTGAGAATAATAGAGCGGGACAACTCAAGTATTGTTCCATATACTTACCTTCCAGCTGATCCTTTTTGTTTTCCTTGTGATCCCAAACTAGGAGCATAAATAACTGAGCCTGCCTCTTGCTCATGAGAGTGGTTTTCTTCATTGAATCAGTCATGTCACGATGAGCTGTGATCATCACTGGTCTTCATACACACTTTCCTAGCTTTTAATGTTTGTATTGTAGGCTATAAAAGGAGTGAAGCTACATCCTTTATTTTTTGTCTCAGGCATTTAAAATGCAGTACATTTTATTGTAATATATTGCTAGCTTTATCACTCAATTTTCTTTGGAAAATACCCTGAAATTAACAAAGAAACATAAAATAACAGTACAACATCCCTCCAAGGTAAACTATATAATCCAAAATATTTTGTAACTTTATTACTTTGTTAATTGGGAAAGTTGACTAGTTTAGGACTCCTGCCTCTTTTGAGTGGTGTCCCATGGTAGGAGGAAACAAAGAAACGCCTACAATTTAATAAGTGTATTTATGCCATAGGATGATGGACATCTAGGGACAGTGAACAACATGCTGGAACTAAAATACAAATAAAGTGTCTGAGTAACTGATTAAACAACAGATGATAATATTTTTTGGCTTCCTAAAACATACTCCTGTGCAGGAAGATGTACCAGTTATGACACTGGAACCTAAATGATGGTATATTGAATATACTATAAAGAACATACTGATGTGTACAAGTCGGTGCCAACAAAGTTCGTTCTGTCATCCTATTCTCAGTCTAAGTTACCTTTTATATTTAACTTCCTATTTAGGATCTTGTGATTTACTTGCTTGTTGTGTACTGAATTGTGTACTGTATATTTCTAATTCTTTTCCCAGTGTTAATAAATTATCTGTAAGTTTTGCTATTACAGATCTAATTTGAAAATATTGAAATATTTGTGAGCTCTCCAGGTTAAATCTATTCTAAACTTGAGAAAAAGATAGTTGGATAATTCTCAACTAGCTGACTGATTTTCATGATCCTTTTATTAATCCAGAGGCCAGACTTTCAAAACATTGTGCAGAGATTGCAACGAGCCCTGCATCACAACAGTAAGGTTCTGATGGTGCACCACACCTGCACCTTATTTTATAATCTCAGGCAAGTTATTTAACTTCCTGTCCACTAAGCTGTGGAAATGGGTAAAAGCAGGACCCCACTGTGAACAATGTTTTGCATCTCAGCTGGGTTATCCTGTGTAAATAAATTTACAATTTAGTATTCAAACACCAGTCTCAAGATTCATAACCCTATACTCTGGGCTACCCAATCTTATTGTTTTACTGATGAATGCCCAATTTAATACAGGGATCCTACCTGTGTTGAGGGAAATCAAACAGGAACAACATGTAACTAAATAAGTCGTCGCATGCTGTGTTATAACTTATAAGATATGAGTTAGAACAGATTGAGTGGAGATTGGCAGTGCATTTTAAGGCATGCAATGTGAGAAGGCAGTAAGGAAGGCTGGAGGGATACTGGGATGTATAGGAAGAGGCACCAATAGTAGAAAACAGGAAGTTGTTATCCCTCTGTATAGACAGTTGGTGAGACCCCATCTGGAGTACTGTGTGCAGTTCTGGAGACCCCATCTCCGCAAAGACATAGACAGAGTGGAGGCTGTCCAGAGGAGGGCAACCAAAATGGTGCAGGGTCTGCACAGAAGACATCTGAAGAAAGACTAAAGGAACTTAATATGTATACTCTTGAGGAAAAGAAGGGAGAGGGACATGATAGAAACATTCAAGTGCCTCAAGGGAATTAACAAAGTCCAAGAGGTAGCATCTTCCAAAAAAAGAGATGTGCAAGAACGAGGGGGCACAATTTGAAGATAGGGCGGGGGACGGCTCAGGGGTAATGTGAGGAAGTATTTTTTCACTGAGAGGGTTGTGGATGCATGAAACAGCCTCCCTGAGGAGGTCATGGAGTCCAGAACAGTGGGGGACTTCAAGAATGCATGGGACAGGCATAAGGCAGTCCTAGGGGCAGGTAAGAGGAAGTAAGCTGTTGATTAACTAAAATCTGCAGCTTATCTGTTAGGTAGAAAAATGGGCAGACTAGGTGGGCTAAGCGGTCCTTATCTGCCGTCAAATTCTATGCTAGCCTTAAACAGTTTGGCTCATAGATTATTTTGGGTGGTCCAAGTTGGTGGGAATCCAGTGTCCTTTCTTTTCAGCTATAGCAATCACCTGTCCATGTACTTGCATTGGTATTCTGTGACAGCATTAGTCCTGCAAATCCCACATCCAACTAAAGTGACAGTCAAGCCAGTCAAAACAAATGGAATAGCCTATAGCAGAAGGTTTGACTCTGGCTTTGTAGTCACTGTTCTTGCAGGCAAATTAGACCCCTTCCCCACCACCACTCTTCTGACCCCGAACTCTAGTTGCATATACTTACATAGGGAGGGCAGCCATGCATTTGGGATGATCAAGGTGGGTTAGACTGTTGTAAACAAATTCAATTTCAGCATTTCACACATACAGTATACCAGCATATTTCTGAGTGGGATAGAGTTTAATTATTTGAATCCATGGGATCTACATGTTTTTGGTGTAATATTAGCTACTGCTAAGCAATTTAAATCACAAACAGTAGTGAGAAAGAAATAATGTGACCTAGTGGGAGTTGAATCCCGGCCTGGCAGCCTCCTTTTCCCAGTTAGTGGATATGCAATACCAGGAAAAAGAAGTATGTCTGAGAACCCCAAACCAATCAAGTGGGCATGTAACTCAGTGGTTAGAGCATGGGATGGGGTTGTGTGGACCTGGGTACAATTTCCAGGAGATCACATTACTTCTTTCTCACTAAAATTTGTGATTTAAATTGTTTAGCAGTGAATGGCTAATACTGCAGCCCCCCCAAAAAAGTTTATTTTAGTCCCAATTTGCAGTGACATTTTGTAAGCTTTTTCTCAACATGGCTCTGAGGATATATCAATTGGCTGTCAGTCCTCCTGTCGTATTCATTTTAATGGGGGGTCGGCACATTAACAACCACCTCTACTGCCATTGGGAGCCCCTCCAATGAGAATGCGTGCATATGTGTGTGTGTGTGTATGTGTAATAACCTTTGTCATATCCTTAATAACTTATTCACTGCAGGTAACCTGTTATCAGCCGCTCTGTCAACAATACTGCTTCATGCAGTATACTGTATTTTGGAGTACAGAACAGTATGTCACATTAGCAGCACAGATTGTTGCAACATATCTCATCAGCTCTGTTGAAACTTTGCCTCCCCTCAGCAGCCTTCTGATTTGCATAATGAAATGATTTTTACTGATTAGTTACTACTAAGGAGGTGACTGGTTGCTCAGTGACATATGAGATTATTTTCTCTCATGATGTCAGAGTTAACTCATTTAAACTGGTCTACCCCAAGTTTGAAGAAGTAAAAAAAAACTTAAACATAACGTAACTATAACTGATTACATTTATTTGAGAGTAACTAGTAACTGTAACTGATTATTTTTTTAAAGTAACTTACCCAACACTGCACATGAGACTATCTTACTCAGCAAAGCGTGTCTCCTGTACACCTGTGCTAAAAATTGGCATGTTTGGACAATCTATTTATTTTTACTTTTTACATTTAAGATGGAAAGATTTCCTGGACTTATAAAGTATCAGTATGTCCCAGAGAGCCACGTATTGCAGCATAAGTGTGATTTCATTTGCATCTGGTGAGTGAAGGAACAGCTCAGTCTTGATTCACCATTTCTCACCCAACAAAAGTGTATGACACCTCTTATACTTCAATGAGTGGCTCAGTGAGACATATTAAGAAACAGCAAAAGAATCATGACTGACAGCAGCAGAGCTCAGTTACACCCTCCCCCCCCCACACACACACCAAAAAATGTGTATTTCTGAATGTTCCATTTTTTATTACAGAAGACGTTTTACGTGAAAACATTATCTTGTCCTTTACACTGCATCAGTCCTGACTGCTTTTCCTGCCTTAAATCCCAATCTTCTGCTTCTAACATTAGAATCAGTCATTGCCATGGTGCCATGGTAATGGATTATGATGTCACTCACAGCAGAGGATTATAAGGCAGGAAAAGCAGCAGGAACAGATGCAGTCTAAGGGACAAAAAACTAATTTTCTTCAGTCTTTAGTAATAAAGAATGGATTCTCTTACGTGCTGATCTTCAAGTTTTCTTTTTGATAATGTTATGAGATTGGATTCCTGCTGGTGCCATCTGTCAGTGTTTTGATGAAATCTGGAAAATTACTTTAAAAGTGAGCAAGTGGTACACTATTTATATAGCCTAGACTACATAGCGCACATCAAGGGAGTCAATTATTTGTTTCTAATCTTATTCAACACAGGGGAAAAGCAACAGGAAGTGTTTTAAGGTCTGTCATCCCTTGTGGACTACAACAACATCTTCTGTCCTTCCACTTTTCAGAGTGGAATATTGTGGCCTAATCCAGTCTTTAGAGGACATAACTGCATCACTCTGTGTTTTTTATGCATAATCAAATATTGTTCCCGCTCTACCCCTATTCTAACATAAGGGCACAGTCACAAAAATGTGTAACTTTGGAACTTTTTATTTACTGGTGTCTATTGGAAGTTAATGTACCCCCCTGGTAGGGGAGCCAGCCAACCAGCGGCCAGGGAAAAAAGTCAATTTTCTAGTACCAAATGTAAAACAGGACAGGATATGTCTGGCTCAAGGAGAGCACTGAAGGCATTACTGAACTGTTATCCTTTTGCAACTGAAGTGAGAGATGCCAGTTTTTTCAATGTGTGAACATGTGGAGCACTGCACAGCTGAATGTCCGCAAAATCAATTATTAAAACTAGGTATGCCTGGATTCTCTGAATTTCACTGTGTTTTCATATTTGCCACACATGTCAGATGGCAATGAGCCTAAAGGTTAGAATAAAAAGCTACAAATCAGCATGGTACGTCCAGCAGACCTGGGGTTAATTCCCAGAACTGCCATTTGCATACTATGTGACTGAGCAAGTCACTTAACTGCCTTAAATCTCCTGGTTTGACCCTGAAAACAGTCACTTGTGCCAAGTGGGATTTATCTGGTTACCAAAGAATTAAGGAAACAAACAAAGAAATGTACGTGACCTCTACTCTTTCCCCTCCATTGTGCTTCTCCTACACACTCTCATACTTTTTGTGATGGCTGCTATACTAAGGTTCATACTAAGGTCATAGGAGCGAAAGAAAGGCTTTAGGCCCATATGTGCTCCTGTAACTATCTAGTAGTAAGTTAGAGTATTACCCATTAATAGGTAATTATCTAGTCTATTTTTAAACTGTGTTTTGTGCTTACTGTACACAATATCGTCTGGTAGAGCATTCCATGGGTTGATTATGCCTGGTGTAAAAAATGCCTTGAGTTTCTCTGTTTTAAACTTTGTGTGTTTAAATTGTAATTTGTGTCCCCTAGTACCTTTGTTATGATCCTGAGTACTTAGGTTCAGTTCGTCCATAATTTCAGAAGCATGTAATAAATTCTAACATAATATCATGTCCCCCCTAATCATTCTCTTATTGAGAAGCATTAGATTTAGCTTTGTCAGCTTATCTTCATATCCCAGGTTCCTGCACTCATTGATGATTTTAGTGGATTGTCTCTGTACCCTCTCAATGTTGTCCCTATTAGTCCCCATAGCGGGTTACCATAATCCAGAAGCAGTCTGATATATGATCTGTACAGAGGCATAATGCCTTTAGCCTCTCTACTTTTGAAGTTTCTCTTAATGGTCCATAGGACTCTTTTTGCTTTGGCTACCTGCGTTCTACAATGTGTTTCAAACATTAATTTATTAGATATGATAATTCCCCGGTCTTTTTCTTCGCTGCTAGTTTTAAAGGAAATGTTTTTCATAGAATATGTAGTATTTGTGTTGTGATTTCCAAAATGTAATACATTACATTTTTTCTGGTTAAAAGTCATACCAGCTGAATCAGCCCAATCAATTAGTTTATTTAGAGCAACTTGTAATTTTTGGCTGTCAGTTTTATCTGAAACCACACTGGACAGTTTAATATCATCTGTGTATTTGCTTATCCATACGTTTGCATCATGTCCTAATTTGGATAAGTATAGCTGGAATAGCAAAGGGCCCAACACTGAGCCCTGTGGTATGCCACTCATTACAGGGGTAGGTGCCGAACAAAACCCATTAATACTAATGTTTTGTGTTCTCCCTGCTAGCCAATTCTGAATCCAATTTACCAGTCTTCCATCTATTTCCAGATTAATTAGTGTTTGGATTATTTGATTATGGGGGACTTTATAGAAGGCTTTGCTCATATCTAGGTATATGCAGTCTGCTGGACATCCCTGATCTGAAGCTGATTATATCTTTTCTTAGAAGCATAGCTGATTTGTTATACGTGCTCTTCCAGGCATGAAACCATGTTGTGTGGGGTCTAACTGTTTACTGCCCCTTAAATATTTATAAACGTCTTCTTTAATAAAGGATTCCAGTATCTTTCCTGAGACTGACATTAGGTTAATTGGCCAGTAATTTGTACATTCTAATTTGTTACCTTTTTTGTGACCCGGTATCACTGTGGCAGTTAGCCAATCAGTTGGAACTATTTGTTCTGAGAGGGATTTATTGAACAGCATGGTTAGGGGTGAGGCAATGCATGGAGATAATATTATCTGGCCCAGCTGATAGAGTGTTTTTAGTGTTTTTATTTTATCAACAATTCTACTGGGATTAATCTTAATTTCTAATTTTACTCCCTCCAGAGCAGTTGTATTTAAATTGGATTTTGCAGTGAATACTGATCCAAAGTATGGATTGAATATATTGGCAATATCCAACGGTTCCTTAATGTTATGATCATTGTGTATTAACAATCTTATTCCAGTGTTATTACCCCTCAAAGCATTGACATAGCTGTATAATTGTTTAATGTTGTCCTTTGTTGCTGTATTTGCTACTCCATGTTCCATTTTTTTTTTACTTTTACTAATCATTTTTTTACATGTCTTCTGACAAGTTTTGTATTTTAACCATAGTTTGTGCAATTTGGTCTTATTATATATGTTGTATATGTTCTTTTTATTTTTTTAGCATTTTCTTAATTTTTTGTGTTAGCCCATTGGGTTTTATACCATTTTTATCATATGGCTTTGACTTGGTTAAGTATTCATCACAGACACAAAATATCTCTCTTTTTATTATCTCCCACATTTGTTTGGTATTTTTACCTTGCAACTTTGTCACTCATGGTATATTATTTATTTCTCTATACACCCTTTCCTTATTTATTGATCTGAAATTATATATTATTCTACACCCTCTGGAATTGATTACTTCACTAGATATGCTAAAGTGAATACTGTTGTGGTCACTATTCCCCAGTGGTTCCCTGATATCACAATTTGTGACCTCAGTATTATTTGTAGTCAATATGATATCCAGTATATATTTATCCCTTGCTGGTGTTATCACATGCTGTAATAAACCTAATTCTTGAGTTATTCTAAGAACATTTTTTTAGTAATACTACAAGCTGTTGATCCCTCCCATGAAATATCACCATAGTTCAGATCTCCTAGGAAAAGTACTTGTCCCATTTTGCAGGCCTTTTCTAGTTCTTCATTAATTTGGTTGGCATACTCAGTACTAGAGCGGGGGTGATAGCATAGGCCAATGATTATGTTCCATTGTTGAGTACCTCAAATTTAAGCCATAGGCTTTCTGTGATAGATTACTGATTTCTAATTTTGACAAATATATCAGATGAGGGGATACTATTAGATATATAAGCAACCCCCACTGCCCCTATTTGGCTATTGCTATCCAGATTATAATATTGATACCCATCGATATCTCTTCCCCAAATGTCATTTTTGCTCCACCAGGTGTCTGTCACAAATGCCATATGTATCTGCTCCTCTTCTGTTGTCTTTGTATTGTAGAACTGATGGCTGGGTGGGGGTCTTCTCTCGGTCTGGTGAAGTTCTGTGTCCAACTTCATCATACAAGTTTACCTAATCCCTTCTCAAAATTAGAGCCACCCAAATCTCCTGTGTTGCCCCTAAAGCAGCATGAGTCACTGTCAACCTCACCATGTGTTCAGTGTGGCTAGCCCATAACCACACAGTTTCTGAGAGGCTGGAAAACAATTCATGTAGTGCTGCTAGTTCTCCTCACTGACCAATGTTCCCAGGTTACTTATTGTAGAAATGGATTTATAGTACTAATCCAACTGGCACGAGGACCATGGGTGATGGCTGGTCCATCTTTTAGGTTAATTTATTTATTATTTTCACACTTGTTTTGCTCCAGCAGTGGGTGAGGAGAGGTTTTCAATACAGATGGAATTGTAACTGGATACTGATTCTGTTTTCTTGAATTTGGATTTGTGGTTACCAGTTTATTTCAGACAATCTGAAGTCATTATGTTGACCATGCATTTCTTAACTGATCAGTAAGAGATTCTATGGTAGGTTTTTTGGGTGTCGTAACTGCACACACAGGGGCTTAGGTATTTTTTGCCTTAGGACCTTTGTCCTATTGTGTTCTTCTCAGCTGTAGTGTTTAATAGTGCAGAGTGCAGTTGTCTGCATGACAGCACTTCCACCCAAACCAATTGTGAGTGTCCAGCCTGAGCAATGAGCTGGCAGCTGAGAACAGGAACAAGAGCAAAAGAACATGGGGCAGGACCTGGAAAGAGAAATAGAGATAGAGGAGGGGTGCATGAGTGAAAATAACATTAAATTAGTTACTTACTTTATTTAATTTAATGGACATTCATTTTGGGGGACTAGTTAAAGTTATTTTATACATGAGTAGAGGTTCAGCCATGTTTGTGATGGGAATTAGTAAGTTGCTTATGAATTCTGTGAGTTGGTCTGATTGGCAAGGACTTGTTTTTATCCATTGGTGGTGCACTCTTACTTTCATGGCTAGAACCAAGTATTATCCAATCAGAACACATGGATTTCCTTGGCCATTTTATATAAATAAATCAAACTAAATGTCTTCTGTTTTAGTACTGCTGCCCATGTGTATCTTGGTTTTGCATTTCTGTATACCAGATCTGTTGTTTATTATATTTTGCTATTAAATCATTTAGCACAATCATTTCCTCATTTTATAAAATGGGTTACCTGCTGTGGTTATGATGTTATATCTCTGGTTATAGCCTTTTCCTACTTTGACTTCTGAGTTAACTAGCTTTCCAACCTTAATATGTGCTTTGCACCCTGTGCACCCCAGCTTTCCACTGACTCTCCCCACTGCTTCCTCACATTGCTTGGTCACCTTCAGGTCATCAGATTTGATTAGCCCCAGGTCCCTATCTTGTTTGGTGGCTGTCAGTACCTCTCCCCAATCATATACTCCACTCCTGAATTTCTGCATGATTTTGCACTTCTTGGAATTGAATCTTAGCTGCCACACTCTTGACCATTCCTCAAACTTACATAGGTCCCTTCTCATTGTCTCTACCCACCCGGAATATCAAACCTTTGTCAGATCTTAGTGTTCATGACAAAGAGGCATACCTTTTCTTTCAACCCCTCTGCAGTGTTACTTATGAAGAAGGACTGGCCCCAGAACTGATCTCTGTGGCACCCAGCTGGCCAACTCCTTCTCTGGATTGAACTCCGTTCACCACCACTTTCTGTGTCCAACCACTCAACCAATTTCTGACCCAGTTTACCACCCTGGAACCCACTCCCAGACTGCTCAACCTATCTACGAGAATCCGATGGGGGACAGTGTCAAAGGCCTTGATGAAATCCAGGTAGGCCACACCCACTGCTCCTTCCTCATCTACTTCCCTGGTCACCCAGTCAAAGTAATCTTTCTGATTTGTTTGGCACAACCTTTCTCGCTGTGAATCCATGCTGCCTTGGATCCTGTGCTCTGCTGGATTCAAGATATATCATAATCTTTTCCTTTAGCAGTGATTCCATTAAGTTCCCCACCTCTGAGGTCAGGCTAACTGGCCTGTAATTTCCAACCTACTCGCTTCTCCCACTTTGTGGAGAGTGACTACATTCACCCTTTTCCAGCCATTTGGAACCACCCCTTTTTCTAGTGATTTGTTGAACAGGGTTGGCAGTGGTGCTGCCAGCACTATTCTAAGTTCCTTTAGTATTCTGGGATGTATACTGTCCAGCCTCATTACCTTGTCACCCTTTAGATTTCAAATTCCTTTAAGAGGTGTAGGGTCAGGGGTCATGGATCTGGAGGGGAAGAGGAGCCGGGTGAGCAGATTGGGGTTGTGGGGACTAGAAGATGCCCTTGGGTAAAATGGGTTCCCAAGAGGGGTCCTCCCTGTCTGATTCCTATACCCATGGGCTCCTCCTTACCGGGGCAGGTGACATGGCTGGTCTTAGTGGCCCATCCTACTCGGGCAGTGTTATGCAATGCCAGGTCTATTAAGAACAAGACAGCAGTGATTGATGATCTTGTTGAGTCATCTGACCTGGCTTGCATCACTGAGACCTGGCTGGATGATAATGCTGGCCCAATTCTTGAGTCATCTATTCTGGCCGGGTTCTCGGTGATACACTGTGATACAATGGATTGTAGGGGTGAGGGTATAGCCATTTATTTTAAAATGGATTTGGGCCTTGTAGATGTGCCAGTGGGAGAGAACAAGTCTTTTGAATGTATCGTGGGCACAGGCATGAGGTGCAGGATTCTTCTCGTCTACCATCCACCTGGGGGTGAGAAACAATTCCTACAGGAAGTCATGGACTTCATCATCAACATGGTGTTGGAGTCCCCCAGATGGATGGTTCTAGGGGACTTCAATACCTGGGTCAATGATGAACTTTTGCAATTTGGTCAGGACTTTCTCCAACTTATGAACTTGTTGGGCTTCACACAGGTGGTTAACTCTGCAACCCATCCTCATGGTCACTCACTTGATTTGGTTTTCCCACTGGGGATGGAAACCTGTGACCTAGTGGTGGAGCCAGTTGGATAGTCTGACCACCACACCATACGGTTCAACTTCCAGGCTCCCCCTTATAGTTCTGCCCCTATGGAGATGGTTCAGTACCGCCCTTTGAGGGGAGTGACCCCAGATGGTCTATCAGCAGTGTTGGACCTATCAGACTTTCTGAGTGCAAGCTAGGACCCAGAGAATCTGGTACAGGCCTACAATACAGCTGTGACCAAGGCTCTGGACTTCATAGCTCTTGTCTGCATTCATCCCCTCACCCTTCTGCCCTCATCCCCTTGGTTTGATAGGACCTTGAGGGAGTTGATACAAGTAGGATGAAGGCTGGAATGGTGTTGGTGGAAAATGGGCTTTGATGCCGACAAACTTAGATTGATTAACCATTACATTGATAATCAATCAACCATCTCCCGTAAGAAGGCAGAATTTCTGTTCAGGGAGATTGTTGCTGCTCAGAACTGGCCAGTTCAGCTCTTCCAAACTGTTGACAGATTGTGCAATCCAGCCTGTCTGCATTCTCGGAGAGTGTTATCACAAGAGAAGTGTGAAGAGTTTGCTTAATTCTTTGCAGATAAGGTTGCCGACATCAGGTCCAAGATCCATGTGGCCTGTTCCAGTGAATATTGTGGTGGTCAGTGCAAGGTTGCAGCCCTGTGATTTGTCTGGTCCAACTTCAACTGGCTGGTGATCATGGATATCGTGAGGATCATCCAGAGTATGCGGCTGACCTGCTGTAGTTTGGACTTGGCCCCAACCTCCTCCTAGTGGGGTGCTTTGATGTTATTGGCCCCATCCTAGCTGAGATAGTCTGGTGTTCATTAGAGACGGGGGTGTTCTGGACACCCTGGAGGAGGCAGTGGTAACACCTTTCCTTAAGAAATCTTCTCTTGACCCTGGCTGCCTCACTAACTACAGACCTGACTCTAACCTTCCCTTTGTGGGTAAGGTTATTGAGAAGGTGGTCACGCTGCAGCTGAAGGACCACCTTACCATCTACAATATCTGTGATCCTCTCCAGTTTGGATTTTGTAAGCTGCACAGTACAGAGACGTCCCTAGTTCGGGAACTCAGTGATCTCCTGATAGCGAGAGATCGGAAGAGCCATTCCATTCTGCTTCTCCTTGATCTCTCTATGGCATTCAACACTGTAGTAGTAGTAGTAAAAACGTTTATTTTTATACAGGACTTAAAATGACATCTCAGTTTGTAACATCATTAGGATAAGAATCCTATTTTACAAGGCATTCCTGTCTTAGATCTTAAGAAGAGAAAAAAAATCATACAGTTACATAAAAATATAAATACAGTACAAGTGCAATATATACAATCTTACTTATTCATAAAACATTCAGTTTCTAGTCAAAACAAGGGCACCTAACTGCTAATTTATGTTTCAGGGCAGTACTAAGTTCTTGTAAACCTATGTTTATATTTTTTTCCTGTCTATTTAACGTGTTCCAGAACTTCATTGCGGCAAAGGCAAAAGACATCTTACCTAACCTATTTCTGGCCATTGTTATTTTAAATTCCCTCATTTTTATATTGTTTCTTAGATCATAAGTATGCTCTACTTTTTGTAATTTCTTATATAAATATGATGGTCTTGCTGTTTCCAAAAGTTCTTTAGTCATGCTGACCCACATCATTTTGTGTTTGCTTTGTAAAGTAAGCCACTTTAGCCTGTCATACAGTATACAATGGTGGGTCATCCTGTGTGCCCTTAACACAAATCTAGCCAGCCTATGGTACAAATAAATATTTAATCCATAGTCCAACACTGGTACCAACATTTGATTAACTGTGGACTTCGTCATGGGTTCATTTATACAATGGCCTGTTCTTCTTAGAGCCCCAAGTCTACCATTTGGTTTATCTTTTTATTCATGTGATATTCAAATATTTAGTATCTGGTCAATCCAGAAGCCTAGGTACTTATATTCACTCACTTGTTCTAGAGCCATGTCTTCTTTTGATATAATTTTTAAAGTCCTCTTCACCTTTTTTTGTCTGAGTAAAAACATTGTTTGTGATTTATTGTTGTTACAACTTATTTAGATCACCTAAATCAGTCCTGAATTCTGTTAAAAATGTTCTTGTAGCTCTGGTTGCATTTTATGAAGATCCTTGTTCTTAACTATTAAAACTGTATCATCTGCACACAGACATATGTCAGAAGCTCTGACAATTTGAACAACTGGATTTGTATAGACCAAAAACAAAAGGGGTCCCAGAATTGATCCCTGGGGCACCCTTCATTTTACTCCTGCCTTAATGGACACAGCTTCTCCTACCATGGGGACCATGGTGTGTTATTAGAGAACCTGAGGCTGATCTATGGAGTGCCTGGTACAGTCCTCAGGTGGTTCCATTATTTTCTCACTGGTAGGTCCCGGAGAGTGGCATGGGGGATTTATTCCTCCAGCCCTGTCTCCTTGCCTTGTAGAGTGCCTCCGGGCTCTGTTTTATCACCCATGTTGTTCATGGTGTATATGCTGCCATTGGGAAACATTGTAAGGTGGTATGGACTGCATTTTCACTACTATGCAGATAATGCTCAGCTATACATGTCCTTTGTGCCCGAACAAGATGGAGCTGTCTCATTATTTAACAGCTGCCTCACTGAGATCCAAGACTAAATGAGTGCCAGCTGGCTGAGGTTGAACCCTAACAAGACTGAGGTATTGGTTGTGGACCCAGGCCATTGGGCAGAGGGGCTCTTGGCTGGACAGCCTTCCAGGCTTTGGCTTGGGGTCAGCCAGCTGAGGACCTCTGATCAGGTGTGATATTTGGACATTATTTTTGATGATGGATTGACACTTAAACATCAGGTGTCATCCGTCATCAAGTCCTCATTTTACCATCTGAGGAACATCACCTGAATTAAGGACCTGGGCCCATCTGATGACTGTCCAACATTGGTCCACTTCTTTGTGACCTCCCGCCTTGACTACTGCAACTCTCTCTACCTAGGACTGCCAGGGGCTGAGATCCACTGCTTGCAGCTGGTGTAGAATGCGACTGCCAGGTTGTTGACAGATTTATCTCGATCATGCCTTGTCATGCTTGTGCTGTGTGACCTGCACTGGTTGACTATTCAGTAGCAGATCACCCTCAAGGTTGGTTTGCTGACCTATAAAGCCCAGAACAGAGACTACATTACCTGCAAGATCTTCGCACCTACCTCTGCCCACTCTGTTCTGTCAACGAGGGATTGCTAGAGGTTCCCAGGGTTCATTTGAAGACCTCGGGTGCCAGGGCATTTGTTTTTGCAGCCCCTGCCCTGTAGAACTCTACCTTGCCTGATAAGGGAGTGCCTGACTGTGGAGAATTTCAAATCTACATTAAAAACATATCTTTATAATCTTGCTTTCCAAGGTTTTTTTGAATAAATTGTTGAGATGGTTATTTATTTTATTATTTATTGATATTTTAACTGCTGGATTTTTTAATTATTGTAGAAGCACTTTGATATCCTGAATTGTGCTTTTTATGCATAAAGCTGAGTTGACTCTGTCCTCCGTGAAAGGACTGGTGTCCACTTCCCTTCCATTGGAACTTCTATCACAACACCATCATGCAATTTCTCCTGGCTCTAGCTCTAGTCACCTACTCCCTACCCTCTGTGGTTATCCCCCTGTCCACCCATCCCAAGGAGGTGCCACACAAACTGTACCAAAGCCCCATGGCAACCCCCTGCCCGAACGTATACCCCTTCCCTGTGCCTACCAAATGCTTCTTGGCTCACTACCCTCCCCTTCTCCACTGTATCACCATGTTTACCTGCTCCTCCTTCCTCCTAAGCCTTTGACTCACCCCTACACTAGTGACAGATGCGGGACCACTATCCTGACCTCCCCTGGACCCCCCCTTCCCTGGTTAATCTCCTCGCTCCTGGCCCCTATCACCTCATAACATCCTGTGTCTTAGCCCAAATCATACCTACCCTTCCCACCCCAGTCTTGCCTACAAAATACATCCCCCCATCAAAAAGCTTGCACACAGAACTCAAAATACTCAGGGCTGCCTTACTCTGGCATCCACTCCTCCTCCTCTCGGGTAATGTGCATCCTAATCCTGGACCTGCATCAGATGCCCCCAAAGTGAGCAAGCCTGGAAACATCCTGCTGGCATCCCTCAACATCTGCAGCCTCCAGAAAAAGCTCACACCCCTTCAATGATGGATCACTCAACACTTGCCAGACATCCGAGCCTTATCTGAGATCTGGCTCTCCAAAGATATCTCGGATGCATCTGTCACCCTCCCTGGTTGCTCCATCTTTAGAAATGACAGGTTATGCAAATGAGGTGGTGGTTGTGCCCTCTACATCAAAAACTCCCTGCACACCCTCCCTGTCTCACCCCCCCACACACACACATGGAGCCCAGACACTTGCCATTAAGTTACTCCTTGGTAACCATGATAAAACACTTTGCGTCATGGCTGTATACATCCCCCCACATAACCAAAAGTCTGCCTTTGACTCAGTATTAACCAGTATCGCCCACCTCCCATCCAAGAAAGAAATAATTAAATTGGGAGACTTCAATGTGGACTGGCTCTCCCCTTTGTCTTTCCCTACAAAGAATCTGTTCTATCCTATGACCTTACCCAGGTTGTCCAGTCTCCCACCAGACTGGATGCAAAAACTGGGACCTCTGCATTAATTGACCTCATCTTCACTAACCTATCTAATAATCTCACCCATGACAAAGTGCTCCCAGATACTCTAAGTGACCACTCCCCGCTTACCTGCTGGTGGCCAAACAAACTTCCCCCAGTCCCCCCTAAAGTCTCCCTCCAAAGGTGCCTCAAAAAAGGATCCTTTTCCCGCTTCAAAATATGCCTCACAACCTGTGATTGATCCCTGCTCCACACTGCTCAGTCCGTAGACACCACCTTCTCCTACCTTATCTCTATCTTTAATGCTGCTTATGACATTTTCGCCCCTTCTCCAAGCAGATAGTGAAACACAGAGACACACCCTGGATCACCCAGTCACTGCTATACCAAATGTGCTTCAGAGATGACCTCTAGTATAGAGCACAGGACTCGCAGCTCCCCCAAGACAGACAACATTTCAGAGAGGCAAGAAACAAATGCGTCTGGGCCATCTGCCAAGCCAAAGCTACTTATTTTAAACAATCCCTCATCTCCTTCTGGGGATCTGGGAAAAGAATTCTGGAGCACTATTAAAGAGCTCAGTGGGAAAATTGTATTCCCTGCTCCTACCCAGCTACTAATTGATGGGGACATCACCCAGGATCCCACTACAATCGCTGATGTCCTAAATGCTGCCTTCTCTGATCTTAGCCACATCCTTCCCCCAAACATTTTCGACCCCATCCATAACAGCCCCATGGACAACCTTGTCACTGCTGCCCCTCCCCCCTTTCTGGCTGTGCTTCATCTCCTGTAGTGAAGCAAAATGCTACCTCACCAAAGCCCTGGTGAATGTTTGTTTTAGCAGTGACTCCCTGGATGTTAAACTCCCCCGTCTTATGCTGGATGAGACCCTCCCCCATCTCACCAAAATTCTTAACTTGTCCCTAAGCCTCAGCCAATTCCCGACACTCTGGAAATGTGCAGTAATTACCCCCATTCTGAAAAGTGGTGACTGCACATCCACCAGTAATTATTGGCTCATCTCGATCCTACCCCCCATCTCCAAGGCCCTCAAAAAAATTGTCTCTGACCAACTCACAGACCACCTGTCCAAGCATAACCTACTCTGTACAGAACAGCATGGCTTCAGGAAGGGCCACAGCACCACCACTGCCCTCCTTGAGTTTACATCATTCATACATGAGGCCCTGGAACAAGGCCACCTGGCTGGGGCCATCTACCTCGACTTGACCAAAGCATTCAACACCATCAGTCATGCAGTGCTCCTACACTCTCTCCCATCCCTGGGTATTTCCCCAAATGCTACCTCCTGGTTCAAAGATTATCTCTCCGGTCGAGCACTACAGGTCAAAATAAACACCACAATCTCCTCCAGTAGACCAGTTTTATCAGGGGTCCCACAAGGATCCATACTTGGCCCCTTGCTTTTCACCCTCTTCCTGAACTCCCTCCCTAAATCCTGCAGCAGGAAATTACTGCTCTATGTGGACAATGCTATAGTTTTCTGGAAACACCCCCATTCAAACTCCCTTCAACACACTCTTCAGGGTTTCTTTGGTGAACTCAAAACCTGGTTTTCTGACCACCGTTTAATACTGAACAACAAGAAAACCAAGTCCATGATCTTTGTCCTCTTCCAGAGCCCACACAGTAGCTATCTGTTAACCATCACTAACTCACTGGGTACCCCCCTAGAACATGTCACCTCGTTCAAATACCTGGGTGTCTTGCTGGACACCTCCCTCACCTACCATGCCCATATGCATCACCTCTCCTCCGCCATTAACTCCAGACTGGGGCTGCTATACTGACATAAGCACTGCCTACCCCCTGAGGCCACCCATCTTGCCATATCCTCCTCCATTTTATCCTTGGTAGACTATGGCTTCGTTATCTATGGGACTGCTGACCAAACTGCCCTACACTGCATAACATTAGCACTCAATAAAGCCAGCAACATGGTCTCAGGATGTGATTGATTAACACACACCTGTGAGCTTTACAGGCTTATAAACTGGCTCAACTTTAAAGGTAGACTTAAGTACCACACCTGTCTCCTTGCCAAGAAAATATTGCAGAAGCAAGCCCCCCTCTGGCCTCCACCTCCTCATCCAAATGATCCCTCACAAAATAACTTCCAGATGTTCTGCAAATCCTCCCTCCCTCCCTTCTAGTCCTCCACTGTAGGACCTCCCTTGGTCAAAGGTCCTTCTGTTATTGCACCCCTCTCTGGCTGAACAGCCTACCCCCCACCATTTCCTTGGAACCCAGATTCGGCCACTTTAAAATTGGGCTAAAGTCCCTCCTACTTGTTCATAGGCCACCTTCACCTTAGGATTTACCTGCCCCCCACCCCCGGGCCCAAAGTCCTGTTTTTCAGATATGAAATTTTCCCGAAGCCATCTAACTTATGTATTTGCTTCTTATATGCATTATTTCACTAGTGTGTATTGTAATACCTCTGCCGCTGGGTCACTGGCCCTACATTGTATGTACTTCTGAGCTTTGTCACTGTCTTTATTCCTGCACTGTTTGTTCCCTTTATATGCTTTATATTCCTGATGTGGAGCCTTTTCAAAAGACTCTTTGACACAAAGAGTTGTAATTCTGATTGCCTAAATAAATAAAACAAAACATCACCTCACTGTGGTCCTTCACCTTCCTCTTCTTCTGTGAATACTAAAAATATTTGTTCAGCATTGTAGCTTTTTCAAGGTCATCCTCTGCACACACCCTTTCTTCCCTTTTTATTCTCAGTATTCTGCCCCTGGTGTTATTTCTTTCACTAACACGCCTGAAAAAGGTCTTGACCCCCTTCTTTATTGCCTGGGCTATATTTCCCTCCATTTGTGCCTTTGCACTCCTGACTGCTTTCCCCACCTCCCTCTGTTTTTACAGATACAGTGTCCTGTCTTCCTCCCTCTGTGTTTCCTTTTACCTCCAGAATGTAAACCTTTTGCTCTTGCATACCTGGCCACTTCCTTTGTGAACCATAATGGCTTTTTCTTTCTCTTCATTTTGCTTAATTGCATAATGCAAAGGCTTATTGCCTCTGACATGGCTCCCTTAAGATTTTCCCACTGATCCTCTACATTCCCCTTTCACCCTCCCCTGCCAGGGCTTTCTTCAGACATTCCCCCATTTTGGCAATGTTGGCCTGTCTGAAATCTGGGACCCTTGTTGTCATGTGGTTTGTGCACTCCACTGTTGTCCGTTGAACCACACTGTACAGTGACCACTGGACCCCATGTGGCTACCTATCCTTACATCTGTAACTCTGTCCCCATCGCTGAGTACCAGGTCCAATTAACTCCCTCCCCGGTGGGCTCTATCACTAGGTGTTTGAGGCACACCCCCTGCCGAGTGTCCAGGATTTCTCTACTCCTTGCTGTGGCTGCAATGAGGGTGATCTAGTCTATATCCAGCAAATTGAAGTATCCCAGCAGCAGTACCTCCCCTTTTGCTGCCATTTTGTGGATGGCTTCCACTACTACAGTACCCTGTCCAACTCCCCCCCTTTGTGCTGGAGGTCTGCAGATCACACTAGGGTGAATGGCAGTGCCATTTTCTGTCTCCAGGGTGACCCACAGTGCCTCCACTCCCTTCTGTATACCCTGAACCTCAGTAGCTTTAGTTCACTCCCTGGTGTAAATAGCCATTTCCCCCTCTCTTTTTACACACCCTGTCTCTCCTTAATACAGTTTACTCAGATATGGCTGTGTCCCTGACATGGTTCCTCATGTACCATGTCTTGGTTACGGTGACAATGTCCAGATCTGCCTCTTTCATTTATGCCACTAGGTCTGGGAATTTATTTTCCAGGCTGTGGGCATTCATGCACATATCCTTCCAAGTACTGCTTCCTCCTCTCTTAACCACTCCCCTCATATCCTCATGCCTCCTCTCTATACGCCTCCCTGCTTTGTTCCCAGCAGGCATATTGCTTTTTTCTTTCTCCAGTCTCCTTTGTTGATTTACACTTGTCTTGCCTCCCTTGTGAATTTTCTTCCTATTACTGTTTATTGGGGAGTGACAGCCAAGTTCCATCTTTTATAATGTAATTGGTGGGTTCCTTTGGCCCAGACTCCCCACCCTAATTAAAATGTCCAATCCAGATGTCAAATATCTGTCCCAGCACTCTTACCCCTTCCTTGACAGATGTAGACTGTCATATTTGAAGAACTTCTCCCAAGCAACTACAAAGTAATGCCCATTTCATTGACACCAGCTCTGCAACCAAGCACTAAAATCTTCTATCTCCTTACTTCAGACCATGTCTATGCTTTCTTCTTTTCCCACAGTGGAAGAACCTCAGAGAAGGCCAGGGTGTTCGACTGAGTAGCCAGTTGTTCACCTATTTTTATTAGGTACTGTTTGACTTCCTCTACCAACTGATTTGCCAGGTCATTTGTTCCAAGGTGTACCAAGAAGTTAAGATCATCCCCAGCTTTTTCCACTATCCTCCTGATGAGATCAATGTCTCACTTTGCTGAGGTCCCTGGGAGATAGGGGTAACAGCTTGAAGCTGGTGGACGAAGATTCCTAAAGGAGACGAGAGGGCACTTTTTCTCTGAGAGGGTGGTGACTAAGTGGAATGAGCTGCCACAGTAGGAGGTATCTCTAAAACGATGGACAGATTCAAGAGAGGTTGGGATAGGGTGAGGGAAAGTTGTAGGTAGAGGGGGAGAGAGGGAGGAGGAGGAGGTATTTGTCAAGGGTCAGAGAGGACATGATGCAGCAGCTCCCTCTGTAAATGTGGTGAGAACTGCACATCTGAGCAAACCAGATAGGCTATAAATCCTTTATCTGCTGTCATGATTTGTATGTTCATATGCAACATGCAAACATTCAAATTAGCAATCAGAAGAAAGTTATTTGGTCTGCCTAGTTCACTTGAGCGTGGAGTACCTTATCCACAGATTACAGTTCCCTCCTCCTCCCCTTCCACCATAATTATTTATGGCACTCGTCCATCATTTTCTTTAGAAAAGACAGAGCAAAAGTATGCTGCTTTTAAATCTGCATCATGATTACTTTCTCATTAACAAGCCTGAAAATGTGTACACTCATGCTTTCACATTACGTTTCCAGTGATTTGTGGGTTTGTATATTTCATTGTTCTCTTCTGAAAAACAAAATTACATCTTCCTAATCAGTTTTGATTACAACTACATGACACCACAGCATCATTCATCTGGTATGTAGTACTCTACACTTCTTTAGTGACTTTCAATCATGGGCAACTGGCTAATGGCCATCACAACTCTGGTTGCCTCACCACAACCAGTTCCTTACTGTCTCTGAATGGTGGGCTGATCACCAGTGTGGCTGCACATACCTCTTCCTGCCTTCTACTGGTGACTTTGCAAGCAAACTGAGGATAGGGTATCTCAAATGCACACCTGTTCCTACCTACTGCTGACCTCTGGCAATAAATCCTCAGCAATAAGCAGCAGTAGCAGGATCAAATAAAAAGTTATCAACACTAGAATATTTGCAGATGTTTGTAATAGGTATGACAAAAAATAAAACAACTATGAGAAGAGAGGTTAACTGTTTATTTAATATAGTGGTTGCACATAAAGTGGGATGGGTTTTTTACAAATTATGTAAAATAGAGTGTCAAGCTGGAATTTTCTTTCACCTGTACTAAAATATCTGCCATAAACATTGTAACTGTATATGGGAGACAGTAATATTTGAGTGTCTAGCATCCTTGTTACTGAAGGAAGACCAATTCCATTGGTTATTTATTTGGTAATAATTGGCTTTGGCTTTTTTACAGCCAGTAAGGATGCATGCCATTCTTTAACACATATCTTACAGTAATTCCAATTAGAAAAAATGTTTACTAAAATATTAATTCAAACGTTTTGCAGCACCAGTTCATCTTCATCTGGACTGCAGGCATCAAGCATGAGAGATGCACCACCTCCAAGTGAAATTATTTTGTTTGATGATCAAAGTGCAGGCCTACTCACTAGCAGTACCGAGTTGACAGCTTCAGCTAATCACTCTGGTGTTCACAGTCCTGTACACATTGAAATACAGCAATCACAAATAAGTAGACAGAAGCACAGGTCGATCCCTGATAGATCAGATATGGGAATATTAGGCAAGGTTATTACAGAGGAGCAGAGGCTAAGACTGCTTGAAGAGAAATGGCATGTCCCAAATAATTATATATTTCCTTTCCGCGTGATCAAAAGGAAAAACAGAAAAGTTAATAAAAACTGGTTAGAAAGTTATCTTTGGATGAGTTATTCAGAAGAGAAAGATGGAGTATATTGTGTTTACAACAAACTGTTTGGGAAGCCATCTACTGCATTGTTCTGCAAAACACTGGAAACTGACTGGAAAACCAGAAGTGTACACATTGCCAGGAATGTTAATTTAGGGAAAAATCATAATGATGCTATAATGCTATTAAAAGCTGACAACTTCTTATGGGTTGCTAAAGGCCACCAAGTATCTGTCATCAATTACATTTCATCAGCATATCAGGAGACAGTAGAAAAGAATGGATACATATTGAAATTTTTGAGCTTTATCATTCTGCCTGCAAAATATAATCTACTTACCTGTATGTGTGGTCACGTTAGTACAGATGGAAACTTCATGGCTTTTCTAAATTACAGAGCAGAGACAGATACAGTTCTTAAAAAGTACTTAGAACATGGACCAGGGAATGTAAAATATGTAAGTCCTGAGAAACAAAATGAACTGATGAACCTATGTGGGAGGAAAGTCCTCAGCAGCACTTTATGGGACTGTAAGATGGCCAAAATCTGCTCTGTAGTAGCAGATGAGCATACTGATGTTTCAAAGAGAGAACAACTTTCACTTTGTCAATGTAGCCTGTGGAATGCACCAAATTTGTGAAGAATTTATTGGCTTTGTTCATGTGCCAAAGACAACAGCAGATTGTATAGCAACACAAATAACTGAAACCCTAGCTAGTCATGGCCAAGTATTGATGAGATCAGAGGGCAGGATTATGATGGAGCATCCAATATATCAAGAAGAATATCTGGAGTGCAAGCAAGGATTATAGAGCATAATGTGTTTGCTTTATATGTCCACTGTAGCACACATGCATTAAACTTTACCATTGTCCACAGCTGCAAACTACCACTAGTGTGAAATGTCATTGATACAGTCTAAGAGCTTGTCTTTTTCTGTACCTATTCACCAAAACATGAAAATGTTTATTTTGAGAGGCTAAACTGTAATTAACAGGACTATGGGAAAAAAAACCTGATTCAACTCTGTGAAACCAGATGGGGAGCAAGGGTAAATTCACTAGCAAGGGTCTTGCAGAAGTTTTCGTTGATTGTAGACTCTCTTGAGCATCTTGAATAAAATGGAGATAGTAAAGCCAGAAGCCTTTTGTGCTCTATAACCATATTTGACAGCATTGTGGGCCTCGTTGTCTATGAGAGTGTCTTGCAGTTTATAAGGTGACAGAGTGACTTCCTACAAGGAGTACAGGTTGATCTATTAACAGCTTTTGCTGAAGCAGGATATCTGATCACTGTATTGGAACTTGTACGGGGCAAAGAACAATGATGGGAAGAACTGTACAAAAAGGCTATAAATGGCCGGCTCAGTGCTGCAGAGAGCTGAGGTGCTGGTGCCTTACCTCATGCTACGCCGGTGACCTGGGTTCGGGAATGACCTCGGGTCACCAGGGAGCCAGCTGGGGGGGTGGAGTGGGATTGAGCATGGCTCTTACTTCAAAAGGGGTGGCTGCCTACTCATCCATCCATAGTCTCGCTCCCACTGGGTGGAGGTCTGGTAGGTGTGTAGGAGGTTCGAAGCAGCAAAACAAGTCAGGGGAGGAGTGGAAGGGGCCACCTGATCCTGGCATATGCTTGCATCTCCAAGTGCATACACACATATGTACACCATGGCCTTGAGGGGGGAAGAGGAGAAAAGTAAAAACAATAAAAATACATATGAAAAAAAGGCTATAAGTATTGCAGAAGAGATAAGTGTTGATCCTTCTATACCTAGGCAAGTAGTTAAACAGCAGCATAGAGACAATATAGGCAATTGATCCAAGCACTTACTGGAAGAGAGCACTGTTCCTCCCTTAACTAGATTATCAGATTGAAGAACTAAAAGAATGTTTGGGTAGTCCAAAATGTGAGGAACAATTTCATGCACAAGAACTGATGCCAGTCAAAGCTGAAAAACTGAACAAAGAAGATGCAGTTGAGATCGACTTAACCTGGTTCAAGGACAGTTGGCATTCATCTGTATTCCCCTTCCCTGAGTCATGCCTAAACATAGGCAGAATTTGTCTACTGCACTTACCCGGTCAACAAAAACTAAATAAATGAATAAATTAAATTCTAGAAAGACATACCTGGCTGGATTGAACGTGTTTCTTGCTTTCGAAATCTGAAGAAGAAGTCAGAAAGATGTAAACTTGGAAAGTACAGTGAAGTGGTGTCTTACAGAAAGATAGACTATCCTGCATTGCCAAGACACTAGATATAACAGACCCATCTCTTTATCCATCCATATATACTGCACTAAAGGTTCTTCTAACCATGCCTGTAATCACATGTAGTGCAGAAAGAAGTTTCTCTAGACTTTGCATGCTTAAAACTTATCTATGAAACAACACAGGTCAGAAAAGACTAAGCAGCCTGGCTGTTCTTCATATCCATAAGGACATGGACTTACAATAGGTATCAATAAGGTTCTTTATGAATTTGATGAAACTGGGAAGTGACGGTTTGACTTTGGGGGAACTGTGTGGCTAAATCTTCACTGGACATGCAAAAGAAACCATTTACAAACATGTTTTGACTATGTTCTTAAGTTCAATATAATGTTTTGCAGTACACAACTTGTGATAGATAACTTTAGCAGCAGCACAGTTTTTTTGTTCTTGATTCATTAGCTGTAAAAAGAAGTCAAAATCTTTAACTGTGAAATTCATTTCCACTGCATTTTAGAGTTTCATGCATATACATCACAATATAATTCTGCTCTTTTAACTGATTAGAAAAATCAAAGTATGAAAAACAGTACAAAATAGACACATTTAAAGATTATTTCTTATAAGTCTGAAGCAAGAGTAAGACACAGTCAACACAACTAACAAATAAGTTAACAATTTCTAATATGAAGATGCGTGTACTCTAATGCATCCACATACACAACACACTATTGAGTAATGATATAATGAAAACATGAATTAAACAGTATACACTATAGTCGTGTCAAATATATAAATTTGTCCATATTAATTAATGCATTACAAAAGAAACATGAACAGTGGTATAAGTTTAATAAACTGCTACGTTTATCTAAGAGTGTTCTGTATGAAATATTATACATTACTATCATATTTACTGCACTGAGGCCATTATCTCTTGCTAGTCAGACTAAGGAGTATATTATTGATGCATTGCAAATGCCCTGGTACAGACATAATGTAGCATTAACTGTTTTTGAACATAACTCTGTTTATAATTGATCTAAGTTTAAAACACAGCATCTAATAGATTTTAAACAAAATATCTAAGTGCTAGTAAGATAATACAACTAAAATATTAAATGTACAGTAATTGCTTATGTATTACTTACATCATTTGACATTCATAGTCTGGTATTAATTTTCATTACAGAAAGAGCTGTTAAGCTGTATTATATGTTACACATACATTGTGTAATTGCCACATGTGTCTGTTTTTTTTTTGGGGGGGTTGAGGCACAATAAATTGCAATTTTCTCTTAATACTGAGTTCTTTTGTCATAATAATCTTTTGGTTTTATAGCATGAGTCTTCAGTATAAACATTACCACTATATCTATATTCTTTCTACAGAAGTTTCTGAGAAGGGAACTATTGACATGCATCATGTCAGTACATGATACTATCATTTAAAAAGGGACACTGATGAATATTGTAGGATATTATTTTGAACTAAAAAGCCTGAGCCCCATCATAGGCAATAATAGATATATCCCCTTCTACATATTTTCACAATAGCAATGAAAACAGATCTGATGCACAGTTTACTTGCTTATATTTCAAAATTGTCTCTGGGCTTGTGTGGGGCCAAATTTAGGCTGCCCCTAGTGGTATAACCATACTCACTTCCGTTATGCATATGAATATAGAAACATGTCCCTGCTATCTTTTTGGGGGATTTGAGGTCAGCATAACAGAAGTTGCTGCAACATGTGAGGAAACAAGTTTCAAGTTCAAGTTTCAAGTTTATTGCAGGAAAGCTCCATTGAACAAATTCATTCACAAGGAGGTCCTTACAAGAAGTAAGATTTCAGCTGTGAGTGTGTGTGTTGGGGGGTTTGAAGGCTGCCATTATCCATCTAACAAAACATGGAAGATGTCTTGATATAAGACAGAAAAATAGTTTTGTCTTTGTAATAACAGACAGAGAACTTCAATAAACTGAAAGAAATCTGAGTTATATTATATTGGCCTGTATGAAATTACCCAAACCCTTCTGGTGAAAGTGCTATTTTGCTATCGGATGTCCTGTCCTGTACTCTTATAACCACTCCTTGGTGTCTGTCCCACATCCCTATCCCTTTACAAATGCTTGGGGGCAAGGGCAAAATGCTGTACTGGGGGGGGCTGGAGACTCTAGGGAAGAGGCTAGGATGCAACTTGCTGTGCTGGGCGGAGGGCTGGGGATTCTAGGGAGGGAAGCAACAGTGCTACTTACTGGGCTTGGGGTGGGCCAGGGACCTTGCACTGGAGCAGGATTCTTGGCTATGGGGAGACTGTTTTGGGCAACATATTGTACTGTGGGGACTCATGCAAGGGGGATAAAGAGCAATTTATTGGGCAATGGGAATGGGGTTACAGGATAACAAATTATCTTTCAAATGGCAACCAAATTGCACCAGAATGTTCCAAATTATAAAAGTTTCATAGGGGTCTAGGCGCCCCCCCAGACCCCCACCCTACAGTTCTAATTTTTGAGCCTTGTACATACACAAACCTGGATATCCCCCCAGGGCCTTCAGTTTTTAAATATATGGCTACTCCTCTGACTATAGCCTACAATCTACATAAAGTGAGTTTTGAGTAACCTGCGCATTGAAGAATTAAGTGATGAAATCTACATGAGATGATTTGTAGTTTCACTAAAGCTTTCCCAGCCCTCCTCCACAGTGATTTGTTTACAAATTCCCACAGTGCTTTTCACTGGAACTCCCTGATGAAAAACTGCTGCTTCTGTGTTTACTGTACAGTCACCAAATGCCCCAATTGGACAAATACCACAGTTGAAAATAACATTTTAACCAGTGCTGTTGGAAATGATTCTTCTTGAAACACACTGTTTTCCTGTGTTCGATTAAAAAAAAGTTTTCCTGAGAGTTGTTTGTGTGCTCTGCTATAATCAGAATTGACAACCCTCCAATGGCACCAAACATATTCCTGTCCATTAGACTTAGGCCCAAATATTCAAACTGGCCCACAAAGTAGCACAATAGCAGGAGCAGGGGCAAGTACGGTACGTCTATGCGCAACACATGTGATATTCAAACATTGCCCAGGGCTAGATGCACTTGCACCACATAACTGAATATTGTGGCAACTGCACCGTAGCACAACCAGGGATGCCCAGTGATGCAGGTCTGGTGTGCAATAGCACAACCAGATATGCGCAGTGGAGCAGGGTAGGAGCGCAATAGCACAACCAGGGATGCTCAGGGACAGGATGCAGGGGGTCCCCCACACATGAAAGATATGGGCTGAGAAGCACACAGCAGAACAGACAGTGCACCCCACACCCATAAACTGCCCAACCAGAGGAGAGCTGGAAAAACCACCTGCCCATGGAAACCAGCCACAATCCCACAGCTGGGGCATGGTGCCCCAGCACACCCCCTGGCAAGCTGTGACTGGCAAACAAGGAGGTCTGTCCACCCCATGCTGCACCATCCCACCAATGCAGAGCACACCCTGCACAGCATTCCACAAACACCCTGCCCAGGAGCAGCGCCCAACACTGCAGGACACCCCATGCATGCCACCACCCTCACTGTGACAATGCAACCCTGTGCACCATTGAGACAAGCAAGGCAGCCCCACTACAAGCACCCTGAAGTGTGCGGCAGCAGACACAGATGCAACAACTGCAGACACAGTGCCACCCTGCATGGCCCCCCTCGATGTACAGCTGAGAGACTGACCATGCATCGGCACACGAGGTACCACACATGTGACAGGGCATGCCCTGGACACCATCACCAGTGGTACAGCACCCTGCACACCCTCCCAAGGACACACTCCATCCCAGCACTGGCCTCAACAGCCAGCAAAGAAGCTCACAGTGGTGCATGGAAGCATGCGCCACACAGGATGCAACATAGTGCATGGACAAACACCAACCCATACCCAAGTGCACACTAACACAAGGACACAGTAGTGGGTCAACAAACCCACTGGTGTGTGGCCACAGCAGCCGTGTACCCATGGCTAACACCCCTCCATGGCACTGGTGTACCAGCCACCCTGCGCATGCACCATGAAGCCATATGCCACCAGCATGCAGCTGGAGCAGAAGTGACAGACAGTGGAGCACATCCTCTGCAACAGACACACGCAACAGCATGGAGGGGGAACAAAAACAGCGGAGGCCACAGTGCCACCTGAGGCAGACGTGCACCACACCAGTGACAGGAGGCAACCTGGCATTGTGCTGGGTACAGTGGTTGTCCAGCATGGACAGCCACAACTGACATGCCAGCAGACAGTGCATATCACAGATATGCAAGGGTGTCAGCTGCACAGCCCATGGACGGTCTGACGGGGCACCATGGACACAGAGCAAGCACCGTGGACCACTGCACAGGCAACCAGTGTACAGAGAACAATACACAAACCACAGACAGTGACTGATTTCCCCATCCACACCATAGGCGGTTCCCCTCTGGACACACACACACGCCCATGCCTGCAACAACTCTGATGCCACGCACACCACTGCAGCTGAGCACCTGTAGCCCACTGCAAATTGTAGACCACCACAGCTGTCATAACAAAACAAATGTATTATAAATTTCCAATGAACACAACTATATACATACTGTATATATACACAAGTGGGGGGGTAGGGCCACAAACAAGGTGGGGGTGGGTAAGGGGCAGGGGTGAACAACTGGGAGAGGGAAAAAGGGGTGTGAGGGTGGGTCCAGGGAGGTAAAAATCATCTGGGGGCATTGAGGGCCTAACATCTGCCCCACTCTTCTGTCCTGTGGCATCTGTGAAACCTCTTCCTACGCATACCATGCCTCTCTAGCTGCTGTAGTATCTCAAGGGACACCCTTGACAGCTGCAGCAACTCCTGCAATGCTTTCTCTATAGTGTTCCAATGCCAATCACCTTGGACAAGGGAGCAGAGTCAATAGGTGTGAATGTCCATCCCCCTGCAGCCCACCCATTGTGCATGGCATACAACCGTGGGCCACACCTCTGTGATGGTGTGCGACCACCCACAGTGATCATGTCCACAAGAACTGCCCACCCAGGTGCACACAGCCATATGGACCACTGCACACACTCACTGCCCAAGTCCAGCACAGCACCACCATGGCTGTACAGTGACATGGCTATGCGGTGCGAAGGCAGTGGTGCATGCATGGACCACCAGCAATGCACACCCACACATGCAGTGCCACAGGACAGTGCTGAGTGTATTATGTGGCGTGCACATCAGTGGTGTCATTGGATGGTGGCCATACCCCGCCACCTACCCTGCAACACAGCATGCACAGAATATCCATGAAGTGAGGTACTCACCTGCATCTGCAACATCTTGGCACTGATGGACATGTTGCCCACCATCATGTGGCTCTTACCGGGCAGCCTCCTGATCCACCTGTGCCTCTTGGGCTCATAGCATCTCCTCAGGGCCTAGGGTGAAAACATGGAGAGGGAAACATAAGTGCAAAACAGTAGCAAAGGTCCCCCCAGTGTGTGTGATCCCACATAGCCCAGCCATGCCTCAACCCCACCATGACAAAAACTGCCCACACTGGACAGCCCCCACTGGGGTGTACACATGCCCACCGTGAAACCCAGACATAAGCTACCAGTATATGGATGGAGCACCTACCTGGACGTGGCACTGCACCTCACCTGATGCATGCCCATAGATGGGCAAGACTGTCTGGGTCCCTCTTCCTGAGGTCCCCATAGCGGTGGAGACAATGCTCTGTAGTCCTGTAGATGCTGGTGGCCTCCTCAAGTGACACTGCCACCTCCTCCCACACTGCACTCCTAGCCCTATCCAAGAGCACATCCCCAAACAGGGCCCCAGCATGGGGCTCAACAATGGCCACCAAATTGGCCAGCTCAAGAGGGCTCCACAGCGTTGCTCTCCTGTGTGCCACTGCTAAAGCTGCTAGGATTACAAAATGACACTCTGTAGCGCACGTCCACCATGTGCAGATGCTGTGCGGTACAACGCTGCCATTCCCCATCGTGCTGTCACTGGACAGCACGATTGGGGTGCACCCATGTGGATGCCTGGTGCCAAAGGTCGAACAGAGGGTCAAGGGTCTGTTGCACACGGACCGCCACAGTGTGATTGGGGCTCCCTGCATGTAGCGCGGTCAGGTGCCTGTGTGTGACACCCTGCAGTGGCCTACTGTGCTGTGGCACCATGGCACCTACGGCACTCCAGGGCACGAGCGCTTTACATGTGATCAGCACACTAGCACCACTAGCACAGTGGTGGCATGCCCTGCACTGCCTCCTGCACTCAGCACGCCATCAGCACAGAAGGCGTCAGTGTCAGTACCCTCAGGCATGTGCCATGTGGTGCCTACTGCACATGTCACAGAGCTGCATCTTTGCCCGAGCACACTCAACACAATTGCACAAGGTGCAACAGCATGATATTCAGCCAGCATATGCAAATCAACTCATCAGCAATTCCATGGCACAGCCACTGCATTAGCATCCACTTGCATGCCTTGCGCTATATAAATGCAACATGGGGCTTCAGAGGTCATTGTTTGGTATTGCAGTCTATTGTGGTGGGTTGCATGCTGTTTGGAAGTGTGGACTGTGGTGTGTGTGGGAGATGCATGGGACTGCACATTCAGAGGTAACACCTGTCATTCCCACAGGATCAATAATGACCGAACGTGAGGAGGAGGAGGAGGAGGAACAGAGATGTGGAAGACGGATGAGGCCCAACTTCACCTGGACAGAATCAGATGCCCTGTTTGAGGCCTACCTCGACAGGGAACTGCTGCTCAGTGGACAAAGGGGAACAAAACAGGCCCATACTGTGGCATGAGATGAGGTAGCAGCATGTCAGCCACCAGCGGTCCATGCAGGAGTGCAAGAAGAAGGTGGGCATGGACAAGAGGAGGATAAAAGATAAGGTGGCTGCCATCAGGGCAGCATGTGCTGCAACTGGTGGTGGACAGCTGGATGTGCCACGCCTGACACCACAGGAGGAGCAGATGGCTGGCAGCATGCAACGTTGAGCCCTAGTGGGCATTCCAGGTGGTGGCTTCCAGATGGGTGGCAGCCTGTCACTGCATGGTAGGTCCTGTTCTGTCACTGTGTGGGGGGGGTTGGGGGAATGCCACAGGGCAGGGCAGAGACATTAATGCTACTGTGTCCCCTTACAGCTCCTGAGTGTCTCCTTGGGTCAGCGGTGGAGGATGTGTCCACTGAGGGCGATACCCTGGACCTGGAGGAGTGCCCATCCACCCCCACAGGTGTCCGAGGGTCAGGACAACAGTATACCCACCTGTCTGTCCGTACTGAAGTTGGTGGTGCTGATGAGGAGGAGGCCCTGCCCGTGTCCCAGCGTGACAGCATTCATGGATGCCAGCATGCTGTGACATGGACTGGTGCTGGAGATGACACCGATGATGAAGATGGAGCACGCATCATGGACAGTGATACATGTGGGCCGTAGGATGGCCCCACAGCAGGTAACAGCATGGGTATAACTGTGGTTGGTGCCACCGTGGAGGCCTGCATGACATCACAGTCCCAGCCTGTCCCTGCATGCACCAGTGGGGCACACTGGTGTGCCTCCAGGCCAGTGGGGCTGTTGCAGCCACTGCGGCTGCACTGGTGAGCCCTGGCGAGTGGTGGCTGGAGGGGCAGTGTCAGCAGTTGGCCAGTGGTGACGAGGGTGGCATCAGTTCACTGCGTGTGGATGTGTCCCAGCATGACTGTGGTGTGCAGTGCCCATAATCAAGGGATGATGCCCAGAATGGCCAGGAACACCATGAGGGACATCGTGCTGACCCAGTGGATGATCTCTTTGATGAGCACAGCTGACTACTCCAGGCTTCCGTGGATCAGCAGTCTCGGCTTGTTAGGGTGGTGGATGCACTCAGTGTGGTTCTGCACCAGGCAGAGGAGTGGCACAGCAGAGACCATGCTCTGCTCCTGGCAGAGATGGCCCGGCAGTGGGAGGATGTGACCGTTGCCATTGACAAGCAGACACAAGCATTCACAGCTGTCATGGCCACATTGGGCACACAGTTTGTTCCACATGCACCGCAGACACCATGCAGTGTCACGTCCACCCCCCCCATTCCCGGTGTCATGTGACACCCTCCATGTTGACACTGGGTTCAGCTGTGGGCATCCCATTCACGCCTGGCGCTGGCATGTTCAGAGGGCTGCAGACCCCTGCTCGAACATGGTCGCGTTCCCTCAGCGTCACCCCTGGGGGAACGTGGGTGCCACCCCATGAAGCCATTGGTCATCCTGTCATGGCTGGCAGGTCTCAGTGGGGCCACCCACGTATCCATGGTGGCCGTGGCACTATGCCACATGACTGACCTATCTCCCACAATGGCTACTGTCTGACGCTGCCCTGTGTGCAGTGTGTTGTGCAACATGCAATGCACGGTTGGGGTACCTGGCCCCGCACACACACATGGTCCATGTGCACACCCTTCCGGCCACTGGCCACTGTGGCATGTGCATGATGATGCCTGTGTTGCACTGTCTGCCAGTGTGCAATGGTGCCCAGTGTCTGAGACACGCACAATGATGGGCACTGGATGTGGTCGTCTGTGGACCTGTGTGTGGCTAGGGGTAGCAGTCGGAGTTGGCATGCCTTCTACCCCTTGTGCATGTGTTGTGGGGGGGGTGTGTGTGTGTGTGACCACGTGTCATGTTAGGCCTTGCCCATCCCTGATGGCATGTGCAGTTCCACGCTCAGCCAATTCCCTTGCTGCCATGCGCTCCGGTGTTTGTCCATGCGCCTTTGTGGGTTGTGCCCTTGCCATTGGTGGTTGCACATGGCCCCATGACCTACCTGTGTTGGTTGATGTGCTCCTCTGTGATGGTGTCCTGGTGCAGTTGTGACATCCAAATCAGGCGGAGGTCCCTTTACCCAAGGGGTGGCTGCCCATCACCATCTGGACTGGTGCTCTCATTGTCCCCATCGCTGTTCCCCTCTTCGACCTCTACTGCTATCCCACAGTCGTTGGCCATGTTGTGCAGGATGCAACAGGCCAGGAATAGCCCACAGGCCTTCGAGGAGCTGTACTGTAGGGCACTGCCAGACATGTCCCGGCAATGGAAACATGCCTTCAGCATTCCAAACACCCGCTCTATGACATTACGTGTGGTGGCATGTACCTCATTGTACCATTGCAGCGATGGGGTCGCGGGGCACCGGTATGGTGTGAGCAGCCAGGGATGGAGTGGGTAGCCATTGTCACCTGTGTGTAGAGGGTGGACATTAGTATGGTGGTCAGTGTCACTCTGCCATGGGCTGTCAAGGTAGGTACCCATGGCACCTCTGACTATGCACCCCCCACCTCAGATGCCCATGTCATCCTGTGTGATGTGACTACTCACCCACTAGGTGGCCAGTGGGGATGTCCCTACTCTCAAACCTGTGGCACAGTGCAGACTGGTGCCAGATGAAGGCATCATGTGCTCCCCCAGGGTGCATGGCACAGATATTGGTTATGCACCCCCTGGCATCGCATACCACCTGGCAGTTTATGCTGGCATAACCCTTTCTGTTGATGTATGCTACACCATCCGGGCCAGCTGGCGTGCAGATGGCCACATGGGTGCAGTCAATGGCCCTGAGCATGCCAGGCATACGTGCTGCCCTGTGGAACTCTTGTATGTGTGCTGTGCACTCCGCCAGTGTGCTGGGAAAATGGATGTACTCAGCAGCATGTAGCAGCTGTGTGCTGAGGAATTGTGTGAGTAGGTGTGATGCGGCCGACTGGGTTATGCCTGTTGTGTTCCCTGTTGGTCTCTGGAAAGTGCCTGTGGCAAGCAGGCACATGACAGCTGTCACTTTTGTCTCTACTGACAGAGCATGGCTCCATTGTGTGGGTGCCTGCATCTCATCATTGCACAGCTCACAGAGCTGCCTCAAGACCAGCCGGTTCAGGCGGTATCGGTCCACGATCTGTGTCACTGTAGAGCTCAAAGGTGGTGCGGGCTCGGTACCACCTGTTGGGGGCATACCGCCGATGGGCCCTTCCACAGCCATGCCCCTCTGCTGCCTGCCTTCTCACACCCCTCATTACTGCCTCCATCTGGAAGGTGGCACTGGCCATGTCCCTGGCTGGTGTGTCCCCCCGGCGGCTGTTATCCCATTCCCCCCGCTGTCCTTTGTGATGTTCCCCCTGCACCGGATACTCCTCCAGTGTTTGGCTGTCCTACCTACTGCCACTGCCCTCAGTCCACTGTGACACCTTCCTGTCTCTCCTGCACAGTGGCACAGGTTCCACACTCCTGTCCTGTTCCTGTTCGTTCCCAGGTGTGCCCTGTCCTGCTCCTGCCCAGTCCCATTCACTACTACCCTCTTTCCTGTTGCTTCACCTTGCTCCCACCTCTGGCTTCCCTGTAGCGTTCTTGCACCTCTCTCTTGTTCCTTTTTATTTTGGATCATTTCCACTATCGCGTAACTTCTGCTTGCTCCCCTATTGCGCATGGCACATGCTGTTGAATATCGCACTGCACCATTTATTCACGGTTCCTCCCCCTATGGTTGTGCATGCATTCATTACCATTGTGCTCTTGTGCATTGTGACTTGCGCGGTGCAGTTGCCTCCCACTGAATATCACAGAATGACGCAAATTCATACTTGCACTAGCGCATCTCTATTGTGAATGGTGCAACCCTTTTGAATATCTGGGCCTTAGTTTCTAATAGTACCCCTACCACTGAGGTACATTAAAATAACAAAAAACTGAGCAATCTTTGTTTGGAAAGAATTTTAAAATGTTACCTTTATTTTACTGAAAAAATGGGAGAGAGCACCAGGATAAGTGCGGTACTATATGCGATCCAAACAACAGAAGAAATTAAATGCAAGCACCCGCACAGCACAATCAAAGCGTCTTGTGAATAAAAAATTCCAAATTTTATTGTAGACCAGGATGCACACTACATAGACTGATGTTTCACTTGGCCGGCTGCCAAGTTTCTTCAGAGTAAATGACACCTTATAGGTACTTTACTTAAATATTCTAGTCACCATATCATGTGATTTGTATGCACCAATGTAAATACAGCACCATTCATGCACTAATTAATTAACAATACTTTTAAAGAGACACAGTATATATCCGTTATTCCCATATTATTACTAAGAATCACCTTAAACATATAACACTGTACTTGGTAACCTCAAGTGCAATATTACATAAATATCTGCATATAAATATCCATAAAAAATATATAAAATGAGGTGACAAGGCTTAATTACTTAATAAAAACAATTTTTTGTATACTTTTTTATATGAATGAAAGTGCATGTGTTAGGGAGAACAACACCTGTTAAATGACTATTTTATTTTTTCTAAATGTTTAATACCCAACCTACTTCACAGTTATATTGTTTTAAGTTGCCTATTTCTATTGGGACATATGGCTGTGTTTATTTGTTTAAAGTACTTTTTAATTTATAGATTTTCCAGGATCCATGGTAATGGTACCTGTAAATTATTTGTACTTCTTTAAAAATGCAGCAAGTTCAATACTATAATTAAAGCCCTTGTTTGTACATGCTCCTAAAGTGTAAATCCAAAAACTTTCTCTTTCACCTATTTTTTTATTTAGGTCTCCACCTCTTGGTCCTAATGAAATTAGTTCTAAACTCAAGAAATTAAAGTTATGGTTACTTGGACCATATTTTAAAATATGTTTGGCTATAGCATATGAGGCATCACATCTTTCCACTGCTCTAACATGCTCACCAATTCTAACTTTTAATTTTTGTACGGTCTGTCCAACATAATAGGCGCCACACTCACATATTAACAGGTATATCACACCTGTACTATTGTATGTGATAAAATCATGTAATTCTACACTGTTTCCAGTAACCGGATGTTTAAAGGCTTTGCAACAATTGATATATTTACAGTATAGACAATTCCCACATCTATGCGTTCCTTTTGGTTTTGATGTCAACAATGTTTGTCTGTCTTTTATGTTGGAGCCTACCATGTTGGATACCACATAATCTTTAATACTTTTACACTTCTGATACACAACATTAGGTCCATTTTTAGTTATTCCTTTCAATTTTGGTTCTAGTTCCAAAATAGACCAGTTGTTAACTATGATTTGTTTTATTTCATGTGCTTGACTAGAAAAACTAGTGGTGAAGGGACAGTCAATTTCAGGTTTAACATCCCGTTTGTACATTAAAATCTATCTTCTCTCTAGCCTATCTACCTTCCTAATAGCTGATGCTATACTACTATTGCTGTATCCCCTGTTTTTAAAACGTTGTATTTGCTCACTACGTTTGACCTCAAATTCAGAGTGTTCAGAACAGTTCCGAAAAGTTCTTATCAGTTGACTTTTTGGTATATTAAATCTAGTCTGGAAGGGATGACAACTATCAAATCTCAATATGATATTTCTGTCTGTATTCTTCTGAAATAAAGTAGTACATGCTCCTTCTTCATGATCCTTATAGATTTTTAAATCCAAAAAAGTGATAGTTGTTTGATGAATATCATGTTTATACATTAGACAACTACTGGTTGATTCCATCCGCTTAATAAATAACCCAAATTCTTCTACAGTGCCCTTCCACACTATTAATATGTCATCAATAAAACAGCACCACAAGTCCACCTTATCAAGAAATGGATTTGTGGCAGACTCGTACTAAAAATCAATTTCCCATTTGCCCACTAATAAATTAGCATAACTAGGGGCCATTGTGGTGCCCATAGCTGTACCTTGGACTTGATGATATAATATTCCTTCAAACATAAAAATGTTCATGGTAAGAACCAATTCTGCCAATTGTAGCAATAAATATGTGGGAAATTTTACTAAACTTTCTTCTGTTCTAGTATTTAAAAAATAGCTTAGGGCTTCTAGTCCTTCATCATGAGGTATCACTGTGTATAATGAATTAACATCGACCACTGAAAAATACCATGTTTGTTCTATATATAAATCCTCAATAATTTGTACTACTTGAGTGGAATCTTTTAAATAAGATCTTAAATTCTGTACTAGCAGCTGTAAAAAAACATCTAAGTACATGGAGATGGGGTTAGTCAACCACCCGCCCCCCGAGACAATTGGTCTCCCTGGAGGGTGTTCTAAACTTTTATGAATTTTAGGGAGTGCATAAATGGTAGGGATAACAGGATATGTTACTGTTAATGTTTTATACTCCATCTCTGAAATGTAACCCTTTAAAAAATCCTGTTTAAACATTTATCTATTTTTTGTTTGAAAATGCCTATAGTTTGATGAGTAGTTTTAACATAAAAGGTTTCATCCTTAATAAGTCTTCTAACTTCTCCAATATAATCCGAGGTGTTAAGTACCACAATGGCCCCACCCTTGTCTGCCAGTTTAATTGTAATGGTTTTATTGGCTTTTAGATTTTTTAATGCCTCCATCTCATTTTTACTGCAATTGCTGAAATTTGGCCTTCCAACTTTATTCTGTAAAGATTTTAAATCCAATTCACACTTTTTAATAAACACCGCAACAGTAGGATTTACAGGTAGACAATATTCTGATCTTGGTTGTAATCTTAAAGTATCAGAATTACAATTAACATCGTCTTCATTGAAAATACATTTTAAGGTTACATTTCTGCCAAATTTATGTAAATCCACAAAAGTGTTGAAAAAATCAATCCCTTTCTCAAGACAAAATGATAAACCTTTACTTAAAATCATGAGCTCATGTTGGGTTAACAAATGACTAGATAAATTAATGACTGGTGCCAACCCATCTGAAGAGCATGTGTTTGATACATTATTGAAAAGAACAGGAGATTTATTTGACACCATTTGTTCTAGAGACTGAATAGTAATCCCAGTCTCTGTACTAAGGCTAGATACTAATAACCCATTACTGATATTGTTAACATTTATGTTGCCATAATTGGCATCATTTGAACCAGTATGGTCAGACAACAATATGGAACATTTCTGACAATTACAAATTTTATCTGTTGAAACATGTTGTTCAAAACTATAGTTGTTTTTTCTACTTATATTATATGAACAACTTTCAACTAGTAATTTGTCCTGTTTTTTCTTCTACGCTGCCCCCCTCCATCCTCTTTGTTGGAAATGTATGTTTTGGAAGCATGTACGATGCTGTATTTGACTGCGTCGTGTCCCCTGAAACTAAGGTGGGGACTGTCCAGGTGGGATTCCCCCATAAGACCTTCTAAATGGATATCGGAATCATCAGTATCTGAAGGACCAGTTGTGTAGTCCAAAACAGTCTTATTTGTTGCCAAAGTAACAGTATTCTTTTTCAAAATTGATTTTGGGATAGATTCTTTAGACTCATTCCAATTATAAACTCTATTGTGTAAATAGTCATTTTCATCACGTGTGAATTTCTTCTGTTTTTGTTTTTTAATGGTAACATCATATCTTGTCACTTTTTCTAACAACATTTGGTTTAATCTTTCCCATTCAATTGTATCAACAGACTCCTTCAACTGGTTTTCTATATTGTTAATTTCTTTAGATAAACAATCTCTGATGAGTTTAGCAAACTCTAGGATCAATTCAATGTTTTTAATTGATGCATCATGCATGTTATTGTGCCATCTAGTCATAAATACCAAATAATCAGTTCCTTATGCTGGCTTTTGAGTAATACGGAGCCCCCTTGGAACTCGGTTCACCTGGAGGGAAGCCTCCAAGGTAGTCTTATGCCAAAACATTCTCATGCCCTTCAGAACTAGTTTTTCAAACTTGCAGAACAGATTCTTAGGGCTTAACTCACCATTGGTGCTTGTAGAACCCTCGCCAGTTCCCAATAGCAGGTTGTCTCCCTCTTGTGCTCAAAACACATAATTAGCAAAACTCATAAAGTGTGCATTGCCACATTCACCACTAACAGAAGCCTGTTGCACTCATCAGGTTTCTTCCTGGATCTGGGACATCAGGTGATATGGTGTTACTCCCAAATAATTACTCCAGAACCTTATACCCTTCTCGACAGATGACATATTAATAGTGTGGAAGGGCACTGCAGAAGAATTTGGGTTATTTATTAAGTGGATGGAATCAACCAGTAGTTGTCTAATGTATAAACATGATATTCATCAAACAACTATCACTTTTTTGGATTTAAAAATCTATAAGGATCATGAAGAAGGAGCATGTACTACTTTATTTCAGAAGAATACAGACAGGAATACCATATTGAGATTTGATAGTTGTCATGCCTTCCACACTAGATTTAATATACCAAAAAGCCAACTGATAAGAACTTTTCGGAACTGTTCTGAACACTCTGAATTTGAGGTCAAACGTAGTGAGCAAATACAACGTTTTAAAAACAGGGGATACAGCAATAGTAGTATAGCATCAGCTATTAGGAAGGTAGATAGGCTAGAGAGAAGAGAGATTTTAATGTACAAACGGGATGTTAAACCTAAAATTGACTGTCCCTTTTCCACTAGTTTTTCTAGTCCAGCACATGAAATAAAACAAATCATAGTTAACAACTGGTCCATTTTGGAACTAGAACCAAAATTGAAAGGAATAACTAAAAATGGACCTAATGTGTAGCAGAAGTGTAAAAGTATTACAGATTATGTGGTATCCAACATGGTAGGCTCCAACATAAAAGACAGACAAACATTGTTGACATCAAAACCAAAAGGAACGCATAGATGTGGGAACTGTGTATACTGTAAATATATCAATTGTTGCAAAGCCTTTAAACATCTGGTTACTGGAAACAGTGTAGAATTACATGATTTTATCACATGCAATAGTACAGGTGTGATATACCTGTTAACATGTGAGTGTGGCACCTATTATGTTGGACGGACCGTACGAAAATTAAAAGTTAGAATTGGTGAGCATGTTAGAGCAGTGGAAAGATGTGATTCCTCATATGCTATAGCCAAACATATTTTAAAATATGGTCCAAGTAACCATAACTTTAATTTCTTGAGTTTAGAACTAGTTTCATTAGGACCAAGAGGTGGAGACCTAAATAAAAAAATAGGTGAAAGAGAAAGTTTTTGGATTTACACTTTAGGAGCATGTACAAACAAGGGCTTTAATTATAGTATTGAACTTGCTGCATTTTTAAAGAAGTACAATAATTTACAGGTACCATTACCATGGATCCTGGAAAATCTATAAATTAAAAAGTACTTCGGGGTCACGTGCCCGCTTTAATGGCGTAAGACGTGCCTTGGTCGAGCTCCGAGCCCCAGGCTATTTTTAAGTGGAAATCCATCGGTTTTTGAGATAAATTCAGCACCAAAACCTAACTTTTGCCTGTGTGAAGTCGAGATGGATAAATATATAGTTTTAGCGACGAGTAAATAGCAATGCGTGGGGGGTTAAAGCAATAAGAAACCCGCGGCCCCAGGGCAGACGTGTGGCATAGGCCAGATCTCAATCTTTGCAGCAGAGATGATGGCGATCGGCAGAGAATTAAAAGATCAATTTATGGAAGCACTCACACCACAATTTGAGAGACTGGAGAATAAAATAGAGGGGAGACTCGTGGCTATTGAAGCGCAGGTTGAAAGGCATCACGAGAGAGCAGAGGAGCTGGAAGGTTGAGTCTCTACTGTGGAAGACATGCTACACCCCCTCGAACAGAAAGTAGGGGAACTAGAGAAGCAATTAATGGAACTGAGAGAGCTGCAGGACTATCAAGAAAACTATCACAGAAGATCTAACCTGTGGCTTCATGGCCTGCCTGAAGGTATGGAGGGTGCGGACATCCTAGGCTTCTGTTCTAAAACTCTGCTGATGTTATTGGGCTTGAAACCGAAAGGTGGGAGCTATAAGCTGGAAACGGCACACCGTGTGGTGCAACCATGACCTCAGAAGGGCTAACCTCTGAGGCAAGTGATTTTTAGATTTCACAATTTTCAAGATAGGCAAGCAGTCTGGGAGGCCTACAGAGCAATGGAGGAGCTGAGATAAGAGGGGGTGTGCCTGTTTATGGCCCAGGATCATTCTCTCAGAGTGGGCAGGAAGAGAAGAGAATTTAATGAGGTGATCACCCTATGCCAGAAGCTGAAAGTGGAATGGTACATGATCTTCCCGACAACTATTAAAATAAAACACGAAGGGGCAACGTATAGCTTTTGGGAACCAGAGAAGGCAAAAAAGTTTGTAATGGAGCTGCAGAGAAAGATTGGATGAATCCTTGCTTTGATATTTGAGTGAATGAAGTGACCTGCATTAAAAGATTTGTTGTGCTGAATTTGTAAATAGTTGGGAAACATTGACTGTGCGCAGATGTTGGTGGAATTTTAAGAATCTAGAGGAGGACTGAGAGGTGACTTGTGTTCGAATCCCTGAAGAGTGATGCTGAGGACTGATTTTAATGCCTCTCCCCCTGAAATCGAACTGCCTGCTGGATCTGGAGGAGGAGAAATCTGAGCTGGGAGATTGCAGAAAGAGTGTGCGACTCAGAGAAGGCTCTGCTGCTGTCCCTCTTTTCCTCCCAGGTCCCGGACGTTTGGCCATGCGATTAGCAGCGGCCCCCGAGTAAGCATTGCTCACCCCGAGGAGAGACTGGTAGCAGCGGTAGAGTGGGGAGGGATCGGCATGTTGTATGTGATTCGTGCGACCTACTCATACCGCCCAGACAGAAGAGGAGAAGAATTATGGATCCTGGCATGGCCCAGTGCAGTCGGACACTCAGGGGGGTGGATCAGAGGTGGGGGGAACAATGGATGGAGGAGATGGGGCTGGGAGTGGGAAGCGGGTGTGAGGAGCACTCAACCTCATTTCTCCCCTGTCCACTGAGGAGGCAGGAGTTGAAGATGGTGCATATCCCGTTGGACAGAGGAGCGAGGTCTAATGCAAGCAAGGGTAGAGAATGGGATGATTTAAGGTAGGGAAAAGACCTTTTTGATTCCTCCCAAAGTCGACTAGCGTCAGAGCCAAAGTTGCGGGGTAATCAAGGCTGACTAGAAGGGGGGGGAGGTGGGTCAGCACAGGGAGTTACACCTCGATGATTCCTAAAAAAGGGGGTGTCTGCAAGTCAAAATCCAAATGAAGCACTGATGGTCATTAGATGTTCATGGCCTGGGGGGACAAGGTTGTTCATAACAGTTGTTTGCGAATCAAACCCTGTAGTTGAACATAGAAAGGGGGACATACTTGATATTAAAATGTTGTATGTTGAGCTAAGGAGGAGGGGAAGACAAAATGTTGATAGGGTGGGGGAAGTTTAAATGTTTCGATAGGTTTGTTATATGTATACTACTGTTTAAATCCACAACAGAAGAAGAAGTTGATAGGAAGGATAGAGTAATACCACACATCCAGATAGCAAAGAAAATACACTGGAATCTGAGAGATGCAGAGGGGTTATTGGCAATAAAATGGATCCAAAGGAAAAGATAAAGACAATTTCTTGGAATGTAAGGGGGTCTTCTCGACGATTAAATGAGCCTCTATAATCACAGCCCTTAAGAGAGCGAAGGCCCAGGTAGCTTTACTGCAAGAGACACATCTAACTCCTTCAGAGCACCAGAAACTGGTTAGAAACTGGGTGGGGATGTGTCATGTGGCCTCCTTTACTTCTCATAAGAGGGGGGTGGCGATTTTGATACACAAACATCTTCCACTGAAAGTATCAAGAGTGGTTCAGGACAGGAAAGAAGGGAGATATGTATTTGTAGAGGGAACTCTGTATGATACCCCGATAACGTTGGGAAGTATATATGCCCTGGCAGTTTTTGAACCAGATTTTATAGGGAGATTCTTGAGATATTAATAAAAGAACAATTTCAAGGACTGATAATGGGTGGGGAATTCAATTGCACTCCGGACCCTATATTGGACCACTCAGGTGGGAAAGGAAGGGGGGGGGGAGATGTATGAAGCAATGGTGGGAAGGCCTGGTGGATCTTGATGTTATAGATGCATGGCAAACTGCCAACCCGAAGAGTAAGGAATTTACGTTTTACTCACATCCTCATAAAATTTGGACAAGAAAAGATCATATGTATATTGAGGGAGGATGGTACCATAAGGTGATAGATGTGAGACACGAACCGATCCACGTGTCGGACCACGCCATGGTGATGATGACGGTGGCCTGGAGATGAACCGGATGAGGTCAGGTACATGGAGATTCCCTCTATATTTGATGGGGCAGGAGGAATTCTGGAAGTTCCTTATGGAACAGTTGGAGAGATATGTGACATTCAGTAGGGATACAGCCCCTTCTAAGCAGGTGTATTGGGATGCAGGGAAGGCCTATCTGCGGGGAGTTATTATTGGATATGTGGCGGGACGCAAAAAAGAACAGGCCAAAAAATATAACGATCTACTGCAGCACATTAGGGACCTAGAGCATAGGGTGGTTAGTGGTGATGAGGGATCTGCACAGATTTTGATGTTGGTTAGGGAGTCGCTAAACAACATGTTAGTTGAGCAGGCAAGATCCCAACTGTGGTTCATGAAGCAGAGGTTTTACAAATGGGGTAACAAGCCTGGGCCCATGCTGGTGAATCTGGTTAAGGGGAGGAGATTAAGGACACGGATACAGGAGATCCAAGCAGAAAAGGGGGAGATACTGAAGGACCCACGGGCTATCGGAGAAAGATTCAGGGAATTTTACCAGGAATTATATAGCAAGGAGGGAGAGAATGAAGTGGAGCCCATAAGGGCCTTCTTGGAGGGGCTCAACCTACCGAAGGTTACAGAAGAACAAAGGAAGGAGTTGGATAAGGAAATCTCCAAAGAGGAGATAAGGAGAGCTATACGGGCCCTGAAGGGAGGGAAGGCAGTGGGGCCGGATGGGCTCCCAGTGGAATTTTATAGGACAGTGGGTCCGGGAGTGATTGATCTCCTCTGGGAGATTTTACGAGAGCTGAGAGATGGCAATCCACTCCCCCCCTCTATGGGGACAGCAACGATCTGTGTTATACTAAAACAGGGTAAAGACCCCCAAGAGTGTGTGGTGTACTGGCCCATATCCCTGTTAAATGTTGATGCTAAAATATACACCAAGGTTCTAGCGGAATGGCTAGATGGGCTTCTCCCTCAACTGGTGCATATGGACCAGACTGGCTTTGTTAGAGGGAGGCACTCGTATCATAACGTACGAAGGGTTTTTAATGTGATGCATGGCTCTTCTCGGCGCCCAGGGCCAACGGCTCTTTTGGCCCTGGACACCGAGAAGGCCTTTGACCGACTAGAGTGGGGATTCCTCTTAGAGGCTATGAAAGAATTTGTCATGGGAAGCGAATTTATTAACATGGTGAAGGCGTTATATGCCTCCCCCCAGGCTTCAGTCCTAGTTAATGGGATCCTTTCGCAAAACTTTGGCCTATCGAGGAAAACCAGACAAGGTTTCCCTTTATCCCTGCTGTTGTTTGATTTAGCAATAGAACCACTGGCTGAGGCTATAAGACAGAATGCAAACATAGAGGGAGTGGCAGGTAAGAGAGGACAACAACATAAGGTGTCTTTATATGCAGACGACATGATTTTGTATCTGGGAAATACGCACAGATCTATCCCATTGTTACTGGACATGATAGAGAATTTTTCAAGATTATCAGGGTATAAGATAAATTTAGAGAAATCAGAGATCATGCTTTTGGGGAAAAAGAACTTGATGAGAGACAGGACATGGGGATTAAGGGAAGTTAAAGTAAGTTTTAGGTATCTGGGGGTGAATATTGGCAGGAACATCTCAGATTTATATAACCTGAATTTTGGACCATTAGTAAATAAGATCTTGGCTGATTTGAAAAGATGGAAACTGCTGCCAATTTCATGGTTAGGATGGATGAATCTGCTAAAAATGAACGTTCTCCTGAGGATTGTATACCTACTACAAATGCTCCCCATAGGGCTCAGTAAGAGTGACAATAAGAAACTGGAGAGGGGCTTCTCTGATTTCCTGTGGCGAGGGAGATGGGCAAGGATCAGTCTAAGGAAATTGAAGATGAGTATAAAGGAGGGGGGACTAAATTTCCCTGATATGAAGAGCTACTATCTAGCTGTACAGTTGAGAGTAGTGAATGACTGGGTAGTGAGACCCGAGGCGGCCAGTTGGCTTGATTTGGAGGAGATGGAAGGGCAGGGCAGGTTGTCGGCTTATTTAGCCAAGGGAGGGAAGAAAACATACACAGCCCAGGGGTGAATAAACCCACTAGTGCTCATGACACTGCAGAGCTGGGAGCAGGTTAAGAAGATGGTAGGAGCCAGGGACATGGAGACATTGCTGCTACCCCTGAACAATAACCCATTTTTCTATCCAGGGATAGGGGATAAAGGCTTTGAGGAGTGGCATAACAAGGGAATACAGAGTGTGGGGGATCTTGTTGGAGGAACGAGAGTTAGATCCTTTCAAGAACTGAGGGAGAAAGAGGGAATTCCTAGTAGCCACATGTTTCGATTTTTCCAGGCCAGAGATTATTGCACAAATATAAAGGGATGGGGCCCTCGACCTCCCGCCTGGCAGCAAGTTGAGACACTGGTGCTTAGAGCCAGAGGAAACCCCAAGGGTGTGATGGGGAGGGTGGTTTGCATACTTAGGGAGAGTTTTCGGGGGCTGACAGAAAACACGAAGCAGATATGGGAAAGGGACATAGGACATCTGATTAGTGATGATAACTGGGGGATTATGCTGGAAATGCACGTGGGCCTATTTACCTCTAATAGTTATAGAGAATCAGCCTACAAATTTATACATAGGCTATTCTATCCGCCAGCGGTAATGTATAAGTATAGAGCAGAGATTGCGGACAAATGTAATAGCTGCTGAGAGCAAAAAGGTACATATCTCCACTGTTTTTGGACCTGCCCCTGTCTGCAGAGGTTTTGGAAACAGGTGGTGCAAAACATGAAAGCTACAATGGGGACAAAGATCCCGATGCACCCGATAGATCTGCTATTTGGTATAGAAACTAGGGAGGGGCAGGACTGGACCCCATATAAGAAATGGATCAGGACTGTTCTTGCACAGGCCAGACAGTCCATTTTAAATACATGGGTATCGGCGAGGGACCCCTCAGTGGAGCAGTGGTGGGCCTCGGTTGTGGGAGCCCTGGTAATAGAAAAAAAGATATTTCTGGCAAAGGGGAGAATGGATGCTTTCCTGTCTACATGGACACCAGTCCTGTCGGCTCTGACCGTGGAGGAGGCTATGATTTTCCAGAAAGGGATCTAGTAAGAGCATAGAGGCAGTAGGTCTCTTGAGCCCAGAAATGACAGGGTTAAGGGGATGTGTGGTATGTGGAAAAAAGCACTAAGGATGCTACAGGAGGGTATCAAATGACAAGAACAAAGTTTAGGAGAATGTAATATCTTAAGAAGAAGGAAATGTTGTGGACACATGTACATAGTTATAAAGTTGCTGGGGTGGAGGGGGGATTCTTTTTAGTTTTTTTTTCTTCTGTCTTCTCTCTCTTCTTTTCTCTTTCTGTTTCTTTCTCTTACTTGTATCTGTCTAGCCTTGTAGACCACAGAGGATTTTTGTGTGACTGCATATCATAATATGAGAATTGTGACCTAGGTGATATAATGGATTTACAAGGTATATTATAGTGTGTATGTGATAAATTTTATGTTTGTAACTGATTGTAGTTGGAAAAATTTAATAAAAAGTTGAAACAAAAAAAAAAGTACTTCAAACAAGTGAACACAGCCATATGTCCCAAGAGAAATAGACAACTTACAACAATATAACTGTGAAGTAGGTTGGGTATTAAACATTTAGAAAAAATAAAATCATTATTTAACAGGTGTTGTTCTCCTTAACATGTGCACTTTCATTCATATAAAAAAGTATAAAAAAAAGTTTTTTTTATTAAGTAATTAAGCCTGGTCACCTCATTTTATATATTTTTTATGGATATTTATATGCAGATATTTATGTAATATTGCACTTTGAGGTTACCAAGTACAGTGTTATATGTTTAAGGTGATTCTTAGTAATAATATGGGAATAATGGATATATACTATGTCTCTTTAAAAGTATTGTTAATTAATTAGTGCATGAGTGGTGCTGTATTTACATTGGTGCATACAAATCACATGATATGGTGACTAGAATATTTAAGCAAAGTACCTGTAAGGTGTCATTTGCTCTGAAGAAACTTGGCAGCCGGCCAAGTGAAACATCAGTCTATGTAGTGTGCGTCCTGGTCTACACTAAAATTTGGAATTTTTTATTCACAAGATGCTTTGATTGTGCTGTGCGGGTGCTTGCATTTAATTTCTTCTGTTGTTTGGATCGCATATAGCACTGCACTTATCCTGGTGCTCTCTCCCGGTTTTTGAATCCAGTTTGCATTTTAGAGCACAGGTTGGCGACCTCTAGGATTTAAGCTGTAAAAGCCGTTAGCGTCTTACATTCATGCAACATTGAGTTTAATGCCTAAAATCATTGAGACCAGTGTGATGCCATTTAATCACCGAGTTAGTTCATATTGACTGTCGAAAAAAGTGATATACGCTTTTGACATTTTGAAAGCATAATCAGAGCACGGCATTGTAGAGAAAGGTATAAGGTTCCGGAGGAATTATTTGGGAGTAACACCATATCCCGTGATGTCCCAGATCCAGGAAGAAACCCGACGAGTGCAACAGGCCTCTGTTAGTGGTGAATGTGGCGATGCACTCTTTATGAGTTTTGCTAATTATGTGTTTCGATCACAAGAGGGAGACAACCTGCTATTGGGAACTGGCGAGGGCTCTACAAGCACCAATGGTGAGTTAAACCCTAAGAATCTGTTCCGCAAGTTTGAAAAACTAGCTTTGAAGGGCAGGAGAATGTTTTAGCATAAGACTACCTTGGAGGCTTACCTCCAGGTGAACCGAGTCCCGAGGGGGCTCCGTATTACACAAAAGCCAGCATATGGAACTGATAACTTGGAATTTATGTCTCGATGGTGCACTAACATACATGATGCATAAATTAAAAACATTGACTTGATCCTAGAGTTTGCTAAACCCATCAGAGATTGTTTATCTAAAGAAATTAACGATATAGAAAACCAGTTGAAGGAGTCTGCTGATACAATTGAATGGGAAAGATTAAACCAAATGTTGTTAGAAAAAGTGACAAGATATGATGTTACCATTAAAAAACAAAAACAGAAAAAATTCACGTGATAAAAATGACTATTTACACAATAGAGTTTATAATTGGAATGAGTCTAAAGAATCTATCCCAAAATCAATTTTGGAAAAGAATACTGTTACTTTGGCAACAAATAAGACTGTTTTGGACTACACAACTGGTCCTTCGGATACTGATGATTCCAATACCCATTTAGAAGGTCTTATGGGGGAATCCCCACCTGGATAGTCCCCCCCTTAGTTTCAGGGGACACGATGCAGTCAAAGACAGCATCGTACGCGCTTCCAAAACATACATTTCCAACAAAGAGGACAAGGAGAGGGGGCAGCGTGGAAGAAAAAACAGGACAAATTACTAGTTGAAAGTTGTTCATATAATATAAGTAGAAAAAACAACTATAGTTTTGAACAACATGTTTCAACAGATAAAATTTGTAATTGTCAGAAATGTTCCATATTGTTGTCTGACCATACTGGTTCAAATGATGCCAATTATGGTAACATAAATGTTAATGATATGAGTAATGGGTTATTAGTATATAGCCTTAGTACAGAGACTGGGATTACTATTCAGTCTCTAGAACAAATGGCGTCAAATAAATCTCCTGTTCTTTTCAATAATGTATCAAACACATGCTCTTCAGATGTGTTGGCACCAGTCATTAATTTATCTAGTCATTTGTTAACCCAACATGAGCACATCATTTTAAGTAAAGGTTTATCATTTTGTCTTGAGAAAGGGATTGATTTTTTCAACACTTTTGTGGATTTACATTGGGAAATTAACCTTAAAATGTATTTGCAATCAAGACGATGTTAATTGTAATTCTGATACTTTAAGATTACAACCAAGATCAGAATATTGGCCACCTGTAAATCCTACTGTTGCGGTGTTTATTAAAAAGTGTGAATTGGATTTAAAATCTTTACAGAATAAAGTTGGAAGGCTGAATTTCAGCAATTGCAGTAAAAATGAGATGGAGGCATTAAAAAATCTAAAAGCCAATGAAACCATTGCAATTAAACTGGCAGACAAAGGTGCGGCCATTGTGGTACTTAACACCTCGGATTATATTGGAGAAGTTAGAAGAAAGGATGAAATCTTTTATGCTAAAACTACCCATCAAACTATAAACATTTTCAAACAAAAAATAGATACATGTTTAAACAGGGTTTTTTTAAAGGGTTACATTACAGAGATGGAGTATAAAACATTAACAGTAACATATCCTGTTATCCCTACCATTTATGCACTCCCTAAAATTCATAAAAGTTTAGAACACCCTCCAGGGAGACCGATTGTCTCGGGGAGCGGGTGGTTGACTGAACCCATCTTCATGTACTTAGATGGTTTTTTACAGCCGCTAGTACAGAATTTAAGATCTTATTTAAAAGATTCCACTCAAGTAGTACAAATTATCAAGGATTTATATATAGAACAAACATGGTATTTTTCAGTGGTTGATGTTAATTCATTATACACAGTGATACCTCATGATGAAGGACTAGAAGCCCTAAGTTATTTTTTAAATACTAGAAAAGAAGAAAATTTAATAAAAACTCCCACATATTTTTTGCTACAATTGGCAGAATTGGTTCTCACCATGAACATTTTCATGTTTGAAGGAATTTTGTATCATCAAGTCCAAGGTACAGCTATGGGCACCACAATGGCCCCTAGTTATGCTAATTTATTTGTGGGCAAATTGGAAATTGATTTTTTTGTATGAGTCTGCCACAAATCCATTTCTTGATAAGGTGGACTTGTGGCGCTGTTTTATTGATGACATATTAATAGTGTGGAAGGGCACTGTAGAAGAACTTGGGTTATTTATTAAGTGGATGGAATCAACCAGTAGTTGTCTAACGTATAAACATGATATTCATCAAACAACTATCGCTTTTTTGGATTTATAAATCTATAAGGATCATGAAGAAGGAGCATGTACTACTTTATTTCAGAAGAATACAGACAGGAATACCATATTGAGATTTGATAGTTGTCATCCCTTCCACACTAGATTTAATATACCAAAAAGTCAACTGATAAGAACTTTTCGGAACTGTTCTGAACACTCTGAATTTGAGGTCAAACGTAGTGAGCAAATACAATGTTTTAAAAACAGGGGATACAGCAATAGTAGTATAGCATCAGCTATTAGGAAGGTAGACAGGCTAGAGAGAAGAGAGATTTTAATGTACAAACAGGATGTTAAACCTAAAATTGACTGTCCCTTCACCACTAGTTTTTCTAATCAAGCACATGAAATAAAACAAATCATAGTTAACAACTGGTCCATTTTGGAACTAGAACCAAAATTGAAAGGAATAACTAAAAATGGACCTAATGTTGTGTATCGGAAGTGTAAAAGTATTAAAAATTATGTGGTATCCAACATGGTAGGCTCCAACATAAAAGACAGACAAACATTGTTGACATCAAAACCAAAAGGAACGCATAGATGTGGGAATTGTGTATACTGTAAATATATCAATTGTTGCAAAGCCTTTAAACATCCGGTTGCTGGAAACAGTGTAGAATTACATGATTTTATCACATGCAATAGTACAGATATGATATACCTGTTAACATGTGAGTGTGGCGCCTATTATGTTGGACGGACCGTACGAAAATTGAAAGTTAGAATTGGTGAGCATGTTAGAGCAGTGGAAAGATGTGATGCCTCATATGCTATAGCCAAACATATTTTAAAATATGGTCCAAGTAACCATAACTTTAATTTCTTGGGTTTAGAACTAGTTTCATTAGGACCAAGAGGTGGAGACCTAAATAAAAAATAGGTGAAAGAGAAAGTTTTTGGATTTACACTTTAGGAGCATGTACAAACAAGGGCCTTAATGATAGTATTGAACTTGCTGCATTTTTAAAGAAGTACAAATAATTTACAGGTACCATGGTTCCTGGAAAATCTATAAATTAAAAAGTACTTCAAACAAGTAAACACAGCCATATGTCCCAAGAGAAATAGACAACTTACAACAATATAACTGTGAAGTAGGTTGGGTATTAAATATTTAGAAAAAATAAAATAATCATTTAACAGGTGTTGTTCTCCCTAACACATGCACTTTCATTCATATAAAAAAGTATACAAAAAACATTTTTTTATTAAGTAATTAAGCCTGGTCACCTCATTTTATATGTTTTTTATGGATATTAATATGCAGATATTTATGTAATATTGCACTTGAGGTTACCAAGTACAGTGTTATATGTTTAAGGGGATTCTTAGCAATAATATGGGAATAACAGATACATACTGTGTCTCTTTAAAAGTATTGTTAATTAATTAGTGCATGAATGGTGCTGTATTTACATTGGTGCATACAAATCACATGATATGGTGACTAGAATATTTAAGCAAAGTACCTGTAAGGTGTCATTTACACTGAAGAAACTTGGCAGCCGGCCAAGTGAAACGTCAGTCTATGTAGTGTGCATCCTGGTCTACAATAAAATTTGGAATTTTTTATTCACAAGATGCTTTGATTGTGCTGTGCAGGTGCTTGCATTTAATTTCTTCTACCTTTATGTTACGCATAGTAAAATTTGATCTACTTCAGTAAACATTCAACGCTAATTGGTAAATATCATATTTCACCTGTGTCTACCTGCCTTGAATAGTAGCTGCCATTATATTAAAGTTTCAGATAATTAATGCTATGTAATTAAAAGCTGCCCCAGAAAGTAAGCTGCAGAATCAAGTTTGGTGGCACAGAGTCAACTAGTGGTCCATGCTTCATTAAGATTGCGACTAGTTAATTTTGCATTTTGCTGATGATATACGATTAGACAAACCAAAGGACCAAGGGCTGAGCATTACTGCACTGAAATGCTTTAGAAAATGGGTTAAAAAAAAGAAAAATTCTGCTCTCTGATTGACCAAGACCCCTGCCAGGCAAAACATTTATGTGCCAGCAGAGAGCAGGACAAAAGTGCCAGTGCCAGTGCCAGCTCCCTATTACAAACACATCTGAGCCACCTGTCAGAATTTTCAAATTCAAACTGGTACCCATCTTTTTTTCTGAGTTCAAAAAATTAAAAACTACAGTGTCAAACAACTTACCTGTAACATTCACATTGGTGGATGATCTTCAGCCAAGACAACTGATTGGAGAAGAAGAAAATGAAATCCCAGAGATGCCATCCTTGAAGAAGAAAAAAGTAAAAAAAAAAGTCACTGTCAAGTCTGAGAGGCACATCAATTTAATGTCATATCTGCTTAATGTAATTGAAAGTGACGAGGAAGAATCTGATACCAAGAAAAATACTTCATGGCCATTATCTGTGTTCTCTGTCTGGTCTAATAAAAACAATCTCACAGTTGACTGGAAAATTGAAACTCCAAAAAATTCTTAACCTAGGCAGTTTTACACCCAAGTGTGTACCACAAGTGTTGAGCAGTACTCAGTGCTGGGTTACTGTGCATTCCGAGTGTGCTTAATGGACACATAAAAAGGGTCCTGCTTACTTGTAATATCAGTATAATCAGTGATCCTACCTTCTGATCAGCCAACAATGTCCTCACTAACGTGTCCTCACTAACGTGCAATAAGCAATTCAGAAAAAAAAAAAGTTAAGATTGCTCATCATCCACCGATCTCAGAGCCATACCTGAGGAAACTCTGTGAATCAATGACTTTTATCTCATGACACTGTGCCAGGCCTAGTCTCATGCATGTAGTTTGAAATTGAGAAATTCACATATCTCTGTGCAGTAGGGAGGGGCTATGAGAGCTAATGGAGCATTCCTCAAAATAAAGCATGATGCAAATGGGGCACAGTATGTGACATTGTCACGTAGCTGACATACTAAAAATCACAATAATTATACTGAAATAAGGAATGAGGATACCAGGTGCTTTTATGTTTAAAGAACCAGAGACTCCCATGTACCCTATTAAATAGTTTCTAAAAAATTGGCAAAAATCCCAGCTAATGCCACAGTCTTCTATCTTCACACACAACTCCCCTAAGCATTCCTGGATACACAGGGTGCCTGGTACAGGAAGCATGCTATGTGGAAAAGATGCCCAAAGTCAGTGAAGAGACTAATTTAAGTCAAAGATACTCCAACCACAGTATCTGGACAACATTTGTGCAGATCCTGTTGAATGCAGGACTCCAAACCAGAGAAATTATGATGAAGAACGGTGACAGATGTGTGGCAACCTGACAGGCTATAGGTCTGCATCGTCTGCAGATGAGAAGTAAAGTTAGTTTCTTGGGGAGAAGCCCAAACACACAAAGAAAAGGAACAGGTAGTAGAAGAAAAAAGTTTGGAGAAACTCCACGCTGTAGCTCTTCTCTGCCACCTTCAGGCTTCAAAAGTTTTGCAAGATGTCCATTCAGTCTAGTTAACTGCATATTCATTGCACCTGTGAATTTCACTGAGTGTAACAAATAATGGGCCACACATTATTGTTTTGTTCATACTCCAACTCACTGTGCAACACATGGTAAAAAAGTGCCCACCCCACCTCAAAAAGGAACTATTTTTTCCCTACAGTGGTTAATTATATTATTTATCAATAAATTAATATTTTACTGCAACATCAGTCTCTTGTGTCTGCCTGATTTAGTCTACCTAGTACCCATTTTCTAAGTGCAATAATACACTACAGGGGGATGGTAGTGGACTACACCTGCCCTTCCAGGGACTATAAGGCCCTCTAACATGTACTCAAGACAGTGCTGCACTACGGTGGACAGGATGGATGTAGGACAGAGGCTGTTACCTGTTCAATAAGGCAATATCAGGCAACCATACAGGCACCAATAAAAAGTGGTGTCTCTTAGGAAATAAAGTCTTAACATGATTCCAAATTCAAACGGTTTAATTACCTTCTTTTAAAAATGTTCAACACTTCCATAGTACCAACTGTGACTGCACACAATTCACTTTTTGTGCTTCACTCCTTAGAGCTTCCTGAGGGAGTCCCTTTTGAACCATTTTAAGAGAGAACTATGCCACTATCTCTTCTCCTCCTACAAATGCTCCTGTTTGAAACCACCCTAGCCCTTTACTCTCTAACTCCTCTCTTCATTCTGTGGTCTCCTGGGCGCCTGAGGTCCACTCTAACATGGAACACTTCCTCTCACTTTCACTTCCTAAACTTCTAGCATTCATCTACCATTTCCTACTGCACCTTTCTGGAAAACTTGTTTGTTTTCTCTACTTAATTGACCCAGCTTCATTCTTCCATCACCTGCTGGACCCTACTGAGTAACCTGTACTTATTCTGTACCTAATCTACACCCCCCACACACACACACACACCTATTCCTTCCTACTACCTACACTTCCTCGCTAGTTCCCCCTTCACCTGTTACTGCCTGGCTGCTGCTGCTCTCACAGCACTTTATCCCTCGCTGATTGAACATTGCTTAGTCACTTTATTTGACCTGAATGTATTGTCACTTGTAAATTTTAATGCTGCATTTTTCTTACTACCTCAATCTTAGTCATGTTCTGCTATAAATGCCTCATACATCTACATGTAACTTGGTTGAACATTGCTTAGTCATTTTATTTGACCTGATTGTAATTGTCACATGTTAAATTCTACTGCTGTATTGTTCTTACTAACTTAATTTTTTTTTTCATTTTCTGTTGTTAATGCCTCAAACATCTATATGCAACCTGTATTTTGTTCCATAATGTTCTCTTGAAGTTTGTCTCTACTCTCCCGGGTCATGCCTGAAAATAGTAATTTTTTGGCTAGTGCACCTACCCAGTAAACAAAAACTAAATAAATAAATTTGTATTTGGAATCATGTTAAGACTTTATTTCCTAAGGGATACCACCCTTTACTGGTTCCTGTGGAGTGCAGAAGCTTTTGCCTTATACTATAATGACCTCTACCTGCAGCACCTGGCCACATTATGCCTCTGGGCAGGTGGGTATAAACCAATACTGCCCACCCTGTTGATTATTATTGCTTACTCTCCACTTGGTGTATGTCACTGATCACATACAATTGGTAAGCATGAATGGAGTTTCACCCTTGACCTGCTCAGGAAAAAATAAACTGCCACAAGGTTCGGTTCTGGGCCCTTCATAATTTTCTCTTTGTTATAAACCAATTGAAGGCTGCTGTAAGGCCTCCAAAGTAAAACTTTATGCAGATAATTTTGTGATTTTTACCTGCTCATATAGTATAACTGATCTTGTCCAAGATCTGCAAACAGACTTTAACAGTATGCAATCTTGGTTACTATCTATCAACCTTCTGCACAATAAAAAATGGACAAATGCCATGCTATTGGTAACTGCAGCAGGAACAAATTAGGCACAGTGAATAATCAGTTCCAAACTGCAACCCTATATGGTGCAATTCTAGAAAAAGTGGACACCATTAAACACTTAATGGGTCTTACTGGACTCCAAGTTAGACTTTGAGGCACAATGAACTCCTGAACTAAATGCATCACTAAACACTTCAGACCCTGTATCAAAATAGACAAAATCTATACAAAGAGTCCAGGAAGACCCTTGCCCAGTCCTGCCTACAGCATATTCTGGACCAAGGAGCCTTGATTATCGATAGGGTAAATGAGTTTTAATAAACCCGTGTCCCTGATTTCAATGGCCCCTGACACTGATGGCCTTGGGACTGTCCTGGTATTTCCCTCTGCTCACACTGTTGCTGGCTGATGTCATGTTTAAGTGTGAGATTGTGGATGGGAGTGGAGGGGAAACGCAAGGCCAGTCCAAGACCATCAGTGTCGGAGGTCATTATTAACAGGGACAGGAGGAGAGGGAGTTTAAGACTGTACTAGAAGGAGGGGCAGTAGACTACCAGGGATAGCCAAAAAATACAAGGATGGTGGGGGGGCTACAGCCACTGGAACAAGGATATATCTGGTTTCAAAACCAAAAGTGGTGGCAGGGAGGAGGAACCATTAGTACTTATGAAGACCAGGGATTTCCAATTGCCAATCGAACATTCTATTTTTGCAGGCATTCTGTTACAGGTATTGCATTAGCAATGGATTCACGATGAAACTGAGCATACTTAGAAGCCAAGCCAAATCAAATTGTCCCTTCAGGCTATCAATCAGTGCACTGCAAAGTTGCTTAAATGTAGTCTAAACTGTGTTTGCCATATTGTACATAACAGGTTAGAAAGTTTATCGGCAAACTTTATACAGCGGAGACCACCAGCATGTTGGACTCTGCTGTGAGCCAGCATGGTGGATTTTGGAACCTCTGCTGGGACCTGCTTGGTGGTAATTCCTTTTAATTAATTACTCTCTATCCCATAATTTCTGTGTTAGATGTTTTCCTTAAAAGTATACACCTGACTAACTAGATTAAACCTAACCATAACCCTAACTAGACTTACTACAGCATAGTCTAAAAAGCAAGCTGTCCTGCAGTAATCAAAGTCTCAAGGCCTGTTGGATCTTCTCAGACACTGTACATTCTGACATCTGGAATGGCGATTCCAAAAGAGTCAGTAACGTTTTTGGGTTATGTTGCCTGTTCTCTCCTCATGGCTAACAGTATGTTATTCCTTGTTAATAAGTAAAACAATACAATTTAATTATTTGGATTTCCTAGTATCTGATCAATAAATGCTAATCAATCAATCAATCAATAAATAAATAAATACATACATACATACCGATATATATACATACATACATACATGCATAACTGTTGGGCAGTCTGTGGCAAAATAGTTAAGAGGGTATAGAAATCTTAGATAACTTTACAGTGCAAACCACACTGAGTGCAAAATTAAAACTCCAATGCCTTCAGTATACTTCTCGGTGATAAAATGTTAATTTACTGCTTCTGTGTAAAATGTTTTCCTTAAAATGACTAACTAGGCTGACTAACTACCATATAGTGTAAAATACAAGGTTCATCACTTTAATTCTATTGTACTGTAGTCTCCTATCTGCAGCAGGAAAAAAGCAAAGTACTTCAGTTTACTTCCTGTAAAGGAAAAGACAATAAATCAATTTAAATTGTTGAAAACATGAAATGCAAACATTGTCTTATATTCCCACGTTTCTTTGAGGAAAAAAGACCTTCCAAAAATAAAAAAAGTTAAAAAAGTAATAGTAGTTAAGCAATTAAACAGTAAATCAATCTATTAATTAATTTCCATAGTAACATACTACACTAGGACACATACATATCTGAAGAGATATTTAGTACCGTAATATAGAGCAAGGTGTGGCTCTGTATGGACTCCTAAAGCCTTTCTCTTTACAATACAGTGGAGAGTGTAGACAGTGATCCATTGGCAATGTGCCTTCCTGCTCCCCACCCGGCCCACTCAGGATCCCCCACCCCTTCACATTTTCACTCACCTGATTATGTGCCACGACACCTTCACTCACGTTTTCAGTATAAGAACAGTTGAACTTTTTTGAAATGTGAAACCACAGCTGGCATTGTCCTGCCAGCTTCAATTACAGCAGTGACCTGCTAAGCCTCTCATCTGTCTCTGTGTGTCTCGCTCGCTCAGTCTATTTATCCATCTTTCTGTAATCTGTCTATCTATCTATCTATCTATCTATCTATCTATCTATCTATCTATCTATCTATCTATCATGTTTGTTTACTGGACTGGAGTGTCCAATCATTTGCTGAAATACATATTCAATGAAACAGCATAAAATCCAACAATCTTCATAGCGATAGAACTGGGAGATATCCAGTCATGAAAAAGAAGATGTCATTGAAAATATGCCAGAAGTTCACATTTTGATATCTACAATCTTGAACAAATACACATTTTTTTACTTAAGTTTACTGTTTCTTTGATAGCTAATTTGATAGCTAATTTTGATTGTGTCTAATCAGTAGCCTTTCAGAACAAGTCTGTCTCCATCTGTCTGTCTATATCTAGCTATTCTCAAAAAGTAAGGAAATGAATTGCAAAAAAACATTGTTAATGTGCTAGTTAGGGTTAAACCAACAAAAGTAGAGAAATGTGATGTTAGAGTTCCTGGCTCTAATGCCCCAACCCAACCCTGCAGGAAGCAGAAGGAAACATAATTACTATTTGACCACTCCTGCATCTTCACAAATCAGACATGGGGTGTGCTTTGGGGTTGTTATCCCTAATGTTCAGTTCATTCTCATATATTGTACACATCTCATCTTATTTACTGATGGAATGGGGTGAGTGTTAGGGTTAACAACCCCAAGGCACACCCCACACCTGATTTACAAAGATGAAGGAGCAATCAAATAGTAATGTATTTTACTGTTGCTGCCTACAGGGTGGGAGTGCGGCATTAGGGTTGGGAACCTACCACATTGTCAGATATATATATATATATATATATATATATATATATATATATATATATATATATATAGAAAGCTATTATAGCGGCACGGCTGTGCCCCTATAGTTAGGGTTGATTAGGCAGTTTGTTGCTAAACCCCAAATTTTGTACCTTAAAAACTTTGCTTTGCAACCATTAAACCAATTTGCACAAAATTTGGAATGTGTGGTCTTGTATGGTAGATCTTTTGATTTGCCAAGTTATGTTTCAATCGGACTTGCGATTTTCATGCAGTGAAGCACCACAAAACACGTCTTTTGGGTTTTTTTTGCACTTTTTTGCTGATTTTTGCCCATCATAATGTGGCCACACCATTTGTTATTTTGGTCTGACGTTCTCAGGGTAGACAGAGGTATGCTCAGAAAACAATTCAGCACTGGTTTTGTGAAAAAAAAAGTAATCCATTCCAAAGTTATTTAATTTAGAATGTTCAGGTTCTGAGCATGCTCAGTTCAATCTAAGATTTATATTTATGTTTTGTGAAAGGGGATTGGACTTGCAATCAAGGATTTTGTCACCTCACAAAAAGGGATTTATAAAAGCCCCGTTCGTGAGGAAAAATTCCCCTTTTGCGAGCCACCATCTTGTTTTCATTTTTTCCCCAAAACAAAATGGTGTTGCTTACTCCATGGCTGACTTCTTTTGCAAATGAAGAATGGGTTTTGTTCAGGGTGACACCCTCTACAAACCCATGCCTTTGGTGTGCTTCATTTTTGACCAAAATATGGCCATTTTAAACTATGAAATTCTTTGTTCGTCACTCTGTTCCGATCCTCGTTCGTGAGGTAACAAAAATCCCCTTTTGCAAGTCAATCCCTTTTCACGAGGTAAAAAAATCCTTGCTCATGACTTAGAGACCAGATGGCCCTATCTTGCAAACAAGGATCAGCTCACAAAATGGGATTTTGTCTGCTCGCGAAAGAGGATTGGATTTTTGAATCGCTTTCATGAGCTGATAAAATCCCCTTTCGTGAGTCAATCCCCTTTCACGAGCTAAAAAAATCCTTGATCATAATTTCCCAACCAGCTGGCCCTTCTCAAGAACAGGGATTGGCTCACAAAAGGGGATTCTGACACCTCATGAAAGGGGACCAACTTGCAAAAGGGGGGCTTGACTGCTCGCGAAAGGGGATTTTTTAATTCCTTGTTCATGAGGTGTCAAAATCACCATTAGCAAGGTGCCAAAATTCCCTTTCATGAGTCAATCCCTTTTCATGATCTGACAAAAACCTTGATTGTGACTTTCAGACCAGATGGGCAAAATCTAATGATCAAAGCTTTCTTGTGACTGGCGAGTTTGATAGCTCACAAACGTGGGATTTTGACACCTCACAAACCAGGAATTTAAAGACTTTGCCAGTGCATTGTAAAGAAACAGTTTGGTCTTTTGGCTTGAAATTTGCAGGGTATAAAGGGGATGTCCCAGAGATGTGAACTATGATGTTTAGGTGTCAAAAAACGTTAATTTGTTCCATAGTTATGCCATTATGAAGTTGAGGTTTTTCCCCTAGGATAACACTGCAGTGCCCACAGCAACTTTTGGTGCCTGTATCTTGGAAACAATGCAAGATACAGATTTTTCATTACTCATAGCTTAGTCGACCTGTAGGACTAAGCATGCATGGAGGTTTCAAAGTCAAGATTACAACTGCAGTGGAATTTACTTCATAGCATGTACTGTTGCGGAGATATTGACAAATTACTTGCAACAATCACACAGGGGTGTGGTGTGGTGTGAATATTTATGGAACACATACAAACAGAGGTGAAAAAGAAGTAAGTGCCTCAGCTGGGACTTGAACCCAGGACAACCAGAATACTGTTCTGATTGCACTAACCAGCTGCACGGCCGAGACAACCGGAACCTGAGCTGTCCCTGAACACATTACTCTTTCTTAAATGCATAACCCAATGGCAACACAAATATTTACTTGTAACAATCACACAGGAATGTGGTGTACATATTTATGGAACACATACAAAAAGAGGTTAGAAAGAAGTAAGTGCATCAGCTAGGACTTGAACCCAGGACACCCAGAATACTGTTCTGATTGCGCTAATCAGCAGCGCCACTAAGACAACTGGAACCTGGGCTGTCCCCAAGCACATTACTCTCCCAAATGCACAACCCAATGTCAACACAAATATTTACGTAAAACAATCACACAGGAGTGTGGGGTGCATAGTTATGGAACACATACAAACAGAGGTGAGAAAATAGTAAGTGTCTCAGCTGGGACTTGAACCCAGAATGCCCAGAATACTGTTCTGAGTGTGCTACCCAGCTGCACCACTGAGACAATTGGAATCTGAGCTGTCCCCAAGCACAGTACTCTTTCTCAAATGCACAACCCAATGGCAACACAAATATTTACTTGTAAGAATCACACAGGAGTGTGGTGTGCATATTTATGGAACACATACAAACAGAGGTTAGAAAGAAGTAAGTGCCTCAGCTGGGACTTGAACCCAGAACACCCAGAATATCATTCTGATTGTGCTAATCAGCTGCACCAGTGAGACAACTGGAACCTGGGCTGTCCCTGAGCACATTATGCACAGTCTGGTACCATAGATCTCTGGATCTGGCAAGTTGCATTATAGTTGGATAACTGGTTGTGTAACTGTGGAGTGACCAAAACCACAAAACAGTGGCTACAGCCCATGCAATTTGTTTGTTTGGTCTGAAGTCTTAAGGGAAGATGCAGTCTGGGCCACTGATGTGCCTTTCAAAGATTTGGTGAACAAATATTAAACTGTTCAAAAGTTATTCAAAAAACAAGTTTCCCATTATAGTCAATGAGGAAAAACATACATGTGTTTCTGAAAAGTTGCTGTCACTACATTTTACTGTCACAAATGGCCCTTTTACTCTTGTTCTGTGGCCATCTTGTTTTCATTTAGTGAGAGAGAGAAAAATGCCTGGCGTTTAATTGTGGGACCCTCTAGGTAAACACTGATTGCTGTGTTTGCCTAGTTGGGTCCTGCGGATCACAGCCCTATTTTTGGGGAGGGGACCCCCCAGAAATGCCTTTTTAAAGACATGACCTCCTGTAGTGTCACAGATTGTGACAGAAATGGCCATGACACTTTTGCAAATCACAAAAATGTTGTGTCTATTTTTGCAAAACTGTTACAATTAGTGACTGTACTTTTCCCCATGTACACATGGGATCAAAAAGGAGTCCAGAAAGCAGTCAGGATGTGAACAAACCAAAATAAATTTATTCCTTTAAGCAGGCAAACATAAACAGACTTAGTACGAAAAATAAATGAAAATACATAAACCATAATATTCCAGCAGTTTTCATCTCCACAGGAACCATACCTAGAAGGCAGCTAGGCATCTGGCAGGAACTCCTTCCAGCCACACTCTGATCTGTTCACTTGAACTCTTCTCTTTTATACAGCAGGAGGGTCACATGACAGGGCTAACTCCTCCCTAACAGAACTTTAACTTGTTTATACAGCTTTAAATACAATTACAAAACTAAAATAAACATTCTTTAAGTAGTTAAATCATAATCAGCTTTAAAGGAAACATAAAAAAGCTTTCTTTCTTTTATTTACAAAATTTCTGTGTTTCCCAGACTCTTCTCAACAACATTCATTATAAAAAGAGGGAAGAAGGGTCCGGCCGGCTCTTATAACAAACATGGATGCTGAGGGAAGGGTCTGGAAGCTTGCTACACATATCAACAAAAGTAAGTTTTATCCTTTACTTTTAATCTCAATAGAGACATGATATGCACCAAACAACTCAGCAGTACAAGACTGCATGTCAGTGCTGCAGCAACTAAGCTGAAATAATGAGGTTTTTGCAGGCTTGTCCAAGCAGCTGGGCATAATGGCTACACTTTAAAACAGAACACTGCTTTAAATTGAATTTCTAGAATAGGGCTTACAACAGCAGTAATTTTACTTGCAGCCCTCAAAGAAAGGCACCAGGAGTGTTCTTCCTTCTAAAAATGCTAGCGCTAGCCAGGGAAAGCAAGAACTGCCTGTTTTTCATTATTTTGACAAAAGTAGCTTTTTAATGCAATTTCGGTGTCTGCGCACGATAGCACAGTTGCACATTCGCACAGTCAAGCAGCATGAATGTGCGCACGGTCATGAAGCTTTACTGAAGAAAATGGCTTTTCTGAACACCAAACCGAGTTTCTGAATGGCATGGGACATAAAATACCAAAAGAAAGGAAAGGAAAAGCTAGTGATAGTAAGACTACACATAGGAGGCCATCCTATGGTAGGGGAAACAAAGAATAAAGACAACAGGGAAAGTACATACAGAGAGAAAAGGAGTTACTGTTGCAACAGATTTTGAAGGATATTTATAGTCCCAGTTACCAAACGAAATCTCTGCCTATAAATCCAATACTACTCCAGGATTCTGAACGCTGTCCAGGAGTATAGAAACGTTAAATGGGGGGGAGTGGTTACAGACCCTATTACAGTCCTCCCCACTCAAGAGAAAACCACAGGTTTTCTAAGCAAAATATCACTTAACAGAAATCCTTACTACCAGAGACAGGAAATGTAGATCTTTCTACCAGAGAGATGGAGCTTCAGCCCACCCGCTCCCAAAGCTCCAACTCGGGGTCCCTTATAAACTAGAATCTATTAAACATTGGAGAAGACAAAATATGCCTTCTAATCTATAAACATACAAATACCCCGAGGTCTTCTCCTGTCCCTGTCATTATATCTGCCCCAAATCTGGACATATAATCAGCTTTACTGTTAGCTGTCCCTGCTCTGTGTTTCACGATAAATTTGTAAGGTTGTAGTCTTAGGTATCACTGCATAGCTCTTGGGTTATTGTCTTTCATGTTATTTATCCAGCACAAAGGGTTGTGGTCAGCCCAAACTTCAAACTGATGTCCCCATAAGTAAATTCTTAAAGACTCTATCACCCACTTCAAGGCCAAGCATTCTTTTTCTATTGTTGAGTATTTGGTCTCTCTGGCACGAAGCTTTCTGCTAATAAAAAGTACAGGGTGTTCCTCTCCATCCTGAATTTGGGATAACACTGCTCCTATACCCACATTGGAAGCATCCATCTGTACAATAAACAGTATATCGAAAATAGGACTTTTTAACACAGGAGATGAACACAGTGCAGCTTTTATATCAAGAAAAGACTTCACATTCAGGGGTCTAGATAACTTTAGTGGGTTTATTCTTTTTTGTCAGTTCAATCAAAGGACTGGCTAGGGTAGCAAACTGGGGCATAAAGCGTCTGTAATACCCCTCAAGTCCTAAAAAGGAACGCACATGTTTTTTAGTGGTAGGGCGGGGACTCTTTGCTACTGCATCTAGCTTTCCTACCTCAGGTTTTATCTGACCATTTCCAATCAAAAAACCTAAGTATCTTGCTTCCTTCATAGCAAGGGAGCATTTTGCTGGGTTGATGGTAAGACCAGCTTGTGAAATAGTATCCAGTACCTGTGTTAGATGTTTTATATGTTCTGTCCAAGAAGGGCTGTAAATAATAACATCATCTAGATAGGCTGCACTGTAGCCCACATGTGGTCATAACAACTTGTCCATTAGTCTTTGAAATGTTGCGGGGGCACCACGAAGTGGCATCATGGTAAACTGAAATGATCCTAGTGGGGTACAAAAGGCAGTTTTCTCTTTGGCTGTTTCCTCTAATGGGATCTGCCAATAACCTTTGGTCAGATCGAGTGTGTTGACATACTGGGCTTGTCTGAGCTGATCTATTATGTCATCCACTCCTGGGATGGGGTACCCGTCAAACTTGGAGATGGCATTTAGTTTGCGGAAATCTAGACAAATATGCACTCCACCCCCCATTTTTGGGAACTATAACCATTGGGAAGCCCCATTCACTATTTGCCTCTTCTATGACTCCCATTTCTTTCATTTTTTCTATCTCCCTTATAACTTCAGTTTTTACCTTCTCAGGGATTCGATAAGGCTTCACCCTAATGGGAGCAGTTTGGGGAACCTGGATTTTATGAGTTATGGCAGATGTTTTACCAGGTTTACTTGTAAATACACATTGAAACTGACTTATTACTTGAGCTAGGTCTTGTTTTTGGTCTTTTGTTAACAATGGATTTATCACTAATTCAGTAAGTGCATGATCATCTTCTAAGCTGGTGTATGCTACATCTAACTCATCATCAGAGGTAGTAGGATACACATACATAGCATTAGTGGGATGTTCATTCCATTTCCTTAATAAATTAGCATGATAAATCTGTAACTTATTTCTTCTGTCTGGTATTTCTACCAGATAGGTGACAGGACCAGTTCATTTTTGAATGACATAAGGACCATGCCATTTCATGGTCAGCTTATTGTCAGTAGATGGTAATAAGAGCAACACATGATCTCCAACATTAAATTATTTGTCACCAACCCCTGTGTTATACTGTTCTTTTTGGTAAACTTGTTTTTCTAGATTGTGTTTATGGGCTAACTGGGAATACTGGGCTACCCTTTCTCGCAGTTGAGTGACATATTCAAGGGTAGTTGGATTTTTCCATACAGTGGTATCCCCCCACTGTTCTTTCACCACATCTAAGAGGCGTCAAGGATTTTTACCATAAAGTAACTCAAATGGTGAGAATCCAGTTGACACCTGAGGGACCTCCCGATAGGCAAAAAGAAGCAATGGTAGATATAAGTCCCATTGTTTTCCTTCATCCTCTACAAACTTTTGAATAATCTTTTTCAAGGTTTTATTAAAGTGTTCAACCAATCCATCAGTTTGTGGATGATAAGGTGAGGTGTACACAGCTTCCACCCCCAGGGCCTGGTACAGACGCTTTAACAAAGCAGACCAAAAATTAGTTCCTCTGTCTGTGAGTATGTTCTTTGGAATTCCTACTCTCCCAAATACTTTCAGCAGTTCCTCTGCTATTTTATCAGCGGTTACTGTATGTAGAGGAATAGCTTCTGGGTATTTGGTAGCGTAATCACAAATGATTAGAGCAAACCTATTTCCTTTGGAACTTTTGGGGAAGGGCCCTATAATATCCATTGCTATACGTTCAAAGGGTGTTGTAACTAATGCTAATGGTTGCAGGGGGAACTTTATCCTTTTTTGTCACTGGGGCTACCTTTTGACACTCATCACAACTCTTACAGCACTCAGCCACTTACGTATGAATTCCTGGCCAAAAGTATCTGTACAGGAGTCTCTGCAATATTCTGTCCCTTCCTGCATGACTCCCACAAGGAACATCATGGGCCAAAAAAATAAGCTGCTCTCTATATTTCTGTGGGACAACTAATTGATCCACTCGTTCTCTTGTTTTTGGATTTACACACACCCTGTATAGTTTTTCCTGATGGATTCTATACATAGGAGGTGTACCTTCTTTCCCTTCTGGAACAACTTGTGAATACAAAGGTGTTAGTGTTTCATCATTTTTTTGGTCAGTTGCAAATGACTGTATATCTTTAGCATTATGTAACAGTTCATCAGTACATGAGTCCCTTGTTTTAGTCCAAGACCATTTTTCCAGTCTCTTTTGCTTCTTGGATTTCCTGGTTTTACCCGGGGGTTCAAACACTGTCTCTTCAAAGGGAAAAAGATCTGCATCTAACTGTTCTTGTTGGTCCTGAGCCCGTGTTGAAACTGCACAAATGGTGGAGGCATGTGACAATAAGTTGTTAAACCCAAGGAAATCATGCCCCAGAATTACCGGTACAGGCAGTTGAGGTACCACACCCACTCTCATCTTTGGTTCCAAACCATGAGCTATGATGGTAGCTTCTTGCAAGGGATATACATAGTTGTCCCCGTGTACACAAGTCACTGTTGTCTGTCCCAAATTTATACTCTGAGGAATACCCCTCATCACTTCAGTGTGTACTAGGGTGTGTTTACTCCCAGAGTCAATTAGGGCCGGTACTTCCTTTCCTGCTGTGCTGATGGTCACAGTATACTGTCCTCATTTCATTAAGGCCAAATGAGAAAAGTCAGTTTTCTTTTTGGGACAAAATCGGACAATATGTCCTTTTGTTTGACATTCTCGACAAATTATGTCAGGGTTGTAAGGATGAGGCACACATTTCTCATTTATACTAGAACTGGTAGTAGTAGAAGTAGTAGTAGAATGTCTTACCATAGAGCTGGTGGTGGAGGAAGGCCCATGAAATCCCTTCTGACATTGGGGACGTGCTGTTATAAAATCCTCTGCTAGGCTGATAGCTTTTTCTGCAGTTTCTGGCCTGTGCTCTCGCAACCAGATTTGGACCTCATGAGGTAGTATTTTAATAAATTGTTCAAGTGCTATTACTTCTATTACTTGAGTTATTGTTCATGTTGTGGGCTGGAGCCACTTCATGCAGAGGTCTTGCAGTCGAGCGTAAGCTTCATGGGGAGAATCAGCAGTGTGATACCTGAATGTCTGGAACCATTGCCTGTATGTTTCTGCACCAATGTTGTATCTTTTCAGAATTACTTGTTTCACATGGTCATAATTAGTAGCATTCTGGGTCTCCACATGGCTGTAGGCAAGCTGTGCCTTACCAGTGATGTATGGAGCCAATCATATCACCCATTGTTCTCTGGGCCACCCAAAGGCAGTTGCCACACTTTCAAATGTGGTGATATAGGCTTCAATATCATCACTGTCCATCAATTATGAAAGTTTAATGTCACTTGGTCCTCCACTAGTTGGGATGGGTCTGACTGTCCCTATGGCTTGTATGGTGTTAAGGGTTTCCGACCATCTTGCCTCATACTGAAGTCTGTCTCTTTCTCTCTGTCTTTCCAGGTCTAGTTGTTTTAAACACAACCATCGGAGAAGGTCCTGCATCTCATTAGGAGGTGTATCTTCTTCTTCTTCCATCACATAGGTCTCACCTCCTCCTGTAGCACCTTTTTCATCCTCTGAGGAACCAGTGTCCTCAGCTCTGGAGGCACCCTCTGTTTTCAAATGTCTCACAGTCTCCTTCCATCTAACATCACCAAGGCTGGTAGACAATGGAAGCTGAAACATATCCAACATAGTCCGTGTCCATGCACCTTCAGGCACAGGTGCGTCCATCAACTCCTGCTTCTTAGGTCCTTCCATGCTTGATACTGGACAACTTCCACTCGGAGGTTGGCTCACCTTCCTTTAAATAAATCCCACTTCTGACATCAAATGTACACGTGGGATCAAAAAGGAGTCCAGAAAGCAGTCAGGATGTGAAGAAACTAAAATAAATGTATTCCTTTAAGCAGGCAAACATAAACTGACTTAGTACGAAAAATAAATAAAAATACATAAACTATAATATTCCAGCAGTTTTCATCTCCACAGGAACCATACCTAGAAGGCAGCTAGGCATCTGGCAGGAACTCCTTCCAGCCACACTCTGATCTGTTCACTTGAACTCTTCTCTTTTATACAGCAGGAGGGTCACATGACAGGGCTAACTCCTCCCTAACAGAACTTTAACTTGTTTATACAGCTTTAAATACAATTACAAAACTAAAATAAACATTCTTTAAGTAGTTAAATCATAATCAGCTTTAAAGGAAACATAAACAAACTTACTTTCTTTTATTTACAAGATTTCTGTGTTTCCCAGACTCCTCCCAACAGCATTCATTATAAAAAGAGGGAAGAAGGGTCCGGCCGGCTCTTATAACAAACATGGATGCTGAGGGAAGGGTCTGGAAGCTTGCTACACATACCAACAAAAAGTAAGTTTTATGCTTTACTTTTAATCTCAATAGAGACATAATATGCACCAAACAACTCAGCAGTACAAGACTGCATTTCAGTGCTGCAGCAAGTAAGCTGAAATAAAGAGGTTTTTGCAGGCTTGTCCAAGCAGCTGGGCATAATGGCTACACTTTAAAACAGAACACTGCTTTAAATTGAATTTCTAGAATAGGGCTTACAACAGCAGTAATTTTACTTGTAGCCCTCAAAGAAAGGTACCAGGGGTGTTCTTCCTTCTAAAAATGCTAGCGCTAGCCAGGGAAAGCAAGAACTGCTTGTTTTTCATTATTTTGACAAAAGTAGCTTTTTAATGCGATTTCGGCATCTGCGCATGATCACACAGTTGCACATTCGCACAGTCATGCAGCATGAATGTGCGCACGTTCATGAAGCTTTACTGAAGAAAATGGCTTTTCTGAACACCAAACCAAGTTTCTGAATGGCATGGGAAATAAAATACCAAAGGAAAGGAAAGGAAAAGCTAGTGATAGTAAGACTACACATAGGAGGCCACCCTATGGTAGGGGAAACAAAGAATAAAGGAGACAACAGGGAAAGTACAGACAGAGAGAAAAAGGAGTTACTGTTGCAACAGATTTTGAAGGATATTTATAGTCCCAGTTACCAAACGAAATCTCTGCCTATAAATCCAATACTACTCCAGGATTCTGAATGCTGTCCAGGAGTATAGAAACATTAAATGAGGAGGGGGGGGGGTTACAGACCCTATTACACCCCAAAACAGCAATTCTTTGCCATCCCACTGCAGCAAAACAGCTTGGGCTTTTGGGCTGAAATTCGCAGGGTGGCTAGTCCTCTTCCCACAGATGAGCCTTTTTGTGGTTTGGTCCCAAAACATTCAACAGGCCTATACATACAGTAATCCGAAGCTGGGAAATTTCCCATAGTCAACGGTGACTTTTGTCGCCCATATCTCGAATATGATTCGAGATACAAATTTTTCGCTACCTGCAGCTTAGTGCACCTACTAAGCTAACAAGGAAGTTTTGAAGTCATAAATTACACCTGCAGTGGAATTGTTTTCCTACTTGCTATGGTTACAGAGATATTGACAAAAATGTGTTATAAGGGTTCCTTTGGAAGTACTATAGCACTGCTGTATGGCTCTGCGCTTATGTATAAGTGGCCACACTCCCACATACACATACCATTACACAAGAAATGGGCAATGTGAAGGGACTGCAGGGCTCAGAGGACCTACGCTCCCATTAACACATACCAGTTACCAATTACCTTACACTTTCTCAAAAAGAAGGGAAATTCATTGCAAAAAACTCAGTTAATGCATCAGCTGGGGTTGATAGCACAGTGACAAAAGTATGGAAATAAGATGTTAGGGTTATACCCCTATCACCCCAACCTTCACTAACCAACAGGCATTGAGGTGTGCCATGGGGTCATCAGGCCTAACTCTCACACCATTCTCCTATGCTGTAGCATGCTAGCTTGTTTACACATGGAATGAGAATTGGGCCTGACAACCCCATGGCACACCCCAACGTCTGTTGGTGAGTGTAGGGTGGCGAGGATGGGGGTTGGGTAGTAGGAGTACAACCCTAACATCACATTTCCATACTTGTGTCGCTGTGCTATCAACCCTAACTGATTCATTAATGGAGTTTTTTTCAATTATATACATCTATATATATATATATATATATACACACACACACACACCGATACACATATAGCAAAACACTAAGTTAATGCATCAGTTAGGGTTAAAGTGACAAATGTATGAACATACGGACATACGAAGAAACTAGCAGAAGAAGGCCATTTGGTCTATTAAGTCTGCTTATGTTGCAGGGTTCACAGTTTAAGTGACTGTCCCTACCCCCTCTCCCCACTCCTCCCATCCTCCCTACCCATGACCCTTACCCTCCCCCTATACCTGTCCTAACCTCTCTTAAAGCTGCCCATTGTCTTGAATGAGATTACCTCTTCTGGCAGTGCATAACAAGTGTCCACCACCCTCTGTGAAGAAGTGCTTTCTGACTTCCCTCTTAAACCTCCCACTCTCCAGCTTAAGACTGTCTCCTCATGTTATGGTTGCCACTCAGCTTACAGAGACTCTCCTTATCAACCGTATTTATTCTTTTCAAGCACTTGAAGGTCCCAATCATTTCCTGTCTCTCTCTCTCTCTCTCTCTCCTGTCTTCCAGAGAGTACATGTTCAATGCCCTCAACCTCTCTTCGTATGCCTTACTCTGCTGACCAGCTATCATTTTTGTAGCCCTCCTCTGGACCTTCTCCAGCAGGTTAATGTCCTTTTTGAAGGTGTGGGCACCAGTACTGAACTCCATACTCTAGATGTGGCCTTAGCAGTGACCTGTACAAGGGCAGTATAAACTCTTCTCTACTGATTCCCCTAGATATGCATCCCAGCATCTTGTTTGCCTTTGCTGCTGCTTTGTTGGACTGCGTGGTGTGCTTCAAGTCTCTACTGATCATCACTCCCATTTCTTCTCCTCCTCGATGCAGATACTTGGACTCCACCCAGGTAGTACTCTGTCCTAGGATTCTTGACTCCAGTATGCATAACTTTACATTTCTTGGCACTGAAGTCAAGCTGCCAGATCCTGGACCACCTCCCTAGCTTTGCCAGATCTTCCTGTAGGTCCTGTATCCCTTCAGCTGTGTCCATGCTCCCACAGAGCTTGGTGTTATCCATAAATAGGCACATGTTGCCCTTAATGGCATCCCCAATGTCATTGATGAAGACATTGAACAACACCGGCCCCAGCACCAAGCCTTGTAGGACCCCACTGGTTACCTGTGCTGTGCCAGATATCTCTCCCCCACAACCATCCTCTGGGTTTTGTCCTTCGGCCAATTTTCCACCCATCTGGCCATGTTTTCCCCAACTCCAAGATCCACCAACTTCCTGATCAACCTTTTATGGGGCACAGAGTCAAAGACCTTGCTGAAATCAAGATAGAGGATGTCTACCACTTGTCCCCTGTCTACTGTTTTAGTGAGACAGTCACTCAGATTTGCTTGACATGATCTCCCCCCCATGAACCCATGCTGCCTCGCATCCTGGAGACCATGCTCCTCTAGATATTCCACCAACCTTTCCTTTAATATGGTTTCCATGAGCCTGCTCACAATGGCGGTCAGACTGACTGGTCTGTAATTTCCTGGGTCATTCTTGGGACTGCTTTTTTGGAGCGGCACTGCATGTGCTGTTCTCCAGTCCTACAGTACTACGCCTGTCTCTGGTGAACTATTAAATAGGTTTGCCAGTGGCCCTGCCAGCTCCTCAGCCAGTTCCTTTAGTACCCTTGGATGTACTTGTCTGGGCCTGGTGATTTGGTATCCCATGACTTTGGCAACTGCGATTGGGTGCCTACCGAAAGGGTGACTCAATTATGGTGCCTGTCATTGGGGTGACTGGGGAAAGAGGGTGACTGGATGGAGGGATGCATGAAATGGTGACAGGATGTCACTAAATGCGCATGCATGTGGGAGGGGGGAGTGAGCATGCCGAGTTTGGGGAGGGAGGGGACCGAGGGGTTGTAGGAGGTGGGGCTGCAGTGAGCTGCCAAGTTGCTGCCATAGTATAGTGGGGGGGTTCAGGGCTGTGGCAGGAATGGTGCTGGGTTTGGGTCCAGGTGCAGGTATGTTTTGTTGTGCCCAGCCCAACATTTAATTTTGCCGCATTTGCACCCTCCAACATATACCCCCCCTGGTGATGAGAATCCTTAAGTAAGGGGTGTGTGGGGGCAAAGTCCCCCATTGAGAGTTGCAAGGGGTGCAGCCCCCAGTATAAAACAAAAAATCCCAACTCCCCAGTGCTATTTTACTCTGCGCTGGGGAGTACATAGCAGACATAATTTGTTGGTGATGTGCCGTCGCCCTAATGGTGATCGCCCATCGGCGATTGCTGTTATCACATAAATCCTGGTGATTTGTCCACCTTCAATGTCAGCAGCCCCACCCTCACTCTGTCCTCCTTTATCACTACATCTGTGTTCTCCTTCCCACTCTCCTCTTATCTCTCCTGAAGGCACTGGTCTGTCCTTCTCCCTGGTGAAGATGAAACATAAGTATTCATTTAGTAGCTCTGCTTTTCCCCCATTATCCTCCACCTACTTCACCCCTTTCTTAAGCCTAATAATCCCATCCTTCTTGTCCCTTTTCTCACTTATATAGCAAAGGAAAGCCTTCTTCCCTTTCTTAATTCCTTCAGCTATCTGCAGCTCTTTCTGTGCCTTTGCTCTCCTGACTTTCTTACTTGTCTCACTAGCTAACCTTAGGTACTTTTCCCTGTCCACCACTCTTTGTCTTCCTGAATTTTCTATAGGCCAACCTCTTTTCCCTTACTGCCTGGGCAACCCCAGAACTGATCTAGCTGGGCTCTTTGGCCCTTGTGTTCTTACTCATGAGCCAAAAGCAACTGTGGTAACCAGTATTCCTTCCTTAATGATTTATCACCTTTGGTTCACTCCCATATCTTCTCTGATGCTCACCAGATGGCTCCTTAGCACTTCACACATTTTTCTGCTGTCCACCCTCCTGAAATCCAAGATTTTGGTCTTAGTTGGGATGCTTTCCCTGCCCATATCCAACTGGAACCAAATTGTGCAATGATCACTTCCTCCCAATGGCTCCCTGACCATTATTTCCTGCACATGCTCATCATTTGTGAGCCCCAGATCAAGATATGCCTCAGCTCTTATTGGTTAAGTGGTGCCCTGAGTCAGGAACCCACTCTGCAGTCCTTCCAGGATCACCTGACTCCAGCACATGTTGTGGATGGTATGCTGCAGTCCACCTGTGAGCTCAGTTCTCTGTCCCTCTCCTCATCCTGACTGAGTGGTCTATAAATCACCTCCAAGCTCACCTTTCTCCCTCTACTGGACCTTAATTGAACCCATAATACCTCCACCTCCCCTTCCTCTGACTCCTCCTTCATGCAAGTTATTCCCTCTCTGATATAAACTGCCACCCCTCCCCCTTCCTGACTACCCTGTCCTTCCTGTATAGTTTATATCCAGGGATTGCAAAGTCCCAGTCATGGTGTAATGTTGCCCAAGTCTCAATTACTGCAGTTATGTCCACCCTCCTGTCCACTAATAGTGCCTGCAGGTCTTTCATCTTGTTTCCAAGATACCGTGCATTCAGAGACACCACCCTCCACCTAGAATCTGACCTTTCTTCTCTTCCCTCTATGCTTCTATTCACATTTATCCCCTCTGTGTGCACCCCTCCATGTACCATTGTTATGTGTTCCTCATTCCCTCCACCCTTTGCTAACTGTGTTCTTGCCCCTTCCACCTCCTCCCTCTAGATCTCTTCCATCACTGTAGGGGGGAGGTTCACTGACCTCCTCCTCTTGGAGTCTGTGGGCCTTCTTTCATGCCCTCTGCCCCCTAGTAGTTTAAATTAAGTGTAGTGGTGGCCAGCACAGTGGTGCTGAGGGTTGAGGCTCTGGACACCACACCTCACTCAATGCCGGCAACCCGGGTTTGGGAGCAGACTTGGGTCACCAGGGGTCAGCATGGGTGGAGAAGGATGGAGTGTCCGAGTGTCTGCTCTCCCTCTTCAGGGTGGGGGGTTCCCAGCTGTCGGTGCACTTTTGGTCCCTAGCAGAGGCTGGGGGTGGTGCACTTGGGGGATGAGTTGGGGCACGGTGCTGCGAGGGAGTACGTGTGAATGCATGTGCATTCCTTCCCTTGGTGCCCTTGTATGTCCCACTCACGTAGGGTAGGAAGACAAAAGAAAAGTATCTGGAAACCGGTTGTGGTGGCTTGATGGCTATCCTACGGGGTGCCCGGCTCAGGAGGACATTGCCAAACACTGGATCCTAACTGGGCAGAGATTGAGGGGACTCTCTGCCTCCTCACCACAGGGGTAATCCGCGGGGGTTACAGGTGAGGGTCCGCAAGGGAGTTGGGTGGCAACAGACGGTGGCTGGAGATTAGGATGTGCAGAGGACTTGGGCAGACCAGAGCCAAGGCAGAAAAAAAGAGTACAAAAAAAATTAAGTGTAGTGGTTATGTATTCCCCAATTTGTCCTTGAGTACCCTCAAGCCCTCCCTACTGAGGTGTAGCCTCTCTGGTGAAAAGCATGCTTTTTTGATCAGGTCTCCTCCCAGTTCCCAATACAGATGAACATCTCCTCCCTGCATCATTTCCTCAGTCAGTCATTGAAATCCTCTATTCTTCTTTTCCTGGCTGTGCTGACCCTTGGTACTGTAGGGTTTCCAAACCTAACATCCCATTCCCCACCCTGCACAGACCCACAGGCAGGGGAGCAGGAGGGAGCTGTCTCGCAGGCAGTGAACCCTAACACTCACCCCATTATCATATTCTGTAGCCATGTCACCTAATTTTGTAACAGAATGGGGTAAGTGTTAGGGTTCATGGCCTCCAAGATAGCCCCCTGCCTGTGGGTCTGTGTAGGGTGCAGAATGGGGTGTTGGGGTTAGAAACCCTAACACCACATTTTTTTACTTTTGTCATTTTAACCCCAACTTATGCATTAATAGTTTTTTTTCAATTTATTTCCTTACTTTTTGAGATTGTATAATAGTATCCTTATTTTATGGTGGGTCCCATCCCTCCTTTGAGATAGTATAACAGTATCCTTATTTCATTGTGGGAGAGCAGAGTCCTTTGGACCCTACGCTCCCATCCCTCCATTGACATAGTATGACAGTATCCTTATTTTGTGGTGGAAGCATAGGGTCCTTTGCACCCTACGCTCCCATCCCTGTATTGAAATAGTTTAACAGTATCCTTATTTTACAGTGGGTCCCATCCCTCCTTTGAGATCCCATCCCTCCATTGAGATAGTATGATAGAATCCTTATTTTACATTGTGAGTGCAGGCTTCTTCAGAACATGCGCTCCCCTCCCTCCATAGGTGCCTATATGTAAGTGGCCATGGAAGCACAGGGACCTCCAGTCCCTGCGCATCCAGTTTTAGCACAACACTCACCAAATTGTCACCATAGCCATATTCTTACCCCATCTCATGTTTCCGGTGAAGAAACTCTTTCAGTCCCCTTCAAAACATAAATGCAATGACAATCTACAGCACAGATACAAAAACATATTCTGGATAGGATGTGAAAAATGACAGCTGTGGCATACATGATGTGGTGTAATAAGACGACTACATTGAAAATTTGGGCTCAAAATATTTAAAATTAGCAAAGTCACAGAAGGTGTAGCAAATTGTGACAAATAGTCATAGCTGTGCCATCTTAAATAATTTTGACCCAAAATTTTCAACATAGCCTTCTTATGACCACATCCTATGTACCCAGTACAGAAAATTTTCAAATCCCTGCCTAAACCTAATTCTGCGCAATCGTAATGCCCTTCTGCACCAAAGGTTAGAAAACACATTTTTGCCATGATTTGAAAAATGACAGCTGTCACATACATGAGGTGGGGGTAATAAGAAGACTATGTTGATAATATGAGGTAAAAATATTGAAAATGTCCAAAGTTATGAGAGTGTGCAGTGAGATTGTGATAAATGCCCATAACGCAGCCATTTTTTGACATTTTTATCCATAATTTTTAACATAGCCTTCTTATGACCCCACCTCATGATCAGTATGACTGTCATTACACAATTCCATATAGAAAGGTGATTTTACCAACCAACTGTGAAATCACCTTTCCGGTGGGAGTTGCCTATTGAAAGTCATATTGTTCATGAAGTTGGGTCCCCATAACAGCCATGTTGAAAATTTGAGGTCCAAATCCCCCAAAATGGCTGATTTACCAGTAAAAGTTGAACCCTCCAGCATTGAAATATATTGAAGTGCATTTACCTTTGTTCATACGGCAGTCACCGGTTTCAGCAACAAGATATGTCATCAATTGGCAGAGCAGGTCTTGAGCCTCTGACCTCCTTAGGTGAATGGTGGTCTGTGGTGATGTTCTGGGGGTGTGATGAGGTGGTGACACACTGAGGGGTTGGTCAGGGGGTATTGGCGATGGACATTTTTAATTTTTCAGCTCACAAATGAGCAAAACACAATGAAGGACATTTTGTCCTTAACAAGATAAAAACATAAAGAAGGGTACCATAAGGGGGGATATCGCAACTGCCACCAATGACAGTGGGCATATTGGAGGATGAGGGGCACCACTGAATACCAGGGAAAAGGAATGGGACCTTTGTGTCCCACAAAGAAAGAAGTGGGTGGGGATACCAAACATATAAAAAAATACATTAAATAAACTGATAGCTAGATAGAGATAGCTAGATAGCTAGACATTGGGTGGTGGGGGCACCACTGCAAATGATGGATTTTTTCCCCATTGGGAGAGGAGTCATATTTTACAGATTTTTTAAAATACCCCTGCCCCTCCAAAAAAATACTGTACAAATGATGTCAGGAAAACAGGGGGAATGTATTTAAAAGTATGGCAATCAAGGGTGGGAGGGGGGTTCCACTAGGCACGAGGGCTTGTTAGGGGATGAGAAAGAAATACATACATTTTTCTGGACCAGATGGTCCTGCAACACTTTCTTTATTTGAGAAGAGATGGCTGAAGAAATAATCATTTTTTACCATCCCATTTCCTCATTAGCCAGCCTTTTCTGTCACTGACAAACAAGGGCATTGGCTGGCAAACAAGGATTCCCAGTCTGCTAGCTGATTTCCTTATTCATCATTGTTTTTTCATCTGGCCAACAAGGAAATCCACTGGTGGACAAGGATTACAGTCTGGCCATCTGGAACAAGGAAGTTAATGAGTGATGAACAAGGATTTAAAATGTAAAAAAATTAAAATAAAAAATATGACCAGACAAATGCAGGAACCACAAAGAAGAGCTCATATACTCCCGATGAGCAAGAAACATAGTCTGATGTCTCAAACAGACATCCCTGGGCAGAGTTATGAGAGTTTATTTGGGGGCAAAATCAAAAAAACAAGATTGTGGCTCATGAACAAGGAATTTTTTTCTGGTGATCAAGGATTGGCAACTGGTGAACAAGGACTGGCCCCACACAAACAAGGATCCTTGTTCGTACCATGCAGCAATCCTGAAAAATAAAAATCCCATTCAAAATAATAGGAACTTAAAAATGCTAAAACGTATGAACAGATTAATAGTTTTTCACGAAATAAATGCTGTCCTGTTCTGTGGCCCAAGCTCTGTCTACCATAAAAATTTCAGACCAAAATTCCACAGCAGCTCTGTGCAGCGTGATGAGAAAAGAACTACAAAAGGTTGCAAATTTTCAAGTTTTTTCACTGTCTGAATCTCAGAATCTCAAAATCTGTCCAGAAACAAACTTAGCACATCAAGAACCTTCCCCAAGAGACTACTTATGCAAACTTTTGTGCAAATCCATTAAACAGTTGCAAAGGTATTAAAGTGCAAAATTTGAGGTTTAACATAGAAACTGCTGCTCAATCCTAACTATGGTACTATAATATATATGTTATATACACACACACACAGATAGATATAATTACTGGTGACCCCATTTATCAAGTGCTCTGTCAAATACCATAATAACCCAAAAAACAGTTATTATGACATTCTGTCCTCTTTCTGTTTGCAGCACTGTCCTCGCAATCCACATGGTTGCTCAAACCAAAAGTGGGAAATGTGAGCGGCTTATTTTCTTCCTTATTGAGGAGCTACAATAGTCATTTATTTACCTTTTTTTTACTTTGTGCAGTATTTATCTGATTGATCCTGCCTTTACATACTGATGTTAAAGAGATTGCCTCTGCAATCAGGAACAGACAATCAGTAGCACTTTTTCAGCATGCTTCCAAACAGTATCTGTGATGGACACAAAGGGATAGAAAGCTACAGAGAGAAAGAGAGGTGTGTGTGTGTGTGTGTGTGTGTGTGTGTGTGTGTGTAGTACAGGCACTCAGCAACTATCAACAGAGATCATGGCGGAAACTGCTTCTGAGACTTTGTCACACTCCTTGCACCAGTAATAAAAAATAAAGTATAGTCAAATGTGTATTGATGGATTTTTTGTACACGCCCTCAGTGGGTGATGACTTCATAAACCTCTCGAGCTTCACTCTCGAGGTTTATGGGTCATCACATGCCTCAGGTGGGTAAAACAATCCATAACACACACTTGCCTATCCATTATTCTCTATGTAATAACTGGTCAGCAATTTCTCTCAATGTACTGACCAGGTTGATATTTTCCATAACAACCAGCTGGTTGTTATGACATTCATGAGCCATGCCAGTCAAACTATGCTGCTGCCTCATTGGCCAACATTCTGTATGTGGGCGGGGCCAAACAGTCTCACAAATTGCTGCAGAAAAATTGCTAGTCTGTTATTATAAAAAATAAAAGATGGGGAGGGTTTTTCATATGAGAATTTAATGCACACCCTCATTGTGGGATGCTTTGATAAACCCCTCAGGCTTCGCCCTCGGGGTTTATGTAGCATCCCACAACTCGGGTGTGCATTAAATTATCATATCAAACCCATCCCCATCCATTATTCTCTATATATAGATACAGATATAAATATAGATATCGATATAAATACTGGGAAGGGCAGGCAGGTGAACTGGAGGGGAGGCGGGAAAAAGAAGTGGTACCAGGGTGGGCACCCTAGTCCACGTTACTAATTCAATAGATAGGTAGGTAGATAGACAGACAGCAGACAGAGACAGACAGAGAGAACAGGTGATCAGTGGCTCACTGCTCTTAGTGCAGCCTGCAGCATGACTTCCAGCTGTGGCTGCAGAACTCAGGAAAGTCACATTGTTCTCATACATAGAACGTGAATCAATGGCTACTCTTGCTAAGCTGGGTACCCATGATTTTGGGGTACCCAAAAAAAGGTACTTCTGGAAACTTAAAAAAAAAACAGAATCTAGCAATATGGGTTACGTTTCGCTAAGTTCAGGTATTTGTTTTTTTTTTTTAAAAAAGATCATTTTTATGTATTTTCATTGTAAGTTTAAAAAGTAAAAAATGTGGCCATCTTGATTACTATTTTTTTCACCACAATCTTTTTTTCTCACAATTGGTATTTTTCCCCAATGACAAGTAAATCTTGAAAATAAGCAGTAGTGATAGTTTCTTTTTACTGCTCACATTTGATGATTAACTAAAAAATCCTTATACCTCTGGAACTGTCTAATATTATTTTTCATAAAACTGTCTAACAACACACCTTTGGCATGACCCCATCAACCCTGAAGATTTTCTGAAAAAAATCCATACTGGCTAAGCTGTAGATGAGACAAAAAATAGGCAATGTTAAGTGTAGGACTTTTTTGTCTGTTTTTGTTTTGGTGCTGTGTCAGCAACTGAACAATATGCTGTCTTGAAATGTTTCACATCTTGAGATTCTGGCAGCTTGACTGCACATGCCACATTTTGTGTTATTTTGTCATTGATGCCAAAGTTATTAAGGTGCAAAAACTGGGATTTAACATTAAACAGCCTACTCAAACCTAACTATAGGGGTACTACTGTGCCCCTATAGCATCCTTTGCAAAAACATCATTAATGCACCAGTTAGGGTTCAGGTTAGCACCACAAAAGTAGGGAAATGTGGTGTTGGGATTTCCAACCCTAACTCCCCATTCAACTCCCCATTCTCACCACCCAAGCAGCAAAAGGAAAAACAAAACATTAGAGTTTTGGGTCTCTGGAATCTTAGTCTTAGCAAATTAGTAGCAGGGTCTCCCTTGGGATTATCAACCCTAATGCTCACCCCTCCCCTCAGCCCATAGCCTCCTGTCTGAAGCATAAGGTACAGCTCCAAACCTGTGCCTCATGGTGATACACTCTTCAAAAGTAGAGAACTATGTCTCACCACATGAAGTCAACACAATCTATTGTAGCTTTCTTCATGCCAGGCCCAGTGTGAAGAGGTAAGATCATGTCTGACATTGTTTGTTCAGGGAACACGGTAGGCACTGGGGTTGACAACCCCAAGGAAGACCCACCACTTATTTTCCAAGACTCTGGAGACCCAAAATCCTAATTTTTTTTCTTTTGCTGCTTGGGGGGAGGGTGTGGGGAGTTAAGTTTGGAAACATTAACTCTGCATTTCCCTTTTATTGCATTAAATTGAGCCCTAACTGATGCTTTAATAAAGTTTTTTGCAAAGAATTTCATTTCTTTTTGAGATACTGGGATCATATCCTCATTCATTCATGGCCCAGATACTTTCATGTGGCCATAGGTACAGATGCACAGGGCAAAGAGTCAATCCATCAGGTAATGTACAGGGACCTCTGCCACCCATGGGGAAGAAGTGCAGGGCCCCATGGCAAGAGAATAGCTGTCTTCACTATATGATACATGGCCCATGCTGGCAACTCTGCAGTTTTCATTCCCTGGCTGGGGGGGAGGGTGTTGCATAACAGCACCATCCCAAAACTGTCACCACATGTAACTGGGTCACTGAGCTCAGCCCTGAAATCAGGTCACTGACATGGGATCACAAAGCATACCTGCTGGGGCAAAGACTGGCACTACACACAAAGTTTCTTAATAATTATAATTCTTTTTTTATTTTGACCCCGAATTTTCAAAATAGTCACTGTATGACTTCCCTTATGGCCATGATATGTATCATTTATAATATATTGCCTCAAACATAATTTTTCACCACAAATGCAAAAAACACATCTCGACCAGAATTTACGAAATGACACCTGTCACGTTTAAGAGGCATTGTGGAAAAATGTCTCTGTTGAATGTTTGGAGTTAAAATATTGAAAATCAATGAAGTTATGAGTGAGCATTGAAATATTGCAATGTTCACTCATAGCCTACACATTTTACCATATTTGTACACCAAATTTTCTGCATAGTTTCTTATTGCCCACCTTAAGAATTTGGTAAGTGAAAATTGTGAAATCCACCGAAACATCATTTTGCGCCACAGGTGTGAAAACAAAGTGTGGCCAGGATTTTGAAAAAAAATCAAACAGCTGTCACATTCATGAGGTGTTGTGAAACAAAATGGTTGTATTGAAAATATGGGTAAAAATATTGAAAATTACCAAAGTTATGGCCAAGAATAGAAAGGTTTCTGTGCATGCTCATAAATGTCATTTTTACATATTTTGATCCCAAATTTTCAACACAGCCTTCTTAGGACCCCTACCTCAGGAATAAGGGCAGTGAAAACTGTCAAATCCTGCCTGAAAGGTGATTTTGCAAAGCAACCACAAAATTACCTTTCAGGCCAGATTTGCATAATTCCACTGCTGTTGGTTATGAGGTGGTGTCCCGTAAAGGACATGTTGAAAATCTGGTGTAAAAATATGCACAAAATGACAAAGTTATGAATAAAAGTACAAGCCCCATTGAAATACATTTAACCATACTTACCTTTTTTCTCATATCACATTCACTGGTTCCAGCAGCAAAATGTATCCTTGATTGTAAAGTGGATCTATACCATGGGACATGTTTAGGTGAGTGAAGGCATGTGTGTGTGAGGGAGTGTGGGTGTCATGGTGGGTGCTGAGTGGGATATCAGGGATCTCTGGGGGTGAGATCAGTGAGGGACCATTTTCTTTGTTCCAGGTTTTAAAAAAAACAAAACAATGAAAGATGGGTTTCTTTATTATAAAGGACATTTAACATTCTGCCACTGGGGACTGAGCACCCCAGTGTTGAGCTACTTGTTCAGGAAATGGGACCAGGTGAGCTGGAGGGGAGGTGAGATCAAAAGAAGCGGTATTGGGGTTGGCACCATAGTCCATATAATCTGTGGCAATTTGCATATGCAGCCCATGAGACTTTGCATTGTGGGGGCATGTGTGATTTTGTATTTCTTTGAAACTTGGCTTCCCGGCCAAATGCCCTTTGGGGTAACCATTACCTCAATGCTTGTGAACAGAGGTTCTTTGGTTGATATATATATATAATATATTTATATTTTATATATATATATATATATATATATACATACATATATGTGTATATATATATATATATATATATATATATATAATGGTAGCACGGTAGTGCTACTGTAGTTAGGGTTGAGTACCCCATTTAAGGTTAAATGGTGAAACTTTGCACCTTAATAACTTTGCCATTGTTCAACAGATCTGCCTGAAATTTGGCAGGCATGGGGTGTAACCATAGATCCTGGGACCTGCTAAGTTTTGTACCAGTCGGATACACAGCTGTGGAGTTATTAAGTGACATTCGTGCATTCAATTACTTTTTTGCGCATTCTTTGCTTGCACCTACAGGTCACACAGTTTGCGTTACTGGTCCAAAAACTTAAGGCAACATGTGGCTGGGATCCCCAATGTGCCTTTTGAAGATTTCATGAAAAAATATTGAACGGTTCAAAAGTTTTTCCAAAAACAAGTTCCCATTATAAGTCAATGGGAAAAGTTAACTAAAAATTCGACACTTTTGCAAATGCACTTTTTAGTGTCGCAAATGACCCCTGCAGTGTTGCAAATCTGCCATTTTGTTTTCAGTCAGTGATCAGAAAAATGCTTGGCATTTAAAATTGGGACCCTCTAGGAACACAATTCTTTTTGTGTTCAACTAGTCAGACCCTCGGGATGCTAGCCATGTCTATATTTTGGGGTTAAAACACTCCAGAAATATGTTTTCAAAATTTTTGGAAAAAGTAGTGTGGCAAAGTAGTGCCACACTTGAGACACTTTCACAAATTTTTGTGAAAAGTGTCACAAATCATTACACTACTTTTCTAGACTATGGCCAAAATGACAGGACTTCTTTGCCACCCTGCTGCAAAAAAAGTTTTGGTCTTTGGGCTGAAATTTGGAAGGAAGGCAGCCAACATCTCACAGATGTTTCTTTTGGTGGTTTGGTGACAAAATATTGCACGGATGCAAAGTTATGGTACTCCAAAATTGCCGTTTTTCCCATAGACTAACATGCTGGCATCCGCCACACCTTTTGGGGCTTGTATCTCAGAAACGGTGTGAGATACAGAATTTTTGTCACAAAAATACATAGCCCAAAGGCTATGCAATCACTGAAAACCTAACCAGGAAATTCAAGAATCATGTGAAATTTTTATTTTTTTTCTACTTCGTATGGTTACTGAGATATTAGCAATTTAGTATTACAAATGCTCGTTTTCTGCTCCGAGGCTCATTATTATGCTTACATTCTTTGTTTTCACTGTGTTTCTCAATGGAGCTTTTCGGGAAAAATAGCATGTGCGCTCCAGATACTGTTACACATAGGCTTTACACTTGTGTTTCCTTGCCTCTTTGCGTTAGTGTTCCCGTGTACACCACTGTGTGTGTTACCCTTTGCATTTCCGTTTCACTTGCATTTGCATTACTGTTACCATTTCTGTCTCCACTACTGTTTGTGTTTCGCTCAGTGTCACCGTGCGCATTACCATTTCTGTTAGTGGCTGCCCTTCCATTTTCATTTGCGTTTGTCTTTCATTTTGAATCATCATTGTTCTTACCATTATAATTTGCATTTCCAATTGCATCCCCATGACTGTGCGCATTACAGTTTGTGTTTCCATATGCACTTCCATTTGCATTTGCATTTCTGTTTTCTTTGGCGTTATTGTTGCTGTTACCATTTGCATTTACAATTGCGGTTCCGTGACCGTGCACGTTACGGGTTGCGTTTCCGTATGTGCTTGTGTTTGCATTTCTGTTTCTGTTTCCTTTGGTGTTATTGTTGCTGTTACAGTTATCATTTGCATTTACAACAGCAGTATCATCACTGTCGCATTACCAGTCGCATTTTCATATGCGCTTGCATCTCCGTTTGCATCACGGTTCAGTTTGGCGTCACTTTGCGCCTGCATTTCTATTAACATTTGCTTTACAATTTATGTTTGCATCACTATGTCCATAACCATTAGCCCTTGTGTTTGCATTGCACTTACCATTACTATGTCACAAAAAACACGTGATTCGGGCCCCATGCTCTCACCACCACATTCCTTTCACTATTTATAGTCCTCATTCTCAAAAAGAAGGGAAATTAGTGGCAAAAAACTCCATTTAATGCATCAGTTAGGGATGTTCCTCAGCGACAAAAGTGAGTAATTTCGGTGTTAGGGTTGAAAAACCTATTGCACACCCTCAGCCCGCCCCCAGCCAGCATCGGGGTGTGCGTTGGGGTCTTCGGTCCTAACTCTCACCCCATTATCTTATGCCTCAGCTTGTTCACATATGTGATGGGGTGAGAGTTAGGACTGATGACCCCAACTCACATCCTGATGCCAGTTGGGGCCGCTGAGTGGGGCAAGGGCTTTCAACCCTAACACCAAATTTCACTTTTGTCACTGTGGAACAACTCTGACTGATGCATTAATAGAGTTTGTTTGCCCCTAATATATATATATATATATATATATATATATATATATATATAGAGAGAGAGAGAGAGAGCAGAGACACACACACAGATATATATATATATATATATATATATATATTTATTTATTCATGGTAAAAACTCAGTTTAGTGCATCAGTTAAGGTTGTTCCACAGTGACAAAAGTGAGGAAATTCAGTGTTAGGGTTGCCAGTCCTTGCATCCCACGCCCACCCCATCCCCACCAACAGGCATCGGGATGTGCGTTCGGGTCATCGGCCCTAACTCTCACCCCTTTCCATGTGTAAATAAGCTGAGGTGGTGCAGTGTAGGAGAATGGGGTGAGAGTTAGGACCAATTACCCCAATGCACACTCCAATGTCTGTTGGTGGGGACTGGGTTGGTGTGGGGTGCAAGGGGTAGCAACCCTAACACCGAAGTCTTCACTTTTGTTGCCATGGAATAACCCTAACTGATGCATTAAATGGAGTTTTTTGCCATGAATTTCCCTTCTTTTTTAAAATGAGCACTATAAATAGTGAATGGAATGTGATTTTTTGTCACATAGTAATGTTAACGATAACACAAATGCAAGAGCAAATAGTAACACACATGGTATTGCAAACATAAACAATAATACAAACGGTAAGAGAAACGAAAGCGCAAATGTTAATGAAAGCAGAAATGGTAACGCAAATGGTAACGCAAATGCTAACAGCAACAGAAATGCAAATGTTAACAAAAACAGTAACGCAAATACTAACGCCAACGGAAATGCAAACGGTACGAAAAATGCAAACAGTAACACAAACACAAACAGAAATGCCAATGGTAAAGGCAACGGCACCACAGAAGGAAACTGTAATGCAATCAACAACGGAAATGCAACCGAAAACACAAACGCTAGGGCCAACAGAAACTCAAACAGTGACGAAGACGAAGACAGTAATGGTAACACAACTGGAAATGCAAACAGGTACAGTAAAAGCAACGATGAAGCCAAAGTGAACAGTAACGCAAATGGGAATGCAACACAAGCGCGTACGGAAATGCAAATGGTAACACACACGGTCACCCGTACTGCAATTGGAAATACAAATTAACTAACAATACAAACTAACAGTAACGCCAACAATAATGCCAAAGGAAAGACAAACACAAACACAAATGGAAGTGCGTATGCAAATACAAATGTTAATGCACTTGGTGACGCAAAACAAAATGCAAACAGAAACAGTAATGGAAATGCAAATGGTAACAGTAACGCAAATGCAAACAAAAATGCAAAGGGTTAGGCATATGGTGGGTTAGATGGGAACGCTAATGCAAACAGTCACAGAAATGCAAGTGGAAATTCTAACTGTAACAATAATGAAAGCACACACCCTTTTTTCCCCCAAAAGCTGCATTAAGAAACACAGTGAATACAAAGGATGTGTGCATAATAATGGGCCTCGGAGCAGAAAATGAACACTTGGGCTTGGATATTCAGACTGCTCCAGGCTGTGACGCAAGCCTGGGTGCAGCACAACTTCACTGCGCAGGGGCATTGACTGGGTGATATTATGCGCCATGGCACAGCATCATTGAATATCGCACTTTGGCCACCCGCAGTGCACATGGTGCAGTGGCACTGCACCAGAACAAGTGGCCAGAGTGGAGCAGGGGGATGCATTAGCGCAAGTTCCCCTTGCGCTATGCACAACAACCGTGATATTCAAAAGTGCACATGCAAATGGGACCATAATGTATGCAAGGTGCAAATGGGGCCATATGCATGTCATTGTGGCCCCATTTGAATGCAGGTGCGCCAATCCCCGGCGACTTGCGCCCTGCCAGGCAGCAGCCATCGGGGACCGACGCCCCCTGCACAGTGTGGCAATGCACCCCTCTGCCTGATCATGGGCATATGTAGAGTTAAATACCTATACCTGGTGGTCCAGTGGACCACTACATGCCCGATCACGGGCTTAGGTATGAAATATATCACGTCCTATATTCCTGGTGGTCCAGTGGACCACTGTCAGCCAGATCGCGGGCTAACGTATTAAGAATTCCACGTCCTATATCCCTGGTGGTTCAGTGGACCGCTCGCAGCCTGATCACAGGCATTTGTATTACAAAAAGTAAGTCTTATATCCCTGGAGATTCAGTGGACCGCTCATAGCCTGATCACAGGCATCTGTAATAAAGAAAGTAAGTCCTATATCCCTGGTGGTCCAGTGGACCACTCGCAGCCTGATCGCAGGCATTTGTATTACAAAGAGTAAGTCCTATATCCCTGGTGGTCCAGTGGACCGCTCGCAGCCCGATTGCGGGCTTTGTATTACAAAGTGGGTCCTATATCCTGGTGGTCCAGCGGTGCCCCTCCCACCACGCCCACTGAGCCCCACCATCCTGCTCCCCATTCAGCGGCAGCACCCCACCCACCTGCCACCATACCTGCTGACTGACACAGTGAGAGCTGTACACCTATTGGTCCACAGTGTTAGCCAATGGGCGTAGCATATACCATACTACATATTCCAGATATGTGAATTGATCCATTCACATATCTGGAGTGTGAGTAGACGGGCTGCATGCTCATTGTCTCACACTGTGGACCAATGGGCATACAGCCCTACCTAGGGTGCCAGTCAGCGGCAGTGGCAGCAGGTGGTGGGTGCTACTGCCCACCACTGACCAGTGGGGAGTGGGGCAGGGGCTCAGTAGGTGGGTGGGTGGGGAGGGGGGTACCACTGGACCACCAGGGATATTGGACTTAATATTTTTAATACAAATGCTCATGATCGGACTGCGAGCCATCCACTGGACACCAGGGATATTGGACGTTATATATTTAGACAGATGCCCACGATCGGGCATGGGGTGCACCGCCATGAAGGTGCAGCCGGAGCTTGGGTGTCCACCCACAGGTGGCAGCTGCTGTGTTGCACCCTGCAATACAGCAGCTCACCTGTGGGTGGCCAGCCATTGTTCCTTTTTTTTTGCTCACCTGTATGCAGCACAAGTAGTAGTTGCACATGCATGGACTCAGCACATTCCAGGCTGAATATCAGGATGTGCGGAGTATGCATGGGCACACCCCCCAACCTGCGCAGCATACATTACTGATGCGCTCCAGTGCATCGGGATTTGTGCCAGACATAATCCCCATTTGAATATCATGCTGGGGCACATCAGTGGGTTGTGCAAGGCACAACACTGTTGTGCCATGCACAACCCTTTTGAATATCTGGGCCTTGGAATACTAAATTGCTTATATCTCAGAAACCGTGCGACGTAGAAAAAAATTAAAATTTCATATGATTTATAACTATCCTGGCTAGCTTTGCACTTAGCCCCTGTTTGGGGGGCAAAGAATTTTTCTGATGGAAAGTCTGTATCTCAAAGCATTTCCGAGATACGGGCCCCAAAATGCACGGCAGATGCGGTAATGTTAGCCTACGGGAAAAAGTGTCAACTTCGGAGTGCTGTAACTTTGCAGCCCTCTAATGTTTTGTCACCAGACCACCAAAAGGCACATCTCTGGGATTTTGGCTTTCTTCCCTCCAAATTTCAGCCCAAAAGACTGAACCGTTCTTTTGCAGCAGGGTGGCAAAGATTTATTTTTTAGGATAGAGGAACAGTAAAATAGGGAACAAATCATGACTATTCGCAAATAAACCACGAAAGTGTCACAAGTGCAACACTACTTTCTGACACTACAGTTTACAAAAATTTGAAAAACATATTTGTGGGGTGTTTAACCTGAAAAAAAAGACATGGCTAGGTGAACACAAAAAGAATTGTGTCCCTAGAGGATCCCAATTTTAAATGCCAAGCATTTTTGTGACCAGTAACTGAAAACAAAATGGTGGCTGTATGACACTACAGGGGTCATTTGCGACACTAAAATCCTCTTTTGTGACACTGTCAAACATTTTAACTTTTCCCATTGACTATATTGGGAAACTTGTTTTTTGAATAACTTTTGAACTGTTTAATATTTTTTCACGAAATCTTTGAAAGGCACATCGGGGACCCTGGTCACATTTTCCCTGAAGTTTTCAGACTGGTCATGCAAACTGTGTGACCTGTAGGTGTGATCAAAGAATGCACAAAAAAGCATAAATGTGAATTTCTATTGTGCTTTATAGCTCCACAACCATATATCTGACCATTACGAAACTTAGCAGATCCAGAGATCTATGGCACTGCTCTGTGTCTGCCACATTTCAGGCAAATCTGTCATGTGGTGGAAAAGTTATTAAGCTGCAAAATTTCACACTTTAACCTTAAATGGGGTACTCAACCCTAACTATTGCCACTATAATATATCCAAATGTATATATCCATATACTGTATCTATATAATTGCAAAAAACTTTATTAATGCATCAATTAGGGTTAAAGCAACAAAAGTAGGGAAATGTGGCATTAGGGTTTCCAACCCTAACACCCCATTCCCCACCCTGCATAGATCCACAACCAGGGGGAGTTGTCTTGTGCCTGTGAACCCTAACACTCACCCCATTCTCCTATGCTATACCCATGTCACCTTATTTTCTAATGGAATGTGGTATCACTGTAATATGAACCCTAACGGATGCATTAACAGTGATTTTGCAATGAATTTCCTTACTTTTGTAAAAGTATCAAAAGAGCCGTAGTTGTGTAGTGGAGCACAGGGCACACTGGGCCCTGCGCTCCCATCTATCTGTGAGTGTAGAGACATAGTAATTAACCTTCATCTCCCTGTTGGAACACAGGGCCCATGTGCTGTGATTTTTCTTACTTTAATTTAGGAGTGCAGGGTCCTTCAGACCCTGCACATCCATCCCCCTGTAGACATTTGAGCAAATTATCAAATTAGCCATCTGATTACTCCAGGACATGTACCTCGTACAGAAATTTTTCAAATCCCTGCCAAAACATAATTCTGTGCATCTGCGATGACATCCCATGCCACCAGTGGGCAAATACATTTTGGGTTGGATTTGAAAAATTACAGCTGTGACAAAGAAGAGGTGGGGTAATAAGAAGGCTGTTGTAAATATGAGGTCAAAATATTGTAAATTACTGTAGTTATGAGTGGGCATACCAACATTTCAATGAATGGTCATAACTGTAAAATGTTTTCACATTTTGACCCAAAATTTTCAACAGTCTTCTTATCATCCCATCTCATAAACCCAATAGGTGAAAAGTTCTTAATGCGTGGCAAAACACCATTCCACACCACAGGTGCAGAAACATGTTTAGGGAAGGATGTGAGAAATGGCAGCTGTACTGTTTATGAGGTGGTGTGGAAAAATGGCTATGTTGAAAATTTGGGGTGAACATATTACTTGCGTGCATAGAAAATTTCCAGTGACCATATGTAACTCAGGCATTTTCAGGTATTTTTGCAACAAGTCTTCAATGTGGCCTTTTTGGGTCCCCATCTCATGAACACTGGCACTGTCATTCTGTTACACAGTCCCAAAAGGTGATTTTCCACAGTGACCATGCCATTCTGTGCCACAGGTGCAAAAACATGTTTCCGGATGGATGTGAAAAATGACAGCTATACTGTTCATGAGGTGGTGTGAAAAAATGGCTCTGCTGAAAATTTGTAGTGAAAATATTAAAAATTGTCAAAGTTACATGTGTGCATAGAAACTATTTAATAAACATGCATAGCTCAGGCATTTTTTTGTATTTTTGTACCAATTTGCAACATGGTTTTTTTGGGACCCCACCTCATGAACACTGGTGCTGCCTTTTCATTAATCAGTCCTGAAAGGTGATTCCATACGGTGGCTGCAAAATCACCTTATGGGTCTGATAAATGAAATAACAGTGAAGTGTTCATGAGTTGAGGTTCCAAAAGTCCCATGTTGAAAATCTGGTGCAAAAATACTGTAAAATAGCCAAGATATCAACATAAGTTTGAAATGCCATTGAAGCCATTCTATGGCACTGACTTTAATTTCAGTTTGCTGTTCAGTTTTGAACAGTGCAGACGTGTCCCGGTCCACAGAATATAACAGCTAACAATCTGCAGTAGTAAGTATAGGGCGAGAGGGGAGTGTGGGGTAGTGGGTTGCTCAGTGTGAGAGTTGGGATGGGGGAGGGGGGATGGGGAGATGACGAGGGACCATATTCTTTTTTCACAGTTACATCTTTAGGAGTATTTCAGGACACTGGGGGTGGGCTCCCCAGTGTCCCACAGAATGGGGGGGACATAACTGAGGACACTTTGAATGGGTTCCCCAGTGTCCCACACTGTTGGGGTGGTTGTAGTGCTGGCACAAGATTTAAGTACCCCTATGTGGGCAAAAGAATTAGTAGAGAAATATTTTGGGACACTGGGAGAGGGCTCCTCAGTGTCCCACACTGGTGGGGGTTGTCTAGTGCTGACACGGGGATTGAGCACCCTGATGTCGGCAAAAACATTTAAATATATATAGATAGATATATAGATATATTCATGTATGTATGTGTGTATATATCTATATATAGCTATATATATCTATATCTATAGATATAGATATATATATATATATATATATATATCTATATCTATAGATATAGATAGATAGATATATTTATATCTATCTATCTATCTATATCTATATATATATATATATTTAATATTCTGGGACACTGGAGTTGGGCTCCCCGTTAAGGAGTGGGCTCCCCAATATCCCACACTGGCAGGGCAGTGCTAGTGCCAACACAGGGTTTGGGCACCCCATGTTGGCAAAATCTTTTTTCAACAAATATTTCAGGACATCGGGAGTGGGCTCCTCAGTGTCCCACACTAGGGGAGAACCTCTACCTCTGACATGGGGATTTGGCACCTTGATGTCGACAGACACTTTTTTTTTTAATTACAAAATGCCTTGTTCCCTTTGGAGGCAATAAAAGAATAAAATATCCTTTTATTAGGTAAACACCAACAGGTCTTTACCTAAACAAGGGCCAAGAAATTTGATTCCAGGATTTTGTTAAATGGCCTGAACTGTTTTGGGCTTTATCAGACCTGTTATTTTTTTATGGTAGTAATGCCACACATTTGAGACAGTTTTCATGAAAAGTGCCACAAATTTGTGGCAGTTTTTGCACAACACACCCGTTAGTTCCATGAAAACTACCACAAATTTGTGTCGGTTTCGCAAAAATAGTGCTGCACATTTGTGACACTACCAACGGTTGAAGGCTAAAAACATATTTCTAGCCACTATTGTAAGACATATAATACCAGAATCGTGTTCTTTGGGCCTCGATTAGGTAAACACAACTGTTGTTGTTTACCAAGGTGCAATAAGTTTTTAATTTCTTTGTTTTTTTCCCCTGTCAATAACTGAAAACAGGATGGCAGCAGCACGACACTACAGAACCCATTTGCGGCATTAAAAAGTGCTTTCGTGGCAGCAGAAATTGCTTTCACACGTCACATATATTTTTCCTGTAGGCTACAATGGGAAATTTAAAACTGTTTTAACTTTTAAATGAATTAATATTTTTTCACCAGACCTTCAAAAGGCACATCTGTGACCCAGACCCCATATACTCTAACGATGTTAGACAAGCACTTTCAGAGGTGCAGATGAGCAAAGAATTTGCACCTAAATGGTAAATTACAGTTTTTGGCACTCCACAACTCCACAACCACAGTATTGACCAGAAAGAAACTTATCAGATGTAGAGATATATGGTGCCAGATGGTGCATGAAAAATTTGGGGCACATTGATCATATGGTTGCAAAGTTATTAAGGTGCACACATTTGGGTTTAACATAAGTGACCGTGCAACCGTAATTATATACTGTATATGATTTTATATATATATATATATATATATATATATATATATATATATATATATATATATATATATATATATATATATATATATATATATATATATATACACACACAGGGCTGGATATTCAAGACTGCGCCATTCTGAGGCGCAAGCCCTGCGCTACGCAAAATAGTTGTGCAGGTGTGTTTTAGATGAGAATCAAAGGAGCGCGCTATTGAGCAACTCCTTTGAATATCACCCCCCAGCCACAGCCACTGTGCATGGCGCAGTGAAACTTGCGCCACCGCAAGTTGTCAGAGTGGAGCATTCAACTTGTGGTGGCCAAGTACCATTGCGCCATGTGCAAAATCACGATATTCAAAAGGTGACATGCAAATGGGGCCATAATTCATGCAAGGCAGGGGGCCATTTGCATCTGATTATGGCCCCATTTGCATGCCATTAGCATGTAGGTGCACCGATCCAGAGGACTTACGCTGTCAGCCTGCCAGGCAGCAGCCGTCGGGACCGACGCATCTGCAGCCCGATCGCGGCAGCAATGTGCTCCCCACCTCCTCCCGACATCTTCCCTGGTCCAGTGGACCGAAATGCCCGATCGTGGGCAGAATGTAAAATGAACCCCCAACATCTCCCTAATGCCCGATCGCGGCAGAATGCAAATGACCCCCTCGAACATCTCAGGAGAGTCTGCGGGATCAGACTATCGCTGGCAGAATGGGGTTTAGTCTCTCCAACATTTCACGCCCGATTATGGCAGAATACCGACACCTTCGCTCAGTTTCGGCGGTTATGTCTTTCAACTCTACCACTCACGTAAGCCCTCACCACCCCCGCCTCCCCGCAGCCGCCGGAGGCATCCACTCGCCCGTTACCCGCTGATGATCGTCCTAGCCAGACGCGACAGGAAGAGCAAGAACCACGGGCGCAGTAGCTCATAACATGACAGTCCAGATTGTGAATGAATCATTCACAAATCTGGATCATCATGTATGGAGGCACGCCCATTGGTTCTGCCTGCACTACCGGCATGCAGCCCTACCGGGCAGTGCCAGTCGGCGGCGCGGGGCGGCAGGCGGGTGGGATGCTGCCGCCGCCGCCGCCGGGAGGGGAGGGTGGTGGGGCTTGGGTGGGTGGGTGGGGGACACTAGCCACCAGGGAGATGTTTGGGTGGGGTGTCAATTTACATTCTGCCCGCTGATCGACATTACAGTCCACTGACCACCAGGGAGATGTTCGGGGGTTATTTATTCTGCCCGTGATCGGGCATTACGGTCCACTGGACCACCAGGGAGATGTCCGGGGGTTCATTTACATTCTGCCCGCGATCGGGCATTGCGTCCACTGGCCCACCAGGGATGTGAACGGGAGGGGAGGAGCCACATTGATGCCCGCGATCGGGCTGGTGGGGAGTACACTATGCCCGCGATCGGGCTGGGCACAGGGACTGAGTTGGGGGCCAGCCACAGGTGGCAGCTGCTGTGTTGCGCCTGCAATACAGCAGCTCATCTGTGGGTGGCCCTCTACCTAAGCCTTTTTTTTTTGGCTCAAGGTCCTGCAGGCTCAGGTTGGGGGTTGTGCCTGCACAACTCTGCACAGCCCAGCTGAATATCGGGCTGTGCAGTTTATGCATGGTTCCTCCCCCTCCTGTTGAGCATGCATTAATTTGCATTGCGCTGTTGCTCAGCCTGTTTTCAGTTGCGCAACTGCCTCCTGCTGAATATCACAGAATGGCGCAATGTAGGACTTGAGCATGCGCAACCCTGTTGCGCATGGTGCAATCCTTTTGAATATCTGGCCCACAGCATATAAATATATACATATATATATATATATATATATATATATATACATACACACACACATATACATACATATACACATACATACATATGCATATATATATATATATATATAACTTTCTTAATGTATCCATTAGGGTGAGTAGTATAGCTACAAAAGGAGGGAAATGAGGCGTCAGGGTTTCTAACCATAATGCCCCACCTCCACCCTGCAGAGACTGACAGATGTTGGGTCTGCCTTGGGGTCATCAGCCCTAACACTCACCCCATTCCATAAGTAAATAAGGTCAGATGGATACAATATAGGGGAATGGGGTGAGCATGAGGAAAATACATAAATATGGTGTCATTTAAAAATAAACAAGCTGGCTCACTGGCACAGCAGTTGGATTTCCACTTGAGAAGCCAGTGACCTGGGTTCAGGATCAGACCTGGGTGCTGGAGAGCCAGCTGGGGAGAGAAGGCTTGAGCACTGGATGACTGCTCGCCTTCTCTCAGGGGGAGGTGAAGAGGTGACCTGGCGCTTGCTAACCCCTGGCAGATGCTTGGGGTACAGCAATGCACTGGGTCCCAGTGACTAATGGGTGAAAGTCGGCATATGCCTTGACATTTCTGGCACACCACTCCCCTGGGGAGCAGATAGGAAAAGAGGCCCGCTGCCCACTGGATGATGGTTGCCAGCTCCCACTGCCACAAGACCCCGAGCAGTCCACAGGCCACCTCATCAGCACCCAGGCCATGATTTGTGCTGGCTGTCCCACCGGTGCCTTCCACCTCAGAGGAGAGGGACCCAGCCAGTGAAGGGTTATGTCTGGGTTACCCGGGGGGGGGCTGCAATGTGAGATGAAGGGTGGCTGCATTGGGGCAGTGTGGGAAGCAAGGGGCATAGGAAGGCCTGAAGGAGAGGCTGGCCCGGAGCTGGGGGAGGGAAAAAAAAGCACCTGAACTTAGCAAAACATGACCCCTTTAGCTAGATTATGGTAACTGTTTATTAAAAACATGGCTAGAAATGCTTTTTCTGGGTACCCCAACATCAAGGGTGCCCAGCTTAGTGAAAGGAGTTCTGTGAGAGAACTGTGGGACTTTCTTGAATTCTGAAGCCATAGCAGGAGTTGTGCTGTGGGCTTCAGTTGAAGCAGTGAACCAGCAATCCCCCATTTTATCTGTCTATCTGTCTATCTATCTATCTCTCTCCCTAGCACTATCTTTATATCTTTCTATCTCCCTGCCTAGCTATCTCCCTATTTGTTTATCTATCTTAAGCATTTGTAAAGTGGACTGGGGTGCCCACCCCCAGTACCACTTCTTTCTAAAACTGTGTTAATGCTGTAGTTAGGGTTACAGTCACAAAAGTAGGGAAATGTGGCATTAGGGTTTGCAAACCTAATACCCCACCCCCCACTGTACACACCAACAGGCATAGGGGGTGTGCCTTGGGCATGAAAACATTTTTGTGTGCTGTGAGAAACCAAAAATGGTCTTCTGGCATGGAATTTTGGGTGTTGTATCAGAACATTATCCCAAAAACCCTTCTGAGCATATTCAGAATAGGACAAATACTCAGAACAGGCAAAAAATTAAATCCTTATAACTCTAGAACCATTTAATATTTTCATGAAACCCTCCAAAGGCACTACCTTGGCACGGTACACTTCTACCCTGAAAGTTTTGGGAAAAAAATGTCATTCTGTTTAGGCTGTAGGTAAGACCAAAGCAAAAACCCCACATTAAGTATAGGATTAGCTGCCATCACAAAACCTTCCTCCTACTTAGACCTGTCCTACTAGACAACACATATAAAACTTCAGCTAATTTTTACAAACATTGCCAAAGCTGTTAAGGTACAAAGTTAGGGGTTTAACATAAAACCTGTTGCTCAACCCCAACAGATGCTACCTTACCAGTGTAAAATGAGTATACATTTTTCAGTATCCACAAAATAGTCTTAATAAAGTAAGTCTGTATATCTTGTGAAACGTTGGCAATTAAGGTTTTGTGGATACAAGATACAATGATTACTTGAAAAAATAAAATAATCATATCTGAGAAAGAATAAATTTGGTGAAGCGGTCCTAATTTTCTTACCAGACTAGTAACTGAGAAAATAATCCTGTCAATGCCCTTTCCTCTGAAATTGGTTCCACATTGAAACCCCTCCCACCTTGTTCTGGATAACACAGTCAGACAATTACCCCTTATCATCCACTTCAACACTAAAGAGAAATACTTGTTCAGTACGTCTGTTTTACCCGTATTCTTCCCCATCCCTTCCCCTTCTTCAGTCTGACTGTCCCTTCCTTTGTTCTGTACTTTTCCCATATGTAACATAAAAAAGGCTTATCTCCATCTTCAGTACATCTGCTTTTCTGAACTTGGCTTCTGACTTTGCCCTCTTCTCTGCCATAGTGACCTCCTTCACCCTGTTAAGATATGCCACCCTATCCTCCTCCACCTGGTTGGTCACAGTCATGGTGCTTTATTGCCCATGCCTTTGTAACCACCACCAAGTTCAGCTGGGCTTCCACTACCAGTACACAAAAGTTTATATGAACATATGTAATGCCAGCAGAAAGAGGCCTCACAAGGTGCCATGTAATAATGGCGATCACCATTTGGGTGAGTGTGCATTGCCGAAAATAAATAATGGTGATGTACACTTGCGGTGACTCTAAATGAGGTGGCTGGACTATAACATATGTAGGAGGCTGCAGTCCCTAGAGGGTCTTTGCCCCCTGCACTCCCCAAGTAAAGATTCTCAACTCCAGGGGGGTGCTTATTGGGGGAGGGATGTAAAACTTAAAAAAATTAAAAAACTCAGCCGCAATGCAAAAAATGACACCTGCCCCAGAATCGAACCTGGCACCCTCCCAATTCCAGCTGGCCACCCTCACCACCACCACTAGCTCATCAGTCAACCACCACCCTACCTCTCACAATCTCTCCCTCCCCTTCTGCTCCTCACAAGGTATGGTCCCCCCCCCACGCGTGTGTATAGTTCCTGTCGCCCTCTTCTCCCACTGTGGTATCCTGTCACTACCCTGCCAGGTAGCACAGAACACAGGTGCCATGACTGACTTGCCATTTCTGCAATCACTCAAGTCGTGGTCACCGTGTTCACAGTATAACTCTTAGGGTCTATTGAGTCTGCTCATTTGTGCAGCTAGCTCCTCAACTTGCAGCTGCCCCACCCTCCCCTTCTCACAACAACCCCCCTCACTCTATCCCACCCCTTCTTAAATCTGCCCACCATTCTACAGGGTACCACTTCTTTGGGCAGAATATATCACTTATCTACCACCCTTTCTGTGAAAAAGTATCTCCTGATTTCCCTTCTGAATCTTCACCCCTCCAGTCTCAGCTGATGCCCCCTTGTGTCCCTCCCGTTTTGATCTGGAAAATCTCTTCTGTATTAGTCTTGTTTATTCCCTTTAAATATTTAAAGATTTCGAACATATCTCCCTATCCCCCATCCCTCCTTTCCTCCAGGGAATACATGTTCAGCTGTCGCATCCTCTCCTCATAGGATTTTCCCTCCATTCCCTGGATCATCTTTGTTGCCCCATGCTGTACCACCTCCAACAATCTGATATCTTTCTTCAGGAATGGACGCCAGTACTTTGAGCAGTATTCCAGGTGTGGACTGACCAGTGACCTGTACAAGGGAAGTATCACCTCTCTGTTTGTGAAGGAGAATCCTCTCGCTATGCACCCCAGCATCTTGTTTGCCTTTGCAGCCACCTTCCTGCACTGAGCTGAGTGGTTCATATTCCCTGTTATATGCACCCCTAGATCCTCTTCCTCCACAGTACATTCCAACTATACCCCTCCCAGCTGATATTTCTGCCCCTTGTTCCTAGCTCTGAAGTGCAGGACCTTGCACTTCCTGGAGTTGAACCCCATCTGAGATGTTTCTGACCACTCCTATAATTTGGTCAGGTCAGGTCCTCCTGCAGGCCCCTCCATGTCATCTACCACAGCTGCCATCTTGGTATTGTTTGTGAACAGACTGATCTTACTCTGGACCCTATGTGAGAGATCAGCTATGAATATCCCAAGCAGCACCGATCCCAGTACCGAATCCTGCAGTACCCCACTCATGACATCCCTTGGTGATGAGAGCTCCCCCCACCACCACTACCTTTTGCTGCCTACCGCTCAGACAGTTGGTGATCCAATTGATCATTTTTGTTCCCACCCTTATGTATTCCAGCTTCCCCCCCAGCCTTCCAAGTGGCATAGAATCAAAGGTCTTGCTGAAGTCCAAATAGAGCTCCCTTATCACCCAGTCATAGAACCCAAGTAGATTTGTCTGGCAGGAGCTGCCCAAGACAAACCCATGTAGATGACCATATTGGAAACCATTGGCTTCCAAAAAGGTCACCAGCCTCTCTTTAGGATTGTCTCCATGAGCCTCAACACGATTGAAGTGAGGCTCACTGGTCTGTAGTTGCCTGGTTCATACTTCAGGTCACTTTTATGAATGGGTACCACATGGGCCATCCTCCCATCCTGTGGCATGCATCCTGTGTCCAGTGATGTACTGAACAGGTCTGCCAGTGGTCCCACCAGGATCTCCGCTAGCTCCCTAAGCACCCTAGGGTGAAATCCATCTGGTCCTAGTGCCCTGTCCACCCACGGCACCCTTAGTCCTTCCAGAACCCTGTCCTCTGTAATCCTGATATCAGTCACCCCTTCTGCCCACTCCACCTCTCCCATGATGTATCTGCCCTCCTTTTTCCTCCACGAACACAGAGCAGAAGTAATCATTCAGTGCCTGTACTTGCCCCCCCTTCTCCACATACACCCCCCTGTCCTTCTTAATCCTCACAATCTGGTCTTTGTTTCTCCTTCTCTCTCCAATGTATCTGAAGAAGTCCTTTTCACTGTCCTTAATTCTCTCTGCCAGTCTCAGCTCCTTGGATGCCTTGGCCACCCTATCTCTCTAAATATGAACATAAACCAAACCCTGAATAAGTTTTTCTTTCTAATATTTGTCTGTTCTGGAGCAGGTTACAATGGATTTGGATTTGAAGTACATTTACCTATCCACCCATATGCATCTTTCTACAGCCAGTAGCAACAAAAACATCCTCAAGCCCGAGAAACTAAAAGTGAATAAAGATTCATATATCAGGCTGTAAATCTATTTTTTGTGCACGTCAATATATTGCAATAGCAATAGACTGACTTCCACAAAAATAGTTTCAGTCTTAGAAAGCTACAACAGATTGTCTCAGACTCCAGTTTGCATTGTTTATAAAGAGTGGAGTTTGCCAGGTTGCATGTTATTTAAAGAAAATAATTAAATGGCTTCTCCAGTTCCTGGCCAAACTAAAATGAATCAACTTTGATAAATCCAACTTTCCTAATCCACTGTTTCTATACCACCCCAGCCTTACAACAGCCTGGCCCATCACAGCACACAGCAGTGTAGCTGAAAAAATTACAACAATAAAATAATTTTATGTGTATTAGAGCAGAAAACAAGTCTCTTGCTGCTGTGGTATGTTAAGTGAGGTGTGATTCTATGCAGCAGGGTAGATCAGTACAGTCAAGTTCAACTCACCCCCCCCCCCCATCTTCCTTTCTCCATGCCCAACTACAGTTCCAGGAGCGTGGTAGGATTTTTTTTTAAGTGGTTAGACTTAAAAGTCCACATTTCCTGCTAATCAGGAGCCATAGAGCTCACTCTCAGTAACTGACACCCCTGACTCTGACCCCACCAGTTTTCCTGTTGGTCTTCATCTCTGCTAGGCTCAAATGAGTTGAGTACAATTTTTTAGGTAACAATCAAATACTATTTTTTTCCTAATGAGTGCACTCTTTTTTTCTAATAATGTCATGTTTTTTTCCTGCTCATCTGATCATTTTAATCTGTATATAATGTAAAAGTGCTTAAAAACTTTAATTGTCAATGTCTACCTGCAATAAACTTGTATATACAGTATTTAACTTAAACCATAAGTGGTGTTTGAGGTGAAGTCCCTCAGTTACCACTGGTAAAAAATGAATTTGCTTGAAGATGGTCATTGGCTTTGAAAGGGGTGTATGGTTTAGGGGGTGAAATGGGATCAGAGTTTAAGGTCCTTTTTGCCCAATTCAAAGGTGGCAACCCTATATGAAACTGATTCTGAAACTACCATTGACGGTTATAATCCTTTCAGGCAAGATCACTCCTATCATGGTGGGGGTGGGGGTACTTATGTATATATAATCTCATTTTATTGTTCAAGAAATGGTTACAAAATCCATACCCAAAAACCTGGATATACAGTAATTGTGATCAAATTGTTGTTTACTGCAAACATTTTTATACATCTTGCCATGTGCTATCACTCTTCCAAAGCCCCTGCTGACACCATGTCAGTATTTATACACCAACCATGAATTTCTCTCATTAGAGGACAGAGCTAGGATGTGTGCCACTCACCTTCTGATGTCTGTTACTAGCTGAGTGCATTAAACTGCAGTCAGATATCTTGACATGTGCCACACCAGAGTCAATGTCAAAAATCCTGCCAGGATCTCTATAACTGATTATGATGATAAAAATGTCTTTTCATAAGGATAGTTTAGAACTAGACTGCTAACTCTATTGTCAAGTAAAAGCCTGCAGAGTACTTTCTTTAAAATATTAAATTTGGAGGCAGACTAGGTGAGCCAAGTGGTCTTTGTCTATTAACAACATCTATGTTTCTACATTTCAATGGTTAAACAAATTAACAAGATGCATAAATACTATAACATGGAAAACAGAATATAGAATGTTTAAAGAAGTCAATAACATTTGTAAGAATGAAACACTTTGTGAGAAATGTTTTGTTTGAAAATTGACCAACTCTCACAACTATCCATACAGTCACCAAAGATCTTTTGCCAGGATGTTAGTAATCATTGCTACATTGCTTTATTTATGGCCTTCATCCTGTAGTACCAACCAACATTACCTTAAAAGGTAGCTTCAACAAATTCAATGAACAGGCTTTCTTTTAGAATGTGGCTTGGCAGGACAAGCATTAGGGCTGTGTGGAATGTGAAATTCCATCATTGAAATGGTTGCAGAATGGTAATTCCACCTCTGAAATGCTTTGTGGAATTTCTTTTAAGTTTCACTGAATTTTATAAAGCACCAATGTCAGTGGCTCAGTAGGTAGCACACTCTCTTCTGAGACCGAGAGATCAGAGAGCTGTGGGTTCAGTTCCTACATCTGGCACTTGGGCTAATATCCCAGTACTGACACTGTAGCACAGCATGAGAGTGGTGCTGCACTTCTGAGGTGCCATCTTTCGAATGAAACATTAAATCGAGGTCCCATCTCCCTGGATTGGTGGTAGTTCAGGTGGATGTTAAAGATCCCATGGCACTTATCGAAAAGAGTAGGGGAATTCCCCGGTGTCCTGGCCAAATTTCCCTCATTCACTAAAAATACCACCAACAGCTTAATTTGGTTCAAGGTCAGTTGGCATTCATCTGTATCCCCCTTCCCCGGGTCATGCCTGAAAATAGGCAAGATTTGTCTAGTGCACTTACCTGGTCAACAAAAACTAAATAAAATAAATAACAATAATTTCTGTGCAAACTGCAGAATATTTTTCCATAGATTATGTAAACTGCAAAGTAATTTTCTGTGAATTGTGAAAAAAAAAATGTGTGGTTTATGTGAACTGTGAATTATTAATCCACAAAAAAACATTTTTGCATGCATATTGTAAAAATTCCACAACCAACACAGTGATCCCAAATAGTGTGCCGTCAGCACAGCTTAACCATTACAGCGATAACTAAGTGGGCACTGCAAACCATGTGACAGTCATTCCTACAATTGAGATTTCACAGTGCCTGCCATCATTGCCACCCAGGGGTGTTGCACTCTTTCCTACCTACACCTCAGACATGGAGGTGATTATGTTATTTTCCAGGGGTTGCGTGGGGGCGAAATCCAGGTGCTTCGGGTGTGATGGTGGTACGGCGACACAACTGCTGAATGGCTTGGTCACCATCGGCATTTTCATGTCACTGTACTGTCAGTCTCCCATATAGGTGCTGAACCAACATGAAGGAACCTTCCCAGACTGATTTAGTATTTTTTCTGCAACTCCAGGGCAATTTTTCTGAGTTGCTCTGTGTCACAAATGCACCCCAGGGCACAGGCCCTCTGCTACCACATTGCCAAACCTCACAGTGCAATATGTGAACTGGAGAAAAACAGGGTAACCCTTCTGTCTGTTTTGGGTCTGATCAACTACCAGTCTTGAGTCCTGGGGCCAAATATGAACCCTTTTTCACTAGCATGCCCAGGTAACAGGTCCAAATATCATACCCTCTTCAGGGGAAATGCAGTGTAATACTTAACCCAGTGGGCATCCAACTTGGTTCACAATCCACCACCCCCTTTTGACTCAATTGAGACTTTGGTACTTCCTTACCTTGGCGCATATAGTAATACACTGTAAGCGCTTAATAGTTCTGTCAGAATTATCAACACTATCCCAGCATTCACACTCAAAATGAGGAAAAGGCTCAGGCAGGATTTCAAGAGAAACAAAGTTTACTAAAATTAAAAATAGTAAATGAAATATAAAACACAGAACATAGAACATTTATGGTACAGTCATAAAAAAATGGACAATTATAAACAAACTGCCTAATACTGAGTATCTAATCCTACCCCAGTTTCAATTAGTAAATAGTGGTGGCTGAATTACCTAACTTTGGTAGAAGTGCTTCTTAGAGTGTGTTCTTTCAGGAGTCCAGAAATAAAAAGCACTATTTTCCCTCAGCCTTAACAATGTCTACCAGGGGAAAAGGGGGCCCACCTAGCTTGTAAGGTCACAGATCAGTGGTGAGGCTTACTGTGAGGTTACTCACATTCCTGTATACCAAATTAGTCACATGCATTTGCATGTTGCTAAGTATCCCACACAAAAAAAATATACACTTTTTTTTTAATTAGTGAACCTGCTTTATGGCAGGTCAGAATTACTTCTTTGATCTTCAGAGGAACTTACTGACAGCTATTTCTCCTATCTGTGTGAGGATTTTCACAGGTATCTGTCAGAAGTTGATTTACTCGTAACAGGTCACAAAATGCAATCTGTTATAGCCAGTGTCTTAGGATGAAAGTAAAAGGTTGTTTTATAACCTGGTTTTATTATTGTCCCAGGAAGTTAGCTTTCACAACTAGCTGACAACAAGCGAGGCAAGCACATTTTTTTTTCTTTTAAAAATCCAATATCCCATGAGGCTGTTCTGCTTGACCTGTGTTTCAAAACAGTAGTCTAAACATATATTTATATCAAAACTATATGCACATAACTAGTAGAGGGTTATCATGTCACGCTTCTCCCTCCTAGACTGAACTTGGGGGAATCTATTCCCAGGCATGGGATGAGTTCCCCAAATTCAGTTCACTGCTCTAACTGACATGATAACCCATCTGTGGTTGCATTTGCTGCCTCTGCCCTGTGAGTGACAGTCATGTAGTAACCCTGCAAGGCAAGGCTCCATCTTAAAAGTGTACCATTTGTTTTACCCATTTGTACCAGCCAAACAAGGGGGTTATGATCTGTTTGTACCTCAAAATGCTGCACATATAGGTATGCTCTAATTTCTTTAGTACCCACGCCATTGCAAGGCATTATTTTTCCACTGCAGGATAAGCCTGCTCCCTGGGAAGTAACTTCTTACTGAGGTACACTATTGGGTGATCTTTCCCTTGGTTAGAAGTCTGGCTAAGTATTGCCCCAATACCCACATCTGAGGCATCTGTCTAGACTACAAATGGTTTACTGTAGTCTGGACTGGCTAATACAGGAGCACTGCACAGTGCCTCTTTTAGCTATGTAAAGACTTGTTCACAGGCTCCTTCCTGGTTTATCTTTTTAGGGGGAGCACTTCAATTCGCTCCCACCATTACGCTCCCAGACAACCCGCTCCTGACCATTCACACTGAACTAATTTGCTCTCATCCTTTCCCTCTCTGTGTCTTTTCACTTCCAAACATTAAAAAAACTCAGCTTGCAGAATAAACTTATCAAACATTACAAAAACGTCAGCTTCACTTAAAATCTGCAGTACCACAGTGCACATTACACACAGCTTGCAGTTTGCAATTTCTCTGCACATTTCTGAACTCAACTTGAAGAATTAACTTACTAAACATTAGAAAAAAGTCATTACACAGAGCTTGCAGAACTCAGCTTGCAGAATGCACATCAACAGCAAACTTATATTATTACCTTTTCCATTGTCATTTCAAGGCACTGCACAGGTAGTTGAAACACAGCTGTGTCATGTGATCATCATTAGTGATGTGCTGTCATAGTAACAGGAAAGAATAGCCCCACCAGATGGACAGTGTACAAAGAAAATAAACATTTGTAATTCAGAAACAAATCCTTTAAAACGGTATCTTTAATTCCACAATTTGAAATCAGTTAAAAAGCAGTCAGAGTGTTTTCAGTATGTGAAGCAGTGCGCAACCCCCGTTAGGAATTCCTCAGTTGTGTGTTCTTCAGTCTTTTCAAGTATGGTCTCAAGCCTTGTAGCACTGTCCTTTTATGCCCTCTTAGTGACATTAGGGTGATTAGCTGCTCAATGTCAGCATCCCTTTTCCTTTGAATGCATTTTATTCTATCTATAAATTTCCACAATGTTGGATGGGACATGCACAGTATTGCCTGCATTCCTCTGTGGAAGGCTTCAACAGCATTATTTGTCCTTGCCCTTTTTTCGATTACAGTCTCATGATGATTCCACAACTTAATGTCATATTGTGGTTGCCTATGCCTGGTTTCCCTTCTATTCCTGCGACCAATCCAGGTGTCTTCTAAGTAATCGATTATTGGCTCTAATTCTGGTGGAAAAATGTTCAGGCTTTCATCGGTGATGTCCTCAAATCGTCCCACAGCCTGATCTGATGGATAGAAGGCCATAGAAACATAGACTTTGATGGCAGATAAGGACCGCTTGGCCCACCTAGTCTGCCCATTTCCCTACCTACAGGATAAGCTGCAGATCCTAGTTAAGCAACAGCCTATTTCTTCCTACTCCCTACAAAAATTGCCTTATGTCTGTCCCATGCATTCTTGAATTCTCCCACAGTTTTAGACCCCACAACCTCCTCAGGAAGGCTGTTCCATGTGTCCACCACCCTCTCTATGAAAAAATACTTCTTCACATTGCCATCTTCAAATTGTGTCCCCTTATTCTTGCACATCTATTTTTCTGAAAGATGCTACCCTCTTGGACTTTGTTGATTCCACTGAGGTACTTAAAAGTTTCTATCATGTCCCCTTCCTTCCTTTCCTCAAGATCATACATATGAAGCTCCTTTAGTCTCTCCTCATATGGCTTCTCTGGCAGACCCTGCACCATTTTAGTTGCCCTCCTCTGGACTGCCTCTATCCTGTCTATGTTCTTGTGGAGATGGGGTCTCTAGAACTGGATACAGTACTCCAGATGGGGTCTCACCAAATGTCTGTACAGAGGGATAACAACTTCCTGTTTTCTGCTGGTGATGCCTCTCCCTATACATCCCAGTATCTCCTCCAGCCCTCCCTACTGTCTTCTCACATTGCTTGCTAAACCTAAGGTCATCTGATATGATTACCCCCAGGTCCCTTTCCATTTTTGTTGTTGTTACTACCTCCCCCCCATTGTGTAATCTTCCCCTGAGTTTTTGCTTCCCAGGTGCATTATTTTGCACTTCTTTGCATTGAATCCAAGCTGCCATACTTTTGACCATTCCTCCAACCTTGCCAAGTCCCTTCTCATCCTTTCCACACCTCCTTGTGTATCAACCCTGTTGCAGATCTTTGTGTCATCTGCAAAGAGGCATACTTTTGCTTCCAGTCCCTCTGCAATGTCACTTATAAAGACATTAAAAAGGACTGGATCCAGTACTGAACCCTGCGGTACCCCACTAGTAACCCCTCTTTCTTCAGAGTGGACTCCATTTATAATTACCTTCTATGTCCTGCTGCTCAGCCAATGTTTTGCCTAGGCTACCACCCTGGGACTTACTCCCAGGCTGGTTAATTTGACTATTAATCTTTTGTGTGGGACTGTGTCAAATGCCTTGCTAAAGTCTAGGTAGACCATGACCACAGCCCCTCCCTGGTCTACTACTTTGGTCACCCAGTCAAAGAAATCAATTAGATTCATCTGACATGACCTTACCACTGTGAACCCATGCTGCCTTGGGTCCTCTGCCCCACTGGCCTCTAGGTACTCAACAATTCTTTCCTTCAGAAGTGATTCCATAACTTTTCCTACCACAGAGGTCAAACCGACAGGTCTGTAGTTTCCTGCCTCTGTCTTGGTCCCACTTTTGTGAAGGGGAACCACATCCACCTTCCTCCAGTCCTCAGGTACCACATCTTCCTCCCATGACTTGTTAAAAAGGGTTTCAGTTTCACTAGTTCTCCCCTTAATTGATTGGATTAGGCTCCTCCCCCTCCTCCTCTTTTGTGAATTCTGAGCAGAAATATTCATTCAGTATCCCTACTTTTTCACTGTCCCTCTCTGCCCACCCACCATCCATTCTATTCGGCCTCACTATCCCTCCCTTTGTCTTTCTATGCTCCCTGACATACCTATCACAGGTTTTATCCCCTTCTTAACTGAGTTGGCAATCTTTTCCTCAGTTTGGGCCTTTGCTATTCTGACTTCCCTCCCTGCTTCCTTCTTCCTTAACTGATGCAGTTCTCCATCCTGCTTCTTCTGTGTTTCCTTATACTTTCTGAATGCTATCTTTTTCTCCCTGACCTTCCCCACCACCTGTTTTGAGAACCATAGTGGCTTTTTCTTTCATTTTGATTTGTTTATTTGCTTCACACAAAGGCTTGTTGCCTCCGTGATGGCAGTTTTGATGTTTCCCCATTGATGCTGCACCCCTCCTTCTAGCCTGTTTGCTTTTCTAAGGCACTCTCCCATCTTGCCAAAGTCAGCCCTCATGAAGTCCAGTACCCTCACTTTTGTATGGCTTGACTCTGTAGCCAAGTTCATCATGAACCACACTGTTTGGTGGTCACTTGTTCCCAGATGGCTACCCACTTCTAGATCTGAGATTCTCTCACTGTCCCTATTTGAGAGTATGAGGTCTACGATTGCTCCCTCACAAGTGGGTTCCAAAACTAGCTGTCTGAGGCATGCCACCTGTAGGGCATCGAGAATGGCCCTGCTCTTGGATGTGGCTGCAGCAAATGTGCTCCAGTTAACATGTGGCATATTCAGGTCTGCCATCACCAGTATCTCCCCTTTCTCTGCCATCCTAAGAATGCCTTCTATCATATCCTTGTCCATTCCCTCCCCCTGACATGGGGTCTGTATTCAACCCCTGTGTGGATTGTGGTATCATTTCCAGTCTCTAAGGTGACCCACAGTGTCTCCTCTCCTCCCTGTTTACTCTTTTGTTCAGTTGCTTTTATCTCTTCCCTTACAGGGCTGGCAAGTAGCAGCACTTTAAGCTAAACTCGCTGTCTTGTGTGTATCTCTGTCCTAATCCCTCAGATTGAATTTTGCAATAAATGCATTGAGAAAAATGGAAAAAGCATCCAACTTGGCTGGCATGAGGGAAAACACTTTTGAAGGCTTGAATTGTGTCAATATGACTGCCGAGTCCAGCCTTGGGTTGATTTCTTTCAAAGCCTGTAGTAGCATAACATATGTGTCCCTGCATTCTCTGGGTAACAAGGCAAATATTGCAGGCTGAATACTTCCAGAGAGTTCCCCCAAGAATGCAATACATTTGGTGGAATAATGGTGGAGCAACACTAAAGGTGCCATTGGCATACCAGTGCTTACAGTGCTCTAAAAACTGCAAGTTAGCTTCAGTTCCAAACACCAGGATGTGATCTGGGCTGGGACCACTGTCATATAACAGAAAATGAACTTCAGTACCATCAGCACATTTAAAAGACTTGTAATACTGCGGTAGGATAAGATCAGTTAGATCCCTAGGGTTTGGTGGTGCACCATGACAATGAACACGCAGTATTGTGCGTTTAATGTTGCGGTCCACCATTGTACCCTGAGGAGCCAAAGAAACCTGTTCTTTACAGTTCAGAAGCACCTGGGCAGTGATGTATTGGGTGCATCCTGCTCTGTCCTTTGCATGATTTATTGCCTCAGCCCTCTCCACTGTTGTTGGGTCAGGTGCATGACTGTGCTGACTAAATCTTAATATTATTACTGGCACCTCATAACTTTCTGCATGCTCCCTGGCATTGCATTTCTTATCCTTTTTGATGGCTAACTCACACTGCCAAATCACTTTGCCATTATATCCCCACTTGTGATGTGTGTAGATATATTTATTTTCAAATACCAACTTCTTTCTGTTTCGCTCTGATAGAACGAATCGTACTGACATGCTTGCACTGTGAGTCTGTGTCTGTGAGAAATGCTGCTCACTATTTTGCTTTGTGTTTTAACTTGGTGTTATCATTAATTAAGTAACCAGTTTTGGCAGATTGATAAAGTGGCAATTCAAGTGTGTGCAGTCTACAGACAGCAGCTGATTGGTGTACCAGTTACAGTACCACAGTGCACTAGCAGGAGCGAGTTGATTATATCACTGAACGTATGCAAGTTAATACACTTACAGTACCCCACAGTACAGTAGCAGGAGTAAGTTGATGTGGAATGGGAGTGAAGGAAGTGAATTTACTTGGGAGCGTGTGGTCGGGAGCAAATTGACACCGAATGAATTGACAGGAGCGAGATGATATAGACCCCCTTTTGAGTCATTCTTTTTCTTTAGCAAGCCAGATAGGGGAGTTGCCAGTGTACTATAGTTTGATACAAATTTTCTGTAGTACCCTGTGGTCCCCAGAAAACTCCAAACCTGCTTCTGTGTTTCAGGTCTGGGCCATGCCTCAATTGCCTCAATTTTTGATTGATTAGGACAGAGCTGTCCCCGACCTACTACATGCCCTAGGTATGAAACCTCAGTCATGGCCACCTGGCACTTTTCAGATTTTAAAGTGAACCTGGCCCTGTGTATCCTGCCCAACACTTCCCTAAGGTGGGACAGGTGTTCCTTCCAGCCGGCACTGAAGATGGCAATATCGTCCAGGTACGCCACAGCGTACTCTTTAGTACCATTTAACACCTGGTTCACCAACTTCTGGAAGGTGACAGGGGCTTTTTTCATTCTGAAAAATTACTTTAAACTCAAATAACCCTATCAGAGTGATGAAGGCTGACCTTTCCCTAGCTCTGGCAGTTAACTCCACCTGCCAATACCCTTTCATCAGGTCAGTAGTGGTAAGGTATGTCACCCCTCCCAACTTGTCCAGTACTTCATCCGTCCATGGCATTGGGTGGGTGTCCAACTTTGTGACTGTGTTGAATCCATGATAGTCCATGCAAAAATGAATAGAGCCATCTGGCTTGGGAACAAGTACTATGGGTGAGGCCCAAGGGCTGTGGGAATTCTGGATTACCCTAAATCCAGCATTTCCTCCACCTCACTCCTAATGTCCTTTTGGATGGCCTTTGACACCCGATATGTTGTCTGCCATATGGTCACTTGCATTCCTGTCTCTACATTGTGCTTCCCTAAGGGGATTAGTCCAGACTTGGCACTAAACAATGGGGCAAAGTCTGCTAAAACCTCCCTTACTTCCTAGATCTGGTATGGGGTCAACTGGGGTGACATTTTAATTGCCTTCACAGAGGACTCCTGCTTGCTTTCTTCCAGCAAGACCAGAAGGAGGTCTTCCTTGTCTGTCCCCTCCCAAAGACTACACACTGCAAAGACCATGTCAGCCCCATTTGTATATGGCTTCATCTTGTTGACATGGTACTGTACATCCTTTGGGTATGTCTCCTGTCAGGCAGTTCTATAATGTAATTTACATCATCCACCTGTCTACTTTGTACAGTCCTGCCCACTCAGCCTGCAGCTTATCTTTCTGGATTGGGATTAGGACCATGATCTCCTGATCCACAGTGTATGAGCAAGCTCTGGCTCTGTGATTGTACCATACCTTTTGCTTTTGCTGGCAGCTGCCAGGTTACTCTGGGATGTTCCCATAAGCTCCTTCAGCTTTTCCCTAAACTTAAGGACATAATCCAATATGGGAGTTCCCTGGGTGGTGTGCTTGCCTTCCCAGTCCTCACGGATCAAGTCTAGGGGCCCACATACCCTGTGTCCATATAAGAGCTAGAAGGCAGAGAACCCTGTCCACTTTTGGGGCACCTCCCTGTATCTGAACAACAGGTGAGGAAGGTATTTCTCCCAGTCCCGCCAATGCTGTTCAGCAAATGCTTGGAGCATCGATTTAAGGGTACCATTAAATCTTTCCCCAAGCCAATTGGCTTGCAGGTGATAAGGGGAATAATTTGCCTGTAAGTCATTTCATTTCCCAGTAAAATACAGGAATTCTTATAGATCTGGGAGCCGACTCAATGGAAATCAGTGGAATTTTCTACAATTCTGCTGAACTCTGTTTCATCAAAAATTCAACATTCTGCATAGCCCTAAATGGCATCATATGTATCTCTGCTTTTCTGTACATGAAGTCTGGGAATTAAAAAATACAACTCTTGCAGGTATCAATACACATGCCCTCTAAAACACTGAAGAGTACTGTATTGAATCCATTCTATGCCTTGTTTAGCTCTGAATTGTCATTATTATTACAGATAAAACTAAAGCCTGAGATGTTGCTCATAAGTCCAAGCCAGAAGCTGACTGGCTACAGTTTTGTATACTCCAAAACCAATGTACCTCTTATATAGGAAATGCCAAGTTTCACATTTACTAATCCTAACATACTTGGTTGTTCCAACATACATGTTAATGCTGACCTTTGTAAATTTTGGCAAATGTAATTGTCTATTAAATGAATTTAGAAAGAGGGTAAAAGTGAGGGGTTGCCAGTGCTCTTGACAATTTTATTCTGTAGTAATTTCAAACAGCTTTTAGTTCACTTTTCTCAAAGGCAGGTGTGGCTTTTGATACTGCCCAACCTAAATTTCCTGACCCTACCATATCCCCTCCTCAATTTGCCTTCCACACATATCCATATTTCATGTTTTAGCCTTTCACTGGCACTGAGATTGTCAAAACATTTTTCTAGTCTTAATTGTAAGGACCTTGGCTGAGATATGTTGCAGCCTTTCTTCCTTAAACTGACTGCCCCAGTTATCATTAAATGCCTCAACACCTCTTGCATTTGTTTAATCTCTTTATCACTGAGGGGATACTATCAGAGGATTAGAAAACATTACACCTCTGACCTGCAAATGGGTTAGCTCTTTTGCGTTACAGTTTCATACATGCTGTCTGCACCTCTCTCTTTAATAGCTTAACACAAGGATCATTCACACTAACAATTCTGTGGCATTGTCAGAGGTGCACAGCAGCAAGATCATCTCTACTGTGCATGTGTGAATGCTGCAGTTTGACCATTTTGGGTTCCATTCCATTGTGGCCATGATCCCTGTTTTCTTGGGTTTGCGTGGTAGTGCGGGTGTTTTGCAGTGTTTCATTTTTGACGTGAAAACTGCCCACACCACTCATTAATGTTGTCACAGGCTTTTTCCAGCCTGCACCTCTGAATGCCATGGAAGTATTTAAATGTATTTCCCCACCTGAGTTCAGCTAAACCTTTTTCCTAGCTCTGTAGGCAAAGCTGGAGTGAGAGGTGTTTTTTTTTAAGTAAACTGAGGGCTAAAAGTTAAAGAAAATGTGGTATCAGAGTTGAGCCGTGACATGGACATGCATATATTCATATGCATACATGCATGCCCAGTTTCACTGCTCAACTCTGAGCCCATGTTTTCTTCAAATGTTAGCCCTCTGTTAACTAAAAGACCCACCTTCCTGAGTTCAGCTTTATTTACAGAGTTAGAAATAAAGTTTAGATGAACTTGGGTCAAAAGACCCCTTCTTGATCTTTGCTGCAACCATACGGGAGCCTAACCTACACCCACACCCTCTTTCCAGCCAGAACACTCTTTAAATTGCCAGAACTTCTGGGCAGTATCTGCAGTGTTCCCTTGGCCATGCTATCTGAATGCTGACCCACAGTGTTTCAGCAAGCATGGCCACACTGGTTTGCACGGCGCCGATGCAGTGTGAATGAGGAGGGAGGAAAGAGGGAGGGAACATTGTTTAACCAGGAGTAGCACACTAAGCCAAAGCTTGTTTCCAGATGCAACCTGGGAGCATAAGGAAGTTAAGTGACTTGCTCAGGATCACATAATATGTACCTAGGTGGCTGTGGGATTCAAACCCAGGTTTCCAGATCTGCAGCTCAGAGCCTTAACCCATGGTGCTATACTTCCTGTCTTGAATGAGTCTACAGTCAACACTTGCATCCACTTCAAGCTTAAGCTCTTCTTCCAAGTGTACTTCCACTTGAAATTTAACTGCATACCTTTGTAGGATTGTGTCTAGTAAGCAATAAGTAATAACAGGGTGTGCAACTTTTAAAATAAATAACTAGATTAATTAATTAATTTAACTGTTGTTTCCTTAATCACTTTTGCAAGCATTTGCTCTTCACCCTGGGCTGTGCTTGAAAATGGACTAAATCTTATTCTAGTGTGCCCTTCCAGGTCGCCAAATAAACAATGATGCAGACTCACATACTACATTAATCCTTTTTGATTCAAGCTCTGTAGTGACATACAAAATGTGTTCACAGCTATCTAAGTCAGCAATGTTATTTTCAACTTAAAATACTTCAGGCTTGCTGAATCTATTACTCTTTCTGCACGTTGCCACAAAGTGGTTGTACTTGCCCAAAAATTTGCATTTCCAGCCATGTGCAGGGCATTTCTCTGTGCTCATGTCTCTTGCCACTGTACTTGCACTTTATTTAACTGCTCTTTTCTTGCAGCTGCCATGCTGATCAGGAGTTGAGGATCACTACAATTGGGAAAATTAATCTGCATTTTTTACTTGAGCTTCTGAAATATTATGAGAATGTTTGCTGCCTCACATATACTGTGGGTAGCCACAGTATTCACTTTAGATACTCAGAACAGATTCACCCTGACTTTGTAACCACAAAAAAAAATCTAGTGTAACAACTCAGGCAACCAAGCTCCAGGTAACACAAATGAATATGGGAAAAAAGTCTTAGATGCCACAAGCAATACCAATATGGTTAACCAGTTAGGCTTTAACACTTCCAACCATTTGCCATCACCAACTGTGTCTACAGCTACGGAGTCCAAGGTATCACCATCTAGCTCAAATATATCCATTACTAGTTCTCCCTTTATCCCTTTGAGTATAACTGATAATACACCTTCCTTACCTAGGGATACTACCTCATGTCCTTCACCGCCCCCGGTTGACTGTAGACAGATATATGTACTGGGGAACTCAATAATCAAACATCTAGATAGAGAAATGTGCAACCAATATAAAAAGAATCGTACCTGCTCTACCTTTCACGGAGCTAAAATAGCCGATATAACAGCAATGGCGAATAACATTCTCAGCAATTGTGGGTCTAATCCACTAGTAATTCTTCATGTGGTACCTTCACATGTGGGAATTGCAAGTATTGCACTGCAATTCTAAAAAGTAGCACATTTACAACAGTTAATGCCCCCAGAACATTTGAAATTAAGTCCTTTTTTAGTTGTACCACAGAAAACCTGGTGTATTTGGCCACGTGTACATGTGGGGCATTCTATATTGGAAAAACCACATGCCAGTTCAAGGTTAGGATTGGAGAACATATGCGGAGCATACTGAATAGAGATGAAAGGAATACACTGGTTGTTCACTGTGGCAAGTACAATCAAGACACCAGTGAACATAGATTTAAGTTCTGTGGTATTGAAGCTGTGAAACTAGGGCCTCGAGGAAGCAACATAAATTATGTCCTATTAGACAGGGAGGCCTACTGGACTTACACCTTGTGGGGTCTTAGGCGACCAGAACTTAATGATAAGTTAGATGTTATGCCACTGATTAATAAATGAAGGAGACAGAACTAAATAAGCAACAAATGGTTCTGTATAAATGTGGAATAAGAATTCTTGGCTATGTAATTATTATTTTATTTTTCCTCTTTTTTTCTCTCCTTGAAGGCACTGATATTGTTTTAAAGTTCTGAATTTGTTAAACTACGAATGGTCTTAGCTATACTGTTGAAGGAAAATGGATTCCAGTTAATAAGTAAATGTACTGAATAATGCTAATGTTTAACTATAGCAAAAGGGACAGAATAAACAGGTAATTGTATGTATATCTTAAGAATTATCTTGAAAATTATTTTAGTAGGTAATGTCCATGGATAGATTTTTGTATATTTTGTACAGTCTAATACTAGGTTAATATTCAAAATTGCAAGTAGATCAAAAGATGATATAGTTACCAATTGACCATTGGATTTATAAGGTAGGGATCTGGCTAATAGCCCACCTTTTTCAAGCAATTGTCCTGCAAAATAAGTAGGGACTATGTGCTGGCAAGTGGCACAATAAATTTTGTGTATGTAATTGTTAAAAATGATGATATAGGCACTGTTTGTCACTTTTTGTTGATTATAAATTATGTGTAATTGCGAATTTGCTGTGCAACTGTCACTGTAAGTTGATGGTATTTATTGGTGTGGGCATGAGGAGTATCATCCTCTTGATGACACACGAGTAATGTGAAACCGGTCGAGGCTGTTGGTCCTGAGCTGCTGGGCGACTGGATTTTAAGATAAAATAAACTATTGTCGAATACCTGTGGTACCTTTGTTTTATCCTTGATATTAAAAGATCTTTCTCTAATAAATCCCAAGCAGTGTTGAAGCCTCTACATAAATCATATGTACGACCACACTTTGCTATTGCTGTCAAGTATGGGGACCGAGCTTAAAACATGATATAGAAATCTTGGAAAAAGCTCTATGTTGATACACCAAACAGATGTTTAATCTCAAACATACAACATATCAACATAGATTAAAAATACTTAAATTGTGGCCCATTAATCTAAGACAACAAAAGGGTGACCTTATGACTCTATTCAAAATTTTATAAGATACAGAATTATCGTCAGATCTTGACATTAAATATAAAGATAACATCTATAATTTAAGAATTTATAACAAACAAATTCAGTGTTGAGTTGCTAGGAATAATATTAGGAACAGTTCCTTCCTTCCTTCCAAGGGCAATCAGACTTTTTAATAAGCTCCCCCTAGATATAATAAGCCAATCAACCTTTAATGGGTTTAAAATTAAACTTGACACGTACCTATATGAATGCAAGCATTATAGTTGTATCCACTGAGAAGTGGGGAAAGCATACATAGGCAAAAAGCCTTCTGCTATCCTAAAGCCACAGTATTAACTACAGTATTGACCCTTGGGAAACCTTGTTGCAGTCATGCCTCCTCACAGCACTGCAGTCAATCAGCATCCTGCAAAATCAGGAGTTGGTGAAGCTTTTAAGCCCACCAGAATCTGAAACAGCAACAGACTTTTGCCCTGGTGCCTGAATACCACCTGACCATACAGGAGCTAAGTTGGGGGTTGAGAGGGCTCCCAATGCCATAACTAGTCCACTCCATCCTGCCAATCACCTCACCCAGCCTGTACAAACTCTGGAGACCTTGCTGCAGCCACACTTCCTCATAGCATTGCAGCCAATCTGTGTCCTGAGAAATCAGGAGAGAGCAATGTTACAAGTCCACTCTGGGAGTCAGACCCTCTGCTCCCACAGCGCCCAACCTTTATGTGTGATTCATGATCATGGGACAAAAAGGGACACCCTCCTGTCTGTTTTGGGTCTGAGCAAACTACCAGTCTCGAGTCCTGGAGTCTAATGTGAACCTTTCTTAGCTAGCATGCCCAGGTAACAGGTGCAAATATCACACTCTCTTCAGGGAAAGCAGCGCAAGACTTGACCCAGTGGCATACAATCAACCTGGTTCACAACCCCTTGCTGACTCAATTGAGACTCTGGTATTTTCTTACCTTGCTGAATCTTTACATAGATACCTGTTAGAGTGGTTGCATATGATGACACACTAAGCAATTTAACAGTTAAGTCAGCATTATCAATACTGTTCCACCATTCACACTCAAAATGAGAAAATGTCTCAGGCAGGTTTAAGGAAAATAAAATTTACTAAGAATTAAAGATAGTAAATAAATACAGTACATAAAACAGAACATATATACATTAAGGTTACAATCAGAGAAATAAATGGAAAATTTCAAATTAAAGCATCTTGCAACTGATTATCTAATTCCGCCTTAGTTTTCAGTTGGCAAGGGGTTCACACTTGAATTATCAGTCTTGGCAGAAGTGATCTCTTGAGTCAAGGAACAAAGTGTCCCTAAGAAGTCAAGAACAAAAGTGTCAGTCCTTTCAGCCAGCTTCACCAATATCAAAGAGACCAGAATGTTACTCCCATCCTGTGATGTCACTGGGCTGCTATCATGAGGTCACACTCAGTTCTACACACTTAATTTGTAACATGCAACTGCATAGACAAAACAGGTCAGATTGCTACTTGATTGGAATCTGCAAACACAGCAATATTTTTTAATTATAACAAGGCAGGCTATCTTCATCAAAGTATGGTTTTAGGGCGGGTTACAATACCCCTTTGATCTTCCAGAGAAACACCCTTGAAACACTTCTCATATTAAGTTGAATTTTCACAGAGGTCTATCAAAAATGGCTTCCTTTTTGGCACACTGTAAAATGTAATATTTTATGACCAATTGCCTAGGTTCAAAGCAGTGGCTTGTTATAGTCTGGTTTTTATAACAGTCTCAGGAAGTTTAGCAGATAAGTGTTAGATTTCCTACAAGCCAGCTGTGCCCTTTAGGTCAGCAAGAGGGCAGAATATATTTTTTCTTTTTTAAAACAAATCTAGTGTCCCATGATGCCTTGTGCTAACTGCCATGTTTCAAAAGCAGACATTCAAAAAAAATTTATACCAAAAACTTTAATACAAATAACAGGCAGACATCTATTGCCACACCCTCCCTCCAAGACTGAATTTGGGGGAATCTATTCTTAGGCATGGGATGAGTTTTCCAAAGTCAGGTCACTCCTCTAACTGAAGTGACATCCCATCTGCGTTTGTGTTTGCTAATCCAACCCTGTGGGTGATGGTCATATTGTATTCCTGTAAGGTAAGGCCCCTTCTTAAAAGCTTACCATTTGTCTTACCCATTTATGCCAGCCAAACCAGAGGGTTATGTCCCATCTGTACCTCAAAGTGCCTCCCGTATAGGTATGGCTCTAATTTCTTCAGTGCCCACACCAGTGCCAGGCACTCCTTCTCCACTGTAGAATAAGCCTGCTCCCTGGGAAGTAATTTCTTACTGAGGTACACTATTGGGTGATCTTTCCCTTGGTTAGATGTCTAGCTAAGTACTGCCCCAATACCCACATCTGAGGTATCTGTCTAGACTATAAATGGCTTACTGTAATCTGGACTGGCCAACACAGGAGCACCACACAGTGCCTCCTTTAGCTGTGTAAAGGTTCATTCACAGGCTGGTTCTCAGTTAACCCTTTTTTGCATTCTTTTCTTTAGCAGACCAGATAGGGGAACTGCCATGGCACTGTAATTTGGTACAAACTTTTGATAGTACCCGGCAGTCCCTAGAAAACTCTGAACCTGCTTCTGTGTTTCAGTTATGGGACACAGCTCTATTGGCTTGATCTTGGCCTGATTAGGAAAGAGCTGTCCCCATCCTACTACATGCCTTAGGTATGCCAGATGTGCCATGCCTACCTAGCACTTTTCTGTTTTGACAATGTGCCCAGTCCTCTGTATCCTACCCAACACTTCCCTCAGGTGGGACAGGTGTTCATTCCAACTGGCAATGAAGATGACAATGTCATCCAGGTATGCCACTGCGTACTCTTAAGTACCATACAACACCTAGTTCACCAACCTTTGGAAGGTGGCAGAGGTATTCTTCATCCTGAGAGGCATTACCTTGAACTCAAATAACCCTAGTGGAGTGATGAAGATTGACTTCTCCCTAGCTCTGGCAGTTAACTCCACCTGCCAATACTCTTTTGTCAGGTCAATGGTGGTAAGATAGGTCACCCCTCCCAACTTGTCCAGTAGTTCATCCATGGCATTGAGTGGGTATCTGACTTCATGACTGCATTGAGTCCATGAATGTCCACACAAAAACAAGTAGAGCCATCCAACTTGGGAACAAGGACTACGGCTGAGGCCCAGAGGCTGTGTTATTTCTGGATTACCCCTAAATCCAACATTTACTCCACCTCCCTCCTAATGTTCTTTAGGACAGCCTCAAACACCCACTGTCTGCCATATGGGAGCTTGCATCTTCATGTCTACATTGTGCATTGCTAAGGGGGTTAGTCTAGGCTTGGCATTAAACAAAGGGGGGAAAGTCTGGTAAAACCTCCGTTACTTCCTGGGTCTGTTCTGGGGTCAATTGAGGTGACTGTTTGATTGCCTCCACATGAGACTCCTGCTTGCTTTCCTCAAGCAAGTCAAAAAGGAGGGTCTTTCTCATCCGTCCTCTACCCAAGACTACACACTGCTAATACCATGTCAGCCCTACTTGCATATGGCTTCATCATGTTGACATGGTACATCCTATGGGATTGTCTCCTGTCAGATAGTTCTACAATGTAGTTTACATTATTTACCTGTCTGACTACCTTGTATGGTCCTGCCCACTCTGCCTGCAACTTGTCCCTCTGGACTTTGATTAAGACCATTACTTCCTGACCCACAGTGTACGAGCGAGCTCTAGTTCTGCAGTTGTACCACACCTTTTGCCCTGCTGGGTGGCTGCTAGGTTGCTCTAGGCTGTTCCCATAAGCTCATTCAGCTTCTCCCTAAACTTAAGGACATAATCCACTATAGGAGTTTCCTGAGTGGCATGCTTGCCTTCCCTGCCCTTCTGGATCAAGTTTAGTGGCCCACACACACTGCGACCATATAAGATTTCGAAGGGGAAAAACACTTGACTCTAGGGGCACCTCCCTGTATGCAAATAACAGGAGGGGAAGGTATTTCTCCCAGTCCCTCCCATGCTGTTCAGCAAATGCTTGGAGCATCGATTTAAGGGTACCATTAAACCTTTCCACAAGCCCATTGGCTAGTGGGTGGTAAGGAGTCGTGCATCTATGCACTACCCCACACTTCTCCCACAAACACTTCATGAGGTTCGACATGAAGGTACCCCCTTGATCAGTGATAACCTCCTGTGGAAATCCTGACATGGGAGAAAATCCCTAGCAATGCATCTACCACTTTCTGTCCTCAGTGAGGATAGGGCGACTGCCTCTGGGTATTGGGTGGCATAATCGACCACTGTTAGGGTATGCTTCTTACTGGAGCAGCTTGGGGTACTCAGAGGTCCCACAGTATCCATTCCTACCCTCTGGTATGGCTCCTCTACTATGGGCAAGGGAATTAGGGCAGCTTTGCTTTTACTGCCTGCTTTTTCTATTTCTAGGCACCAGTAACAAGACCTGCAATATTCCTTCACCTGCGGGTGAAGTTGGTCCAATAAAAATTCTAGGCCAATCACTGCATATTGTACATGATTACTAGATGTTCAGACATGAGGATATCATAATCAATCTTGAGCAACCATTCACAGTACCTCTGGGGAAAGCCAAGCTGCCTACCCATCACCCCTCCCTCTGGCCTTATGTCCTGTGTATACAACATTCCATCGTCCCAGTACACTCTATGTCTCATGTCACCTCCCTGTGTCCTATCAGATTCTGCACTACCCCTCAGCCTCTCTAAACTTGGATGTCCTCTGAACAGCTGCAAAATCCGCACATTTTCCCAAGGCATGGGACATGTCCCTTTCAGTCTCTAAACTGGGGTCCATAGCTCTAGCTTCAGGGCATTCAGGGTCAATGCCATCCCTAACCATTTGACCATTGGTTACCACTCCCTCCTTAGAGTAACCTTCTGTAGTCATTTTGTGAACTGCTACATGGGGAAGATCTACCTCCCTTTCACCACTCCCCATTTTAGGAGACACAAGCTAGGGAAACCAGCCTCCCAGTGTTTTCCACAGGGGCGTCTATGGGGTTCTTGGAATTACAATCAGCATTTGCCATATGGCTGCAGGTAACTGCACACACCACCCCGTTTTGAAGATTATTCTCCATAGTTACATCCAGGGAGAGATTGTCAGCCATAGCCACTTTCTGCACCCTCTCTCCTGTCACCCCAGTCCAGGAGAACACTTGCTAGTGGCAGAGTTTTTTCCTCCCTAGTAAATCCCCTAACAGTTATGAACCAATTAGGTATAAGCTGTCCAGGCTCAACCAAATCCCCTTTTACCAAAGTAAGAGATGCCCCTGGGTCCCTTAAACCATAGGTCTGCACCCCATTCACAATATCTGGGTGTATGTGTTACCTCATGTTTACTGGCAAGCTTTCATGGATACAGAAAAAAAACACATCTTTCCCAGCACCATTTTGCCCACACTATGCCATTTTAGGACACTGTCTAGCAAGATGCCCAGGTTGTTTGCAAAACCAACAATCATCATTTCTTTTATCAGGCAAATCCTTGCTTTGTACCTTGGGGCTGTCCACTTTCTGGGGAGGCAGTGAGGGGTTTCAGCTGCCCTGAAGGGGTGCTTTTTCCTTTCTGTGCTGCCACACCTGCCTCATTCCCTTTCAGAGTAAGCCTGTTCCTGGCATAGTGGTCTGACAGCTCGACAGTCTCCTACAGTGTTTTTGGATCTTGGTTCTCCAGCCAGGTTTCAGATCTGCTGGCAAGCTTAAAAGAATTGCTCCAAAAGTACCACATCCTCAATTTTCTCTTTAGAGTCTGCTTTAGAAAGTTTCAAGTACCTCAAGGGAATGAACAAAGTACAAGAGAGTAGCATCTTTCAGAAAAAGAGATGCACAAGAACAAGGGGGCACAATTTGAAGATGGAGGGGGGGGCCGGCTCAGAGGTAATGTGAGGAAGTATTTTTTCACATAGAGGGTTGTGAATGCATGGAATGGCCTTCTTGAGGAGGCTGTGGAGTCAAAAACAGTGGGGGGAATTCAAGAATGCATGGAACAGACATAAGGCAATTCTAGTGGGATAGGAGGAAGTAGGCTGTTGGTTAACTAGGAACTGTAGCTTATCCATTAGGTAGGAAAATGGGCAGACTAGGTGGGCCAAGCAGTCCTCATCCACCATCAAATTCTGTTTCTATGTTTCTATGTTTGACCCCTTTCCATGAATGTTTTAAAAAAGTGACATTGCTTTGTGACGAGTTCCTCGTAGCACATGTCAGGGCTTCTTTGAAGCCTACAGAACTTAACCCAGTATGCTTCTGGAGTTAACTCATACTTTTTAAGCAAGGCAGCTTTAAGTTTCTCAAAATCATTACTGACCTAATTGTCCATTTGACCCAATGTGTCACAAGCTTTACCAGTAAGTAGCGGTGATAGCTGGAAGCTCCAGAACTTCCTGGGTATTTTAGCCTGAATACGGAACTTTCACAAAAGTGGGGAGCAGGGAGCAGGGCAGAAGCAGAAAACTACAGACCTGTTAGTTTAATCTCAGTGATTGGAAAAATGATGGAATCACTTCTGAAGGAAAAAAATTGTTGAGTACCTAGAGGCTAGAGGAGCGCAGGACCAAGGCAGCATGCATTCATGGTGGGAAGGTCATGTCAGATGACTCTAATAGATTTCTTTGACTGGGTGGCCAAAGTAGTAGATCAGGGCGGGGCTATAGACATGGTCCACTTAGACTTTAGCAAGGCATTTGACACAGTCCCACGCAAAAGATTAATATACATGTTGGCCAGCCTGGGAGTGGGTCCCAAGATGGTAGCCTGGGTAAAAAATTGGCTGGAGACCAGAACACAGAGGGTAATAGTAAATGGAGTCCACTCTGAAGAAAGATGGGTTACTAGTGGGGTACCACAGGGTCCAGTACTAGGACTGGTCCTCTTTAATATCTTTATAAGTGACATTGCAGAGGGACTGGAAGGAAAAGTATGTCTCTTTGCAGATGACACAAAGATCTGCAGCAGAGTTGATACACAAGGTGGTGTGGAAAGTATGAGAAGGGACTTGGCAAGGTTGGAGGAATGGTCAAATGTATGGCAGCTTAGATTCAATGCTAAGAAGTGCAAAGTAATGCACCTGGGAAACAAAAACCCAGGGGAAGAGTACACAATGGGGGGTGAGATACTGACAACAAAAATGGAACGGGACCTGGGGGTAGTCATATCAGATGACCTAAATGTGAGCAAGCAATGTGAGAGGAGAGTAAATAGGGCTGGTGGGATACTGGGATGCATAGGGAGAGGCATCACCAGCAGAAAACAGGAAGTTGTTATCCCTCTATACAGAAAGCTGGTGAGACCCCATCTGGAGTACTGCATACAGTTCTGGAGACCCAATCTCCGCAAAGACATACACAGGATGGAGGCAGTCCAGGGGAGGGCAACTAAAATGGTGCAGGGTCTGCACCAGAAGACATATCAAGAGAAACTTAAGGATCTTAATATATATAGCCTCGAGGAGAAGAGGGAGAGGAAGGACATGACAAACTTTCAAATACCTCAAGGGAATCAACAAAGTCCAAGTGGGTAGCATCTTTCAGAAAAAGAGGTTTGCAAGAACAAGGGGGCACAATTTGAAGCTGGGGGGGGACAGCTCAGAGGTAATGTGAGTAAGTATTTTTTCACAGAGAGGGTTGTGGATGCATGGAACACCCTTCCTGATGAGGTTGTGGAGTCAAAAACAGTGGTGGAATTCAAGAATGCATGGGACAGCCATAAGGCAATTCTAGGGGGTGGAGGTTGGAAGAAGTAGGCTGTTGGTTAGCTAGGATCTGCAACTTATCCATTAGGTAGTGAAATGGGCAAACTGGGTGGGCCAAGCGGTCCTTATCTGCCATCAAATTCTATGTTTCTATGTTTCCAAATCAATTCAAAAAAGCATCCATATCCTCCCCCTCTTTAAATTCAGTTATTAATTTAGAATTTAACTTGTACCCCAGTGTTTGAGGTCCAGGTTCACCCCTTCCATTTACCTCCTCTGGCACTGGTCTTTGGAGTTTTAACTTTGCCAGTTTGAATTCCCTCTGGTAGTCTCTCTCTCTCTCTCTCTCTCTCTCTCTCCCCTCTCTCTCACTGAAGCCATTTTTCTCTTTCCTCAGCATCTCTTTGATGCTGGTTTTCTTTTTCCTGCATCTCCAGCTCCATCTGGAACTTCATCTGCTCGAATTCCAGCTCCATTATCCTCAACTCTATCTGCAGCCTGATCCCTTCTGGCTCCAGCCCTGTGGTGACCCTCCCCTGGTGCTGTGGCTCTTGGTTTTCACTGGTCTTTCTGCCCTCCTACCTGAGACTGGACACTGCGATGGACTCTGGCACCACCATGTCCATGGTCTGATCCTCTTCAGTCACCGACTGTGACCCGAGGCTCTGGGCAGTTGCTTCTGCATCGGCCGCCACAAGATCATCTATGAGGTGTTTGTTTTGCCCCTTGCTCTGGACTCTGCTTTCCTGGCACAATTGCCTCAGATATTCCACAGAGTAGTCGCTATAGGTTGAAGCCATCTTCTTCCCTAATCTACAGCTACACTAGCTTGCACCCGAAAAAAAAACCAAAAATAACAGGTAGGGAACTTTAGACCGTAATCAAAATGATATATTTCTTTAAAAAAAAATGCCTTGTATGAGTGTGAAGTGTTACAGTTTGTCAGTCCAACACACTGGACTGTTAACGACTGTGCCACCAAATAATTGCACAGTATGCAGACAAATCTTTCTGATCCCAGTGCTGTGCACCAGATCTGTCACAAATCCACTCTGGGGGTCAGGCCATCTGCTCCCACAGTACACAACCTTGAAGTGCAATTCATGATCAGGGAACAAACAAGGACACCCTCCTGTTTGTTTTTGGGTCCTAGCAAACTACCAGTCTCAAGTTCTGGGGTCTAATATGAACCTTCCTTAGCTAGCACGCCCAGGTAATAGGTCCAAATATCATACTCTCTTTGGGAAAGCAGCGCAATACTTGACCCAGTGGCATACAACCAACCCAGTTTACAACCCCCTGCTGACTCACTTGAGAATCAGGTATTTCTTACCTTGCTGGATCTTTACACAGATCCTTGTTAGTTTGGCTGCATATGATGACACACTAAGCAATTTAACAGTTAATTCAGAATTATCAATGCTGTTCCACCATTCACACTGAAAATGGGAAAATGTCTCAGGCAGGTTTAAGGAAAACAAAATTTACAAAGAATTAAAGATAGTAAATAAACACAGTACATAAAACAGAACATATATATATTAAGGTTACAATCAGAGGAAGAAATGGAACATTTAAAATTAAAGCACCTTGCAACTGATTAGCTAATTGTACCTTAGTTTTCAGTTGGCAAGTGGTTCACACTTAAATTACCAGTCTTGGCAGAAGTGGTCTCTCTTGAGTCCAGGAACAACGTGTCCCTTAGAAGTCCAGAACAAAAGTGTCAGTCTGTTCAGCCAGCTTCACCAATATCAAAGAGGCCAGACTGTCCCTTCAATCCTGTGATGTCACTGGGCTGCTAGCATGAGGTCACAAGCAGGTATGAACATATGGAAACTGCCAGCAGCAAAAGGCCATCATGTTCTGTCTAGGCTACTCATGAATGCAGCTAGCTCACTATTAAGCAGCTGCCCCACCCTCCTCCCCTTACCTTCCTTTACTCTCCCCTTTGCCCTGTCCCACCCCTTCTTGAAGCATTCCACTGTGGTACTTGCCACCACTTCAGCTGGTAGTATGTTCCACTTTACCACCACCCTCTCCATATAGAAACGTCTCCTCACCTTCCTCCTGAATCTACCCCCCTCCAATCTCATGTCATGGCCCCTACTGTCTCTCCCCACCCTCCTCCTGAATAGACTCTGTGTCTGTTTTGATTATCCCTTTCACATATTTGAAGGTCTCAATCATATCCCCCATCCCTCCTCTCCTCCAATGTGTACATGTTTAGCTCTCTTAGTCTGACCTCATATGGCAATTCCCCCAGGCTCTGAATCATCTTTGTTGCCCTACTCTGTACCCCCTCCTGCAACCTAATGTCCTTTTGTAGGTGTGGGTGCCAGTAATTCATGCAGTATTCTAGGTTGGATGTAATCAACGATCTGTATAATGGTAGAATAGCCTCCCTTCTTCTTGAGGTAATTCCCATTGCAGTGCACCCCAACATGTTGTTGGCCATTGCTGCTGCCTTTCTGCATTGTACAGAATTGTTCATTGCTCCCATGTTGAGCACTCCCAGATCCTTCTCCTCTTCTGTTACCTCCAGCTGCACTCTCCCCAATGGTAGCTTCTCCTCGTATTTTTTGTTCCGAAGTGCAGCACCTTGCATTTTTTTGCATTGAACCCCAGCTGCCATCTGTCAGACCATGTCTCCAGTCTTTCCAGATCCTCCTGTATCCTCTGCCACCCCACCTGGTCATCCACCACCACTCCCATCTTGGTGTCATCCTCAAATAGGCTGATGCCCTCCGAGATGTCTGCAATAAATATGCCAAACAGCAATAGGCCCAACACCAAACCCTGTGGAACACCACTTGTCACAGGCTTAGGGGATGAATATTCCCCAACTACCACCACCCTCTGCTGCCTACCTTTTAGCCAGTCCTCCAGGCACGCCACCAGTTTTGCTTCCACCCCTGTGCCCTGTAGCTTGATTCCAAGTCTCCCATGTGGTACTGAATCAAAGGCCTTACTGAAGTCTAGGTACAGGACATCCAGCACATGGCCCCTGTCAATTTCTCTAGTCATCCAGTCATAGTATTCCACCAGATTGGTCTGGCATGACCTGCCCTTGATGAAGCCATGCTGACTCCATTCCTGCACCCTGTTCACCTCCAGGAGTGCCACTAGCCTATCCTTTAGTATGGTCTCCATTAGCTACCCCACTATGGATGTTAGACTTACTGGCCTATTGTTTCCTGGTTCGTCCTTGGGTCCAGTCTTGTGGAGGGGAACCACATGAGCCAGTCTCCAGTCCTGCTGTATGCATCCTGTATCTAGAGATGAATTAAATAAGTCTGCCAAGGGTCTTTGCCAGCTCCTTCCGCACCCTCGGATGTACTCCATCCGGTCACGGAGCTTTGTCTACCTCAGTGCCTTAATTCCCTTCAGAACCCTCCCCAATGTGATTTCTCTGTCCATTGCCCCCCCATCTGTTTATATTATCTCTCACCTACTATGGGTAGTGCCCCTTTCTTTTCTTTTCTTTCACAAAGACAAAACAGAAGCAGTCGTGGAGCACTTCTGCCTTTTCACCCCTTTCTTTCACCCATCCCCACTCCTTCTTAATTCTTACAATTTGGTCCTTACAGCTTCTTTTCTCTCTGATGTACCTAAATAAGTCTTTCTCCCCTTTTTTTTATAGCCTTCACCAGCCTGAGTTCCCTTGCTGCATTGGCTACCCTTAACCCTCAGGTCACTTCCTTCACTTCTTTCAGGTATTCCTCCCTATCCTCCACCCTCCCCAATTTTATGTATCTCTTGTAGGCTGCCCTTTTCTTCCTCACCCTGTCTAGCACCCCTTTATGTATCCAGCTGGGTTTCTTCCCCCTAGCCTTTTTATTCTGGGCCCTGCAGCAAGTTTTTGTTGCCTCCACTATCCCCATGTCTTATCAGTTCCCACCTTTGTTGTGTGTCTATACTCGGTTGAATTTTGCACAGGAACCCCTGTACCAATTCTCTCATCATCTTAAAGTTGGTATTCCTGAAATCCAGCACCCTTGTGCCAGATGCAATCCTCTCTTTAGCCATCTGTAACTGGAGCCATACTGTCTGGTGGTCACTCCCCCAAGTGGTTCCTCCACCCTCCCATCCCTCACCCACTCCCTGTTCTCAGTATAAGGTCAAGGGCATTCCTTTCCCTAGTTGGGTCCTTGACCAATTGTACTAGAAAGCTTTCCTGGAAGGTGTCCAGCATTACCTGCTCCCTTCTGCTGTTAGTGGTAGGTGTGTCCCACTCCACTCCTGGCAGGTTGAAGTCCCCTACTATCACCACCACCCCTTCCCGTAGTTCCTCCTGATCTGTTCTGCCAGTACCCTGTCCATCCCTTCAGTTTGAGAGGGTGGCCTGTACACCACCCTCAGTCTTAGTGATCTGTTTTGGTGATCCTGTAGTTGCACCCACAGTGCTTCTGTATCTCTCATCTCCCTCCTCCCTTACACACTTCAATCCTTCCTTTACATTCAGTGCCACCCCTTCCCCTTTTCCCTACCCTTCCAGTATATTCTGTACCCTGGAACCATGATGTCTCAGTCATGGATTTAGGTGGTCCATGTCTCGGTTATAGCCACCATGTCCATGCCCCCCTCTCCAAGAGAGCCTGTATTTCTGCCCCCTTATTCCCAGACTCCTAGCACTTAGTGTTATCACCCTCCAACCCTTGTCTCTACCCTCTCCCTGCCTCTCTCCCCTTATGCCCGCTCCCTTAGTAGTTGCCTTCCTCCTTATCTTGCTATCACGGAGGGTAAGCCCATATGGTTTCACATCACTAGTCCTCCAAACACCACTATCCCTCCTGCTGTCCCCTCTCCTAGCTTAAATGCTCCTCAATGTGCATCCCTATCCTTGCCGTCAGCACATTTTTTCCTTCCTCATTTAGGTGGAGTCTATCTTTTGCATACAGACAGCTATTCTCCCAGGCCCCCCAACTCTCCTATTAGCCCATAACCCTTTTACCAACACCAGGCCTCCAGCCATTCATTAAACTCTTGAATTCTCCCTTTACTTGCCATGCTTGCCCTGGGAATGGGAAGTACCTCTGAGAAGGTGACAGATCTGCCCACTGCCTCACACAGAGGTTCCAGTTCCTCAGACCTCCTCGTAACCTCCCCTACCATCCCATCAGCCAGGTCATTCATTCCCAGGTGTATTATTAGGTGAGGCCTTTCCCTTCCCCTGCTTGCATACCTTAGCACGGATTGCAGCTCCCTTTCTGCCTTCATTCCTGGCATGGCTTCCACCCAAATTCTACTGCGCCTCTCCCCTTTGCTTTCCCACCTGACCCCTCTTAGTATCGAGTCTCCCAACACCAAGACACCTTCATTCTTCCTCTCCCTATCCTCCCCTTCTCCTCTTCTTCTTCCTTCTGCACAATGTTCTTTTCTATTGTCTCTGTTTCTCCCCATGTTCTCCGCTGTACTGAACCCTTTTTGCCCCAATTCACCTATTTCTACATCTGCCACCTCAGTCATTTTTTTGTATCCATGAACTGTGCTTCCCCTTCCTCCTTCCCTTCCTTTGACTCCTCTGTTAGAGGTCTGCCCCATCTGAGCTCGCAGCATTACCATCTCCTTGTACTCATTCTCCTATTCTCCTTGCATAGTTGTCTCCTATACCTGTGTCACCCCCACTGCCCCATTGTCCTGACCACATTTCATCCCTCTTTTCCCTCCCATCTTTTTTCTTTTCCTAGATGTCTTTTGTGCTTTCCACCTTCCTTTCTCCTCCTGGTCTAATATGCCCCTTAATCATCTTTGACACTTCCCCATTAGCCTTAGTACTTCCTTCTCTAGCCTCCCCAGCCTTATACAGACAGGGCACTCCCCTCCCCCATTCTCCACAGTGTGTCCATAAATACTGCCCCTGCACAGTTATTACACTCCATGATCCTTCCTCCCTCTGACTTCTGTTACCCCCTTTTCCCAGATTCTTTTGCTCCTCCTCTCCACTGACCCTCATCCCAGCCTGCCCCACTTCCTTATCTCCTTCCCAGACTGCCCCAAGCCATTTCCATTGCTCCATTACCCCTTCATATTCTTTGTTCCCTCTGCTCCATTCACTCTCTTGCGATTACTCTTTTTACTACCTTGACCCTGTCTATTGGCAGCACTATTTCTCAGCTTCTCAAGCACCTCCCTCACAGCTTTCAAGCCCAACCCCCAGTATATTTTCAGTATCCAACCACTAAACCTAGCACAGTGCTTAGTCAACAGCTGTAAGCTACAAATTTAAGCTAAAAAAACACACAAAAACTTACAAAATATCTCAGAGATAAATAAACTGTCAGAAACAACTCACCTCTTATTCCAAACTCCCCTCAAACAAACTACCTCAGTGAACAAAGATTGATTTAAAACTGAAATCCTCACAATCTTGATTGGTACTCTGTTACTTAGAAAAATAACCCTCCCCCACAGTGCTTAGCCAGCCAGCAATTGCAACTGTGAAATACAATACAGATTTACAGGAAAATGGCATGTTAAAATCAGGAAAATATATGTATCACTACTCATTTTGAGTTCTTACTTCATCCCAGTGTTTTGTTTCTGCCCAGGCTGTGAAAGGAATTTTTTCTAACTTTCCCTGGGTGTTTTATGACCCCTGGGGGCTGCCATTCAGGTTTGTTTTGTTGCATTTTCTCCAAGATAGTTTTCCCAGAGTGCCCTTTGGTCTGATGTCTAATAGCCCCTGCAGAAGGCCAGTGTCTTATTACAGTGTCTTGCTTAGCCACAGCAGAGAAAGAATGCATACAACAGCCAAGATTCACACTGCTAGTCTCTCTGGTTAAGTATGACAAGTTTCCTAAATATTGGTACCTTGTCCAGCTGTGGTCTGCTTAGGGAAGTGTGTGTGTGTGGTGTGTGTGTGTGTGTGTGTGTGCGTGTGTGTTTAAACATCTAACTTTCTATAGTATTTTGTGCCATAGCATTTTGCATTGTACGGGATCCAGATGTTACTGGTCAGGACTAGAATGCAATGAGACAGGCTGAGATGTCAGTATGAGTTACCAAGCCCCCAAAAACAAAAATATGTCTCTTTTACACACATCATCAATGAAACCCCTGTGTTCCACACCCCCACCCGGCTAATCAAACTTTACAGCAAAACCATTTTGCTGTACTGCACTATCACTACCATAGCATGACACACAAACTGTCACTGTGCATAGTATATAAAGAATGTTCTCTGGGTGGCTTGCCTTTTTGGTGTGAGGGGGGAATGTACCAGTCACTCAATCATGGTACAGGATGGGGGGAGTGGAATGGTGGCCACTAACTGCCAGTTGGTAATGATGGGCCACTAGACCACCAGTTTCATATAATGTCATCAGTGCTTATTTGGGCCTAATGGGCCAGAGGGATGGGGAGCCTATCTTAACGTGACATACTGGGTATATTTCACAGTACGCAGTAAGGATTATTGTGTGATGAATTATACACAGTGAAGATCTATGTGTTATGTACTGTACTGAAGCATGTTCTGCCATGACTGGTCATGGGTGGGGGTGCTTTACCATTGATGCAATGTTGCATACCAGTTCCATCATGGCAAGGGGGGGCAAAAAGATCACAAGGGAATTGAGGTGGGAGCATGGTGGGGACCAGCTTAGTGGGATGGCACAGTACACATTGCCTATGGCTGCCAACCATCACAGTGGATCTCGAAGTACTGTTAGCCCAGCTTTTGGCAGTTATAAATGTATGCAGCATGATAAATTGAGTGATGTGCACTCTATGCATGCAACCTTTGTAGTCCAGACACACACAAATGCAACAAAATGGTTTTGCTGTAAAGTTTGGTTAGCTGGGGGGGGTGGAAGATAGGGGTTTCATTGATGGTGTGTGTAGAAGAGGCATATTTGTATTTTGGGGGGGTTGGTAACTCAAACTGACATCTCAGCCTGTCTCATTGCATTCCAGTTCTCACTAATAAGAGCTGGATCCTGTACAATGTAAAATGCCATGGCACAAAATATTTTAGAAAGTTACATTTTCAAACACGACCACACACACACACACACACACACAAAATACCCTAAGTAGAACACGGTTAGATAAGGTACCAATATTTAAGAAACTTATATTTACCCAGAGACCAGCAGTGTGAATCCTGGCTGTTGTATTCTTTCTCTGCTGTGGATAAGCAAGACACTGTAATAAGACACTGGCTTTCTGCAGGGGCTATTGGACAGCAAACCAAATGGCACTCTGGGAAGACTATCTTGGAGAAGATGCAATAAAACAAACCTGAATGGCAGCTCCCATGGGTCATAAAGCACCCAGGGAAGGTTAGAAAAAAAACTCCTCTCACAGCCTGGGCAGAAACAAAACACTGGGATGAAGTAAGAACTCAAAATGAGTAGTGATACATGTATTTTCCTGATTTTAACATGCAGTTTTCCTTTAAGCTTTTTTCAATCCAACCACCAAACCTAGCACAGTGCTCAGAGCCAGCAGCTGTAAACTGTAAATGTAAGCCAAAAAACACCACCAAAACTTACAAAACATCTCAGAGGTAAATAAGCTCTCAGAAACAACTCACCTCTTATTCCAAACTCCCTCAGTGAACAATTAAAGAGAGATTTAAAACTGAAATCCACACACTCTTCATTGGCTACTCTGTTACTTGGGAAAATAACCCCTCCTCACAGTGCTTAGCCAGTTAACAATAGCAACTGTGAAATACAATACCGATTAAAGCTTTTTTTTAATCCAACCACCAAGCCTAGCATAGTGCTCAGCCAGCAGCTGTCAACCACAAATTTAAGCTGAAAAACACCACAAAAACTTACAAAATATCTCAGAGTTAAATAAGCTCTCAGAAACAACTCACCTCTTATTCCAAGCTCCCCTCAAACAAACTTCCTCAAACAGTTCTACATACTTAATTTTTAACATACAACTGCATAGGCAAAACAGGCCAGTGGGGACTGGTATTTCTGTTGAACAGGGGATCAGGGACGGGGACAGCTTGACTTTGCCCCAAGGAACCTGTGGCAAACCTTTCCATGCACCATGTGTTTGCCACATGGGAGATGCTGATGCAAGTGTGGGGACTTAGATGCTGGAACCTCTCCTTTACCTGAATCTGGTACATGGTCTCTGGCTCACCAGGCTTCAGCACCAGCTGCTGTTTGTTGCAGCTTGCACCATTCTATGCACTCTTTGAGAATCAAGCCCCCTGTATGTTTTGAATAACACTATCTGGGAGAGCTGTCCTTCTAGCTCCCCAAATCAAGGTGGAGCAAACATCCTAGTCTCAGTAGGCCTACCACATAACTTGCTAGTACATGTACCTGCTATCTCTAGCACCCATCTATCTGGGTGGAGCACCACTCATACCAATTAATTACTATCTCTGTGGAGTGTATAAAATGTTGGTGGTGACCTGGTCCAGTGGTGCTGAGGGTTGAGGCACTGGACGCCGCACCTCATGCCATGCTGGTCACCTGGTTTCAGGAATGGGCCGGGGCCTCTGGGGGTTTGTGGGGGGGGAGGCTTGAGCATCTAGAGGACTGCTCTCCTTCCTCAAGGGGAGGGTTCCACATCGTCCTGCTCACTGATTACCCTCTGGGGGTGACTGGAGCACAATATAGGTCAGAAGGCATGCTCTGACATAATTACATTGGTGGGGAGAAGGGACGGGAAGAAAACAGGAGGAAAAGGAGCCTGGCAGGGCTCCATGATGGCCCGCCTCACTGAGGGCTGACCCCGGCTTCTGGACTGGGTCCCCAAGAAGGGGGTACAACCTTCCTGATCCTGCCACAGAGGACAAGCTGTGGGGGAATCTCCAGGGTCGGCGAGTGTGGTGCGGATGGACTGGAGAGGGAGTCCCTTCTCCACAGGGCCAAAGCTCCTGCCAGGGCTCAGGAGGACAAAAACCTAAATAAAAAAAACAAATAAATAAAATGTTGGTGGTGCTTATATTTACCACCCTTCTTCCACTCAGCCTCCTATAGATTCCCTTCAAGCCCGACTCATGCTTACACTTCTCAAATTAAAACTGGGGAGGACTGAACAGCAGGTTAAACAGACAAACAGTCTTTGGGCAAGGTAAAACTGAGGAACACATCAGTCTCTCAAGCAGCACACAATCTCTGTAGCTGGTTGGAGGCAACTGTTAAACTCACAGACAGTGTACCTTGATGTTTTAAACAGTGCTTGCAGATTGTACGGTGTACTTGATGTTTTAAACAGTGCTTTCAGATTGTACAGTGAACTTGGTGCTTTAATCAGTACTCAGCGCTTGTACATTGTACATGATGTTTTAAACAGTACTTGCAGGTTATACAGCATACTTGATGTTTTAAACAGTGCTTACAGGTTGTACAGTGTACTTGATGTTTTGAACAGTGCTTACAGGTTGTTATGAATGCAGCAATGAAGTACTGGAGGAGTCTGAGTAAAGCCTGCTACATTCCACTGACTCGCACATTTGCCCACACTTCACAAACAGTGGGCCACCGCTGCTGTCAGAGCTGTGATTTTTAACAATAAAAATTAAAAACTTATTACATCATAATTACATAGATCACAAAACTCCTGCAATCAATACAAAAGAGAAGTTATAAAACTTGCTATACATACATAGAAACATACGAAAGTGGCAGCAGAAGAAGGTCACTTTGGTCTACTGGGTCTGTCCATACAGGCTCACTGTGTAAATTGTTTACAGTGAGTCCCATCCCCCACCCCATTAACTAAAACCCTCCCTTTGAATTTATTCCACCCCCTTTTAAATGTGTCATCTATCTTTTGGATGACAACATCTGGTAGCAGTTCATTTCATCTTGACACCACTCACTCTGTAAAGAAGAATTTTCTGTCTTCTTTCTTAAACCTTCCTCCAGCCAGCTTGCAACTGTGCCCCCTTATGTTTTTGTTCTCACTCAACCTAAATACATTCCCAAGCTCTACACTGTTACTACCCTTTAGATATTTGATGTTTTCAGTCACGGCACCCTTTTCTCTTCTAGCTTGCAGTCAATACACATCAAAGAGCACATTTCTATTCTTTTAACATTCTGTCCCCCCCAACATATAAACAGCATACTTTGTCCCAAGTCTAATACTAACATACTAACATATTAAAATGCCAGCAGAATAGGCCTAATGGTCTCTTGAGTCTGCTCGATTTTCAGCACCCGCACTGAGGGCCGATTTTGGTGCCCCCCCCTTGGGTTATACTGTCCCCAGTCCCAGATGTTCCACCTGTATTGGGCCCAGGCAGATTTACCCTCTCCCTGTACCGGTCCCATCTCCTCTTAAACCTGTCCACAGTCTCCACCTCTACCAGCTTCCTGGGCAGTGCATTCCGTGGCTCCACCACCCTTTCAATGAAATAACATCTCCTCCTCTCCCCTCTGAGCCTGCACCCTTCCAGCTTACACCCTTGACCTCTTGTTGCCCCACTATCCTTCCTTTGGAACACCTTGACTGGGACTCCTTTATTGATCGAATTCATGTACTTAAAGACCTCTATCATGTCCCCCCGTCCTTCCTCTCATCCAGGGTGTACATGCCGAGCTCATTGAGCCTCTCTTCATAGGTCCTCTCCCCCGGTATAACTTTTCATTTATTGCTGCTGGTATATAGGGAAGGAAGGGATCATATTTTGGCTCCATTAAGCCAAGATCCTGATCACTTCTACTTTCCTATTCAGAGACACGCCCCCACGCTATCATGTTTTATGATATCAGTGCAGGGAGAGCACAGGGGTGTACTCCATAGAGTACAATAGCAACTTTTTAAAGTGCTTGTTAGCATACTTTGAAGCTCCATTTATGACAAATCAGGACCACTGCTCAGCTCAGCCTTGTTAGCTGAGAGGTGGCTTTAATTTGTCATAATGAGAACTCTAAAGTATAACAGAAAGCACTTGAAAAAAGTCCTTATTGCACTTTATGGCACGTGCCCCCCTGCTCTCCCTGTACTGTCATCATAAAACGTGTTAGTGCAGGTGCATGTCTTTGAATAGGGAACTGGAAGCAATTAGGCTCTTGGCTCCATGGAGCCAAAATACGATCCTTTCCCACCCATTATTCCAGGAGCAATAAATTAACATTTATACTGCATTAGTCTTGGGGCCAGGTAAGCTTCTTTATATGTTGTGAGGGAGACAGAACTTTGAAAGTGTAGAAATGCTCTCATTAAGGTTCCTCAACCTATCTTCAAATGATTTGTTCTACTTCCCCTGAATCATTTTCATGGCTCTTCTCTGTACTGCTTCAAGATGATTTGTCTTTTTTTAATGTATTGAAGTCAGTGCTGCACACAATACTCCAGTTGTGGCCACAACATGAATCTGTGCAGTGGAAGGATCACCTCCCTCCTTCTGCTTGTAAACCTCTTGGCTATATAGCCTAGCATCCTGTTTGCTTTAGCTACTGCCCTTTGTACCTTGCACAGCTTGTTTAAGACTGCTGGCTAGAAGCATTCCCTTTTTCCTCCTCAGTTCTGTGACCTTCACCCTATCCAGCATGTATTTGGCTGTCAGTTTTATACAGTGAGTGTCCTCCCACAGTTTGGCGTCATCTGCAAAGAGGCATACTGTATGTTATCAGTTATCCCCTCCCCTGTGTCATTTATGAAAATATTGGACAACACAGGTCCTAGTACGGATTCTGTAGTAAACCATTGATTACTTCCCTTGATTTTGAGGGCTCCCTTCCCACCACCACTCTTTGGGTCTGTTCCCTAAGTCAGTTAGCCACCAACCTAGTTAGTTAGCTATCTATCCATAAGTACATCAACTTTTTGATTAACCTTTTATGTGGCACCCAGTCAAAGACTTTAGTGAAATCTAAATACAATATGGCTATTGCCTGGTCTCTGTATGCTGCCTTCATCACCCAGTTGAACCAGGTAATTAAGTGGTCTGGTATTATCTTCTAGGCATGAACCATGCTGCCTATTGTCCTGATGCCTACTCATCTCAGTTTGATCCACCGCTCTTTTAAGACAGTATCCATCAGCCTGCCTGATATAGATATTAAACTGACTGGCCTGTTGTTCCCCAGGTCACCTCTAGGTCTGCTCTTATGCAGTGAAGCTACATGTGCTAGTCTTCATTCTAACAGCACCACCCCCATATCTAACAAACTGCTAAGTAGGCTAGTTTGTAGTCCTGCCAGTTCTGAAGCCAGTTCCTTCAAGATTTTGAGGTACATGCCATCCTGCCCTGGAGATTTGTCCACCTTAAGGGTTTTGAGGCTCCTAAAAACATGGTTTTGAGTTACTCATCACTCAGTCTGATTTTGTCAAGCAAAGTTACTGTCTAAAACCATGTACCTGTAACTGTTTTATGTTTTAGTGCCTGTTACCCTGTAACCAGCATGACGTGGAACCTTTGTAAAAGAGCCTTGACTCAAAGGTACTTTGTAATCCTAGACACAAATAAATAAAAAATGGTCCACCATACTCATTACATCTACAACACCCTCAAGCTCAACAAGCTGCTGGGAGGGGTGACCTTCACTCAGGGTGGGATGCTGCCCAACATCCAGGCTGTGCTGCTGCCCAAGAAAATGGAGAAAGCCACCAAACCAAAATAAACATAAGCAGCAGTGACCGACACTGCAATCTGCTGTGCTGTTCCACATACAGCACTTCCTTCCTTCATCCCTTTCCCATCCTCATTCCCTGTCCACTTTTCATCCTACCTCATCCCCCTTCCCCTACCCCTCTACCCCTCTGCTCCCACTCCTCCTTCCTCCCCTTTGTTTCCTCACCTTGTTCTCGCCATCTACCCTCTCCTTGGGTTTTTTCTGCATAAGCTACATTGTGGCAGCTCCCTCCATGCTCTTATTTTGCTCCTTCCAGCCCTCAATTCACCCCTATCCTTCTCTCCTTGTAATCCCTTCCACCCCTCCTCAGACAAGGTCACTGGCTGCACTTGACATGATATTTATCTTGCCATATTATTCTTTTATGTAACTACTTTCCTCATGTTGTACTAGTTATTGGACCCATTGTAATTTGTTATTCTTGTGACTTGACGTGTAACTTCCGTAAAAGAGCCCTTGGCTCAAAGGTCTTTCTGATTTGTTAAATAAATAAATCTAACATGCTTGTCCCCCCCATCTTCCCTTGTGGTAATGAGCTATGTTTCTCTTTAGTAAAGACAGAGGATTCATGTAACACCTCTACTTTATCCTTACTACCATTCATCAACCCACTCCCCTTCCTTAATTTAACTATTCCCTCCTTAGTATCCCCCCTTTTTGCTGAAGCATCTGAAGAAGATCTTATCCACTTACTTTATTCCATCAGCAGTTTATAACTCCTTTCTAGCCTTTGCTTGCCTGACCACTTTCACAGCCTCCTTCATCTTTTCTATGTATGTTTCTCTGGCCTCTTCCTTCTGGGACATCTTATATCTTATTTAAGAGTTTCTCTTTTCCTTCACTGCCCTGTTGACCTCACTGCTGAACCAAATTGGCCTCTTGGATTTGGCTTTCTTTACTCTCTGTTTAAAGGGACACTGTCAACCCTCATAGGCCACAAAGTGTCCCTAGTTTAAATAACATGTTACATTTGGTCCCATTCTGTAGAGACTGCTTATGTAGCTGCTAGTTTGATTTCCTTTTTTCTTTTTAAAAGTGAAAAACCTACTGCCCACCATACTGGTGTTACCACACAAAAGTATGTTTGTTTACATTGCTTGATCAACACCCACAGCATCTTTTGTGGGCTTGGAAACAACCCCAACACAATCTAGCCACTCAAGATGCAGGGGGAGGAAAGGACACTATTGCATTATGAGTTGGTATACTGATTTGGAGTGTACTTAATGTTCAGGAAGTATATAATAAGAGTTGATCAAAGATCTGAAACAAAACAAGGCTGGGCATAATTACACCATAAGCATGCATTTCAGTTCTACTAAGAAGGGGATGCAGCTAAAACAACCAGCAACATCAATGAATTTTAAGGAAAGTAAGTGACCATGCAATGTGGATTTTTTACTAGAAATGGTATGATGAAAAATGGTTGACAGAGTCCCTTCAAGGCAAATTTCCGAGGTTCCCAGATCCCCTCCTTGATCATGGTCCATTTTTGGTCCACATCCCTGTCCTCTCCAAGATAGACTCTCCCTTAGTACCCAACCCATTCTGCTATATATAGAAGGGAATGTTGAGTCCTTCTCCCGTAATTATCTGAAGGAGCAAGGATCTTTTCACCAAAATGCTTCAAAAATCTGATGCTTTACACTTAATCCAGAGCTGAATCAAAACAGAAGCAGAACACTTATCAGTAAAGAAACCAATTTACTAACTGAATAAACAGGCATGGCACATTAATAGGATTAATCAGTAGCACTGGAATAGCACCTACTTTGTGAGCCAAGATTCTGTTGGATTGAAAATCTAAGAACATATGTACCTTCATTGAGTTAATTAGATCCTCATGTGTGGATCCCAATTCTCTGCATGTGTTACTGGTTAAGTTTGGGCTTGTCACCCATGCAGGTACACACCCAGCCCTCACACAATTAGCACAGCTCTCTCCTCTGCTGTATTAGTTTAGTTTAGCTTTAGGAGCCACTGCACGTTGGCGTGGGTAAATCTGATGTATTGGGGCAGTTGGGGCCTTAAAGCTGCTACATAGTAATCACTCAGTGCTGAGTGATGTTTCATATTGTCAAAGTTAAACAGTATTCAAATGCGGTTTTGGTTTCACTGCTTTTTAGCAGACAACTGTGACTTAATCTCCTGGTATCACTGATACAGCACTTACTCTCTGCTAACTAAAGAATTACAGAGCTTGATTCTGCATGCATTTGGTAGTACATAGAAACATAGATACATAGACAGTGTCCACAGATAAGGGCCTATGGCCCACCCAGTCTGCCCATTTGAGCTTGTAAGTTCAGTTTATGTTTTCCTAGAAGTCTGTTGCCCCTTACCCCTGACCTCCAGAATTCCTTTATGTCTATCCTATGCATTCTTAAATCCCGTGATTGTTTCATCCCCCACCACTTCCTCTGGCAGGGTGTTCCACTTGTCCACCACCTGTTCTGTGAAGAAATTCTTCCTCACGTTTCCTCTGAATCATTCTCCCTCCAACTTCATCCCATGCCCTCTAGTCCTGGAACATCTTTTTCGCTTAAAAATAGTGTATTCCTGCACCCTGTTCCTCCCTGTAAGATACTTGTATGTCTCTATCATATCCCATCTCTCCCTCCTCTCCTCCAGGGAGTACATGTTCAGTTCCTTCAACCTGTCTTCGTAGGACTTGTGATGCAATCCATCGCCATCTTTGTTGCCCTCCTCTGAACCTTCCTACCCTGTCTATGTCCTTACGTAGGTAAGGTCTCCAGAACTGTACACTGTACTCCAGGTGGGGCCTCACTAGTGTCTTGTATGGTGGAATTATGACCTCCCTTTTCTTGCTGGTGTTGCCTCTGCCTATGCATCCCAGCATCCTATTTGCTTTACCTGCTGCCTTGTCACACTGTTTCCCTACCTTGAGGTCATCAGAGATGATAACCACAAGATCCCTTTCCTGCTTGGTGCATGCTATATCCTCACCCCTCCAACTGATATATTGTGCCAGGGTTTTTGTGCCCCATATGCATTATCTTGCACTTCTTTGCATTGAATTTCAACTGCCAAACCCCTGACCATTCTTCAAGTTTCTGCAGGTCCCTTCTTATTCTGTCTACACCCTCTGGTGTCTCTACTCTGTTACAGAGCTTTGTGCCATCAGTGAACAGTGAAATTCTGCCTTCTAGGTCCTGCGTAATGTCACTGATGAAGTTATTGAAGAGGACTGGTCCCAGCACTGATACCTGTGGTACCCCACTGGTCACTCTTCCCTCTGTGGAGTGACAGCCATTTACCACCACCCTCTGTGTCCTGCCACCCAGCCAGTTACCTACCCACCACACTACTGTCCTGCCCACACCCATATTCCCCAGTTTGTGTAATAGTCTTCTATGTGGCACAGTGTCAAATGCCTTGCTGAAGTCCGGATAGGCCATGTCCACTGCCCTCCCCTGATCCACCTCCCTAGTCACCCAGTCAAAAAATTCAACGAGGTTGGTCTGACTTGACCTCCCCCTGGTGAAACCATGCTGCCTTGGGTCCTGTAGTCCATTGACAACCAGATGCTTCACCAATCTCTCCTTCAGTTGTGCTTCCATGATTTTCCCCACTACCGAGGTGAGGCTGACTGGTCTGTAGTTCCCCGCTTCCTCTTTGTTCCCACTTTTGTATAAGGGGACTACATCTGCTGTCCTCCAGTCTTTGGGTACCTCCCCTGTTTCCAGTGATCGGCTAAACAGGATAGCCAGAGATTCAGCCACCACCTCTTTTAGTTCTTTAAGGACCCTGGGGTGTATCCCATCTGGCCCCATTGCTTTATCAACTCTTATTACTTCCAGTTCCTGCAGGACCCTTTCTCGTGTAAAGGGACTTGTGTCCATTTCTGCACCATTCTCACCCCTTGTACTCCCTTCAGATTCATTACCCTCCTCTTCCTCAGTAAAGACTTGGCATAAATACCTGTTCAATATGTCAGCTATACTGTTGTCATCCTCCACGCAGGCCCCATCCTCCCCCTTCAGTCTCACTATCCCTCCCTTTGCCTTTCTTTTTTCATTTATGTACTTGTAAAGGTTTGTCCCTCTACCCACTGATTTTGCAATATGTTCTTCTGTCTGAGCTTTGGCTTCCCTTACTGACCTCCCTGCCTCCCTTTGCTTCTCCTGGTACTTCTCTCTATCCCCTTCTGCCTGTGTCTTTTTGTATTGCCTGAATGCAATCTTTTTGGCTTTCACTTTCTTTGCTACCTCTTTGGAAAACCATAATGGTTTTGTCTTCCTTTTCCTCTTGCAAACCTACTTAATGCATAATTCCGTTGTTCTTGTAATCCCCATTTTAAATACTGCCCACTGTTCCTCAACACCTGATTCCTGCCCCATTCCCCTTAATGCCTCTTTCCAGTATCTCCCCATTTTCCCAAAGTCTGCCCCCCTAAAATCCAGGATATGTGTTTTTGTGTGGTTTGGTTCTGCTCTTTCTGTGATTTCAAACCACAATGACTGCTGGTCACTGTTCCCCAGGTGCTCCCCCACTGTTACCCCCATCACACTGTCCCTGTTTGTGAGCACAAGGTCCAGTATTGCCTTCTGCCGAGTTGGTTCCATGACCAGTTGCTTGAGGAAGGCACCCTGAAGGGAGTCCAGGATAAATCTGCTCCTAGTTGATACTGCTGCTGGGATGCTCCAGTCCACGTCTGGAATATTGAAGTCTCCAACCAGTACTACCTCACCCTTGTCTGCCATCCTTTGGATGGATAGCATCAGCTCCCTATCTGTTTCTTCCTCCTGGGGTGGTGGTCTATAGACCACACCTGTGCGGATGGCTGGCCCCATTTTCCTTTCCATCTTAACCCACAGTATCTCTCCCCCATTTTGTTCCCCCTGGATCTCTGTGGCCCTTATGTCATTTTTCACATACAGTGCCACTCGTCCTCCCTTCCTGCCTGCCTGTCTCTTCTGAATATGTTGTAGCCAGGTATGGCCATCTCCCAGTCATGGTTATCATTACACCAGGTTTCAGTGATGGCCACAATGTCCAAGTCTGACTGCACCATGACAGCCTCCAGATCTTCCATCTTGTTGCTAAGGCTCCTGGCATTTGCACATGGCTTTCCATGATTTTACCTCCTAGACTGTTTAGCTGTTCTCTCAGCTCCTTTCTTGGTTGTCCTTTATCCCTGGTTCTCCTTGCTGTCTGCCCTTCTGCTGAATTTTGCCCCTTTTCTGCCTATCCACCTCTTGGGCACTAATCTCCATCTTTTGCACACTGCTTTGTAGAGATAGCCACTCCTCTGGTTCACTGGTTCCACTGCTAGCTGTGGGGGTGAGCAAGTAGGTACCCTCCTTGCTGGCCTGCCATCCCCATTTTCTAGTTTAAATGCTTGTCAATGTAGCATTTAAACTTATCATTGAGTGCTTGGATTCCCCTCCAGGAAGGATACAGGCCTTCAGGCTTGAACAAACCTCCATCTCTCCAGGTGGGTCCCCAGTCACCAATGAATCCAAACCCTTCCTCACAGCACCAGTTCTTCTACCATGAGTTAAAGTTCCTGGTGCATGCACCCCTATGCTCTCCCTTGCCTCTCATAGGCAGTACTTCTAAGAAAGTGACAGAAGTAGCTACTTGCTTGAGACCCCTCCCCAATTTCCTAAACTGTTCCTGAACTTCCTTTGGCTCCCCATTTGCCAGGTCATTAGTACCTAGGTGGATAATGACATCCAGCTTACCCTCCCATCTTGCCTTCCCAGTGATCCCCAGGATCTTCCTTCCATCCCTCCATGCCGTGGCACCTGGTAGGCATCTCACCTCCCTGTCCTCCCCCTCCCGTGTTCCTAGCGGGATCCATTATATGATGGAGTCACTCACCAAGATTCATTTCCTCCTCCTCTGGGGTCCACTGCTTTCCCCGCTGAGGTCACATCCTTGGCTAACCTCCACATCCTTTCCTTCCACTTCTCTGGGTACCTCTATTTGGTTGTCCCCATTAGCCAGTGTGACATATGAGTTCTTGAGTGGAATAGGATCTGGGAAATGCCTCTGCCTGACCACTCTAACCCACTCTGAGCCCACTGTCATCCAAGTGCTCCTCGTTCTTGGCATCCTTTGAGGCAGTTGCATTGGACTGGGTGGTCTCTGGATAGGGGTGATGGTACTCCTGACCCAGTTTACTTCTGCTCTGAGTCTGGCTACCTCATTCCACAGTCCAGAGAGATGCATGCAGATAGGGCAGCACCTCAGTGTCCAGAAGATCTGCCTGAATATGGCTGCCCCACAGCCACTGCATTACACCACCCCCACATTATACTGCAATTATACTGCTATTCCACTACTTGCCTACTACTGAAGCTCTCCTAGTTTCCTTTTTATTACTTTATTGTCCTAAAAATCCTGCCACTGATCCTCAGATACTTTTCTTTAAAAAAAAAAGAAAATAAACCAATAAATAAATAAATGACTCAAAACACTTCTCGTGCTGAGGGTGAGCTTCTTCTCCCTTATGCCACTCCTACTCCACACCCCTTACTATACCCTGTGTTTAGCTCCTATCAATCAGATTTAACAGGGCATATAATTAAGAGTTGGGGGAAGGGGAAGGAGAGGGGTGAAAATTTGCAGCACTTAAAGACAGCACAGAAATACACCACCACTACGTTTTAAATTTTCAACAGCCCAAAAACAATTCTAAGTAAAGACAACAAAGAAAGTACAGTGTCACTAAAAGCCCACAGTCTAAGTTTAAAAGAAAAATAGCAATTACCAGTTACTGTAAGGCACTGAATTGAATATGTTTCCTTTCCCTTCTGACTTCTTCTGAGAAAATAAAACTCACTTGCTACCTCAACTCTGACTAAGCCCCACCTCCAGTTATCACGTAGCTGAGGTCAGAGGCCAGACAATCAACACACCTCACCCAAACTACAGGGCAAGTCAGACAAGCCAAGACAAAATTTGCAGCAATTAAAGATGCACAGAAATACACCACCACTACATTTTAAATTTTCAGCAGCCCGAAAACAATTCTAAGTAAAGACAACAAAGAAAGTACAGTGTCACTAAAAGCCCACAATCTAAGTTTAAAAGAAAAATAGCAATTACCAGTTACTGTAAGGCACTGAATTGAATATGTTTCCTTCCCCTTCTGGCTTCTTCTTAGAAAGGCAAAGATAGTGTGATCAAAGGGTTTGCAGTGCAGTTCTGAAATGGAAACTGAAAAATCTTAAGTATGAACCCCACCATTAATACGGACTCACTGTGAGCAAGTTACTTGACTGCCCTATGCTTCCTTTGTTATATTAAACACTTCATGCCCTCTTCCTGCATCTCATACTTGACTGCCTTAGGAGCTCACAGGGTACACCTAACCCCCAGCATCTACCTCACCTACAATCACCTCTACTCCACATAGCTATATTTACCCCCCCAGTGGAGTCGTGGTGGGGAATGTATCCCCCAAGTCTGTTGCGCATCAAGTGGCATTGTGATGTTGGGGGGATGGATATATCAGGGTCTGTCATTATTGGTGCAGGAGCCATTTTTTCTGGTTATTGTGTCCCTCCCCTTGAGATGCTGCCAACTATAATGATAAGCATGCAGAGTGTGCTGCCATTCTGCATCAGCCAGTGTCTCCTCTCCCCCAAATGCTCTGATGGGCATCTCCATCCATGGTCCCCCAGGTGGTGCTGCTGTGCTGGTATCATTCTTTCCCCTCCCATTTAGAGAAGGCAGCATCCCCTGGAATACTCAATCCTCCTACCCCTGCCCAACCCCTGATGAGCCAGACTTGCTCACAAACCTGGGTCACTGGCATTGCAAACAGTAGCCATACTTTCAGAGCACAAGTCACCAGGTTGTTTTGGGGCTGGGGAGGTTTACCTGTGTCTGACTTGGACGTTTGGATTTTTCTCTGTTTGATTAGCAGGGTATTTTCTCTGTCAAATTGTTGTGTAGGGAAACTTGCTGACAGGAAGGCACTCTTCACAGCGGTAGGTCAGAGCTTTTAGCTGATTGTTTCATGAGGGCACAGTTTAGGCCCAAACTCTTTCCACCCCTCACCCCACCCACCCCTGGAAATTGTTCCTTTATATCTGGGGTTCTGACATCATTTCCTCAAGAGGGCAAGGTGCATATTACTGTCATATCCTCTCTAGCACACTGCACTGACAATATAAGCATGCACATTATATAATATATATTTCTATATAACAAACCAATCACACACACACACACACACACACACACACACACACAAAACAAAACAAAACAAACAAACCAAAAAAAATAAACAAAGTAGACAGACATGTGGGGAGTAGTGCAATGTAATGACTGTGGGGCAGCAGTCTTCTGGGAGTCTTTCTGGAGGCTGAGATGCTGCCCTGTTTGCAGACAACTCTCTGCTCTTAGGGAGGAAGTTGCCCATCTTCAGGCTGCACTGGACAGTAGTAAGGGAATCTCCCCCATCCAGAGAGCACCAGATCCACCACCACTACCTCAGAGGTTGTGAAGAAAGCACAGCAGTTGGACCACAGTGGGCTCAGGGAGGGTTAGGGTGGTGGAACAGAGGTACACCCTGTCAATTGTTCCACTTCACAATCCATACACCATTCTGGGGGAGCATAGTTCCCCTATGGATACACCCGCAGAGGAGACTAAGGAGGTTGAAGACAACTGTCACAAGGAAGGCCCTCAGGAAGGAGGCAGAGGACACCACAGGGAAAGGAAGCAGCTCATGGTGGGGGACTCAATTATTGGGGAATAGAACTGGGGGAGCAGGGAAAACTAAAGTAAGGTGCCTGCCTGGTGTCATGGCTTGAAGGGACAGGGAGCGCACCCTTAGGATCACAAGAACAGTTGCATGGGAGTCTGAGCTGGACATCATTGTCCACCTAGGGACAAATGACTTGGCTCATCATGAGATTAGAGCAGTGCAGAAGGACTTTGTAGAGTTGGGAAGGGGCCTAAGACAAGTAGCACACACAGCATCCTTCTCAGAGGTGCTGCCTGTCAGTGGCATGGGTGAGACGAGGGTACTTTGCACCATGCAGTTTAACGAATCATTGAAAAAATGGTGTGGAGCACAGGGGTTTGGCTTTATTGGGGACTGGGGTTTCCCCTGGAGCGACACCAGCCTACACTGACAGGATGGTCTGCATCTGTCCAGGAAGGGAATAAGTGTTTTGGGCAATCGGTTTAAATGCCTCATTGGCAAACTTTTAAACTAGTCAAGGGGGGAGGCACTGATAAGCAGCAGGAAAATTCCAGCCTCTCCCTATAAAACAGGGTACTAAATGAGAAAAATACCAAGATAGAAAGGTCAGTGGGGGATGCTGCTACAGAAGGTAAAGCCATCAAAAAATGGATAGCAATGAGTACCAATGCCCGTAGTCTGTGTAGCAAGCTTCCTGAATTAGTGGCCTTGATGGAGGAGGAACATCTGGATATTGTGGCAGTCACAGAAACATGGTACACACAGAACCATGACTAAGACTTAATCATACCAGGATACACTATCTACAGGAGGGACAGGGAGGGTGAAAGAGGAGGAGGAGGAGGAATAGCTCTCTACATAAGGGAAGGAATCAAAGCAGTAGAACAAAAGAGTAAACAGGAAGGAGGAGAAGAAGCACTGTGGGTCAATTTGGAGACAGGCAATGGCACCACAATCCACACAGGGGTTGTATACAGACACACCTCCTCTCATGAGGAGGAAATGGACAAGGAAATGATAGAAAGTATACTTAGAATGGCAGAAAAAGGGGAGATAATGCTGATGGGTGATCTGAATATGCCAGATGTTAACTAGAGTGCAGTTGCAGCAGTCACTTCAAAGAGTGGGGTTATTCTAGATGCCCTACATGGGGCATGCCTTAGACAACTAGTATTGGAACCCACTCAAGAGGGAGCAATCTTAGACCTGGTTCTCTCAAATGGAGATGGAGAGAGGATCACAGATGTAGAAGTGGGTAGCCATCTGGGAACTAGCGACCATTGAACAGTATGGTTCACAATAAACACAGCAATAGAGTCAAGCATACAAAGGCAAAAGTACTGGACTTCAGGAGGGCTGACTTTGCCAAAATGGGTGAGTGCCTAAGGAATGCACTAGCAAATAGGCAGGAAGGAGGGGTGGAAGAACAATGAGGAATAATAAAAACTGCCATCACAGAGGTAACAAGCCTTTGTGTGAAGCAAATAAATAAAACAAAATGATGCAAGAAACCACTATGGTTCTCAAAGGAGGTGTCAGTGAAGATTCAAGAGAAAAAGAAAGCATTCAGAAAGTACAAGGAATCACAGAAGGAGCAGGACAGAGAATTATATCAGTTAAAGCAAAATAAGCTGGGAAGGCAGTCAGAACAGCAAAGGCCTGAGCCGAGGAAAAGATAGCCAACTCAGTTAAGAAGAGGGATAAAGCCTTTTTCAGGTACATCAGGGAGCGAAGGAAGACCAAGGGAGGGATAGTGAGTCTTAATAAAGGGAGGGGGTTGGGCAGAGGGTGACGGTGAAAAGCAGAGATACTAAACAAATGTTTTGCTCAGTATTTACAAATGAAGCAGGGGAGGTACCTAAAACAAACAATAGAAACACTCTGGATACAGAAGTTGATACAAGCCCATTTACAGAAGAAAGGGTTCTGGAAGAGCTCTTAAAACTGAAGGTGGACAAAGCAATGGGGCCTGATGGGATTCATCCCAGAATTCTAAAAGAACTAGGGGTAGAACTAGTGACACCACTGACTACCCCCTTTAACAAATCATGGGAGGATGGGGTGGTACCTGAGGACTGGAGGAGGGCAGATGTGATTCCCCTTCACAGAAGTGGGAGCAGGGCAGAAGCAGGAAACTACAGACCTGTTAGTTTAACTTCAGTGATAGGGAAAATGATGGAATCACTTCTGAAGGAAAGAATTGTCAAGTACCTAAAGGCCAGAGGGACACAGGACCCAAGGCAGCATGGATTCACAGCAGGAAGGTCATGTTATACAAATCTAATAGATTTCTTTGACTGGGTGACCAAAGTAGTAGATCAGAGAGGGGCTGTGGACATGGCCTACCTAGACTTTAGCAAGGCATTTGATGCAGTCCCACACAAAAGATTATTATACAAGTTAGCCAGCCTGGGATTGGGTTCCCAGATGATAGCTTGGGTAAAGAATTGGCTGGAGAATAGGACACAGAGGGTAATAGTAAATGGAGTCCACTCTGAAGAAAGGGGGGTTACTAGTGGAGTACTGCAGGGTTCAGTATTAGGACTGGTCCTCTTCAATGTCTTTATAAGGACATTGCAGAGGACTGGAAGGAAAAGTATGCTCTTTGCAGATGACACAAAGATCTGCAACAGAGTTGATGCACAAGGTGGGGTGGAAAGGATGAGAAGGGACTTGGCAAGGTTAGAGGAATGGTCAAATGTATGGCAGCTTAGATTCAATGCTAAGAAGTGCAAGGTAATGCACCCAGGAAACAAAAACCCAGGGGAAGAGTACACAATGGGGGGTGAGATACTAACAACAACAAAAATGGAAAGGGACCTGGGGGTAGTCATATCAGATGACTTAAAGGTGGGCAAGCAATGTGAGAGGGCAGTAAGGAGGGCTGGGGGGATACTGGGATGCATAGGGAGAGGCATCACCAGTAGAAAACAGGAAGTTGTTATCCCTCTGTACAGACCGCTGGTGAGACCCCATCTGGAGTACTGTGTGCAGTTCTGGAGACCCAATCTCCACAAGGACATAGACAGGATGGAAGCTGTCCAGAGGAGGGCAACTAAAATGGTGCAGGGTCTGCACCAAAAGATATATGAAGAGAGACTAAAGGAGCTTAATATGTATAGCCTCGAGGAAAGGAGGGAGAGGGGGGACATGATACAAACTTTCAAGTACCTCAAAGGAATCAGCAAAGTCCAAAAGGGTAGCATCTTTCAAAAAAAGAGGCATGCAAGAACAAGGGGGCACAATTTAAAGATAGAGGGGAGGCGGCTCAGAGGTAATCTAAGGAAATATTTTTTCACAGAGAGGGTTGTGGATGCATGGAACGGCCTTCCTGAGGAGGTTGTGGGGTCAAAAACAGTGGTTGAATTCAAGCATGCATGGGACAGTCATAAGGCAATTCTAGGGGCTGGGAGTAGAAAGAAGTAGGCTGCTGGTTAACTAGGATCTGCAGCTTATCCATTAGGTAGGGAAATGGGCAGACTGGGTGGGCCAAGCAGTCCTTATCTGATGTGAAATTCTATGTTTCTATGATACTACTGTGTTGACTGGCTGGCCTTGGGAGTTGCCCTGTGCTTCCTTATCCCCAGCTGTAAAATTGGATAGGGACAGGACCCCAGTGAGGATGAGATGTTATTCTGCTGGGTTCTCCTGAGTAAAGATTGTACAATAAATAAAATATTAAAATAATTTATCTTGGATCTCTTAAATGACAGATGCACAATTGAATCACTGGCTGAAGAAAACTGCAACGGAAGTACAGAAGTCTTCTGCTTGCCAACCAGGTTGAAAGCAGCACTATATGTTAGTTGACAGAATATTTTATCATAGTATGTTTTGTTAGCATTACTATATTCTGATAGTATGTGATTAATCATAAATATATACGTACATTTCTCTCGGATGTTTTTAAAACTGATTTTTTTCTTAATTTTATCATTAATGACTCAAGCCAGTAATGAGAGCTACTACTAGAAATATTTAAAAGTTGCTTTCAGCTGGCTGCTCATTCTAAATACTTGTTCATAGTGTGGATGCATTAGGATAGTGCCGTCACATATTTCTAAAGGTAAAAAGCACAGCACCACATCAAAATATTTAATATATTCATAGTGGACATGGTCAGAAAAGAAGGACTTTTGAAAAGCTGAGAAGTCCAGGAGGCAAATGCAAGGGGAATGAAAATAAAAGGATATATTGATGTTTTTAACAGAAATATATTATTACCATAAAACTACTTGATTTTATTCTGCTAACAAATACTGCTGATTTAGAAAATCTGATAAATAAACTAATATTAGTAAATATTGGGACCCACTTTAAGGAAAAAAAAACACATTTTGTTGACCATATGATGAATCTAATTATGATCCAGGAGGAGCAGATATCTCACATATTGTACCATATCATACTGCAAAACCGCTTATTCACAGGTCTGTCACTAAATCAATAAAGAATCCTTTGGACTTTTTACACCCAAGTATTTTATCTTCTAAAGTATACAGCTGAAAGTATATTCAAGTGAAAGATCACAAACCATTGACCTTGTGTTTAAATGCCAAGTGCCACAAACAAGTATAGGGCTTAAGGGCAGACTAGATGGGCCTAGCAGTCCTTATCTGTTGACAATTTCTGTTTCTGTGTTTCAGGGTTGCTACATCAACTGCAACATGACAAAGCACTTATCATTATGAAAGTCAACTTGATTTCACAGAAAACATTTGAATGATGGTGTATTGCTACACCTTCTTAGAGGCCTTAGTTCCTCATAAAATATTGAAGTTGTAGTTTTCACTGTTAATCAGTCAAAGACACTTGTGATAAAAGCTTAGCAAATACTGTAAATGGGGTTCTAACTATGAGGTTGTATGGTACCATGGCTTTCCCTTTTATTGAAGTCCATTACACACTCCTCTCAGTGTAACTAAGACAAAGACCAGTATAACTAGATACATAACTACCTTGTTGTATTCCAGGTCTTCCACGACATACCATCATAATGGTGACTGTAACTGAGCAACTTACATATGAGTGACTCAGTTACAGCGCTTGTTATGTGGGCTACCACTCATGGTCAGCAATCAAGGTGACTTGCAGAAGGACAGGGTGACAGGAAGTACAGGAGGGAGGGTGGAAGAGGAGGGAAGGTATGTAGGGGGTTGTGCGACTGGAGTCTGCTGAACTGGTGTTGTGGAGGAGTGTTGACAGTGGCAGGCTACAGTGGGAATGGTGCAAGGTGCAGGATTCAGGGCTGTGGAGGGATACTATTTTTTATTGCCACACGTGCTGTGCAAAGCAAATTTTTTTCCAAGGTTTCCTCCCGACATGCATTCCCGAGTTAGTAATCTTTCCTCATTCACACAACAAGAGCTTTTCTCTTTGAGATTCCACCACTTGTGTCTTGTATACTCTTAGCACTGCATCCTGGGCCTTTCTTAGCAAAATCAAGTCATAAACAGCATGCCACAAACAAATGCAAATGCCTCTTGAACCGTAAGTGCTGCACACAAAGTATGTGTGGCAAAGTTGTTTAGCACAGAATTACCTTTTCAATGGTGCTATGCAATCAATTGTAATCAATTTGGTTATTATTTTATACTAGTTGGAATACCAAACAATAATAGAAAGTCCATCTATGAATGTGTTTAAACCCCACTTAGATGAGTTCTTACAGTAGGAGGGGATTTAAGCCAGCACTATGGATGAAAGTCCTATCAGCACAGTATAGACCTATGATACCTATGAAACAACTGTATTTGTTTCAGATTTTTTCAAAGTGCTTAGGTGAGGCTTGAGAGACTAATGTCAGCCATGCACATCATACCTTGAACAAATGCAAATAAGTCCTAAAGTATACATGATAGACACAAAGTATTAGCAGTAAAGCACAAAAATTAAATTTCTAACGGTGCTATGCAATCAATTTTAAGCAATTCAGTTTGTTCAATATTTAGGTAAAAACTGCTGACTTCCTCAGATGTTTCCAGGCCTGAGTGAAAGTCAGCTGAGTATATCACAGTTGTTATTGGCCTGAGTGACTATGCTTTCAGACATCACCTCCAGGCATATCTGGGCCTGAATGAATTGAGTAGGGGGATGTGGGGGGGCACAGCCCCCCCCACAGAAAAATCTGTTTACGTTTGCTGATGTTTCGTCGCTAGAGTGCACATTGCCTTTTTTTCAGGTGATGTCCACTCGCCATAACAGCGATCGCTATTCCACAATCACCGTTATTACTTAGAACTGTTTTCCATATATTTTGACTACACAGTGTTTTTTGGAAGCATGACCAGTGACTTGTAATCACTGGCCAGATTTTCAAAGCCCTGAGAAGGATGCAAGGTGCTTGCATCAAACATTTCTGACACAGCTGGTACCTTGCATCAAAAGATGCATCATTCCTGATTCAGAAACATGATCTGCATCTGAATCAGGAGCCACTGCAACAGACTGGCACTGCACCCCCACCTCGCGCCACATAGCGGGGTGCAGCAGGTTGCAAAGGAGGTTGTGCCACAGCTGAGCTGCACATCCCCTTTTCTAGGATTCAGAAAGCCCCGCCATGGGTGCAGAAAGGGGCCTGAGATAGACCAGTGCTGAGCTGGTCTAAGTCCCTTGCACCACAGGCATACACAACGATGATTCTAGTCAGGGAGCAATGAAAGTGGGGTCTGAGGGTGGAAGGGGCACTGAGAGCCATAGTGGGAGGAGGGGGGCTGCAAGCATTACCATCAGTGATGTGGCACCCAGTGGGGGGCTAATTACATGGCAAACACACCATACAGTCCATGGCTGTACCCATGTGGGACTATGGCACTGTGTGTTCCTGTACCCCCCACCATGGTACCATATCATTGGTGTGCTTGACACATAATTGGCACCCTGCCAGGTGCAACATCTCTGATGACAATGCCCACAGCCTCCCCTCCTCTCACTATGGCATCCTGTGCCCCTTCCAACCTTGGACCCACTCCCGTGTGGCATGTTTTCAGCCCCTCATCATCCCAGCTCCTCTTATGTTGCACCAAGCGGGGTGGGAGGGAGTAGACTGGATCCCAGTGGCAAGTCCTGATTGTTCTGGTGCATGCCTGCAGGTGTGGCAACTTCTGTGTTTGTGGCACAGGAGCCCAGTTCTTCCTGAATATGGCACAGGGTCCCTGATGCAGCCAGAGTGCACTGCAGCCCTAGATTATTGCAAATTGCAGCAATCTAAGGACTCTTTGAAAATCTGGCTACATGTTTGGGAGGCATTGTTACCTACATAGAAACATAGAATTTGACAGCAGATAAGGACCGCTTGGCCCACCCAGTCTGCCCATTTCCATACCTACTGGATAAGCTGCAGATCCTAGTTAACCAGCAGCCTACTTCTTCCTACCCCCAACCCCTAGAATGGCCTTATGACTGTCCCATGCATGCTTGAATTCCACCACTGATTTTGACTCCATTAACCTCCTCCAGAAGGCCGCTCCATGCATCCACAACCTTCTCTGTGAAAAATACTTCCTTAAATTGCCTCTGAGCCGCCCCTCTATCTTCAAATTGTGCCCTCTTGTTCTTGCACACCTCTTTTTTGAAAGATGCTACCACTTGGACTTTGTTGATTCCCTTGAGGTACTTAAACATTTTCTATCATGTCCCCCTCTCCCTCCTTTCCTCGAGGCTATGCATATTAAGCTCCTTTCATCTCTCTTCATATGTCTTCCGTGCAGACCCTGCACCATTTTAGTTCCCTCCTCTGGACAGCTTCCATCCTGTCTATGTCTTTGCGGAGATTGGGTCTCCAGAACTGCACACAGTACTCCAGATGGGGTCTCACCAGCTGTCTGTACAGAGGGATAATAACTTCCTGTTTTCTACTGGTGATGCCTCTCCCTATGCATCCCAGTATCCCCCCCAGCCCTCCTTGCTGCCCTCTCACATTGCTTGCCCACCTTTAGGTCATCTGATATGACTACCCCCAGGTCCCTTTCCATTTTTGTTGTTGTTAGTATCTCACCCCCCATTGTGTACTCTTCCCCTGGGTTTTGTTTCCCAGGTGCATACATACTTCTTAGCATTGAATCTAAGCTGTATATATTTGACATTCCTCTGACCCTTGCCAAGTCCCTTCTCATCCTTTCCACCCCACCCTGTGCATCAACTCTGTTGCAGATCTTTGTGTCATCTGCAAAGAGACATACTTTTCTTCCAGTCCCTCTGCAATGTCACTTATAAAGACATTGAAGAGGACCGGTCCTAATACTGAACCCTGCGAGTGCCCACTAGTAACCCTCCTTTCTTCTGAGTGGACTCCATTTACTATCTCTCTGTGTCCTATTCTCCAGCCAATTCTTTACCCAGGCTGTCATCTTGGAACCCACTCCCAGGCTGGCTAACTTGTATATTAATCTTTGTGTGTGGACTGTGTCAAATGCTCTTGCTAAAGTCTAGGTAGGCCATGTCCACAGCCCTCCCTGATCTACTACTTTGCTCACCCAGTCAAAGAAATCTATCAGATTCATCTGGCATGACCTTCCTGCTGTGAATCCATGCTGCCTAGGGTCCCAGCCCTCTGGCCTCTAGATACTCGACAATTCTTTCCTTCAGAAGTGATTCCACCATTTTCCCTATCACTGAGGTTAAACTAACAGGTCTGTAGTTTCCTGCTTCTGCCTTGCTCCCACTTTTGTGAAGGGGAATCACATCTGCCCTCCTCCAGTCCTCGGGTACCACCCCATCCTCCCATGATTTGTTAAAAAGGGTAGTCAGTGGTGTCACTAGTTCTACCCTTAGTTCTAGTACCTAGTGGATAGATCACAGTGTTCCTTGGCAGCATGACCAGTGACTTGGAACTATATTTGACAGGTCGGGTTTGATTTTCAAATGCCTGAGAATGCCGCAAGCCTCTGGTGTGCAAATTATATGGTGTACAGACTTGTAGCGTTCTCCTGGCACCGATTAGGATTTTCACTCTCGGCACTGTAACCCACAAGTTAGACTGTCTCCCCCCCCCTTGGTCTAACGTTCAGCATGCTGTGGACCATTTCTACGAGGCTTGAGCCAAATATCTGGAAATTGGGAGCAGTTGCATCAAAGGTATATGGCACAGCTGCGCCAAGGAACAGGGTTGATAGGGCTTGATGCAAGTCCTGCATCACCCTTTGAAAATTGAGCCCACAGTGTTACTTATTGGACAGATCTCCAGCCTGTAAGCCAGGAGACCATGTTTCAATTCCTGCCAGAACCATTGTGGAAATGTTGCAATGTTCACCAGCAAACTGTAAGGAATCACACTTCCCCTTTCTAGAATTACTATGCAGACTTTTCACTCCTCCTCCCAAAGTCAAAAGTCCAGAATATCATGCCACTGCCTACTTTTTGTGTTGAGCCCTCCTATATCTAGTGTTGAACAGAAAATATTGAGTATCTTTAACGAGGCGCTGAGTCTTTTTCCTGTCCCACTGGCACTACTGAGCCCCAGTCAAAGTTATTCTATACTATTGGACTTGATGTCAATGTGTACAGGCCCCATGAGAGGAATTCCAGACCCTGAGGAAAGTTCAGACTCTGGAGCACCTATGCAGCTGTGTACAGTAGCATGCCGGGTAGACTGGGCCCCTCTTTGGTGCCGAGCCCTAGGAATTATCCCCAGCTCCCCCACCCTCTCAAGGGCCCTGAATGTGTGTATGTTTTCTGACAGTAGCTGACAAGGTAAGGCAGTACAGTGGATGATGCTAGCAAATGGGGCAAACATGCATGGGACTTTCTTTTTGTGCAAAGAAAGGCATGTTAAAATATAATGGCTTGTTTCCAGGTGTGTCCTGAGGGGTGGGTTGCATGGACCTGTTTTATTGAGCAGGGGAGTATTGGCCATGATGCCAGTGAAACTCCCCTAGTCCAAATTGCTCTGCAACTCATAGACTACATCTCTCAAATTCCTGGTTCTCAAATAAATAAAACAAAAAGCATTGACTTGGGACTATGAACTGCTTCCCCCTGAGGTTTCTGTGGTAGCTGACATTAAGATTTCTGAGACCCTCAAAATAATTCTCCAAGCAAAAGAGGTCCATATTATTAAACACTTTCTCTTGCCCATCTTCATTTATTTGAGCCATGTTTATCCTCTACCAATCAATTCTGAAACACATATACATAATCTTTTTAATTCAACTTTTGTGGGGCAGTCACCTGAATCCAGTGAAGTGGCATATAATTTATTTGCCCCTAAAACTGAGAGGCTTGAATATGACTGAATTTTTTTTTCATTCTCTTTTTATTAATATTACTATTAAACCAGATCTCACTGCTCACTCTGTTCCCTGGCATGATTGACTTTGGGAAGCATGCACACCTATTCTTGAATAAATGGAATACTACTGCTCCTAAATGCCCACAGAACATGGTTTTACCGCAGTACATTTTACCAACTTTAAAAACAAAAGTTGAATTTTAGCAATCTTTCTCCTTAAAAAAGCCACAGTTTTATCAGGGAATTATATCTCAAGTCCATCTGCAAGTGTCAGAAATTAAAAAGTGTAATCTCTCTAAAATACCCCTTGTCACAGCACAGTTGGTGGACACCAGAGTTCCCTACCGGATGTGGGGTGTTGTTTAGCTGTGCTGTCATGGTTGGCTTGGTGTCAGAGGGAACCATAAGCACAAACATGTTGACGAGTGTCTGTGTCCATAATCTGAGTGCTCAACACAAATTGAGACAGGAACATTTCCATTCTGATAGTGAGTTTGCTAAAGGCTTTTGCTTCAGACTTCTAGTCGGGTGAAATCACCTGACTAGATTTTAATTGCAGGTGAGCCCCTACTGGAATTCTGACTAGTCACAGTCCAGCCAGTGTGACTCTGGGGAGTTGTCAGCAGTACAGGGGAGTGCAGTTGCTGGTGTTGAGAAATGGGGTAGGTTTTGTTGTTGGTGGTGATGGGGTGGAGGAGGGACTGTGCTGAAACAGTGTAGTTCCCAGGAGAATCCTCTCCACAGCAGTTGCCCCTGTGACTGGTGCAGATGCCTGAGGTGCTAAGTTCACCCTTGGTGCTGTTGTCACCTCCAACCCCGCGAGTCACATTTTTCCACCTGCTGCTGCTACTGCACCTATTGGTGCCACTTCCCTTGACTCATGGGCCAGAATGAAATTCACCACTGAGATAAGTGCAGGTTAAATGAAGCACATGGTAGAAACAGAGGAGGGTTTCTGAAGTCAAGTATAAAGAAAACAGAAGTTCATAACCCCATTGAAATACATTGAACTGCATATCTGTAGCTTCAGTTCTTGGTCTGGCCTTAAAGAGTCTGTGTGTCTGCGCTCCAGAGAGGATGACAGTGTTGTACCCCCCATGAGTAAACAAGGGCAGGTGGGGGGGGATAGGGTGGTGGATGCTCTGTGGGAGGGCCAGGTGGGGGTAATGAACATATGTAAAATACATCAGTGGATGTTTTTTTTTTTTTTTGTTTACAGGTACAAGAAAAAAAGATGACACTGCTGATCCCCAATCACGACACTGTGGGAATTGGCCACCCCAGTGTTATAATTAAGTGGGAAATTACATTGATGGAGTTTTTTTTTACTTGAAAAACAAATGAAAAAGACCAACAGCAATGATCCCCGATCATGACACTAGGAGACTGGGCACACCCCCATGTCATAAAAAAGATGGACTGATCCTCTATCCTGACACTGGGGGATTAGGCACCCCCAGAGTCATAAAACAAGATGAACTGATCCCTGATCCTGATACTAGGGGATTCAGCACCCCCAGTTAAAAGACTGACTGATCCCCGATCCTGATACTTGGGGATTGAGCACTCCCAGTGCCATAAATAAAGATGGACTGATCCCTGTTCCTGACACTATGGAATTTGGCATCCCCAGTATCACAGTTACTTTTCTGGGGGCCAATCACTGCTGCATTATAACTGGAGTACAACACTGTAGTTAAACAAGCATTTGTCAATGCCTAATGTTTGCTTACTGGTACAGGTATTGGCATTGGTAGTGCAGGAGTTAGAGAGATGCATAATAGGAATAGTAGTGAGGTACTGAAGAAGTGTATGTTAATGAGTATAGAGTTACATAGGTAAGAAGTAGGTTGAAAATATATGTATGAAGAACATCAGGGGGAGGTGTAAAGGAGGTAATGATAGTTTTAAAAAACTACTCAGAAGGAAAACTCCAGGGGTAGATGGCCTTTCACGTGAATGTTATATTGCTTTAGCACAAGAATTTGCCGCTTGAATAGAAAAGACTGTGTGGTTTGGCCTCCATCTGCACATTTGTGGGCATCATTTCCTGCCTCCCCATTCATTGGTCAAAGCAGCCATTTTTAAAAGAAAAAAAAGAAAAACATAGCTTGAACTAAGTGAATGGATATGTTACAGCAGGGGTCAGTTGGAGGCTTTGTAATTTTTTCATATTTTGACCCCAAATGTTAAATATAGTCTTTTTGTCACTCCACCTCATGAACCGTGTAGGTGAAAAATTTCAAATCTGTGGGAAAACGGCATTCCACACCACAGGTGCAAGAACACATTATGGGCAGTATTTGAAAAATGGCAGCTGTACTGTTTATGAGGTGGTGTGATAAAATGGCTATACTGAAAATTTGGGGTGAAAATATTGAAAATGACCAAAGTTACACATGTTCGTAGAATTTGGAATGACTAGGTATAACTCGGCCATTTTTTGGAGTTGTTTCACCAAATTTTCAACATGGCTTTTTTGGGAACCCAACTCATGAAGAGTGCCACTGTCATTTCATGCACTTGTGCCAAAATGTGATTTAGCACAGCGACTGTGCCATTCTGCGCCACTGGTGTGAAAAAACATTTTAGGGAGGATGTGAACAATAACATCTGTACTGTTCATGAGGAGATGTGAAAAAATGGCAATGTTGAAAATCTGTAGTGAAAATATTGAAAATTGGGTAAGTTAGGAGCGTGCATAAAAACAGGGCAAAGCACATCAATAACATGGTCATGTTTTAGAATTTGTTCACCAAATTTTCAACTTGGCCTTTTTGGGACCTCCCTTCATGAACAGTGGCACTGTGATGTTGTTGATCCATCACAAAAGTTGATTTAGCACAGCAACCGTGCCATTCTACACCACAGGAGTGAAAACATGCTTCAAGCAGGATATGAAAAATGATAGCTGTACTGTTCATATGGAGGTGTGAAAAAATGGCAATGTTGAAAATCTGGAGTGAAAATATTAAAAAACGGTGAATTTAGGAGCATACATAAAAGTGCACAACACACGCTCCTAACACAGTCATTTTTACGTTCGCGTGTGCGCATGCGCAAGGAACGTCTTGGGAGAATGGGACACTTTGGAGGTGTGTCCCTCCTGTGCAATCCCCTGCTCCATTGAGCAGAGTGTGATGATCCTGCACCAATCGGATGCGTTGCTGTGTATGACAGCGGTGGTCTTCTCTTCAAGAAAACCACCGCTGTGTGTAACAGCGTCATCACGCCCCAAATCTTTGGTGCCACGCTGGGGCCACACAATGGCAAACATCCTCGTCATCTGCGGCAGAAATTGCCCAATCCCGTCAGCTACGGCCCCCCAGCTATCTTCTGCCATGCTGGGAGCCCACCCCAGCATGGAAAACGCCCCTGCCATCTTTTTTTAGAAACCTGTAAATTAAAAACGGTCCCACGGCGCTTCTCCCTTGCCCCCCTCCCACAACTGGCACCCACCCACTGCACACCCTGCCTCCCCACACACCCCCTCACCCCATACTTACCTCCGGAGCTCAGCGCAACGATCATTGCTGGACCGGGAACACGTCTGCACTCTTCAAAGGCGACCACGAACTGAGAAAATGCCGGTAAGCTGTATAATGGGCTAGATGGGTTTTTTCAACTTTGTTGCATATCTCAGGCATTTTTTGGAATTTTTGCAGCAAATTTTCAACATGGGGTTTTTGGGACCCGTTCTCATGAATTCTGTCACTGTCATGGCGTTATTCGGGCCCAAAGGGTGATGTCGCAGTCACTGTGCAAAATCACCTTTCAGGCCCGATTAATGAAATGACAGTGCCAGCGTTCATAAGGTGGGCTCTCAAAAAGCCTATTTTGAAAATTTGGTGGAAAAATTCCTTAAAATTACCATTTTACTGAGTGCTACAGTTCCTATGCACGTGCTGAAGTTCACAAATTTTCAATATTTTCACTCCAGATTTTCATCATTGCCATTTTACCACACTTTCTTATGAGTAGTACAGCTGTCATTTTCACATCTCACCCAAAGCGTGTTTCCACCCATATTGCGCATAATGGCACAGTCAGTGTGCAAAATCAATGTATGGGACACATTAGGAAAATCACAGTGTCACTGTTCATGAGCAGAAATCTTAAAATGGCTATGTTGAAAATTTGCAAAAAATTCCTAAAATGACTGTTTGGCGAGCGCAGGTTGTGCAGTTCCTACGCACGCTCGTAAGTTCACGAATTTTCAATGTTTTCACTCCAGATTTTCAACATTGCCATTTTACCAGACCTCCTTATGAGCAGTACAGCTGTCATTTTTCTCATCCTACCCAAAACGTGTTTCCGCCCATGTTGTGCACAATGGCGCAGTCGGTGTGCAAAATCAATGTATAGGACACATTAAGAAAATCAGAGTGACACTGTTCATGAGCAGAGGTCTTAAAATCGTTATGTTGAAAATTTGGTAAAAAAATTCCTAAAAATGACTGCTCTACGAGCGTGCGTTGTGCAGTTCCTCATACGCTCATAAGTTCGCGAATTTTCAGTGTTTGTACTCCAATGACTTCCAAATACCTAAACAGCACATAGAAGCAAGCAACATTTGGTATTGACAAATGCTTGTACTTCTTTGTCACTGATTTTTTTAAGTCATGTCCAAGTGCCAAATACCACTGCAAATACCTGCAAGCAAATTTTCGGCATTGACAAATGCTTGTTTGGAATTTTTTCACAAAATTTGCAACATGAGCTAGCTAGGACCCCGACTTATAAACACTGGTACTGTTGTTTTGTTAATCAGTCCTGAAAGGTGATTTCACCAGCGATTGCAAAATCACCTTTCAGGACCAATTAACAAAATGACAGTGGCAGTGTTCATGAGGTGGGGGGTCCCAAGAACCCCATGTTGAAAATTTGGGGTCACAATTCCCCCCAAAAATGGCTGAGATATCAACCTAAGTTGACCCACCCCCCATTGACTCCCATTATTGGGTATGTGTCATGGTCAGTGACACCAACACAGTGAACTACATACTGTACTTGTTGACAAAGTCAACAGTTTACTGACAGGTCGCTGTGTTGGTGCACCTGACACAGGGGCGCACTGTCTTCAGGTCCTGCACCCCCTCCTAAAATCAACTCTGATTTGGAGTTGATTATCTAAAGTATTGGGGGGGTGCGGATGGGCAGAGCCTCCACATGGGAAGTTTGGGGCAAAGCCCCCCCCATGAAAAAATGGACCAGGAGACAATCAGGATTTATGTCAACCACAACTTGCAGTCAACAAAAAATCCTGTCACTGTGGTGCCAGTCAGCAAATGTGTTGTCAAACCAGCATTGTAGAGCACCATTATTGGGCTTACCTTTGATTCTTCAGTTTGGGATTTGGCTTTGAAGAGTGCAGATGCATCCTAGTCAGGAGAAGATAACAGCACTGACCTCCCAGAGGTAAGTATAGGGTAAGGGAGGGTGCAGGGAGGTGGTGCGCACAGGGAGGGTTAGCATGTGGGAGAGGGATGGGGAGATGATGATAAACTGTTTTTTTTTTTTTTACAGGCTTAACAAAAAAGACATTGGGGACAGTTTTCTTTTTTTTTAACAGGTTATAAAAATTTGCTGCAGGGAATGGAGAGAGCGGGGCAGGCAGTAGCAGTGGGAGGGAGATGGAGCTTTTCTTTGCTGCCAGGATGGGGAACAGAGCTCCTGCCACTCTTGAGGACTGACCTTTTCTTAAATCTGTTGCAACAGTTCTTCTGTTTCTTAGCCTAATCCATCCTTTACTATTTCTAGTCCATAAAGTTGGCCACCTATGGCACCCCCTTCCCTTTCTTGACTATGCTATAGTGTCCTCTTTCATTTTCCTTTCCCTCTCAGGTCCTCGTACAGGGAGGTTAATGTGGTGACCTCCAACTGTATGTAAAACAAGAGGTTGTGTTTATTTTTGTTGGATTTAGTATGTAATAGCACTACTATGTCATAAAATACTTTGATGTATTGTATATAGGTTGTGTTTATGAAACCTGTAAATATTGAAAATACCATGACACTAAGTGTTTTTGATAAAGGTAAAAAGTACTTGTTGACTACTATAACAATTAAGTTAGTTGTGCTATTTAAAATGCATATAAATTGCTGTAAGTTGAACAAGTCTGACATTTCATGATGATTTGCATATATCCGAAACCTATATACAATACATCAAAGTATTTTATGACATAGTAGTGCTATTACATACCAACTCCAACAATAATAAACACAACCTGTTGTTTTACATACAGTTGGAGGTCACCACAATAACCTCCCTGTACGAGGACCTGAGAGGGAAAGGAAAATGAAAGAGGACACTATAGCATAGTCAAGAAAGGGAAGGGGGTGCCATAGGTGGCCATGCATATGTTGCATTATGGAAATATGTATAATTTTGTATTTCTTTGAAACTTGATTTTTTGTCAGTGCCCCTTGTGGTAACCCTTCTTTCAGTGCTTCTGCACTGAGGTTCCTTGTCTGTACCTTGTTTTTGTTTTGTCTTTTTAAGCCCCCCACAACCCAAGCATACAAGGTCCTCATAGGGATGAAGGGTTTTCACTGAAAGGTTTAGCTCAGAGATCAGTGAGTCAGTAGGTTCTGGCTAAGTGCAGAGAAAGGACATACATAATCTGTTGCTGCAAACTGATGTACTGAAGAAGCGATATGCCATTGCTTAAGGTTATCTACTGCATATTGAATAAATATCACACAGAGATTGTGTGTTGAACTTGAAGTTCAGTGTCTTGTCCATCTGTTATGCCACAACCCCTCCACAGGGATCAGGGTGGGCAGCAGCAGTAGGAGGGAAAGGGACATTTTCTTTGCTGCTGGGATGGGGAGTAGAAGGAGCGGGGTGGGCAGTAGGAGGGAGAGGGAGGTTTTCTTTGCTGCTCAGATGGGGATTTCAGTGTTGGTCTGGGCCTGGGGGCAGGCACAGGTGGGGAGCAGCAAGGGGATTTCGGTGCTGGTCTGGGGGTGAGTAGGTCTTGTTTGGGGGTTGGTACCCATGGGAAGCAGCAAGGGAATTTTGGTGCTGATCTGGGGGTGAGTAGGTCTTGTTTGGGGGTGGGTACCCATGGGAAGCAGCAAGGGAATTTCAGTGCTGGTCTGGGGGCCAGCACTGCTTGTCTGGGGTCAGGTACCCATGGGAAGCAGCAAGGGAATTTCAGTGCTGATCTGGGGGTGAGTAGGTCTTGTTTGGGGGTGGGTACCCATGGGAAGCAGCAAGGGAATTTCGATGCTGATCTGGGGGTGAGTAGGTCTTGTTTGGGGGTGGGTACCCATGGGAAGCAGCAAGGGAATTTCGGTGCTGATCTGGGGGTGAGTAGGTCTTGTTTGGGGGTGGTACCCATGGGAAGCAGCAAGGGAATTTCGGTGCTGATCTGGGGGTGAGTAGGTCTTGTTTGGGGGTGGGTACCCATGGGAAGCAGCAAGGGAATTTTGGTGCTGATCTGGGGGTGAGTAGGTCTTGTTTGGGGTGGGTACCCATGGAAGCAGCAAGGGAATTTCAGTGCTGGTCAGGGCCAGCACTGCTTGTCTGGGGTCAGGTACCCATGGGAAGCAGCAAGGGAATTTCAGTGCTGATCTGGGGTGAGTAGGTCTTGTTTGGGGTGGGTACCATGGGAAGCAGCAAGGGAATTTCGATGCTGATCTGGGGGTGAGTAGGTCTTGTTTGGGGTGGGTACCCATGGGAAGCAGCAAGGGAATTTCGAGTGCTGATCTGGGGTGAGTAGGTCTTGTTTGGGGTGGGTACCCATGGGAAGCAGCAAGGGAATTTCGGTGCTGATCTGGGGGTGAGTAGGTCTTGTTTGGGGGTGGGTACCCATGGGAAGCAGCAAGGGAATTTTGGTGCTGATCTGGGGGTGAGTAGGTCTTGTTTGGGGGTGGGTACCCATGGGAAGCAGCAAGGGAATTTCAGTGCTGGTCTGGGGGCCAGCACTGCTTGTCTGGGGTCAGGTACCCATGGGAAGCAGCAAGGGAATTTCAGTGCTGATCTGGGGGTGAGTAGGTCTTGTTTGGGGGTGGGTACCCATGGGAAGCAGCAAGGGAATTTCGATGCTGATCTGGGGGTGAGTAGGTCTTGTTTGGGGTGGGTACCCATGGGAAGCAGCAAGGGAATTTTGGTGCTGATCTGGGGTGAGTAGGTCTTGTTTGGGGGTGGGTAACCATGGGAAGCAGCAAGGGAATTTCGGTGCTGGTCTGGGGGCCAGCACTGCTTGTCTGGGGTCAGGTACACATGGGAAGCAGCAAGGGAATTTTGGTGCTGATCTGGGGGTGAGTAGGTCTTGTTTGGGGGTGGGTACCCATGGGAAGCAGCAAGGGAATTTTGGTGCTGGTCTGGGGGCCAGCACTGCTTGTCTGGGGTCAGGTACCAGTGGGAAGCAGCAAGGGATTTTGCTGCTGGTCTGTGGGTGGGTACTGCTTGTCTGGGGTGGGTTCTTCCCCCTCCTACAACCCTTACATTGTCTGGAATGCTATCTCCCACATAAAAAATCCTAGCTCTCTTCCCTCCCATGGAATTAAGAAAATAAGGCCTTGCCCATGCTACAAATATGTTCGCATTTATTTCAGGGCGGGATCACTGTAATCGCAAACTCAACTATTGTCACATCTACAATGTTCCAAGGTAGGTAATTTATGCAGGGATCCCTTTTCTCAAAGCAAAATGTCTACAGGGCTACGCCCACTGCAGCCATAAAATAGTAATGGTTGGGGGTAGGTCAGTGGGGGGGGAGTGGTGATAAGTCAGAACCAATACAGCGAAAGTGCAAGCATGTTTAGAGTCCACAGTACCACAACAAAGACACTGCAAGCATATTCACAGTCCAATGCTTTTGCTGTGCAGGCGTGCAAGTTACCTCTGGAGGCAAAGGAATGCAATGGAGGCAGGAAGGAGGTCCTGAAATCAGTGCTCCCAGATCAGGCAAAGCATTTTCCTGTAGTGCACCTTAATTTTCCCTGTATTTTCACTGTAAAACTGAGATGAAATTCCTGTAGATTTTCCTGTATGCACAAATCAATGTAAGTACGCAATTGGTGTCATTGTGCCAGCCAATAAAATCACTAGGACAAATGTTCAGGCTGTTTTATGTGTTCTTATGTATTTTAAATCTAAAAAAATCACCTACAACATATCACATAACTACTCTACAACTATAAGAACTTTATATGTAACAATATAATACCATCTTGAGGTTCTGGGGAAATGCTAGAACCTATAAAGCTCAGTTCTCTAGGTTCACATGTCTCCAGAACCTCTTGAAGGTATTATAACTTTGTAATAATACAGTTCCTTATACAGTATTCTATTTATAGTATGAAATGCCTTAACTTCAAATTTATCCCCTTAATCATAGACTGATACATTTTGTGTTCTGCTCACAATGCATGAAAGGGGCATAGGGAGGCACAAAATGTGCATACCCCACCCTTGCCCCTGCAGTCCACGGACATGTGTGCCCATATTGGCATTCACCAATGCCGATCACCTATCCACGGTTCCTCCCTCAACGCACAGGATTCTGCAGGGTGGAGGGGGAGGAGACATCCCAGGCAGACATCCAATGGGATGCTCCCCTAGGACCCATAGTGGATCCCACGCATAAGATGGCATGGGTCTGGGGCTGTGCATGCTGATAGCATGCACCCAGACCAGTGCTGCACCCTCCAGTCCCAGTGCTGCCTCACATAAACTTTCTGGGCACTCATCCATCCAGCTGCCCCCTGCTACCTCCTGCTGCCCAGCAGTCGGGAGCAGCACAGTGTGCCCTGTCCTGGCCCCCTGGTGACCAAATGCCTGTGTTCATGGGGTCATGCTGTGGGTTATGGCAGGGGCTCCCTAGTGTACCCTGCACCACCCTCTGCACCCATGCGGCCAACACTATGCGGGTTAGTGAATACACGTAGTGCTGGCACACCCCCGGAACATCCCCATCGTCGTGGAGCTGTCTGCAGACGTGGGGGATCAGGTGCAGTGGGTCTGCATATGCCCCCTTTGTGCATGCCATGCAGGGGGCACTGGGGGCGTGGAGTAGCTACTCACCCCAGATACGCGTGCATAGCCACTCCACACCAGTCGTGCATTGGGCCTACAACTCTGTGTACCTGTAGCGCTCCATTAATAAACATTATTTCAGTGTATTGTTGTGTTTTTCATTAGCACGCTTAAGCATCCCCCTACACACACACACACACACACACACACACACACAGAGCTTTGTGCACCAAACTCAGAGGTAAAAACAAATATTCCCTTTTTTTTCATTTAATTACTAACCTTAGGCCAGACCAGGGTCTATGGGTCCCTTCTGATCTCACATATAATTCATAACTCCTGCTTATCTTGATGAAGACACCCCCATACTTTTCCTAGGTTTACAATTAAATGGAAACATTGTCTAATTTTTTTTCAAATAACCTCAACCTCTAGGCTGGTCAGAAGAAGTGCTGCCTTAGTGATCTTTTTAAAAACACAACTCTGCTCTGTGCACCAAACAAGCCAATTAGCACTTAAGCACTCTTTGTGTCCCCATCACGCTTTAAAGCCCACCATCATTGAGTCTCTTTTGTCTGGCTCACTTTTTGCACTTCAAGGGCCAGATATTCAAAAGGGTTGCGCCATGCGCAATAGGGTTGCGCCTGCACAAGTCCAAACTTGCTCCATTCTGCGATATTCAGCAGGAGGCAGTTGCGCCACAGAAAACATGCTGAGCAACAGCGCAATGCAAATGAATGCATGCTGAACTGGAGGGAGGAACCATGCATAAACTGCACAGCCCGATATTCAGCGGGCTGTGCAGAGTTATCTGACGCAACCCCAACACCACCTGCAGGACTTTGAGCCAAAAAAGGCTTAAGTCGAGAGCCACCCACAGGTGAGCTGCTGTATTGCAGGGTGCAACACAGCAGCTGCCACCTGTGGCGTGGCTAACCAGTCCTGTGCCCCCCCGCAGCCCGATCGCGGGCATAGTGTACTCCCCACCAGCCCGATCTGGGCATCAATGTAGCTCCCCCTCCTCCGTTCATATCCCTGGTGGTCCAGTGGACCGAAATGCCCGATCATGGCGGTATGTTTAATAACTCCACCCCTCCCATTCACATCCCTGGTGGTCCAGTGGACGAAATACCCAATCACAGGCGGTATGTGTGATAAACCCCCACCCCTCCGAACATAGCCCTGGTGGCTAGTGTCCCCACCCTACCCACCCACGAAGCCCCACCACCCGCTCCCCGGCGGCGGCGGGCGGAAGCATCCACCCGCCTGCCGCCCGCGCGCCGCCGACTGACTGCCGGTAGGAGCTGCACTGCCAGTGGTGCACAGCAAGAGCCAATGGGCGTGCAGCCATACCGTATGACAGTCCAGATTTGTGAATGATTCATTCACAAAACTGGACTGTCATATCTGACTATGAGCTGCCCATTGGCTCTTGCTCTGCACCAATGAAGTGCGTAGCCTACTGTCGGTCGAGCGGCAGAGGGCGAGGTGGGATGCTGCCGCGCCCGGCTGCGGGGGCGGGTGGTGAGGCTTCGTGGGTGGGTAGGGTGGGGACACTAGCCACCAGGGCTATGTTCGGGGGTGTTTTTATCACACATACCGCCCATGATCGGGCATTTCAGTCCACTGGACCACCAGGGATGTGAACGGAGGGGGGGGAGTTATTATACATACCGCCCGCGATCGGGCATTTCGGTCCACTGGACCACCAGGGATATGTACGGGAGGAGGGTGGGGAGCCACATTGATGCCCGCAATCGGGCTGGTGGGGTACACTATGCCCACGATCGGGCTGCAGGGGGCGTCGGTCCCCGACGGCTGCTGCCTGGCAGGGCGCCAGGCGCAAGTCCTCGGGGATCGCACCTACATGCTAATGGCATGCAAATGGGGACATAATCACATGCAAATGGCGCCCCTGCACCTTGCATGAATTATAGCCCCATGTGCATGTCACCTTTTGAATATCATGATTTTGCGCATGGCGCAATGGTACTTGCGCCACCGCAAGTTGAATGCTCCACTCTGTCAACTTGCGGTGGCACAAGTTCCACTGCGCCATGCACAGTGGCTGTGGCTGGGGGGTGATATTCAAAGGAGTTGCTCAATAGCTCAACTCTTTGAATATCGCCCAGGACACACCCCAGCGCAACTATTTTGCACAGCTCAAGGGCTTGCGCCTATGAATGGCGCAGTTTGAATATCCAGCCCCATGTGTTTAAAATAGACACATTTGCAAAACAAAAGGTTTGTTTGCCTTGGTGGTTCAAGGTGCTGCTTCCCTCAAGCAACAATTAAGCACTCTTTCTTGCACCCTCCCCAAAGCATAACACCATCAAGTGGTCAGTCTTTTGCCTGACTCATTTTGCACTTAAAATGAGTTTAAAATAGACTAACCTGATGCTGCCCACAAGAAGGCTTGTTTACCTTCACTGGCTTAGGCTCTGCTAGTCCAGAACAGTGGCATTTGAGATGCAGCTCGGCTGACTCAACGGTGTTGTTGTTTTGAGTGGGGCTACATGGCAGGTGTTTGGATCATGCAGCAGCTCACTGGTTCCTGATCAGAAGATCTGAATTCATCCTTAGAAAGATGTACTGCCAGCATATTACCTTTCTACCCCAGAGAAACACAGGCTGCAAATGTACCAACAGAATTGCTTAGTGTAGCAAAGTCAGCAAACTGAGCACCAATTGGAGGGCTCTGTCTGGATCTTGGCAGCCATGAGATTCATAGTGGACATTTTCCTGTAGTGTTTGCCCATTTCCCCAGACATTTTAAAAATAAAAGATTTCCTTCCCGTATCCTGTTTTTGTAGTAAAAATCCCTTAAAATACCGGAAACCCTGTAGATCTGGGAGCACTGTGAAATAAAATGGATTCACAAAGGCATGTGCAGAGTTGCACAGTGATCATACAGATGTGCTACTGAAGGAGGATTGGCAATCCTGTATTTTTGTTGTCAGTATCCATGCACTACCAGGGTGCAATTCAGTGTTAGAGCCAACTGCTGAGGGTGGATGATTGAGTGGCCATCAGACCAACCAATGGATTGCCAGCCAGTAACCAGTGCAATATATAAGGAAAAGATAAGTTGTGTGAAGTGACCAAGAACTGATGAGCATATATCTAAATTGCTACCAAATTCATAGTGCACTAAGAGTATACACTACAATGTACACTTTCTCTCCAAAGCTTTACACATTTTTGCCAATAGTTGTGAAGCATTTCAGGACACACACAATTTAACAACATCAAAAAGCAAGGGCTTCGGAAACATGTGACGAGGGGGGTGGCAGCACTGTGACTTTTTTAACCCCCAATTTAAATGCCCTTTAAGCCTAACAACAATTTGTTTTTTAAGAGTAAGCTACTGTCTTGAAGTGTGGACACAAGACTCTAAGCAGCATTATTATTTTGAAGTGTGGACACAGAAATTTCAATTTTCAGCTCCACTTTTAAGTGCCTTGCAAGCCTGAGAAATGTTCCATTTGAATCGAATGCACCCTGCCCTGCCTGCCATGCACAAAATACCAAAAGAGCCGAGGTGTTTAATTGCTTTGAGATTGCTGTCTGACTCTGGAAGGGAACAGGAACTCAAGATGTATAAAATAAAATTCATCTGTGTTAAAAATAACATCTTGACTTCCTGCTTCTCTCTACAAATGTGCCAGAACAAGCCTAACAAGCATTTGTCAATGCCGAATGTTTGCTTGCTGGCATTGGCAGTGGTAATGTAGAAGTTACAGAGCTGCGTAATAGGAATGGCAGTGAAGTACAGAACTGAAGCCAACCCCACCACCACCCTGCAGAGAGTGACAGGCATTGGGGTGTGCATTTGGGTCATCAGGCATAACAGCCTCGCCATTTCACCACACCCCACCCTGCAGACACTGACAAGTGTCACGGTGTTCCTTGGGGTCTTTGGCCCTTATGCGCACCCCATTTCATTAGGAAATGCGGTGAGATAGGTGCGATATAGGTGAATGGGGTGAACTTTGGGGCTGAAGAGTCCAAGGCATACCTCGATGCCTCTCACTGGCTGCAGGGTGTGGAATGGTATGAGCATTACAGGCAAGAATCCCAAGTCACACCCCTGATGCCTGTCATTCTCTACAGGGTTGGGCATTATGGTTGGAAACCCTAATACCTCAGGCATTCGTTGGTATTTTCACTCCAAATTTTCAACATGTTTTTTTGTGACCCCACCTCATGAACAGGGGGAATATCAGTTTGTTAGCTGAAAGCTGCTTATGCACAGCGATCAGGCATTTAGCACCACAGGTGCAAAAACATTCGAACAGGGCGTAAAAATGACAGCTGTACTGTTCATGGGGAGTGTAAAAAATGGCAATGTTGCAAATCTGCAGTAAAAATATTTAAAAAATGGTGAAGTCATGGCGTACATAGAAACTATGCAATGCACCCGCCAATATAATTAGGTTGGGGATATTTTACAGCAGATTGTCAACTCAGGCATTTTGGTGCCTCCGATCATGAACAGTGTCACTGTGATTTTCTTTATCTGTCCTGAACAATGATTTCCCACAGCGACCATGCATCTCAGCGCTGAAAGTGTGAAAACACACTTCAGCCATGTTGTGAAAAATGACAGCTGTACTGTTCATAAGGAAGTGTGAAAAAATGCCACTGGTGAAAATCTGGACTGAAAATATTACAAAGTCATGAACTTACGAGGGTGCATGGAAACTGCTCATTGTTCACTCGTAACACAGTCATTTTATGGACTTTTGTCACCAAATTTTCAACATAGCCATTTTAAGACCTCTGCTCATGAACAGTGTAACTATGATTTTCTTAATCTGTCCTAAACATTGCTTTCACACACCAACAGCACCATTGTGTGCTACATGTGCGAAAACACATTTTGGGCGACATATGGAAAATGGCAGCTGTACTTTTCATAAGGAAGTGTAATAAAATGGCAATGTTGAAAATCTGGAGTGAAAATATTAAATTTGTAAACTTACGAGCATGCATAGGAACTGCGCAACGCACGCTCGTAAAACAGTCATTTTTAAAAATGTTTTCACCAAATTTTCAACATAGCCATTTTAAGACCTCTGCTCATGAAGAGTGTCGCTGTGATTTTCTTAATGTGTCCCATACATTGATTTTGCACATACTGCGCCATTGTGCACTACATGGGTGGAAACACATTTTGGGCAAGATGTGAAAAATGACAACTATACTGCTCATAAGGAGGTGTGGTAAAATGGCAATGTTGAAAATCTGGAGTGAAAATATTGAAAATTCGCGAACTTACGAGAGTGCGTAGGAACTGCGCAATGCACCCTCGTAAAACAGTCATTTTTAGGAATTTTTTCACCAAATTTTCAACATAGCCATTTTAAGACCTTTGCTCATGAACAGTGTCACTGTGACTTTCTTAATTTGTCCCGTACATTGATTTCGCACACCGACTGTGCCATTGTGCGCTACATGGGCGGAAACACATTTTGGGTGAGATTTGAAAAATGACAGCTATACTACTCATAAGAAGGTATGGTAAAATGGCAATGTTGGAAATCTGGAGTGAAAATATTGAAAATTCGTGAACTTACGAGCATGCATAGGAGCTGTGCAACGCACGCTTGTAAAACAGTCATTTTTAGGAATCTTTTCACCAAATTTTCAACATAGCCATTTTAGGACCTCTGCTCATGAACAGTGTCACTGTGATTTTCTTAATTTGTCCCGTACATTGATTTCGCACACCGACTGCGCCATTCTGCGCTGCAGGGTGAAAACACATTTTGGGTGAGATGTGAAAAATGACAGCTGTACCACTCATAAGAAGGTGTGGTAAAATGGCAATGTTGAAAATCTGGAGTGAAAATATTGAAATTTCATGAACTTATGAGCCTGCGTAGGAACTGCGCAATGCACCCTCGTAAAACAGTCATTTTTTGGAATTTTGGTACCAAATTTTCAACATGGGGTTTTTGGAATCCCTTCTCATGAATGATGTCACTGTCATGGCAGTATTCAGGCCTGAAGGGTGATTTCACAGTCACTGCACAGTCACTGCGCGAAATCACCCTTTGGGCCTAATAACCTCATGACAGTGACATAATTCATGAGAAGAATCCCAAAACCCCGTAAAAATTTAATTAAATCCCAAAAATGCCCGAGATATGCAATAAAGTTGAAACCCCCACGTAACCCATTATACAGCTTACCGGCATTCCCTCAGTTCCGATCGGCTTTGAAGAGTGCAGGCGTGTTCCGGTCCACGAAGATCGTTGCACCAGAGTCCAGAGGTAAGTATGGGGTGGGGGTGTAGGAGAGCTGGGTGCGCGAGGTGGGTGGGTCGCGGGTTGTGGGAGGGGGTTGGGAGGCGTGCCATGAGACAGTTTTATTTTACAGGTTTAAAAACAAAAAGACATCGTGGGACATTTGCCAAGCTGGGGTGGCTCCCAGCGTGGCACAAGGACTTGAGGGTCGTTCAGCCAACGGGGGATTGGGCACCACCGTCGGCAAAATAAAAAAAAAATTCCGGGACCATTTGCCACGCTGGGGTGGGCTCCCAGCGTGGCACAAGGACTTGGGTGGGGCGTTCAGCCAACAGGGGATTGGGCACCCCCAACGGCCAAAGGACTACAGTGCTTGCCACGCTGGGGTGGGCTCCCAGCGTGGCACCTACAACTGGGGGGGTGGGGGACGCAGCTCAGCAACTGGGGTGGGATGCAGCTCAGCCGACGGGGATTGGGTACCCCGTCGGCTATGCAATCTTGAGACGCCCGTCTGTCATGCATGGGGGGAGCTGGCGTGAGCAGCCGATATCTTATCGGTGCTCACTCAAGTGTACTCCCCTTTCAACTGTATGCCACTGCATTTTGGAGCATGTCATAGACAGCTCCAAAATGCATTGGCTCACAGGGGCCGCGCCTGCCAGCCCACTGACTGAATTGGAGGGGGAGGTGACACACCTCCGAAATCTCAGATGAAGGCACTATGTTTCTTGCACATGTGTGCAAGCAAACATAAAAATGTGTCTTGCCTTCTTTGAACTGGTTGCATCCCTCTCTGCCACACAGAAAACAAAACTAGAGAGGTAATCTTCTGATTGCCTTGTTGTCTTTGCTCCTATTGAATAGGTGTCAAGTGGTTCTTGAACAGGGGAGCCACTGGAAAGGGGGGTGGGTTGTTAATAGTAAACCTATAAGGGCAAAATATATTTTGTTTAAAGAACAAAGGTTTCCAGCATCCATCCTTCAGATCTTGAAGAGGCTGCTACAGATTGGTGGTGGTGAGAACGGTGAAGAGGGCAAAAAGATTAGTTTTGCACGTTGTTGAACTCTGTGCTGCTGCCATGTGCTGCAAGTAAAGTAATGTGGATCTGGGGGATAGAGGTGTCTAGTCAGCAAGGCAATAGTAATTTTCTACTTCTGCTCTACTGTTTTTCTATTTTTAATTGACTTCACCTACTTTACAATCTACAACTTCTAACTTGTGTGACTATGTTTAAATGAACTGCAATATTAATTCTACTTGTGTTGGGATTTTTTTGTATGTCTGGCTGTCATTTTAATATTGTTTTCTGTCCGAGCTTAGGCAGGAGATAAATAGCAAGTAGCTGCAGAACAGAGAGCAGAGACTGGATTGTTGTCTGGCTAGCTACAGTATACTGGCTACCCTGTAGTGGTTACAGAAGCTTAATTGCAGTGCTGGTCATTTCCTAGTTAAAACCAAATATCATTTGGTATGCAGCAGGCTGCTTATTTTTTTTATTAAATTACATAGATATAGATTTATTTTAATGGTGGTCATTCTCAAACTGTAAAACTGATATTTAAGGAATGATATAGCCTACAGAGGGCACTGGCTAAAATTACATAGAGGATAATGCCTGAGTAACAATGGTTAACTACAATGTAATCACCTCCAGCCGTTGCCAGGATGACCAAGTAAACCTCAAGAGCGCAGCTCGAGAGTTTTACAGTTATCATGGCAACTGCGAGAGGTGATTACATGCATGGTTGACCACTGTTACTCAAGCATTGTATTTTATAGTGTATGGAAAAACTAGCCACTGTAGGGGAGAAAAATAGATTTTTTCAATGTGCATTCTCCTGCTCGGCTATGAATGTCTCCTGGTTTGAATGTTAAGCAACTGAAGTACTGAAATTAGCCATTGCGATCTATACTGCAGCGGGTCTATAACTGTTTGAATGGAATGTGTGTGTTTTGAAAGAATGCCCAAGCAGCAGATCACCTTCCCTTTCCAAGAATTTGACAGGTGGTGACATACCTGGAAACAATTTTGCTTGAGTAAAAATATTAGTGATTTTCAAAGCTATCGGCAATTAAGAAATGAATATAAGATAAAATTAAGGTTATGTTAATCTGATTATTATACAAAACAACACAATCTAAATTCGTCAAATCCAAAAAAATTCTGGTCTTCAATCAAATCTTTGGTGTCTCCTCCCATAGATGTACAATCAGGTGAGTTCCTTGTTGAAGGAGTTACAATAAAAGATCCACAAGAAATAAGTACAGCCTTTTTACAACAATTTTTGGATATGGGTAAATATAGTGTAGATAAGGATGATCAGGACTTAAAGAACACAGTTATAGCATTTCAAAATGATTTAATATTTCATTTTAAAGAAATAGAGCCCGATCAGGTACTGACAATTTTGAAGAAAATTCCTTTAAAAAAATGTTGGAATTGATGATATGCTGCCAAGGTTTTTGAAGTTAATATCTTCATACATTTATAAGCCTTTGACAAAAATATTTAATTTGTCCTTAGAAATAGGGATCCTTCCACAACAATGGAAAAAAACCCGTAAGAAGACCAATTTTTAAGGGGAGAAATAGTAAAGATTTGGAGAATTACCACCCTGTTTCTCTTCTCCATCCTTTAGGTAAAATTTTAGAAAAGATAACAGAGGTACAAATTAGTGATTACTTACAATTGACTGGGCTTCAGGCTCCTGAGCAGCATGGCTTTAGGAAATTTCATAGTACAGGAACTGCATTGGCCAGGTTCACAAACCACATCAGTCAGGCTATGGAGAGGGGTGAGCTCACTGGTGCTGTTTTTGTGGACCTGTCCAAGGCATTTGACCTTGTTGACCATCACCTGCTGCTCAGGGGCCTAGCTGCCAAGGGATTATCCAGATTGTCATTAGAATGGGTGGAGAGTTATTTATCAGGTAGGGAACTACAACTTCTTTATGAGGGTTCAGTGTCAAAGAGTAGAATTTTAGAAAAAGGGTGTACCTCAAGGGTTAATCTTGGGACCCCTATTGTTTTCCATATTTGTGGATATTATACCAAGTAAAATTCTTAAGGCTAAGACAATCTTATATGCTGATGATATAATATTACATAATAGCTCTAATTCATTAGATAAAATTGCCCAATATTTGACTGTAGATTTTAAGAGTCTAGAAAATTGTTTGTTGGACTTCAAATTATCATTGAATATTTAAAAAACCAAGAGTATGATATTTGCCTCTAAACATATGTTGTTTAAATTAGGGGAAACTGAATATTTTTGGTAAAAATGGAACTAATTTGGAGCAGGTGCAATGTTTTAGATATTTGGGAATGAATTTGGACTCAAATTTAACAGTTTCAAATCATATATTGACTTACAAAATCAGTAAATCAAAAATTAGGGGTTTTATTCAGACTACAGAATGTGTTAACTTTACAAGCCAGGAAACATATAACCCAAAGTATACTACTTTCTCAACTGAATTATAATTAATTCTTGTTTACTGGTTTGTCTAAACATGTGGTAAATAACAATGACTTTTCATAGTATTTGTAGATTTGTTTATAGATTGCCTTATAGTACACATCTTTGTACTTTATATCAAGTTTCAGGGTTTCTACCACCTAATTTGAGTTCCATTTACTCTCTTTGTTGTAAAACGGATAATGTATAGAGACAAAAAAGTCTCTCTCTCTTGTATTCTCTGATATCTGTAAGGGAAGCTCAGAGAAATCTGAGATCAAATTTTCTTTCTTGTTTAAATTTGAAAGTCACTAAAACTAAAATGGATGCTCAAACTTTTTCTATCCAAGCACCAAAATACTGGAATGATCTTCCAATTGAATTGAGGACTATGAGTAGCCATAATTTATTCAAAAAGAAATTGAAGCACCATTTATTGCGTAACTTGCAATGTCACTGCCATTTTAAATAATTTGTACTATATTGTTTGCCTTATATGTCATGTATTTGTATTCCTGTATTAAGTGAATGTAAAAGTTATCTTTTTTGTATAACATCTTGTGACTATTTTATAGTCTTGGGTCACATATGAAAAAGGGCCTTGGCTCATATGTTTACCCGGTTAACAAAGAAATAAATAAAAAAAATTAAAAAATATTTCCTGTAATTCCATCATTATGACATAGTTAAGCAAGGTTTACAGCATACTGATATCATAAAGATGGGATTATCAGGTCATAAACTGATTGAAAACAGGGGTTAATAGACACTGTCCATACATTATAGATTATTCGGTCTGGTAATGAATCCTCTGTGAAGCTATAAGGTCATTGTGCAGAGCCAAAATAGCCTGAAGCCTTTGAAATTAAATCTTAATGTGGTTATATGATCATTCTATAATTTTTTTATTATTATAATTAGCTTGATTATTATTAATTTTACCTTGGGTCATTTTTTTTTCTTATTGCTGCATCCCAGCCTTCTGCTATCTTATCTTTACTTCAAGGGACACCAGTGTTGCATTCTGCTCATAATCTAGTTACAGGGGCATCATTTAGTAACATTTATATATTTATTTAAGGATTTGGAGAAGACTTTTGAGCACAAGCTCTTTTTACAAAGGTTCCACATCAGGTTTACAGACAATAGACATATTATATCAAGCAGGTATAGAACATACATAGGTCCCAATATTACAGTGTTATCACTAGTACCATGAAATTAGTACAGCATCAGTAAAGAATATAGAAAAACAGTAGTGAGTTACATGGAGAAATCAGGGGAGGACCACCTTTTGAGTTGACAGGAGACTTAGGAAGGGTAAGATGCCTCATGCTAGGGTTTTGTCAAAATAGGAAGGTAAAATAGTGGCTGGGGGTGCCAGAGGGGAGGGAGGAAAGGGGAAGGAGACACCAGAGGGGAAAAGTACTTGACAAAATGGTCATAGAGGGGAAATGGGGAGGGAAGTGGTGTGGGGATGGAGTTATGATGAAGGGAGGTACTCAGGGGGAACAGCAGTGGTGGCATGCTGAAAGCCATATGCAGGTGAGGTTGGTCCTAGGCATGTCAGAAAAGGTGGGGGGCAGGAGGTAACAAGAAGGGGGGTAAGGGAAACAGAATGGATGCCTAGTGTTAGTTCAGGGGGCAAGGTGAAGGTTAATAGAGGGGGACAGTACCAAAGGAGGGGAAGAGTGGCTACTATGAAGAGCAGACTTTAGCTGTATGGAGGAGCGGGATGCAGCAGGGCTGCCATATGAGCAACTCGGGAGGCTAAGGAGGGGGAGGGACTAGCCTTCAGAGGCAATCATACTCTGTGATTGATTTAAGGTGTTGCCTTAGTTCCATTTTGAAGTGTGACAGGCATTTGGCAGTTTGAATGGGCATAGGGATTTTGTTAAGCCATTGAGGGGCTCCTATAGGAGAAGACACATTGTCCAAGTGCAGTTTGAAAGAAATGTGTTGATAGGGCCCCCCTCATCCTACCTCTGGTGTCATAGATGTTAGCAATCGGTGAGAGGATGTTGGATACATGGGGAGGTTGCCCAATAGTAGCTTCTTGCCCAGTAGGCAGGTTTGGAACTTGATCCTGTACTTCAGAGGCAGCCAATTAGTCCATTCATACAGGCAGCAAGTGTGCATATGATCAGCAACCAGGGTGAGCCTGCAGGCTTTATTGAGAGCAATATGAACCCTCTTTAGTGCCGCATCCATTACCACCCTGTAGACCACCAGGCCATAATCAATGGTTGATAGGATGGAGCTGGAGACTGAGAGGTGGAGGGCTTTGGGGGTGAGATATTTTCTGTGTCTGTAGAGGACACCCAACTTGGTGTTTACTGCCTTACCCACTGAGTCAATGTGTTGGGTGAAGGTGAGGGTGTCATCTAGGGTGACCCCCAGGTACTTGAATGATCACACTTGTTCTAACAGTTCACTGACTGTGTTGGAAATGACAAGGGAAGGGATCCTTTTTTTGTGCTGGGGACTGGATATAAGCATGGCCTTGGTCTTTTTATAATTTTGTAGAAGTTTATGCCTGCAGAACCAGTCCTCTAGTTTGTTGAAACATGTACAGTGGCATGCCATCTCATATTAACAAGAGAATGCTCCATGATATAAATTGTCCACCAGCTCTCAGAGTAAAATCTATACTGTAGGTCACACTTGAACCCTGGTTTCTCATACCCAACTAAAAGAGCATCATGTGACTTTAAATCACAAATGGGTTAAATGGTTCTATTTTAGATCTGTATCTCTCTCCCCTTCTGCTCCCACTGGTTAGGCTAACTGAATGCAACCTGGAAATAGCTATGCTAGCATGATGATTCACCTGCAGAAGCTGCTTCTCACTCCACATCACTGTATTTTTAAAATTTCAACTTCTTGTTGAACATAGCAGCTTGCCACAGTAATACAGAAGCTAAAGTGATGTCATTTTCCAGGAGCTGTACAATATACTATAGCTAGCTTGGCTTCAGGAAGGGCAAACATGATCAGGACCCCATAGCAACTGAGATGCATATGCAGCAGATTAGTCCAGAGGGACTAACTTATCCTACAAGTGTTAAGTATCACAGCCTACATAATACACAAGGCTTACAGTGATGAATCTTCATATGGTTTGGCTGGTTTGGGTTCTACTGTTTATAATACAGGAATGAATAGCTACGGAAGACATTTTTTTTTTATGACTGCCAAATATGGTACAGTGGCACATGTTTTGCAAAGGTCTAACAGAAATTATGTCTGTGGGGCATTTTTATCCTAGAACTGGGTTATGTTTTCATAGAGATAGATTACATTTGTGGTACATGATTGTCCCTTTGCGAATCCCTCCTGCTGTCTAGCATTGAAATCACATGTTGCTAACCTATATCTTTAGGTAGTCATTCCAGAACTTTACCCGAAACCTCTAGTTATTAATTTTTTTAATAATATTTTGAGAGGGTGCCTAGTTATGGATTATCCCAGTATTTAATTTCAGCATTTTAGTGGAAACTTTGCATTCTGATTTTTGTTTTATCTGAATTTGTTGTAGTATGTTGTCTGTATTTATATTATATTATATTAATTCTGTTGGTATTTCTGGTAATGTACAGGGGCAGGGGATTGAGTTGTGATTGGGTTTGAATAAGGAATGCAAATATTCATTAAACTAGTTTGCTATCTCCACTGGACGTTTTACTGTTTCCCCTTTAATATTAATATTAATATTACTTGTATTTCTACTTGATTGTAGACTGTTACCTACTGGATGAGTTAAAGTGTGTTGTAATTTGTTGTGTACTAATGTCGGCCAGGCCTGGAGTCTAGGCAAAGGTTATAGTGGTATATATATATATATATATATATATTGTCTAACAGTTGATTGTATAATTCCCTGATGTACAGTGTCTTGTCTGTAAGCAAAATGCTGTTTCTGGTTTGCACTGTATGGCAAAATGTCCTTTTCTCCATTCTATGTAACTAATTCTGTGTCACCTCTGAAAAAGGGACCTTAGGGGCTCAGTGAGTCAACCCAGTTAACAAAATCAAATAAATAAATAAATAAATATTCTTATTTTGAGGGGAGCGGGTCAGGCTAATGATGTAACTGCACAATTGCTTGCTGTTGTTTTTGTCTGCATCTGTTGCAATTTTGAGCTCCATTTTCTTAACTTAACAGCTGCTAATATGGTTCGGGGAACTAGTTTTGTAGTTTGACTGAAAAAATGACATTGCAAAAGTCTTGTAAAAAGTATGTACTGTAAAATTGCCCTTAGCTTTAGAAAAAAAAATTACATTGGACTCTACTTTCTCAACTTTCAAGGAGACATTAACAGTTAAAAACTTAAAAAAAAATCAAATAAGAAAAATCCCTGGAGCCGAACCACATTAGCAGCTTCTGTGCTGGGCCTTTCTTTTGTAGTTTGAGCCAGGCAGCCAGCCTGTCCCTGTCCCTCATAGTAAGAATGTGAATCTAAACTTATGTTATTTTAAATGATCAATAGAGTGACATGTCCATTTTGCACCTCTTGGGGATGAAGCTGTGGTTTACCCAGACACTTAAAACAAGCCAGAAAAAATCCTCCTACTTTTTAAGAAAAACAGCTTTGTTTGTTTGGACAGCTGTGTTGTCCAGCAGTAGGTATGAGAGGGAGAACCAAGCAAGTAAAATCAACCAGCATGGTCAGTAAACATAAATTTACACCTCTGGATGAGTGGCAGAGGGGATACCAGAAAAGTAGGAATTTCTCAGTTTGCAAAAGGTAGTAAATTAAGGACTAGCCATGTGGTAGTCTGGGTCTGGGACCACTGGAGAGCATGTTCCATTGGATCTGGAGCTCCTTAGTTTCTTGGGGGAGGTGGGCTGGACAGCCGACTCCACCTGGGGCTTGTTCGGGCTGAGCGCCTTCAGCAGCAGCTCCTTGGAGGATGGCCAGGTGGTCAAGTAGCCTGATTTGAATGGAAGTTTACCACAAGCCCTGGAGAGACAGCAGTGTCAAAGAAGCATTTGTGCAAGTTCAAAATTGGCTCTTACTCAACTTGTTGGAGACAGTCAGACTCTTCCTTTTTCCTTTTCCTTTTTAGTACTCTGAACCTCTGCTGGCAGTAAGAGTGCCTTGTTTAAACTGACTTCATGTATAAACTGTTGATTGCTCTCCAAGCCTATCTGGGAGATAGTGTCAGGGGGGTAAGAGCCTTTATCTCTGGAGAGGTGGGAGCTCTGCAGAGGGCAATAATTACTCAACCAGGAGAATTTGTGTGACTTTTCTCTTTGACTGAAAACACCTTCACATTTTGAAATATTATTTATTTTTATTTATTCTTATATTGTTTGTAATTGGGGTTGTGGTTTGTTTTTGTGTGTGTGATTGTGTTGTGTAGTAGTGTGGAAGTTTGAGAGTGTGAGTTGAGTGTTGTGTGATTGGGTGTTTGGGAACTGTGGTAAAGATGTGTTGGGCAGGTAAAATGGCAGTCAGGTATTATTCCCTTTCCAGGCTAAGGGACTGCCACCCTTTCTTTTGTCCCTCTCCACAGAGGTATATAGATGGTGCCAGGCCCTGAGGATAGTCAGAAGGTTGAGGGTGGGGGCTCGGCCTGGTGGCGGAATGGAAAGGAGTGGACAGATTGGGATAGTGGGGACAAGGAGATGCCCTGAGGTGAAATAGATTCAGGAAAAGGGTCCTCCTTGTCTGGTTCCCATGCCCAAGAGCTCTGCTTATAGCATGCAGGTAACTTGGTCGTCCTCAATTCCTCATCCTACTCAGGCAGAGTTATGCAATGCCAGGTCCATTAAAAACAAGACCACTATAGTAGTGGATCTTGTCGGATTATCTGACCTGGCTTGCAACATCAAGACCTTGCTGGATGAGAATGTTGGTCCCATTTTGGCATCAGCAATTATAACTGGGTACTTGGTGATACACCGCCCGAGGATGGATCATAGATGTGGGGGTGTGGCCATTTGTTTTAGATCAGAACTGAACCTGATTGAGGTACCAGTGGGAGCCATCAACTCCATTGAATGTATTTTGGGTGACAGTGTGGGGTGCAGGATTCTTCTCATCTACCATCCACCAGGAGATGGGAATGTTTTCCTGTAGGAAGTTGCGGACTCATTGTCGACCTGACATTGGGACCAACCAGATGGCTGGTCCTGGGAGATTTCAATGTCTGGATCGATGATGAACTCTCACAGTTTGGACAGGACTTCCTCCAGTTAATGAATTCACTGGGCTTCACACAGGTTATTTCCTCCTCGACCCATACTGGTGGTCATTCATTGGACTTGGTGTTTCTCCTGGGGATAGAGATATCCGATTTGAGTTCAGTTTCCTGGCCCCCCCAAGAAGTCTGCCCTTATGGAGATGGTCTGGTACCGCCCTTTGAGGTGTGTGTCACCAGATGGCAATGCTGGACCTATCGGGTATACCGAGTGAATGTATGGATCCAGGGGACCTAGTACTAGCCTATAATAAGGCAGTGACACAGGACGTGGACTCCACTGCACCTGTTCGTGTTCATCCCCTCACTCTTCGCCCCAGGTCTCTTCAGTTTGATGAGGTCTTGAGGGAGTTGAGGAGAGTGGGACAAAGGTTAGAGAGGTGCTAATGGAGGTCTGGCTTGGAGTTATGTGGTCTATCAATCAGCAATTACCCATAAGAAGGCAGAATTCCTGTCCAGGGAAATTACTGCTATGCAGAATCAACCAGCTCAGCTTTTCTGGACTGTGGACAGATTGTGCAATCCACGCTGACTCCAGCCTGGAAATGCTTTTTCACAAGAACGTTGTGAGGAGATTGCTCAGTACTTCACAGATAAGGTTGCCACAATCAGGTCCAGCGTCTGCGTGACCATCTTTCAAGGGAGTTGCGGTGGTCAGCAGGAAATGTCAGATGCCCAGTTTGTGTGGTGTGACTTTGGCTGGCCCACAATCAATGATATTGTGATGGTTATCCAGTCATTGCATCTGACCAACTGTAGTTTGGACTCAGGCCTCACATGCCTTTTAGCAGGCTATGTGGATAAAATCAGTCCGGTCCTTGCTGAGATAGTCTGGATGTCCTTGGAGAGGGGGATCTTTCCAGGTCCCCTGAAGGAGGCTGTGGTTTGGCCCCTTCTTAAGAAGCCCTCCGTGGATCCAGACTGTCTGGCTAACTACAGGTCTGTCTCTAACCTTCCCTTTGTGGGTAAGGTTATTGAGAAGGTGGTAGCATCGCAGCTGGATGACCATTTGACCAGCCGCAATGTCTATGATTCCCTCCAGCCTGGATTTAGCAGGTGACATAGTACCAAGATAGCCCTTGTCCAGGTACTAAATGACCTCCTAATAGTGAGAGATAAAAAGGCCCATTTCATCTTAGTCCTTCTAGACCTCTCTGCAGTATTTGACACCGTGGACCATGGTGTGCTCTTGGAGCACCTGTGGTTCATCTGTGGACTTTCTGGGATGGCCCTCAGTTGGTTTTGATCATTCCTTGAGGGTAGGACTCAGAGGGTGGTGTCTGTTTTTTTTTTCCTCAGCCCCATTCTCCCTATCCTGTGGGGTGCCACAGGGCTCCATCTTGCTGCCCATGTTGCTTGCGGTATATATGCTGCCATTAGGAGTGATTATTAGGTGGCATAGCTTGAGTTTTCACTGATATGCAGATGATACTCAGCTGTACTTGTTCTTTGTGTCTGGCCAGGATGATGCTGTCTCAGTCTTTAATAGCTGTCTAGCTGAGATCCAGGACTGGATGAATGTGAGCTGGCTGCGGTTAAACCCACAGAAAACTGAGGTGTTGATTGTGGACCCAAGTCATCGAGAGGTGGGTGTGTTGGTAGGATCTCCTTCGGGTCTATGGTTTGGAGGTGTCCAGCTAGTCACCTCAGACCGGGTACAGAACCTGGACATTATGTTTAATGACTGCCTGACCCTAAAATTGCAGGTGCTGGCAGTTGTCAAAACCTCTTTTTACCATCTGAGAAATATCACCCAGGTAAAGCATGTGGCTTCTCTCGATGATCTTCCAACTTTGGTCCACACTTTCATTACCTCTCACCTTGATTACTGCAATACCCTTTACCTTGGGCTACCGTGGTTTGATATATGCTGCTTGCAGCTGGTGCAGAACGTGGCAGCCAGGCTTTTGACTGGTACCTCTAGGACCAGTCACATGATGCTTGTACTCCACTGGCTGCCAGTATAGTGGTGGATCACATTCAAGGTCGGTTTGCTGACCTATAAGGCCCTACATGATCAGGGACCCAGTTATCTGCAAGATTGCCTTCATCCCTACTGTCCCCTGTGCCCTTTCTGATCCACCGATGAGGGATTGCTAGAGATTCCCAGGGTCCGCTTACAAACATCTGGAGCAAGGTCATTTAGTCTTATGGCCCTGACCCTGTGGAATTCTCGACCTCATCGGGTGTGAGATTGCCTGACTTTCCAAAGCTTTAAAACTGCATTAAAAATGTATCTTTTTAGCCTGGCATTTTTGGATTTTTAAAGCTGCTGTTGTATTTATCTTTTAAATTTGTATTGTTATTTATTAATCTGTTTGATTGTTTTTGTACAGGTGCCTTGATTTAGAAAGGCACCTTTTAAAAATAAAGGATTGATTGACTGAAACTTAACAAGGCCCATGAAAACACTCTGGAGGAGGTTTCACCTTGCAAAAAAAGGCAGTACTTGGACACTTTGGAGGAGGTTTCAACTTGCAAAACAAGGCAGTAATGGGGAGGGCTCAATTAACTTCTTAAGCCATGTAGAAGGTGTGGGATAAATGACAGATGCCAAAGAGTAATTTTAGAGCATAAAAAAACACCACAATTGTGTTTATCATTTTATTTGCAAAAACAAAACCAAAAAATATATATATATATATTCACAGAAAGAAACTTGTGGGTGTTAGTCCATCACACCATTTCAGCACATTAGGAAATACTTCTTCTTGAGACGTCAGCCTTTCTTCTGTATATTCAATATCCAATACTTAATTCCCAACAATATAGTGTGTAAGCTGTCACGCTAGCTCCCTCTCCTTTGGTGGTCAGAAGAAACCGACCCACACTACCATATTTAGCTCCCTAGTGAAAGGTTTTATAGCAATCCTTAGGGTGACATCAGAATAAGGGGATCTCCAACTTACCATAAAATAGACCTTTATGTGGTCCTATCTAAGGTTATCTTGGATCATTCTCGTACAATAGGAAAAAAGCTTTTCTTTATTATTCTTACTTGGAATACTTACTGAGAATATCCCTTTAAGACCACCTAACACCTTAAGTGGGTTAACACCTCATTAGGAAATTAGCACCTCCCACTTTCTGTGACCTCATCTCTCCTGATTTTTACAAAAGCAGTCACTTCAGCGGCTTTCATTCCTATAGTAGGAATCTCCCCATAATGGCAGGAATTCAGATAAAGAATAAAAAAACTTTATTTGTGCATTTTCACATGTTTCATACACAGGAATACCCAGCCTGGACAGGGAAATGACAAATGAGGGGCACGCCCCCTATTTACCTTCCCCTGCCAGTCCATGAGACCTGCTACTGGAGCACAGGTTATTTATTTTACCAAAGAAAAAGGAAAAAGGATTTATTTATTTAAAGTTGCAGGCTTTATACCTAGAAAGCCTCTGCAATCCTTGTTAGCAGTCTTTTTCTATTTACTGCTGTTTGTCTTTAAAACCCAACAGCTGAAATGTCAGCCGTCGGCTTAAACATTTCATTTTGGCCTTGGTTTTGACAGCTTCCAGTCACTCACTTTCTGGGCTGTCTAAACAATAAATATTTGCAGCACTTCCCTTTCTTTTTAAGCTCACATGAGCTTTTCATCAATACCGCATCAAGCGGTTTTCTTTTTATTTAATTTGCCCAACCTCAGGCTTGTAGCACAGCATTTTTACATGTCTGAAAGGGGCACCAGTTACAGTAGCGCATAGCGCTTCACTTTCTTCACAGAAGCACCAGCATTCCAGCACTGAAGCTCTACATAAACAACCTGGGGCACTTTATGAATGCAAGCATTTCTTTTCATTAAACCAGAAGGCTCCTTTATAAATAAAAGGAGATACTAGTAATGTGCAATAATGGGGAAAGTAGGATTTAAAGGGACAGTAAAGTGAATAAAAATATGCCAGGTTGGCCACCCTGACATGAAAAATAGCAACGGAAGGAGGAAGAAAAGATGATAGAAAAGCATGAAAAGAATATATTAGAGGGTTACATGTCTTATTTCAGGACTAATCATTCATAACAGGGGCACCCTGTTACACTCCTCCCCATTGAAGAAGGCAACACAGTATAATGTTGGCTGAACCCTTCATCCTTAGAAGGGTTGGAACTTCCGCCCACCCTCTCCAGAAATTCCCCTCAGGGACCCTTAATAAGCAGAACAGTTTTTAACATATAACTAACATTCAGACATTCAATAAACTGATCCTACTGTTCTTTTCACTGAGGTATGTGTCTTTTTTAAAACACATCATTCATTATTACAAGTCACATCACAATTTTCAGTCATAACATGTTCAGCTCCATACTGGGATAAAAAAAAAATTGGCATTTTGATGTTGAGACCCAGTTCTATGTTTTACTGAAAATTTATAGGGCTGGAGGGACAGGTACTAGTGCATGATGCACATATTCTTATCCTTCATGAGGTGTAGCCAACATAGCTGGTTGTGGTCAGTTACAATAGTGAATTCATGCCCCATAAATAATATTTGAGAGCCTCTATAGTCCATTTTATGGCCAGGCACTCCTGCTCTACTGTAGAAGACTTTCTTTCTCGCTCATGCAATTTCCTACTAATGAATAGAATTGGGTGCGCGCCTTTGTGATCATGCAGGGTTAAGACTGTCCCAATGCCTGTATCAGAGGCATCGGTTTGGACCTCAAATGGTTTTCTAAAGTCTGGACTTAGGAGTACTAGTGCAGAACATAAAACTGCCTTTATATTCCAGAAAGCTGTTTCACACTCAGCAGTCCACTTCACTTTATTTGGATACCTGTTTTTAGTCAGTTCTGTAAGTGGTGCTGCAATGGCGGAAAAGCCCGGAATGAACCTTTGATAGTAACTTGCTAGACCTAAAAAAGATCAAACATGGCATTTGGTAGTGGGAATAGGACTATTGGCCACGGCCTCCACTTTGTCTATTTCTGTCTTTACAGTTTCCTGCCCAATTATAAACCCCAAATATCTGGTCTCGGTTTTAGCAATAGCACATTTAGAGGGATTTATTGTAAGTCCTGCATCCTTAATGCTTTGAATAACAGCGCTAAGAAGAATTAAGTGGGTATTCTAGTCCGGGCTATAGATGACCACGTCATTCAAATAGGTAGTGCTGTGTTGCTTATGGGGTCTTAAAATATGGTCCATATATCTCTAAAAGGTGGCCGGAGTCCCGTGCAAACTAAATGGCATGGTCATAAATTGGTATAAACCAATAGGGGCACTGATCTCTGTTAACTCTTGGGCCTGTGGTGCTAAGGGTATCTGCCAGTACCCTTTCATCAAATCTAGGGTGCTGATGTATCATGCAGAGACTATCTGATCTAGCAGATCATCAATTCTTGGCATGTGGTAACCATGAAACTCAGAAATTGCATTGATTTTCTGAAAATCCAAAAATAACTGAACACTACCCTCTCTTTTATTTACCACTACTAAACCTGAGGACCAAGGGCTATGTGAAGGAACAATCACCTTTGCTTGTTCCATTTTCCATACCTTATCCACTACCTCTTTTTGGATTTTCTCTGGTAACCTATAGGGCCTCTGGTGAATTGGTTTACTTTGTGTCAGTTTAATCTCATGCACCACCCCTAATACTTTCCCTGGTGTTTTAGTAAAAGTTTCTTTGAAAAACTCCAAGAGTTGATCAACCTCTTGTTTTTGATCAGGCTTCAATTTCAGACTGATCTGTATTTCATTCTCCCCGTGTTGTGTCTCTAATCTATCATAAGCCACCTCTATCTCTGACAGGCCTCGTTCAGGTTGAATGTAGAGGGACGGGTTTGGCTTATCTATTCATTTCCTTAATAAATTGACGTGGTATACCTTTTTTACTGATCTCTGACCAGGCATTTCAATATCATAGTTCACAATACCAGTCAGTCAAAATACCACACCAGGCCCTTGCCATCTCATTAGAAGCTTATTTTCTGTACTAGGCAACAACAGTAACACTTTTTTCCCAGGTTCAAAATGTTTGTATTTCAATCCTTTATCACACATTTCCTTTTGACCCTGCTGTTTCTGGTCAACATTCCTATGAGCCAAAGTTACATATTTCACAGGGCTTTCCCATAAGTCAGTCACGTACTTCATAACGTTTACATAGATACAGTACATATACAGTGTTGGCAGATAACTAGATAAGGGCCTATGGCCCACCCAGTCTGCTAATTTGAGCTTGCAAGTTCACTTTATGTTTTCCTAGAAGTCTGACCTCCAGAATTCCTTTATATCTATCCCATGCATTCTTAAATCCCGTGATTGTTTCAGCCCCCACCACTTCCTCTGGCATGGTGTTCCACTTGTCCACCACCCATTCTGTGAAGAAAATCTTCCTCACATTTCCTCTGAATTGTACTCCCTCCAACTTCATCCCATGCCCTCTAGTCCTGGAACATCTTTTTTGCTTAAAAATAGTGTTTTCCTGCACCCTGTTCCTCCCTGTAAGATACTTGTAAATCCCACACCTTTGCCTTCCTCCCAGTGTTCTTTAATTACACCTAATGGTCCCCTAGGGTTGGGACCATATAGTAGGGAAAAGGGGGAAAAACAGTTGTTGCTTGGGGTACTTCCCTGTAGGCAAACAACAGGTAAGGGAGAAATCTATCCCAGTCTTGACCTTCCTCTTGTATGTACTTTTGCAACATCTTTTTAAGTGCTTTATTGAATCTTTCTACTAACCCATCAGTCTGAGTCTGATACGGGGAAGTATGTACTGCAGAGACATCCAACAGATGGTACAATTCTTGCAGCATCACAGATGTAAAGTTAATGCCTCTGTTGGTTAGAATCACTTGTGGTATTCCCATTCGGCTGAAGATTTTAGTTAATTCTTCAACTATTCTAGGGGCAGTAACTGTTCTCATTGGTATGGCTTCAGGGTACCAGGTGGCGTAGTCGCACACAACCAGTATGAATTAATTTCCCTTTGAACTCTTTGTTAGGGACCCCACCACATCCACAGCTACTCTCTCAAAAAGAGTTGTTACATAAGGGATGGGTTGCAGGGGCACTTGAGCTTTCTTCCCTCCTTGGGCCACCAGTTGGAATTTTGCATAAGCTCTTCAATATGCTGCTACCTCTTGATGAATCCCCCTGCCAACAAAACTTGGATAGTATCCGCTGTAATGTTTTATCCCTCTCCTCATGGCCAGCCATGGGCCAATCATATTACCTGTTCCCTATACTGTTTAAGTACCATTAACTGCTCTGTCAAACAGTTTGTAACAGGATTAACAGTTACTCTATACAGTATGTTACACTTTAATCAAAAAATATTTTTTCAAACAATTACACCTATAGCCCATTTTCTAAGTGTAATAATACCCTCCAGGGTGGGCATTATGGGATGTAACGGACCTTTCAGGGGCTATAAGGCTCTCCACCTGTGGCGTCAGGCCTCATTATGCCCCTGGGTGGTCCATTATGTAAGTAATATTACCTGACAGGGTGGGCATTATTGGGATATAATGGACCGCCCAGGGGTGTAATGATGCCCATTATCATAGGCGGAGGGCCTTATAGTCCCTGAAAGATCTGTTATATCCCATAATGCCCACCCTGGAGGATATTATTACACTTAGAAAATGGGCTATAGGTGTAATTGTTTGAAAAAATAAAATAATGAAGAGTTACATACAAAAAATAAATAGAAAATAAAAGGTACATTTTATAGTAAAATAATCCCTTTGCTGCTGGAATCACCACAGGAGAGTGCTACCATATTTGTGTGTGTCACTTGAGCTCGTATACTTGCTTTGTTTCTTCACGCACTGGCTCACAGACATGAGAGCTGCTTTTTCAGGTTGTTTTGGGTTCTGTCTCGTTCTTCAGTCAGTCAGTCAGACACGCATAGAACTTGAAAGAAGGCTCGTTCATCAGAACAGGGGAAATGTTGCTTAATTATCTATACTGCAAGGCAGGTAGGTTTTTTTCCCCTGTGCTGTGATATGTGGTGCCATGGGAGTTTGCAGCTCACTGAAACAGTCAGCTAAATGTTGACATGGAGCGCAACCGCGGTCAGCGAGGAAAGTTTTAACTTTCTGAAAAGAAAAAAATGAGTGTTGCAGGTTATGTTTTTTGACACTGTCTGGTGACTCTGTCCACAGAAGTTGGTCTCGCTAAGTGAGCGGGGCCAAAATGGCAGCTGTCGAGTTTCGAAATTCAGAGTGCCCAAGGATAGTTTTAGTAATAGGTCACCCCGAATTGGAACTTATTTCTTTAAAATGCCCGATAAAAAAACAACAGCCCTGGTGCCAGGCTGTTTCAACCAATCAGGAGGCCACTTTTACTTTACTCATTTTCTAAATCCCAATAATTCCCACCCTGTTGAGTATTATTACTTACATATTTCTTACCAGTAATTTTAGTACAGAGTTAAAACAAGTGGACAGGATTTGGTACCCCTTAGTAAAAGAGTGGATTTTGCCTCATAGGAGTGTAGCAGAATAACCATATCTAAACAGAAACCTTGGGGTAATGTTCTTGAACACAGCATCTGCAGGAGGCTTTGCAGAAAATAAAACAGTAGCAGTTAACTTGCCAACCAGTAGCCTTTAATACCAGAAAGCAAATATGTGATTTAGTGCTGGGCCCTGTGATAGGGTCAAAAATAATATTTAAATATTGCCCAGAGGATGGAAATCAGTTGTCCTTTCCCAACTGTGTGTTAAAAATGTGTTCTTCATGGCAAACAAATCCGGTAATTCTAAAAGTACCATTATTAAAAATATATGCTTTATAATCAACACATTTGCAAACAAAATGAAATGGCCAACCACTGATTCATCATTGAATGATATTTGGCATAATCCAAATTTCAAACTACATGATAAGATGGTCTATAAAAGATCCTGGGTGGAAAACAGTATTAAAAATGGAAACATTTCTATGAAAAGGGGGCTAAGCTAAACTGGGAAGAAAATTTAGAGATAAATACAGGTTGCAGGACAGTCAATATTTCTGTTTTAACCAGTTAAGCAGTTTATTTTCAAAAGACTATAAAAAGTGGGAAAGATCCCCAAATAACAGAGAAAAAGAGACTGAATTGATGAATATTATTAGGCATAGATCAAAAAAGAAACTGTTTACATGGTTAAGTAGTTTGTTACAAAAACATTTTATCAGGTATATAGAACAACAATTGAAAAATTGGGAAAATAAATATAATGTTCTTATATAGAATAGCACTGGATGTTGGCATGTAACTCAGTTTTATTTATATAGCTGTTTGGCTCCCATCTCCTCCTCCTGCCACCTTGGAGATGCCGACACATAGATATTTTTACTATTTTCGACCCTGACCCCCGCCCGAGGCCCTGGCACATGGCTGTGCGAGCATGTGGAAGCACACTACACATCCCGTGGTGCCAACTCAGCCCCTTCCACCTCCCAGTTCTATTGCTACCCCCTCTCTGCCTATGCGACCCACTGGACCCCCACCCAGTGGGAGTGGAACTACAGGGGGTGCCAACCACCCATACAACCCTCAAGAGAGGAGAGCTGCCCATTGGCATGCTCCATCCTGCTTTGCCCTCCCCCCCATGCCAGCACCCCAATGACCTGCGGTCATTTCTGAACCTGGGTTACCATTGTGGTGTCCAGCACCTCAGCCCTCAGTGCCACTGGACCTCCACCCAGTGGGAGTGGAACTACAGGGGGTGCCAACCACCCGTACAACCCTCAGAAGAGGAGAGCTGCCCATTGGCATGCTCCATCCTGCTCTGCCCCCCCACACCTGCACCCCAATGACCCGAGGTCATTTCCGAACCTAGGTTACCATTGTGGTGTCCAGCACCTCAACCCTCAGTGCCACTGGACCTCCACCCAGTTGGAGTGGAACTACAGGGGGTGCCAACCACCCATACAACCCTCAGGAGAGGAGAGCTGCCCATCGGCATGCTCCATCCTGCTCTGCCCTCCCCATGTCAGCACCTCAATGACCCGAGGTCATTTCTGAACCTGGGTTACCATAGTGGTGTCCAGCACCTCAACCCTCAGTGCCACTGGACCTCCACCCAGTGGGAGTGGAACTACAGGGGGTGCCAACCACCCGTACAACCCTCAGGAGAGGAGAGCTGCCCATCGGCATGCTCCATCCTGCTCTTCCCTCCCCCCATGCCAGCACCTCAATGACCCGAGGTCATTTCCAAACCTAGGTTACCATTGTGGTGTCCAGCACCTCAACCCTCAGTACCACTGGACCTCCACCCAGTGGGAGTGGAACTACAGGGGGTGCCAACCACCTGTACAACCCTCAGGAGAGGAGAGCTGCCCATCGGCATGCTCCATCCCACTCTGCCCTCCCCCCACACCTGCACCCCAATGACCCGAGGTCATTTCTGAACCTGGGTTACCATTGTGGTGTCCAGCACCTCAGCCCTCAGTGCCACTGGGCCAGCCTATGTAATTCAATTTATAAGTATAAACTGACCAGGGATAAAGTCATTCAATACAAAATCTTAAATAGCGCATATTTCACCCCATATGGATTACATAAAATAAACTCAACATTGTCAAATGCAGGGTGACATTGTGGGAATCCAAAAGCAGACATTTTACACATTTTTTTGGGAATGCAAATAAAGTTATGAGTGGTGGTTCCAGTCCTTTGTTACTATGGAACAAATAGGTTTTGTTTTTCCACAATGGATTACCCGAAGATCTTCATCTTAGAAATGTCCAATGAATGTACTATGCATGTGAATTACAGATTCATTTTAAAGGACAATATTAAGGCAGTAAAATGACTGATTCTAAAAAAATTGGAAACAACCTCTGAATTTATTATCCTTTACTAAATCAGAATGGAAACAGTTATTTTTAAGTGCACTTCACAACTATAAATATTATTTTACTCATGAATATTTGTGGAAAATCTTTAACAGAAAAATAGAGGATTGGAAAAATGAAGACTTTATAAAGCATGTTAAAGATACTTATTAATTGTTTTTGTATAGAAAAATGAATCTATTTTTGATATATGTGGAATGAATTATTCTCTGAATGTCAAAATAATACTCTGATATATACAAGTCAAACCTGCACCTGTCAATGAAATTACCATTTATAACAAGGTAAAATAAAAATTATTATTTGCAAAAAAAGTTTTCCTTTCCCAGTTATCTAATAAATGGCTTCCAGTACATGTCTGGGATATTTATGGCTTAGTAGTCATGGTAAGCTTAGGGTCAAGGATACACACAGGTATAAAAAAATTAATGCATGGTGTTACCCATGGCCTCCTTGTGTTGGGGTACTAGAAACACAGTCCTATTTATAGTTGAATACCCCAATGTAATTGAACTCTGGCACTTTGTGGCAAACAGTTGGAAAGAACCATGTTTTTTTCTCTTGGTTAGCCAGACTTTGTATTAGGCAACATCTCTCAGTCATGTTCATGGTATAATATAGATTCTTTGCGTGTGATTTTTGCAGTTTAAATATTATATTTACTTGGCTCAGTGTACCTTAAATACACAGCAAAAGTTGATTTCATATCATGAATTGCTTGAGAATGTTATTGGAGATGCCCAGCGGATACGTTAACAAGACAAACATTTCCTGAAAATAAAAACATGGTAGTAGTATAGGGAAAATATTCACTGTGTTTAGCATAATTATTCTCTCATATTGAGTAACATTGATAATTAGTTGTTTTGGTTCATTGAATTACAGTATGTACAAACAGCTGATTGATAATAGTGCATGTTTTTCTTTGTTACCTTTTTTTTTACTTTTGCTACTCTATTTTCTTTGCATTTGTTTGATATTAACTAATATTATATTTTCTATTAGATGGTACTTTTTTAATTCTTTGATTTGTGCCTGTTTCATGTGAATTGTATCTTTTTTAAATAAAATTCCCCTACTTTTCTTGGATAAGTGCATGGGATCTTTTATTTCCCCCTGGACAGTGACCAGAGATGGGTAGAAGAGATAACCTTTCAACATCTCATCCAAAGGATGGTATCTCAACAGTGCATCACCCGCTCGTACTACACTAAAGTGTCCTTTATGGTTATTGACCCAAGTGGCTGATATGCATACAGTGGAGCCCAGCAGGATGCATTGCAATGTCACATATTCATGCATGACAAAATGGATTAACTTCTACTGAAATTGCACTGTTGATTGCAGTAACTCTGTAGCATTTTGCAGAATTCTGTGTTACATACTGACAGGCTCCATTATACACACTTCATTTATTTATTTGAAGGGTTTCATCAGGAAAGGCATACTAAGCTGAAATAACTAATTTCCAGATGCTTCCTGGGAGGAGGGGGAGAAGGGAGAACAGAAACATCAGAAATACAGAGTGAAGTAAATGTTGGTATGCAAATACACAAGAATGTACAGATAATATATAGGTATTTATATACAGGAACTCAAAATGTACCCTTAAGTACACTAGAGTGACAATTCCGGTAATAAACAGGGAATATCATGTACATTGGAGTGGTACGCAGGTAAAATCAAGAATAAACAAGGAGGTAAATGGAGCACCAATGGACAATAGTGTAGCAGCTGAAGGCTGGGATGAAGTGTAGAAACTGAGATGAGAGGAGGAGGAGGAGCAGACAGGTGTAATGGCATGGAAGGAAAGGCAAAGATTGTAAAATAAGAGTCAGGGAAAAATGGGTAGGTGGGGGAGTGGTGGTAGGAAGAGGACTGATGGAGATGAGGAGGGTTGGGGAGCATACATATGATCCTCTGGGGTGAAAATCTGCTATAGGTGGATGAGGCACAGAGTATAACCAGTCAGCAACAAGGTAAGTGGGTCTTGACAAGCAAGAGGGAGGTTCAAATAGGGCTCACAGACTGTGGGCCTTCCAGGCTGAGTCTATGTATGCAGACAAATGGGGGTGTCAGTAGCAGTTGCAAGAGGGAGTGGTAAGTTCAGATAGGAGGGGGGCAAGGGAGAAGAAGGATGTGACAGACCGGACTTGTACTGGGAGTAAGTTCCAGAGTTTGGGGAAGTGGTAGTAGAATGCAGCTTGGCCAGCTGCGGGGAACCTGAGTAGGAGAGCAAGGGAGTGGAAAGAGGCACTACGAAAGGCAAAGAAGGAGGAGGGTGGGGGTGGGGAGATGATGGAGGAAAGGTAGGACAGGAGAGAGCCCAGCCAGTACTTTGGGTATAAAAGAGGTGCAATGGGCCAGGCATCTATTATCAAGTGAAGGGAAGGAGAGAGAGGTATAGAGAGAGCAGTGGTGAGTTTGAGGTGGAGCGTCCAGTGCAAAGTGGCAGAAGGAGTGAAACAGCGGGTCCAGTCAGGACAAAGTGGATTTAGGAGCAGCGCCGTACATAATGTCTCCATAATCAAATAGAGGCAGGATCATTTTCTGAACAATGACTCTGCAGGGCTCAAAGGGATACAGCTGGGTTATGGTAAAGTGCCACGAGTTTGGGACAGAGTTTTTTGCAAATGTCAGTCACTTGTTCAGAAAAGTCAAGGTAACTGTCAAGTCAGACCCCAAGGTATTTAAAAGATGGGACTATTTCAATAGCGGACCCATCCAGGGTAAGGAAGGAGGGGAGAGCAGCAAACCTGGCTAGCTTTTGCCTAGAGACAAAGGTTATGGAGACCGTTTCTTGGTGTTTAGAACTAGCTGATGTGTCCGGAACCAGCGCTGAATGTTATCAAAGTTCATCTGCAGATTGAACAGAAAATCAGAGGGAGAGGGACCAGAGGCAAACAGGACTGTATCATCAGCGTACATATGTATGGACGCTGAAGCGCAGGCAACGGGGAAGTCATTTAAGAAAATTGAAAAGAGCATTGGAGATCAAGGACAGAGCCTTAGGGGACACCAGTACTGTTTGGAAGGGGGGATGTGGGATTACCAATTCTAGTTGACTGGGTCCTGTCTTTGAGGTAGGAGCAGAACCAGTTAGTAACAAGGAAGGAGAGCCCTGCTGCAGCAAGCTTGGTGAGGAGGAGGTGGTGGTGGGCAACAGTGTCAAAGGCTTTGGCCAGGTCAACAAAAATGGCTGCGGTAAAGTGGCCCTGATCCATAATAGAAAGAATGGAGTCAGTAAGCCAGAGGAGGCAGGTGGTGGTGGAATGAGATTTATGGAACACAGACTGGTAAGAGGTGAAGAAAAATGTGGAATCAAGGAAGGGGGAGAGTTGAGATAAAACCAGGTGCTCCTGGAGTTTAGCCAGTGTGTGAAGGAGGGAAATGTGATGCTAATTGTCTGGGTTAGAGGAGTCACCTCTTTTAGGGAGGGCTATAATGGTGGCATGTTTCCAGGCAGCAGGGACAGAGCTGAGGGAGAAAGAGAGAGTAAGAAGGGAGGAGATAGGGACTGCAATTGCTGGGACGGAGAGATGGAGGAGTTTTAGGACAAGGCCATCAGAACTTTAGAGGGGATTGAGGGCTAGGAGACCCTTGAAGGTGACAGCAGCTGAGATAAGAGAGAAGAAGAAGAAGGAGAAAGGAGGGGATAGAGAAGGGGTGCGTGGGGTGGGAGAAAGTAGAGATGATGGAGGAAGGGAGGCGAGAAGAGTGGAGGTGCATGAAGTGTATGTTGCACTCATTGGCCAGTGAAAGAGGGTTGGAGATAGGAACATCATTTGCTTTGAAGATGGGGACTGTGGACTGAACCTAAGGGGAGAATAGCATGTGAACAACCTTCCAGAAATTAGAGGGGTGGTTAATGTTGTTCTGGAAGTTAATGGAAAATTGCTCTGCTTTGGCTAGTCTGACAGCTCTGGAGGCATTATGCAGTGTATGGTATTTGAGCCAGTTGTGGGGGGAGCCTGAAGATGTATGAACCTTCCAGGCTGAGTCCCTTGCTTGCATACAAGCAAGGAGTTCTGCTGAGATCCAGGGGAGGTGAGTACTTCTGAGTCTTGTTTTTCTTAAGGGGCGTGCCTATCTCAGATGGATAGTTTCATAGTTTCACAGTTGTTTACAAGTTCAGGAGGCAGAGCCTATTATTGAACTTGCCACCCAAAGGTGGTTTTAGTTATCTATATATTCAAATTTACTATTACCCATGTGTCTGTCTAATGTATTCTTAAAGACAGCCATAGTTTTACTCTCAACTATAGAGACTGGTAGTGTATTCCACAGATTAACTATTCTCTGAGAGAACCATTGAAGTTTTTTTTTTGTTTGACAATTTGCTCTTTTTAATTTCATGTTGTGTGATCTTGTATGTGATACACTAAATTTTCTTTCTATACCTAGGGTTTCTATTAATCCTGGTTCATTGAGTGCTTTAAAGATCATACATAGGTCACCTCTAAGATGCCTATATTGGATTGAGTACAGGCTAAGCATTTTTAATCTTTCTCCATAGGTTTTATCAGACATGCCTTTAAGTTTTTTGGTAATTTTCCTTTGAACTCCTCCTATTTGTTTCTTTCCGTGTATTATGGTTGGTGCACAAAAAGGAGCACAGTAATCCAGGTGGGATCTCACCAGGCTAGTATATAATGGCAGGATAACCTGTGGTTGTCTACTTTTAATATTTTTCCATATACTACCCATTATACGTTGACATTTTTTTACTTTGAGAATTGTATTGTTTTCAAAGGTTAGCTTACTGTCTATGTTTATCCCAAGGTCCTTTTCGTTATCTGTTGTTTGAAGTTTTTCATTATTTAGTAGGTACTCTTTTTTTTGGATTGTTATGACTGAAATGCATTACTTTACACTTCTGCTCGTTAAATTTCATTTTATTATTTCTTGCCCAAATTTCTAAAGTGTCTAATTCCTTTTGCAAAGTGTCTGTTGCTTCAGTATTGACAATACTTCCAATTTTACAGTCATCGGCATATTTAGATATCCATATATTATCCGATGGCTGCATTGATGTTATTAGGATATTGAAAAGAACAGGGCCCAATACTGAACCCTGTGGAACTCCGCTTGGAACGTTGACCCATGATGATAAGGCTCCCTTAACTGGAGTACGTTGTTTATGAATGCATAACCATGAATCAATAGAGTTGATTAAGGTATATGGAAATTTTTGTTTAACCAGATGTTCCAGAAGAATTCTATGTGATACTCTGTCAAATGCCTTAGCTAGGTCCAGGAATACAACATCCACCGGGAGTCCCTTATCTAATTCAGCACTCACATTCTCGAAGAAGTTTAGTTGGTTTGTTAAACGTGACCTTCCCTTTCTAAAACCATGCTGTGTTATATCATATAAATTATAATGACTGATGTGTTCTTCAAGTCTATGCAATATTAATCTTTCAAAGGTTTTCCCTATAACAAAAGTCAGGCTTACAGGCTGATAATTAGAAACATCAGATTTATTTCCACTTTTGTATATTGGCACAACTATTGCTTCCTTCCAATCAAGTACACTTTCTCCTGCCTCAAGTGATAGATTAAATAATTTACACAGTGGGCCAGATAAACAAGAGGAGGTTTCTTTTAGGAAGAAAGGGTGTATCCCGTCAGGTCCAGCTGATGAGGAGACTTTTAATTTCTGTAGTTCTTCTATAGTTTCATCTACTGTAATTGGTTCAACCGTTGTGTAGTTATAATTTGCATTTAAATTGTTATTAAGATGTTCTTTGTTTGAGAAGATCTTATGAAAGCACTTATTGAATTCCTCTGCTATTTGTATTTCATTACTTATTGTTTCTGAGTTTGTAAATAAAGGACCTATTATTGCTTTGGATCCTCTCAGTGAGCCAATGTAGTTATAGAATTTTTTCTTATTATCCAGTGTATCATTAGCTAGTTTATTTTCCATATTCCTTTTAGCATTCCTAATTTCTAGTTTAACTTCATTGCCATAATTTTTGTACTGTTCCCATTTTTCGTTTGATGGTTGAGCTTTGTATTTCTTATAAGTTTTTTGATTTTTAGTAATCAGTTTTTTTAATATTGTTATTCCACCAGGCAGGATTTCGATATCCCTTGTATTTTTTTTCCTGTTTGGAACCCATTTATCTATACAATATTTAAGTTTGATTAATAAACTATTCCAGACTTGATGTACATTAAGACCAATCCACTCAGAGTTCCAGTCCCATGTGTTCAAGTGTTGAATGATTTTTGTATAATCCGCTCTAGTAAAATCTTTGGTTAGGGTGTTCCCTTTTGTATCTATGACTTTTGACTGGTTATGAAACAGAATCATATTGTGATCGCTGTTTCCCAGTGGCTCTAGTATTTTGATACTGTTTACTAAAGTGCCCATATTAGTTAGAACGATGTCAATGATATTATTATTTCTAGTGCCTTCCTGGATAATTTGATCCAGATTTTGATTAACTGTTATATCTAGGAATTCTTTCTCAATATTTCCCTTCCTGGTATGTGTTTTCCAGTCAATATTGGGGAAATTAAAGTCACCCATTAGAATGTAATTTGTTTTTGGCTTGAAACTGTTAATTAGGTTTAGTAATTCAATGTTCTGGTCTTTATTTAGGTTAGGCGATAGGAAAGTGGATTGGAAGAAGATGAGGGCTGAGTTAATGGAGCTGGAGGGAGAGGTGGGCGACCAGTCAGCATTAGACAGGTTCTCATGGAGGCCAGATACTGTAGATCTAAGGATCTAAATGACCGGATGAGAAGGCTATTATGAGTAGTTTTGGGTTGCTGAATTTTATGAATGCAGTATACCATGTGGTGTTTGTAATGTGATGGGGGTGGGTGGTAAGTACCCAGTCAGGCAGTGTGTGGTTTTGAGATTAAAAGTTGTGATGAGTGTGATCAGTGATCAACTAAGAGAAGTTTAGAGATGATGTAACATGGAGAATTTTGGAGTTGGAGGAGGAGAGCTAGTTTATATTAAAGTACCCAAGGATGAGCAGTTAATTTGGGGAGGAGTGAGAGGAGATGGTGGTGATAAGGTCAATAACTGAGGAGGAGAGGAGGCCAGGGCAGCAGTAGACACTGGCTAAAAATATAGGGAGGGAGTAGGGGAAGGAATGTTTTAGAAGGATTGTCTCATAGGTTGAGGGGAGAGAGAGAGAGAGAGAGAGATAGGATAGTGGTGTATTGGATAGTGGAGGTTGAAGGGAGAGAGAGAGATAGATAGGATAGTGGTGTATTGGACAGCAGAGGTGATATAAATGGCAATACCCCCACCCCCGCTAGAGCAGTCCTGCCTAACTAGGCAGTATCCAGGGATAGAGATTGCATTATCCAAGATTTTAGGGGAGAGCCAAGATTCTGAGATAATTAACATGTCTGGCTTTAGAATGACCATGATAGGTTGAAGGAGGTCAATTTTAGAAAGAAGACTCCTGATGTTTAAGTGCACAAATAGCAGACCTTTGGGGGAGAGATGGGTGTAGGTCCTGGGTTAGGCTCAATATTGCCTGCCATCAATAGACGTACTGAGATTAGGAGTTGAGCATTGACCGGGATTCACTTCCTAGTCATGGTGGAAGGAGACTAAGTGGTGTGGAGCATGGGTGGAGGTGGAGGGTGCCTGGATTGGAGAGATGGCAGGTGTATGCAAGTGGACGAGAGGACTGATGGGCCAGCTACACAGGGCGAGTGGGATAAAATGGGGAAGCAAGAGGAGTGAAAGGAAGGAGATGCAAAGGAGTGACATGGTAGTAATGGGATAGGGAGGGGAGAGTGATAGGTGGTAGGGGGACATAAGTGAACAGGAAAGAGAGGAGGGAGAGGATGACAAAGAACATGACTGAGCTAAGAGGGAGCTGTGAGGGTAAGGAGTAGACTAGGGAAGAACTATTAGAGTATGATAGTTGATAGGAAAGTGATTAGAGAAATTTAGATTTTAAACAGGGTTATGGATCAGGAGAATAGGCAGTAGGCAGAAGGAATATTGCATTAATATGTTGGAAGCCCAGCAGAAGGCTAGCAATTACATGGCTATTATTGTAGCTCAAATCACATTAGATTGCTTGCTTGTTGAGAAGAATTTAGTAGAGAGGCTGGTTTTGAACCCAAGACTTTTGGATGTCCCATCCCTGTGCCTTGCCCTCTGCAAGGTGGTAATTGGAGGGGAGGGGAAACAGCTGGGAGAAGGGAATAATGTGCGATTGCCATGCCTGGATGGGAGTGGTGGGGGGATGGTGGGTGGCATACACCACTGTGCTGCAGTGGCTTCCAGAATATATCAGTGGCTGTACAATAACAGAAAATCAATGAGGCAGCAGTGTGGAGTAATGGCGCTGAATGCCAGTTCCAGTGTGGATCCAAATCACCTGTTTGTTCTCTTGTTGTAAAGCGATGGGTGGGGGGAGGGCAACATGCTGCACCCTCACGACCACTCTGAAGATCCTGCTTGGGAGTTTGAGGCTGTGTCGAAGGTCAAACTACAAGAAAAGCCTGGCAATCCCACCGACTATACAGACAGAATGCAGGGGGAAGTAGGGGCAAGGATGAGGGAGAAGAGACAGAGCAGTTGGGATGGAAGGGAGAGTTTCATTTAGCATTGAGAGCTATAACATGGAAGGGAAAGTAGGGTAGAGAAATCAAGTTCAGTAGCTCAGGGTTTAGGTAGGTAAAAGATCATCCCAAAAAGAACAGTACAGCACAGCGTTAAGTTGTTCAGATTCAGACCTAACATCAACAAAACACTAAAGGTCCTGAAATAAACATAGAAACATAGAACATAGAATTTGATGGCAGATAAGGACCGCTTGACCCACCTAGTCTGCCCATAAATGAACTATTGCTATATTGCACAGCGTTTTAGCCCTGTATAAAATAAAAGAACTATTAAAAAGTTGCTCAGCATTTAGTCCTGCAGACTTAAAGACATAAATAGCAGTAAATGTGACTAAACATTCATAAGCTAGTAAGGTGCTGCTCCGCATTTAGTGCTGCAGACCTAGAAACCCTGCATCACTAGAAGGAGTCAGAGGGAGCTGCTACAGCCGACTACAAAATGACAGTAGCAGGGATACATAGTGGAAATAGGGCTTCTAGCAAGCACAGTTTGGGCTGCAATTAGGTAACTAAGGATGCCCCAGAATTCATGAGCCCATAGGCATTACCTAAATACCAAAGACTGGTGTAAACTACACTAAAGAAATACAAACAAAAAACAAGAGTTGCTGCAGCTGATTAGAACTGAAAAATAACACTATACGGCATGGCTAAGTTGACACTGTATTTGCTGCAGCAGGTTAAAAAGCATGATCTGGGCTATAGCCAGTTAAGCAGAGTTACACTCAGGTAGGAATTAATTATCAGTGAAAGCCCTAAAAACCTAAAAAAGATGCAAATTACAATAACAATAAATGAACAAAATCATACATAAAGTCACCACTGTGCTGCAGTGGCTTTCAGAGTTTATCAGTGGTTGTACACCAACAGAAAATCAGTGAGGCAGCAGTGTGGAGTAATGGCGCTGAACGCCAGTTCCAGTGTGGCTCCAAAGTACCTGTTTGTCCTCTTGTTGTAAAGTGATGGGCTTGGGGGGGGGGGCAGCAAACAGCATCCTCATGACCACTCTGAAGATCCTGCTTGGGAGTTTGAGAACATGTATGTTTGTCCTCTTGTTGTAAAGCAATGGGCTGGGGCTTGTAGGGCAGCAAACAGCGCCCTTACGGCCACTCTGAAGATCCTGCTTGGGAGTTTGAGGACATGTATGTTTGTCCTCTTGTTGTAAAGCAATGGGCTGGAGCTTGTAGGGCAGCAAACAGCGCCCTCACGGCCACTCTGATGCTCAACTCATACCTGCCCCATTGGACTAAAGTGATTAATTAAACCCAACCCACCTGCCATTTCATGACACTGTCAAGAAGATACTATACATATTGCCTCCAAACCTAACAGCATTTGGTACCACTGATAAGGGTAGCAGCAGCTATAAAAAGATAGAAGTTATTGGCAGATGGGGACCATATGATCCATCAAGTCTTCCCTTGGTTTCCAACCCCCCCCCCCAATTAGCTGCTTGCTTGAGTATCCCACATTGTCTGTCCCATGCCCACTTGAATTCCCCACTGTCTTGACTCCCACCATCCCTTCCTGCAAGCTATTCCATGGTTCCACAACATGCTCTGTGAAGAAGAATTTTCTCATATTGCTCCTGAACTTTCCTCCCTTAAGTCTAAGGTCATGCCCTCTAGTCCTGTTGTAGTCTTTTAACTGAAAGAGGTTCTGCACCACATGCACCCTGTTGTTGCCTTTAAGGTACTTAAATGTTTCAGTCATGTCCCCATGATTTCTGCATTGCTCTAGGGAGTATAATTTTAGGTCATCTAGTCTTGCCTTGTACTGTTTCTGATGCAAGCCCTGGACCACCTTTGTTGTTCTTCTCTGTACTGTCTCCAGCCTATCTATGTCCTTCCTCAGGTGTGACCTCCAGAACTGAACACAGTGCTCCAGGTGAGACCTTACCAGGGACTGATACAGAGGCATGATTACTTCATGCCTTCTGCTTGTGATGCTCCTCCCTATGCATCCCAGGATGCCACTAGCTTTTAGTGCTGCCTTTTCACATTGTTTACTGATCTTGAGGTCATCTGATACGATCACCTCCAGGTCTCACTCCTGCCTAGTAGCCACCAGTTGCTGTCCTCCCATTGAGTACAGTTTCCCTAGGTTACATTTTTCCAGGTGTAAGATCTTGCATTTTTTGGCATTGAATTTCAATTGCCAGGTCCTGGACCACTCCTCCAGTTTATGTATAGGAACTTGGTATCCCTCCAGTATAGGAACTTGCATCCCGAAAACATGGAAGTAGAAAACTGCACATATTTTCAGATATTTCACAATATTTCTAAAAGCAAGGCAAGTTTATTTATATGGTACCCATTCAATATGGCTCTGGGCGTGTTACAAAAAAGTCAGAATTACAGAAAACATAAATTATTTTAAACAGAATAAATATAAAAGACTAGCATAAACAAGTATGTTTAAAAGACATTTTTGAAAGAATCCACCTGGGCATTCCAGACCCTAGATTGAAGACTATCCCATAGTAAGGGCCAGTCACCTCAAAAGCTCTATCCCTTGAGAGTTTTAGCCTTGAATGAAGAGCAAGCAAGTAGCCCCCACCTTGATGAACCAGAAGAGGCAGACAGGTGCAAATGGGGTCAGGAGCTCTTCCAGATAGCAAGGGCCCAAACCATGCAGGGCCTTGTAAACCAACAAGCCAGCCTTGAAGCTGACACACCACTGAAATGGCAGCTAGTACAGTTCACTGAGTACCAAGAAAGATTCTCTGAAGTGTTCCAACAGTGATGCTGCAGATATGCAAGGAATTTATCTACAGATATCACAGAAATTTCAGGAAATATCTGACAATAGAATTGCTGCAACTCTAGCAATATATTTGGAAGCTATTTTCAAAGTATGTGTTGACATGAGATAGTCTGATGGGATACTAGAATGAGAGACAACACTAGAAGAGAGGTATGCTTTACTGTTTGGAAGTCTTGAGTCTGACTGCATCTTTTCTTATAAAACCAAGCAGGAAATATAGTGGCAGATTTGCAATGCAATAGAGCCAAGGAAAAATGGAGGGATTTCAGGCTGACTGCGACATGTGACAGGCTAAGGAGAAAAGAAAACTGTGAGTACTTATGCAGCCCACCAGGTCAAGGGCTATGGTATAGTTCACCCCCCCCCCCAATTTTGGCAGTGAACATAGGGTGCAGCAGTCTGAGGGAAAAAAAAGGAAAAGCTGGAAAGAACAAAGACGGTAGGTTGTAGAAGAGACAGAGCTATAGAGGCAGGATCAGAAGCATTCATTTTGAGTGGCTGTGATGTTTCAGGTTGATGTGTGATACCTACAATTAGTCAGAGAGTTGTAAACGGTGTCTGATAATACAAGTGGTCCCCAAGTGGACTTAAACATCCAGGTCTTACTTAATCTAGTAGAAGTGGCAGCTTTACAGAAGAAGAGAGGGAGCCATGCAGTGCCATGGCAATGGGGTTTTTCCAGAGGCGGGCAGAGTCACCTACCTATGTCTCATAGGTAGTTGCATGGCCAGCCCAAACCCTCAGTTTAGTGTTCCATTAGAGGAAATCCAGTCCAAGACCCTTCCTTAAATCATGGGGTGACTGGAACACATTATGTATTGAAATGAAAAAGAAAGAATTTATCTATTTGAAAATTTTTAATGGAGAAAGGCACACTAAGCCAAGGTTTGTTTCCAGGTGAGTAGGGAAAGGGAACAGGGGATGTAAAATACATAGAACTGACACAGTTCAGTTACACAAGGTACAATCAGAGAACATGATTTAAAACAGGAGTATGTACAAAAATAAGCCAGCAACAAAATCTCATGTTTCAACCATGCCTACACCGGGGTTCGAGACAAGTGCAAGGGAAGCAATCGAGTAGGTGAAAACAAGAGCGGGGGGAGAGGGAAGGAATTTCAGCTGGTACCTAAGGGAGGCAGGGAGGCAGTGAAATGGAAGTAAGAGGGGAGCTGGTTTCAAAATGAAGGAAGACAAGAAAAGACTAACTGCCCAGCTGAGGAGCAGGGATGAGGAATGGCAAAGGTGTGAGGATCCCTGGAGCAGAAGTAGTAGGAGGAAGAGAGGATGTGGAGAGGAGTGAGGAGAGGTAAGAGGGAAGAGACCCAAACTAACATTTGGATATGAATGAGGCACAGTGGTTCTGACAATATGAGGGTGTGAGAAGAATGGATAAGGAAGAGTAGAGTGAGCAATGGTGAGTATGAAAGGGGCAGTTGGTAGCAAAGCAGAAGAAGGAATTGCAGAGGGTGTCCATTCTGGCTAGGGAGGTGGCTGGAGTGGTACCATAGACCACGTCCACTTAGTCAAAAACTGGGAGCACCATTTTGGTGACAAGCTCACTGCATACCTGTAAAGACAAACAGTCTTTATTTGGGTACAAGCCACCAGGTTTAGGGTGGAGCTTGGCATGGATGGCATGTGGGCAGAGAAGTAGTTTGCTGTTGAGCCACATACTGAGGAATCTGAAGGACTGCACAACTTCTAGAGGGGTTCCATCCAAGTTGGAGAAGACAGGCAGAGTCGGGGGTTCTGGCCAATCTCTGGCTGGTGCAAAAGATCATGGACAGGTGTGTGTGTGTGTGTGTGTGTGTGTGTGTGTGTGTGTGTGTGTGTGTGTGTGTGTGCGTGTGTGTGTGTTTTGACCTGGAGTTGGTTTGATTGGAACCAGCACAGAACATTGTGGAAGTCTTGCTGAAGCAGACCTTCCATGGAAGTAGTGGAGGAACTAGAGGTGTAGTTAACTGTGTCATCTGCATACATGTGAATATGTGAGTTGGCACAAGTCACAGGGTGGTTGCTAAGGAAGATGGAGATGAGGATGGGCCCCAGGATGAAACCCTGTGGGACTCTGCCTGGTGCTACCAACCTGTATTGACTGCAGACAGCCCAAGAGCAGAGAGGTAAGAATGGGGCTGGTTGACAGCAGGAGCTGAGAGTCCAGCAGAACTTAGTTTCTCCAGGAGGAGTGGGTGGGACTTTGAGTCAAAGGCCTAATCCAGATTGATGAAAATGGCACCTGTGATGTTCCCCTGATCCATCCCTGACGAGATAAAGTCAGTTACATACAGCAGGGAGGACACAGTGGAGTGATGCTTCCTAAAGCCAGACTGGAACTGGGAGGTGACCTTGGTGGAGCATAGAAAACTGGAGATTCTACAAACTTCTCCTGCAGCTTAGCAAGGGAAGGGGGGAGGGAGATTGGCTAAACATTACCCAGAGATAAAGGGTTTCCCCCTTTGTGTAGTGAGAGAACTTTGGCCAAATTCCAGGACTGAAGGGTTGGACTGAGGAAGAAAGAGAGTCTGAGTAAATGAGTCAGAGAATATGCTATGACAGGAGTGGAGATATAGAGCCGTTTAGGATCCAGTCCATCAGGGTTGGATTTGTATAGTTTGAGGGAGTAGAGGGAAGTCTGGGTTTCCTGTGTAGTAATGGGAAAGAGGAAACCAGTGGAAGGGTAAGGAGGGGGAATATGAAGAGTAGTGAAAGAGATTGGAAGGTGAGTGGAAGGAAGAACACATGTTGTGAAGAACCCCTTGAAGCGAGCAGCAACAAATTAGAGGTCAGACACTGGTGAACTACTTACCAGAAGGAATGGAAGGGGTTAATAAGTTACCTTCCATAACTTGGAGGGAGCATTAAGGTTGTTCTGAAAGTTGGCCTTGAAATGCTGTGATTTCACATACTGGATAGCTTTTGTACATGAATTCCTGATAGTCCTGTATGAGAGGAGATCAGGAAGTGAGTCAGATAATTTGAAACGTGACCAGTCAAGATCACAGGACTTGCACTGACCAATGAGTTGGACAGTAATCCAGAAAGTCAGAAAGAAAGAGAGAGACAGACAGGAAACACAGCAAAGAGAAAGGAGAATTTAAAGAAAAACAGAAGGGTCTTAGTATGGGGTCACAAAGCAGACAGTAATGCATTTAATCAGGAATAAAGTGGGCCTTAGCACAGAGCCAGGAAGCATAATGAAATGTGTTTACAGAAAGCCATAGAAAAGGGTTACAAATTTGTATAACAAAGAATAAAGGTTAGAGTGCCAGTGTCCTAGTTCAGGGCAATCAAATGATTTCAGAGATGTATAATGATATATCATGAAGTAAAGTATCAAACTGTGACTGTTCAATAAAATGTGTACCACTGCATTTTTTAATGTGTGTCAGATCTTAATAGTAGATTTTCTGAAAGGGGCTGTATTGGTGAATGTATACAAAGGGCATATGTATGTGCCAGGGAGTCAGACAGGCAGCTTTTGCTTCATAAATAGTAATAAGAGGTTCAGTTTTGTTACCACTTTCAGCACCCACGGTGGAGAGGTGGAACAAATACTTAGGAAAAACTGACTCTTATTAAACACAGAACCAAATTGGTTTTGTGGGTTGAACAGCCACCCAGAATGGTTTTTAAAAGGCCCAGTAATTTAGCCGAGTGACTCATAACCTCCAGTCCCTCCCCGACCCTCAAACTACCTGGCTTCCATCTTTGCAGTTTTGTGAGGTGATTTCAGTCACAAAAACGTTTCAGAACCCATATCCTAATGAAGTGCCTCATATACTGTGAAGAATGAATTCTGATACAATATTCTTTGTTTACATTACCACATGTACCTGTTCATCATTTTATGTGGGTAGGACTACATGTAAATTTAAGGAGCGGGTTGGGGACCATGTCAGAGCGGCAGCTCACAACACTGGTATGCCAGACCGGAGACTGCATAAATGGTCATTTATAGGGCTAGAAAAGGTATCTTTGGGGTTAAGGGATGGCAATCTGTTCGGGACCCTTTCACAGAGGGAGGAGATTTGGATCCATAAGTTGGGGGCAACCTCAAGCATGGGTTTTAATGACAACATTGAATTGGCACCCTTCATTATATCTTCCATACCTGCTGTAAAGTAATATTGCCTTACTGTGTCTGTATTATTATGTTTTGTCTGTGATTTGTGTTTGTATTTATGTTGTATTAATCTATTTTTTCTATCTCCTTTTCAGATTATTTTGATGCAAATTTGAAGCAATTAACTGGTAGTTCACCAGTTCTTGTGTAGTATCAGGGAGGAATTATTGTGTTTAGGCAAGCCTGTTTATCTTGGAATGTTACAGTAGTATTCATTTCTGGTTTTATCCTTCTCCCCCTTCCCCTTCAGTTGCACTGTATCTAAGGAATGTAGCAGAGAGAGTGTCCTTTTCTCTTGACAGTGTGCCTGCATAAAATATCAAGGCTCTTGGGTGGATCAGCTGACTGCTACCTGCAACTGTCTGCAAAATAAATTGTGGTGTTCATTCACTTACTATTGTGTTGAGTGTATTCTTTTGTTTTTCTTTCTCTATCCTCCACCTCTGTAAGCCTACACAGATGTGTGCTAGCTATCGCCCCCTCCATCTCACACACCCTTGTCCTCACCTAGATCCCCTGCCTTGCCTGCCATCACTTAGGCAGAGTAGTCTGCAGTCAATGGTCCTCACTGTGGACATCCTGTGTATGCCACCACATGCTACTTAGATACCAGACTCCTGCTTTGTGGCACTCATGCTTTGAGGTCACTCATGCAGGGGGGTCACTTGGACTTCTGAGACTTAAATACTGACTGTAGTCGCTCTAATGGCTGACTTCAGTCGCATGGTTCTGGCATTCTCTAATGGCACCAGGTCTGGCATCCTTTCACCCCTCTCCAAATCCCAGTCACAGTCCCTATCCCACTACCCCCTTCCTAAATCCCTGTCCTGCCATAAAGCAGGCAGCAAGCATTTGTTAGAAAAAAGCCTCAGAATGTACAAACCCAATCAGTGCTATTCTCCACTTTCAATGCATCATTTGATCCCACTCACGCAGTCACCCTCCCACTATCTCCTTCCCAAATCCCCTACCCACAGTATATATGAGGCAGAAAACATTCTCATAGTGTTTCAGAAGCTAAAGTAAAAAAAAATGCAGATTAATTTTCCCTGATTGTAATGATCCTCAACTCCTGATCAGCATGGCAGCTGCAAGAAAAGAGCAGTCAAATAAAGTGCAAGTACAGTGGCAAGAGACACGAGCACAGAGAAATGCCCAGCACATGGCTGGAAATGCAAATGTTTGGGCAAGTACAACCACTTTGTGGCAATGTGCAGAAAGAGTAATAGATTCAGCAAGCCTGAAGTATTTTAAGTTGAAAATAACACTGCTGACTTAGATAGCTGTGAATACATTTTGTGTGTCGCTACAGAGCCTGAATCAAAAAGGGTTAATGTATTATATGAGTCTGCATCGTTATTTATTTGGTGACCTGGAAGGGCACACTGGAGTAAGATTTAGTCCATTTTCAAGCACAACCCAGGGTGAAGAGCAAACACTTGCAAAAGTGATAAAGGAAACAACAGTTAAATTAATTAATTAATTAATTTATTTATTTTAAAAGTTGCACACCCTGTCATTTCTTATTGCTTACTAGACACTATCCAACAAAGGTATGCAGCTATATTTCAAGGGGAAGTACACTTGGAATAAGAGCTCGAAGTGGATGCAAGTGTTGACTGTAGGCTCATTCAAGACAGGCAGTATAGCACAGTGGTTAAGGCTCTGAGCTGCAGAGCTGGAGACCTGGGTTTGAATCCCACAGCCACCTAGGTGCATATTATGTAATCCTGAGCAAGTTACTTAACTTCCTTGTGCTCCCAGGTCACGTCTGGAAACAAGCTTTGGCTTAGTGTCCTACTCCTGGTTAAACAATGTTCCCTCCCCTTTCCTCCCTCCTCATTCACACAGCATTGGCGCTGTACAAACCAGTGTGGCCATGCTTGCTGAAACACTGTGGGTCAGCATTCAGATGGCATGGCCAAGGGAGCACTGCAGATGCTGCCCAGAAGTTCTGGCAATTTCAGGAGTGTTCTGGCTGGAAAGAGGGTGTGGGTGTAGGCCGGGCTCCCGTATGGTTGCAGCAAAGATCAAGGAGAGATCTTTTGACCCAAGTTCATCTAAACTTTATTTCTAACTCTGTAAATAGAGCTGAACTCAGGGAGGTGGGTCTTTTAGTTAACAGAGGGCTAACATTTGAAGAAAACATGGGCTCAGAGTTGAGCAGTGAAACTGGGCATGCATGTATGCATATGAATATATGCATGTCCATGTCACGGCTCAACTCTGATACCACATTTTCTTTAACTTTTAGCCCTCAGTTTACTTAAAAAAAAACACCTCTCACTCCAGCTTTGCCTACAGAGCTAGGAAAAAGGTTTAGCTGAACTCAGGTGGGGAAATACATTTAAATACTTCCATGGCATTCAGAGGTGCAGGCTGGAAAAAGCCTGTGACAACATTGTGGGTGGTGTGGGCAGTTTACACGTCAAAAATGAAACACTGCAAAACACCCGCACTACCACGCAAACCCAAGAAAACAGGGATCATGGCCACAATGGAATGGAACCCAAAATGGTCAAACTGCAGCATTCACACATGCACAGTAGAGATGATCTTGCTGCTGTGCACCTCTGACAATGCCACAGAATTGTTAGTGTGAATGATCCTTGTGTTAAGCTATTAAAGAGAGAGAGGTGAGACAGCATGTATGAAACTGTAACGCAAAAGAGCTAACCCATTTGCAGGTCAGAGGTGTAATGTTTTCTAATCCTCTGATAGTATCCCCTCAGTGATAAAGAGATTAAACAAATGCAAGAGGTGTTGAGGCATTTAATGATAACTGGAGCAGTCAGTTTAAGGAAGAAAAGCTGCAACATATCTCGGCCAAGGTCCTTACAATTAAGATTAGAAAAATGCTTTGACGATCTCAGTGTCAGTGAAAGGCTAAAACATGAAATATGGAAATGTGTGGAAGGCAAACTGAGGAGGGGCTATGGTGGGGTCAGGAAATTTAGGTTGGGCAGTATCAAAAGCCACACCTGCCTTTGAGAAAAGTGAATTAAAAGCTGTTTGAAATTACTACATAATAAAATTGCAAGGGCACTGGCAACCCCTCACTATTACCCTCTTTCTAAATTCACTTAATAGACAATTACATTTGCCAAAATTTACAAAGGTCAGCATTAACATGCATGTTGGAACAATCAAGTATGTTAGGATTAGTAAATGTGAATCTTGGCATTTCCTATAAAAGAGGTGCATTGGTTTTGGAGTATACAAAATTGTAACCAGTCAGCTTCTGGCTTGGACTTGTGAGCAACATCTCAAGCTTTAGTTTTATCTGTAATAATAGTGACAATTCAGAGCTAAACAAGGCATAGAATGGATTATGTACTCTTCAGTGTTTTAGAGGATATGTGTATTGATAACTGCAAGAGTTTTTTTTTTAATTTTTTTTAATTCCCAGACTTCATGCACAGAGAAGCAGAGATACATATGATGCCATTTAGGACTATGCAGAATGTTGAATTTTTGATGAAACAGAGTTCAGCAGAATTGTAGAAAATTCCACTGATTTCCATTGAGTGGGCTCCCAGATCTACAAGGATTCCTGTATTTTACAGGGAAGTAAAACGACTTACAGGCAAATTATTCCCCTTATCACCCGCAAGCCAATTGGCTTGTGGAAAGATTTAATGGTACCCTTAAATCGATGCTCCAAATATTTGCTGAACAGCATGGGAGGGACTGGGAGAAATACCTTCCTCACCTGTTGTTCGGATACAGAGAGGTGCCCCAACAGTCAAGAGGTTTCTCTCCCTTCAAGCTCTTTTATGGATGCAGGGTGTGTGGGCCCCTAGACTTGATCCGGGAGGACTGGGAAGGCAAGCACACCACCCAGGGAACTCCCATAATGGATTATGTCCTTAAGTTTAGGGAAAAGCTAAAGGAGCTTATGAGAACAGCCCAGAACAACCTGGCAGCTGCCCAGCAAAAGCAAAAGGTATTATACAATTGCAGAGCCAGAGCTCGCTCATAGACTGTGGGTCAGGAGGTCATGGTAGGAATCCCAGTACAGAAAGATAAACTGCAGGCTGAGTGGGCAGTACCGTACAAAGTAGACAGGTGAATGATGTAAACTACATTGTAGAACTGTCTAACAGGAGACAAACCCATAGGATGTACCATGTCAACATGATGAAGCCATATGCAAATAGGACTGACATGGTATTTGCAGTGTGTAGTCTTGGGTAGCGGACGGATGAGAAAGACCCCCCTTCTGGACTTGCTTGAAGAAAGCAGGTGGGAGTCCCCTGTGGAGGCAATCAAACTGTCACCTCAGTTGACCCCAGAACAGACCCAGGAAGTAAGGGAGGTTTTAGCAGACTTTTCCCTTTTGTTTAATGCCAAGGCTAGACTAACCCCCTTAGCAGCGCACAATGCAGACACGAAGATGCAAGCTCCCATGCGGTAGACAGTGGGTGTCTGAGGTTGTCCTAAAGAACATTAGGAGGGAAGAGGAGTAAATGCTGGATTTAGGGGTAATCCAGAAATATCACAGCCCTTGGGCCTCAGCCGTAGTCCTTGTTCCCAAGTTGGATGGCTCTACTTGTTTTTGTGTGGACAATCATGGACTCAATGCAGTCATGAAGTCAGATACCCACCCAATGCCATGGGTGAACTACTGGACAAGTTGGGAGGGGCGACCTTCCTTACCACCATTGACCTGGCAAAAGGGTATTGGCAAGTGGAGTTAACTGCCAGAGCTAGGGAGAGGTCAGCCTTCATCACTCCGCTAGGGTTATTTGAGTTCAAGGTAATGCCTTTCGGGATGAAGAATGCCCCTGCCACCTTCCACAGGTTGGTGAGCCAGGTGTTGTATGGTACTTAAGAGTATGCAGTGGCACACCTGGATGATATTGCCATCTTCAGTGCCAGTTGGAAGAAACACCTGACCCACCTGAGGGAAGTATTGGGCAGGATACAGAGGGCTGGGCACATTGTCAAAACAGAAAAGTGCTAGGTGGACATGGAGGAGCTGGCATACCTAGCGCATGTAGTAGGGTGGGACAGCTCTTTCCTAATCAAACCAAGATCAAGGCAATAGAGGTGTGACCCAGACCTGAAACACAGAAGCAGGTTCAGAGTTTTCTAGGGACTGCCGGGTACTATAGAAAGTTTGTACCAAACTACAGTGGCCTGGCAGTTCCCCTATCTGGCCTGCTAAAGAAAAGATTGCCAAAAAGGGTTAACTGGGAACCAACCTGTGAATGAACCTTTACACAGCTAAAGGAGGCACTGTGTGGTGCTCCTGTGTTGGCCAGTCCAGACTACAGTAAGCCATTTGTAGTCCAGACAGATACCTCAGATGTGGGTATTGGGGCAGTACTTAACCAGATGTCTAACCAAGGGAAAGATCACCCGATAATGTACCTCAGTAAGAAATTACTTCCCAGGGAGCAGGCTTATTCTACAGTGGAGAAGGAGTGCCTGGCACTGGTGTGGGCACTGAAGAAATTAGAGCCATATCTATACGGGAGGCACTTTGAGGTATAGATGGATCATAACCCTCTGGTTTGGCTGGCACAAATGGGTAAGACAAATGGTAGGCTTTTAAAAAGGAGCCTTGCCTTACAGGAATACGATATGACCATTAACCACAGGGCTGGATTAACAAACACAAATGCAGATGGGATGTCAAATCAGTTAGAGGAGTGAACTGACTTTGGGAAACTTATCCCATGCCTATGAACAGATTCCCCCAAATTCAGTCTAGGAGGGAGGGTGTGACAATAACCATCTGCCTGTTATTATTTGTATTAAAGTTTTTGGTATAAATATGTTTTTTTTTTAATTTCTGTTTGTGAAACATGGCAGTCAGCATAAGGCATCATGGGATATTGGATTTGTTTTAAAAAAGAAAAAAAATGTTCTGTCCTCTTGCTGACCTAAAGGGCACAGCTAGCTTGTAGAAAAACTAACACTTATCTGCTAAACTTCCTGAGACTGTCATAAAAACCAGACTATAACAAACCACTGCTTTGAACCTAGGCAACCGGTCGTAAAATATTACATTTTACGGCGTACCAAAAAGGAGGCCATTTTTGATAGACATCTGTGAAAATTCAACCTAATATGAGAAGTGTTTCCAGGATGTTTCTCTGGAAGATCAAATGGATATTGTAACCTGCCATAAAACCATACTCTGATGAAAACAGCCTGTCTTGATATAATTAAAAAATATTGCTGTATTTGCAGATTCCAATCAAGTAGTAATCTGACCTATTTTGTCTATGCAGTTGCATGTTACAAATTAAATATGTAGAACTGAGTGTGACCTCACACTAGCAGCCCAGTGACATCACAGGATGGGAGGAACATTCTGGTCTCTTTGATATTGGTGAAACTGGCTGAAAGGACTGACACTTTTGTTCTTGACTTCTAAGGGACACTTTGTTCCTGGACTCGAGAGATCACTTCTGCCAAGACTGGTAATTCAAGTGTGAACCCCTTGCCAACTGAAAAGTAAAGCAGAATTAGCTAATCAGTTGCAAGGTGCTTTAATTTGAAAATTTACATTTCTTTCTCTGATTGTACCCTTAATGTATATATGTTCTGTTTTATGTACTGTATTTATTTACTATCTTTAATTCTTAGTAAATTTTGTTTTCCTTAAACCTGCCTGAGACATTTTCTCATTTTGAGTGTGAATGGTGGAACAGTATTGATAATGCTGACTTAACTGTTAAATTGCTTAGTGTGTCACCATATGCAGCCATGCTAACAAGTATCTATGTAAAGATCCAGCAAGGTAAGAAAATACCAGAGTCTCAATTGAGTTGCCAGGGGGTTGTGAACCAGATTGATTGTATGCCACTGGGTCAAGTATTGTGCCGCTTTCCCCGAAGAGAGTGTGATATTTGGACCTGTTACCAGGGCGTGATAGCTAAGAAAGGTTCACATTAGACTACAGGACTCGAGACTGGTAGTTTGCTTACACCCAAAACAGACAGGAGGGTGTCCCTTTGTGTCCCCTGATCACGAATCACACATCAAGGTTGGGCATTGTGGGAGTAGAGGGCCTGACTCCCAGAGTGGATTTGTGACACTGCCCTCACCTGATTTCTCAGGACACAGATTGGCTGCAGTACTATGAGGAAATGTGGCTGCAGCAAGGTCTCCAGAGTCTGTACAGGCTGGGTGTGGTGATTGCCAGGATGGGGTGGACTAGTTATGGCACTGGGAGCCCTCTCAACCCCAACTTAGCTCCTTTATGATCAGGTGGCATTCAGGAACCAGGCAAAAAGTGTGTTGCTGTTTCAGATTCTGGTGGGCTTAAAAACTTCACCAACTCCTGATTTTGCAGGATGCCGATTGACTGCAGTGCTGTGAGGAGGCATGACTGCAGCAAGGTCTCCCAAGGGTTAATACTGTGGCTTTAGGACAGCAGAAGGCATTTTGCCCATGTATGCTTTCCCCACTTGTCAATGGATACAACTATAATGCTTGCATTCATATAGGTACGTGTCAAGTTTTATTTTAAACCCAATAAAGGGTGATTGGCTTATTATATCTAGGGGGAGCTTATTAAAAAGTCTGATTGCCCTTGGAAGGAAGGCACTATTCCTAATATTATTCCTAGCAACACAACACTGTATTTGTTTGTTATGCATTCTTAAATTATAGATGTTATCTTTATATTTAATGTCAAGATCTAATGATAATACTATATCTTATAAGATTTTGAATAAGGTCATAAGGTCACCCTTTTGTTGTCTTAGATTAATGGGCCATAATTTAAGTATTTTTAGTCTATGTTGATATGTTGTGTGTTTGACATTAAATATCTGTTTGGTGTACCAACACAGAGCTTTTTCCAAGATTTCTATATCCTGTTTTAAGCCCAGTCCCCATACTAGACAGCAATAGCAAAGTGTGGTCATACACATGATTTATGTAGAGGCATCAACACTGCTTCGTATTTATTAGAGAAAGATCTTTTAATATGAAAGGTAAAACAAAGGCACCGCAGGTATTCAGCAATAGTTTATTTTATCAGAATTTAAAATCCAGTTGCCCAGCAGCTCAGGACCAACAACCTCAACCAGTTTCGCACTACCCATGCGTCATCAAGAGGATGATACACCTCATGCCCACACCAATAAATACCACCAACTTAGAGTGACAGTTGCACAGCAAATTCACAATTGCACATAATTTATAATCAACAAAAAGTGACAAACAGTGCCTATATCATCATTTATAACAATTACATACACAAAATCTATTGTGCCACTTGCCAGAACATAGTCCCTACTTATTTTGCAGGACAATTGCTTGAAAAAGGGGGGCTATTAGCCATATCCCTACCTTATAAATCCAGTGGTCAATTGGTAACTATATCATCTTTTGATCTACCTGCAATGTTGAATATTAACCTAGTATTAGACAGTATATAATATACAAAAATCTATCCATAGACATTGCCTACCAAAATAATTTTCAAGATAATTCTTGAGATATACATACAGTTACCTGTTTGTTCTGTCCCCTTTGCTATAGTTAAACATTAGTATTATTCAGTACATTTACTTATTAACTGGAATCCATTTACCTTCTACAGTATAGCTTAAACCATTCATAGTTTAGCAAATTCGGAACTTTAAAACAATATCAGCGCCATCAAGGAGAGAAAAAAAAGAAGAAAAAATGAAATAATAATTACACAGCCAAGAATTCTTATTCCACATTCATACAGCACCATTTGTTGCTTATTTAGTTCTTTCCCCTTTATTTATTAATCAGTGGCATAACATCTAACTTATCATTAAGTCCAGATTGCCTAAGACCCCCCCAAGGTGTAAGTGCAGTAGGCCTCCCTGTCTAATAGGACATCATTTATGTTGCCTCCTCGAGGCCCTAGTTTCACAACTTCAATACCACAGAATTTAAGTCTATGTCCACTGGTGTCTTGATTGTACTTGCCACAGTGAACAACCAGTGCATTCCTCTCATTTCTATTCAATATGCTCCGCATATGTTCCCCAATCCTAACCTTGAACTGGCATGTGGTTTTTCCAATATAGAATGCCCCACATGTACACGTGGCCAAATACACCAGGTTTTCTGTGGTACAACTAAAAAAGGACTTAATTTCAAATGTCCTGGGGGCATTAACTGTTGTAAATGTGCTACTTTTTAGAATTGCAGTGTAATACTTGCAATTCCCACATGTGAAGGTACCACATGAAGAATTACTAATGGATTAGACCCACAATTGCTGAGAATGTTATTTGCCATTGCTGTTATATCAGCTATTTTAGCTCCGCGAAAGCTAAAGCAGGTACGGTTCATTTTATATTGGATGCATATATCTCTATCTAGATGTTTGAGTATTGAGTTCCCCAGTACATATATCTCTACAATCAACTGGGGGAGGTGATGAACATGAGGTAGAATCCATAGATAAGGAAGGAGTATTATCAAGAGGGATATCATGTTCTAATGCAGCTTGTTGTGGTATGGTACTGACAACGTCAGCTAGGTTAATAATGGGAGATATACCATACTCAGGAGTAGGTCCCAGAGCTGCAAATCTAGCAGTCATTTCCATCTGACTCTGTTCAAAAGACAGTAGTTTGGATCTGAAGAGGGACATTTCTTGATGCAATGGGGCATTGTGTAGACATTTAGTGCAGTCATAACTTTATTGTACTGTTAGATCTAGTGTAATAGCATACATATGGCATTCTGTACATTTTATCCCAACCTATCCGTCTAGGGCCATAATGGTTTCAGCCATGGTCAGTCGACTACTGATCATACAAACCAAAACATAAATACATAAATACAAAAACAAGATCCGGTTATAGCAATGCTGGGGTATTTATTTATTTAGCTTTTGTTTACTGGGTAAGTACATTAGACAAGTATTATGCCTATTTTCAGGAATGACCCCGGGAGAGTACAACATGAGGAATAACAGTCAAGGAGACATGGCAAAGAGAGTAGAGTTTTTTGTCACAGTAAACAAACATGTGGGAAATACATCATTTGACGCTAGGGGAAACATACAGTAGTAAGCACATTCAGATTATACACTCTAGACTAGCTAGTTCAACTGACAGATATATACAGGTCATCATACATAGGAGTGGAGCATAGCTCGAGGACTGGATTGGTTGTAATATAACTTATAACATTGTCGTATACACCCCCCTAGGCTAGTTGGATAGCGGACAGGTATAGCTCATCACATTTTTCTGAATATGCACATGTTAGACAGAAACAGAAACACTTGGCAGTACAAGTTTCTACCAAGTGACCAAGGTGCAATATGTCATGGTTAGCCTATGACCGTGGAGTAATAATGGGTGTAAAAATGCCTAAGGCTTTTTAGGCAGGAGTAGTCAGAAGTCATTGATACAGTGGGGAAAATATCTCCAGGAATTCAATGGAGACACCCTGGGGAGGTTCAGACAAAACAATTTGACACTTTACTCTAGGGAGGTTTGGGGAAGTCACACTCTGATGCTAGTTTTAGGAAACCCCACAGGGAATTTCGAAAACTCAGATAGGAGGGGGAAGCCTGGATATCCACCACAGGCAGCGAATTCCAGAGTCTGGGTGCACTTATGGCAGAGTCCCCATCCCCCATGAGGATCCGGGTAGGAGGGACTTTGAGCATCCCTGATGTGAGAGACCTAAGTTGATAGGGGGTGGGATTCAGTTTAGGCAGAAGCCGGGCCAGCCCCTGGGGGGTGCTAGTTCTGATCACTTTCCCAGAGAGGCATCCCAAACCAAAATCAAGGTATCTAGCTGGTGAGAGCAGGCAGAGTTTCTCATATAGCTCACAACGGTGGTTGAGTTGGGGGGCAGCCAAGGCAAAACGACAAATGTTATTGTAAGCAGTTTACCATCGAGTGAGATGTATCTTTGGAGAGTGAGCAAATAGGTGCAGCCCATAGCTAAGGGAGGGAAGGAGCACACCCTTCGCTAGGGCAAGCCTGGCTGCCGATGTAAGGTTATACTTGGCCCTATAGGCCAGACCCAGTTTGCAGTTTGCCACCCTGCAGATGTTAAGGATATGATTACCCATGTCAAGTTGGGGGTCAAGTGTTACCCCCAGATATTTGATGGAGCTCACTATGGGTATACAAGGGAGACCTGGATAACCCAGTGACAACAGGGATACTCTGTTTACTATGAACAGTTATGCACTCCTGAAATTTATTAGACAAACATGTGAAGCCTGCGTACCATTAAGTTCGCCTCGAGAGGTCAATGTACCATGTTAACCATGCTGACCACATTGAACATGCAGAACACATGCAGATGCATGCATCTCCACACACGGCCTGCGTACGCTCACCCTGCTCACTAGTGCAAGCCTTTTCACTTGCCAGAACCGGAAGTTAGCGGTGCTTCCACTTCCGATTACGGTGCTAAATATAAACTTTAAATAGTAGTGTTTAAAAACACTGTTACTGCTAAAATGCTCACACTGGAGCTACAATAGCTGTAAATCTACCCCCAACAAACAGCAAAGTACCTCAGATAGAAACTGGAAAGCAGAGTACTTGGTGAGACCACCACTATCCGAGTATACCCTGAAAAATAGCTACAGAGTATCTGACATATGAGATAGTCTCACTGGCAAAATGAATGTGAGACTCAGCTAAATTACTACAGAACAGTGCAATGTTGCATCAACATTACATCAGGTTGTTACACCTCTCACCAGAGGTTTGCTTACTCCAGTTCCAGATTGTTGACCCCAATGAAAATATCTAATATTGTGGTCATTTTAGGAGGAGTCTGTCATAATTCCCACCTCTCTGGTTTCTTACAGGTTTTTCCTAAGCCAGTGAAAGATATTGTATATGCATGTTTATCCCATGCTTTATAAATATGGACTGATAGGCATTATCTGGGTCCTCCATCTCAAGTACAAGTTTGTGCTCACCGATCTTATTTTAAATAGTCTTTTTTTAGCTGGCCCACCAGTGCAGCAGCAGCACAACTGCTCATGATGGCAATGACCTTGGTTCAGAAGCAAAGCTTGGTGCCGGGGGCCAGCTAGGGGGAGGAGGAGGATCAGATGATTGCTCTCCTCCTTTGGGAGGGGCTGGGTGGGCAGAGCCCACCACTTGTCTGACCCCTGGTGGAAACGGGGAGGGGGCAGCCTGTGCCAGAGTATTGGGAAGTGTGGCAGATGTCGGTACACATTACGTGGAGGTATGGTGCATGCGTCTAGATGTCCTTGCATGCCACACCTCTCAGAGGACAAGAACAGGCAAAAAAACTAGTGTCAGGATGCTGGCAGGAGCCAACTGGTCTTGCACCCAACTAGCTGGCCTTGCCAGTCAGAACTGGATCTGGTCCTTAGCAAGGACTGGGGACCCTGCTGATCCCACTGGGGTGGGAGGTTAAGTTCTGGGGGAAGATGGCTAGCAGTAAGACATGGTGGAGGCCAGGGTAACAGTGCTGAGGCACCCGCCTGAAGGAGTGCCGTCTGGGTGAAGGAGAGAAAAAAAACTGTCTTTTTTGTTTTGCCTATATAATAATTTCCACAAGTGCACAATGTCAGGTTTATTAATCCTTCCACAGCACATATAATAAAGGAATAATGCATGACAGGGTGTGTGTCAGGCTAGGATAACGTCACACCTTGGGTGGTTATGAACGAGGTTGTAGATGGAGTCTATTCAACACCTGAGAAGTGACATTATCCTAGCACGACATACACACTGGAGTGCATTATTCCTATTACACAATAGCTTATCTTTAAGCAAAATAAGAACACAAACAAAAAAATGTTTAAATAGTTCTTTTCTTGATTTTTCTGGGTGGAAGTACACTACATAAAAATAAATTCCTTTTTTTGTGTTTAGCCAGGAGGTGGAGCTGCCTGTGCATTGTTGTTATCTTTTGCCCCCCTTTCATGATCATGGTTCCCTAGGTATAGTTCTTTTTGCTCTCTGGTCCCTGTTGTGGCTTCCCTTCATTTACACCCCACACACACACACACACTATGTGCTGGCCACAGTTCTCCGGTACCAGGAGATTATCATAAATGGAATTGCAAGTGAACACTCGTTAGAGCCCCCTTTATTTGAAGGACTACCGAAGAAGAGAGGAGGTATGGAGGTGGTTGGGAGAATGTGGGTTTTCATATCTGCCGATTGCTGCTGACTGAAAGGCATGATGGAAGGATCAGAGGATGTGAGGTTGCTGTGCAAGTTATTTGAAGGGCTTTTGTTTATGTTTTTACATAAGTGACACTCAAAAAAGTGATGTTTCTTTTTGGGAGGGGTTTAATACAAACCACTGCTGCATGTGGCTTTCGAGTGAAATGGGCAGCTGAGCGTGTGCTGCAGCATTGTGAAGCACAGTTCATGTTAAAACTTGCGGTTTGGGTTGTGGGTAGTCAGGATTTTTTAAATATGTAGAAAAAAATAGTGTGTTCCCTTGGGTAATGGAGGATTTATAAGAAGTTCTTCAAATTCCTTCCCATGCAGGATAAGTCAGAAATTTGTAAATTAGAAGTTGATGTGGGATGGCAATAAGGTCTCTTCAACCAAAATTGTGAATAAAATGTTATATAGAAACATAGACTTTGATGGCAGATAAGGACCACTTGACCCACCCAGTCTGCCCATTTCCCTACCTATTGCATAAGCTGCAGATTCTAGTTAACCAACAGCCTACTTCCTGCAACCCCCCACTATAATTGCCTTATGTCTGTCCCATGCATGTTTGAATTCCCCCACTGTTTTAGACCCCACAACCTCTCTAGGAAGGAGGTTCCATGCGCCCACCACTTTCCATGAAAAATAATTTCTACATTACCCCAGCCGCCCCTCTAACTTTTAATTGTGCTCCTTGTTCTTACACTCTTTTTCTGAAAGATGCTACCCTCCTGGACTTTGTTGATTCCCCTGAGGTACTTAAAAGTTTCTATCATGTCCCCCGTCCCTCTTTTCATCAAGGGTATACATATTAAGCTCTCTCAGTCTCTCTTCATATGGTTTCTGATGTAGACCCTGCACCATTTTAGTTGCCCTCCTCTGGACTGCTTCCATCCTGTCTATGTCCTTGCGTAGATGAGGTCTCCAAAACTGCACGCAGTACTCCAGATGGGGTCTTACCAACTGTCTGTATAGAGGGATAACCACTTCCCTTTTTCTACTTGTGATGTCCCTCCCTATGCATCCTAGTATCCCCCTGGCTCTCTTTACTGACTTTTCACATTGCTTACCCACCTTTAGGTCATCTGATATGGCTGCACCCAGATCCCTTTCCATTATTGTTGTCGTTAGTACCTCCCCTGCTATTGTGTACTCTTCTCCTGGATTTTTATTTCCCAGGTGCATTACTTTGCACTGAATCTAAGTTGCCATATGTCTGACCATTCCTCCAACCTTGCCAAGTCCCTTCTCATCCTTTCTACCCCCCCTTGTGTATCAACTCTGTTACAGATCTTTGTGTCATCCACAAAGAGGCATACCTTTCCTTCCAGACCCTCTGCAATGTCACCTACAAAGACGTTAAAGAGGACTGGACACAGTACTGAGCCCTGAGGTACTCCACTAGTAATCCCCCTTTCTTCAGAATGTGTTCCATTGTTCTCTTATTTTCATTTAATTCACCCTAATGTTTCACACTGTGACAGTGCTTTTTCAAGGGCTGTCTGAAACAAATCATAAATTGCCATTAGATATTTTCTATATCATATTTGTATTTCTTTTTATAGTATAGCATATTCAAAGAAAACACCCTACTGTTTAACAGACACTGTCTCTTTAAAAAGCAAAGAGTGTTAACTTCCAGGCCATGCTGATTATGGTCTACATTCAAAAAAATATTATTAATCATAAAACTGCATTTAACTCTATCCCTTATAACAATCTAGATTATGAAACAATGCCTCTAAGCACCAGGCTTTAACTTTGAAGCACTGCAAATATGCCTGCACTACTTTCTTAACACAAACGAGCACCTCCACCACACAGCAGTGTTGTAATCCAACTCATGTAATTATCCTACTACATATTAATGTTTTTAGACATTTTTATGATCATCTCTTGCACCAAAAAGCATTAATTTAGTTCCATCAATACATTATTTCTGCTTCTCAAACATTTTTTTTTTTAAATCCCCTTAATTCACATACTATTTTGTATTTATATAATGCTTCTCACAATTCATTAACATGCTTCATTTAACAGAACATTGACATGCCATGTCAAAATCCATTCTGCCCCCTTTGTGGTTATATAATGAATCTAACAAACTAACCTGCAAGGTCCCCCTGTTTTATTTTTGGCCTTCATATAAGCACCTGAAACACACTGCTTTCATGTACGCTTCTCTGCTTTTCTGTAAACAAGCATAGAACAATTTCTATCACGTCAGCCTTGTATTTACTTTAGTTCATTGCTTTCGCTGCCGCATGAAGTGCTTTACATACCTGGCATTTTTAAAGTTGCCCGGTTCAATTTGGTCACGCTAGCCGGCCCGGTGGCGCTGAGGGTTGAGGCGCTGGACGCCACACTCGCGTTACCAGCGACCCAGGTTTGGAATGAGCCTGGGCGCTGGGGGTCGGGCGGGAGGGAGTAGGATCAAGCGTCTGAAGGACAGCTCTCTTCTCCCTGGGATTCGGGGCTTCCTGGCACAGGAGAGACCCCAGTGGAGACCGGAAGTACTTCTGCTGCTGGGAGCACAAGCATAGTCGGAGGCAGACGCCTGGCCAGAGCATGGGCAGACGCTGCCAAGATCTCAGCGGCCAGCTGGAGCGCCACGCACGCCTGCTGGCTCTGGGGTGGAAAAGTGAAAAAGCTGGAGGGCACTGGTCGCGGCGGCATGATGGCCGTCTCCGCGCGGACTCTCCCGGCACCTGGGTGTGCGGCATTACTGGATCCGGAGTGGGTGGGTTGAGCTCCAGAGGGAGTGCTCCCCACCCCCCCTCCGGGGGGGGCAAGCCGCGGGGGTACCTGCGGGGCCTAATGAGGTTGCCAGGAGGTAGTCCAAGGGGATAGGCGGCCGGACAGACCTGTGGGTGAAGGCCAGGACATGGAAGGTAGGCAGATCAGTGGCCCTGGGAGGATAAAGAAAGAAGCAAAAAAAATTTGGTCACGCTGCTTCCTCTTAATGTTTTGTTTGTCTCTCTCTAAAAACAAGGAGGCACAGCCAAGTAATGGATGTCAGAGTCATTGCTTGCTGTTAAAACACTTACTGTAAGGACTTCTCTTAAAATAAGGAGTGAGTTATCCCTATCTTGCTGTTGAGATCTTAATGTACACATTCAAAGTCTTGCAGGTGCATGTAGTGGGCTTACTACTTGTGGAGAGTGTGCTCATTTTAAACTTCCTCTTGGGTCTGATCGTGCTGCAAATCACGCGATGTTTCTGGTGGTAGACTGATGCTGATGACATCAGCACGCATTGCTAAGACTCAGAATGAGTTTCTCAGCAACTGCAGCGTGATCAGACCCGTTTGCCCGGACTGACGAGGCTAAGGCTGCTATGTCTCTTGATCTATCTGACTGTGCTAAACCAACTAGTCATTTGGTTACAAAATTAAATCACCCTGTGTCTGGCAATGATACTATTAATTTACCACCCTGAAGAGCCATAGAAGCACAGAACATGGGGGGATGGGGAGGGAAACCTAATAGTTATTCGTGTTTTTTATATTGTTCCCTTGATACTGTATAGTTATTCTTATTCAAAGATCATGCACAAAATTGCAAGGTTGTTGGGGGGGAGGGGTTTATTAGGAAATGGGAACAGTGGAAGATCAGATTCCATAAATATTATTTAGGGATGTATATATGAACCCTTCTACTCATAATAAAGTACAAATTAAATCTGTTGTTATTGCTAGCAGATATACCAATACCCGAGGATCACTATTCTTCTGTTATGTATTCATGTTTACCAACAAGCCTGCCAGTTGGTTTGTGTATTTAAACCTATGCCATCTTCTAATGCTTTCAACTGGTATAGCCATCTCATTTCTGCTTTATCCAAAAAGGCCTGATAGTTGCCCCCTCTCAGTGGGAAGGGGGGGGGGTAACCTTTTCTAGGCCCCAAAATCTTAGTGATGTCCCTGTGTGATCCTGCACATGAAAGTGTAACGCAACTTGTGATGTCTCATCTACCATCATTATGTCACTTTTGTGTTCCTGAATTCTTGTTTTAAGAGCGCCGGACATCTGTCCTATGTATATTCTGTCACACGGGCATTGTATGACATATATCACTCCTTTTGTTGTACAGGTTATATTTTGTCTAATTGGAAATATTGGACCTGTAAATGGATGTCGAAATGAATCCTTTCTGGATGTGTGTCCACACACAGAGCAGTGGCCACAGGGCACCACACCAGGCTTTAGTAGGCCCAGTAGTAACTGTTCTTGTTTGCTTTTGGTTTTCTTAAACTGTGACCTTACTAATTTGTCTTTTATGGTTTGTACTTTTTTTGCTGCTACTAAGGGTCTCGCTTGGAAGTTAGAAGGCTTAGTATTTCTTGCTGATAAATACCAGTGTTTGTTAATAATCTTTTTCATATCAGAAAATTTTTCATTATATTTGGTAGAAAACACTACATGCAATTCCCTGTCCTTTGGTTCCTTAGGTCTCATTATATCCTCTGGGTATCTTGGCTATCCCATCCTCTGCTTTTCTTAAGCATGTTGATGTGTACCCCCGGTCTTTAAATCTTCGGATCATGTTATCTTTTTGTTTGTGGAAGTCCTTCTCAGTTGTTCAGTTCCTTTTCACCCTGGTAAGTTGAGAAAAAGATAAACTGTTTACAAGTTTTTTCTCATGAAAGCTGCTCACATGTAAGAGAGTGTTCCTATCTGTTTCCTTCTTGAATAAGTCAGTCACAAGTACCTTATTCTCCTTAATAATGTTGCAATCCAAAAGAGATTTCTTTGGTACTTTTGTTCATTATGAACTTGATGTTTGTATTTACATTATTCAAGTAGGAAAGAAAGGAAAATAGATCTCTTTCTGGTCCCATCCATATAAAAAACACATTGTCTATATATCTACACCAGTTTCTTTCATAATATGAATATAAATTCTTAGTTGGATTTAGTATGTGGTCCTTCTCTATAGTATACACGAAGGCATTAGCATAGGCTGGAGCCATGGTGCTGCCCATGGCTGTTCCTCTTTTCTGTAAGTAAAACTTACATCAAACTCAAAGTAATTATTTGTGAGTATGATCTCTGCCAACTCTTGCAACACTATAGTTTTAGGTCTAACATTAGGACCTCTCCTGTCCAATATTGACCCCATTGCTTGTACTCCCTGATCATGGGGAATAGAAGTATATAGGTCTGAAACATTCATTGTAACTAATATTTCATGATCTTGTATACCTTCCTCTGAGATTCTGGCTAATTTATGCAACATATCCCCAATGTCCCTTTTAAAAGTCTCGGGTGGGATATTCAAAGCAGTTGCACATGGCGCAAATGAGTTGCACCAGCACAAGTGCGGAAATGCATCAAGGAGCAATATTCAGTGGGAGCCATTGTGCAGCGCTAGTCACAGTGTGCCAATGTGCAACCCTAATCAATGCATGCACAAGGGCAGGGGGCATGCCCATGAATATGCAGCGCAGTGCAATATTCAACCGCCGACCCATGGCACAAGTGCGGAGCAACTCCCAGATGCACTGAGCAGACTTGAGCCTACAAATACAGGGCGCAAGCACACTGACAGCACTTGTGCCAGTGGCGAGGGAGAGAGAGAAAGTGGAGTGGGACAGTGGAGAGAAAAAACTGAAGGAGCAAGGGAGACAGAGCCTGTGAGGGACAGAGAGACTGGAACAGGCTGTCACAGAGGCATGGGACAGAGGTGGCAGTGGAGAGCGAGCCTGGGGTAGAGGGAGTGACAGGGAGAAGTAGACAAAGTGCCATGTACTGATCTAGGGTGGGAAACAGCCCACAGCAGCCGAATGCCCAGGGGGAGACAGGACAGCAGGGGCCATGGCCAGTGCACCCTTCCAAATGGAGGCCATAATGAGGGGTGTGAGCAGGTAGGAGGAACAGCAATGTGGCTGTGGAAGGGCCAGTCGGCGGTATGCCCAGAACAGGTGGTACTGTGTCCACACCACCTTCAAGAACTACACTGATATGGAGATTGTGGGCCACTATCACCTGAACAGGGCTATTCTGAGGCAGCTCTGTGAGCTGTGCAGTGAGAAGATGCAGGCACCCACTGGACAGAGACATCCTATGTCAGTGGAGATGAAGGTAATAGCTGTCAGTGCCTGCTCACCACGGGCACCTTCCAGAGACCAACAGGGGACACCACAGGCATAACCCAATCAGCCACGTCATGCCTCCTCACACAATTCCTCAATGCCCTGCTGTCACATGCTTCGGAATACATCCATTTCCCCAGCACACTGGCAGAGCATACAACAACCATGCAGGACTTCTACATGAATGCCTGGCTTGCTTGGGACCATTGACTGCACCCATGTGGGCATCCGCATACCACCTGGCCCTGAGGACGTTGCCTACGTCAACAGGAAGGGCTACCCCAGTGTCAACTGCCAGGTGGGGTGTGATGCCAAGGGGTACATAACCAATGGCTGTGCCACACACCCTGGGAGTGCACATGATGCATTCATCTGGCACAGCTCTGCACTGTGCCACAGGTTCGAGCGTGAGGACATCCCCACAGGCCACCTAGTGGGTGAGTATGGGATGGCCAAGGGGTGCTGGGCAGAGCAGGGCATGGGATGGGGCAGGCAGGGTGGGTGCACTAGTGAGGGTGCCAGGGATAGGCAAGGGGCACAGCAACAGAGGACACAAGGCTAACCATGTAATTGTCCACACAGGTGACAGTGGTTATCCACTCAGGCCCTGGCTGCACACCCCCTACAGGAACCCGTCATCCCCAGCAGAGGACCAGTACAATGAGGCACACGCCAGCATGCAGAACATCATTGAGCTTGTATTTGGGATGTTGAAGGCATGGTTCCATTGCCTTGACAGGTCTGGTGGTGCCCTACAGTACTGCCCCTCGAAAGCCTGTGGCCTATTCCTGTCCTGCTGCATACTGCACAACATGGCCATTGACTGTGGGATAGCTGTCAAGGCTGATAAGTGGGACAATAGTGGGGACACCAAGAGCAATGGGCCTGAGGGCTGCTGGCAGGCCCCCCCCCCGGGGCAGAGGGATCCCCGGCTCCAGTAGATGGCTTGCCTGCACAGAGACACAATCGAATAGGAGTACTATGGTGTATGCAGGTAGGTGGCACAACACCCATGCATTGGCCACACACACACATACAGCACACGGGCAGGGGCATGCATGGCAATAGACATGCACACACAGAGGCGTGGTGCAGGGATGGGGGCAACAGTGCCACACAGCCACACGCAACAGCACATAGCAGTGGACAGCAACACACACACACACACACACACACACACACACACACATATATATCCAAGTGCTAGCACGTAGCAGGGATCAGATGCAGGGCACCAGTGCACAGGCACAACTGGTGCAGGTCTGCTGTCATCATGCCCACACTACACGGACCAGTGGCCAGGCAGGTATGCACACAGGCAGCATGCAGCGTGACACACAGGTGCCACATCGGTGGTATGCACACACACACACACATATCACCCATGCATGCACAGGGCAGCTGCGGCAGACTGTAGTCAGGGTGGCATGCACATCAGGTCTGCCACGCAGAACCATGTCCACTGCAGATATGGGGGTGGCTGCGCCAGGGCCAATCAGCTGCCACAGACTGCTCATCGGCCGCAGGGGATGCATGCAACAGCCCCCCAAGGGTCGTACTGCAGGACTATGACCGGGTCTGCACAGGGATGTGTAGGCACCCAAACAGGACCGCCCCAGGCATGCCTGGGATGCCAACAGCAGAGCCTGGCATCGACAGGGAGGGTGTCACTCGACGCCAGGTCCGTGGGGTGGACAGTGGTGTATGAGGTTGCTGGCCACACCCAGTGGCAGCCAGTGGTGCAAGGCCAACCATGATCACATTGGCAATGTGATCTTGGGATGTGGTCGTGTCCTCCCGCAAGCGCTGAATAGCCTCCAGGAGCTGCACAGTGCCTCTCTTGCACTGCTCAGCTGTCTGGTGCACCTCTGTGCACAGTGCTTGCACCCCAGCTACAAGCAGCCCTTGTTGTTCGACTGAGGCATGCAGCAGTCGGGTGTGCTCTGCCAATAGGTTGGTGCCCAGGGGAACCTGGGCAGGGTGCAGACCCACCGGTGATGAATGACCATGCTGCACAGCCCCCCGCTCAGGCGGACACTCCACAGTGGGGTCCCCATGGGGTAGGTCATTATCAGGCACCCTGGCAGTGGACACCGCGTCCACCCACCCAATGTCCCCTGCTGCCCCTCTGGCCCCTGTACGCTGGCCAGCACCTGTGCGGATGCACCACCACCACCACCACCACATGGCACTGCCGTGATGGTGCACATGGCAACACCTGCAGTGGTGGCGGGCAGCTGCCCCACCACAGACAGGCCACTAGGTGTGCTGCCTGTGTTGGTACTAGGTATGGGCGTCTTTCCCCACAACACCACCCATGCTGTCCAGGTTCATGGTCAGGTCATCATTGGTGTCGGACCCCGCTCCGATCTGTGTCTCCATGCAGAGGACGCTATGGCTGGCATCCTGCTGAAACACAGCCAGGGCCTCATCTGACCCCATGCCCAGGAAATCCGACTGAACAGCGGTGGTGTGCTGCAGCCAATCAGGCCCCTGGATGCCTGAGGAGGTGGATGGCTGGTCCTCTGGGGCTGGGCCTGCCTCCATGGCTGCTGCTGGTGCCCCATCCACTGTATGCAGGCATGCTGGTGCTGTGAGGGAAAACAGATGTGTTAGTGATACATGGCTCCATCCCCCACCAACCCCCCCTCCCACTGCCTGCAGTGTGAGCCCAACATATTTACCATGCAGTGATGAGCTCCCTCCTGTCTGGAATCTGCCACCTGGCACATCCTCGACAGTGCTGTGGCGCATGGTGGCCACCACCAGCTCCTCCTGCACAGTGAGCTGTGGCATGTCAACAGGCCCCCCTCCGGTGGCTGTCAGGGCTGCTCGTATGGCCACCAACTTCTCCTTGATGCAGCATTTGTCAGTGCCCACCTTCTTCCTGCTCTCCTGCACAGATCACTGGTGGCTGCCCTGCTGGTTGACACACACTGCCACCTCCACCCAGGCCGCAGCCCTGGCCTGTGGTGTGCCTGTGGTACCACTCAACAGTGACTCCCTGTCGAGGTAGACCTCAAACAGGGCATCGGCTTCTGCCTTGGTAAAGTTAGACCTGTGCTTGGGAACAGGCCCACGCTCCTCACTGTCCTCATGCTCGGACATAGTGCTACCTGTGGACATAGACGTGTGTCAGTGTCAGCAGCTGCCTACCCCGTCCACCCTGCTGTACTGGCTGGGCTCAGCAGCAGGCGCAATTTACCTCAGATGGTTGCAATACTGGTCCATGGCCTGTGCTGTTCTGAGGCACTTTTATAGTGCAACGCATGCAAATGAGCATTGGCGTAATGGTAATGATATGCTAATTTCACCAGTGCGCTGAGCATTGGCTGATGAGCTCATTTGCATGAGGCAGCTGAATATTGCATACTTGCCCCGTGCGCAATGGAATTGCTCTGGAGCAAGTCTCGGCTCAATGGCCAGGCATGTGCATGCATCAGGCGGTGTGCCACTGCCTAGTGCGCACTGTGCGTCAGTGTGCAATAGGGGCCATGGTGCACAGTGTGCCATGGCCGCTATTGCGCACTGGTGCACAGTGCACCAGGTGAACTCTGACCCCTATTGTGACCCTTTGACCCCTTGGAACTACACCACCACATGCCTGGCAGGCCACACCCATTTCACACATCCCCGGCGATGCACGATTGGTGGACACAGCACATGCCTACATGAGGTGTGCATCCCGCACATGTTGTGTACTCATGCGCCTCTCACCACCATTTTGTCTCCACATATTGCTGCGATTGTAGTGGTGCAGTGGAGAGTAGGATGGGCCTGTAACTGGTCCAATGTGGAGTTAATAAATCTGATGGCCTGTGTGCAGCCACATGTGCCAGGGCTGTATGGGCAGGTGCCCCTGCAAGAGCCCAGGATGGACGTCTGGCAGGCCATCACTGCCACGCTGGTGTGGGACACTGGAGTGGCCAGGATTGGTGAACAATACCGCCTCCAGTACGGGGACTGTTGAGGCAGGAACCAGAGTGCCTGAGGCAGCTGCAGGCACTCGTCCGCAGGAGGGCCATGCCATGGCCAGGTAAGTCGTCCCATGCTGCATGTGTGCCCTAGTGTTGTACTGTGGTGATGGCTTGGCTGCCTGGCATGCCCTGCAGAGGGGTATGTGGCATGTGTATTGGGAGTGATAGCCGCAGGTTGTGCTGCGCCACAACCCTATGGGACATGTTGCAGGGGCACATGCTGTGCACAGGGGTGGGGGTGGTGGGCATATGCTGTGGGTATTCTCTGATGTGTACCTGTCTTTGTCCCATTCCCAGGACCTGAATATCACTGCCGGACGAGTGTGGCAGGAGCACCAGGATGGGCACAGCAGCCTGCAGTGGAACCCAGCGATGACGGAGGAGCAGCAGCAGGACAAGCGCAAGCGGCACCACAGCGGGCAGGTAGGCACTGTTGTGTTCCTCTGCACATTACAGGTTGGTCAGTGGGGGAGTGGGTGCGGCCATAGACACCTGTGCCTTGTGCTGTGGTAGCTGTGTGTTGCACACTGTGCTTGGTGCATGCCACTGTGGGGCGGCTTTTGCACACATGTACCAGCTGTTGGTGGGGTGGGTGTGTGCCCAGCTGCCACTGGTGTTGATGTGGTGCTGCTGGTGCCCTGTGCCATTTGACTGTCACTGCGCGGTTGGGTGGCCATTGGGTGGCAGTGTCCACCTCTACGCACTGTTGTGGTTTGCTGGGATGCTGGCAGGCATTGACCCATCCCTTGTAGTTGGCCAGGGCACCACCCCAGGGGTGTGTGTTCCCACTGCCCATTGCACACAGTGGGTGGGCATGGTTCCTTAGGACCTTGCACTGATCACCCATCCTATCCTTTGTCATAGGCATCCAGAGGAGAACACGGCTGCCCCTGTATTGCAGGCTGTTGAGGTAGATGATCCTCATCTCCTCGACAACCCTGGAGGTGGCCCAGCAGGTGTGATGCATGATGCTGATGGACCAGCGGAAGAGGAGACATCAGGTGGCAGGTCATGGCCACCCTTAGTTCATCCCCAGCAATTCCCTTATACCCCTGCCATCCCTTCCCCATCCATCCCCTTCCCACTGAACAGTCCCTGTTCCCTGTTCCCTTCCCTCGCTTTCCTCCCTTTCCCACCCCTTGCACTTGTACATAGATGTTTTCAATACAGTTATTTTGCTTACCTGCCTGTGTTGATGTCTGCTTTGTAGCTGGCGTGGGGAGCCATGCTGCAGTGGCATGGTGTGTGTCTGTGTGGTGTGCATGTGTCAGAGTGTGGGCCATGCATCATGGTATCCTGCCCCTTGGTCAGTGGCTGTGCCTTGGGGTGGCCATGGGGCTGCTGTCTGGGAAGTGTGGCTTGTGTGTGGTTGGCAGCATGGTCCAGGGTGTGGCTTGCTGGAGTCTGGGTGGGTGGGGGCACAGCATGCAGTGGGAGGGGACTTCAGTGGTGGCCCTCCATTGGCCATTGGTGCCACCTGTTGCCTGCTTTCTGTGCCACAGTTGTGTCCCGGGGTAGGGTGTCTGGATGCCTGTGTGTACCCTGCTGGTGGTGGCCACCTATGGCCTGCCACTGTGCATCCCTGGCACTGTCCCTGGGTGTGTTCCTCTGCTGTGCCCCAGGCTTTTCCTCTGCTGCTGTGCTCCCACCATTGACTGGAGCTGGTCTATGTGCACCATGGTGCATGTCTGGTTGCGCCATGGCACATCTCTGATTGTGCTATGGTGCAGGTCTAGTTACACCTTGGTGCAAGTCTGGTTGCACCATGGTACTTCCCTGACATATTCGGCCGTGTTGCACTGGCGCATTTTGCCATGCGCAACCTTTGAATATGGCACTCATTCTGCCATGGTGCATTGGATTTGCGCTGAGCCAGACTTGCACCAGCATTTGATGCATTTCTGAATATCTGGCCCTCTGTGTTTTCTATAAGTAGTTGTAAATGATAATTTATGAATTGTGAAATTTTTTTCAAATAGGGAAGCATTAGCGGAAACTATCGGGAGTCCAGGGGGATCTTGTTCATTTTTATGGACTTTTGGCAGTGCATAAAATGTCGAAATTCTTGGATATTTCTGTTTAATAGCCTGTGTTTCCCCAACTCTCCAGCCATCCATTAGTCTCAAACTCTTCTAGTGTGTATTCTATAGATCTCTTAACTTGGTCTGTGGGATCTCCCATTAACACATCATAGTTAACTGCATTATTCAATAATTTCATACACATATTCCTGTAATGTATCCTGTTACTATCCCACTCCCTTTATCAGCCGGTTTGATTATAATTTCTGTATCCTTAGCTAGCTGGTTTATGGCTATTCTTTTACTTCTACTGAGGTTATTAACTAATGTATGGTTATCTTTCTGTATTAAACATTGCATGTCTTGCTGCACCATAGCACAATATGTTTCCACTGCATTATGCCTACCAGGAGGTGGATTATACTTGGATTTCAAACCTAAAGCCTTCTTAATTTGTTGTTGGTAAGTCATGTCCTCTGTTCCATCAAACATGGTCTTTAACCTAAGTGTTCTAAAAAACCTTTGCCAATCCACCTCAAGTTCAAATTCATTAATGGACTTAGTGGGTGAAAAAGACTGCCCCAAACTGAGTTCCTCCACCTGTGTAGTAATACGTTCTCTCTTACTTAAATTGAAAATAGGTATTTTTTCATTCTCCATAAGATTATTTAAGATCTGTTTCCTCTCCCTCCCATCTGTCTGTTTCCTCTTCTAAGTCTCCCACCTCTTGCACCACTGTTGTTGTCCTCCCACCCTTCCCTGTCCCCCACTCCGGGGCCTCTGACCCCCCTGTTTATCTCCAATCAGATACCTCTGCATAATTTCACCTTGGTGTGAAGGGCCAGGCTGTTCCTCCTGCGCTCTTTGTGCCTCACTCTGTTCTCTGGTATTGGGATCTCTGGTGTAGCTATTATCACTGTCAGAACTAGTTTCTGTCATCTGTTCATACTGTCCCCATTTCTGGAATCTGTTATATTTCTTGTATGTGTAGACTTTCTTGCCCCTATATAATCATTTGCATCCCTTTAAAACATGAAGCACGTTAATGAATTGTGAGAAGCACACCTCTCAATTGTCCCTGATTTTCAGGGATGTCCCTGATTTTGCCTCAGAAATTTCTTCTGTCCCTCATAAATTTGGCATTTCTGTCACTGAAGAGTAGGGATTTGAACCACAAAATAATGCCAGCCATTGGTGTTACAGTCTAGTTCTCATTAAGAAAATGCTAATCATACTAAGAAGCATGTTATCCACAGCTTCTGGAACTCATATTACTATTTTTTCAGATGTGTCCCTGATTTTTGTCATTTGTCCCTGATCATTTTAAGCCTTGTCCCTGATTTGTGATGAGGGAGGTTGAGAGGTATGGTGAGAAGCATAATAGAAATACAAAATAGTGTGTGAATTAAGGAGATTAAAAAAATAAAATGTTTGAGAAGCAGAAATAATATATTGATGGAACTGAGATGAAATCTTTTTGGTGCAAGAGATGATCATAAAAATGTCTAAAAACATTAATATGTAGTTAGATAATTACTTGCGTTGGATTACAACACTGCTGTGTGGTGGAGGTGCTTGTTTGTGTTAAGAAAGTAGTGCAGGCATATTTGCAGCGCTTCAAAGTTAAAGCCTGGTGTTTAGAGGCATTGTTTCATAATCTAGAGTGTTATAAGAGACAGAGTTAGATACAGTTTTGTGATTAATAATATTTTTTTGAATGTAGACCATAATCAGCATGGCCTGGAAGTTAACACTCATCACTTTTTAAAAAGACAGTGTCTATTAAACGGTAGGGTATTTTCCTTGAATATGCTATACTATAAAAAGAAATACAAATATGATTAAGAAAATATCTAATGGCAATTTATGATTTGTTTCAGACAGCCCTTTGAAAAAGCACTGTTACAGTGCGAAATGTCAGGGTGAATTAAATGAAAATAAAAGAACATTTTATTCACAATTTTGGTTGAAGAGACCTTATTGCCTTCCCACATCTATTTCTAATTTACACGTTTTTTAAATATGTCCAAGACTTTGAAATATGAGATTTGATGTGAAGTGCCGAAACTATGGTAATTAGATGTTAATCTGGACATGAAGTGGCTGGATGTGATTGTGTTTGAAAGTGAAGGTAGCTGGGCTGGCAGCATGTACTGGGCAGTGGTCAGTGATTTTTTGTGTAATTTGGTCATGTGTGTGCTGGGACTAGATCCATGATGTTATGCTTTGATAACATCACGGGTCCAGTCTCAGTCTGACCATTCAGGGACCAGCATTCTTTCTTGCCATTGTATAATTAAGCAATAATGCACAACATGGTGTGGTATATTTGATGGGATATCACTACGCCTCAGGTGTGCCTCTTCTGCCCAAGAAGTAACGATATCCCATGATATACCACACCCTGGAGTGCATTATTGCTTTATGAACAGGCTTAAAAGTTTTAGGTGATTTATTAAACAATATTTTTTTTATAGTTTTTTTTTTTATTACATTTCTGATGTGGAAGTACGTATTTTCACAAACAAAATCCACAATTTTTGCTTTCTCTAGTAGGTGGTGCTGATGTACATGCTGACTGATCTGCCAGTCACCAAAGCTCTCATTTTCCTTTCTGCTCTCTCTCACACAAGACTCTCTGTCTGTCCTGTCAACCCCCCCCCCCACGGAAGATGATTGCAGTAGTGCCTGGGGGAGGCAGAAGCTTTTGGCTTCATTAGTGTTATTTTTTTCTAAATTGAAAGTAATGAATCCTGGCCCGAGTTTTATTCAGAGCACCGGCAGAAATATATTTCAAAATTGCACTGAAGCGCCAGAGGCTCATTGACAGGCCATGATAACCAACTTAAGCTAGAGACATATTTTAATATTATAATAAATGCTGAAGTTGGGAAAGTGTGACTTTATTCAAAACAAAGGACTCATACTTACAGAAGTTATGCTGTGAAAAGGCCAGTCGCGATATTAGACATGCGCCTATGAATATGCAAATTCTATTGCATATTTATGTCTAGTATCGCTGCTCGGCTTTTTAACAGTGTGATTTCTGGAAGCCTTGAGTTCTCATTTCTAATAAAGTCACACTTTCCCAACTTCTGCATTCCTTATATTACATTATGGGCCAGATATTCAAAAGGGTTGCGCATGCACAAGTCCGAAAGTGCGCCATTCTGCGATATTCAGCAGGAGGCAGTTGCGCCACCGAAAACATGCTGAGCAACAGCGCAATGCAAATGAAGGCATGCGCAACTGAAGGGTGTGGATCCATGCATAAAGAGCACAATGTGATATTCAAAGACTTGCGCAATGCGCAACAGCGGAACAGCCGGAAGTCGCGCCCCAGCGGAAATTAGCCAAAATAAAAAGGCTCAAGGAAGAGGCGCAAGAACGCTACAGGGATGCCAAGTGGGGAAGAGAGAGAGAGAAAGACAGACAGTGACAGGCCAGGGCAGGCAAGGGAAGCAGTGTGGGCCATAGGCTGTGGAGGCCAGTGGAGGTGCCCGGTGCAGTGGAAGTAGCAGTCGCGACAGCGGGGTAACAGAGCATCATCAGCCGGGGGTCACAAGCCAGGGAGATGGACAGTGGCAGCTTCCACATGGAAGCCTGTAATGAGGGTGAGAATGCAAGGTGCAGGGGCGTGGCCGTGGATGGGCCCGTTGGCGGACGCTTAACAGGCAGTACTGCGCCCACATCAGCTTTGAGCTGTACACAGATGTAGAGATTGTGGGCCGGTACCGCCTGAACAGGGCAATACTGAGGTGGCTCTGTGAGCTGTGCAGTGACGTGATGCAGGCACCCTCACGACAGAGTCACGCTCTGTCAGTGGAGACCAAGGTGACAGCCTGCATGTGCCTGCTCACCACAGGCACCTTCCAGAGGCCAACAGGGACACCACAGGCATCATCACACAGTCAGCCACGTCACGCATCCTCACCCAATTCCTCAGCGCACTGCTGCCACATGCTGCAGAGCACATCCATTTCCCCAGCACCGCGGCAGAGCGTACAGCAAACATGCAGGAGTTCCACAGGGTAGCACGTATGCCTGGTGTGCTAGGGGCCATAGACTGCACCCATGTGGCCATTCGCATGCCACCTGGCCCCGATGGGGCCGCATATAGGAACAGAAAGGGCTTCTCCAGTGTCAACTGCCAGGTGGTGTGTGATGCCACTGGGCGTATAATCAATGTCTGTGCCACACACCCTGGCAGAGCACATGGTGCCTTCATATGGTATCAGTCCACACTGTGCCATCGATTCGAGAGTGGGGACATCCCCACAGGCCATCTAGTGGGTGAGTATGCATGTAGGAAATGCAAACTTGGGGAAAGGGTGGGAATGCCACAGGTGCCATGGTAGTGGCACACAGGGATATGGGCACTATGGACCTGAACATGATACTGATCTCCACTATCTCCACACAGGTGACAGCGGATACCCACTCCGTCCCTGGCTGCTCACACCGTACCGGCACCCCATGACCCCATTGCAGCAACGCTATAATGAGGCACATGCCGCCACATGCAACATCATTGAGCGGGTGTTTAGGATGCTCAAGGCATGCTTCTGATGCCTAGACACCTCCGGCGGTGCCCTACAGTACAGCCCCTCAAAGGCCTGTGGGATATTCCTGGCCTGTTGTATCCTGCACAACATGGCCAAAGATTGTGGGATAGCCCTACAGGTTGAAGAGGGGGGACAGCGATGGGGACGCCAGCAGCGCCAGTGTTGATGGTGATGAGCAGCCCCCCCTTGGATGGCGGGACCCCCGACTGATCTGGCAGGCCCAGCTGCACCGGGACACCATCACGGAGGAGCATTATACACGACACAGGTAAGTCAAGGGGCCATGTGCAAACAACACTGTCCTGGCGCAACCCACAGGCACACAGAGTGACACACCAGGGGTGCATGACAGCAAAGGGAGTGGAAGGGACCAGGCACACAAACACACCATCAGGGAGGGGCAAACAGTCATATGGACACACACACACACACACACACCCAGGGACAAAGCGTACATGGGCAGGTGCACAGCAGAGTAGGAACAGACATGGCAAACACACAGATCCACAGACCACACCCACCACCTGTACTGTCCAAGTACGTGTGTCAGATGCTGGGCACCCTTGCACCTTGGTGTACAGTACAATGCAGGCATCATCATGCACACGCACCTGTGGACAGCAGTCGGGATGGTGTGCAGGTGGTCCGTATGTCGGCGTGATATGCAGGGCACCCACCAGTGCACTGCCCACCATGATGCACAGTGCACACAGGGCAGCACCAGACAGGGCCCGCACTGGGAGACAGGTCAGTCATGTTGCACCATTCCACGGCCACCGCAGATGTGGGTGGCCCCACTGTGACCAACAGCACTGGCAGGCTGAGCAGGGGCCACATGGGGTGCGCAATGGACCACCAGGGTCCCACTGTGCGATCGCGACCTTGTCCGCAGTGGGGTCTGTAGTATGCCAAACATACCTGCACCAGGGGTGCTTGGGATGCCTACAGCAGAACCCGGTGTCGACAGGCTTGGTGTCGCATGACGCCGGAAATGGGGAGTGGAGAGTGTACTGTGTGGGGTGCGCGGTACAGGAGCACCTGCTTGTGTGCCCAATGCAGCCACGACAACGAGCAATGCCTGGGTCTGCCTGTCAATGGCGGCGGTCACATCCATCCGCATATGGACCATCTCTGCATGGTCCAGAGCACAGTCCCTGCTGTGCCGCTCCACAGCCACACACAGTGCCTCCACGGACGTTGCAACCCGCCTTTGCTGCTGTACTGATTCCCACAGCAGGCGGGTGTGCTCTTCAAATGGGTACTCTGCCACAACGGCATCCTGTCCCCCAGGGTACAGAAGGTCCTGATGCTCAACACCCCTTGAGGGTGGGCACTGTTCACCAGGACCAGGAATGGGCATATCAAAGGGCGGTGGGCATGTGCCCCTGCTGGACACTGTACCCCCAGACCTGGTGGGTGACTGCTGCTGCTGCCCCTCCAACCGCTGTGCCCCAGGGACCACTCGTTCCACTGCTGTGGCCGCAACAGTGCCAGACACCTGCACAGCCACCGGTGCTGCCCCACCGGTGCTGACAGGCACAGCCTGGGACTGTGCCGACATGCTGGCACACACGTTGGAACCAGCTAGGCCCGGGGGCACATGCTGGCCTGCTGTGTGTCCGTCATGGGACACACACATGTCACTGCCAATTGCAGTCCTTGCATCATCAATGGTGCAGGTACATGCTACAGCCACAGTCACAGCGTGCTGGCATGCTTGCATGCCAGACTGCTGAGACACAGGCTGTGCACCCCCCACACCCGACTCACCGACACCAGAGTTGGCAGCCCGGCGTGCATGCTGGTGCAGTGCATGCTGGCTGGTGACAGAGGTGGATGGACCCTCCTCCATGTCCAGCAGGTCGTCCTCACTGCCTGGACCCACCACCACCATCCCCTGAAGACGAACAGGATCTGTAACAGAAAGAGAGGACGTGTGAGTGCATGTGAACAACCTCCCCCCCCCCAACACCACCACCATGTCATACCCTGCAGTGATGGGCTTCCACCTGTCTGGAATCCACCTCCTTGTACGCCCTCAATAGCACTCCACTGCATTGATGCAGCCAGTCAGTCCTCAGCCGGGGTCAGCTCCACCACCGCTGGCTGGCCCCCGCCAGTGCCAGCACGTGCCGCCCTGAGGGCTGCCACCTTCTCCTTCACCCTCCTGCGGTCTGTCCCCATCTTCTTTTTGCATTCCTGCACGGAGCGCTGGTGGCTTCCGTGCAGGTTCACTGCCCGAGCTACCCCCTCCCATGCAACCACACGGGCCTGAGGGGTGCCCTGCCGTCTACTCAGTAGTGACTCCTCCTCCAGGTAGGCCTGGAAGAGGGCCTCTGTCTCCGCCGTGGTGAAGTTGGGCCTCCTCCTCCGCCCACCATCCTCACCCTCACCTTGGCTCTGCTCGGTCATGGCGATCTGTATGGGTGGAAGTGGACACCTGTCACTGTGCAGTCTACAGCGTTATCCCATGACCATTGTCCAGAACATCCCACAGCATGCAACCCACCTCTCACCTGCAGTAACCGAATCTGGCCAGCGCAGCCCAATGCCGCACATTTATAGCGCAATGCATGCAAATTAGGAGTGGAGCAACTGTAATGAGATGCAAATCGTGCCACTGCGCCTTTGAATGGCTGATCAGATGATTTGCATGTGTCGGCTGAATATTGTGCCGTTGCGATTTGCGCAATACGGTTGAGCCAGCTGAGCCAATGGCGCAGATCTGTGACTGTGTGGTACACTGCATTGCGCATGCCCAGGTAGCTTACGCAGGTGTCTGCCGCGCTGATGACATGCTGTGCGCGATTGGCAATTCAGGCCATGGCCACCATTGTGCCAGTGGCGCTACAGCACTGGGCACCATATGGCGCTGTGGCACTACTGCGCAATAGTCCACTGTGGCACTGGCACGCAGGTGATTGGTCGCGCAGGATGCATAGACGTCAGATGGCGCTCTGCGTGGCCTTGTGTCATAGACCCCTGACCTGGTGTCCGACCTTTGGCCCCTGGCGCTGTTCGGCTGCCATGTGTATGGCTCTATTGCGCTGTTTGGTGACAGTGCTATGTGAACCGACGGCGCTGTATGAACAGCGCGATTGGAACCTATGGTGGTCTATTGCGCAACATTTCCACGTGGGGTTGCCGCGCTGCGGGGCGCCATATTGCCTGCTGTACGACCCCAAATATGGCACGCAGGAGAGCTCCCCAATGGAGCCAGGTGTAGGTGGTCAACCTGGTGGCTCTGGTTGAGCCCCACTATGAGGCACTGTACGGGGATGAGCCCCTCACCATAGCCCGCACCCAGGTGTGGCTGCAGGTGGACACTGACCTGGTGAGGGTCACAGGGCAGTACCGGTCTGCGGTGCAGTGCAGGCACAGGTTTAGTGACCTCCGCAGGAGGGAGCCAGACGTGCTTCAACGCCTCAGGTCACGTGCCACGAGGGGCGCTGCAGCTCCAGGCCAGGTGGGTGTACCATCTATGCACCTGTATTCGTGAGGGGTGTGACTGTGTTTTGGTGGCAGTGCATGGGGATGGCTCTGCCATGGTTAGCTGTGTCAGTGTGTGCAGGTGTGAGATGCATGGGTCTGGCTGTGTGGGCAGGCACACTCACTGGGGCAGGGGGCAATCTGCTTTGGGGTCACACTGATGTTTTTCTCAACATTTGTCACCCACAGGCCTGGCGGAGAGGATGCAGGCACAGGCTGAGGAGGGCCGTGGCAGGGACCAGGTGGCGGACGGAGGAGACGTGAGGGGTGGGCCACAGCGGCAGCAGCAGCAGCAGCAGCAGCAGCAGCCACAGCTGCTTGATGAATGTGAGTATCATTACATCATGGATGCTATTGCTTGCTGGAGGGGGTGGGCATGACCACCAGCCATGGACAACACAACCATGCATGACACAGGCGACAGTCATCACTGTCCAGTGTCACTGCACATCTGCGTGTGCGTCACTGGTGGTCCATGCATGCACTGGGCACATGGCTGTGGAACTGGCATCCCACCACATTGCCACGTCACTTGACAGCCTTGTTTGTGCTGTGATGGACGTGGGCAGTGTGTGTGTGCATTGGTGCACATAGCTGGTGCTGCCTGGTTGGGTGTGTCATGTGCATGGTCACTGTGGGTGGGTGCATACCATCACAGGTGCAGGGCACTGGGCTATATGCCTTGCAGGATGGGTGGTGTTTAGGGTTGTGGACAGTCACAGCCATTGACTGTGTTCCCTTTTCCTAGGCCTCAGCATCCTACGCAGGATGGACCGTGCCCTCCAGCGGCTGACCAGGGTCTCCATCGCTATACATGACATCCTCCAGGACATTCAGCGCCATGGGGTCAGGCGACGGCAGAGGTGACAGGGACAGCACCAGGCAGCAGCAGACCAGCCTGCAAGGTGATGGATGTGCTTCCCCTTCCCACTTCACCATCCCTCCCACCCTGCCTTCCCTCTCCCAGTTGTTCACCCCTACCCCTTGCCCACCACTACCTTGTACCCCTACCCCCCCTTGCCTTGTACATATCTGTATATAGTTTTGTTCTTGATCTTGTTGTTGTAGTCTCTGTTTTCCAATATATATATATTTTGTTATGAATACTGTGGTGGTCTCTGATTTGCAGCTGGCTATGGTTGCTCAGTTGCAGTGGTGTGCATGCCATCTGGGGTGGTATGGTCCTGGGTATGTGTGTGTGTGTGTGCATGTGTGTGTGTGCATGGGGAGGTGTCTCTGTGTGGCAGTGACTTTTAGTCGGTCTTGCCATCTGCTGCCGCCCACTGCTGGGTGCCCAGGGTGGGTCTGGCTTGTATGGTTCTATGCTACACGAGGTTGACGTGTGCCGGGGGGATGCATGGTGTTTACTGCAGTGACAGTCACTGCACATGGGTGGTGTCTTGGGGTCATGGTGCAGGGTGTGCTGTGCAGACGGGGGCTGCTGTGCACTGTGGTTGTCAACCCCCTGTGTGTGGCAGTCTCAGCCTGACAGTGGTTGTGCTGGGGCGTCATGGCCCTGCTGTGCTTTGTTGGCTTGTCCCCATGGGCCAGTGGATCATCCATCCCTCCCCAGTGATGCTGTGCTTCGGGTGTCGGTGTCTTGTTGGTTCTGCAGTGTGTTCCTGTGCCCATGTGTGGCATGGCTGGCGGTGAGCCCCCAGCCTGCCTCCTGGTTATTGCAGTTCCATTGCTCTGCTGGGGTGGGGGCTCTGCTTGCGCTATGGCACCTCTGGACTGCTCAGCTGGAGCTAGCCTTGTTGCGCTATGGTGCAGCACTTTCTCTCAACTCCCTTCCTGGTGCGCTTATGGCGCGGTTGTGTGATATTCAGACATTGGCTGCTTGCGCAATTTGTTTTGCTCCATGTTTGAATATCGCGTCTGTTGCGCCTATGCGCAGTTGACTTGTGCTTGCTCCTGCTGTTGCGCACTTTTTCGACGCAGTTTGAATATCCGGCCCTATGTCTCTAAAGTTGGTTGTCTTGATGCATCCACAAGCCTCTGGGTCTGGTGCTTCTGCACCATTTTTCAAATGTTTCCATGGTGCGGTAACCGGCTTCTGAAAAGAGCGAGTGTTTCACTTTTTCATTTCAAATGAATGAAACTGATTTTCTCTGCTGGCGCCTTTCTGTGAAGCTGAGTGTGGGATGAGGAAACCGGTGATGTTGGAGGAATTCTGTAGTTAAAACTGTGAGTGAGCAGCTGATTATAGCAACCGTAATTTCACTGGATTGTGTAGCTGCCAGTTGCCCTCGGATTGCCTTTTTGTGGGTGAGGAGGCTGATGGCTGGAGGCTTTTTGAAGCCATGAGGATGCAGTCAGATATCATCATGGCTTCAAAGACCTCTTGACCAATCAGCTTGTTCCCTTATCAGCAGCCAATTCATAATAAAGCCTCTAACCTTCCCTGTTTTCTGGGTTTTTGATTTTGGAAAGTTTTAGTGGTAATTGCAGCAGGACAGTATTTACAATTGCCATACTTGTTGCATCCATCACTTATACCTGGCAACCACATTCTAGGCCTATCTGTGAGGGGCTGTGCCAAGACCACATCTTTTATGTTTTTACCCCTCCTGTGGACCAGTCTGTGATGGATATAAGCCAGTTCCTTTAACCCAGGATACATGCTTACTACTGTAGATGCTAATGTTTTTTAACAATGTTCCCTATCTTTTTGGACTGGGCATTGCATGTGGACACAAAAGTAGTTCTCTGATCACCAACATTTATGGTGTACCCTTTCCCTTATCAGGTTATTCCATTCAAAAACATCAACCTCATGCCTTGTTTGAGAGCAAAATTCTCAAAAGTAGCCCCTTTTGTGTAATCTAGGTTCCATTTCATTGGCCATTTGTTCATACAGTATATCATGTTGTAGACACAATTTCTTTTCATTCTAATGAATTGACCTTTAGGGGTACCAGCTAATGTATGGTGTGGATGGCTGATGTGTGCTAATAGGAGGGTATTCCTTTTAGTATGCTTTCTAAACAGGTCCATTGTAACAACCCCCGCACAACAGTAATGTTTAGAAAGCTGATTCGAGTGTGACTAAAGGCCACCAAAAATTTTATCTTTGCATTACTAGCTGCCAAAAATAGAAAAATTCAGACAACTCTTCCTCTGATCCACGCCATGCAATAAAAATATCATCAATAAAGTGTTGACACATATCTATTTTTGTAAAAAAATTGATATTAACATTCCAAACAATATTTTCTTCCCTTTTACCTAGAAACAAGTTTGCATAATTTGACACATTGGTGCTAACTGTAGGTAACCGAGCCATCATGTGGAGGCGTATTAAATAATGCAGTGGTGTAAGGGACAAAAACACTTTAGAAAGGGTTTCATGGTTAGAGAGCCAGTTTGGGAACCAGGAAATCATGGGTTCAAACTCCACTATCATCAAATACTTACTGTAAGACCTCAGGCAAGTCACTTAACCTCCTAGTACTCCAGTGTACTCAGCTCAGGACATGGGTAGAAGCAGGATCTCACTGAACACGAGATGTTGCATCTCAGCTGGGCTATCCTGGGAAAAGAAATTGTAAAATAAGAGACTATGTTAGGGTTCCTGCATATGCCATTAAAACATAAGGAAATGTTACATTAGGATTGAAGAGGCACCTGTTCTTTGGTGAGAGCCCTGTGGTGTGTCTAGAGTTATAAACCACAATACAACACAAAACGAGTATGCACTAGGCCAGTGGTGCATCATATCAAAAGACTCAGATCCAAAACAAACTGAAGATAAAGCACACACCAACCTTGATAAAAGCAAGGGCACAGGTCTCCACATCAAAAATATTTATTACACAAGATAAAAAAACGCCAGTAGCCTGACACATTTTGGATCGTTCACATCCTTTAACAAAGGCTAAAACACCTAGTGAAGGCCTAGCAGTTAAACACAGAATTTGAATTGCATCACCCATGATGTCAAACCTTATTAAAAACATTGATTGGTTATCCAGTTAATGCATCAGATTAGTAACTAAACAGGTCCTGAGTAACTTATTTAAACTGTAAGCTCCCAAATATACAGGAATACATATAAAATACATAAAGGGAAGGATGGGGGGGGGGGAGATAGGAAGGAAACGAGTCAGGGGGACAGTGTTAATACATACTCATAAAACGAAAGGCTAGGAATAGCTGAAAAGAACAACTATATATACTTTATCTAGACCACAAATTAATAACATAGCATAATGTGTGTATATTAAAGACAAAAGATCAACAGCATCTAAACAATGCTAGAATCTATATAGTATCAAGTAAAAGAATAAGGCATCTCTTAACGATACATCTAGTACATTAGTTACAGTATGGAATGAGGTTAAAATCAGCTAACAATTGCATTACTATATACATTGCTTACTAAAGTGCACAACAATCACAATGACCGTAAAATTAGAAAAAGTGGAAAAGTACAAAAAGTACATACTGTATATTCTAAGGGAAAGGACCTATTCATTTAGGTACAGCACAGTGCATCAGGTCATTGATTTATATTAATAAATCAAAATCAGAATTACCACTTATTTCTTTCCTTTTTGCCTTAAAAATGGCTTTAACTCAAATCCATAGTTGAGACCAGGTTCCCTAGAAGCATTCAGGCTGATAATCCAGAAGGCCTCTCTTGTTAACAATAAATTATCAAAATTACCTCCCCTAGACCTGACAGAGACTTTATCAATACCCTGAAACGTGAAAATATGTGCTGTTTTATCTGCCAATCTTTCTATATGTGTGGCTGTAGCATATATAATATCTCTTCTCATTATTGCTCTTACATGTTCACGTACTTGCACTTTAAGGCTTCTTATTGTTTTGCCAATGTAAATCAGTGTTTTTAATAAGGTTTGACATCATGGGTGATGCAATTTGAATTCTGTATTAACTGCTAGGCCTTCACTAGGTGTTTTAGCCTTTGATAAAGGATGTGAGCTATCCAAAATGCGTCAGGCTACTGGCATTTTTTATTTTGTGTAAGAAATATTTTTGATGTGGAGACCTATGCCCTTGCTTTTATTAAGGATCAGGTATGGCCTATACACAGCCCCAACCTCCATGGCTGCTGTTTCTGCTGCCGAATTTTTCACCCACCCAGGCCACCTTTAAATACACTTAAGCTCCTCCCTTCCCTACTATGTCCTGCCCCCATTGGCTCCCAGTACTAGATCTCTGGAGCTTAAAGCTGTCTGTCTCCCCACCCCCTTTGTTGATCTCCCAGTCCCTCTTAATCTCTTAAAGCTTTCTCACTTGTCTGCTGTTCTCACACAACACTGCTCACACAAAAAATGCTAATAATGTACCTCCTCAGAATTCAGCTAATGTTACTTCTGCTCTCGGGCAATGTCCATCCCAACCCAGGTCCTCTTGGATCAACCTTATGCCATCAGAGCAGAAATTCGGGCTCCCTCACACTGGCAACTATCAATGTCTGTACCCTCCTCAGCAAACTAGATAGCCTACAAACCTGGATGCAGCAACATGACCCCGATATCCTATCTGTTATTGAAACATGGTTTAACCCTAAGATACCTGACAATGCAGCTGACATCCCTGGATACAATATCTTCAGGCTGGACAGGACTTCAAAACGTGGTGGGACTGTGCCATCTACCTGAGACATTTATTAAAGGGCATGTTATTCCATTCTCAAACCATGAGTCACCGTCCCAGGTCCTCACCATCAAAGTACTTCTTGGTGCCCACAATAAGGTGCTGACTATAGCCTCTGTATACTTACCCCCTAAGGACCAGACCCATGGCTTCAATAGTGTCATAGAGTACCTAAGGGGCCTTCATCACAATGTGGAAATTATAATACTGGGCAACTTCAACATACAATTGGCTTTTGCCTGAGGTCAGCATATACAAGGATGCTGTCACGGCACAGCACCTCACCCAACTTGTCTCCACTCCCACCAGGTGTAATTACAGGTCTGGGTCACTTTTGCTAATTGACTGGATTCTGTCAAATCATCCAGAATGAATCTCCAAGGTCTTGGTGCTCCCTGACACCATAAGGGACCACTCACCCATTATCTGAACCTGGGCCAATAAATTCGCTAACCCCCCTCCTAAGGTAATCTACACCAGGGTGATGAAGCATGGGAACCTAGAGCTACTAAAAACCCATCTATGCAGACTTGATTAGTCTATACTTGACTCAGGCAATGATATCAACCAAGCCCTGGACAAGTTCATCAACCGCTTTACTGCAGCCTGCGACAGATATGCACCTGTGAATAAGTTTAAGGTCAAAGGAAGGTCCAACCCATGGATAACTCCCGAGCTCATAACACTTCTCAAACATAGGGACCACCTTGGGCTCCATGCTCGATCCACATCTATGCCTGGTGATGTAATTACATATAGAACAGCTCTAAATGAATGTACACGTGCCATATGGAATGCAAAAAGCAAATATTTCAGGAAGGAACTCTCCAACACATGGGGGATGGGAAAACATTCTAGAGTAACATGAAAGACCTCACAGGGAAAAACCCTAAAACTCCAACCACCATGCTAAACATCGACGGAACTCCTGCGCTTGACCTTGGTACTATCACCAACACCTTCAACAATGCATTTTCAAACCTGGACAGTGTACTACCACCGGACCTTTTTGACGCCCCTTCCACCAGCACTCACCATGACACTACTGGCAACGATTGCTCACTCCCAAAATTCTACTTCAAAAAAATCCCAATGCACTTAGCACGTATATATATATTTGCAAATCCATCCACAATTCAGGGTACAACGGTGACTCCCTCGACCTGAAGCTGATTGCACTTGTCCTAGATGAAATCCTTTAACGTCTGACAAAGTTCTTCAACCTCTCTAAGGCTGACCCGATTCCCATCTCTCTGGAAACAGGCAACCATTACACTTGTACACAAAAGCAGTAATAGGTCACTGCATACCAGCTACAGACCCATCTCCATCCTCCCTTCACTGATTTAAAGCCCTGGAATGAATCGTATCAGACCAGCTAACCGAGTATCTGATAAAATATGATATCCAGTGCCCTGAACAACATGGATTTAGAAAAGGGCACAGCACTACAACTGCACTACTGGAATTTACGGGATTCATCCACACCACCCTCAACCAAGGAAAACGTGTGGGTGCAATATTCATTGACCTTATGAAGGCATTTGATACCGTCAATCATCCACTCCTACTCAGGCAACTGTCAACTATCGGGCTCTCCAAGGATGCCCTGCTCTGGATAACAAGCTACCTTGAGGGAAGGGTCCAGCAAGTTAAGATTGCTAATGTCACCTCTGATAAGAAACTGGTTCTCTCAGGAGTACTGCAGGGATCCATCCTTGGACCCCAACTCTTTAGTCTCTTCCGGAATAGCCTCCCTAGCATCTGCCATCAGAAAATACTTCTCTACGTGGATGACACAGTCCTGTTTTCTAGCCATCGCAACACCAAGCATCTAGAAGGGCAGCTACAGCGTGACTTCAAATGCATTGAGGAAAGGGCCAGCTCTTACAAACTTGTCATGAACTATAGCAAGACAAAAGTTATGACTTTCTGCAGTGCAAGGAGCAAACATAACTCTCTACCCTTCATCATCACTAACCATTCTGGGGATACACTGGAGCAGGTACCTCAGTTCAAATACCTTGGCGTTACTCTCTGGACTGTTCCCTCTCCTACGCTCAGCACATTGGCAATGTTGCAAAGGCCGTTAACATACAGATTGGCCTGCTCCACAGGCAAAGCACTGTATGACCACAGAGGCCCTTAGACTGGCTATCTACAGTTCTGTCACCTCCATCATAGAATATGGGCTTGTCATCTATGGCTCCGCTTCTCCTACAGCCCTCCAGAGGATATCTGTGGCGCTCAACAAAGCATGCAGACTTCTTATGGGCGCTGCCCACCTAACTCATACTGGTGACTTGTATGTCCAGTCTGGGTGGCTCCCTCTCATCAGCAGGATCAAATACCAGACCTGCCTCTTAACCAAAAAGGTTCACTGTGGGCTCATGCCACCTGTGGTTGAAAAGCTTCTGACTGCCCAATGCAGCACCCAACACACCTGAAGTATGCTAAGTCAAACCTTCCAGGTCCCTAGATGCCAGACCATAATGGGCCAGAGGTCATTCACCCACAGGGCCCCCCCCCCAGTGGTTTAATTCATTCAACAAGGAATCCCTTTCAGCCACTATGCTGGGCCCATTTAAAAGGCAACTACAACTTCACCTCTCTACTAGCAGCCAATGTGACTGCTTCATCTAATTGGTCAACCTCTACATGCACGCCTGGCATTGTGTGGCCCTAAACTCCCCTGGTCAATTATCCTTGTCCTCCACTTTCCTCCCTCTCACCTTACCCCTCCCCCCATTCCTCCCCTACCTCACCCACACCCTCCCATCTTTTAGCACTTTAGACTTCTGTTCTCTCTACCTTGCACTTCTCATACCAACCACCCCCCAGACAGTGGCCCTTCAGCCTGCCCACTCCTTCCTGATCCCCACCCACCATCCCCACCCCTACTGGTTGCTCATCTGGCCTTACTATCCTTTTGCTGTCTCTCTGCTTGAAAAACATCATTTTGTTTTTTGAGACTCTGTATTAATGTTTACCTTTGTTTTATGTTAACCTTCCATCCTTTGATGTGGAACCTTTGTAAACGAGCAGTTCTTGTTCAAAGGTATTTATAATCCTGGAGTTTAATAAATAAATAAACAAAAAGGTTGATGTGAGCTCTAGCTTCAGTTTATTTTGGTAATAAACCATATTATTACATAGGCAGTATTTGCTTGGTGCACACTCTCTAAATAACATGATTCCATGGTGTGTGTGATTAAAAAAAGTATTTTATTTTCACATATTATGTCACTGACTCTGGTGCCCAGCTCCCCCTTGAACCCCCTGGTAGTAGTACCCCTCCTAACAGCACCCACATACCTCACTCACAATCCTTCATGAAGTCTCAGCTTATTCCCTCACTTTGAGGGGGCGTATACAGTACCTTGAAATGTGCATGAAATCAGGATGCACAACCAGGAGGCAGGGGCCATCCTAGGGATATAAAGGTCCCAAGGAAGCTAGCACTGGGGACACTTATTGTATTTTTCTGCATCATTCCTTATCCCCTGGAGGATGCTGACATGTGGTGGGAGACCAATGTGCTTGCACACACACTACGTGCACAGCATTGATCCTCAACTGGTGTCTCCACCTCCCTCACAGTGCCTAGCTGCCCTACCACCTGTGATCACCCAGGTGGCAGTATTACAGCAAAGATGGCAGGCAATAGTGGAGAACATCAGGCCACCTCAGACCTAGGCTATTAGCGTAGTGTAGCAATGTACGTTAAGGCATAACACCTTGACACACAAGTCTGCCTTGCAGTTATTTTTTACAGTTACATGTTTTGGTTATTTTTATTAGTTTTTTTTGAGCTGCGGAGGCTTCGCCTCCCCCCACACCCCTGTGTTAAAAAGATAAGGCTAGTGGGGGAGCGCAGAACCCCCAACCTCAAACAGACAAAACCTAAATCAGCAACAAATGCACAGTTTATTTAAGTTGGGGGTTGCCCCCACATCCCCCAGTGTTGAAAAGACAAGGGAGTGTAGAGGCAGGAGCCCCTGCTCGAACAAACTGACAAAACCTCAGTCAACACCAAACATGCAACAAACGTAGCTGAGCATAGCTACAGTACAGCACAGCAAGCACACAACATTGTATTCACTTTAGCGTAATGCTACACTAGTTGCAGTGGTCCAGTGTTCTCCACTATCACCAGATTGCATCCCTCCCTCCCTCCCCCGAGGAGGAAAACGTCTGCTAGGATGCTCAGCCCTCCTCTTTTCTGCCAGCCCCTAACAAAGCATTCTGATACTGAGGCTAAAAGCTCTGCTTTTTAATATTATAGTTTATTTCCTGGCACTGTCCAGTTGAGATGTAGCATCTCGGTTTCAGTGGGGTCCTGCTTACACCCACTTTTACAGTTGAAAAGACTGAAGCTCGGGGAGGACAACTGATGTGCTATGCTGGGACTAGAACCCAGACCTCCTGGTTCACAGTCCTGTGCTCCAACTAATGACTTCCACATCCTTCCTAATGTCAACCCTTGTAAGCCCACAGCATGGTGTCCCAAATCCCCTTACTACTGATGGTAGTTATCACAACAGTATTTACAATAGGTTAATGAAACACCAGTGAGAACAAATATTGTCAGATAAACGGTGCTGTCTTTGTTGATGATGCACCTATTGTCAAAATAAAAAAGATAATATAGATTAAATGTGTTATAATGCTGTACTTTACAACAAGACAGCAAATGAGGTAATGTGTGATGACATCACAGTGGAGTAATGCAACAGCCTCAAAAGAGTAGTTGGGGCTAAATAAGTGAAAAAAAAAGCTTATAAAAGCTACGGTGTAAACCAAATATGCAATGGTCTGACTTAGCATGGGCCATTTATCCTCATTTAGAGGAGGCAGGACTTTCGTATCTCACTTATGGCTTTCCCACTCACAATTTGTGGTCCTGCCTCCTCACTCACGAAGATGAAAGGCACATGGTCTGATAAGATCAGTGTATGATAGGGATATAAATAGTGATGGGGATGGAAGCAAGGGACTGGATGATCAATAAGGTTATCATTTATGTATCAGGCAGGGTTAGGCAGACAAAAATGGTGAATAGGCCTTTTCTGCCATTATGTTCTATGTTTCTATAAATGGCATATTTCTGTCATTTTGTGTCACCTGTACTGCATCTCAGAACAAACCCCTAAACATACCAACAGGAACTTCCTTTGACACTGATGCTTATAAACAGAAGCAAAGTGCTAGCAGATGCATTTCCTATTTGAGAATTAAGAATGAAGAAGTAAAAAAAACATTGGGTACTCAGTGGAAGAAACTAACACGAAACTGCTAAATCAGTCACAGACTCTGGTACTCAGTAAGGTAGTAGCTAATACCCCTTTCAACTGTCAGTAACATAGAAACATAGAAGTTGATGGCAGATAAGGACCACAAGGCCCATCCAGTCTGCCCATTTCTTTTTCTACCTTATGAATGTGCCATTGGCATTTGCCCGGTTACTGACCTATCTATTCATACTCATCTGTATTGCTCTTTTATGCCTATCCCAAGCCTGTTTAAAGCCCTGCACTGCATTCATATCCACCACTTCCTGAGGTAGGCCATTCCATGCATCCACCGCCCTTTCTGTGAAAAAGAACTTCCTCACATTACCCCTTAATCGGCCTCCCTCTATGCTGTGTCTTCTTGTCCTGCTATTTTTCTTGTATTGAAACATGGAAGGCATTCTTAGAATGGCAGAGTGAGGGGAGATACTGTTGATGGGAGACCTGAATATGCCAGATGTCAACTGGAGCACATTTGCTGCAGCCACATCCAAGAGCAGGGCCATTCTTGACGCCCTACAGGTGGCAGGCATTAGACAGCTAGTTTCGGAACCCACTCGTGAGGGAGCAATCTTAGACCTCGTACTCTCAAATGGGGACAGTGAGAGGATCTCAGATCTAGAAGTGGGTTGCCATCTGGGGACAAGTGACCATCAAACAGTGTGGTTCACGTTAAACTCAGCTACTGAGTCAAGCTATACAAAAGTGAGGGTACTGGACTTTAGGAGGGATGACTTTGGCAAGGTGGTAGAGTGCCTCAGAAAAGCACTAACAAACAGGCTAGAAGGATGTGTGGAGCAACAATGGGGAATTATCAAAACTGCCATCACAGAGGCAACAAGCCTTTGTGTGAAGCAAATAAACAAATCAAAACGAAAGAAAAAGCCACTATGGTTCTCAAGAGAGGTGGCTGTGAAAGTCAGGAAGAAAAAGATAGCATTCCGGAAGTTATAAGGAAACACAGAAGGAGCAGGACAGAGAGCTGTACCAGTTAAGGCAGAAAGAAGCAGGGAGGGAAGTCAGAATAGCAAAGGCCCAAACTGAGGAAAAGATAGCCAACTCAGTTAAGAAGGGGGATAAAACCTTTTATAGGTACATCAGCGAGCGTAGAAAGACAAAGGGAGGGATAGTGAGGCTGAATAGAATGAACGGTGGGTGGGCAGAGGGGGACAGTGAAAAAGCAGGAATACTGAATGAATATTTCTGCTCAGTATTCACAGAAGAGGAGGGGGAAGTGCCTAATCCAATTAACAGAAGCACTCTTGATAGGGGGGTCGATCCCAGTCCTTTCACAGAAGAAAGGGTTCTGCAAGAACTCCTAAAACTGAAGGTGGGCAAAGCAATGGGTCCTGATGGAATTCACCCCAGAATTCTAAAAGAATTAAGGAAGGAACTAGTGAAACCACTGGCTACTCTTTTTAATAAATCATGGGAGGATGGTGTGGTACCCGAGGACTGGAGGAAGGCGGATGTGATTCCCCTTCACAAAAGTGGGACCAAGACACAGGCAGGAAACTACAGACCTGTCAGTCTGACCTCTGTGGTTGGGAAAGTGATGGAGTCACTTCTGAAGGAAAGAATAGTTGAGTACCTAGAGGTCAGTGGAGCACAGGATCCAAGGCAGCGTGGGTTCACAGTGGGAAGGTCATGTCAGACGAATCTAATAGATTTCTTTGACTGGGTGACCAAAGTAGTAGACCAGGGAGGGGCTGTGGACATGGCCTACCTACACTTTAGCAAGGCATTTGACACAGTCCCACACAAAAGATTATTAGTCAAATTAACCAGCCTGGGAGTGGGTCCCAGGGTGGTAGCCTAGGTAAAACATTGGCTGGACAACAGGACACAGAAGGTAATTGTAAATGGAGTCCACTCTGAAGAAAGGGCGGTTACCAGTGGGGTACTGCAGGGTTCAGTATTGGGTCCAGTCCTTTTTAATGTCTTCATCAGTGACATTGCAGAGGGACTGGAAGGAAAAGTATGCCTTTTTGCAGATGACACAAAGATCTGCAGCAGGGTTGATATACAAGGAGGCATGGAAAGGATGAAAAGGACTTGGCAAGGTTGGAGGAATGGTCAGACGATGGCAGCTAGGATTCAATGCAAAAAGTGCAAAATAATGCACCTGGGAAACAAGAACCCAGGGGAAGAATACACAATGGGTGGGAGGTAGTAACAACAACAAAACAGGAAGGGACCTGGGGTAATCATATCAGATGACCTTAAGGTTAGCAAGCAATGTGAGAAGGCAGTAGGGAGGGCCGGGGTATACTGGGATGTATAGGAGAGGCATCAGCAGCAGAAAACAGGAAGTTGTTATCCCTCTGTACAGACAGTTGGTGAGACCCCATCTGGAATACTGTGTCCAATTCTGGAGACCCCATTCCGCAAGGACATAGACAGGATAGAGGCAGTCCAGAGGAGGGCAACTAAAATGGTGCAGGGTCTGCAAGAGAAGCCGATGAGGAGAGACTAAAGGAGCTTAATATGTATACCCTTGAGGAAAGAAGGGAGAGGGGGGACATGATAGAAACTTTCAAGTACCTCAAGGGAATCAACAAAGTCCAAGAGGGTAGCATCCTTCAGAAAAAGAGACTTGCAAGAACAAGGGGACACAATTTAAAGATAGAAGGAGGGCGGTTCAGGGGCAATGTGAGGAAATATTATTTCACAGAGAGGGTAGTGGATGCATGGAACAGCCTTCCTGAGGAAGTTGTGGGGTCTAAAACTGTGGGAGAATTCAAGAATGCATGGGACAGACATAAGGCAATTCTTGTGGGGGGCAGGAAGATATAGGCTGTTGGTTAACTAGGATCTGCGGCCTATCCTGTAGGTAGGGAAATCGGCAGACTAGATGGGCCTAGCGGTCCTTATCTGCCGTCAAAGTCTATGTTTCTATGTTTCTATGTTTCTATGTTAGACTCTTTCACCTTGTTAATGCCCTTAAGGTGTTTGAATGTTTCAATCATACCACCTCTCTCCCTCCTTTACTCTAGGATATACATATTGAGCTCCATTAATCTGACCTCATATGTTTTCTGATTCATTCTCTGCACCATTTTGGTTGCCCTTCTCTGGACTGCATCAATTTGGTTAATGTCTTTGTGAAGGTGTGGCCTCCAATACTGCACACAGTACTCCAGATGGGGCCTAACCAGTGTCTTATAAAGAGGGATTATTACCTCCCTCTTATGACTTGTGATATCCTTACTTATACACCCCAACATTCCCCTAGCCTTACCAATTGCTTTAGAGGTCTGCTTGGATGATTTCAGGTCATCTGTGATGATGATGCCCAAGTCTCTTTCTTCCCTTATGACTGCCAGCAACTCCACTCCCAACTTATAGGTGGCTTCAGGGTTTCTTTTCCCTATGTGCATGATCTTGCACTTCTCTGCGTTAAACCCCAGTTGCCACTCTTCCAACCATTTTGCCAGTTTATCCAGATCTCTTCTCATTCTGCCCACCCCATCTGGATCATCTACTCTGTTGCAGATCCTGGTGTCATCTGCAAACAGACAAACCTTACCCTCCAGTCCATCTGCAATGTCACCAAAGAAGATATTGAAGAGGACTGGCCCCAGGACTGATCCCTGAGGTACCTCACTTGTGACTTGCATCTCTTCTGACTGTATACCGTTTACCACCACTTTCAGTTTTCTGCCCATCAGCCAGTTTGCCACTGACCAGATTTTGGTAGGTTGGTTGTTGAACGAGATCTGGATTTTCCCGTGTCTCTTATGGGGAACCAGACCTATTTCCTTACCTGGTGTTGGAAATGAACTACAAACATGCTGAACACCTGTTTGATCACTTGCTGAGGGGGAGGAGTGTTCTTCCCATTCAATGTATCGGATGCACCCCTCTCCCCATTTGCTAGTTTAAATATTCTGCAAAGACATCTAACTTCTGCCCCAGTGTACTGACTCCCTCCTTAGTCAGATGCAGTCCATCAAATTTAAAGAAATTTTGCTCCCAAAACTGTTGCCAGTTACCTTCAAATTTGTGTCCTTTTTCCTGGAACCAGCCCTTGAGCCACATGTTTAGCTCCCCATCTCCCGTTCTCTGACCTTCTGTCCATCTGTTCCCCTCTCCCAGACCAGCAGGATCTCAGAGAAGGAGATGCCGGATGAAATGGATGATAGTTTGTCACCCAGCCTGGTCAGCTGTTCCTTGGTCTCCACAACTGACCGGCTGGCGAGATTGTTAGACCCTATGTGTACCAGGATGTTGATGCCTTTTTCTGCTTTCTGTACAATTTTAGCAATGTGGTCAGTGTCTCTCCATGCTGAAATACCTGGGAGATATCTGACCAACCCCTGGCTGGAGATAGGTATCAACTCCCCGAATGATGGAGTCTCCTATGATCAGAAGTGTTTTAGATTTCCTTTTTTGTTTTGGTTCCTGTTTTGGGCAAGTTTTGTTGTGCTAGCTCCTGTGCTGCAGTGTCCTCTGCCCCTTTGTTTGATTTTGGAGATAGAGGCAGATACCTGTTTGTAGTTTTCATATGGTTTGTGGAGGTGATATGTTGGAGAGTACTGAGTGATGGGGCACCTGATTTGCCACTCCTAACCACCTGCCAACTTCCCGGACCAACTACCCTATGCAGTCGAGGTGTTACTGTTGGATGTTGGAGAAATGGCAGGTGGTTCTTATAATATATTTCCTCCTGAATATGCAATTTGAGGCGCACAATCCCTGCCCATGCTGCCTGGAGCTGAGCCCTAAGATCTACGATGGCCCAGCATGTAGGACAGCATCCTAAATCCTGTATAACTGCCCTTTTGAAAAGTGTCCCACAGTACCTGCAGTTAATAATATCCATTCCAGATAAGTTGCTGAGTTTATAACATGGTCAGATTAATTAGAAGGAGGAAAATGAAAGCAAAAGTTTGATTTTGTGTTTTGTTTGTTTTTGTATAATGTGTATTACAAGTTAAATTATTTGTGCCCCTTTAAATGAGGTCACTGTGTGGATACCCCTCTGATCTGCCCCTTCCTGCTTTGCTACAGGAACTGTCATGACTGTGCTACCCTATAAAAGGAGTGTAGTGTGGGGTGGTTGGGGATGGGGGTTGGTGGCTGGGCCCTTCCCCTGCTGAAAAGGAAGAACCACAGATGAAAGAAACAAGGAGGTAAGAGCAGAAACAATCAATCAGCAACAAATGCAGTAGCCCTGAAAGCTTAGCCTAATGATAGATAAAACTGTAAAGCCTGTAAAGCACCACCTGTAACAATTTCACAGAAGATATACCCTGTATGAAACACTTTGCTACAGAGAAAAATAAAGCAGTAACAGAAGATATACCTTGCAAAAGAGTTCGAATCAGATTACAGCAGTAATCTGTAAGAACACACCTATAGGCACACCCTGTAATAATGCAGCAGAAGGTATACCCAGCAACAACAATATGAATCAGAGAAAAATAAAGCAATAAAATGTTAGCAACAAACAGTAACAATCCCTGTGAATACAAAAGAAAATAGTAATGCTCAATAACATGCAGTAAATCTGCCTAGCCGAAAGAAACCTTAATCCTTTTCCTTGCTCTGGTAAAGATCTTTGCTCTGTCCTTACAAACAACCTAAAAGAAAACAGCTCAGGTGAAGCTAGGTGCCTTTGCCAGCAAACCTAGTCTTAGTAACTGGAACAGTGATCTGTATCAATGAATGCTTGCTAGTATACATCCTTACATCCTTATTCTTTGCATGCTGTAACCAGAGTAGATTTCATAATGTCATTGAGGTGTACTACTTATTCTCCATATCACTTTTTCACACTGTCAAGACTTGAAAAGGGAACTATACCAAAGTGATTTACATCTGATCTGCATCTGACAAACATCCTTCCAGCAGCATGTTGGCTGTTGCAATCACGAGACATGCTCAGGCTCTGCATTCACCATACTGGTTATTATACTCCATTGAATAGTTCAACTATCCAGTGGTTAACCTCACCTGGGACACATTTTCCAAATAGTTTTTACCATATCTGACATAAAGCAGCAATATTTGTTAGTAGACAAAGCATTTCATCATTGGCAGTTTTTATAGTAATAATGTAATTATGACATATTTAGATTCATCATCAGTATATTTTTATTTCTCTAAGAGGTTTTTAAAACAGATGTTATTACCAGTGTTATAATTAGTGACTCAAGTCATTAAAGGTGGCCAACACTAGGAATTTTTAAGAGGAAATCTCTTCCCTTGAGGTTACTTGTTGACATTACATATAGGATTCATACTGTGTGGATGTATTAGAAGGGTACTAGTACACATTTCTGGTGGTAAACAGCACAGCACCACAATAAAATGTTTCATTTATTCACAGTGAGCATGGCCAATCAGCAGGGACTTTCAAAAACTTTTAAACTCCATATTTCAGTGCAAGAGTAAAATACAATTAAAAGGAAAATTAACATATTGATGTTTTTGCCAGAATAATTTTATTACTAATATAAATGGCATGATGATTTTTTTTTCACAAAAAAATACTGCTGCGTTAGCTATAGTTTGTGTAATAACATTCAGTTAGTCGGAGTATACAAAGGAATAACTGGCTGATGTGGATGATTTAATGCCTAAGGCTGAAGGCCAGGGTGTTTAATCAACTGCAAAAGCTGGTTATTCTGAGTATCATACTGCTAACTGACTGTTATTTCTATTCAATGACTCAGTTTTGAAACTAGGAGTTTAAAAGCTCTGTGGTAGTTGAAATGGAAGGTGCCTTTTTTTCTGGGGACTAGATGTGGGTAAACTATCATGGGTGTATGTTAAATATGCATTAACTATTGTATACTTCTCTTAAATGTGGAGAAACCATTGTGGGCTTGTCTGAAATGTGAATAAACTTTCATGGGTGTAACATAGTAACATAGTAAAAGCCAGCAGAATAGGCCTCATGGTCTATTGTGTCTGTTCGGAAGCCAGCCCCCTACTGGGAGCTCGCTCCTCCACCCCCCCAAACCCAGAGGTGCCTTCCCCAGCTTCAGTATCCCCCTGTACCTGTCCCAACCCTTCTTGAATCCTTCCACTGTGTTCTCTTTCACCAGAGTCCTGGGCAGTGCGTTCCATGGTTCCACCACCCTCTCAGTGAAGTAATTTCTCCTGTGCTCCCCCCTGTACTCCCCCCCTCCAGTTTCCACTCATGTCCCCTGGTAGTTCCCCCCTTCTTTAGCCTGAACACCTCCTTGGCTCTGCCCTTATTTATCCCCTTTACATACTGGAAGACCTCTATCATGTTCCCCCTGTCCCTCCTCTCTTCCAATGTGTAAAGCTTGAGTTCTTCCAGTCTCTCCTCATAGGCCTACCCTCCATGCTCTGAATCATCCGGTCGCCCTCCTCTGGACCCTCTCCAGCAGCTCTATGTCTTTCTTAAGGTGGGGTCTCCAGAACTGCACATAGTACTCAAGATGTGGCCTAACCAGGGCATTATACAGAGGGAGGATCACCTCCCTCTTCCTGGAGGTAATTCCCCTGGTTATGCAGCCCAGTATCCTGTTTGCTTTTGCTGCAGCTCTTCAACAATTCTCTGTGTTATTCATTTTGCTGTCTACCACTACCCCTAGGTCCCTCTCACCCAATGTGGCTTGCAGTGTGACCCCACCAGGGTGTATGCATGGCCTGGGTTTCTGACCACCAAATGCTGCAACACCCTACATTTCCCTGCACTGAACTTCAATCCCCACTTCCTTGACCTCTCCCCCTAGGGTATCCAGATCCCCCTGGAGGGCGTCTCTCCCCTCCTCCCCGTCCGCCAGTGCTCTCAGTTTTGAGTCGTCCACAAAGATACTCAACCTACTCCTAACACCTTTCTCTATGTCTGAGACATAGGAATTGAGCAGAAGTGGCCCCAGGACCGAACCCTGGGGGATCCCACTGGTGACCCCTCTGGGGGAGAAGACTATCCCTCCAACCACCACTCTCTGTATTCACCCCGTAAGCCAATTTTCCACCCACCTGAGCAACTGCCCCACCCCATCCCACCCAGCTTTGTTAGCAGGCCATTGCGGGTACCGACTGAACGCCTGCTTGAAATCCAGATAGAGGATGTCCACTGGCTCAGGCCAGTCCAGGGCACCCCACCCAGTCATAAACCTCCACCAGGTTGGTCTGGCATGACCTCCCTGGAACAAAACCATACTGTCTGTTATCCAGGTGCCCCAACCTTTCCAGCTGCCCCCCAAGCCTCACCTTGATAATGCCCTCCATAACCTTGTCTACCACAGACGTTAGGCTAACAGGCCTATACTTCCCCATCTCCTCTCTGGAACCCCCTTTGTGGATAGGCACCACATAAGCCACCTTCCAATCCTGAGGCACCCACCCTGTCCTCAGAGAGATGTTGAAGAGCAAGGCCAGTGGAGCTGCCAACACATCCGCCAGTTCCTTCAGCACCCTTGGATGCAGCCCATCTGTCCCCGGCACCTTCTCAGTCTTTAGCAACCGGAGGGCCTCTCTCACCCTATCCACTGTGATTTCACCCTCCCCTTCCTCCTCCTCATGCACCTGCCCCTCCCCTTCTAGGTTTGGCCCATCCCTTACCATAGCCTCTGCCAGTCCTTCAGTCTCTAACTGACCTCCCGATTCTGTGGGCTCCCCTTCCCTGCCATCAGAATGGAAGGATCCCCCGCCTCCCCCAGTAAAGACCAAGGCAAAGTACTAATTTAGTACCTCTGCTTGTTCCCCTGCTTCCTGCGCCCAATTCTCCCCAGTCCTAATCCTGCTGATCTATGCCCTCATTTTTCTTTTCTCCCCTATGTATCTATAGAACCCCTTTCCCTCCCTGCAGATATCCCTGGCCAGGTTTTGCTCCTTCCTCACATTGGCCCCCCCTTACCACCCTGGTGACCCTCCTGGCCAGTAACTCATATTCTCCCCTCTCCCTCACCCCCCTTGAGTATTTTAAGTATGCGTAGGCACCCTTTTTTTCCCCTCACCTCCTCCTGCACCTCCCGGGTCCACCAACACGGCTTTCTGACCCTACATTCCTTACGCCTTACCTTTGCCAGGCCCTTGTAGCCTCCTGCAGCCCATTCTTAATGGTCTCCCACAAGCTACCAACATCCATATATGGCCTTGTCTCCTCCAGACACTCCCCAAGAATCCTTCACATGCCCTCAAAGTCCGCTCCCCTGAAATCTATTACCACTGTGTTACTGCAATTTTCCCCTCCCCCTAGGTACAGAAGAAACCAGACCGTGGCATGTTCAGTGCCTGCCAGCGGACTGTTCACCTCCAGGCCCCTTATCTGGTCATTGTCTGCTAGGACAATGACCAGTATCTGGTCATCTCTAGTAGCCCCCCCCCAACATGCTGGACTAGTAGGGCATCCTGAAAGACTTACATCAACCTCTGTTCCCTGGCCACCGAGGATATCATAGTGCCCCAGTTTGCCCCTGGCATGTTCAGGTCACCCATGACCACCACCCTGCCCTTTCCGAGATCACACTGACCCCTGATGTTCTCAGCCAGTTCATCCTCCAAGATGGCGACTGCACTGGGCTGGCCACTGGCTGTAGCATAGTTTTGCATGGTAGTTTTAGCTTATTTATGCGCTACGTGTTATTATTTTTGCCGTTTCCATGTCTATGTCCGTTTTCTGGTTTGCCTTTGTTTTAAGTATTTTAGTATTGCAAGGCACGGTCGTTTGCCCTCTATTTTGTTTGAGGGCTTAGGGCTGTAGATTGTATACTGCCTCGCAAGTTTTGGCAGTTTTCCTGTTTGCACCATCTGCTACATACATCGTGTGTTTGGAGACTACGGTGTGCCCCTTCCCTAGATCGAGGGCTGAGGATTGTCGGACTGCAGCCTACTCGTTTTGGGATTTTCTGGGCTGCTTTTCCTCGGTGGCAGCTCTCGGGGGTGTTTTTTACTGCCTCCGGTCCTGTTGAACTACAGACTGCTGGTTTAAGGGCTGAGGATTGTCAGATTACAGTCTGTTTGTTTTGGGACTGCTTGGGCTGCTTTTCTCCATGGCAGTTCTTGGGGGTGGTTTTCACTACCTTCGGTCCTGTCGAATTACAGACTGTTGGAGATCATTGGAGTCTGTATGTGAACTGTTTAGGGGATTGCTGGCTACCATGCGGACTGTTGCATGGAAGACACTGCCCGATTAACTGTTTGGACTTTGCTGGGATTGTGATCAAACCGAGGACTTGGTGGTGTGTGTGTTTAGGGATCTGTGGCGTTAAGAAGAGCGCGAAGATTGTATGATCCGGAAACCATATGAATTTCACTTTGTTTTAAGATTTGATGGTCTGACTTGTTTTTTCCATTGGGGTGCTTGATGTCAATATGCAGAGTCCGTTAGACCGGGACTAAAGACCCTGAAAGTGTGGGTGGCCAGTCATGGGAGTCTGCTTCTACCCGGCAGGCTGGGGCCTGGTCGAGCTGGGGAGCTGGCTGTTGGGACTTAGGTTTCTCCAAGGCCCCTTACTGGTCAGCCGGTGGGCTGGCATAAGTAAGGTGTCGAGGTGGTGGGGCTGACATTTCCTGTGGTTGGGCATCACAGAAGGGTTTTAAGGAACCCAGCTGTCTTTTAGAGCTGGACTGCTATCGAGTCTTGCACTTTTCAAGAAGACTTAGTCTAATTTTGGATGCTTCTTACCATTGGAAGAATGTCTCCTGGGAAATAAGCTGCTTAAAATGTTTTCTTTTGTATTCCGAGCAGTGAGAGTACCTGGTTCTGTGGGCACCCTGGGAGTGAGAGAACCTGGGTGCTTAACAACTTGTACTGTTTACTTAGTTTATGTTGGAGGTTAACAAGCTGTTTAAAATGTTTTCCTTTGTGTTCCGAGCAGTGAGAGTGCCTGGTTAGTTTGGGCACTCAGGTAGTGAGAGGACCTGAGGGCCTAACAAACTATACTGTTTACTCAGTTTATGTTGGATGTTCCGAGCAGTGAGAGTGCTCGGTCATTTTGGGCACCCAGGTAGTGAGATGACCTGGGGGCTTAACAAACTGTGTTGTTTATTTAGTATTTTGGTTACCAAAATTGCAATTTTATTTTGTTTTATGTTAAAGGGCATGCCTTGTGAGAGGAGGTATATTCATTTATGTTGATGCAGTCTTATCTTTTTAACCTGGACTTCCTGAAAGCGACTTCTGATGGTGATTTAACATCCTTTTCAGTTTTTAGTTTTAGTTTATTTATAGTATTTATTTAGAGTTTATGAAGTATGATTTTTGTTTTTGTGGGAGATTTCATTTGGAGGGTGGTTTTTTACAATATTTCCCATAAATCCCCTGTTTAAGTTTATTATTGTATAAATTTATTATTTTTATTTGTTGTGGGGAAAGTGAGTAAGGGAATTTTAGGTAAGGGGTAAGATTGTTGGGGTTTTATATTATTTATGTTTGTACAAATCTGTGTCTATAAGCTAGATTTGAAGTGTATTGGTGCTCCCTGAGCCATGTCTTGGGTCTGGGATACACATCACTGTTCCAACTCCCAGGTCATGCGACACTCAACCTCCGCTCTTCATGCCCTCCGTCTCATTTTCCCCCACCATTGCTTTTTCCACCTATAGCGCCACCGGGCTTTGGGTATTGCCCGCAGGGAGGGTGGGGTGGGGTGGGGTGTGAACAGTGGAGGGTGTAAGAGCGGGGTGCTCACATCGGGTGGTTAAGCCCAGAAGATGCCCTGGGGCAAAATGGAGTCTAGAACATGGGTCACCTTGTTTGGTCTCCATACCCAAGGGCACCACCACTGAAGGTGGGCAGGTGGCCAGGGCAACCCAGGAGTTCTGTCCAACTCGGGCGGTGTAATGCATGCCAGATCTGTTAAGAACAAGACTGCTATTATTGCAGATCTGGTTGGGACAACGGATCTGGAGTGCATCAGCGAAACCTGGCTGGATGGTAATGCTGGCCCCATACTTGAGGCTGCTATTCTGGCTGGGTATTCGGTGATACACCGACTGAGATTGGACCGGGGGGTTGCGGTCTGTTTCAAGACCGAATTGGACCTCATAAGTGTCCCAGTTGAGGAAACCAGGATCATTCGAATGTGTCTTAGTAGCAGGTGGGGGTTATAGGTTGGCTCACGTCTACCGTCCACCCGGGGACGAGAAGCTATTCCTTAAGGAAGAGGCGGACTTCAGTGGTTGACCTGGTGTTTGAGTCATCCAGGCTGATGGTCCTGGGTGACTTCAATGCTTGGATCGATGACGAACTCTTGCAATTTGGACAACTCTTCCTCCAATTGATGAATTCACTGGGCTCCACACAGGTGGTTACCTCTGTTACTCATAAATATGGCCATTCTCTTGACCTGGTTTTCCTCCTGGGGATGGAGACCTCTGACGTGGGGGTGGAACCTGTCGGATGGTCTGACCATCACACTGTGTGATTCAGTTTTTGCACCCCTCTTCGTGGCCAGCCCCTGTGGAGATGGTCAAGTACCACCCTTTACGGGATGTGACTCCTGATGGTCTAACTGCGGTGCTCGATCTATCAGAATTTCTGGTGGCTAGCATGGATCCGGAGTTTTTGGTTCTGGCATATAATAAGGCCATTACCTCAGCCCTGGATTCCATTGCTCCAGTCCATGTGCATCCTCTCTCCCTTTGCCCTTGGTCTCCATGGTTTGATGGGGACCTGAGGGAGATGCAGCGACTAGGACGAAGGTTAGAGCGGTGCTGGCAGAAATCTGGCTTAGAAGCCGACCATCTTAGACTGCTAGAGCATTATCGACTCTGCCAGTCAGAAATTTCCCCTAAGAAGGCAGAATTCCTGTCTGGGGAAATTGCTGCTGCTCAGAACCGACCAGCTCAGCTCTTTTGAACTGTGGACAGGCTGTGCAACCCAGCCTGTCTGCATGTTCATAGAGCTTTTTCACAATTGCAGTGTGATGAGCTTGCTCAGTTCTTTGCTGATGAAGTGGCCGACATCAGGTCGGAGACCCGTGTAGCGCACTCTATGGGAGTTGTTGAAGATCAATGCTTGGTCACTATCCCTCCTTTTTTCTGGAGTTCCTTCGACCGGCCGGAAATCGTGGATGTTATGCAGATTGTCCAGGGTATGCGCCCTACATGCTGTAGTTTAGATCCGGGTCCTACATCCCTGGTAATGGGCTGTGGTGTTGCTATCAGCCCAGTTCTGGTGCAAATAGTCTGGTGCTCCCTTGACTCTGGTGAGTACCCCTGCCCCTTGAAGGAGGCAGTGGTGACACCTTTGTTGAAGAAGGCTTCATTGGACCCAGACTCTCTCGCTAACTACAGGCCAATCTCTAACCTTCCCTTTGTGGGGAAGGTGATTGAGAAAGTAGTGACTGCACAGCTGGAGAACCATTTGACCATCCATAGCATCTATGAACCTCTACAATCCGGTTTCCAAAAGAGACACAGCATCAAGACTGCGCTGGTTCGGGTGCTCAATGATCTCCTGATGGCAAGAGACCAGAAAAAATGGTCCATTTTGGTATTCTTGATCTGTCATCAGCTTTTGACACCGTTGACCATGGGGTTCTGTTTGAGTGCCTGCGATTCATCTGTGGGCTTTCTGGTTTGGTCCACAGATGGTTTACTTCATTTCTTACCAGTAGAACTCAGAGGGTGGTGTCGTTTTTTTTTTTTCCTCTGACCCTATCTCTCTGTCTTGTGGAGTGCCTCAGGGCTCAGTGCTGTCTCCCCATGTTGTACGCGGTGTACATGCTTCCCCTCAGAGACATTGTAAGACAGTGTGGGCTGAAGTTTCATTGCTATGCTGATGATACCCAGCTCTACCTGTCTTTTGCATCCAACCAGGATGGAGCACTCTCAGTATTCAACGACTGCCTCACCGAAATCTAGGGTTGGATGAAGTCCAGCTGGTTGAAGTTGAACCCTGGGAAGACTGAGGTGATGGTTGTGGATCCAGGTCACCGGATAGGGGGGTTGGGAGCAGGTCAATCCATAGGTTTATTCCTTGGGGACTCCAAGCTTCCTATCTCTGAACAGGTGCGAGACCTAGGGGTGATTCTTGACGATGGGTTGACACTTCGTTCGCAGGTGTCAACTGTCATTAAGTTATCCTTTTATCATCTGAGGAACATCGCTAGGATCAAGCACCTTGTTCCGTCCGGGGACCTCCCTACATTGATCCATGCTTTTGTGACCTCGTGTTTAGATTAATGCAACACCCTTTACTTTGGGCTTCCAGGGCTTGATATCCACCACCTGCAGCTGGTGCAGAATTCCGCAGCCCGGTTGTTGATGGGGAGTCCTCGATCTTCCCACATCACACAAGTGCTGCAGGAGCTGCACTGGCTGCCAGTTCAGTGGCAGATCACCTTCAAAGTTGGATTACTGACATATAAATCTCTACATGGATTGGGCCCTGACTATCTGAAAGAGCTTCTGGTTCCTTACCTCCCTGAGCGACTGCTCTGCTCGGCCAACAAGGGGTTGCTGGAGATTCCGAGGGTGTTTTTAAAATCTTCAGGGGCCCAGGCATTTATGTTCATGGCACCAACTCTCTGGAATTCTCTACCCCATTGGATTAGGGAGTACATGACTGTGGGGGGTTTTAAACAAGCATTAAAGATGTATTTATGGAACAGGGCTTATGGTGTTGAGGATGACAGAATCTAACTGTATTGCATGTTTTTACTGTGATTGCAGCATTGGTTTTAAATTTTTTTAACTGTGTACTGCACCTTGACCTTTGAAAGGTGCATTAAAATAAAGTTTATTATTATTATTATGATTATTATTATTATCTTCCAGGTCCACCTACGTTGCAGGGGGTCTGTACTCCACCCCTATTTTTAATCTTTTATCCCCCATCGTTTGCAGGGTTACCCAAATCGTCTCCACATCTCCCCCTGCCTCCTCAATTCCACAAACCACTATGTCCTTCTTGACTATCAATGCAACCCCCCTTCTGACTCCCCTATCCCTTCTAAACATTGTGTAGCCCTCTACATTCAGGTCCCAATCATGCCTCTGGGTGGCCCATGTCTCAGTAATTGCCGCCACATCTGCTGCTCCCTCCACTAGCATTGCCTGGAGTTTTGGCATTTTATTGCTCATACTGGCATTGATCAACAATGTAACAATGGGTGTAATCAACAAAGGAAGTGATTGTAGTAGTTTGTGGGTATTAAGTGATGGTTTTCCTCTATTCTGATTGCCTCACTATACAAGGTAAATGTGACTCTGTGCACTAGGTTACAGTGTCTCCCCCTGGCCTTTATATCCACTCAAATCACTCCTCCCACCCCCTTCCTTTCTGCCCTCCTACTCTTTTACTAAGAAATGATAGATATACAGAAGGCCAAAGTCCATATGAGTATATCTCCAGCAAGCTGTTAATTCACCCCCAATTCAGTAAATAATTATCCTACGTCGCCTTCATACCCTCTCCCACCCATGCCCTCCCTACTCTCACCCCTCCCTTTCACCTACCCCCCTTCCTGCACCTTCTCCCTCACTTAAATATCTCTTGCTTAGCACTAATTATGACAAAGTATATTTGTTGGACTGCACCCCCCTCTTTTTGACCTATGTGAATTTACACCATGTATCTTTGTAACTCTGTATTACTCACTGCTGTTCCTGTATTACTTCATTGGTCTTATTACTCCAACTGCGCTTTCTTGTTTTGTTTCTTAACATGGAACCTTGGTAAAAGAACCCCTGGTTCAAAGGTATTTGTAATTCTAGTTATCAATAAATATAGAGGATAATGTATGGTCATTGATTGTTAACCGGTTTGTTAACCATTGAGAGGTTGCCAGGGTGACCATGTAAACCTTGAGAGCGAAGCTCGAGAGGTTTATGTCAACATGGCAACCTTGAGATGGGTGAAAAAACTGGTTGATGATCGATGTACCATACATTATATTTTATAGTTTATGGTTAAAAAAAAATGAGAAAGCAGTTCCTTACTGCAGTTTTTTTGTGCCACTGCCGTTCTGCTCCAGGTCATGCTCTCCCCCGTGGCCATTTCATGGCCTCCCAGTCAAGCTGCATGCATGTGCAGCCTGTTCCCAGTTGTTAACCTATCAATGTGACATACCATCAATGGGTTAACAACATCGTGACGTCACATCGATGATAAAACGTTGTTATAAAAAGGTAGATTTCTACCTATAACAACGTTCTACCATACATTATAAATAGATACTTGTCATATAATTGTCCCTTCAAACCCCAGGAATCCCACACTGTGCTTAACAATTGCAAATCAGCCTGGAGAGTAGAATGTTAAAGCAAATTAGAGAATCTTGGAATGAAATTCATCTCTGCTGTGTGGTCACACTCCACTCTGCCCTCAAACGTCTGATTTGTTTCTCTGCCTGAGGAAGAAGTCACCTCTCAGACCTGTCTTCATCTCTCTACATCAGATTGTGGTCATCTTTTACCATTTTATTTATTTTTGCACAGTTTTGTTTTAGTTTTGGAATCTCTGCGTTAGTTAGTCCTTGTTTCCTTCTTTTTTCTAAACTTTATCGCTATTCTCTGGTTACCGAGTGGTTCCCTGAAACCAGAGATTGCTCCTTGACTCACGGTTTTCCAGTTTTGGGAACCCTTTTTTTTTTTTTTTGTAAACTTTTTTTTAAAACAGCTGACAGCTGGTTACAAGTCAGACAGTTCAGGTACATTAAGTAGCCCGTTGCTTTAATAGAGCAAAGGAAGGTTACAAGCATAGCTTAGATAGAAACATCAGTGGTAGTATCGCAACTTACAGACATTACAACGTATTAATTTGCCCCTGCAAGAGTGGGAAGTATAATACCCCAACCCATGGAGGATACCATTATTGCAGGAGTCTTAGACCATGGTATTGCCTGAGTACTAAGGGACACTCTCACAAAGCTAAGAAGATGTATGACTTTAGAATAAGGGGAACCAGGGATGTTCTATGGCAGCTTCTACTGGGGACCACATCTGATAATAGTGTGTAATTTGGCCTCTAGCAAAGTATTGAGTTCTTTCTAGTTTCATGCTCTCCATTAATGATTTCACCTAATATGATACAGTAGGCAGTTCTGATGATCTCCAATACTGTGCCAGTAGTCTAAGTGCAATTACATTTTTCTAGTCTCCACAGCCCTATAGAGAAGGATGGCCCTTCTCCTCGGTTCCACACTGGTAAGCCCAACAAAATTTCAGCTGGGTCCAGTGTAACAGGGCATTGCAAAATTGAAGTTAAGATCTGGTGTATGCCACCCCAGAATATCTGCACCCTGGAGCATTCCCAAAACAGGTGATACAATGTATCTTCATGTACGTGACACTTTAGGCGTAGGGGTGAGACTGATGGGTCTATTTTGTATGCCATGTATGGAGTAAAATAGGCTCTAAGAAGGACATTATATTGAACTGCACGAAGTCTATTATTTACTGAGCAATTCCCCTCTATTTTTAAGAATGGCAAATCAATCTCCTCTCGTAAGGCCTTCTGGCATTATATCTGATGCCCACTGAGCTTTAATTTTTACTAAAGAGTTAGGGAGTGCTCCAAGCAGCAGTTTGTAACATTTGCTAAGGGGTCTGAAGGCCATATCCATGGCTTGTCCTACAAACAACTCCTCTAAGGAGGAACAGGATCCCAATTGGCCCTTTGGTAACTTACCTTTAAACTGGGATACAATTGTCTATAAACATAGATATACAAAGTAGTGTGAGACGTGTAAATCACATTTTTTAATGAGGGAAGGAGAATGATAAAATGCATCCCCTGTCCAAAGGTGACCCAGGGATTGTAATCCCCGACAATGCCAACATTTTAGAATTTGCTTATCCCCAGGTACTACCCCTCCACTATTCATAAGAAGAGCCTGAAGGGGAGTGTCTCGTGAAACTGATTGTGTTCAACACCCCAGAATCTGATGTGCCTTTTGCCAGACCTTCCAAGTGGCTCTAGTACAGGGATTGTCTATTTTAAAGAGTTTGAACAGACCCATGCCTCCCACTAAGGTATCATGATAAAGTGGAATAAAAGTGTGTATTTCCAAATTCACTCATGCTGGCCTAGTAATTCCTTCTTTAAACATGTCTTGCACAAAAGCCAGTTGAATCGCCATATGGTAGTACTGCACGTTAGGAAGGCCCAGTCCCCCCTTTCCCAACTGGATGTCACAAGATATCTTTCTTAGTTCTTGGTCTTCGACCCTGCCAAATAAGCTGGGTAATGGCCCCTTCCAAGGACTTTATAAACTTATGCTGTATCCAGAGCAGAACTGTCTGGAAAAAATACAGAAACTGTGGCACCACCAACATTTTAATTAGGTTCACCCTCCATATGAGGGTCAGGGGAAGGGCTCTCCAGACTATACAATCCTCTTTAACTTTTTTAATAATGTTATTCATATTGGTTTTAACGAGTTTAGAGATTGCAGATATAATTATGATTCCCAAATATTTAATCTGGTTGGTGCAAGGTATATTTGTGTTGGTTATAGTAATGGGTTCCCGGGGCCTACCAACGGCATCCATTCACTTCCCCCAGTTAATTTTATGACCTGAAAGTGGTCCATATGTGGCAAAAAGTGCCAATAAACAGGGAAAGGCATCCTCAGGAGTTCTAAGGAAAAGGAGGACATCATCTGCAAAAAGAGAAATTTGATGTTCCACCCCCTTTAGGACCAGGCCTCGTATACCTGGAACAGTTCTAACAGCTTGGGCCAGGGCTTCAATGGTAAGGATATGCAGAAGTGAGTATAGAGGACAACCCTGCCTGGTTCCTCTGGTCAGGGTGAAGGGGGCTGAGACCACACTATTGGTAAGTATTTGGGCTTTAGGGGAATGGTACAATGCACCAACACATTTCAACATTTGGGGGCCCATGCCAAACTTAGCAAGGACTGCAGGCATAAAGGGCCATTGTCTTTTCGGCATCTAGGGCTAAAAGCCCCCCCACTACCCCTGGGCCAATGGTGCATAATACTCAGGGTCTGCCTAATATTATGTTTTGCCTGCCTTCCCTTAACAAACCCTCCCTGATCTGGATGTATCAAATGGGGAAGTAACCCTTCTATCCTAGATGCCAACAATTTGGCTATAATTTTGTAATCGGCATTTAAAAGGGAAATGGGTCGGTAGAAGATACTGTACACTTAAGAGGGTCTTTACCTGGTTTGGATAAGACAGTGATGGTAGCTAGGTATTGAAAGGGTGGCAGGGTCCCCCATTCTAAGAATCAGCCAGCATCTTAAGCACCAAAGGGTCCACTGTATCCCAAATCAGTTTGTACAGTTCAGAGGGAAGCCCATCAGGACCTGGGGCTTTCCCCTTCTTAACCCCCCCCCCACACAATCTGGCGTAGTTCCTCTAAGGTTACAGGGGATGCCAAGATATCTCTGTCCTGATCCTGCAAGGTTGGTAAATCAATTGTTCCCAAAAAGGATTCTGGGTTCGCTCTGGGTGGAAGCTCAGAGGTATACAGGGTAGAGTGGTAGGACCTAAAAGAGCTATTTATCTTAGTTTGGTCATAAGTAACCTCCCCCACAGGGTCTTCTATGCCTAGTATCATGCATTCCGCCCTTCTTGCTTTCACCATACCAGCCAGCAACTTCCCTAATTTGTCTCCAGCAAAAAAGGAAGTGGATTTTGTTAATAACAAATCGTGCTCCAGTTTCCTTGTGGAGAGCTGGTTCAAAGTACCCTTAAAAGACTTAAGTTCTGACAATAATTCTGGAGCCTGCTGTGCCATATTGGCCCTCTCCAGGGTACTTATTGACCTGCCTAAGTGATGCAAGTTTTCTTTTGAAATGAGGAATATGATATGGCTTCCCCCCCAATAAAAGCTTTCAAAGTGTCCCACACTCAGGGCCGGCCTTGGGGTATATGGCACCGCTAGGCGAACTTGCAAATGGCATCCCTCCCAACAGGCCTGTTACCTGGATTTTTCTGGGGGGGGGAGTTCTTTTAGTGAGTGGTAATGGTATATCGCACACATAGTGTGCAAAAAATGTTTGTAAAAAGCCAGGAGTCTGGGGGCCGGTAAGCTCCCAGAAGCTCTGTGGTTTTAGATACTTTTTGGTGCATTTTAAAGCTTACGTTGAAAACAAAACAAAGTTCCATTATCTTTCAAGGGCATCTTATACACTAAAGCGGGTGGGAGGAGGGAACTACTTCACAATGAATATATATATATATGGTTATGAAAAAATGTCACAGACCCAAACAGTGGAAACCCCATACCTCAGCAACACATATTTTTCCTTTAACAATTTAGTCAAAAAACACTACATTCTTTAATCCCAACTATATTCAGCAGTCTAGTTAGTACTCATTTCTGTTTACTGAAATGCAACTGCAACTTGCCTGCAAGAGTTTGCATTTTGTTTTACGCCAAGTTTGCTGCAGATAATAAACTTTCTGACAGCAACCACACCAGGAAAAAAACTTTTGTTTTTCCCTTCCCTCTTTCTACCAGACAGGTACTGATACAGCACCTCCCAGCTGGGTCTTGCCACATGGCACAGGCGACTTTAATTTATTTTACACAACAAAGTACTACATAATCGTCTTATATTGCACAGCATTTCCACAATGGGGGAACCGGGGCAAGTCAGAACTGGGGCTGGGGGTCCACAGTCCAGGAAGTTCAGGAACAAGAAACAAAATGTCAGAAAATTGCAATTTTTGTTTTAGCTCAGCTGCCTGGCTTGCATCACTTCAGAATCATCACTCAGTCTGTCACTAACCTTGTTGGACATAATGGTCCTCCTCTTGCCAAAGTGCTGCTCTGCTGCTCTGACTGGCTGTCAGGAAACAACATGACTGCCACCAGTCCAGGACCAGATATACTCAGTAGACCCTGTGGGACCCCCTGACTCCAGCAATAGGCAGTTGTTTTTTTTTACTGTGGCCCGAATCTGGGATAAAATCTCCTCCTCCTCTGGGAAGCGGGGGCGTGGACTGCCAGTCTCCTCCACACAGCCAAATCCAGGCTGTTCTTGCTGCCTAGGCCTGCTCTACACCCCAAGCTGACTGGCTACTGCTCCCTCTCTCTGCAGTCACTGACCTGCAGGCCCTATTCAAGACTGGTAGTGAGTACTTTTACTTTACCTCCACCATTCCAGTCTCCGCTCTTGAGGGGTCTCTATTGACTTTTACAACTGACTACCAGGCTACTCACTGCACAGCCCCACACCAATGGTGATGAGAAACCTCTCCTCGACTGCAACTCCACGATGGTCCGATACATCCCATCGCCCTTCATGCTAACCCTTTGGACCTTGTCCTCTCCCTTATCCTATCTGTAGGTAGGGAAATGGGCAGACTGGATGGGACTTGCGGTCCTTATCTGCCATCAACGTCTATGTTTCTATGTTTCTATCTGGACTCAGCAAGTACTGGCTGATGCTGGCTTCCATCCCTCCCATGTCACAGCGAGGCAGCTCTGGTGTCTTCAGCAGCACAGTGCCCCTGCACTCTCCTCTCCTCTCCAGTAGCTCCCCCTGCCCTACACACTGACCTCCAGGCCACTTTGGGGTTTGTCTCATTTCTTTAGCAAGTTTAAAACCAAACTCAGCTCTCCCTCACCACTCGTTAACACAGCCGCTCAGTCCCTTACTGCCTCATGGCTGTCTGCACACATCACAAGAACTAATTATACCAAATGCCAGCCATTCCCAGTACACACCACTCGGCGCATGCACTCCAGCCACTCTGGCACTAAACATAAAACAGACAGTAGCAGAGATCTAATAGAAATGGGAGTGGCTCTTTTATGAGTGGATCAGGCAGGCAGGCATGCAACCACAAATCTGATAGAAGGGTCTTCATCCCCTCCTCCCAAATGACCAAATTTGACCATGTTAAAGAGCTACTGACACCACAAACAAAACTTTAAAAAACATGATCATTAGGTACACTTCTACTTGCATTCCATTTATATCCCTTAGATTTCTCTGCCATATTCTTTTTTACTGTGGAAATTTGCATGAATATGTGATCTTTATCACTTAGAGTTCCTTTAGAGTCCATCTGCCTCCATAGCTGGCTCCCTGCTTCAAGTCATAATCCTCCATTGTGACATCACAATCAGTTGCCATGAGAGTAATTGTGATGTCACAAGGAATGCATTATGACCTCCGGTAGGGAGAAAGCAACAGGAATAGATAGTCTTCAGGACCAAAGACCCAATTTTTCTGCAAGTGACCTCAGTAATAAATAATGGGGAGAAGAAATACAAACCCAATGTGAAAAACAATCTAAACTGTGTCTAAATATCATGTTTTGTTAAAGTTCTCCTGAAGGTGTCAGCTGCTCTTTAATTTTCATTCCATCCAGATCAATTGCAAAAAAAAAAAAAAAAAAAAAATAATGATTTAAAAAATGTAACTTTGTTTCACGGTGACGGTTCCACCCTACTGAATGGCACCCTAGGCAGCCGCCTAGTTCGCCTATCCTTAAGGCCAGCTATGCCCACACTGTACCACTACTAGTATCCTCTGGGGGGTTCAGGGCAACAAATTCCATGAGATGGTCATTTAGTTGCTGAATAAACTGCTGATCTAACAGTAGAGATGGGTCAAGGTGCCATTGAGTCATACCAGGGGGTTCTGTTCCTCTAGACACTACCACTCTAAAGGGTGCATGGTCAGAGATCAACAACTGACCATATTCGGCCTCATCTATCTCCCTCACCATATGAGACAGAAGGAAAATGTAGTCTAGTCTGGTATAAATCTTATGGGCATGGGAGAAAAAGGAGTATTCCCGGGTTGCTGGGTGGCAAAACCTCCAGGCCTCAGTCAGGGACCCGCCCTCCATTAATCTTTGTAGGGCAGATGCACTTTTGGGAAGTGCACCCCATCGGACTCTGGAATAACCCAATTTAATATCCCAGTAGGTGTTCATATCCCCTTCCCTATTTATATGATCTGGGAAAGGAGAGTGGGTGGTCGCCAAATGAGTGATAAAATCCGGTGAGTCTCAATTCGGACTGTAGACTGAGGCCAAGGTAAGCTTCCAACCCCCCAAGTCTACCACTGCAAAAACATATTTGCCCTATGGGTCAGCCACCCAGGAAAGTATTTTATGAGGGAGGCCAGGCCTAATCCATATGGCTGTCCCACGGGCTTTAGATGTGAAGGGGGCTACCAAAAAAGATCCACCCCAGGTCTCCCCCAGGTGACCAGCCTCCTCCTTAGTGGAATGTATCTCCTGCAGAAATATTATATCGCCTTTTAATTTCTTGATCTGTGACCATACTTGCTTTCTTTTAACCACTGTCTGTAAACCATTGATGTTCCATGAGATAAAGGTGAAACTAGCCATTTACAAATAGTAGCATAATTTGGTCCCAAAGAGTCTACTTTAAACATGGTAAGAAACCAGAACTAACTCTGCTAATTTTGCACAAACCCCAACAGTATAAGAAAAACCCTTCCAATTTATTCTCCCTCCCCCGACTTTAGCCAAAAGAAAATCTGTGTTATGGCAGTACACTTCAAGATACCATTCTTTTACAGCTGACTCACCTCCCTAACAACACAGCAGTTCCCAACTAGAACATAAAGTAGTAATAACAGTTGTTCAGCAGTAACATGTCCCCCCCCCATGCAGTATGAAGGGTTCTGCTATTTCCATCCACTCCCTTTTGTGGATAGAGTGCCCCACCACCTGCTATTACAATTCTATAATAAAAAGAATTAAATGTTAAAAGAAAGTCTTGTTCCCTCTCTTATCCCCTGAAAAAGGGCAGGGTGGGAGGATGAGGGTCCGGAGATACTCCTCCCAGAAACCCTATCTTGTCCCCAAATTATCTTGGGATGTGGGAGCCGTTCCGGGAGCTCTGCAATGTAGGCCACACCCCTCTGATGTATGGGGAACTAACCACCCTGCCAAAATGGTATTTTCAGCTTTGTATTCAGTGCTCTTACTATAAAGTTATTGCTAAGTTCCAACAGCAGATGCCACCCCCCCCCCGCATTATTGTAAAGTTATTATCAAAAGGATCCAGATTAATCAGATAAAGTAAAATCAACAAATGCAGGTCCCAAAGGCTGAATGTTCCTTCAGTCCGCCCCAACCACTTTTAGGATCGCAGTAAGTAAAGCCAAATAGTCTTGTAAACAATGAGTCTCAGATGTAACAGTCCAGCCAGTGTTAATCGAAAGTATTAATCCAAACAACAACATTTTTATCTCCAAAATGGAGCTGCTCTGGGACAATGAACAGTGAAATGTCCACATGTTTAGCCATCTTCCATGTGGAAATGCAAAGTCCCAGGAAGAATATGGGCCCAGTCCCAGCCTCCACATGACTGTCTCCATAGTGCTAGTACAGCCATAATGACATTGAGGTATAAAGTATTTATATCATCCAGCTGAAAGTACCAGTAAAGGGAAGAGGAGGAGGAGGAGGGAAGGGTGGGGGTGTCCACCGATCTTGCCTTTATAGGCCCCCGAAGATGTTACAGATGGGCATAAGGCCAAAGTGCCCCCACTCCACTGTCACCCACACCTGATAGTCACAGTGCCTGAGGTAGATTTCCATTATAGTCGGCAAATCTCTTAACCCCTCTTCTGGCGCTCCAATTCTCTAGCATAATCCAGTGCAAGGTCCGGGGTAGTAAAGACCTTGTGCGGGCTCCCCACAGGTCGAATGATAAGCACAGCATGATATGCCAATGTAAAGGGACAAGAGATAGAATGCAGCAGCTTCTTGACTTCAGCATAGGTTTGCCTCTGTAGTTGTAGCACTCTGGAGTAATTGGGGAATAGGCTTACCCGGTTTTGTTGGGTCATGATGACTCCCTTTTTCCATGCTGCTTCAAGAACTAGTTGTCTATCCTGATATCTCAGAAATGTAATTATAATGTAGCAGGGTTTCTGTTCTGGTGAAGGCTTGGGGCCAGGGGAGCGATGGGCTCACTGAATCTCCAAGGTGACATCCCGTGGTATTTGTAAAGTGCCCCTTAACCAGGTTTGTAAATAGTCTATGCAGCCTCATCCCTCGAGCCCCTCTGGTAGCCCTATCATTCTTACATTACAACGTCTCCCCTGATTCTCATGATCATCCACAATTTGTTTAAGAGCTTTCGCCAAATCGGAGGTTTGCCTGTTTGTGAGATCCTCCTTATTCCCCAATCTGGACTCCAAATATCCAATTTGAGTTTCAAGTGTCTCTACTGTCTCAGCTAGGTTATTAACCATCTGCTGCATATGCTGGATTTGGGCTGTGACATTTTCAAATACCGTTTCCATGCAGGTACCCAGATCGTACTATAAGTCCTTTAGGAGACGTTCCAAATTTTGGTAGCCTTCAGCCGTAGCATCGATTGGGCCGGGTGTAAAGTTATTTTGCATATGGAAGTTTTCGGAGTCAGGAGAGACTTGTTCTGCAGCGGGCCCTTCCATGGGATCTTCTTGTACTTTTCTCTGAGGTAGGCCCTTTGCCACTCGGCTCGATCCGGGCAAGTTAAAAGTTATTTTGGATTGCTTCTCACTGATTTGGTTTGTGCTGGCATCTGGACTGTAAGTCAGGTAAAATTATTAGACTTTTTGGCAATTTAGTGGGTTTTAGAGGGAAAATAGCAGGTGATAAAGATGTAGTTCCTCATTCAAACCGCCATTCCACTCCTGCGCTTGGCCAGGAACCGTTTTTGAAGTAAAAACACACACACACACACACACACTTAAAGATTCTTTTTATCTTCTATCTGCTTTTCTTGCCACTTTTGGTTGGTTTTCATCCCAGTTCCTTTGTCCTGAGAACCAAGATGCAGTTGGTGTTTTTTTCTTCTAAATTGTTCTGTTCAAACAATTATTTAGCGGTTCATTTTTTTTTTATTCAGGAACTGAACCGGAAACTACTTTTGTTTTCCAGAACAAAACCGAATCTGGGTTTGCTACAACTGGCATGTCTGACAGACCCAAAAGGAAAACAGAACCCACATGCTTCAAAAATTGTAAAAACTGTTTTAACCTCATGGCTAAGGCAAACTGCCATGATTTGTGTTTGAGGCACCTGGGCCCAGATCACCTTTGTTCCGATTATGAGTTTTGTATCAAATTTTGCCCTAAACCTATTAGAAAGAGGGCTAAAAGGTTAGAAGATCTTATGGTTTCTGAGTTCACCTCAACATCACCAAAGCACTCAGAAGATGGTCCAGGCCCTCATAATAAGCAGAAGAACAACTCTGCTAAAGATGGCTTAGAGTCCAGGGTGTCAGAACAGAGGAACTCTGAAACCAGTAAACACAAGAGATCCTCTGAGCAGGTACAGGAGATGGTGCCTTCTAAGAAAACAAAAAAAAAAGAAAAACATGTTGCTGCCACTCCTCCTGGAGAAGGAAAGGAGTCATCAGTGGACAATAGTAAAATTCCCTTAGTAGAGGACATGACCAAGGTGTGGCAGTTTTCTCGGCCTTCCACGCTGTGAGTTTGCTGATAGGCATGCTGGGTACCCCTCCCGCTGGTTCTGGTACCTACCCTACTCCCAGAGGAGGAAGGTGCTGAATTTTATTATTATGAGAAAGAAGAAGAGGGAGAACCTATTGAACCTGATGGTTCCTCTGAATAAGAATTCAGCTTTCCTCCCCAAGCCCAGGATGACTTCTCCTCACATTATTCTTTTGTGAGGCAAATGGTCAACAGCCTCAACCTCTCCACCCAGGAAACTGCTGAGGATGAAGATAAGGCAGAATTCCTGGATAATATGGGGTTAACCCCAATCAAGAGGTTGCTTCTGCTGGACCACAAGTCCTTAAAGATGGCAACCTCCAAGTTGTTGAAAATGTCAACCTCTGCCCCTTGTATTGACAAGAAAACAGAAAAGAAATACCAGCTGGACAAACAGGATGCTGAATACCTTTACTACCAACCTGACCATTAGGGGGTCAAATAGACTGCACCCTGTGACAAAGTAGAAGTTCCCCTCTCTACCCTGGCCCTGGATAAGGGCTCCAGGAAGCCTGATAGCAAGGGGAAAAGGTTTACACCTCAGCATCCCTGATTCTGAGACAAGCTGCCTATGTGGCTTATACTGTCCAGTACCAGAAGGCTCTGTGGAGCTCCATTCTGGCCATGAGCGAAAATGTATTTGGTGACCTGGCACAAGACTTAGCAGACACTGCTAAGATGGCCATGGATGCCACCATATATCAGGTTCATATGGCAGTGGACACAGTGACATTGCCTCCACCATAGTTCATACAATTGCCCTGAGGAGGTTTGCTTGGCTTAGGACCACCAGCCTCTCCCAGAATACTCAGACAAAGCTATGAATTTTCTCTGTGAGGGAAATTCCATGTTTGGTGACACGACAGAGACATACAGTACATGAAGAAAGTGGAAGAGTACAAAGTCACCTACAAGAGTAATACTGAAAAGAAAAAGACCTCCACTTCTGCAGGCCTTATAGAAGAGGAGGCAGAGGTAGATGTAGGGGATATTTTCTCCAGGGTTTACTTGCCTATGAATTTTCCCAGCTGAGAGGTTTCTTCAGAGATAGAGTCAGAAGGGTCTCTAAGCATGTTGGCTCAACCCCAGCACCTAAGGCGTAGCCTAAACAGAACCCCTGAGAATTTGGTCCTGTCACTGACCCATTGCCTGTGGGAGGAAGGCTGGATCACTTTTTTCAGGAGTGGAAAAACATCACCACAGACAAGTGGGCACTGGAAGTAGTGAGCCAGGGGCTCACCCTGCAGTTCAAAAGAGTCGCAAGACTGTAGGTTTGCATAAACTTTACACCTCCCACTCCAACATAAAAATAAATCCTGTTAGAGTTGAAGGCAGAAAAGTTGTTGCAAGCAAAGCAGCAGAACAAGTACCCCTACCAGATATACCTCCCCCCGAACAGTGACACCAACACAGCGACCTATGTCGATGTCGACAAAATCAAGAGTTCATCGACTAGTCACTGTGTTGGTGTGCCTGAGACAGGGCCACACTGTCTCCCAGTCCTACACCCCCTTCCTGACTCAACTCCAACTCAGAGTTGATTATAATTAGTACAGGGGTGTGGGGGGCAGAGCTCTCCTCATGGGGGGTTCGGGAGCAAAGCCCCCTGATAGAAAAAAATGACTGGGAGACAATCAGGATTTATGTCAGCTGCAACTTGTGGTCGACATAAATCCCATCGCTGTGATGTCAGTCGATGAAAGTGTTGTCAAACCAGCATCATAGAGACCCCCTAGCACAGTAAGGAAAGAATCTTTACTTAAAATGCTTCCTGATCCACAAGAAAATTGGGGATTGGCAACCCATTCTGGATCTCAAATATCTGAAAAAAACACCTCAAAAAGGAAAAGTTCACAATGGTAGCCTTTGCTGCAGTAATCCCATCCCTTCAGCAAGGGACTGGCTAGGGCCATTGGACCTGAAGGATGCTTGTTTTCATATCACAATCAGGCCCTGTCACAGAAAATACCTAAGGTAGATTACCAGTTCACAGCACCCGCCTCGAACTATCTTCAGTTCCCAGATTGTTCACGTAGTGCTTGGCTGTGGTGACAGCACATCTGAGAAGGCAGGAAGTGGTTCACTCAGCATAACCTGGTGGGTCTGGGCTTCATCATAAATACTCAGAAGTCCCAGTCAGAACCAGTGCAAGTTCTGGAATTCACAGGAGCAGAGTTGGATGCCCTTCAAGGGAGGGCCTTTCTCCCACCAGAGAGCATGAGAAACCTGGTAAGCCTGGCAAAGTCTTTCAAGCTTGGCCAGCCCAGGCCTACAATGCACTTCCTCCAACTATTAAGCCACATGGCCTCATCCACAGCAGTAGTGGCCTAGGCCAGGTTCCAAATGAGGAACATTCAGTACCACTTGAGTGCCCACTGGTTCCAAAGGCAGGACGCTTTCTTAAGGTTGACATCTGTGACAAAGTCTCTCTTAAGAACATTGGACTGGTGAAATGACAAGAGCAATCTCAGGGAGGGTGTGCCCTTCCTACAGCAGTCACCCACAACAGTCCTAACAACAGATGCCTCCCTCCTGAGCTGGGTTGCCCATCTGAATGACGTAAAAATAAGCGGGAATGTGGTCCATCCAGAAGTCCCAGGAGCATATGAACCTGTTAGAGCTCAGATCAGTGTACCTGGCCCTACAGGCTTTTGCATCCCATATCAGGAGTCAGTCAGTCCAGGTCAAGACAGACAACACCACTACCATGTATTACATAAACAAACAGGGAGGCCCAAGACCCTCAAAGCTATTTATAGAAGCAATAAGGATCTGGAATATGGCTTTTACCCCAGAGATGTAACTATCAGCAGTTCACCTGCCAGGAAAAGACAATGTCTTGGAAGACTCAATGAACAGGATCAGCCAGGGACACCATGAATTGACCATGAACAAGCAGGCCTTGGCCACAGTGTTCTGTAGGTGTGGTACATGAGAGATAGACCTGTTTGCATCCTGGGAGAATCTGCAACAGGGTGGACATTATGGACACAGTGGGCAAAATGCAAAGGGACCTAAACAGATTGGAAGTCTGGTCTAGGGAGTGGCAGCTGGGATGCAGTGCCAAAAAATGTAAGATTATACATTTGGGAAACAACAACCCAAGGGCAGTGTACAACCTTGGAGGGGTGAGAACATTTCAAGCTCCGAGCAGGAGTGGGAACTGGGAGTCATCATCTCAAATGACCTGAAGATAGCCAAACAATGTGGCAAGGCAGCAACAAGAACTAGTGGGATGCTTTGTTTCATAGGCAGGGGTATAGCCAGCAGAAGGCAGGAGGTGAAAATCCCACTGTACAGATCACTGGTAAGGCCTCACCTTGAGTATTGCATCCAGTTCTGGAGACCCCATCTACAGAAGGACATAAACAGAGTAGAGGCTGTGCAGAGGAGGGCAACCAATATGTTGGGAAGCCTACATAACAAACTCTATGAAGACAGGTTGAGAGCATTAAATATGTATTAGCTAGAAGAGAGGCGGGAGAGGGGAGACATAATTGAGATTTATAAATACTTCATAGGAAGAAACAGAGCATGAGCCGATGAACTTTGGCAAAGTAAAAACTGCTCCAGGACTAGAGGCCACAACATGAAAATAGAGGGGGGGGAGTCACGTGATGCTCTGATCCTGCTAGCAGCTCTCCTCCGGCGTTCCAGTCCCCTACGGCACTATATATTTTTTTCATTTAAAGTCCGTTCTTTAGCACAACAAGCTTTCATAGCAGAGCAAGGAATAGTGACTTACCAGCATTTTCATCTCGGCTGGAATTGGCATCATGTCCGAATCGGAGATGCGACAGCCTCCACCCAGGCATACTCTGCCGCAGACACCCAACAAGTAACTTAAAAGATTGAAGGCCCACATATCAGGTTCAAGACGCGTCAGAACTTCTACCATGACGCTTCCCCCTGTAACAGAGGACCGACTGTTACAAGCCTTGGAGCCACTTACAACTGCGATACAAGATCTCACCTCAGATATTAAGAGTGTCCAGAGAGATCTAGGAGATCTTGGCAGAAGGATGGGGGATGTAGAAGCCCGGGCATTCTCTTTGGAGACCTGGCGGGACTGAGTGGAGTCTGATAATTTGGCTATGCGGCACAAGCTCACTAAATTGGAAAAAAAGTTGGAGGATTTGGAGGGACGCAGCTGGAGAAATAATATAATTATTTTTGGCCTGCCTGAAGGGGAGGAAGGAACTACACATGTACTATTCACTCAGAAGTTTGAGTGTGTGGCTGGTCCCTCTCCCAATGGTCCAGCTTACATCATAGAATGGGCCCATAGATCATTACATCCAAAACCTCAAGCCGGCTCCCCACCATGCCCATTCATGTTGAATTGCCTCAATTTTTTTAGATAAGCAATATATCCTTCAATAGACCATGGATCTTAAGGATATACTGTGGGAAGGTCACAGACTCTGTCTTGCGCAGAACTTGCCAGCAGGGACACGTCAGAAGTGGGCCTCCTTCCACCTGGTGGTGTCCAAGTCATTGCTGCAGGAATAAAATTTAGGATGCGATATCCTGCCCAGCTTCAGATGTATTTACAGGATAAATGGCATTCTTATGAGACTGTGGACAATGCTACAAAGGAACTGCAGAAACTTCTACCAGATTTGTTCAAAGATACCTGAACTCGAACCTGAAGTCACAGTTGCTTGCCTTCTGGCAGTTCACTTGTGGGAGACTTTTGGGTGGAATGACCAGCTCAGTGGTCTTAAATTGCTGACTTTGCAATTCAGTAAAGATGAAACATTTCTTCTTACTTTTTTCCTCCTTGATTGGGGCATAACGGGGGAATACCGCCGGTGTTAACTGACTGGCTTCACTCTGCTTTTTCTGTTTTTCTCTCCCCAGGTAATGGCAGCCAGGTCTTTTAGTTGAGTTGTAGTATCAGGCTAGGGAGTAGCCTTTAATAATGTTCTAGTCTTTCTACATTAAATGCCCGGAATACGCCCCCGATAAACAAGGGGACGGAAGCCTCTTTATAATACTTTGCTGTGCTTTGGTAAATTCACATGTTAGAAACTGTATAATGCTTGTTGTTAATCGTTGATTGTTGTGTTCAAATTATTGTTCTGAGGACCGGGGAGGGAAGGGAGTAGCCGGAGGTGTGGGTGAGAGGCTAAGTTGGCTAAGAGCCTCACGCACCATCGTACTAAGGGGGTGAAGGGGATTTCAGAGAGGGTTAGTAAAAGGGTGAGTAAGTTTTTCTAGATACAGGTTATACGCGGGTCTGTTTGGTCAGACGTTGGGGGTTTGGAGAGTTGTTTCTTGGGTGGGAGAAAGAAGAATTGTTTGAATTTATGAAAAGGGAGGAAGGGGGTACCACCAGAGGCGATCTTACTTTATACCTGTATAGTTCCTACATAGTTAGATAAACAGAATGCAACTTTCCAGGCTTCCTCTAAGGTTTATAACACGGTATGACAGGGTATAATTTTTGTTCATGGAATGTAAAAGGTGCACAATCCCCTACTAAACATGCTAGGATACTTTTACATTTAAGCAAGCTCCAATCTGATATTGCTTTCTTGCAGGAGACCCATTTACTGCCATCCCAGGTTCTCTTCTTTAGGCTCTCATGGGTTGGGTACACCTTTGGAGCGCATATTGATTCCCGTTGAAGAGAGGTGGCTATTTTAGAGGCTCGAAGACTTCAATTTCATCTTCTCTAGGAAATAGCCAACCCCCAGGGATGTTTTATTTTTGTCAGAGCTTTATTAGGCCATCTCAAAGTAGTTTGGGGGGCAATATATGGTCCTAACTCAGAAGATCTGTTTTTTTTTCATGGGTCTTATGTCTACTTTATCCTCCTGGAGCTCCTTACCAGTGATTCTCAGGGGTGATTGGAATTTAGTTCAAAATAATGCCCTAGATAAATCTGGATGTGTGCAACAGGCTTTTTCACCTGGTCAGCTAGCTCTTATGGAGTTTATCAGGTCATCTGCCTTGGTAGATCCCTGGCGCACTCTCAACCCATCTAAGAGGCAGTATTCTTTTCATTCTCTCCCACATAATTCCTTTTTGAGAATTTATTATTTTTTACTGGGCTCCTAACATCTTTCAGGAATAGCTATGTGTTATTATTCAGCTAAAGTTATTTCTGACCACCATCATGTTTTTCTCCTACTGAACCTAACACCTTTTTCAACTAGGACAAAATGTGGATCACGAATAACCAAATACTCAAAATAGAGAAGTGCTTGATGCACCTCCAGTCATTTATTACAAATTTCATGGCCTTCAATTCTCCCTCTATGCCTAAACTGGACTTCCTCTGGGGTGCTTTAAAATGCGCTCTTCCGGGAGAGATTATCTGGATATCCGCTATACGTAAAAGTCAAAATAGAGCATCCCTTGCCTCCCTGATTTCTCAAATTGAGCAGTTAGAGGGCATCATACCATCTTCCTCTCCTCAGTCTGATTAGGAGCGATTAGAATGTTGTTTTCAGTATAACAATTTACTTGTGGAAAAGGCACAGCATATGATGCTACAGTCGAAAGTCAGATATTTCAATCAGGGGGGAAAAGACCAGAAAATTACTCGCCCTATGTCTTAAGTCACAAGTTGAGGATAAAATTATCCCATCGATGCGTAGTAGTTCCGGACATCTCCTGACCTCTCCCTGAGACATAGTTGAGGCATTTAGGGAATTTTATCAACAACTGTATGCCCTCCCCTCTCCATCGTTTAACTCAATGCAGTTTGACTCCTTTTTTCAGGATCTCTTGCTTCCTACATTGATTGAACCTCAACAAATTTTTTTACGATCCCCCCTTAACACTTTTAGAAATTTATCAGGCGACTGAGGCCCTTGCTGCTGACAGGGCTCCTGGTCTGGACAGTTTCACCACAAATTTGTACAAAGCATTGAAGGATCAGATAGCTCCTATTCTTTTAGACAAATATAATTATCCCTTCAGTGAGGGTCTCTCTGACCTTTCCTGAAATACTGCCTCCATTGTGGTGATTCCGAAACCAGATCAAGATCCCTTGTTGGTTATTAATTATAGACCAATAGCTCTTATTATTGTTGACTTAAAGATTCTCTCAAAGATCCTAGGGACTAGGTCAAGTCTTGTCTGGGATTCCTTAATTAGTCTGGAACACGTGGAATTCGTTAAAGGAAGGCTCTCAGTTGACCACCTCTGTAAGGTTTTATATCTTTTCTCGGCATCCAGGGATCTTCCTAGTCCTGCAGCCTTAATATCCCTGGATGCCAAGAAGGCTTTTGATGGAATGTCCTGGGAATATTTGTTTATCCTTCTCCCTAAATTTAGTATTCCCCAAGAATTTATACAATGGGTTAAGGTATTGTACTCATCCCCAGCTGCACGGGTATTGTGTAATGGTATGTTGTCCCGCCCTTTTCCCCTGTATCAAGGTAAAAGACAGGGATGCCCTCTATCTCCCCTTTAATTTATTTTTAGAACCTCTCATTCGAAAGCTGAACTCTTCCCCTCAGGTCACTGGCATTTCAATTCATGGCACCGAGTATAAATTATCTGTATATGCTGATGATATCTTGCTTCATCTCACATCACCAGTCACCTCTCTCCCCACAGCATTACACATTATTTCCCAATTTGGTTTCATTTCAAATTATAAACTCAACCTCAGTAAAACAGAAATACTGCCTCTTAAAGGGACAGTAGATTGCGCAAACTATGAAAGCCCATGAAAAGTTATGCTGAACGAGGTATTTGGTTTTCTTGTAGGTGTCAAATGTCCCAAGATATGAATATTTAAATCGTCTGAAAGTCAAAACAAGGCAGCAGCCATTTTGTGCAATCTTACAACAGAAAGTGATGTCACTGAGGGGCTTGCTGTAATTAACAACATAGAGCTAGTCTCTCAGTGACATTACTTCTTGTTTTTAAGACTGCATGAATTGGCTGTTGCTTTGAGTTGATTTACACATTACTTAGCTATTCATATCTCAAGACTCCTGTCCCCTACAGGTAAACCCAATACCTCATTTAAAAGATCTTTTCATGGGCTTTCACAGTTTTGTGATTTAACAACATAACCTTCAAAGCAGATGTTGAGCATCTTGGTTTGACCTGGAAAAAGGATACGTTGAAGTACTTAGGTATTTTCCTTAGTACTTTGACTAGTAAGTTTAAGCAATATAATCTAGATGCCATTACTTCTCGTATTAAAGTGGATTTGGAGCATTGGTCACTGCTACCCTTTTCTCTCTGGGGCTGGCTGAACATCATTAAGATAAATGTTTTACCCCGAATATTGTACCTGTTGCAGATGTACAACTGGTCCCTCCCACAATCTTGATTTATCCAAGTACACAGACTCCTCACTCATTTTCTATCACACAGTAGAGCAGCTTGTAGGGCACTTTCAAAATTGATGAGAGCCAAACAGGATGGTGGTCTGCAGATCCCTAACTTTTACATGTATTACTTAGCCAAACATCTTAATAGGCTTTCTTATTGGTTACAATCAACATGATCCCAAACATATACCCCACAATGGGTTGATATTGAGCACTCTATCTGTGAACATCATGGTATTAATTCCAGGGCTCTCCCCTTTCTATCTAGGAAGAAATTACCTCTTTCAATGCACAATACTCCTTTAGGAGCATCCCTCCAGAGCCACTCACAATTTTGTGCTCTTTTGCATATTCACCCAAATAAGGATACTATCCAGCCTCTCATTGGCAATCCTAACTTCCTTATTGCTGGACAAATGCTTTCTAGACAGTTCTGGCCCAGCATAGGGATAGATACAGTGTAGGATATCACATTGAACAGCAAATTACTTTCCTTTCAGGAAGCTAGAGCCAGATTCAATTGGCCGGTGTCAGCCTGTTTTAAATATTTTCAGATAACCCATATGCTTATGCAGTTTTTTGGTATGGGCTCATGGGAGAGCCCCTTTGGCTCCATAGTGGTGCCTTTGTTTCATTTGCCCCTTCCTCCCATTTGGAGTCATACTTCTTCCACTCTTTGCAAACACTTCTGGCTGGCAGTGAGGGTATCTGAGTGTATGTTTGGGACCAGACTCTCCCTTCCATTGCAGCCACTAGGAATTGGCATCTTATTTGAAAACACTTGTATCAGTACATAAAATGGAACCAGTATCACCTTTACAGTTCCGAATTATTCATAATCTTCACTACACCACAGTAAGGTTGCATAGGATGGGACGCCTTCCTAGTGATCTCTGCTCCAGATGTGGCCGAGAGTCTGGTTACTTTTATCATTTTCTCTGGACTTGTCAAAAAGTCACTCCCTTCTGGGACTCAGTTCGAGCCTGACTGGATCCCTGCTTATGACTCTCAGATGCTTTTCTTCCTGAGGTATGTATATTAGGGGATATTGTGGATTCTCTTGTTGGTAACTAGAAGGCTCACATGGCCCTGATTTCAGCATGTGCAAGCAAGGTCATCCTTCATCATTGGTTGGATCAGAACATGCCTCATGTCTTAGAGTGGTATAAAGAAATTTTGTTTGCCCTACAAGCTGAATGTATGGTGGCGAATATGAAACATAGAACATAGAAACATAGAAACATAGAAGTTGATGGCAGATAAGGACCGCAAGGCCCATCCAGTCTGCCCATTTCTTTTTCTACTTTATAAATGTGCCATTGGCCTTTGCTCTGTCAGTGGCCTATCTATTCATACTCATTTGTATTGCTCCCTTATGCCTATCCCATGCCTGTTTGAAGCCCTGCACTGTATTCATAGCCACTACTTCTTGAGGTAGGCCATTCCATGCATCCACCACCCTTTCTGTGAAAAAGAATTTCCTCACATTCCCCCTTAATCGGCCCCCCTCTAATCTCATGCTGTGTCCTCTTGTCCTGCTATTTTTCTTATATCTAAACATGTTAGACTTTTTCACCTCATTAATGCCCTTAAGGTGTTTGAATGCCTCGATCATATCACCTCTCTCCCTCCTTTGCTCAAGGGTATACATATTGAGCTCTGTTAATCTGTCCTCATATGTCTTCTGATGCAGTCCCTGCACCATTTTTGGTTGCCCTTCTCTGGACTGCCTCAATTTGGTTAATGTCCCTGTGAAGGTGTGGCCTCCAATACTGCATGCAGTACTCCAGATGGGGCCTAACCAGTGTCTTGTAAAGAGGGATTATTACCTCCTCTTATGACTTGTGATACCTCTACTATTACACCCCTAACACCCCCTAGCCTTACCTACTGCTTTAGAGGTCTGCTTGATGATTTCAGGTCATCAGTGATGATGATGCCCAAGTCTCTTTCTTCCTTTGTGACTGCTAGCAACCCCTTCCAGACTATAGGTGGCTTCAGGTTTCTCTTCCTATGTGCATGATCTTGCACTTCTTTGCATTAAACCCAGTTGCCACTCTTCTGACCATTTTGCTAGTTTATCCAGATCTCTTCTCATTCTGCCCACCCCATCTGGATCATCTATTCTGTTGCAGATCTTGGTGTCATCTGCAAACAGACAAGCCTTACCCTCTAGTCCATCTGCAAGGTCACTAATGAAGATGTTGAAGAGGACTGGCCCCAGGACTGATCCCTGAGGTACCCCACTTGTAACTTGCATCTCTTCTGACTGTATACCATTTACCACCACTCTCTGTTTTCTGCCCGTCAACCAGTTTGCCACCCAGTTGACCAACTTCTGACCCTAGGCTAGGCAAATTGACCAAATATAAGAAGATCTGGGAGCCTTTACATACTTTGCTGATGATATGAACATACGGAACATAGTTGCCATCTTCCCTACCTTTTTTCTTCAAATTTGTCATTTGGGTAACTTTCTGCACCATTTATGACCCATAGTTGTGACGTCTCAGGAGATCGTATGTAACCTGTTGTGATCGGGTATTTTCTCCGGTGGTTTAGGAGTTTGGATGGTATGGGGAGGGGGGAGATAGATGTGGGTATAATTTTAGTTAGAGTAGTATTGTGGTTTACTGGTTTACTATAAAAGATAGATATTTACTCACTTCATCTGCGGACTGTTTTTTCTGTATAACAGCATGGAACCGGTAATTTGATTATGAACAGGGTACCTTGTTTTGTTTCCTTTTTTCTTTTACACCATGTTGTTTTATTGTCTATTTTATCTGTTTTGATGATAATACATGTACTGTCTGTATTATCAAGTTGCTTAAATAAAGTATATTAAATATGAAAAAATAAAATGGAGGAGGTTCAGAGGAAATGTGAGAAAGTACTTTTACACAGAGAGGGTGGTGGATAGATGAAACAGTCTCCCAGCTGAGGTGGGGGGCAGAAATGATGACAGGCTTCAAGAAGGCATGGAACAGGCACTTAGGATGTCTAAAATTGATAAGAGTTACCAGTAGGCTTACCTTGGGATTCACTGGGGCACGATAGCTACGGAACTGGGCAGACATGGTGGGCCTGAGTGCCCTTATCTGCCATCAACTTCTATGTTTCTATGTTTCTAATCATCAGCTTCCCCTGTTGTGATGCAGTCCACTTGCAAGGGGTTCAGTCACCTTGGACACCCTGACTCTGGACTGGACAGGGAGGTTCCTGTATGCTTTCCTCCTTCCCACTCTTACTAAGAGTACTCTTGAAGTTGAGAAGCCAGTCTGCAACCATGATCCTAATAGCTCCAGAGTGGGCCAGAAAGGTTTTGTATTCCATACTCCTGGCCCCCTCCATCAAGCATCCCATCCTCCTCCCTGTAAGACATGATATGCAGACCCTGTCTCAGGATAGGATAGCCTTCCCTGACCTCAAAACCCTTGATCGCAAGGTATGGTTCTTGAAGAGTTAGAGTTTTCCTGTTTTAATCTTTCTGGGGATGTTTTGGAAGACCTTACATTTTCCAGGAAACCAGCAACAAGGAAGACTTATGCTTTCAAGTGGAAAAGGTTTTCCTATGTGTATCTGCCCATAATCTTGCAATACCTGGTCCACGTCCAGTCCCTGAGTCTCAGGCCCTCAGCACTTAAGGTGCATCTGGCAGCAGTGTTAGCTTATGTTTGAGCAGGTAAAGAGACACCCCTGGTTTCACACCACATTTTCAAAAAGTTCTTTAAGGGGTTCCTGCACTTGTACCCCTGTCAGAGACTCATTCCCTTCATGGGAACTTAACCTATGCATTGCCAAGCTCATGGAGTGCCCCTTCAAGCCCATGGCTGCTGCTGACTTAAAGTATGTCACCTGAAAAATGTTTTTTCTGGTGGCCATGACCTCTGCCAGAAGGTTCTGTGAGCTGCAAGCTATCTGCATAGCCCTAAATTACATTATCTTACTCCAGACGGACAAGGTAGTCTTAAGGACAAACAGGAAATTCCTTCCTAAAGTGGTGTCTGAATTTCACCTGAACCAGTCTCTTACCCTTCCAGTGTTATTTACAACAAAATCCAGCTCTGGGGAGCAGAGGCTCCACAGTATGCATGTTAAGAGGGCACTTATTTATTACTTGGACCACATTAAGGAAGCCAGGTCCTCCCAGTCACAGTTGTTTGTGTTTGTGATGTGGTGAAGCTGACAAAGGTAGGCAAGCCTCTAAGAGAATAATTGCTAATTGGATAGCCTTTTGCATTCAGTTCTGTTATAGCAAAGCTGGCAAGTTACCACCACACCACAAAGCCTCAGGACACATCTATTTCATGCATGGCAGTTCTGCCTCTGTGGCAGCTGCAAGAGATATTTCTTTGCTGGAAAACTAAAGCAGCTGCCTGGAAAACAGTGCACACCTTCGCAAAGCACTATTGTCTGGACATACAGTCCAGAAGGGATGCTAGATTTGGCACTGCAGTCTTACAGAAGATTTCCCTAAATGGGTTCTGTACCCAGCCTCCCAAGGTACTGCTTTGTAGTCTGCAAAAGCTAAGCATAGTGAGGGATTGTTGGGATTTGAAGAAAAGAAATACTTAGCATAGTAATATTGTTTCTTCCAAGGCATTCTTCACTATGCTTAACAAAACCACCCTTCAACCCCTTTCAGAACCTGGAAAAGGTTCTCCAAGAATCTGTTTTATTTTTTTTCCTTATTTTGCGTGAGTATTTTATGAGCATTGCCTACAACTGAATTTTTGGAGATTTTGTTGCACAAATTTTGGTCTGCCATGTTATGACCCTATAGGGACTAAAGATGTTTGGGCTTTCTATTTTTGTATAGGTTTAGTTGGTTTAGTGGTCACTGCTCTCCTAGCTAAAGAAATAAATCTGACATTAGTGGGCAGCGTGGAGCATGAGCACACAGCAGAGATTTGAATTTCATTCCAGGATTCCCTAATTTGCATAACAATCTGCTCTCCGGGAAATCTCAAACTAGCAGGTTGATTTGTAATAGTTAAGCACAGTGAGGGATACCTTGGAAGAAATAACACTACTACTGTGAGTATTTTTTTTCCTTTCTGGGGTCAGTATCCATCATAGGGTATTAGACATCCAGGATCATTGCAATTTTAGGTGCTTTTTTTCCTTTTGTCCACAGAGGATAATGAAGTATTCTAGTTACCATCTTGGAGAGTTTTCTAGGAACAGTTATACACCATTTTCCTTTATCTGCTTTTGTTACTTTGAGCACTGCACAGCTCCTCAGTGCTTACCTGTTAGTTCTCTGGTTGTTCTCATATTTATGGGTTGCACAAGGTTATAAGAGGCAGAGTAAAAAAACAAGCATTTGTCAATGCCCAATGTTCGCTGTGTGCACTGGTGTCATAGGGTGTGTTTGAAAATTGCTTCAGTGAAGGAATCATTTTATTAACACTTAAGAATGCAAAGTAGAAGTAATGATGCTGGGCAGTGTAACTGTCTTGTTTGTTAATATTTGTGTGTCAAATGTTCAACATACCCTTTTTATGACCCCCACCTCATAAACAAGTGTAGATAAAATATTCAACTCCTGGCCAAAAGATGATTTCACACAGTGACTGTGGAATCACTTTTCGGATGAAAAAACACATTTTGTCCAAGATTTGGAAAATGACAGCTGTCACATTTATGAGGTGCTGTGAAGAAATGGCTATGTTAAAAATCTGCTGTCAAAATATTGAAAATTACCAACGTTACAAGCCCGTATACATAAATTTCAATGTAGGCTCATAACTTTGTTGTTTGTTATTATTTTTGCCCCAAGTTTTCAATATAGCCTTTTTATGACCCCACCTCATGAACAAGTGCAGAGAAATATTTCAACTCCTGACAGAAAGGAGATTTTGAGCAGTGACTGCGAAATCCTCTTTCGGGATGCAAAACAAACATTTTGTCCAGGATCTGAAAAATGTCAGCTGTCACATTCATGAGGTGCTGTGAAGAAATGGCTCTGTTAAAAATGCGGGGTACAAATATTAAAAATTGGCAAGCTTATGAGCCTGCATTCGCAAATTTCAATGCAGGATCATCCCTTTGTTGTTTTTAAATAATTTTACACATAGCCTTCTTATGACCCCACCTCATGAACAAAGGTGGAGTAAATTGTCAACTCCTGCTTGAAAGGTGATTTCACACAGTGACTGCAAAATCACCTCTCAGGACAGAATTTCGTTATGTCACTTAATTGCTCATGAGGTGGGATCCCAAAAAAGTTATGTTGACAATCTGGGGCAAAAATATTTAAAAATGGCCAGGTTATAGTGATAAGTTGAAAACTCTAATGAAATACATTGAAACTGAAAACCCAATTGAAATACATTGAAGCACTTACCTCAGTTCACAGTTGGGCTTTGAAGAGTGGAGACGTGTCTGCGATCCAAGGAAGATTATGACGATGGACCTCCAATAGTAAGTATTGGGTAGGGGGGTTTGGGGTGGTGGGTCCTGAGTAGGAGAAGGAGAAGAAGAAGAAGAAGAATCAGCATTTATTTAGCACTTTTCATACACAGTGTATCCCAAAGCACTTTACAAGCAATGCTAGACTGGTAGTGAAGTGACTGAATGTAGGGTGGCAGCCATATCGCATAGCATCACCCACACACAGCCTGGATAAATGCATGAACCGGTTCATGGGAAGGGGAATGTTGGCCAGGACACCGGGAATGTCCCCTACTCTTTGCAAAGAGTGCCCTGGGTTCTTTTACTTCCACCTGGACACCCACCAGGACAACACCAGGATGGGTAGAAGAGACCGCAGTTTAACGTCTCATCCGAAGGACAGCACACCCCAGCAGTACAGCACCCCCAATACTGCACTCAGATGCCAGCGATTTTTAAATGCAAGCCCAATCCCGGTGTGGGACGAGAACTCATGACCTTCTGGTCCAGAGGTGGATGTGCTACCAACTGAGCCACATTGAAACTTGGGTGGGGGATGGGTAATGGTGCAGAAGACAATGATGGGCAGTTTCCTTTTTTTCAGATGTCCCAACAGGGTTGAGAGCTCTTAAATTGAGTTGTCCCTATTTTTTAATTCAAGTTGAGGTACAAGAAGTTGAGGTACCAGAAATCAACTTTTTTTTCACCTTTTTCATGAAATTACAAAGCTATGTTTTTTTCTAGTACCGTCCCAGGACATTTTCTGGCTTTCCATTGAATATTTAGGACATCATATCCCTCACCAGTTGTTCCACGCAGCTTGTCCCACCTCGTCAGCCTGCAACCCCAATGAGCTGACTCAACCTCCAGCATTTTAACACTCTCATGCAGCAAAATTCGTAATGTGGAGCCTACCGGCTCAACTTTGTCCTGAGAGTAAGGGTCAGGTGTCCGACAGCCCGTCTGGCACAGCAAGATCTTGGGCCATCCCAGGCCATTGTGACACAGCACTGTGCAAGGCAGAGAAACATCCCTCCCCAAACCATCAAACAAGTGCCACCATTTCAGGGTAAAGGAGTCAAGAACACTGGGAAGACACGGAGTAGGAAGGAGGAGAATGTGGCACTAATTATCCATGTGGTTGCTGTCTACTCTGCTGGCATCTTGTCCATTTCCAGTACTTAACCATTGGAGCCATGCTGTCACCCCCTCCACAGCCTCCAGTGCCATGCAGTTGCACCCAGTTCATACAGCTCCATCTCCTGCCACTTTTGTTAGTAACTGTTGGCCAGTGGGAGCAGCTGCTTGAGTTACTACTGGCAACCAAGAGCCAGAAACAGGAAGCGGCACACGATCATAGCAGCCAGCTGGCTCTTCAAAGGTGAATTATGCATTTGAGGCTGACCATGACAGATCAGTCTGGCATGCTGGGTGGCTCGGATCAAAGGGATGGCAACTTCTTTTGAAGTTGGTGCCCTCCCTGCCCACCAAGCCAGAAAATCTGTCATAGTCAGCCTTGGTGCTGACTGGTGTGGCACTGTTGGGCTCCTGCAACACTACTCTGCATTGGGCAGACAGTGTCACACCCCACAAAGGCTCACTCTCATACCAATGTGTTTGCTGCACTTGTGCTTACAGCGAATACAACAAGTCAGCTTACCAGCTTGTTTTGAGCATAAAAGTTATCAAACAAACTGTGCACATTTATCCTTCTATAGAGCTTCCCAAGCCTATATTGTTTGGGCTTTTTTCAGTTACATGCAAAGATACATACATACATACATATAAGGAAGCCAGCAGAAAAAGGCCATTTGGTCGGGCTAGGGGGGTCCACTAGACTACCAGGGAATGTTATCAGTTACATTTACCATGATCGAGGCAACGGGCAGGGGTTTCCACTAGACCACCAGGGATGGTCATATTTACATATATCTGGGAATCGGGGACTCAGGTGGGAGCGGGGACCACTAGACCACCAGGGATGGTCTTGTATTATATTTATCTGGGTATCAGGGAGTCAGGGGGCCACTAGACTACCAGGGATTTCTTTTTACACATATACCATGCAATCATGGCTATGGGCAGGGGGGTTCCGGGTTCAGTGTGTGCTTGTGGACAGTGTTCTGTGTGGGCAGGTGGCCACCCCTGGCTGGGCTGCTGTGTTGCACCCTACAATACTGCAGCCCACCTTTGGGTGGCCAGGTGTTGTTCCTACTCTGCAAGGGCTCAACTTAGAGCGCCCCATGCGACGCAAATGCAGGGTTGCACCAGCATGCTGCTGCACATCCTGGCTAATATCGGGATGTGCTGCATATGCATGGGCATACCCCCTACATCTGTGCTGCATACCATTACATTGTGCTCTGGTGCATCGGGAGTTGTGCTGTGCAAGGCAGCCTTTTCAATATCCCACCGGGGCTTTGGTGTCAGCGTGGCTCAGTTGGTAGCACATCCGCCTCTGGACCAGAAGGTCGTGGGTTCTTGTCCCACACCGGGATTGGACTTGCACCTAAAAATCGCTGGCATCTGAGTGCAGTATTGGGGGGTGCTGTACTGCAGGGGTGTGCCGTCCTTCGGATGAGACGTTAAACCGAGGTCCCTTCTGCCCATCCTGGTGTTGTCCTGGTGGGTGTCCAGGTGGAAGTAAAAGAACCCAGGGCACTCTTCACAAAGAGTAGGGAACATTCCCGGTGTGCTGGCCAACATTCCCCTTCCCATAAACTGGTTCATGCAATTACCCAGGCTGTGTGTGGGTGATGATGTGCGATATGGCCGCCACCACACATTCAGTCACTTCACTACCAGTCTAGCATTGCTTGTAAAGCACTTTGGATGTATGAAAAGCGCTATATAAATACAGATTCTTCTTCTTCTTCTTAATGCGGGGTTGTACCGGCACAACTCTGTTGCACCATGCTCAACCCCTTTCAATATCCGGGCCATTAGGTATATATTACATATTGCATACATTAATTATCAGTTGAACAGCAAGTATATCAGATCATCCAAAACATTCACATTGTTTATGTAATATGCCTGTAATTTGATTTTAAAATCTAGAAATAGGAATTATAACCTGTAGTTAGTCTTTTCTTGAGATACTCTCAAGTCCGTGAAACAGATACTGACAAAATAAAATCACCTAACCTGCTGCTTTAAACACAATAAGGAGGTGCAGCCAGCCAGTGACAACACTAGGGGGTTTAAAACATGGGTTGAATTGGTGACCAACTCACACTTACCTAAAGGGCGGGTGTGGTGGGAGACCATACGGCAACCAATACAGCCGAGCACTTACCACCTCGGTTAGCCACCGAATGGGAACACATGGAGCACATGTCCAATGTACATTACATGGCATGCATGCATCTCTTGTATTGTGTAGGGAGTGGGTACAGTGTACTGTACTGACAGCATGTGGCCTGTGTATTGTACAGGGACCACACACCCTGTACAGTACACAGTCTGCCCTCCGTGTGCAATGCAGTGGATGGGCTTACAACCTGTACTGTGCATTGGATGCATGCTCCATGTCTTCACATTTGGCGGCTGGCTGAGGAGGTGAGAAGTGGGCTATGCCAGTTGCCATATGGTCTCCTGCAGTGTCTTCAGTGTTTTCCCTGTATGTATTAGCTTTCAAAGGTTTGTTGATAAAAATAATGGCATTTTTCCATAGATTATTTACGTTTTTGGTGGGTAGCATAGCACTCACGATCCGAGGCTGGTTAAGAGTGAGGCTGTACCCCCCCCAACCTTGACACCAAAATTACTCCTCTGGCAGAAAACATCCTTAGAAGCATACTTAGAAGTTAAAATGATCCCCCGGGTGTTATATATATATTTGGTAAAAGTCTACCTATGGCATGGAAGATGTAGATTTTATGACACAATGGAGGGCAGTTATGGAAGAAGCTGGTCTGAAATCAGTTCCTCTTATTTTGGATAAAGCTGCACCTGTAAGGGAAAAAGTGAGCAATGATATAAGTGAGAAGGAGGAACAGTTGAGGTCTATGGTGTCTGAGGATGAAATGGCTGAATTTTGCAAATTATTGCAGGACAAAGTGAACCAATATTTATTTATTGAAGTCTTGGAATTACAGCCCTTTGTGTCAAAGACTCTTTTGCAAAGGTGTCACATCAGATTTACAAACAGACAGGTTACAAAAAAAATTACAGGATATTAATACAGTACATTACACATAGGATATGATTATACTAATAATACAGTACATTATAGATAGGATATGAGTATACAAATAATACAGTACATTATACATAAGTGTATCATAAAGGAGGGTGGACTGCATGACAAAGATACAACTTGGTGTGTAGATTTAAAACAGACAGGATACGAAACATTACAGGAAATTAATACAGTACATATTACATAGGATAAGCGTATACAAGTAATGCAGTGCATTATATGTAAGTGCATCATAATTAAGGGCAGAGTACATGATAATGAAACAAACGTGGTGCAGGCAGTGCTAGCTAACTATGCAAAGTGAAAGGAAATTAAAGAAAATAAAGGGAGACCAGAAGAAAGTCAGTTAAGGAGAGTTGTGATATGATAAACTATTGAAGCAAGCAAATCAAAATAAGTTTTTAAGAGATGGAAATTATTATAACCTAAATCAGGTGTATGACAGGCAGCAGAAGGACTGAGGGGAAGTCAGTTAAAATGTATAATAAACCAAAACTGACACTCTAGCCAATCAGGACAATGGTGCGATGGTGCTGGATTACACCACTGGCCCCAGTGGTTCAGAATAATAATAATAATAATAATAATAATGCCTTTATTTATTAAGTGCTCTTCACAAAGCACCAGAGCACTGTACATTCATAAAACAACAATTAAAACCTTCAAATTCTAAAATACATCCATCAATATATATATAAAACACAACCACAAAAGCTGGACATAAATCATAGAACATCTCCAAAGGCGAGTTTGAATAAATACATTTTTAAAGCAGTTTTAAAGCTCTCCACTAACAGGCACTCTCATATCTGACAAGGCAGAGAATTCCACAGCATTGGGGCTACAAATCAAAATGCATGTGATCCAGAATTTTTTAATCATACCCTGGGAATCTCCAGCAATTCCTTGTCGTTCAAGCATAGTGGTTGGAAGGGGCAGTGAGGATGCAAAATATCTTGCAGGTAGCTCGGTCCCTGTCCTTGTAGGGCTTTGTAAGTCAGAAGGCCCAGAATCAAGTGTTTTTCAGACTCAGAAGCAAACCAACAACAGCCCATGTCTCCTCACAGAAGCCAGAGGAAAATCAAGTTTCAAAATCAGTTTTATTCAGGGGAAGGAAAACAAGGTGGGGGAAGGCATGGAAGAGGAAAAGAAGCAGATCACTGCTGAGAACAATTGGTTGTATGAATACAGTGGAGTTGTTTGGTCAATCTAATATCTGCCACAGCATGTTGTTGCTAATACACTTTACAGTGTTCTGAATCATATACCTGCTAGTGCACCTTATTAGTCAACAATTATCAACATCTCCAGCCATACCATTTCACCAGTAGAGCAAGCCATTTTTACCAAAGATTTATCCTTTGCTCCAACAACTGTTGTAAATTTTTTTGAGACCATGGTGAACGTACATAGATTTGTGAGACTGTTGACTCTTAAAAGTACATATGCTAGTGACAACAAAGCTGATGAGACTTTGAATTCTGGTTTGACTTCAAGCAATCTTCATCCTAAATCTATTTATTGTCCTGCACCCTATCCTGCTACTGCAGTCTTTTTGAAATGCTGTGAACAGGATTTGGAGTCATTAAAAAACAGTAAAGGGGCCAATGCATTTTACAATTGCACTAAACAAGAAAGGAAAGCTTTATGTGACCTGGTGTCAGACAATTCCATCACTATTAAACCAGTAGACAAGGGTGGGGCTATGGTGATTCTGAGTACAAATAAGTATATCATGAAAATTAAACATCAGTGGCCTAAGAAAAGGTTTGAAACTAGACTAAACAATTTAAGGATAATGCTGGTGTCCTATTGAGTGAAGTCTTTTTGAAATGATATATTTCATAGTCAACATATAAATCACTGACTGTAGCACATCCAGTTGTTCTCACAATCTATGTGTTACAGAAATTTCATAAAAATCTTCATTACCTTCCTGGGAGATCTATCATTTCTGGAAAACGATGGATTACTGAACTTATCTCCACCTTCATGGATAGATTTTTATAGCCACACATGCAGTGACTGCCAAGCTGCATCGGTGACTCAGTGTACAGTAAGTAAGTAATTAATATCCCCCATGACAGAAAGAGACTAAGGGAGAGTTCAGGATGGGATACTACTAGGGGAGGGAAGGTAGGGAGAGGGGGGAGAGAAATGGGGTGGAAGGTGATAATCTTGAATGCTAGGAGCCTGGGAACCAAAACAGCAGAACTACAGGCTCTCATGGTGGATGGGGGTGGACATGGTGGCCATCACCAAAACATGGCCACCCAGTACCATGACGGAGACCTGATGATACCAGGGTATAGGATATTTTGCAGGGACAGGGTTAAAGGAAAGGGGGGTGCTGTATGTGAGAGAGGAACTGAAGTGTGTCCAGAATGAGGGGGAGGAGGGCAGTACAGAGTCATTATAGATACAGATCCAAGATTCAAAAAGGAGGACTATAAGGATGGGTGTGGTATAAAGGCCACCCTGTCAGACAGAGGAGTTAGAGAACTAGCAGGACAGGTCAGAAGGAACTGTGGGAAGGGTGACAGGGTGACTGTTGGGGACTTCAACCTGTTGGTAGTGGACTGAAGTACCCCAGCCACCACAAATAGAAGGGAGTAGGTACTTCTGGGCACCTTCCAGGACAGCTTCCTAGTACAAATGGTCAGCGAGCCAACCAGTCTCGGGAACACACTGGACCCCACAATGTCTAATGGGTAGTTTGTGATGGAATTGGGGTGGAGGAACCATTGGGGAGGTGACCACCACTCTGTGTCGTTCATGATAAACATGGGCAAGGAGGAGGCAGGAACAGGGTCGAGAGTGTTAAACTTCAGGAGGGACGACTTCATGAGGATGGGGGAAATAGTAAGTGGGTATCTGTCCAGAATCTATCCAAACAGGGACACTAACCAGAGGTGGGAGGTCATCATGCTGGGGATAGAGGTGGCAACCAGAACCTGCACCAGGGTCCAGAGTAAGAGGGAAGGGGCCAAGAAACCTAGCTGGGTGAGCAAGGAAGCAATGAAAAAAGTAAGGAAGAGAAGAGATGCCTTTAGAAGGTTAAAAAAAAACAGGGAAAGGGAAGGACAGAGAGGATTACCTGAAGGAGTCAAAGGAGGTGACAAGAGCAGTCAGAGCAACCAAGGTATCTAGTGAGCTTATGTTGGCACAGGATATTAAAGAGAGACAGAAGGACTTCCTCAGGTACATCCGGGAGAAAAGAAGTTCTAGGGACCAGATCATAAAGCTCAAGAGGCAGGGGGGATGGGTGGAAACAGGGGCAGAGCAGGCAGAAACGCTAAATGAATACTTCTGCTCTGTATTTACAGGTTTCCTTGAAGTCAAAAAATGATTCCATATGCACAAACTTATACTGAACTACAAAAAAACTAAGCTTCTGCTGTTTTCCTCGCCCCGACATAAGCACAGGTCGCATGCTTTGTCAGTCAAAAACAGCCTTGGAGCCTCCCTTGAACAAGTTCAACAATTCAAATATTGTGGAATAACCTTAGACAGCTGTCTCTCCTATGTATCCCACATTGAGACCATTGCCAAGTCTGCAAATGTGAAATTAGGCCTACTATTTAGGCATAGAAAGAATCTAACCTCGGAAGCACTTAGACTTGTGGTCAACAGTTCAGTAGTATCCACCATTGACTACGGCCTGGCAATATTTGGAGCAGTCACCCCCACGTCTCTGAAAAGGCTGAACATAATACTTAACAAAGCTTGTAGGCTCATCACGAACGCAGACTGCCTCACTAACACGTGTGATCTTTACACAGAAACTGGCTGGCTCAATCTCCAAGGATGGATCAAATATCATTCATGTATATTAGCAAAGAAAGCGCTCAGTGGAGATCTACCTACTGGAATATCTAGCCTTCTACCCAGATCCCTCAAGGTCTGCCATACCCGGGCCTCAGACTCTGAGCTTCTACTCGTACCTAGGTTCCAAACTACACAGTGCCAACAGTCTTTCCTTTACAGAGCCCCCATCTGGCTAAATGGCCTTGGCCTCGATCTAACTAGCCTAACACGGATGTCCAAGTTTAAACACCTTCTGCGCCATCACATCCTGCTACAGAGTACCTTTGATTGCCTAAATTGAGAACAGCCTTGCCTACTTAGAAAATAACCATTTCCTTTTCAACCATCTAGGCCACCAGCTCTGACTTTTCTCCTTTGGTTTATGTCTTCCTATCCTTCCCTACCTCTTAACTCTCACCCACTCCCCTTCCATGTCCTATCTTTTGACAAAGCCTCTGGGCTGCTACCCTACTTACCCATTCTTCATCCATCCCCCTAATCTCCTGCCCCTACTTTCCTTCCACTCCTTATTAGTTCATTGCATTTGCATTATAATCTTATCGGTGAATGTATTTACAATTTTTGGTTCTATGCTGTTTTTGTTGTTATCTGTGAATGTACATTTTGCCTTCCTTTGTCTGTTTGTTCTACCCTCCCACTCTTTGATGTGGAACCTTTGTAAATGAGCTGCACTGTGCTCAATGGTACTGTTAATCCGAGAATAAATAAATAAATTTACTAAGGAGCATGAGGGGTGTACCCGGAGGTGGATGGGAAGGTAGGCACGGGGGGAGGAGTTGACAGATGGAGAAATCACAGTGGGCAGGGTACTGGATGGCTTGAGAGCATTAAGGGCGGACAAGGTACCAGGGCCAGATGGCATTCATCCCAGGGTACTGAGAGAGCTGGCAGATGTCCTGGCAGAGCCCTTGGCAGACCTGTTCAATGCCTCCTTAGACTCAGGGATTGTACCTCAGGACGTGAGGATGGCACACATGGTACCCCTCCATAAGAGTGGCCCCAAAGATGAACCAGGGAACTATGGGCCGTAAGCCTCAAATCCATCATAGAAAAGCTGATGGAGATGATCCTGAAGGAGAAGCTGGTATCCCTTCTGGAGACTAATGGATTGCAAGAGAGTAGACAACATGCGTTTGTCACAGGCAAATCCTGTCTGACCATCCTGGTGGATTACTACGACTGGGTTACTAAATTGGACATTTGCCATGCAGTGGATGTCCTGTATCTGAACTTCAGAAGGCATTCAATTTGGTGCTGCATGGGAGGCTAGGAACTAAACTGGAGGGCACAGGGATGGGGGAGGAGATGATGGAATGGGTAGTGAAGTGGCTGCATGGGAGACAACAGAGGGTGGTGGTAGGAGGGGAACTCTCATCTCCAAGGGCAGTGACAAGCAAGGTGCTGCAGGGCTCAGTGATGGGACCAGTGTTGTTTGGGATATTCATAGCAGACATCTCAATAGACATCAAGAGCAAGATCAATCTATTTGCAGATGACACCAAGATTGGAGCAGTAGTGGATGACGTAGGGGTGTGGCAGGGGATGCCTGAGGATCTGTCAAAACTGGAGACCTGATTGGACACTTGGCAGCTGGAGTTCAATGCCAAAAAGTGCAAGGTGCTACATATCAAAGCTAAAAACCCAAAGAGGAGCTACCAGCTGGGTGGGGTTCAGCTAACCATGACCGAGGAAGAGAAGGATCTGGGGAGATTATAACGGCTCAATGAATGACTCAGTGCAGTGTAGGAAGGCAGCTGCAAAAGCAAACAGGATGCTTGGTTATATTGTCAGGCATATATCCTCTAGGAGGGGGAGGTGATCCTTCCACTGTATAGGTCAATGATTAGGCCACACCTGGAGTACTGTGTGCAATACTGGTGCCCGTACCTGAAAAAGGACATTAGGTTACTGGTGAGGGTGCAGCGCAGGGCAACAAACATGATCCAGGGGCTGGGGGATTTATTGTATGAGAGCAGGCTGAGGGAATTGAAGATGTACTCCCTGGAGGAGAGGAGAGATAGGGGAGATATAACTGAAATCTTCGTACATGAAAGGAATAAACAAGACAGGAGTGGATGGGCTATTCAGGCTTGGGGGGGGCACTCAAGGCTATGACCTGAGACTGGAGGGGGGAAGGTTCAGGAGGGAAATGAGAAAGCACTTTTTTACAGAGAGGGTGGTGGCTAGGTGGAATGCATTGCCTGCGGAAGTAGTATCCTGTAGAATTGTGGGCTGCTTCAAAAGGAGATGGGACAAGGTAAAGGGGAGGGTCACAGAAGGGGGGATGGGAGGGAGGGGCAGCTGCAGTATAAGGGCTGTTAGCTGCACAATTGAGGAGACTTGATAGACCATAGGGCCTTTATCTGCTGGCAGTTTTGCATGTTCATAATATTGTAGAAGATTTACAAATGGAAAATCTTTGGATCCTAGTCACACTGGATATAGACTCTTCATAAATTATGATACCTCATGAAGAGGGTCTGGTGGCTATGGTCCACTTTTTGGATACCAGGGATGAGGAATTCTGTGTGACAGTTTCCATGGACTACATTGTTAGACTGGCAGAATTAGAACTTAAATATAATATGGTTATCTTTCAAAAAAATATTATCTTCAGAGTACTGGTAGTGCAATGGGGGTCACAATGACTCCCAGCTTTGCAAATTTTTTTCATGAGGAAGTGGGATACAGATCATCTTTATGACAATGCCACAAATCCATTTTTGCCTTTTTTGGATTTGTGACATTATTTTATAGATGATATACTAGTTGTGTGGAAAAAACAGTGGCTTAATCTAATAACTTTGTGTCTTGGCTAGAGAGTGCAAATAGAGCTTTAAAATGTAATCCCACGATCCATTCACACACTGTTGCTTTTCTTGATTTGCAGATTATTAAATGTGAGGATGGTAGTGTGATTACTGGTTTATTTCAAAAACCTACAAACAGAAACAGTATTTTGTGTTATGACAGTTGCCACCCCTCAATGTGGCTAAAAACATTCCCAAGGGCCAATTTATTAGGGTCAAAAGGATATGTACTATGCTGAAAGATTTTGATGTAAGACATAAACAGCAGGTTGAGCATTTTCAGGCTCGAGGCTACAGTATTATTTCCATTACAACAACTTTAAGTGAAGTTGCAAAAATTTGTAGAGAATCTACTTTGGTCCCCAGGCAAAGAGACATGCAGCGCACTAGTCACGTGTGTAGTTTTGTTACAACCTATCGTAAAAGAGCTTTTGAGGTCAAAAAGATTATATATAAGAATTTGGGATATTCTGAAAGCAAATCAGAAACTGGGTACCCTGTTTTCAAATGGACCTAGAGTGGTGTTTAGGAGACCAAAGACTGTATGGGATATGGTTGTCAAAAGCTTTCAACCAATGATACCTGATCCTCCTGTAAATTGATTACCACCCCCAGTACAGGGTACCTACAGATGCTGTAAGTGTACATTTTGCCAGTATGTGCAACAAAGCAAAATGTTTCTAAATCCTAAAATTGGCCAAGTCCTAGACACAAAGGGTTTCATTCATTGTGAAACCCAAGGAGTGGTATATTTATTATCTTGCTCCTGTGAATATTTTTATGTAGGATGAACCATCAGAAAACTTTGTGTGAGGACTGCGGAGCATGTACGGGCTGTTCAGCATGACGATTTGTCATATGCCATTGTCGGACATCTGAAAGTAGGAAGGGTGATATGCATACGATCAAATTCCAGGGAATAGAAAAAAGGTAGATCAAGATGGGGGTGGATTAGGAACAGATGGTCAGTAGGAGAGAAAGTTTCTGGATATTTATTTATTTAAATTTTGGTGACTGGGTAGGCCCACTGAGACCTTAATGGTCCCTTTTTCAGGGGCGACCCCGGGTTATTACAGTCAACAGTACAATAAGAAGTAGGAACAATTCAAGGGAAAGTGCACATGTACAGACATTAAAATCAGAACATATAGTACAATCACAGGCAGGTTAGGTAACATTTAGAATAACATGGGGTAAACACTAGTTTCACAAGAGTGGCAGTTACATAAGGTTCTTTTATCAGGTCAGTTTTACGGGTTACAATTTCAAGTGTTTCAGAAGTGATAAGATTCAACTGAAATAGGATATCAAACTGTTAGGCGGCAGGTTTTTAGTATCAGAGGTGGAGTGCTGTTTTCTATCCTCAGCGGTGGCATGCACAGAGGCTTAGCTCTAGAAGGTACATCTTTAGGCCTTTTTTAAAACCCCTGAAGGAGCTGCAGTCTTGAAGATTGCTAGGTAGGCCATTCCATAGGGACGGGATGTAATTTTCGAATGACCGAAGACCTTGGCTTGTTCGGACTTTTGGGACATGGAGGAGTTGACGACACGAGGATCTAAGTATTCTTTTAGGCTGCTTGAGTACTAAGGTATGACTCAGGCTGGGGGGAGCATCCGTTTGTAGAAGCTTGAAAGCCAAGCATAGGGAAGTGTAAGCCAGTCTGCCCTCCAGGGAGGGCCAGTTCAGTGAGTCGAGTATATTACAGTGGTGTTCTAGTGACTGAGCTCCCAGGGCAAAGCATCCTATTCTGTGGTACAGTTTTCCTAGCTTTCGCATCTCTGTGTTTTCATTGAATGTAGCACTGGGGCACCATAAAATAAGCAGGGCAGGAGCATGCCCGTGGCTATCTTTAGCCTGGATGCCTGAGTGAGAAAAGGGGTTAGACGGTACATGAGCCCAAGCTTTTGATTGAGCACCTTGGTTAATTGTTCAACATGAACCTTGAAAGAGCAGTCTTGATTGATATAGACTCCCAGGTATATGATGCAATCCCCCCCCTCAATAGGATGGCCACTGGACAGATAAGGGGATAATAGACATGTTCTGTCTGGGCCCAATTTACTGGGTCCAAATAGGATGGCTTTGTTTTTTTTCTCATTTAGGACTAGCCTATTTGTCAGGAACCAGGTTTCCAGTAGGGAGAGATCATGGTTCAGGAGTTGGTTTAGCTGTACAGCATTTGAAGCAGATCTGTATAGTACTGCATCATCCACATAGAGGGTCACTTTCGCTCCACCGCAGTGCTTTGGTAGGTTGTTGATAAACAGGGAGAATAGAAGGGGCCCCAGTATTGAACCTTGGGGGACACCCTCAGCAATGGAGAGCTTGCCTGACTCCACCCCCTGCCATCTGATTATCTGAGATCTGTCTTGCAAGTAATCTTTAAACCACTGTGTTGAGTGGTTGTCCAGTCCGAGAGAGCTAAGCTGCTGGATGAGCAATTTATGGTCTACTAGATCAAAGGCCTTGGTAAGATCTATGAAGACCACACCAGTAAGTTGGTCTTTGTCTTGGGCAGCAAGGATTTCGGATGTTAGACTCACCAGGGCAGTATCAGTACCATGGTGTTTTCTGAATCCATGTTGTCGTGGAGTGGAGGCTATGTTGTTCAGCATATGCCTGGACTTGTTGGTATACAATTCTCTCAAGCATTTTATTTAGTGTGCAGAGAATAGAAATCGGTCTATAGTTTTCAACTAGCTCACTGGGTCCTCCCTTAGGGATCGGGGTAACCAAAGCTGTTTTCCAAGCTGAGGGGACTTTGCCTTCCATCAGCGACCAATTGAACAACCACATGACTGGCACTGCAATTTCTTGGTCAGCCAGTCTGAGTAACCTGGGTTCAACTTGTCATAGCCTGAAGAACCATTTGTCTTAATGCTCCTAATGAGCTTTAGGACCTCAGTTTTTGATGTTAACCTAAGGTGAAAATTAGGTGATGAGGGGAGATTCAACGAGTCATTAGAAGATGGCTGTCTTGGGCTGCAGGGATGAACCCTGTACTTGCCAAGGTCAGTGAGGAATTCATTAAAGGCATTTGCAGTATCTTGCGGGTTCGTGTGGTGGACATCTCCCACAACAATGTCACAGGCATTTTGTGTGTGGTGGCCTTTCAGGAGTGCGTTTATTTGGGACCAGAATTTCTTGGGGTTAGAGAGATTTTTTGTTTGTAGGTTCTTAAGGTACAGTCGCTTGGCCTCTTTTAAATCTTTTTTACATGAGTTTCTGAGCATTCAGTAATGGACCCAGTCATTGGTTCAATTAGTGGACTTGTACCTGCCCCAGGCCCTGTCTCTTTCCCTCATTATTTGTTTTAGATCACGTGTCAGCCACCTAGACTGTTGTCCTTTGACTCTCATTTGTTTTAGAGGGGCGTGTTTGTTGGTGGCTGAGAGGAAATTCTTGGTGAAAAAGGCCAGGGCAGAGTCCAGGCTGGGGGCAAGATTAATTTGAGACCAGTCAATTCCCGACTATCCCGGAAGGACGTAGCATCAAAATTGGAGTAGTCGCATGCCAGAAAGGTACGGGGAGGTGGAGTTGGATAGTCATTTTTCCATATACCAAAGATGGGGGTGTGGTCACTTAAGGAGTCGGCAAAAGTACCGGCCAGCTTGAATCTATTGGGGTTAGACACCAGTAGCCAATCAAGGGTGGTGTGGTTTCCGGATTTCAAATTCAGACTTGTTGGTTCATGGATCAGTTGGGTAAGCTTGGCCTCTAGCAAGCTGGACTTAATGTCAGTCTTAGTCGAGGGGCCCCAGTGGAGATTAAAGTCACCATGATTATTTTCTCATGGGGAGGCAGGTCAGGGATAAGCTTAGTAAGGGCCTTTAGTGCTTCCATCGCAATCTTAGGAGGGTGGTAAACACATCCTATTAGTAGTGGCTTTGTACCCCCAAGTAGTACTTTTACAAATAGTGTTTCGCAGCCCTCATCCGCCTTTGCTGGAATCTCTGCTAAGGACACCGTTAGTGATTCCTTAGTATATATGATAACCCCTCCACCCTTTTTTCCTATTCTATCTTTTCGAAAGTTTTGAATCCAGGGATCCTAATCTCGTGTGCTAAGATCATGGGTTTGAGGCATGTTTCAGAGATGGCTAATACATCAGGGGAGTGTAGGTCCACTCAGGCTTCGAGCTCTTGCAGTTTAGGTCTAAGACTATTAATATTGATATGCACCAGTTTCAGCCCTTTAGTGTTGGTCCAGCAGGGCAGAGAGGGAGCTACATTTGGGATATTTGTGCAGGGCGGACCTGGGTTGGTTTCAATATCCCCTGCTAGCAGGAGCTTTAGGAGAAACCATACCTTCCTGAATACCTTGGATGGGCGTTGTAAAGATAGGTGTTTGTTTAATTTGAGGAGTGTTGCACAGGTGTAGCAACGACCATTATTCCTGATACTGTTCAGAATAAGCAGGCTAGGGTAGTGGCTTAATTGAGGATAGACACAGGGGTAATGAGTTAGTATGAGGCCAGGTGGCAGACTATAATTCACCTCAGAGTTTAACATTAGTTGGTCTGTATATAGTGTAAGAAAGATATAGCCACTCCCCAGAAGTATGCCCAGCAGCATGCTTGGTATTATAAATTAATTTCTGACTACCTAGTTTATGATATAACTGGCAGTTTTGTGGGTAGCAGGCAGTTTGATAGGGAGAGACAGAGATACTTCCTGAGTTGCACAGTAATTTGCAGGTGGTGCAAAAAGGTTGGGATCAGAGAATATATACATTTGTGGCCAGAGAAGGTAATGGTCTAAATGATTCCTCTAAACATAATACCTTTTTATAGAGCTTTTATAGAGGTTTGATTCTGGATTATATATTGTTTTGTTCTTTGTCTTCCTGACCTCATTCTTTTTCATTATGTGCCATTTGATAAATTATTTTTTTCCCTTACAACCTTGGACATGTATGAACTTATCCTAGAGCCTTGGGCTTTAAATGCCTTAATCAATTATGGTTTCGTAGCATTGTCTAGAGGTGGCATTTCACTGGCTACTAGAGAGTCTCTCAATTTGGCTACTTTGTAGGTAGTAACTGAGGGCTAATTTGATATGAATTACACAGGGAATAAAATGTATGGGACTCCTTCAATATGGGCTCCTTTAAATATTTCCTACTATCCCATTGAAATGTAATCAGAAAAGAGTGACTTCTAGAACTTCATGTGACATGCGTTTGTGGTGCACCAGTTTCATGCCATGTCTATTTATTAGAAGTATGCCTTGAGTCCATGAGCCATTTTAGTCCTTTCTTAACTAAACATGGCATCTGGATGTAAAAATATTACCATCCAAGATCTGTTCTTACTGCAGTTATTAGAGTTTTTTTGGTGTGTATATCACTTTAAGACTGCATTATAAAATGATTTTTCACTTCTGCCATACTTTGCCTCTGATGAAGCCAGGTCATGGCCAGGTGAAAGATTAGACTAGTCCGCATGATGTCATCAGTCATTTCTGTTGCAGTTATTCTGCTCTAGCTCTAGTTTGGGACAGTTTGTAGGTGCACAGTTTGAGGAACTGTTTTACTGAAGATGAGATGAATACATTTTGATAAGCCACATTTTTGCCTTTATCTGGCTTTGTGCAGGTACTAGTATATTCTGTGGTTTGTCCTTTATCCGGGGCACTTCTACTGGATAGGCTGGATGTCAGTGAGTATTTACTCCAGAAATATGAATCCATGTTACTTCAGTGCAGAGCTCCCATTATTTATATTACCTGCCTTGCTCAAAAATCATGAACTACTGGTGTATCAGCAAGTGTCAATGCATTATATGAGCACCTCTAGTAATAACAGTAACCAATACCCAATAACTCCACAAACAGTTCGAGTCTCTTTAGCTCAAGGAGCAACTCACATGAACTGTCCTTTGTAAGGAACAATCTTTACTTTTATTAGTTTGCATTTCTGTGCATTTTCTTAATGTTGAAAAAGTAATTCAAAAACAAAGCAAATCTTATGCAAAAAAACTGTATTTATTCCTTCTTATCAAATGCACATGTTTATCACTTGGAGTATACACAGAACATAGAAACATAGAATTTGATGGCAGATAAAGACCGCTTAGCCAAACCAGTCTGCTCATTTTCATTACTTACAGTATCGCCACAAACTCTACTTAATCCCCAACCATGCAAAATAAGGGCAACACATTGCTCCACTAGTCCGCGTAACTAGTTTTGATTGTCATTTTAATCAGAAGGTGCAGGAAGAAGGGTAAAATTGTTTTAAAATACCACCACCAATTAAAATAAAAAAAAATAGTTTACAGCATTCCATCTTTTTTCTGTTCTTTGGTAACCAGGTAAGGCCCACTAGGCACAACTGCCTGCTTTGAGGGGCAACCTGGGAGCACTGGGTGGTTAAGTGACTTGCTTAGAGTCACACAGTATGCAAGCAAAGGTTATGGGACTCAAACCCATGTCTGCTGGATGTACCAAGCTCATTCCTCTAACCTCTAGGCTATACTGCCAACCCATCATCTATCATGGTAGATTTACAAATCAAGTAGCAGACACTATTTTATTAATTTAACCTTAGATAATCAGATTCATTATTACTCTTAATTTAATTCAATGCCATTATTCAGCTAAACTTCAGCTGTACAACCATGTTGTAATTCACTGTTATAAACAAAAGTGTATAATGGCAAGCAAATGATTCCCAACTACACTTAGTCATGAGCTCAGATTAGCATACCAAAACCAACTAATATCTTTAGAGCTCTTCAATGTGTAATTTTCTTTTGTTTATTTTAAAACTGTTGACTTTTTTGCCAACTGCCAGTGCTCTCACACACCCACACGGAAACAACTCCCGAGCAACTGCTGTCTAACCAGAAACGCTCACTAGTATTTACTCCCTTACCCATCCAGAAAAGAACGGTGTTACTCCCTTGGGGTCAGTAATTATAAAAAAGAAATAATGGAATCAGCCTATTGGCGCAGCTGTGGTGCTACCCCTTGCCATGCTGGTGACCTGGGTATGGGAGACAGCCAGGGTTGTCAGGGGCTGGCCAGGGGGAGAAAAGTCAAGCAATTCAGTACATGATCTTTTCCTGTGGGAGTGAGGGTGCCTGATTCCAAATGCTACTCTTTCCTCTAGGTGGCCATAGGGGGAGGTGCAGTCTGAACTATAGGGGAATGAAAGAGCATGTGCATGGCATGATGCACTTGCAAGAGATGTGTTCAAGGGGAATAGGGTGAAAAGAAAGGAAAACCTTTCAGCTATGTGGCAGACCCTGTACTCTGTGACCTGGACACTTCTTGGTGACTGGTTAGATACTCCTGAAGGATTTTGCTCAGCCTAAAGACCCTGTCATGGGTGATAGATAAGTCATGAGTGAAACACAGGGGCAAACAGTAAGTTCCAGGCATTGACTTCTATAATAGGGCTAGAGGGCAGAAATGTGCAGTCAGCTAAGGCCACCCTATGCCATATTGTGAGAGGAGTCATGCTGGCTGCAGGTACCCACATCTATGCTTTGCGATCCTGCATAACTTTATAAAGGAAGGCACTCTGTAGTTTCATCCAAATGTGAATTGCAACAGGATGTACAGTACATTATGATACATGCAAAATGCATTTGCCCATTACCACAAAGGTAAGAAAAGACAATTAATGTCCCATCCACATACTGCAGAGGTAAAGTTGCATTCTGTCAGTTCATCAGATATGAGAGGATTGTGAGATTGCAAAATCTGCAGGATGTCAGTGATACTGCATGTTAATACCACTAGACTTCCAGCAAGGACTCCTCTAGCAAGATGGTGGATGCAAGGCTTCAGCTTAGCCAACTGGCTAACAGCATGAGTCCACCCTCTAGCCTTTTATACTGTATATGACCTCAATGTCCCAGGAAAAGGTAGAGAGATGGAGTTGGGTTGTAGCAGAAAACTGAGAGTGAGCCAAGAGCTGGTTGAGTGCAGGAGCACAAATACAATAAAATCAATCAATCATCAATCATTCACTCACTCACTTCATCAGTAAATCACAGGTATGGGGTGCTTACATCAGCATTTATTACACACTCTCTATATTTTATGCTTATTTAAACCACTGAAACATCGCTCTCATGATTTAAGTCACATCCCACATCACAAGTGTATAAGAGATTCTCATTACACACCCTACCATTGTATCATTTAGTATATAATGAATCAGAAAACATCAGAACTTGAAAATATTTTCACTTTCTGATTTTTCTGGCATCTTAAATAGACAGTCTCCAAACTGAAATCAGGAACTGGACCAAACCATACCAAAACTACTGAAAAGATGATTGGATTTCTTACATTTGAGTACAATAGCACCTTTATAGACTTCGTATTATATTATCATAATAAAATATGTACATAATGAGTTTGCACTTGAATATAAACAATTATATTACCATATTTAGCTAGTTCAGGGAAAAGCTGTGTTATGGTTTAGGAAAAATATTTAATAAAGAGGGATTTTCAAAGACCAGATAAATTACCCAGGTTTTCAACTGGAAATGTATAGTTCTTTGTGTCGATTACTCCTGTATCACCACAAAAATATATATATATATATATTGCCACTATTGCTCAAGGTTTATATTAGGTTTCGCTGGTAATTTTAATAATTCCCCAAATCACAGACAGTATAGAGGAAACATTGCATCAGTGCTGATGCTCATTCACAGCCACAGCTCCAACTTCCAGACGCATCACTTACAGGGTTTCAGTACTCGTTTTTGCAAACTACATATATCAGAGATCTAGTCTGAGAACACTCTTTCTACAGTATGTAGGTATTTGCTGGACAGTGTTTACATTTTGCCAAAAATTACTACTATAGCCCTAAAGGAGAGGGACCAGGTGCCTTTTGAACACATGCACACTCATTCCTTTCAATGCACATGACTGCAAGCTCCTGACGGTCCCATCAACAAAGCAGACCACAGGAGTAGGCCACTCAAGATTATAATTCTGGTAAAAAAAAAAAATACTACAAAAAAAACAAAACAAAAAACAAAGAGTGGCATTCCAGTTTGGGTAGTAGTGAATACTGGTACTGAGGGGCTACTGCAGGTGCCAATATATTTAATTTCAATTTCTGCATACAAAACCAGACAGTATCTCTTTAAATTGATCATTTTAGCCTCAACAGAAGTAAGGGAGAGAAACATGCTGCTGTAGGGTTTGCAGACTCTATAACTTTCTGCTGTGGTGAAAGGCATGAGTCCTAGTGCCATGTTAACAAGGGCTACACTAGAGGTCATATAAAGATAGACTAGCAGACCTCAACATGTACTCTCTGGAAGAGAGGGGGGTGGAGATATGATAGATACTTTCAAATACCTTAAGGGTATACATAAGGTGCAGGAGGGTTGCATCTTTCATAAAAGAAGATGTGCAAGAACAAGGGGCCATGATATGAGAATATAGGGGAGTAGGCTTAGAGGTAGCCTGAGGAAGTTTTTCCTTCACAGAAAAGGTGGTAGATGCATGGAACAGCCTACCAGCTGAAGTTGTGGGAGCAAAAACAGTAGGAGAATTCAAGAATGCATGGGATAGACATAAGGGAATCCTAACGAGAGGGAGATGGGGTAAGCACAGATCTCTTAGGATATGTGGATAGGAAATAGGTAGGAAAAATGGGCAGACTAGATGGACCATGCAGTCCTTATCTGCTGTCAAATTCTATGTTTCTATATTTCTATGTGTCTATGTTTTTGTACTAATTCACATCTGACATTCAACAGAGGTGATTTCTCAGGATGGCACTAAACAATTATCCTATCACCCTGTACATGGAGGGGACGTAATGCTGTTTTGAAGCCTTACTAAGAGATTTTATGCACTAGCCAACCTAGTATTTTCTCCTTAGTGGGCTTTTACTTGATCTAGCTATTCTTTACTCCACATTAAAATGATTTTTTTACCAAGGCTAACACATCCATCCCGAGTAGGAATCAAAACAGATAAGGCCCATATTAACACTTATTGTAAAGCAGTCACTGACCGACAGCAATGACATTACCAACATTACAATACTAGTAGCACTAAAACTTTTAAATAGGCATTATAAAGTAGCATCCCAAATGACATCAGCAGCCTGACATGCTGATCCAGCAGTCTTGGAGAAATGAACAACACCAAGAGGCACTAAAAACGTACAAATTTGTCAACTTTTGTTGCAAAACCTGGAACACACAGTTTTTATAGCAATGTTTATTGAGTGGTGCTGTTTGTTTTAGCTTTGAAAACCATTGTACATGATATTTAAGGAATAATGAATAAGACATAAGAGAGGATGGATTATACCCTCAAGCATCCTAACTGGTGGGCGTAATGGCCAATGAAGTCCTTAATATGAGGGACATTGACAGTGTCCAACTCAAGCTGCATGTTATGTAGGAATTGAATATTTTGTTCACTCTGCTTTTTAAGTAAACTTTTGTATGAACTTGGTAAGTGTGCTGTGTCGCTCCTGCAAAAAAGGATCTTTGAACTTCAGCAAGGTAACTTGGCTATCAAATTTGAAATAAATCAAGAAGTGAACTCATCTTGTCAGTTGTAGATTTCTACTTACAGAATTTATTTTGTGATTATTAAGGTTTTTGTCAGTCTGATACATAGGATATGAATAGAATTGCTAGTGAGTCTTTAAGAGACTTGTATATGGTATTCACCACTGTTTCTTCTATTCTGATTTAGGTCTGCTTTCTCTAGGTGCTAGAAAGAAATGTGTCTGGGGTGAATATTTTTAAAGCATTTGTTTATTAAATCTTTTCCTTTAAATGATTTGGTCATTTTAAATTATTCTAAAAATGTGTGTTCATCTAAAGCAATGTATTTGAAAAGTCAATTTTGTAAAACTAAAATGGGATATTGTGCTTTCTCTATGGCTGCTCCAATTTATTGGAACAAGCTACTCAAAACCATTTGTAAGCCATGTTCTTTGATGTATTTAAAATTTGCTTGCATCAATATATGATGTCTCAAAATGTTTGTTATTGTGTATGACATGTTTTGTAGTGTACTGTATTTACTGAAATTGTATGTATTTTATACTTGCCATGTGTTTACTCTTGCTTGAGGCTGAAAAAGGACCTTTGGTTGAATTGCTACTACCAAGTCATCACATTTCAAATAAATAAAGAATTTATTTACAATCTGTTTACTCAAGATAGCATAGCTAAGATGTAATATCTTGTTTCCAGTGGGGTCCTGCTACTACCCATCTATGCAGCTGGGTGGGCTAGAGAACGATGAGATTAAGGGACTTGCCCAAGGTCACACAATGAGTATTTCACTCTGCTTAGATTCAAGCCTGTGATCTTCCATTTCCCAAGCCAGTTCTCTAACCATTAAACCACCTTTACTCCAAGATGCATGTGATGTATTTGAATATGGTGTTTTTGAATATTTATTTACTTGAAAGTTTGTGATCGGGAGAGGCACACTAAGCCGAGGCTTGCTTCCAGGTGTGACCTGGGGGCAAGAGAGAGGTAGTATGTGTACAGATGTAGACTGACTTACAAAACCAAATTAAGCTGTTGGTGGTATTTTTAGTGAATGTGTGACATCACACCCTGCATTTTGAGCAGCAACTGCAGGAATAATGTAGTGTGTAGAGACAGAAAAGAGCTCATGATTTAGATATGTATTTGAATCATTTTTAGATAATGGCTAAAACAAAACTAGAATCCTGATTGGCTAAAACAGCTGCCACCCGGTCCGTTATTTCTCAACAACGGCCCGCTTAAAAACAAGTTCCACTTGGCACTGCCCTATAACTAACACTATCCTTGGGCACCCCAAAATCGAAACTAGCCACCTGCCGTTTCTCCCTCGCTCGCTTAGCCAAACTGAGTTCTCTACACACTGTTGCACCACACTCCAAAATAAATGTATGACAAAACAAAATGGTTTTTTTTCTGTCTTAACAAGTAAAATCTCCTTACTCAGAGCGGTCGCACTCTCTCTCAACATACTTCTACACAGAGTTCCAGAGTCGAGCAGCACCACATTTCAGACCTCAAGAAAATGAAAAATAAACAGGTACCCATCTTCAAATACCTATAAACACGAAGTACAAAGTAAAATAAATACCTATCATCTCGGTTTCTGTGTCTGTCTGAGGAACAGGGGAAACACAAATCAAGGCAACAAGCTAAAGAAACAGCTCTCCTATCTCACTGTGTGCAAACTGAAAGCAAGAGCACAAGCTCATGGCATACATACAAACATGACAGCGCCCTCCTGTGGTCATTCCAGTACTGCAGGGATTACTTTACTAGAAAAGTTAACTTTTTTGGTTTTTGTATAATTTTCATAAAGAAATATTTATTGTTCTATAGTTTTTCAAAACATTACAGCTATACCACATTATCTAAGTGTAATAATACCCTCCAGTGTGGGCGTTATGGGATATAACGGACCTTCCAGGAGCTATAAGGCCCTCTGCCTATGGCGTCGGGCCTCATTACACCCCTGGGCGGTCCGTTATATCCCAATAACGCCCACCCTGTCGGGTATTATTACTTACTTACTGTAGTTTGTGTTGGTGGCAGGTTTAGGTTTTGTGTGCTGTATGTAGTGTATGACTGTCAGTTGCTATGCATTTTACATAGTGTTGTGTTGTACACCTAAATATACCCTTGCTCCATGGAGATCTACTGATATTCCACACAAGGTCAGAGCTATTTCTACACAAACTATTAAAAAAATTCAACTAACTTAATACAAATGCTCTTTTAACACTAAACATGTGGTGCCAACTATTCTTAAACTTATTATTCTTTAAAATAAGAACGTGCTAAACATTCTGACCATTTGATCTCCATATTGGAGGCCAGTGCTATGCATTTTAATGCATTTACCTACAATAGTTTTGAGAGTATCAGAAGTACAGTGATTGAAAACTGCATAAATACAGGACTATATTTTCCAACATGGGACCTTATTAAAAAAATCATCCGCAGTTCATAATGTAAGTCTCAACACAGTTGCATACAATGTAGAATGACTGGCAGGTGCAGTGTGAGTTTGCATGGTAGAGACTTACTAGATGTATGGAGGATGTTACCAACGCAGTGTACAATAGGCTACATGAGCCAAGTAGGGTTGGGTAGCAGAGTGGAAGCTGGGGCTCAGCTGCCTCACCATGTGGTGTCAGGCTTCTGGTAGATACTACCAGAGGGGTTACTGGAGCAGCTAGGGCATGAAGTCAGGGTGGCATGATGAACTTTAATTTGCCTCTTACATGAAGAAAATGAATTGGCTGATGTGATTTCAGCAGGTAAGCTATTCCCAATATGAACATATGAACATACAAACATATGAATGTGCCAGCAGAAACAGACCACCCGGTCGATCTAAGTCTGCTAAGTGTGCAGCTAGTACCCTAGTTTGCAGCTACCCCACCCCCTCCCATTTGTCATCCCACTGCCACCCCACTTCCCCCACCCTCACTCTCTCCTGTTCCCTGTCCCATGCCCTTTTGAAACTGTTCACAGATTTACATGATACCACCCATTCTGGTAGGGCATTCCATTTTGCTACCACCCTCTCTGTGAAATAGTGACTCCTCATTTCCTTCCTAAATCTTCCCCCCTCTATTCTTAGCGCATGCCCCCTGGTGACTGTCCCCCTCCTTAACTTAAAGACCCCATCTGCCCCATCCTTATTGATTCCCTTCAGATATTTGAACATCTCTATCATGTCACCCCTGTCCCTTCTATCCTCCAAGGTGTACATATTCAAGTCTCTCAGCCTGCTGTCATTGTCTGTCCCTTCCATTCCACATATCATTTTTGTTGCCCTCCTTTGCACCCCCTTCAGTAGCCTGATATCACGCTTTAGGTATGGCTTCCAAAACTGCACACAATACTCTAAGTGCGGCCTTACCAGAGACTTGTAGAGGGGCAAGATCACCTCTCTTTGCCTGGATGAAAACCCCCTCACTATACACCCCAGCATTTTGTTGATTTTTGCAGCCACTCTCCTGCACTGGGCAGTGTTGTCCATGGTCCCTGTTATCATTACCTCTAGGTCCTTCTCCTCCTCAGTGATCCCCAGCTTAACTCCTCCAAGCCAGTATTCTCTCCTTGGGTTCTTAACCCCAAAGTGCATAATCTTACACTTTTTTGCATTGAACCCCAGTTGCCACCTCTCTGACCACTTCTCTAGCTTACTTAGGTCCCCCTGCAGCTGCTTCCATCCCTTCTCTCCGTTCACCACTGCTCTGATTTTGATGTCGTCAGCGGACAGATTTATCTTGCTCACCACCCCATGTGCAATGTTTGATATGAAGAGCCCGAACAATACTGGCCCCAACAGAGAGCCCTGTGGTACCCCACTCGTCACTGACCTTGGAGTTGAGAGCTCCCCTTTCACCACCACCCATTGCAGCCTCCCACTCAACCAGCTTTTAATCCAGTTCATCATTTTTGCCCCTACTTCTACACCACTTAGGTTCCTCCCAAGCTGCCCATGAAGCACAGAATCAAAGGCCTTACTGAAGTCCAAGTAAAGAACATCCACCGCATGACCCTTATCCAGTTCACCTGTCACCCAGTCATAATATTGTATCAGGTTGGTTTGACAAGATTTCCTTGAAACAAACCCATGCTGCCTCATATCCTGGAGGCCATTGTCCTCCAGGTATGACACCAGTCTTTCCTTTATTATTGTCTCCATGAGTTTGCACACTATGGAGGTGAGACTTACAGGGCGATAATTACCCAGTTCATCCCTTGGTCCCCTCTTGTGTAATGGTACTACATGTGCCATCCTCCAGTCCAATGGCACATATCCTGACTCCAGTGAGGTGCTGTACAGATCTCCCTGCGGCTCCACCAACACCTCCACCATCTACCTCAGCACCCTGGGGTAGAGACCATCCGGCCCTGGTGTCTTGTCTACTTTCAGTGCCCTCAGTCCCTCTAGGACTCCACTTGCCCCAATTCTTCCATCTGTTGCCTCCTCTCCCCTGTCCCCACCCTACCAGCCCATGGTGGTAGCGGTCCCCCCTTTTCTTCCGCGAACTCTGAGCAAAAGTATTCATTCAGTGCTTCTGCCTGCTCCTTACCCTTTTCCATCCACTCCCCATCCCTTTTTATCCTCACTACTGGTTCCTTGCACTTCTTTTACTCCCTGATGTATCTGAAAAAGTATCCCCCCCCCCGTTAATTCCCTGAGCTAATCTCAGCTCCCTCTGGGCCTTGGCTTCTCTCACATTTATGGTCACCTCCCTGGACCATCTTGTATACCCCTCCCTGTCCACTTCCTTTCCTGTCCTTCTATACCTCTGCTGTGCCTCTCGTTTTGCTCTAACTACGTCCACTACCTTGCTGTTCAACCAGCATGGTTTTCTTGCTCTGCTCCTCTTACTCTGTGTCTTGGTGCAGGCTTCTGTTACCTTTGTAATCCCCTTTTTAATAATATCCCATTTCTGCTCTACATCCATCTCCTGCCTTGTGCCCTCTAGTTTCCCTTTCAGTACTTCCTGCATCCTCCCAAAGTCTGCCCCCCCTGAAGTTTACTACCTGAGTAACTGATTTCTCTGGCTCCCCACACATCGTGATATTAAACCACACTATTTGGTGATCGCTGTCGGCTAGAGGGTCCTCCACCTTTATTTCTCTTACTGCCTCCCCATTCGACAACACCAGATCTAAAGTGTTCTTTGACCAGTAGGCACACTAACCACCCCTGTCCGGAGACCATCCTGGATTGTGGTCCAGGAGCACTTGCTCCCTAGCACTGGAGGTGACTGGAATGCTCCAGACAACCCCTGGCAAGTTGAAATCCCCCATGATGACCTCCTTGCCTTTTCTACAAACTGTTCTGATTTATCCTGCTAATTCCCTGTCAAGCTCCTCAGACTGAGACGGTGGCCTGTATACCATCCCAAACCTCAGTTTCCTACCCCTTGAATCAAGAAGCTGCAGCCAGATTGCCTCTGTTCTCTTTTATTCCCCCTCATCCCTTGTGCATTTGATCCTATCCCTCATATACACTGCCACCCTAAATGCCCCTCACTTCCTTACAGTCCTTCCTGTATGCTTTGTATCCTGGGATTGCCAGATCCCAGTCCCGGTGCTCAGTTGCCCACATTTCTGTGACAGCTGCAATATCCACCCTCCACACTGCTAAGAGTGCCTGTAGCTCAGCAGATTTGTTGCCTAAGCTTCTTACATTCAGTGAGACCACCCTCCATCCTGCCCCCTTCCCTTCATTAGCCTCCATTTCCTTCCTTTTACTCCCTCCTTTTTCTGCCACCCTGAGTCCTTCCCTGCTAGCCTGTGGGGTAGGCACCACTCTATCAAATCCCTGCCTACCTGCTGTCCACTTGCCACCCCCCTATCCAGTTTAAATCCACCTTTGTCACAATATACCTCCCCAGTCTTTGCTTTAATACCTCCTTCCCCTTCCCACTCAGGTGCAGCTTATCGCTTGCAAACAGATTATTATCCCAGGTACTGCCCCAGCCACCCACAACCCCATATCCTTTAGTTTGACACCATTCTACCAACATGTGTTCCACTCCCTAATCATCTCCTTTCTCACTGTGCTTGCGCAGGGTACAGGGAGCACTTCAGAGAATGCCTCAGACTCCCCAGTCTCCTCACACAACCTTCCCACTTCCTCAGTCCTCTCCTTTGTTACCTCCACTGTTTCCCCCGGTAGGTCATTTGTTCCCACATGTACCACAATGTGTGGTTTCCTCCTTACCCCTCCTTACGCACCTTAGGATTGCCTGTCCTGCCTTGTCTGCCTGTAATCCTGGTATGGACTCCACCCATATCTGACTGTGCCTCTCCCCCTTGCTGCCCCATCTGATCCCCTTGAGTATGGAGTCCCCCAACACTAGTACACCTCCCTCCTCTTTCCTTATGCCTGTCACCACCCCACCACCCAGGTTCTCATTTCTGGGGACACTCAAGATGGTGCTTTTACAGTGTGTCCAAGTGTCTTCCCCCCTGCCCTTCTCAATTGAGACTCCTCCCCCCTCCTCCTGTTTGACTGCCAACCTTCCGCTCCCTCCTCACCTCTCCAAATATTATCCCTCCCCTGCCATGCCATACTCCATCTCTCCTCTAGTAATTCCCCTCTCTCCCTTCTCTTTGTGAGTACGAACCATTGTGAAATCTCCTCCTGCGTCCTCTTTCCCATGTGTTGCTAGTACAGCAAACATGTTCCCTCCTCCCTTTGCCTTATTGTGTGTTTCCTCCTCCCTCCTGCCTACTGCTGCTTCTCTTTTTCTAGGTCCTACTACAGTCCACCCTTCATCAGCTGGCTTCCTATCTACTGTGCCTCCTCCCCCAACCTCTCCCTTGCCCCACTGTTCCTTCTCTGTGGTGCCCCCACAATACTCTCAGATATCAGCCCTCCTACCGATGTAATCCTCCCCTCCTCTTCCCTCAACCTCCCTAGCTTCCTGCCACGCCACTGAACCTCTTCCTTAAGCCTCCTTAGCTTGTGGCATATTGGGCACCCTCCCAGCCTCCACAGTATGTTGATCTGCATTACTGCCCCACAACCATTGCACCCTACAATCCTACTAATGGTCCATACTATCTATACAGCCTCTCCACACCACTCTCCCTACAGCAAGTAGAATTAACCAATCCTAGCCCTGCCTCTAACAGAGATTGTTATCCTAAATGCCCTTGCATGCAGCATAAGACAGTCAACTATAGTACTAACAGGAAACCACAATCCTACTCATAAGGACTATAGCTCTACTCACACACTTTGTATATTTATATATCCTTAAGACTTAGCTCATATGGCTGTTCCTTGTTTCCTCCTTCCTGGCCTGTTCTGAGGGCTCAGATCAGTTTGCAGCTCCCCAAGCTCCTCCCTCACAGCCTTCAAACCCAACCCCCAGTGAAACATGTAAAAATCTACCCTGATAAAGAGTTTGTCCTTAGGATATTGATACATCAGCACATTTAGCCATTGAGGTACAACAGTGTGGGTGAAGGGACAAACTATTGTTACATTTCCATAAGGTTACATGAGTCTTGACCTGATGTTAATATACAATACTTAACTCTGTCTTATTATATGCATAGCAGTTTCAAATCACCTCTGACAAGTAACCTAGCCACCAGTTAAGTACCTCAGGCTCCCAAGCTTTGCTATGCTTTAGATCTGGGGGGCACAGAACTCCTTACTTAAAGCTCTGTATTCCAATTCATTAAGCAATGCCTTCTTTAAATTTAAAAAGGGGTGGGTGAAAAAATAACACCACCTTAAAATTTCACTTTCTAAGGCAAAGCTTATGTAAATTCAATAGTTCAAATACAAAGTGGTGGTTAGCCATGTGTCAAGGCTGGAATACAAATGTAGTCACAGGCATCACATACAAATCAATAGCTGTGTATATTATATTTTTGTCCTATTCAGAACTTGGTTCCCAATGCCTAACATAGCACAATGCAATTGCTTATTATTGAGGTATTTCAATTCAGTACCCTGATTTTCCCAATCACCTAAACACATGAACACCTTGGTGGCATGTATCTTTAATTAAGTTTGTAACCCTTATACTAAATCTAGCATTTTACATTTGCTTTTCATGTCACATGTATTGTAAACATTACAGTAGTATAATCATTATGGGAATTTAGCACAGTTCCACAGCATAACAATTTGCTAAGGACCTAATTTGGCAGTTGAAATTCAATGCAAAGAAGTGCAAGATAATGCATATGGGGCACAAATACCTGGCACAATATATCAATCGGGGGTGAGGATATAGCATGCACCAAGCAGGAAAGGGATCTTGGGGTTATCATCTCTGATGACCTCAAAGGTAGGGAAACAGTGTGACAAGGCAGCAGGTAAAGCAAATAGGATGCTGGGATGTATAGGCAGGGGCATCACCAGCAGGAAAGGGAGGTCATAATTCCGCTATACAAGACACTAGTGAGGCCCCACCTGGAGTACAGTGTACAGTTCTGGAGACCATACCTACGTAAGGACATAGACAGGGTAGAGAAGGTTCATGGGAGGGCAACAAAGATGGTGCATGGTTGCATCACAAGTCCTATGAAGACAGGTTGAAGGAACTGAACATGTACTCCCTGGAGGAGAGGAGGAGAGAGGGATATGATAGAGACATACAAGTATCTTACAGGGAGGAACAGGGTGCAGGAAAACACTATTTTTAGCGAAAAAGATGTTCCAGGACTAGAGGGCATGGGATGAAGTTGGAGGGAGGAGACGATTCAGAGGAAACATGAAAAGAATTTCTTCACAGAGCGGGTGGTGGACAAGTGGAACACCCTGCCAGAGGAAGTGGTGGGGGCTGAAACAATCACGGGATTTAAGAATGCATGGGATAGACATAAAGGAATTCTGGAGGTCAGGGGTAAGGGGCAACAGACTTCTAGGAAAACAAACTGAACCTACAAGCTCAAACGAGCAGACTGGGTGGGCCATAGGCCCTTATCTGCCGACACTGTCTATGTATCTATGTATCTATGTAATTCTGCATTTCTGTATTTCTTCTCAGTTACCCCCTTGATAGTCCCAAATGTAATGACGCTAGGTGTCTCTTTCACCATAATAGCACTCTACAGCTTTTTTTTTTGTCTCAGTGAGATACTACTCTTGTTACTACAAGCTTTCTGTTCATTAAGCCTGTTATGCCTGTGCTGTATTAAACTGGTCTAGGTGTTAACAAAAACCAGGTGCCACTGTTTCCTACTGTTAAATTCTAGTAGTGTATATACTGCTATCTGCTTGTGAATGCACTTAGTACATGCAGTAAAATCTGGAGCATATTGTCACTTGCTAGTAGACTTTACTTAAATGAAATAGAAAATGTGACTGTGGAGCTGAATGTACTAAAGTGTTCCTGGTAGAAAATCAGCAGCACTGACCCCGTAGCAGGCTCAGTCTCTTATGTCTGTACCAACCAGGGTTGTGGTTAATGTGAGTAAGGTCACCAGACACAGGAACATATTGTCATTAGGCAACTACCTCCCAAACAGCTGAAGATGTTTGCTTTGTTGTGGGTACATTGTGGTGCTCGTGGTTTACACATCAACCCAAAAAGGACATTGGGATTATGTTTACATAAAGAAACATTTATTAAAGAAGCTGTAGTGTTGTGGTATTTTCTTCGTCCAGAGGTTCCATCCCATTGCATGCATCATCCATGACCTCCTCACACAAATCAATAGAAACTGACAAGGACACACACCACGTATGTCCCACATGACAGAACAGGGCAAATCAAGGTCAACAATATTTAATCCTTGGAGAACAGTAGAACTGGAAAATATCTTATCAGAAATTATACATATGCACTGCACGTTACTTGAATCTCCCACTGCTGCCTACTGATGTAATGTCAGCAGCGGGGGATTCTGGGATTTGTAATAATAGAAGATGTCAGCCTAGAAGTAAATAAAATTAATCTGATACAATCCATTATACTACAGTAACAAGTAAGTAAACTAAAATGTTTTTGCATACAAAGCGCTCATTGGGCCCTTTGTGGTGATTGTTCCTCTTTAGAACATAGCCCTCCACTACTGATGCATGCCAGAGTTGTATATCCAGTCATCTGATTCCATATATGACAGGGTGATATGGTTGTGGACATTCTTTTTTTTTATAATGAGACTTTATTTTGAATATAAGAGTATACATATATTCATTGTCCAAAGGGCAAACAGAGGAGGGATAGAAGGTTATAACTGAACTGAAAACTCATAACTTACCGTGAGTGTAACAGTAATATCTACAATACAAGAACAGGGGAAAATAATATGGAATAAAAAAAAAAGATTAAGGCAGGGAAACTAGATCTTTGCTTAACATCATTTCCTAGTTGTTCTTGTTACTATTGCCCCCATCTGTAGTTTGATGACTTTTTCTATAGTGGTAGTGATTTTTTTCCATCTTAGTAAGGTCAGTCATAAGATTAGTCAAATTTGGGGTTTCTGGTGGATTCATGCTTTACCAGTTCAAGAGAATGATGTTATAGGCTGTAACTAGTGCTAAATCAATACATTATAGCTGAGCTGAAGGGAGATAACTAGCTGTATATCTACCACACAGGATAAACTCTGCATCTATTTTTTTGATGGATGCCTGTGACTTTTGAGATATTCATCATCATTTTTGCCTGTATCTTTGAATGCTTTGGCATGTTGCGAACATATGAATTAAAGCAGCAGTACTACTGAACCAAGAAGTTCTTATCATATTGTAAGTTATGCTATGTATGTGTTCCAAATTACCTGTTATGTAATGCTGTGTTCCTGTTTGCTCTCTGCTGTGCACATTTCATGTATTTTCTATGTGTTTTCCTCCCATGTTGTAGAGCCACAGTAAAAATGGCTCTCCCCATGTATTCAGCTGCCTGACCCCTAGGTGTCACATTTCCTGTGTGTTGTAATTCCTATTCCTGCTTGTAGTGCATGTGCACAAATCCAGGAAGTGCAGTATCAGGTCACTGTGTTACCGTGGATTACACTGAAAAAGGTTTCTGGAGTAGTTTTCCTACTTGTGACCCATTCCTGTGTACAGGTATGCTGAAAAATAAACATAGTGTGCTTCTGTGAGCACATGCTTGTAGCAAACAGCACTAATAACTCACTTAGCAAATCCATGCCTGTCAGTGTGTATCTTAATGATGGCAGTGGATTAAACTTGCAGAAGTACAATTCAGTGAAATGAAACAGCATGTCCCCTTGTTTCAGTACACAGGAACCCAGTTAATTAACTTGTACAAGTACTGGCAAAACTTGGAAGCCACAGACCTCAGTAAAATGTCACTGGAGTATAAGGAATGACACAGCAGTTAGCTTGTCTTTCAGCCTTGCATTTGCTGCTGAGCTAGTGTTTCACTTTCGGTCTGCGGAGCACCAGTCTGCAGTTACCTCCCACTGTTAACAACTTCCTGTTTGCAAATTAACCAATTTACCACTGAGTTCAGGGCAGTTTCTTGTGGGAACTGACAGACAAGTTTCCAGCAGCACAGAAATAAAATAGGTGATGGCACTACCACATAATGCCAATTCCTAGTTAACAGTACTTGTTTTGCCTGGGTTGCTACTACTTGTCCTCACATAGTGATCTCCATGCATTTGGTATAGTCAACAGCAGTGCAAGGAATTAGAAGAAGAATAGTCAGCATTTATATAGCACTTTTCATACACAGTGTATCCCAAAGTGCTTTTCAAGCAGTACTAGATTGGTAGTGTAGTGACTGAATGTGTAGTGGCGGCCATATCGCACATCAACACCCACACACAGCCTGGACAATTGCATAAACTAGTTTATGGGAAGGGGAATGTTGGCCAGGAGACTGGGAATGTCCCTTACTCTTTGTGAAGCTTGTCCTGGGTTCTTTTACTTCCACCTGGACACCCACCAGGACAACACCAGGATGGGTAGAAGGGACTTTGGTTTAATGACTCATCCGAAGGATGGCACACCCCAGCAGTACAGCACCCCCCAAATACTGCCCTCGGATGCCAGCATTTTAGGTGCAAGTCCAATCCTTGTGTGGGATGAGAACCCACAACCTTCTGGTCCAGAGGCAGATGTGCTACCAGCTGAGCCATGCTGATACCCTATTAGGTATGCATGAAGCATAACTAGTGTGTGAAGATATGCAGGCTGTCCAGGGTAACATTACCCCCAATGGTAATATATTACAATAACATATATACCACATATCCAATTATTTAACCAGGAGTGGCACACTAAGCTGAAAGCTTGTTTACAGGTGTGACCTAGGAGCATAGGGAAGTAAAGTGACTTGCTCAGGGTCACATAGTATGTAAGTGGGGGCTGTGGGATTCAAACCCAGGTCTCCAGATTTGCAGCTCAGAGCCTTACACCACTGCACTATGCTGCTTCCCAAGATGCATGTATACCCGATATTATCATCAAGGAGGCAATACAGTACAGTGGTCAAGGTTATTGAGCTGCAAACCTGGAGACCTGGGTGCAAATCACAGTAGCTGTCACTTGCAAATTTGTGTAACCCTGAACCACTGAAATGAAACCTTAGGCTCCCAGGTTGCTGCATGAAACAAGATACAGCTTAGTGTGCAGGTCCTGGTGGAACAATTGCCCCTTACCCCTCCCTACCAAAGTATAGTAAACTGGAATTTGATTAGGTGGGTTCATGTTATTTCCACACTGATGGGATATTGTATCTAAAGTGTGTACTGCATATGATCACCTGAAGTGTCTGGCATATGTTTTCTGGTGCAAGCCCTGTACCATCTGTGTTGTCCTGCTCTGGACCAACTCCACCCTGTCAATGTCCTATTGAAGATTTTTGTTTTGTACGAACTGTAGTTATGCTCCTGCCCTTGTCCCTTAGGTCTCTCTCAGGTGAGGTCTCTCAGACTGCCTAGTTCCCACTCAGTCTAAGGCACTCTCCAGGCCAAGTGTCCATTCCCAGCATCTCTCCCCCACAGCTACCAATCCCCCCCGGCCCTGAGCCCCCTGAGGTGGGTCCACCTTACTATGTCTGGCGCTCTATCTAGAATCTGGATGGGGTGGTCAGAGCATGGAGGAGAGTTGGAGACAGGCTGGGAGTAATCCAGCATTGAGTGTGGGAGCTATCCACTGGACTAACCATTGCCTACCCAGGTGCCAGGGCCTTTTCTGTGTCCTGGTGTTCCCAGAGTTGCTGACATGCACTGACGTCTGGTGCATGACAACATGCTCCTGCACCTTTGTGCAAGATGTCTGCCAACACCCCCTATCCCATGTCTGTGCTACCACTAGTTGCAGTGCTCCCCATCTCCACCAGGAGCTGCTGACACTGCGGCATGCAGCACCCACCCTCCCCAGAAGTGGAGAGCCATCCTCTGGATGCTCAATCCTGCTCCTTTCCTGCTGACACCGATGACCCAAGTCCATTTCCAAACCCAAGTTGCTGGCATGGTTCAAGGTGTGGCATCCAATGCCTCAACCCTCAGCACCACCAGGCCAGTTCTGTCCATTTGAAGATGTGATGTCCATAACTGTACACAGTACTCTAGGTGAGGCCTCACTTGTGTTGTATACAATGGCATCACCACCTCCCTCCTCACCTAGTGACACCTCTGCCTATGCACCACAGCATGCCACTGGCCCTCCCTGCTGCCATTGCACACTGTCTAGACACCTTTAAGTCATCTGAAATGATTGTCTCCATATCCCTGTCTGCCTTGGTGATAGTGAGCAGTTCCACCTCAATAGGTCAATAACCATTTGTTAGTCATGACTGGCGCATGTGCCACATGCCACAAAACTCAATGGTTGTGTTCTGTTATCAGACTATAAGACCATCCTCATTGTGTCATACTTTCGCTTAATAACAATAATTTATAGTGTAATCCATGCAGATGTTTGATTATGTTCTGAGACCTCCCAATACAAAGCCATGGACACCTGGACACTTTTTGTGAAGTTTGATCTGCCAGACTACTGTATGACAGTCACATACAGAGTTCACAGACTGTGATACCTTGCATTATTGTTGTATTGATTCATGTTAATGGAGATGTGGCTCAAAGTGAACATGAATGACCATATCTATAAGAGGTAACTGTGATGTCACACTCCTTTTCGTTTTTGTTTGGAGAGGCTGAAGGAGACGGTCGCACACTACGCGATCTCTTCCTTGTGGAGAAAAAAGGGAGAGAAGCAGGGAGTCAATGCTATTAATACATTTATAACAGGTAAACCACTGTTGCCTAAAATGCCTGTCTCCTTACCAGTAGTACTTTTTGTGTTCCACCGTCATGCAGTTTCTCTCCGTTGTTTTCTCCCCTTGGTTTTCCAGATAAGTGGAACTCCGTCTAGAGTGGTGAATAGGAGGGGGTCTCCCCGCCATCTGCCTTGGAGTTGGCGAGACTGGGTTGCGGAGAAGCCTGTCAGAAGGGTATGCAATGGGAAGATAGCTGCACTGAAAGAAAATAATTGTCAGCCTACGGACAGCTTTGATTTTGTACCATGTCCTTTTTGCCTGGTTTTTGGCCAGCTGAATCTTACAGAGTTTGGGTGTGCCTTGTTTTTCTGCATTTTATCTCCTGGGCAGTCCTGCTTGGAATTTTGAATTCTGACCTAGTACAGGGATATTTGTGGTAAAGAAGCCTGAGACTGTGCTCGAGACTGTGGCTATTTGATTCCTACTAAGTTGGGGACTGGTGATTGTTGATTATAATCTACAATTCATATGTAATTTGCTTTACTTTGTTTGGCGTTAGATAACTGTAAGAATCAGCTGCGTTGTCTTTATAACACTTGTAATTTACTAATTAAACTGTTTGACTGCCGCTGTGATCTAGCAGTGTGTTTTAATAATCTTTAGCAGTTTTGGATTTATTAAAAATACAGGTGGGTTTATGGGCCTACAGTAAAGTTAAAAAGGGTTTTAAGTCTCAATTTTATTTTTCATGCCATAGACTAATTGATCACGTGTCTGACTACTGTGAAATACCGTGTGCATTCAGTCCAGGTAGATCATTCATTCATTCACCTGACTCCTGTGTAGCAGTATCAGCAGCAGCAGTGGGCGTGTAGAGCATTTTTAATGGACAAAATGATCTTTTTTGTAATATGAGACTCACCTATATTTTAGAGAAGGGAATAGTGAGTGCTAGCACTTAAATGATATTACGGTTTTGAATTGTATTCTGATTATATTATTCATTGCTTTTATTGCTTTTAGTTTCTTTTTAGTATCCCTTTTGATTCATTTTTTGTTACGCATATCCTGAGGTTTTTGCTGCTCTTTGTAACTGCAATAGATTTGGAGCCACAGAGCTGGTCGGACAATTATATTATGGCATATGTTGCTACTAGTAAGTGCTTTATTTTAGTAGCAGATATCCTAGTCGTTTGAGTATTATAGCTTTTAAAAATTGCAAATTTATTAAGTGGCCAATTGTTTTTTTTTCTTCTGCTCCTAGAGGGAAAACTGAGTGACAGCGTGAGTGCGAGTGCAAGCAAGCAAGCTATTACCACTAAAGCTATTATTGCTACACACCTTTCTGAGAGACCTAGGACTATCATTTCTTTGTTGTTGCTATTGCTGATGTTTCTACTGCTAAAGCAAGAGGTCCCCATGGATTTTAAACAGGATATTAAATAAGCAAGCGCATATTATGGGATTCTAAAGTACTGGAATCTAAACTTGAGTTTGAACAGTTTTGAACTGTTTTGGACTTCTTTTATTCCAGGAACTTAGATACATTTTTGCCATCTATACATCCCTACACAACCCTTCCAAAAACTGACTGAGCGGACTGGGATTCTTTATTTGAGAGGCCAGAGAAAAAGGAGGACATCTTTTATTGGACTGTTTTTCTATATGTCTGTCTGCCTGTCTGCCTGAAACTATATGTGTATCTGTAATGTTTGTAATTTTCTCTAATTTGTTATTTTCCATTCTTGTAACATTATAAAAGTCGGAGGTAAAACAATCCAGATTTTCCATTATTTTTTAAATTATTCTAGTAATAAGAATATAAGAGAAATCTAGAAAAATGGTAAATACTAGACAGCAAAGAAAAATGCAGATTTCCTGTTCCCCACTACTTAGTGAATTTGTATTAGAGACAGACAAAAAGAACAATTGGGCTAAAACCAGACAGACAAAAATAACAGACCATCTACCTGGATAAGTAAGATTAGAAATAGATAAAACATCTACCCTGTTGTTACTTCCAGAGCATAAGCAAAAGGGGAAGGGGAAGAACTGCTCTAACATGGGTGCCCAATTGAGTGAATCCTTGGAACGGACACCTGAGTTATGTGGATATTCTGAGGGGGGTCCCCTGAAACTGGGATACAGCTTACTAAACTTTATGGTAATTGTGATGGTAGTATGGAGTCAAATGGTCAGGAAACTAGTATTGAAACAAATACAGTTAATACAACCTCTAACATATGCATGGATGGAGAAAACTGTGAGGCTATAAACTTGGAAGCATCCATTAACTTTTCTTACTATGAACAAAGTAATGGGATAAATGACTATATAGACTCAAATATAGAATTGATCAATGAAACTCCACAGAGTGCTGTTGGTAATTCAGCTAATGACATGATTTTGGTTCCTACTACCGAGCTAAGAAATGTTAATACTGAAATGCAAAGGACAATCAGAGGAATGAAAAGTCTAGCATCTAAGTGTGAAAAAAAGAAAGTAGAAATATAAATCCCGTTATTATACAGAAACCTCAGACTGTCAATTTTTCCAGCTTAAAGGATGTACCACAGTATATACCAATTAGTCTCAGTGATGATTTGGTGGCTCATATGAGCCACCAATGTACTGCAAATTTGATTTTAATGGTACAACTGATTGTGCTTAAAAATGAGATTGAAAACGTTAGATATGACATTGCAGCAAATAATGCTAAACTAGATACTATAGAGAGCAAATTAGAAGAACTAGCTGATACACCTCCTATGGACTCTATTATGATTGTTGAAGAAGAACCAAACGTAGGAGGAAATTCTACCCCTGGAGTGTATGCTCCTTGTATACCATGTAATCCACAATTAAGGCCTGATTTTTCATCCCTAATTATATCTGAGAATACAGGAAAAACAGCTGATAAGAAAAATAAGAAATCCAAGAGGAAACAAAAGGGAGAAATGCTGCCTACTTTGAAGAAAGTTAATGGAAAAAAGAAAAAAAAAATAAGAATAGAGGAAAATTAGTATCAATACAAAAAAATCAGCAAGGAAAGGGAGATAAAATACCCCAGATTTCAAATGCAAACAATAAGCTAGGGGAAAAGATGACTGAGTATTGTGAGAAGGAGAAAAATAATTTTGTACCACAAAGAGAGGAGAATAGGGACATTGAATTAGAATTAGAAGCAAAGACTAATAACAAAGATGTCTGTGGCAAATGTGATCTAACTGTGCTTTCAACAGATTTATGTAAACATCTAGCTATGTTAGAAAAATAAATTGATGCTCTTAGAAAATGTTATTCTATTGAAACAGACAATATTAACAAAATGGAAAACCAACACAAATACCGTATAACAATTTGGTTATTGACAAACAAACTGTAATTGCTGGACCTGAACCATCTGGGAACTGGGAAAAGGTAAAATATACTTTTAATGATGGAACTTTACCTATGATAAGATGTACGGCCCATTATGATTGGCCTAAGGTAACAGAAAAGGAGTTGAATGAGTATATACTAAACAACTATTTTTATGATCCAGATATCACCATTAACCATATGATACACTTAATTAAAGCTAGAGATGGTAGGGAGCGTGCAGTAGAAATTTATGTATGCTCACCAAAAGTTGCAAACTATATTTGGTATAATGCAGAATTAGTGGAACAAAGAGGGCTGATAGCCACTTCCCCAGACAGAGAGCTGTTTAATGTAAGATCTCAGAAAACAGAAGGTGAAGCTCCAGTAACTCTTTCAATATATGGAATGGCTCCCATCCCTAGAGAAAGCAATGGGAAACTTAAGGGTGTGACATGTAATCTGTTTAGAAATGTTTTACAGATACAATTAGGAAAGCAAGGAATTATGAAAGTAGTAAGAATAGAAAATACTACGCAAATTGACATTCAAGTCAGGGATAGAAGCCTTGCACAGGATTTATTGAAGGAATGTAATAAGCTCGATGTGCCAGGGATGTACTTAGTGGATCCAGGAGAAATTTTCAAACAATCTGTAGGGAGAAATTGTACATTTAACAATGGGAGGCAGCAGGCTACTGCCTGACTCCCTTATTTAGCTAATGTGTCAATACAATTGGAGGAAAATAGGAGAGGAGGCAATATGATTCTTTCATGGAACATAGTAGGATTGGTGAGCAGGTACTCAAATTTGGACTTCCTGTCTTTCATTAAGACCGCAGATATTATTTGTTTACAGGAGACATGGCATGAAAAGGAAGAAATAGTATTTCTAAATGACTATGAATTAACCCACACATTAGCAACTAGGGCAAGCAAATTAAGTAGACCTTCTGGCGGATTAGTAGTCTATGTTAGATTAGGTTTATTTACTGAGCACCGCCCACTATATGACGACAAAAACATACTGTAGAATAGAAAATGTTTGCAGTTCTTTATATTTCGCTATGTTCGCTGACTGAGGTGGAACCGCGAACAATAAACAACCGCTAACATATGTTACTGCATAGCCCTCCTAGTCTTCACTCATCATCTGCATTTTTTATTCTCTCCCACCAAAACATACTCCCTGCTCTTCACTCCTCTCAGCATGAAAACCTGTACCAGCAATTCTAGAAAGGCTAGTATACACAGTACCTCACTCCACCATGTCTCATCCATTTTTGTAGTTGCCATGAAAACTAGTGACCACATGGTGCCTGTAATACAATGCTTATACAGGACATACAGACTACAACAGACTACAGGGAAGAATTGGGGTAGAAAGTAAACTTAATTTTCTGAATGTGCCCAAAACACAAAAGAAAAGGAAAAAAAATTAAAGCAAGTCCAAGGAAATCATTCTCGTCTCCTCTTCTCACTCCTCCTCGAGCAAGGTACTTGCAAAATAAAAATCTTTGTTTGGGTTATGATTGGACCTGCTAGCAAAGTAGAAAATTACTGGAAAGGTTACCTTACTTTACAAATCCATACTGAGCCATAGATAATTGTTGAGGCATTTGTTGTGGACTTCTGTGATACCCCCCCTGCTTAAACCTCATCTTGCAGTCATCAGGGCTTGACAGTGATTGCTCAGTTCAGCTCATGAACTACAATAGACAGAGCTGAAACTGAGCTTAAACTTGACACTTTTTGTTAAATGGATTAGCAGCACATTAGCCTGTAACTGACCTGTAGTTACCTCATGTGCCATGGGTAATCAGCTTGCCTTGAAGTGCAGTCATTGTAAAATGTGAAAATGTGTTAAACTGTGAATTGTGGTTAATGATCCTCTGCACAACATCATGAATATTGAAAGACCGCAAACATGACACAGCTGCACCAGCACTAAATATAATTTATGCGTGATTAGTCTATTCTACGGTAGTAGTTCTTTTGTTAGCTAATATGGACACCAAGATTATATTGATAAATGTGTATTTCCCCCCAAGACAATCTCACTTTTGTAAGGATCAACTATGGAATTCATTGAATAATGTTCTATTAGATATTCAATTAAAATACCCAAAGTGGGATTTATTGATGGTAGGAGATCTAAATGCTAGAACTGGACATTATGATGGTTAATGGACAACACATATTTCAATCTACAGCAAGAATCACAACTTAAGACAAGAAGTACAATGGACATGAAAATAAATGAAGCAGGTAGGAAGTTAATTGAAATATTGGAAATTTACAATCTATATCCTCTAAATGGTCAGCTAAACAGTGATTTGTAGGGCCAATGTACCTACATCAAGTCAATAGGAATTTCCCTGCTTGACATGATGTATTGGTCAGGAGCTATCGAATTTTGGAACCAGCTTTCTGTGATGACTAGGCCAAAAAGTGATCACCTGCCCATTATCCTGCTAGGGAAAATTGCTCAATTACATGAAACTAATATTGACTGTTTAGAGGAAGAACCTGTGGAGGAAGTTAGATATAACAAGAGGCTAAAGTGGAACATTCAATTGGAAACTCAACTTGCAATACAAATAGAATGTTCAATTACTAAAATACTCAGGAGAGATTGTCATGAACCAAATTTGGAGAAATTGTGGAACTTAGTGGTAGATATCTTTCAGAATATTAAAGCAAAATTATACAGGCAAATTGTTCTGAAAGATAACTTTAACTTAGCTAGTACATGTTTGATAGAGAGTGCCAAATAAAGAAGCAAATGTTAAATGCTAAATTAGGGAAACTAGAAGAGCTAATGACACTAATAAACGGAAAATTTTAAACCAGCAAAGAAAAATTTACAATGGGTTTCTAAAAAGTAAAAAAAAACAACAATATCAATGGAACAAATGGAATGAGATGTTACATGTTCTATATAAAGGTGATAGTAAAATATTTTGGACATTAGTCTCAAGGGGTACAAGTGTAACCAAAATTAAAATAGATACATATGTTAACAAACAAAAATGGGTCCAGTATTTTGAGGGGATTTTAGGTGGCTCTATCGAAATTGGGACTCCATTATACATGGAAAACAAAGTCCAAAATATAAATATTACACACAAGGAAATATATTTGGCCCTTAAAACTGTAAAGAAAAACAAAGCTCCAGGACCAGAGTTGATCCCTGCAGAGGTGTATTTGGCAAAGCCCTCTGCTTGGGTCAAGTTATTTGTCATTTTATTTAATCAGATTCTTTGGGACTATTTTCCCCATCCCACTTGGCAGGGAGCAATTACTGTTCCAATTCATAAAAAGGGGAACCGATGTGACCCAGCCATGTATAGACCTATAAGTCTACTAGATGTGTCTTTGAAAATATTTTCAAAAATTATACTAGATAAATTATTGACTGATTTGGAGAGAGTGGGAGGAATTAGTAGGTTTCAAAACAGTTTTAGGGCAGGATATAATACAATTGATAAGTGCTATATATTTTCCCATTTGCTTGAAAAATATCTTAATATACGAAAACCGCAAATCTATGTATTATTTATAGATTTCAAATCAGCATTTGATACTATTAATAGAAGTATATTCTGGAACACCATGGTCCAAAAGGGTATTGATACACAGCTTATACATATAATTAGAAGGCTTTATATAAACACATGGACAAAAATTAGATATGGAGCAAGTGGACAGTTAACCAGAAACAAGAGGAGTGAGACAGGGATGTGTCCTAGCTCTGATTCTATTTTCAATATACATTGATACTCTTATAAGGAAACTTAAGACTAATGATATAGACTGTCCAAAAATGTCCCATTCTAGGATTTGCTGATGACATATTATTCTTTTCTTTGACTAGAAAAGGGATTCAGAACCAGACTGATAATTTGCTTAAAATATCTAATGATCTTGAACTACAGGTAAATAAAGTAAAGACACAGGTAATTATTTCTGGAAAAAATTAACTATTAGGTTCTTGGACAATGGGATCCCATAAAATAGACATACTAACATCTTATGTCTATTTGGGTTTAACAATGACAACAAAAGGTACTTGGAACAAACATATGGAAGGAGTGCTCTTACAGTGAAAAAAAACAGCTTTGGCCTTGGGAAAATGTAATTCAGCATATGGGGGCTTTTCAATAAAACCAATGATCTTAGCTATTGGGGCCAAATATATCGCACAAATAACATATGCGTCTGAAATATGGGATATAAAGAAAAGAGAAAGGCTTATGGTACCTATACATAAGGTACTGAGGAAGACTCTTATGGTTCCTAGATCCTTTCCAGCTCCATATATTAGAGCCAAGTTAGGTCTCAACAACATAGAAGCTGTATTAGATACAAAAAAAAAAAAATAATTTTTGGCTTAGATTGACCAGGCAGTCTAGTGAGAGAATTACTAAGATGTGTTTGACAGAAAAACAAAACTGGATGAAGACTGATTGTTACAAGTCCCCATGGCTTGATACAATTTATACATTGTTGACAAGATATAAAATAAATATCTTGAGAGATAATGTATCAAAAAATATTACATTAAGTTTACAGTAAAATAAATATAGCAGTAAAAAAAGTAAAAGGTTATTGGACTATTATAGATGAAGAACAAATTAAAATCTCGAGATTTTCACCATGGTTTATAAATAACAATGAGGATAACTTTAGAATACAATTGTATTTGGAACTATTGGCAGATCCTAAACTATGAGCTGCTTTTACGACATATACATTTGAAACCTTTCCAAGTAATATATTGTGTAAGAGATATAAAAAAAATATAAATTACCAAGTTAATTGTGATGGCAGTATTGGTGAACCAGAGAATCTTATTCATGTGGTGTGTAATTGCCCTTGGCATAATGGATCAAGATACTTGCTCTTTAAAACGATTTTTAGTGTTAATGATTTTGAAAAAATCTCTGTTGACAAACATTTATTGGTGAAAATCTTGATCTATAATAAAGATGAAATAGCTATTAAAGCCTTAGATACTTATTTGTATGCAATTTCTCATATTAAAATAAGAAAGTTAAAGAATTGTCCAAACAAAAGTTTAATATAAATGGAAATTAGACTAATTGAATATTTAATGCTTAAAACATATGGGGGAGGGGGGAGTGTTTTCTATTGTCTAAGCCTATTGTTAAATATCATGTAAGTGTATGTATAAATAGAAATAGGATCAATTTGTATTAGTTCCTGGAAATATATTGGAAAGAAGTGCTGCTTGTATAATCCATTGTGCAATAACTTTTAAGATCACTCTTATAGACATCAGTGTAATATAATTCTATGGTGTTTTTTTTTAAGGATTTCTCAAGATGTATTTATGTCTTTTCATATATTTTGTTTCTATTTTTTTTAATTTGTAATGACTTAATTGTCAAACAATAAACTTGAAACTTAAGAGGTAACTGTACACAAAACACTGTCAAGATTCACATTATCTGGAATGCAGGCCATGTCTTAATGTGTAATGTAACTCACAAGCTGCACAATAAAACACATGTATGTATCTGGTGACTATTTGCTACAGTAAACAGGTTGGTAAACAAGGCATAAATAAATGCTGGCATTTGCTATACATACTGTATGAGGAAGTAAATTGTGACTAAACCCATTAAGTGTTACATGGTACACAACACAAATAAACTTGAATCAAACTTATCAACGGTGGCACCCTTCACTCAAAACAGGTGTTGTACTGAAGCTGTCACTGTGAGTAAGGTGAACATACATTGCACCCCGGGACCTAACAGCATGAACCCTGTCCTCCTCCATGTTGATGTCTGCGCAGTATCTCATGCCATGCCAATACTGGTTGTGTGTTGGTTGGCGCCATACAGTAGATGTGTATGGATTGTCATATCACAGCACAGTGTTCCTCCAAGTCACAGGCCATTTGATAAAATTGGATACAGAGCACAACATGCATGCCTATTTTTAGCTCTGCCCTGGTACTGGGTTTTCACAGCAGTCAGTTTGAGTTTGGAAAACTGTGCAGTTTGAGTTTGAAAAACTGTGCAGTGACATCATGGGCTCTACAGTTCCATGTGACCAATGTTAATACATAACACTGCATGGCAAGCAACAATGAAGTAGAAAGGGAGCACCCTGCTATCCCCTTTTGTGTGACAATACCCAACCCTTTTCAGTCCCTCTAGGCTGTGAGTACAAATGCCGGTTATGGATATAGAGGAGATCTCATAGAGTCAAGGGAGAGTTCACCCTGATTGGTGCTGAACTCAGAAAGCTTCTATTTATTACAAGTAACCATCACACCATGGGTGCTGCAGTATAACAACATGACACATGTTAAAAATTGGATAATCCTAAAATGTAATGCCATAGCCATGAAATAGCACAATGTACACTGTTGTGGAGACACTGTGACATGCCACAACAATCATCCTAGTATGTGTGGCAGAAAGCCTATATAAGGACAGTGTGGATCTGGTAAATGGTCCCTGATGCGCCACACGCAGCAAGATGGAATGACCCTTCTGTTGTCTGATCTGAGTCTGCCATGCTGCCATGGGATGAATTGATGGTATGCATTGTACCTCATCTCTTTGTTATAGTCAACAATCTCATTATTGTGAAGACCAAATACATCATTACGGTATGCGGCAGCCACAGCAAGAACTGTCTCATGTAAGCACACCTGACAGCTGCCATTGGTGTAAAGAACAAAGGTGATTGTTGCACCAGTAATATATGAATGATTCACTATGCGAAAACAACTACATGTCTGCAAACAGGAATGGCAGTGTAAATCATCCACTGTTTATTAGCAATGTGTATGTAATTATGGCCATATTGGTCATCAGCAGGAGAAAGGGCACTGATGTTCTGATCAGTGTTTGCAGCAAACCATCATGAAGAATACTATGACCCATGGCAGTCAACACCTACACACCATATGTACACATAAGTGAGGCCTACATGGAGGTAATGGCATATGTCATGGTGTTCTGCGTGACACTCAGCAGAGAACAGCAGATTGTTATCAGTGTGAGCAGTGCTGCGTGTTGTAACTTGTGGCTAGCAGTCAACAAGACACAACTGCAGAAGCAGATGACAGTACCCCAGCATCAAATGACAGCATAGATGAATAATTGGGAAAATACCTGTATCTCTCTCAGTTGTCTGTCCAGTAGTGATTGGCTGTCCTCACTCCGGGTCTCAGAAAACTGTGCATGTGCACAGCATCAGGAAGGTCGGCCTCTGCTAGGCACTGCTGCAGGGCTAATGGAAACTGCATGTCCTCCATGGCTTCTTGTACTTTGTCCTCTTCCTCTTCCTCTTCATCTCCCTCTCCCTCTCCCTCTGCCTCTCATTTCATGTCGATCACTGGGACCTTCATGAGGTGATTCTGACATAGACAATGTCTGTGCCACAGATGTTTCTGCAGAGTCTGATACTGTCAAACTAAGCAGAATGAAAAACAGGCCAGTTACTTCACCATGTGGTTGGGTGGCATACATGAAAAGAGCTGAAGTCATTAAACTTGGAATGACTAGATTTAGGTGGCATTTTGATTTAGGTGTTTACTTGGTGGTAAGTGAGGTCTGTGGTGCTTGGCCAGCTGGTTATGATTGTTCTATGATATTTGTAATATATTAACCTGAAACCAGGAGGGTAATTAAAAGACTAGAGAAACTTAATTAAGGGTCTCCTGTTTTTCTGTCTTAATTAGAACTGACCCAGCTGCCAGGATATAGGGCTCGTAAAGTTTTATGATACCTAGAGGAAGAATATGTTATCCCACCATTGTGCTAAAAGTTGTCAAATCCTTTGATGTTCTTGGGGAAAAGGAACCACACAAGATCAAAGAGAAAAATGCTTAATTAAGGAGTCATATTTATGAAATGTCTTTTTCCTGCTGATGTCACCTTAATTAATATACCTCCTGATAGGGCATCCTGTTTTGTATATTTTTATATTCTAAAAGGAGGAGCTAGATGACATCATAGAAGGGGTGTGGAAACAGAGTTTTAGACTGTATACTGTGTTTGAACTTGTGACATATCTTTTTGGGCTCTTAAGAAACAAGATCTCTAACTTAGGCACTTAGATGTAATACATTAGATAGAAAAGATCTAAAAGTACTTCGGTAGGAGTTTGTAGTTTTCCTTGTTTTTCTTTATGTAATTGTATGCTCTTTGATATAGTGTTCTGTGTTTACATTTAACATATTTTTATCCATTTTGTAAGTAAACCTTTTATTCAAAAGACTGCCTGGGTCTGCAAGTTCTTTTTTTTGCATGTGATGTATAGATGGCTAAGTCTGACAATTGTTCAAGAGCTTGATGGTATTACTAAACTGGGAAAAGGTAAGAATATACCTAAGGTCTTTTATAGAGTTTTAAGGGTTCATTTTGGAAGCCTGGCTTGGTGCCCCCTGGCATAAGATTGTACCGCAATCCCCGAAGAGGGTACGAATCTGTGCCTGTACATTTGGGTACCCTAGCATAAGGTTCACAGTTTGAATCCCCCCCAGAACTTGAGACTAAAGGTGATTCAGACCCACAAGCAGACAGGAGGCTTACGCTGTCTGTTACCTGTTCACATTACTGCACTTGGAGGTTGGCAGTGTGGGAGCAGCGGGCCTGACCTGCTGAGTGCGTTTGTGACAAGGTCTTTCAAGAGTGTTACTAAATCAGTGAAAATGTTATGTGTTATGCATGTTCCTGTCACGGTGAGTTAGCTTCATACCTGGTAACTTTTGCATTGCCCATTGACAGCCAGAAGCAGAAGATACAGTAGCAAGCTAATATGCCAGACAAGTATGACAAGGCACCTGCTCGTAACACTGCTAGAGGCAGTGCTAGGCAGGGATGAAGGTAAAGGGTAAATGAAAGCTTGGGACAGGCGCAACATACAATCTTGGATTGTAGGATGAAGACTTGTATGCAAGACATTTTGCAACACAAATCGAAAAATAAGACAAGGATAAGAGTAGGTCAAACCTAAAAATGAACAGTCAGGGTTAAATGTGGTGAGTTATTGTCAGATGGCAAACTGGGAATACAACTACAGAATGCTGCCACTGATGCAGTCCAGTGTCCCTGTGGGTTCAGGTTTCTGACAGACCATATGAGGAGTTGTGGAACCTGTGGTGCTGTCTGCTGAATCCTCTCTGTGTTATGCACAGAGTTCCAGTACTCAGCACTCAAGCAGTAAAGTAAAACAAATAGCAGCTTTGCTGGATGCAAAATGCAATGTTTGTCAGAGCAAATGCCCTTAATCCCAGTGCTTCAGCAGTGAAGCCTTCCTAAAGGCTGAGTACTGGAACTTTGCACTATATTGTGCTGACTACACACTCTCAGCACAAACCCATTCCTGCTGTGTTGCAGCAGCTTCTTGGGGATTTGTGTTATGAACAGTCCTGAAGGTGTTCAACTGGGGTCATCCCACAAGTTATAGCACCAAGTGGTGTGAGCTACTCATGGACCAAGCATAAGTGACCTCACGTAGCTGACTGCGCATGGAAGATTTCTGTTTCAGTTAGGATGAGCAATGGAGGGACACCCACAGACCACTCAGTTGGCATGCCTTGTCATGGTGCGGGCAGCAAAAGTGAGCTCACAAACAGTTGCCAATGTGCTAACACACCCAAGATGATGCAATGTTTGTCCAGGAACAAAAGACCTGATGGTGTCTGTTCTGGGGCCAGTGTAGGTGACTGGAAGAGGGACTGCATCATCAACTATGGCACCAGTGATCCTGCTTTGTTGGCCCACTGACAGGAACCATGATACAATAACCATGCTGTTGGGGCAGCAGTACGGTTACTGTCCTAAGCTCTGTAGGCTGGCATTTCTGAAATGAGCGTGGAGTGAGAGCAACTGGGGGTGGGGCCCATTCCTGCACATAGAGACTAAAACACTGCAACATGTACACCATATTGCAGAGACACAAGGGGGAGATATGTTCATTACCATTCAATAAGCTGTGATGGTAAGTAAGGCACTGGACTTCAGTATGTTCCAAAAGGAAATGTCACAATCAATGGCACCATACAATGAAGCTCCAGTGTGTTAACGTGTGTAAATAGGTGCGAAACATAATAAATGACAGTCAATAATGATTAGTGCCTGCAGCACAAATGGCCAGTAGTGGTTGGAGCTGACATGGAGTTTTACTCTAGGAGTGTTTTTCTTGTCAGCTGGAAGTGTAAATAGTTTGGAGCCCCAGACACAGGAGTGGCTGGGAGCAGTATTGGGTAACACAGTGTCAGTTCATCTGCATGGCTTACTGCTAGACCGCACAGGTTGCACTGATAGTTTGTGGTCTTACTGTAGCTTTTCAAACTGTTAATGTGTTCTTCTGCTCTAGGGAGCAAGTTGTAGTAAAGAAGGGCACACCAAACGCTTCCCCCATCTCACCCACACCATGGTTGTCTACAGTTATGGGGCCTAGTCTACTCTGCAGAAACAACTTCCCAGGACAAGCTGTAGCTGGCAGACCTAACATAGAGGACCGGAAGGGAGCGATAGAAGGGACAAAGAGGGGGCACATAATAAAGGGGACTCTAACATTAAGGTTGAAACAGCAGCTAGAACAGAAACACAAATGCAAGTCTCACCACAGTTATCAGGTTCAGTAGTTGACAGGAGGGTATTGGTAGACAAAAAAGGTAAAAATGCTGGGAGTGATGCTGTGCAGTGGCTGTGGAGCAGCAGTAGTCAAGAAAACCCAGATGCTGTGGTGCTGTCCCATCTGCAGGCACTTGTCTGGACTGAGGCCAGAGGTAGCCAATCTCTGGGCCCAGATGGTTAGGATTCAAGAGATTGCTGGCCACACCCAGAGGCCACCACATCCACAATCACTGCCTCAGAGGTTGCCCATCGGGGGCATGGTTTGAGTATGGTGGGCTTGGGCAGAGTAAGGGAGGTATGTCAGAGGCACATCCCCTAGCCATTGCACCTAAGGAATTCCTAAACTGTGCTGGTGGAACATGAAGGCTACACAGGATCACCCGAGGATGTGCACAGGGAGGTGGGCAGGGCCTCCGAAATAGAATCACAAAGGAAGGTCATCGAAGACCCTAAAGAAAGAGACACTCCTGGTGGTGGACTCCATCGTCCAGGGTGTAGAGCTAGGAGCAGCAAGAGAAGGGGATGAGAAGGAGGTAAAGTGCATACCAGGTGATAAAACTCAGATTGATGGAAAGCAGATCCAGGGTATCACTGGGGCAGTAGTGAGGATGTGGAGGCTCAATGTAATTGCCCATCTGGGGAATAATGACATAGCTAAGCATAAGACAGAGATAGTAAGAGTACCAAAGGAGTTCATGGACCTGGAGCATGGCCTAGTGCATGTAGACAAATCCGACACCCTCTTGGAGGGGGCAGCCTGTCCATGGTAAGGGGCAGGCTAGGGAGTTGCACAACATGAACATTAATAAATGGATGAAGAGATGGTGCGGAGATCCCCGTATGGGCTTTACTGGGGAGTGGGGGCCGACCTGGGGTGATGCAGACCTATACGGGGGGTGATGGCCTGCATCATGACAGCAAGAGCACTACAGTCCTCAGCGACTGGTTTGACTGTGTCATTGGTAGGCATTTAAACTAGCCAAGAAGGGTTGAGACAAGGAGAAGATTAACTGTCACCCCCCACCCCCACAGGTTATTGCGGCAAGCAAGGAGGACACAAATATGTATGTAGCCAGAAATGATGGAAACAAATATCGAAAGCAGAAAGGATCACCCTTACAGAACACCATGGGAAAGGCAGGGGCAGTAAGGCAGGAAAAAAAGGGGAGAGAGAGAGAGTGAGTGGGGTAAGGGAACGGGACTGTGAACACAAGAGTGGAGTGGAGGCTGGCAGCACACCATGGAAGGCCATGGTTAACAATGCACACAGCCTGAAAAAATAACATGTCCGACCTGGAGGCCTAGATAGTTGTGGCAGACCCAGACAGAGTGGTACTATCAGACTATGTTCACCTCAAATCATGACTGGGACACTAATGTCCCAGGTCATAATTATTCAAGGGACATGGGGGGGGGTGGGGTCTGTATGTCAGAGATGGTATACAAGCTATGGTGGTGAGAGTAGACGGGGGGGGTGGAGGCTCTGAGGGTCACTCTTAAACCAGGCAATGGGACAGCTATTAGAACAGGGGTGATCTACAGACCTCCAGCTCAGGGGGAGGACATGGACAGGGATTTGAGGATCAAATACATGAAATGGTAGCAAAGAGTGAGGTGTTGCTGCTTGAGGATTTCAGTATCCCAGACATTGACTGGACAATCCTAGAAGCACCTTCAGCCAGGAGCCAGGACATCCCGGATTCCTTACAGGGTGCAGTCCTAGGCAGCTGGTGAGCAATCCCATAAGAGAAGGAGCAATTCAGGACCTGGTATTGACCAATGGGGACAGAATCTCAGACACCCAGATGGAAGGTCAACTCGGAACTAGTAACCAGCACATAGTGCAGTGTAACATGGGGACAGGGACATGGTCTCATCATACTATGGTGAGAGTCTTGGATTTTAGGAGTGTGGATTGTTCCAGCATAAGGAGGTGTATCAAAGAGACCCTGGCAGGGAGGAAGGGAGATAGAAGGGAGTTGAGGAGCAGTGGGAACACCTGAAGGCAACCATACAGGAGGTGACACACCAATTTTTAAAAGTGGAAGCAATGGCAGGACTAGGAGAAAACCACTATGATGCTCAAGGGAGGTGGCAGGCAAGGTGAGGGCCAAAAGGGTGAGTTTCAGGAAAAATAAGAACACTCACATGGAGGATGACAGAGAGGTGTATTGAAAGTATCTAAAAGAGATGGAAACAACTGTGAGGAGAGCAAAGTTACAGACCAAAGAAAGATTAGTGCAGCAGACGGTTAAGCCAGGAGACATGTTTAGGTATGTCAGTGAAAGTTGGATAACTTGGGGGGGTGCTTTGTAAGGCTCATGGGGCAGGCAGGGGACTGTCATGTGGGAAATCTGGAAAAAGTGGAAATGCTGAACAACGATTTCTGTTCAGTAGTCACAGAAGAGGGGAAGGTCAAAGGCCACAACTGAGTAGGGGACACGAAGGGGGAAGAGAGGTAAACACTAGTCTTTGTACAGTGGACAGTATACTACAGGAGCTTACAAAACTGAAGGTGGACAAAGCAATGGGGCCAGATGGCATATATCCAAGGTTTATTAGGGGGCTAAGAAGGGAGCTAGTAGTGCCCCCTGGCAGACTGGTTCACTGAGTCACTCGACACAGGCGTGGCTCCATGACACTGGAAGAGACACATGTAGTCCCTCTACACAACAGTGATAGCAGGGAGGATGCAGGGAACTATAGGCCAGTCAGCCCCACCTCAATAGTAGAAATGATCATGGAGGCACTGTGGAAAGAAAGGATAGTGGTACACTTGGAAGCCATTGGTGCCTAGGATCTGAGACAACATGGCTTCACAGCAGGCCAGTCATGTCAGACAACTGTAATAGACTTTTGTGAATCAGTTACAAAGGATGTAAATGGGTGGGTGGAGGGGGCAGTTGACATTGCCTACCTCTATTTCAGCTATGCCTTTGACATTGTCCCACATAGATGGCTGGTGACCAAGACGGGCAGTTGGGGCATGGGGCACTAGTTGATAGAAAGGATTAGGAACTGGCTAATGGACAAAACACAGAGGTTGATAGTAAATGGGATCCAAACGAGGGGGAAGGGGTGGCCAGTAGGGTGCCACAGGGATCAGTCCTTGGGCCAGTCCTGTTGAATGTCTCTATCAGTTACATTGTGGTAGGACTGGAGGACAAGGTCTGCCTATTTGTGGATGACACCAGGATCTGCGATAGGGTAGACACACCAGACGGGGTAAAGAGAAAGAGGAGGAACCTGGAGAAGCTTGATAATTGTCTGAATTGTGGCAACTAAGGTCAAGTCCAAGAAGTACCAAATAATGCACCTGGGAAAAGGGAACCTTGGGGAGAGCTACAGGATAGGGGGAGGTGGAGAGTTGCTATTACCAAGGATGAAAGAGACCTGGGGGTTATCAGTTATGATGACCTACAGATATCTACGCAGAGTACAAAGGCTGCTGGGAAGGCCAGTTGCACCGCTGGGATGCATAGGAAGACATATCACTAGCAGAAGGCAGGAGCTGGTGATGCCACTGCGTGAAACATTGCTGAGGCCCCACCGGGCATACTGTGTGCAATTCTAGATACCGCACCTTCATAAGGACATAGACTGGGGGAGGCAGTCCACAGAAGGGCAACTAAGATAGTACAGGGCTAGGGGCATAAACCAGGTGAAGGAGGAAGACATCTTCTAGCAGAGGAGGAGTACAAGAAGGAGGGGGGCATCGCATGAAATTGGAGGGCAGCAGGTTACAGGGAATTGTGCAGCCATTTTTCTTTACAGAGAGGGTGGCGCACACATGTAATAGTCTGCCACAGGAGGTAGTGGGAGCAAGTACAATGGAGGGATTTAAATATGCCTGGGACAGACATAAGGGGATCTTGGCACTGGGGAGAGGGGGCAAGATGCTAGTGACCAGCTAGGGTCAGACATTGCAAAGCAGTGTAGTGCTTGTGGGAAGACTGTATGGGCCTGGTGGTCCTTATCTGCTGACAGTTTTCTATGTTTGTATGTTTTTACATAGCCCACCCTCTCTGACCAGTGTCCTGTGTTCTACAGAACCGCAGACCCTGCTTGATCACTGACATGCCCCTCTCTTATGTATTGCTAGGGTTCCCCTTTGCCAATCCCATGCATGCTGAACTTTCTGTAAACAGGTAGCACATGTGCCTTCCTATAGTCCTCCGAACTCACTCCCATTTACAGCAGTTGTTTACCATGGATGTCTGGAAGTCCTTCACAGACATCATAAGGAAGAATGACTTCACAGACAGACTGGTGCCTTCTTAGAACAGACTTCCAGCTGGGGTGGTGGGCATGACACAGTGGTGGTTTTCAAGAATGCATGTAATATGCACCAGGGGAATCATACATAAATGGTAGACTGGTGTAGGGAGAGGGTGTACAGTCTGCCCTAGTACTAGAAGTAGTGACACATGTGCAGACTGGTCAGGCCACGAGGTAATTATCTGCTGTAAGATTCTATGTTTCTGTGTTACTCTTGGTACAAATTGCACTATGTTCATGACTACATTTACGTATCGACTAGTGGATTTGAACAACTTATCACTACCTATGGTTTTGCTTTCTCTGGCTGGGGGGATCACTTCAGAAGCACACTGTTTATCATTTTCACATCTCGTAAGCATCATAATAAACTCCACTTCAAGAGGGATAATGTAGTTTTCAAGGACAACAGGATGCACAGAAGGGGGTGGCATTTCCTTAGGGAATGGCTGAATGGCTACATTGGCAAGCATTTGAAGTTGGTGTGGGGATAAGGAAGGGTGACAAAAACTGTCATCCCCCCCCCCAAGAAGCTGAGGAAGTCATACATGGGACTTCTGGTGATGTAATACCACCAAAGAAACTGCCAGAAAACAGAAAAACAGAAGGTAATAGATGTGTGTAAGAACAAAACTTATCATGGCCAACATAAGGGAGAGAAAATGGGAAACTGAAGTGTCATGTATGCAAGGGTATGCAGTCAATGATGCAAGCTTGCTAAGCTAGAGGCCAGCATGGCAAATGGATAGCTGCACTTGGTTGCCGTTATATGCAATGGGTGCAATTACCAGCCTGACAGCACAGCAGCATGGCATCCGTTGATGACACCCACATCCCGGGTACTGGATTGGACCAGGGAAGTCAGGAGACTGGTCGAGGGGGGGAGGATTGAGCATCCCATAGACAGCTCTCCTTCTCCAGGGAGAGGGGAATTGTGTGTCCAATGCACGTCGGCCCCCTATTGATGCTTAGGGTTGTTACTGTGACTAGTGCATAAATTCCTTGGGAGGTGTGCCAGATGCTGGTGTCGTTGCATGCTATGCCTTCAGGACATACATCAGGAAAATAGTGTCTGCCGTCTATGATGCCTCACTTCCCCTGGCCCTGATTGCCCACTGTGGCACTCCTGGACAAAACTACGTATTCCATTGTCTGCTGTATCCAGCCAACTTGGGCGGGCAAGCCAGGGAGACAGTGCTGGAGGGCACCCCTTCCAGCACCTTTCTTCTGTCATCACAGGGTCATGCAGGTGGTGTGGAGGGGAACCGAGGATGGAGGGGGCTGAGCTGCAAGGTGGTCGGAAACAATGAAACAGATTCAGCTAACACCAGGAATGGGAGGTGGCCATATGGTTGTTATACTCTGTTCAGGGGAGACAGGGTATGTAGGAAAGTCTGGTGGGTGTTTATTTAGGGAACACAATAAAAGGTACGGAGATACAATGAGGGCAAGGAGGAGTGATACACAATGGCACAGTGTGGAGGAGTGGACAGGGACCCCCATTCCCACACAGGTGATCAGCAGACATCCTGCACAGGGGCTCAAGGTACAGAAGGACCTGCTGGAAGCCATGGAAAAGATGAAGCTCAAGGGAGACTTATGGCTAGTCAGAGACTACTGTCTAACTGACGTGCATTGGAACCACATACATTGGAATCTCCCCACAGTGTCAACAAACAGGAGTATGGACATCTGTGACACACAGAAAGGGATGATCTGCAGGCAACTAGCTGAGGAACACAGCTGTGTGTTGTGATTGCAGGACTAGGGTAGTGAGACACGGTCACAGGGTTTTCTGACATGAAAGCGAGGAACTACCAGGGTAGCCGTGATCACCGCCTGGTGTGCTTTACTACAAGAACTGTGAAAGAATTAAAACAAAATGAGGACAATGGTCCACGACTTCAGGAGGGCCAATTTTACTAAAGTGGGAGAGTGCAATATGAACAACATAGTGTGGAAGGGGGAACTGGAAGGGAGGGTGTGAGGTGGTCCTGGAACAGCGGGCAGAGACAAAAAAGATGTTTTGGAAAGCCAGACATGTCATTTGCAGGCAGGTTAGCGGGGGCATGTGACAAACTGACCTGTCAGTTTGTAAAGAAGTTTGGGGAATGGTTAAAGCACAGCATGAAATGACATTGATACTGTACAAGGCAACATACAATACAGGAGGAAAACGAGGAAAACAGCGTGACCAACCCGGTGGGCTAATGTGAGGAAGTGGGTGCAGTAAAGAGCACAAAATAAACCATTTTTAAATGCATAAGCAACAAGACAAAGATCAAAGCGAGCAGGGCTGCAGCCTGGAATTCCACACTTATACCCGAGAGTACACAGTGCAATTGCCCCCACCCCCTATCAGAAGGGAGCCAACAAAGTTAGGTCACATTCTGTACCTCTTGTTGACTAATGGGGAGCTTTTCAGGGAGTTGGGGGTAGGGGATCCATTGGCAGGGAGTGACCAACCCACACAGTGGGTCTCACTTAGCATGGGTAAGGAGGCAACAGGATCAAGGACCAAGGTGTTGGACCTTAAGTGGGCTGACTTTGGCAGGATGGGGGATACAGTGGCAGAGCACCTTAACAGTATCCATCCACACATGGATGCTAACCGGAAATGTGAAATTATCAGGCTTGGACTAGCACAGACCACTACCTCTTGCACAAATATCCACAGCAAAAGGTGCAGGTCCAAGAAATGGAGTAGGTCTTTGCAAGGAGGTATTAGGAAACGTTGGAGTACAAGGAACAGCCTTCAGCAAATTCTGAGATCCAAACAGGTAAAGGACATAGTCAGAGGAGTACCTGAAGAATTCCAGAGTAGTGTGCAAAGCAGTATGGGCTGCCAAGGCTTCAGAGAGCCTAGGCTGACACAAGGTATCAGAGACATGGAAAAGGAATTTGTCAGGTACATCAGGGTGAAGCATGGGTTAGTACCACAGTGGATGGAGGGGGGCACAGGTGGGGCAGGATTCATGGATGGGGACATCCCTGTGAACTGGGTGCTGGAAGGCCTAAGGGCCCTATAGGTGGACAAGGTGCCTGGCACAGATGGCATACGCCCCAGTGAGTAGCATGTTGAGATACCAGGGAACAGGGAAGGATATGGTGGACTGGTTCAGGAACTGGCTAACAGACAGACAACAAGGGGTAGTTGTGTTGGGGGGGGGACACCACTCCAATACCTGTAGCCAGTGGAGCACTACAGTGCCTAATACTGGGTCCATGTTTTTTTGGCATCTGTAGTGCTGTCTTCTCATATGGGATTAAGAACAAGATCTGCCTTTTGTGTGGACAACATGAAAATCAGTGCAGTGGTGGATAACGGAAGGGTGGCAGAGGCTACAGGATGATCTGGCTAACTCTGAGCACTGATCAGACATATGGCAGATTTGGTTCAACATGCAGAAGGGCAAAGTCATGGACTTCTAAGCAAGGAACATGAGACACTGTTCTCAGTGAGGGGGCCAGAAAGGTACTACTGAGGAGGGGGAAAATCTTGGAGTGATAATGACAGGGCACATGACCACTCAGCACAGTGTAGGAAAGCGGTGGCTACAGGTGATAGGATGCCAGGGTGTATTGCTGGAGGAATCACCTCAAGGACCATGGAGGTAAATCTGCCACAGTACAGGTTGTTGATGAGGTCACAGCTAGAGTAGGGTGTACAGTTCTGGCACCCATACTTGAGGAATGATATTAGATAGCTGGAGGAGGTCCAATGCAGAGCAACTGAAATGATCCTCAGATTGGGAGACAGACACTATGAGGAGGGGCTGATGGTGCTCAATATATACTCCCTGGTGGAGAGGAGGGGTAGCAGGAATACCACAGAAACCTTTCAAAATATATGAAAGGCATAACCAAGACTGGTACAAAGGGACTTTTTATATTAACCAGAAGGAGGCACACTAGGGGGTACAGTCTGGGATTGGAGGGTGGAAGAGTACTGAGGGAGTCAAGAAGACACTGTTTCATGGAAAAGGTAGTGACATGGTGGAACACACTGCCCAGGGGGGATGTATACTTTAAGTCAATGACCAGTTTAAAAAGGGTGTGGGACATGATGAGGGTGACGGTCGCCAAGGGGACACTGGAGGAGGTGTGTCACTAAGCTTGGGCATGACATAAAATATTCGGGGAAGGGTGTGCAGGGCAGTTGCATTGTAATGACTATTTCATGGACATTTGAGCAGACATGATAGACCATGTGACCTGTATCTGCTGGCAGTTTTGTATGTTCGGTACAAAGATGTGCTGCCTGACTAAAGAAATAGTGCCACTCCCTATGTCAGTCAACGATGCATACTAAGCCAATGATCTTGACAGATTCACATTTTATCTAACACACATGCTACCAATCAGCCAGACATTTGCTGGTTTTTCATTATATTGTCTGGCATACACTGTGACAAACCCATGTACCACATCAAGGTAGGAAACCTTACAGAGGTACATTCACAAAATCACTCATGCATACATCCATGAATGGGTCACGTGTACAATCATGGCCTCCAAATGCAACACCCACATATCTAATGAAGATCATTCAGAAATTCACAGTGACACATCCAAGAAGGGGAGAAACTTATATCAGGCTGTGTTGGTGTTTGTAGTTCTGGCCTGAGGCACATATTGCCCCAGGATATTTGAGCTTGAAGTTTACTCCACAAAGTACACAAAGTATGCATGCTGGCACCCATGACTGGATGGGGTGTTGAGGCTGACAGTGCAAGGCTGTATTTCTGTGGGAGAGGACCACCCAAGATGGATATATTGATGACAGAGTCTTGATCAGTATGGCCAGAGCACAGTGTATGCAGCAGCCCAGTGATACAGGCAAGGTGCTTTCATGAGTGGTTAATGGACACATGGGGCCAAGTCTACTACAGTTATGTATGGCACAAAGTGACTTGCACCAACAAGAATGGTGCAAGTAGCATTTTGCACCATGAGATGCTGTATGTGTGATTCAGCGACGTAGTCTGCAACATGACAAACGCTTGCACCAAACTGGATTTAAACCACCATTTGCACCATAAACCCACTGTGACATGGTGCAAGGAGGTTTACAGTGGCAGTTGTGTCCTATTGTGAAAGGGCAGCTGCCATGTCTAGTAATTTGGGATTCTACAACAACCCCCGGAGGACATCTGTCAAAGTACATTTACACCAGCTCTTAACTGGTATAAGTGTACTCTGTGTCCACTGGGAGTTGTGCCATTGTGCCCCCAACAGATCCCCCATAGGGCAGGTAGCCCCCCACCCAGCCTGATCCTCATTAGTACTGTTAATGCCCCTCAGGGCTATGGTCCCCCCATGTCCCGATCCCAAGTGATGACATATGTGACCATCCCGCACGGCTACGGTCCCCCTGCCCCAGTCGATCTTATCCCACAGCCCCTGTGAATACCTCCTCTCACAAGCCCCAACCCTGAAGGTCAAAGCAATCAAGCCCTTGTAGGCTAGTACCCCTGATCGCCATACTATTACCATACTGTCTGTTATGAAAATAAGTATTTACTGTTTCCGCAAGTGACAATAACCCTTGTGGTCTAGTGGCCCCCCCACCTATGCGGCAATGCCAGACCACCTCCACCTGTAGCCAGCCAGTGACTGGCACAGACAACCTCTCACCACCATGGCCAGCCACCAACTGATCTCTGTACTAGCTCATACTGTAAATAGTATGCACTCAGTGAATGATGTTGTCATTCACTGAATGCATACTATTTACAGTATGTGCTTGTACAGAGCTCCGTCAGTGGCTGGCAATAGTGGTGAGAAGTCAAGTGTGCCAGTTGCCAGTTGGGTACAGGTGGTAGGGAGGCAGGGTGGTCTGGCAATGCCATTTTGGTGGAGGGGCCACTAGACCACCAGGGCTATGGTCACTTGCAGGAACAGTAAATACTTATTTTCATAACAGACAGTATGGCAATATTACGGGGATTGCGGGGTGCTAGCCCACAAGGGCTTGACTGGTTTGGCTTTCAGGGGTCAGAGCTTGTGGGGGGACAGTGGCCCACAGGAGCTGTGTGGGATGCATCTATTGGGAATCAGAGCATGGGAGGGCATTTGTGCCTGTACACTGTGAGTGCCGTGGGCTTGAGGCAACCCGTTTAGGTATGCCATCCATTTGGCATACCATTCGGGTTGGTGCAAATCAAGGGACTGAGACCCAAGGACACTGCCCAATGATGATTCAGCACAGGGTTCCTGGTGCAACTGCACCCCTCCGATGTTGCAACTTGCAACATGCATAGGAGTGCTTGTAGATTTGGGCCCTAGGTCTGTTATAGCAGAAAGAGTCATTATAGCAGTAATACAATTAACTGTGGGAAAGACAATGCAATCATGATTGTAAAGAGAAGAGTAGTAGACATCATGCCTCTGTAGCTCAAACAATAGCTGGTAGGTGAGGCATTGCCGGTCATAGAGCAGGACAGGTAGTGGGGTGTAATGAAAACTGATTATCTGTGAGTGTGTATACATTGTGACTGGGCACTTTAATAGGGTACTGTGATTGATAGGCAAGGGACATAAAGTGGGTAGTACTAATACTACCATATAGATCAATGGTGGGAGCACACCTTGAGTGCAGTGTTCAGTTCAGGAGGTCACATGTCAGACAGGACATAGATAGCATGGTGGTAGTACAAATGAGGGTAACCAAGATGGTGCAGGGTTTGCATGATAAATCCTACTTAGAAACACAGACTTAGGCCTGCCTTCAGGTTTTTGTGGGCCCTGGGCAATGACCTTCCAGTGGGACCTGCTCACCTCCCCACATTGCAATACATGTTTTTTTTTAATTTTCGTAGTCTTATATGAAACCTCAAACAAATAACAATGAAAACTATCAGCATCCATATCCAGGCACATACTTTATGTTATCAAATTGAATTTGATGCTCTCCAGGTGGTGCTGAGGGTTGAGGCGCCGGACGCCACACCTCTCGCCACGTCGGCAACCCGGGTTTGGGAACAAGCCCGGGCTGCTGGGGGATGGCAGGGGGAGGAGGAGACTGAGTGTCCGTAGGACTGCTCTCTCTTCCCAGGCAGGGTTGTGGGGAAGTGATCGCACCTGGAGCGGTCTCTGGTGGTGATCGGAGGCGCACAGCGTGGCGATGTAGCAGATGCAAGGAGCGGAGTTGTGGCATAGTGTTGCCTTGTCAGCCACACTCCGAGGGGAAAAGGACACACTAAAGAGAAAAACCCCACTCCTGGGGATAGATGAAGGCACCTCGGCCTCCTAAGCCCACACTCCCAGCCCAGGACTGCCTCCTCTCCATAGGGCAACTCATGTGCTCAGCACTTTGCCCTTGAGTAGAGTGCCCTGGGTGGATAGGGTGACCCTACCTCCAGAGGGTTCAGACCCGGAGGTGGTGCCAGGTTGCTTGAGAGGAGGGGAGTATTAGTCACAGGGGGAGGTAGTGGCTGGGAACCCCCAAGGTTGTTGGAAGGAGTTCTCCAGGCAAGTGGAGATAAAACAAAGTCAAAAAAAAAATTTGAATTTGATATACAGTCCAACCCCTATGCTGCACACCACCCGACTAAAAGTATGTGTTACAGTAAAATTAATTTGGATCCTTGGAAATGTTTCATTTATCTATTCCTGTCTGGTCACCACCACAATGAGTCACACCCCCCCACCCGAATTAAAGAATACATATTGCAGAATTAATTCAACCAGTCCCACCATCCAGACTGTCCAGTATCACCTTTTATTATTTTTAATTAAGACTTGAGAGAGATAACATTTTTATTGAAGCAGTCAGATCCAGATTGAATGATCTGCATGCTTGCTTTCAGCTGTCTCTGTCAAACGGTGTTTGTTCATGCAGAACTTAAACATCTTCTTTCCAGCTCTACATGAAAATCAAATAACAACACAGCAGACACAAACCAAATAGTGTGTTTGCCTACTACTATGCGAATGAATAGTTCCTAGGAACTGACATAACGCTATTAATTAATTACTACATTGGAATAATACTGATACTGTTTTCTTTTATTATTATGTTAAATACAATTCAAACATGTATTTGTCAGAGCACTAGAGCAGTCAGTGCATTACTGAACTAGGGCTGTTCTGAAAACAATGTTTTGTATTGTACTGGACACAAAAATAACAGAAGACAATATTGTTATTATTCAGATTCATTATTTAATTGCTATTGTCATTTAATGAGAAATTATTCATTCAGAACAATCACATGGCAGACAACACAGTCACCCGTTGCGTTATTTTATGTTGCTGTTTTGTTGTTTGACATGCAGAGGTGGAGCAGAGAAGTCCAGGACAAGTTCAGAACAAACAGGGTCTGACTGAAAGACAGCTGCAAGCAAACAAAGCTAGCCTGCAACATCATTCAGTCTGACTCAGAATGCCTATAAAAATGACAATGACTGTCTGTTGTAGGGTGGGTCAATCTGCTGTGTCTAGATCCAGGAGAGGGGCCAAAAAAGAATGGTTCAGCATATTGAGTGACTGGTAACAGACTTGATGACAGCTGAGCTGCAGGATGGTGGTACCGTGCCCAATTCAAACCCAACACCAACAAGGTATTAGGCATGGGCACACACAGACTGAGTGATTGGTAGACCAGTTGTACGGGTAGGTGCAGGACTCCAAGGAGTTAAATAAAAATCACTAAACCCTACCCAAATACAAAAACATGACAGGAGAGGTCGGAGTCAGCCTTAGAGACTCTGAAGTGGCAGCAGCTATTTTTTCTTGACTCTGCAACATCACCGATCAGGATGGGAATGAAACTCTAGCAGTGGAGATCATGGTTTACAAGAATAAAACTTACACTCTCCAGGGTTTATGCAGCCTGGGGTGGGGCCCCAAGAGGCTGTGGTACAGGCAGGGTTGTTGGCTGTTGATGGTTCCAGTTCCCCTGAAATTTCTGTAACCTTCCCTGTACTATTCCTGTTGTGCCCTCACTGGCATGCACTCTCCACTTTCTTTGCTTCTGAGTCAGACAGATGCATCATCCTCCACACTACATCATGGGCTGACCAGCCTGAGAGGAGGACTGGACAAACCGTTGTGCAGCTGAACTGTTGTCTGTTGCAGCTGCCTGCTGACATGATAGTAAAAAAAGTTAAAATACCTTGCTTGCTCCTGGTCCCCCTGCACTACACCGGCATGGGGTCATAATGTTGCAAGACATTATGCGCATGGCAAAATCGTGCTGCCAATACAATGCAATTTTTGCCATGTGGCATAAGTTCTTTGTGGGGATCCACCCCACACCCCAGTTACAGGGAGCTGCATCTCCAACCCCAGTGAAGATTCTCACTACTGGGGCTACAAAAAAATAAAAGGTTCTGGGACCGAGAATCAAACCGGGTCCCAGATGCAGCACCTGGGTTCCTTCTGCTGTGGCTCAGTCCAGTGAGCCACAGCAGCTGCTTAGTGGAACCCACTCCCAGCAGAGGTCTTATCCTCTGCCTGGGAGAGTGAGAATGGTGCAATACTGCGTACAGCAGTATACTCGGTACTGCACCATTCACTCACAGGTACAGCACTGTACCGGTTTAGCCATAATGTCATATGCTATTAAGCGTGCAACATTATGACCCGGTAGGCACTGCACCTTGAGAGAGTGCCCCGTCACCATGATCACAGCCATGCCCAGTCTCAGCCTGCCAGGCAGGCTTCAAGTTCAGCCCACTTCTGCCGCAAACACACAGCACAGTGAGGGAGGTAAAATTTCTGATAATTCTCTTTCTGATTATCTCTTAGGGGACTGGGGCAGGTTCTCTACCTTCAGGGAATGGGTGTGGTACAGTCGCTACTCACTGTGTCTGTTCGGACTTTTACATACCATGTAGGGGGCCTGGAGCAGGGTGGGTATCAGTATGTCTGCTTCATGATAAGCAATGTACATGAAGTTGGTCTGGAGCGGAGCCAGTGCCCAAAGAGAGACGTGCACACTGAGCAAAGCAGCTCATCATTTCCAGGTGATGCGGGATGCGGCATGAGGGGGGTGTCCAAGAAGGATTGCAGAGGATAGAGTGGGTCCAACTTAATGGCAGCTACCCTTCTGATGTCGGGACCCCAGGCCTGGTTACTGTGTCAGGTAAACTGCTGTAGGGATCATGTAGCTCACAACACACAACATTTAAAACCTGCACGCTCCCTAGAACTCCAACAGGAACTGACCAAGACAGCTCCACATCAGAGCTTGAAGAAGATTCCATTTTGCCAAGGTTATAAACACATGCCGAGTGCTTTAAACAGGAGCGACATTACACAGGAAGTGTAACATGGAGGGGCAGGTCATTGTGTATGTGCAGTGGGCAGCACAGGTTGCCAAAACAACATGGCGGGGGCTAAAAATGTAAACAAAAACAATGGATTAATGGGGCCTTATATAGCTGAATGCTGCACTGCAGGACAGAACTTTTCACAGGTACTTGCGCAGGAGACCATAAGGTACATATCAATGTGGTATTGACTTTTTTTAAAGTAGTACTGCTGCTCTAAAGTTCAGTGGGCCTATGCAATCAGACTAGTGTCATGCTTATGCAACTGTGATAACTGTTTGGCTATTTGCACACTCTATTCCATGGGGAATTACCACCCTGTAAGGGTATCAAAGGCAGGGAACCCTCAAAGAGGGTTCCACTCCTACAGGTGCCATGGGAAGATTCCCTTAACTAAAGGTACCTTAGGTGGGAGCCCCCAAAAGAACATTAAGCAGTACATGTTAACTACAAGGTAGAGAAGCAGATTGACAGCAATGAGACATCTTTATGAAACACAGATGGATGCACAGGTTGCCAGAACAGTGCTGATAAAATCAGTTGCACTGATGACATCAGGGGGCTTCTTAAGGAAAGAAGGAATGGTGAATAGGGCCACCATCCATCTCCATCCAACAGTGGAAATCTACCTAAGGAAATTAGGGAATATAATAGAAACAACTAACTACATATTATGGCCTTTGACATGGAAGAGAGAAAAAAAAACCTTTTAAGAGGAGGAAACCTTTAGGGGATCCAAGGCCTAGGTCACCTTCCCTCCAGGATGGGGGGTACTTTTATTTAGTGACAGCTCTGCTGTTGCAATTTAGGAATCCAGTCAAAGAGGGGGAAATATTCAAATTTGATAGAAAGCTCTCTGGATCCCTGTAAGAGAAACACCATGAAGGGTTGTGAGATGCCTCTGCAACAATGGGTACTCTGAAGCAAAAGCAGACATCCAAGATGTGAGGAGGAGAACAACAACCACTGAGGCACTCGGCTGGCCTACCAACTAAAACAAACCTGGTGAACCAAAGGCGGTCATAGGAATAGCTTTCAAAGGTGCCACAGCAATACCATAGACAATGGAACACTCTTGGGCTGTAAGAGCCCCACTCTTCAGCAGCTGAAGTCTTAAATTCTGCGTGAAGAGGTGTGCCGTATGACTGCACGCTAATGTTCTTCCCAGAGCAAGGATATTTCCACTATGGGCCAGATGAGAAGGACTCTGCCCCAAAGTTCACATGCTCAAGATGTGGATATTGTGAGTGCTGAGTAAGACTGTTGCATTACAGGGCTAGCCCTGACCCAGAAAAGGTAATGGACATGGTTAGAATACCTCCGATTTATGAAAGAGAGCATGAATCAATTGTGAGTGCTAGACAGAAGGAGGCTGGGTGAAGCCGGTGGCCATAGATTAGGTGGTACCTTATTGATGAGGAGGTCAGGTGAAGACAGCAGCTGTAGAGACTGATGAGGAGACTAACCTTAAAAGGTTGCAAGGGAACTCTGCAACAACAAGAACTGCCAAGGCAGGGCTTAAGAGGCTGCGAGCAAACTCTGAAACAATGAGAACCACCAAGGCAGGGCCTGGGTGAGGTAGGAGGCTGCAATGCAAGCCAGCATTTGGTGCTTTGATAGTAGTAGAAACCAGTGGAAAATAAGTCAACCAAGTCCATTATGGAAGCTGAATTGATGGTGACATAGAAGGTAGGTGTTTAGGCAGTGACAGGCTGTGATGCCAGTGATTGAATTAATAAGGGTTAGCGTAATTGAATCGATGAGGTTTAGCAGATGCTTGCTATGGTTTAAGCATGAATAGTTAATTGATATGACTGGCATGAATACCTTAAATGGCGGTAAGGCAGAGTTAGGTTATTCCAGTAGGGAGCATTTACAGGCAGTAAGTAGGTACTTGCAATGCAGTAATGAAATGCAATGAATATCTGAAGCCATATAGGCTGCAAAGTAAATGTATTGAAGCAGGATAACTGAAAGTCATGAAGGCAAATGAGCAGGGCAAATATATAGCTTACATAATAGCATGCTCCTGCTACTTGGAGCCACAATGCCCCTCTGTGACATCACAGTGCCCCACTGTGGGAATAACAGGGACAAGCTAAGCACCTGTAATGTTCATAGGGAAGGAACCCCCAAAAATAGATGTGGCAGTGAGTGAGCAGGTTGAATAAGGAAGGCTGCATGAACTGAGTAGCTGCCTGGCTGAGTAAACAATGATAAATTGAGCAGAGCACCCTGGACACTAATAATGAATGAACTGAGCAGAGCTGACCGAAGGAATTTTGCAAGTAGATAAGAAGGACAAAGCCTGGACAAGGTGCAAATAATTAAGGTGGAAAACACAGGAGACAGAAGGCAAGGAAACAGCAGTGTGAGATGAAGCATACAACAACAATACAGTTGACTGAGGGCTTGCAAGATCTGGTGAGGAAATGGGCCTGAGATTGCAGGCACATGGCACCTTAAGGTAAGATGGGAGAGTGCCTTATAAAAGCACTAGCAAACAGGCTAGAAGGAGGGGTAGAGCAACAATGGGGAAATATCAAAACTGCCATCACATAGGCAACAAGCTTTTGGGTGAAGCAAATAAACAAATCAAAATGAAAGAAAAAGCCAATATGGTTCTCAAAAGAGGTGGCGGCGAAGGTTAGGGAGAAGAAGATAGCATTTAAGAAGTATAAGGAAACACAGAAGAAGCAGGACAGAGAACTGTACCAGTAAAGGCAGAAGGAAGCAGGGAGGGTAGTCAGAATAGCAAAGGCCCAAACTGAGGAAAAGATAGCCAACTTGGTTAAGAAGGGAGATAAAACCTTTTATAGGTACATCAGGGAGCTTAGAAAGACAAAAGGAGGGGTAGTGAGGCTGAATAGAATGGATGGTGGGTGGGCAGAGAGTGACAGTGAAAAAGCAGGGATACTGAATGAATACTGTTTCAGTATTCACTAAAGAGGAGGAGGAGGTGCCTAATCCAATTAACAGAAGCACTCTGGAGAGGGGGGGTCGATCCCAGTCCTTTCACAGAAGAAAGGGTTCTGAAAGAACTCCTAAAACTGAAGGTGGACAAAGCAATGGGGCCAGATGGAATTACCCAAGAATTCTAAAAGAATTAAGTAGAGAACTAGTGACACCACTGACTACCCTTTTAACAAATTATGGAGGATGTGTGGTACTGAGGACTGGAGGAAGGCAGATGTGATTCCCTTCACAAAAGTGGGACCAAGACACAGGCAGGAAACTACAGACCTGTCAGTTTGACCTCTGTGGTAGGGAAAGTGATGGAATCACTTCTGAAGGAAAGGATTGTTGAGTACCTAGAGGCCAGTGGGGCACAGGACCCAAGGCAGCATGGATTCACAGTGGGAAGGTCATGTCAGATAAATCTAATTGATTTCTTTGACTGGGCGACCAAAGTAGTAGACCAGGGAGGGGCTGTGGACATGACCTACCTAGACTTTAGCAAGGCATTTGACACAGTCCCACACAAAAGATTAATAGTCAAATTAACCAGCCTGGGAGTGGGTCCCAGGGTGGTAGTCTGGGTAAAACATTGGCTGGACAACATGACACAGAGGGTAATTGTAAATGGAGCCCACTCTGAAGAAAGAGGAGTTACTAGTGGGGTATTGCAGGGTTCAGTACTGGGTCCAGTCCTTTTTAATGTCTTTATAAGTGACACTGCAGAGGGACTAGAAGGAAAAGTATGCCTCTTTGCAAATGACACAAAGATCTGCAACAGGGTTAATACACAAGGAGGCGTGGAATGGATGAGAAGGGTCTTGGCAAGGTTGGTGGAATGGTCAGAAGTATGGCAGCTTGGATTCAATACAAAGAAGTGCAAAATAATTCACCTGGGAAACAAAAACCCAAAGTGAAAATTACACAATGGGGGGGGGGAGTAGTAACAACAACAAAAATGGAAAGGGACCAGTGGGTAATCATATCAGATAACCTTAAGGTTGGCAAGCAATGTGAGAAGGCAGTAGGGAGGGCTGGGGGGATACTGGAATGTACAGGTAGAGAAATCACCAGCAGAAAACAGGAAGTTGTTATCCCCCTGTACAGACAGTTGGTGAGACCCCATTTGGAGTACTGCATCCAGTTCTGGAGACCCCATCTCCACAAGGACGTAGACAGGATGGAGGCAGTTCAGAGGAGGGCAACTAAAATGGTGCAGGGTCTGCAAGAGAAGCTATACGAGGAGAGACTAAAGGAGCTTAATATGTATACATTTGAGGAAAGCAGCATCTTTCAGAAAAAGAGAAGTGCAAGAGCAAGGGGACACAATTTGAAGATAGAGGGGGGACGGCTCAGGGGCAATGTGAGGAAGTATTTTTTCACAGAGAGGGTGGTGGATGCATGGAACAGCCTTCCTGAGGAGGTTGTGGGGTCTAAAACTGTGGGAGAATTCAAGAATGCATGGGACAAACATAAGGCAATTTTTGTGGGGGGTAGGAAGAAATAGGCTGTTGTTTAAATAGGATCTGCAGCTTATCCTCTAGGTAGGGAAATGAGCAGACTAGGTGGGCCAAGTAGTCCTTATCTGCCGTCAAAGTCTATGTTTCTATGTTTCTTTGAAAACAACAATATGTAACCTGAAGCACAAATAAGCAATGTATGGTATATACAGGGCAATAGAAATCTAGAAAAGCCCAAAAGAAATAAACAAAAGCAAACACAAGTACAGGAACAGGAAAGAAATAAGCACACAAGGAAGCACACAGCAGCTGAAGACAAAGCAATACTAGCCAAAAGCAGGCGAAACACAATGAACAGCAGTCCAGCACAAACCAAGCAGAGCCAAAAGCACAAGTAATTCGGAGGGGGGGGGGGGCAAAGCCCCAGCAGGCCCCAATGGAGAAGACAGTCTGAAAGAGCCTCCAGCCAGCAAAGAAAAAATGCTTCAGAAGGAGTCTGGAAGGAACTGCTTATATAGCTAAGGAAGGGGGTGTGGCTAGTTGCTTACCCCATTGAATTGCAGGTATAGCCTCTCAATTGTGAGTGATTTGTTACATCTTGGGCAAGTGTCTGTAATATCTAGGCTAATTTTATTAAGGTTGCCAGGGTATAATGTGTACAATCTAAAGTCCTGGTGCAGCTCCTGGGGAGACCAATTGAGAAGAAGAGCACCATGATTGAGTGAGTGGCTAGGCCTTAAAAAGCCACCGACCACCGCTCTGCAAATAAGTAAGCAGCAAGGAGCAGGAGAGATGGCCTGCAGCCACAAGCTGTGGAAGGAGGATAGGGTGGAGAACCAGGAAGAAAGAGGAACCAGGTCAGGAAGGAGTGCGGCCATAGCCGCAGACTCGGGACCAGTGAGGACTTACTTTGGGGCAGCCTGTCTGGGAAACTGTGCTGTCTGATTGAAGGAGTGCAGGGGAACTTTTGCTTTGGAAAAATTTTTGTTTTGTAACATTTTCTCCCACCCACCCTGTGCCATCTCCTTGTTAAATGCTCTTGGCTAACCACTCCCAGGAGTGACTGGCCAATTGGGGGGGCAGAGTAGAGAAGGGGAATAGCTAAAAAAGTGGAAGAGGAGCTAGAAGTACTGGTAAGTGGATGTAACCAATGAACTGTAAAGGTATAGTTTGGGAGTGGAAAATAATTCATTTTATGTGTTTCTGGGGGCTGTCTAAGTGTTGCGTGGTATGAGCACTAACAGGTAAGAGTATGTAACTGAACTCAGGGTCTGAAGAGGAGAGGTATTAGCAAGGGGTATAGGAACTGTGAAAGTAGGGTGAAATATTGCTGCCAGCTAATGAGGTCAAAGGAGGAAAAAAGAGGAAGCACGAGAGGTAACAAAGAGGAGGGAGGGGTAAAGGGTCCAGGGCGATGGACTGGAGCAGACTGTGGAAGGAATGAGGTAGGGAGGCAAGCCAGAAAGAGGGTCAGTGGAGGTATCTGTACTTATTCCAGCCAACCGTTTTCCCATTGCCCAAAATCCTGGGACATAATTGCCAGCACGACATTAAACATTCCCGCAGCCCAATATCCCGAAGAAAGCCATACAAGTGGCCAAGTTGATATAACACATGGACAGAGTAGTTGGCAAACAACATTTTACGAACAGTTCAGAAATACAGCAACAATTCAGAAATACAATATCACCTGAATCGACTGCTGTCAGTACCTGAAAAACAAAAAACACTGTTTTAGTGTTTTATTATGGCTTATTACAACTATATAAACAGTAAAAGTAGTAAAGTTCTCCTTACCTGCTTTTCTGCAGATTTCTGTGCAGTACAGTCATTAAAAAAAAAACCTTTATTAAAAATGTAAAATGAATTAAAATGAACGAAACAAATGTCTCAGATAACCAAGTTGTATGTGATTCCCCTGATGTACTCCAACAGTGGCATCTGCTCCCACTTGCTCATTACAATCTTGATTTTTTCCTCGCAAAGTGCATAGCACTTCTTTGGGGGAGATTTAGGCAGACCACACTTCATTTTCTCAATGGGGGTCTCTGTGTTGATCTGCTACTTGCGTAGCTCTGAAATGAATCTATGCAATCCAACATGTGAACCTTTGATCAGAGCCACAAGTCTACGGTGCCATCCCTCGATGCTTTTCTATGTCCTTAGTAAGCCTTATCCAAGCTGTTTGCTAACTGACCAAAATGAAGGTGGGAAAGTTGGCGGGCATCGAACAGCAGTTTTGTTCCTCAACTGCCTTTTTATGCACCCCAAAATGTAATTTTCTTTGAACCACTGAACTAGAGGAGCGTTTATCTCTGTCATCACTGTCTTCAGCTCCTTGAAAACATTTTTAATGTCATTGGATGTCAAGCAAGACAATGCTATCAAGTGTCTCATCAGCAAGCTAAACTCAGCATCCTGGCCATACAGTATTGCAAGCCCTAAGTTCTGTATTTTTCTCCACACTTTTTGCCCAAAATGGAATAGGCATCCCTTGTTAGTTGAGTCAGGGAATTCAGACTTGCATGCATTCACTGCTGCTTACTCAAAGTCAGTTATAGTCAAAGGTGGAGATAAATTAATGTTGTCCTCTTCTACAAAATCCTGCATGTCTTGAAAAAGACATAGGTAGTACTCTAGCGACTTAGAGGACATGACAGCATATAACAGTGGCAGAATTCTTGAATTCTCTGTTGTACCAACTGATGCGTGAATGGAGTAAAGCTGAAGAAACATATGTGGTACTGTTCTAAAAGTCTCATCCATCAACCAGTATGGTGCACTCTGCAAATACCTTATGTTATCTTTGGTGGTAAATATCAAAATGTTATCCTACCCACATGTGGAGTCCCTTGCAAACCAATTGTGGCCATTGACTGATTGCAACTCTTCTGGCACTACTATCTCTTCTAGGGTTCATGGCTCTGCAGGCAGGTCAAGAAGTCTTGCATGTTTTACAACCTGCTGCATCGCCTTCTTTCTTGGAAGGCTGTGCCTTACCTCCTCAGGCAGACCAGCAATCTCTGCCTGGATAATTTGAGCAGGGTGTCATGTGTGTCCACAGCTCTGCACTTCATCGCTGCCATCACACATGCAATAACAGCATCTGTAGCAGCTGGAGAGTGGTTGTGCTCCTTCTGGCTCCTAAGGTGGTGTTGACCACCTATGAGAATTGTAGAAGCCCTGCCAAGACAGTGCAATGACTTGCAGCTCTGGCAGCACCAATAGAACACATTACCCTGATTTCTTTCTTTTACCATAAGATAGCCATTAAAAAAGATCTTATCATTTCCCTTCTGCTAGGGCATGACAGGACATACTTCGGATATTGCTCAAACACTACTCCACTTCTACACTGAGCGCCTTATATCAGTCATAGATCAGTGATTGACAGCAATCACTGTACTGCTGTCAGTGATTAGCTACATCTGACAGACATTGGAATGAGTTCAGAAAGCCAGATTACAGACTTCATCCAGAAACAGGAGCGAGTGAGTGTAGCACTAACATCAAGTGAATTACACTTCTTTGCATTATTAAAAGTGCTTAAATTGGAAACAACTGAACTCGAGAACAACACAGCCCGTATTATTGTTAATACAACCTTTACCGACAGACAGTGGGATGAGCGTGGAGCTACATATGTTAATATATGGTTGGGAACATGAAATATGGCAAATATAATAGTTGGGAAGAGCGGAAATCGGGAATGAGGGCTCAGGTTAATGATCTTCGGGAAGATAGTCACCGGGAATAAGTACCTAATTCATCAGTGGAAGAGCAAGGAGCAAAGGGATGAAGGAAGGGGGGAACAGAAGACACAGGGGAGGAAGGATCATGGGTTGTAATAACTGTAGAGTGGCCTTATTAATGGACACCCTGTGGAGGATGGAAGGGTGCCCAGTCTGTCTAAGGCTGGAAAGGCTGTAGAATGAAGTATTAAGGCTAAAGGAGGAAGTGTCATGGATGATGAAGGGACAGATTAAGTCAGAAAGAGAAGGGAATGTGGAAAGTACAAAATGCAACCAGGAAAAGAAAAAGGATGGGAGGGAAGGGTGGGTGGTCAGGACAGGAATGCAAGGGGGGGTGGCACAAGTACATGAGAAAAGGGCGAAAGGAGAATAGGAGCAGGAATACAGGTAGTAAGTAACACAGCAGGCTCAAATGGGAGTGGACCTCTGACAAAGTAGTCAAAAGGAGGTAATGAGGATGGGGAGGTGCAGTCCATTGGAGCAAAGAATAGGTTTGCTGGGGGTGGTGGAGAAATAGGTGCGACAAATGAAGTGGGGCAGGAGGGGTTGAGTACAGGAGAGATCACGGGGGGGGAGAAACTGTGACAGTAGGAGGGAACAATGTGCAGGAGAATGAAAGAGAGAAGAAGGATAGAAGGGAGGAAGGGAGAAATGAGGAGGAAAACAAGGGAGGTGTCTTAGTGTTAGGAAACTCGATACTAAGAGGGGTCAGGTGGGGCAGCAAAGGGGAGAGGCACAGTATAATTTGGGTGGAAGTGATGCCAGAAATGAAAGCAGAAAGGGTGGGGCAATCAGTGCTAGGGTCTGCAATCAGGGAAAGGCAAAGGCCTCACCTAATAATACACCTGAGGATGAATGATCTAGCTGATGGGATGGTAGGGGAGGTGAAGAGGAGGTTTGAGGAACTGGGACCTCTTTGTGAGGGAGCGGGAAGATAAGTCACCTTCTCTGAGGTACTTTCTGTTCCCAGGGCAAGTATAGCAAAGGAAAAGGAGAACTCAAGAGTTTAATGAATGGCTGTGAACCTGGTGTTGGCAAAAGGAGTACGGGCTGGTAGAAGGGTGGGTGGACCTGGGAGAACAGCAGTCTATACGCAAAAGATAGACTGCACCTAAATGAGGAAGGAAAAAATGTATGAAAGGAAAGGAAAGGGTAGCACATTGAGGAACATTTAAACTGGGGGGGTAGCAAGATGGATAGAGGTGTTCAGAGGCCTAGAGAAGTGAAACCAAATGGGTTTACCCCCCATAATAGCAAGGTAAGGAGAAAGGCAAATACTAAGGGAGTGGACATAACGGGAGGGGGCAGGGGGAGGTTAGAGACAGGTAAAATTAAATGCTAGAAGTCTGGAGAATAAGGGGATGGAACTACAGGATCCCATGGTGGAGGGGGGAGTGGAATTGATGATTATAATCGAGACATGGGCTACCCAAAATAAGGACTGGGACCTGGCAGTTCCAGGGTACATATTACACCAAAAGGATAGGAAGAAGGGAATGGGGGGGGGGTGGCGCTGTACATAAAGGAAAGATTAAAACATGTAAAGGAAGACGGGAGAGGAAGAAGATACAGAGGCTCTCCAGGTTCAACTCTAGGATCCCAAAAATAGGTCACTAAAGTTGGGGGTTGTGTACAGGCCACCCTCCCAATCTGAAGAGAAGGACAGGGCACTGGCAGAGCAGATTAGGAGGAACTGTGGGAAGGAGGGTCATGATAGGGGATTTCAACCTTCCAGGGGTGGAGTGGGAAACACCTACCACAAAGTACAGAAGGGAGCAGGTAATGCTGGATGCCTTCAAGGATAACTTTCTGGTATAGTTGGTCAGTAAACAAACTAGGGAAGGAAACGCTCTTGACCTTGTACTAATGAACGGGGAATGGATGAGGGATGTGAGGGTTGAAGAACCATTGGGGGGGGAGTGACCACCGGCAGTATGGTTCCAGTTATAGATGGCTAAAGAGAGGGGCATCTGGCACAAATGTACTGGCTTTCAGGAACACCAACTTTAAGAGGATGGGGGAAGTGGTACAGGAGTTCCTGGACAAAATTCAACCAAATATGGACACACATCAAAAGTGGGAACTGATAAAACTGGGGGTTAGTGGAGGCAACATAAACCTGCTGCAGGGCCCAGACTAAAAGGGCTAGGGAAAAGAATCCCAGCTGGTTAAGCAAAGGGGCATTAGGTGAGGAGGAAAAGGACAGCATGTAGGAGATACATAAAATTGGGGAGACAGGAGGATAGGGAGATGTATCTAAAAGAAGCAAAGGAAGTAACCAGGGATGTAAGGGCAGCCAAGACGACAAGGCAACTCAGGCTGGTGCAATGCAAAAAAAAGCAGAGAAAGAGTTCTTTAGGTACATCAGGGAGAAAAGAAGCTGTAAGGATAACATTGTAAAAATTAAGAAGGAGTGGGGATGGATGGAAGGAAGGGTGAAAAGGCAGAAGTGCTTAACGACTACTTCTGCTCAGTCTTTATGAAGGAGAAGTGGGGGAGCAATACACATAGTAGGAGAGAGTATAGAATCAGATGAGGGGGTGATGGACAGAGAAATCACAGTGGGGAGGGTGCTGGAGGGGTTAAGGTCATTGAGGGTAGGCAAGGCACAGGGAACAGGGGCCATGCGGTGGATGTCCTGTACCTAGACTTCAGTAAGGCCTTCGATTCAGTACCACATGGGAGACTTGGAAGTAAACTATGGGGCACAGGGGTGGGAGAAAAACTGGTGGGGTTGGTGGAGAACTAGCTACAGGATAAACAGCAGAGGATGGTGGTAGGAGGGGAATTCTCATCCCCTAAGCCTGTGACAAGTGGTGTTCCACAGGGGTCAGTGTTGGAGCCAGTGCTGTTTGGCATATTTATTGCAGACATCACGGAGGGCATCAGTAGCAAGATCAGACTATTTGCAGGTGACACCAAGATGGGGGCAGTGGTGGACAACCAAGGGTGGTGGTGGGAGCTACAGGAGGATCTGGAAAGGCTTGAGGCATTGTCTGTCAACTGGCAAATTGGGTTCAATGCAAACAAATGCAAGGTGCTGCACTTCGGAACAAAGAATCCAAGGAGAAGCTACCGTCTTGGGGTTGTGCATCTAGAAGTAACAGAAGAGGAGAAGGATCTGCGGGTGCTTATCACAGGAGAAATGAACGATTCCATGCAATGCAGGAAGGCTGCAACAATGGCCAACAAAATGCTGGGATGCATTGCAAGGAGTATAACCTTGAGAAGAAGGGAGGTGATTCTGCCATTATACAGATCAGTGGTTAGACCCCACCTAGAGTACAGCATGCAGCACTGGCACCCCTACCTACAGAAGGACATAAGGCTGTTTGAGGTGGTGTAATGTAAGGCAAAAAAATGACCCAGGGTCTGGAGAATTGCCATATGAAGTCAGACTGAGGGAGTTAAACATGTACTCACTGGAAGAAAGGGGGACAGGGGATATGAATGAGACCTTCAAATATATAAAGGGGATAATTAGGACAGACACAGAGGGCCTATTCAGGAGGAGGGTGGAGAGAGAGACACTAGGGACCATGACATGAGATTGGAGGGGGGCAGATTTAGGAGGGAGGGAGGTGAAAAGGCATTTCTTTATGGAAAGGGTGGGGGCAGAGTGGAATGCACTATCAGCAGAGGTGGTGGCATGTAACACAGTAGAATGCTTCAAGAAGGGGTGGGACATGACAAAGGGGAGGGTAATGGAGGAAAGGGGAGTGGCAGCTGCTGAATAGGTGAGCTAGTTGCAAACTCGAGCTGACTCGATAGACCGGATGGCCTGTTTCTGCTGGCAATTTTTGTATGTTCGTATTACAATGGATTTACTGTAATTTAAAAGATATTATATCCCTGAAAGATTAATTTAAAATTTCTTGCCAATTTTCATCTGAAAAGGATGTTTTTAATGATATGATCCTCAATAGTCTTTTCAAAATGCTTGCTGAATGGGAGCACAACTACTGCTTCCCTTTCTCTTTTAAGCAGTCACATTTTATTTCCAGTTGCAGATATTCCAGCAACCAATGGTAAGGTTACAGAACCCCTGGCAAACAGTGACCATGCAATGATAATCTTTATAACTGAAAAACAAGAATCAGGGAATAACTGAAATATTAAATATAGCAAAGCTGATGCACAATCTATTAACGAGGAGATGGGTAAATATAATTAAAATTTTACTTTCTGAAATTATACTATAGAGGGTGTGTGGTGTATGTTTAAAACAATAACATAAGAAATTTGCAGTAACCTCAACAATCAAACTATACAATAAAAAAGGTTACCAAAATGGCCAAACAAAAAGATATTGAGGGCAATTAAGAGTGAAATACTGTAAAGGAGTATTAAATGTACAGTTTTCCATTTGTAAATTCAAACGAAAATTATGACAAGTGTAAAAATAAATTTAAAATATGTGGAAACCAAATAAAAAGGGCAAAATGTCAGCTGGAATTGAAGATGGTCAAACCAAAAACACAAAGAAAAGTAATTATAAGGAATGTTATGATTGCATACATTCAGTGGGGAAAAATCTAATAGTACTGTAGGTCCCCTTCAAACCAACAACAAAACAGTGAGTATCCCAGAAGAAATGGTTGACATTTTTAATAGCTATTTCTGTTCAGTGTTTTAAAACAATCTATGCTCTCCAATAAGAATTAATCTATTACCTAGCAAAGTAAATATAAGGATCACAAAAGTAAAGGTTAAGGAAACAAGCATTTGTCAATGCCGAATGTTTGCTTGCTGGCATTGGCATTGGTAGTGTAGGAGTTAGAAAGCTGCATAATAGGAATGACAGTGAAGTACTGAATTGAAGCCAACCCCACCACCACCCTGCAGAGATCAAGAGGCATTAGGGTGTGCCTTTGGGGCATCAGGCATATTGGCCAGGCCATTTCACCACACCCTACCATGCAGACACCGACAAGTGTCACGGTGTGCCTTGGGGTCTTTGGGCCTTATGCTCACCCCATTCCATAAGGAAATATGGTTAGACAGGTGCAGTATAGGAGAATGGGGTGAACTTTCGGGCTGAAGAATCTAAGGCACACCTCGATGCCTGTCACTGGCTGCAGGGTGAGGGGGGTGGAATGGTATGAGCATTACAGGCGACAATCCCAAGTCACACCCCGATGTCTGTCAGTCTCTACAGGATGGGGCGTTATGGTTGGAAACCCTAACACTCCAGGCATTCATTGGTATTTTCACTCCAATTTTTCAACATGTTTTTTTTCTGACCCCCACCTCATGAACAGTGGCAATATCAGTTTGTTAGCCGAGAGCTGATTTTGCACAGTGACCACCCATTTGGCACCACAGGTGCGAAAACACTTTTTGAACAGGATGTGAAAAATTACGGCTGTACTGTTCATGAGGAGGTGTAAAAATGGCAATGTTGAAAATGTGGCGTGAAAATATAAAAAAAAACTGGTGAAGTCATGAGCGTGCATGGAAACTGTAATTAGTTTGGGGACTGCTTACAGCAGATTGTCAACACAGGCATTTTGGGACCTCCGCTCATGAACAGTGGCACTGTGATTTTGGTAATCTGTCCCAAACACTGATTTCCCACAGCAACCATGCATTTCTGCGCCGGAAGTGTGAAAACACATTTCGGCCAGGGTGTGAAAAATGACAGCTGTACTGTTCATAAGGAGGTGTGGAAAAAATGCCACTGTAGAAAATCTGGACTGAAAATACTACAAATTCGTGAAGTTGCGTGGGTGTGTGGAAACTGCGCAACAGACTCTCGCAACACAGTAATTTTATGGAATTTCACAAGGGAACAGATATATTTATAGGGAACAGGTGATGAGGGGCGGGGTGCAGCCACTGCACCACATTAATGGTAGGGTTTTGGCAGAGTTAAACAGCACTGGGATGGTACTGTTCAGCCGTGCCAAAACTGTTGAATATACTACTGCTCTCATTTGTATAGGCACAGCAGTATATTCTGCACAGTCATGCTGCTGTGTTAGCACAGTGCACTGGGGCCCTCTGAATGTGGCTCCTGCCCTGACCATTGGTGCTATTCACAGGTAGCGTGGCACTATGACAGTTAGTGCTACATTGCCATTTGAATATGAAGGCCTCTGGTTTTTGTTCCTCAAAAAAATAGAATTTTTTTTTTTTTGCTGGCTACGAAACATATCCCTATATATGTTATTTAACTCTGGCCTGGTTTGTATTCGTACGAGTGTATATTGTGATTTCATATAGTGTAACCTGTTATCTGATTGTTTCTGTTTTGTACCCTCCCGGGTTGTGCCTGAAAATAGTCATTGCTATGGCTGGCACACCTACCAGTCATCAAAAACTAAATTAAATAAATAAATAAAATATTATATAGAACAACGCATGGCTAGGAGTGTTACCTGACAATTTTGTATGTTGTGGTTCTAAAAACGTTTTGTAAACTTCTCAAGCTTTGCTTGTGAGGTTTACCTGCATCCTTAGAACTCACTGATTCAAATTATGGCTGGAATACACACTTGACCATGCAATATCCTCTATGTACAACATAAGAAATGTGATTAAAATTCATCCAATGGGCCAGTGTTGAGCTTGCACAGTACCTTTAATTGCCAAAACCAGTAATTATAAAACAAAATGCTAGGTACTAGAATTGCTTGTTTAATTTTACACACTCTCAGTGTGTGTGCCTTACCACTCATACTTTGCTCTTGTGGTTTATTGAGCAACACAGACCTCAGATGTGTAAAGAAAAGCAAACAAACAAAAAAAAAATAAACTGGTAATACCCTACTGCCCTTATATTATTCTCTTCATAATCACCTCAACATGCTCTGTACCAGCCTTAAGCAAAGAGTCTAGCATTTTTTTTTCAACATTAAGTGTATTTATTTACTTTTTTTACAATTTTTGGCCAGGAAAGACACACTAAACCAAAGTACGTTTCTAGGTATATCCTGGGAGCATAGGAAAGTTAAATGACATGCTTATGGTCACTCAGTATGCAAGTGGTGATTTCAGTAGTCTCTTGTCATGTATCGTTTGTTTTATTCAGTGGATTGTGTGAATGTGTTAAGTGTGCAGTCTCTTCTGTTCCTGTTGGTGCCTCATGGGGACTCTTGCAAACCAGATGCTGCACCATCCAGGCATACCTCTCAGCTGTCACACATTACCACCTATGTTACTCATTTTACTTCCCAAAAAACATCTGTTACAGGCCGAAACAGCATATTCCACATTGCCCATTCAGACTTTAAAACATAAAGTAATAATAGGTGGTGATCAGTTATCGGGAAATATTAAAAGCATTAAGAGCACTCTCATGGGGTTTTGAGCCTGCAGTGTCCATCTTTGATGCTATGCCACACATTTTAACCATACGTAGTGTCACATATTTGGCCATTGACAACATGAGGGGTATGCATCCAGGTGTAAACAAAAAAATTACATAAATCTACAAGCAGGATGAAAAGGCCCAAGTTTTCTATCACAAATGAAGATGGTGGGGTGGGTTGGGGCCCTGTACCAGCGCCCGAGTCTCTCTGAGTGCATCCTGACCCAATGTGCTCATCCGGGCTGGCACCTCATTTTATGCATGGATGGCAGTGGCAGCTGTCAAAGCTTGCCTATCCGTGGTAACTTTGTGCTCCCCTAGTCATGTCTGTGGAGGTGAGGGGTAATTGTCTCTCTAGTTCAGTTGCTGTCGTCTGGCTACCTGCCCAAGTCAGAGTCGGCTCTGTCTCCGGGTTACTACCATTTACCTACTGGAGTCTCCCGACTGCCCTCCTGCCGTGTCTCGGAGGCAGAGAGCTCTGTTATTTGACTAGAGTGTTTTGAATGGAAAGATGGCGATGTTCTGCGCTCAGCCACACCGCATTGGAGCTCCTCATCCTCCTGCAGCTCGCTTCCTCCTGCTTCGGCTCCTAGTGCTATTGTTACCGGCTCTGTCAGTCCCATTGCTGCTGGCCCCGGGGGCATTGGGCTACGCCTACAGCTTCCCCCATCAGTACACGTAAGTACCCCCGTCCAGCAGCGGGGCAAGAGAGGCAAGTCGGGGGGGAAGGAGGGTTGCATCCTGTGATTTTTGATAATAAGGTACATTGTCAGGTGTGTTGTGATGATTCAACAGGAGCAGTGGGGCTGGGATGTCAATTTGAGGAGCTGGGGGACACTTTTCTGGAAGGTTTTTGTTTGGGGAGGGGTATATTTTTTATTCTGTAGATCTGGGCTGATAGTTCCAGTCCACGGAAGGGGCGGGCTGTATGTGTCCCAGAAATCTTGTTGCCTTGCATTTCTGTGGCAAAACTGTTCTCTGAACTTGGTGACAATTTAGGTACAACATTGTGTGTTCGGCACACTGCATTCAAAACAGTGTTTGTATTTGTGATGGATCCCATCCCATGAAGCACTGTTAGACCTCGGTGGAGCTCCTTTGGCACACCTGACTACTACAGAGTTCAGAACAGGAATAGGAATTGTATTACTAACTCTTGGTCCTGTGCCAGTAACAAAAGAAACAAACCTGAAATGTTAAAAAAGTAAACAAATAATGTACAGACGAAGACAAATACCAAGCGCGGCCCATACATAGCTTTAATATTGGAAGCACACTTAAAGACGTGGCTGTGTATTTATAACAGTATCGGCTAGAGATGGTAACTGTTGTCATTTACAGTTACATACATAGTACGAATTACAGAGAGGGAGCGCGATCTGTTGATAGCTTGACAGCCGAGAGGTTGCAATTGCTTTCATTGCCAGTTTGCCACAGAATGTATCTCAGATCAACCTCAGTGACAGTGAAGAGAGCAATTTGGGTTCATGCCAAAGTCAGGGTTCCTACTATTGCTGTGGGGATTAGGTAGGCAGCAGTCCTGGTTCGTAAGTGTCGTCAAAAGTGCAGGTCGCTAAATAGTCCGTGTGGTGTGTGTGTGTGGGGGGGTGTGTGTGTGTAAGTTCTCAGTCTTGGTTTGCTGAAGGGAACACCTGCTGCAAGAGATGGAATTATTTAATGGGACCAGTCTCCCACCCCCGTCCAACTGCTGCAGCCCTCTTCCACCAGTTTAGATCTTTTTCCTTCCAGGTTTTTCTCCTGCCCTGATCATGAGTCTCTCAGCATTTACACGATATCCCGCTTAGTAGTGGTAAAACATTTTTATTTATACAAGCAGATGTAAAAAAAAAATTAAAGGCAATGTCACCATTAGGGCTATGTAGGCCCTGTTTACATGGTGATCCTGTGTTCTTAGCATTTACACGTACAAATATAATAAAAGAGAATTACATTTCGTAATACCATACAACAATACATAGGACATGTTCAAAAGGGATGAATTTTCTCTCTAAGTCACTTTAGGTTTGAATGAACTTTGAAAGGGTCAGGAATAATCCGTTGACATTAAAAATAAATACATAAATAGCGGGCAATAGGCGGTGTTTATTTTTAATTTATGTATTCTTAGTTAGAAGTGTATGTGTGAGTGTGTGTGGGGGGGGGGCAGAAGCCCCATTTGACAGATGCAAACCCTGAGGTTACAATATAGCAGCCATATACAGTTACATGGGAGGAACTCACAAAGGCACAAACTGGGTTTTCTCAAGCTCAGGAGATTAAACCCCATTAAACAATGGGAAATACCCTAATATCTCAATGTATTTGGAGTGCCCCTCCCTCAAATGGTTGGACTGCCATTTATTCTCTGCTGTATATTTGAATGTAAATCCATAACAAGAGCTGTCTTTTAATTAATAGTGCCAACTTTTTTTCTGCCAGCAACTTTTACAGATTTAGTGAACCAGTTTCCCTTGTATAGCCTCATTATGAGATATAACTGTCTGTCTGTCTATCCATCATCCTGCTTCTTCCAGTATTTCCCTATGACAAATGTGGAAACGATAAACCAGATATTTTGACAGCTTCAGTGATTCAGTACATTGGGCCACTGCCGTCTGTCTATCTGTATTATTTATTGGTCCAGCTCTTGCCTTCAGAGAGAGAGGGTGGGACAGACGCAGAAAGGGGTATCGGAACACTGGGGGGAGGGGTGTCTCGGTTCCCAACAGGGGATCTAAAGTTCGAGCAGGCTCGATAGTCCATAAAGCCTAACTAATCTGCTGGCACTTAGTATGTTAGAACCTCATGGTAAAAACTTTTGGTGATGACGGGTCTGCAGCCATCCCTTTTCAGATGTCCTTGGATGACATCAATGGCAACAATGTTCCCAAAACCAAGGAGCAGGGGAAAAAGGATACAGTATTTGGGGGTGAGGGAGGGGGCTGCATAGTGTCAAGTGTCAGTGGCTCAGCAGGTAGCACACTCACCTCTGAGGCCCGGAGATCAGAAGCCTGTGGGTTCTATCCCCACACCAGGCACTTGGGTTAATATCACAATACTGACACTGTAGTGCAGCATGAGAGGGGTGCTGCATTCCTGAGGTGCCATCTTTGGGATGAGATGTTAAACCAAGGTCCCATCTGCCCCTTCTGGTGGTAGTTCGGGTGGATATTAAAGATCCCATGGCACTTCTCGAAAAAGAACAGGGAACCCTGGTGCCCTGGCTAAATTTCTCCTCATTCACTAAAAATATACCACCAACAGCTTAATCTGGTTCAAGGTCAGTTGACATTCATCTGTATCCCCGTCCCTGTCGCCTGGTCGTGTCTGAAAGTAGAATTTGTCTAGTGCACTTACCAGGTCAACAAAAAATAAAAGTGTTCCAGTTTGGTGACAACTGGTGGTTTCTGGATAGGTCATTTATTATTGAAGTCAAGATGTATTATTGTGTGTGTGTGTGTGGGGGGGTCTGTTTCTGCTTGACTCCGGAGGGGAGAATGTATGTACTGTATATATGTGGTTATGCATGAGTACTCATACATCATACCGATGGCCGGACCTATTCTCAGCTTAGTTACTTTACATCAGTAGAGTACAGGAGCATTCGCTGCAGGCCTGGTGATTACTGCTGGGCATCTGTGGATCAACAGGCAGCAGGATAGTAACCTCACGTCCCCTTCTGTGTCCACTCCATCTATTTGCTCCCAGCTGTTTTCATTGTTAGAGTGCCTTATACATTTGCTCTGGGTAGTTTTTATCCTGTGTCTCCTTTTCCTAATGTTTTTCCTCGCTGTGCCCCAAGTGCTGCAACTAACATTATTGGAGACCAATGCTCTGGTTGAAAGGGCGGGGCAGGGTAATTGCAATGGGGTAAAAAAATACACATATGGTTTCGAGAAAAAAATGGCTGTAATTTAGTTAAAACCTGATCTTTATTTCACACATTGGTGCTTGAGCAACTGGCTAAGAGTTTAATTTTTCTTACTGAAGCAATTCGATTTAAATGGAAATGAGAGAGAAAACAGACTTGTTTGTTGGAGGCATTGACATATATCTGCCACATTCAGTTTTTAATGTTATGCTTTTCATTTTTGGGAGGGGGGTGCTTGTGTAATCTCGGCAATGATTATGGCCTTTCTCAATATCTGTCTGGGGCAGGGATTTATTAAGGAGTGGGCGCAGCATCCATGGGCTGCACTGCTAAGCTGTTCGCCCGAAAGACAGTCTGGGGGTGCTCTCAGTTCCCTGCAGCCCGAGAAAGAGTGGGACCATTGCATATGGATCTGTTCTCTGCAAATGCGTATTGGAACCCAACATTGTCTTTGAAAGGGTAATTGAAGAGCTTTGAGCAGTATTTTTCACGCACTAGGAAGTTCATACTGTTAAGATGTATCATAGTGTAAAGTACTGTATATAGAGATTTGCAGTTTATCCCACCCAGGGGTATCTAGCAGCTGCCAAAATTATGTCATTCTTCACTGACCCTCGGACTGACCCTCAGACTTACGATAGTATTCATTTCGTAAATTGATATTGCACACGTTTTATATATAAGGAGACATCCTCACGGTCACGACTGTTTCGTCAGGACAGAGACCCTAAAAGAAGATCTACGCTGGGGGGTAGGTGCAGGGGGGTTATTATTTGTGTGTGTGGGGGTGGGGGGTTGCAACATGTCAGTTCCATTGGTGAAAATCACTATCAGATTGATGCAGGTTGGTTTTAAATGCTGCTGCACTAGTGCTGTGTTAATCGAGGCCAGCTAGGAGTCCAAGGAGGAGCTGTGGCTGTTACGGCAGGTCCTGCCTGTCTCTGGTAGTGGAGCCTCCTTGATTTAATTGAGATGTGGCCAAATCATTTTAAGTCTGCTGTCCTGGTCAGATACAGAGCTGCCTGCTGGCTGCTGCTGTCATCGGTCGCTGTTGCTGCTCCACTTTCCCTTTTGTAGGGAGGTTTGTGTCTCCAGCGCTTAGAGTTAATGCCAACTTACCTCCCACAAATAATCATAATACATTGTATAGAGCTGCTTAGAGCTCATCTGCCAAACTAGAGGCTCATTTAAATAGATTACAGAATGCATCACCGACTCTTCTATTAGCAGCATCAGTAGCAACGGAAAGGGAATAGTACGAATTACAGAGAGGGGAGCACGATCTGTTGATAGCTTGACAGCTAAGAGGTTGCAATTGCTTTCATTGCCAGTTTGCCACAGAATGTATCTCAGATCAACAGGGTAACAGCGAAGACAGCAATTTGGGTTTGTGCCAAAGTCGGGGGTCCTGCTATTGCTGTGGGGATTAGCTAGGCAGCAGTCCTGGTTCGTAAGTGTCGTCAAAAGTGCAGTTTACTAAATAGTCGGTGTGGTGTGTGTGTTGGGGGGAGCGTGTAAGTTCTCAGTCTTGGCTTGCTGAAGGGAACACCTGCTGCAAGAGAGGGAATTATTTTATGGGACCAGTCTCCCACCCCCCCCCGTCCAACTGCTGCAGCCATCTTCCACCAGTTTAGATCCTTTTCCTTCCAGGTTTTTCTCCTGCCCTGATCATGAGTCTCTCAGCATTTATACAACGATATCCCCCTAGTAGTAGCAAAACGTTTTAATTTATACAAGCAGATGTAAAAAAAAAAAAAAGGCAATGTCACCATTAGGGCTATGTAGGCCCTGTTTACATGGTGATCTTGTGTTCTTAGCATTTACACGTACAAATATAATAAAAGAGAATTACATTTCGTAATACCATACGACAATACATAGGACTACGCATGTTCAAAAGGGATGAATTTTCTCTCCAAGTCATACTTAGGTTTGAATGAACTTTGAAAGGGTCAGGAACAATCCATTGACATTAAAAATAAATACATAAATAGCGGGCAATAGGCGGCATTTATTTTTAATTTATGTATTCTTAGTTAGAAGTGTATGTGTGAGTGTGTGTGTGGGGGGGGCAGAAGCCCCATCTGACAGATGCAAACCCTGAGGTTACAATATAGCAGCCATATACAGTTACATGGGAGGAACTCATAAAGGCACAAACTGGGTTTTCTCAAGCTTGGGAGATTAAACCCCATTAAACAATGGGAAATACCCTAATATCTCAATGTATTTGGAGTGCCCCTCCCTCAAATGGTTGGACTGCCATTTATTTTCTGCTGTATATTTGAATGTAAATCCATAACAAGAGCTGTCTTTTAATTAATAGTGCCAACTTTTTTCCGCCAGCAACTTTTACAGATTTAGTGACCCAGTTTCCCTTGTGTAGCCTCATTATGAGATATAACTGTCTGTCTGTCTAGCCATCATCCTGCTCCTTCCAGTATTTCCCTATGACAAATGTGGAAACGATAAACCAGATATTTTGACAGCTTCAGTGATTCAGTACATTGGACCACTGCCGTCTGTCTATCTGTATTATTTATTGGTCCAGCTCTTGCCTTCAGAGAGAGAGAGGGTGGGACAGATACAGAAAAGGGTATCGGAACACTGGGGGCGGGGGGTCTCGGTTCCCAACAGGGGATCTGAAGTTCGAGCAGGCTCGATAGTCCATAAAGCCTAACTAATCTGCTGGCACTTAGTATGTTAGAACCTCATGGTAAAAAACCTTTTGGTGATGACGGGTCTGCAGCCATCCCTTTTCAGATGTCCTTGGACAACATCAATGGCAACAATGTTCCCAAAACCAAGGAGCAGGGGGAAAAAGGATACAGTATTTGGGGGTGAGGGAGGGGGCTGCACAGTGTCAAGTGCCAGTGGCTCAGCAGGTAGCACACTCACCTCTGAGGTCCGGAGATCAGAAGGCTGTGGGTTCTATCCCCACACCAGGCACTTGGGTTAATATCACAATACTGACACTGTAGTGCAGCATGAGAGGGGTGCTGCACTCCTGAGGTGCCATCTTTGGGATGAGACATTAAACCAAGGTCCCATCTGCCCCTTCTGGTGGTAGTTTGGGTGGTTATTAAAGATCCCATGGCACTTCTCGAAAAAGAACAGGGAACCCTGGTGCCCTGGCTAAATTTCCCCTCATTCACTAAAAATATACCACCAACAGCTTAATCTGGTTCAAGGTCAGTTGGCATTCATCTGTATCCCTGTCCCCCCGGTCGTGTCTGAAAATAGACAGAATTTGTCTAGTGCACTTACCTGGTCAACAAAAAATAAAAGTGTTCCAGTTTGGTGACAACTGTTGGTTTCTGGATAGGTCATTTATTATTGAAGTCAAGGAGTATATTGTGTGTGTGTGTGTATGTGTGTGTGGGGGGGGGAGCTGGGGGGTCTGTTTCTGCTTGACTCGGAGGGGAAAATGTATGTACTTTATATATGTGGTTATGCATGAGTACTCATACACCATACTGATGGCCGGACCTATTCTCAGCTTAGTTACTTTACATCAGTAGAGTACAGGAGCATTTGCTGCAGGCCTGGTGATCACTGCTGGGCATCTGTGGATCAACAGGCAGCAGGATAGTAACCTCACATCCCCTTCTGTGTCCACTCCATCTATTTGCCCGCAGCTGTTTTCATTGTTAGAGTGCCTTATACATTTGCTCTGGGTAGTTTTTATCCTGTGTCTCCTTTTCCTAATGTTTTTCCTCGCTGTGCCCTAAGTGCTGCAACTAACATTATTGGAGACCAATGCTCTGGTTGAAAGGGCGGGGCAGGGTAATTGCAATGGGGTAAAAAATACACATATGGTTTCGAGAAAAAACGGCTGTAATTTAGTTAAAACCTGATCTTTGTTTCACACATTCTTGCTTGAGCAACTGGCTAAGGGTTTGATTTTTCTTACTGAAGCAATTCGATTTAAACAGAAATGAGAGAGAAAACAGACTTGTTTGTTGGAGGTATTGACATATATCTGCCACATTCAGTTTTTAATGTTATGTTTTTCATTTTTTGGGAAGGGGTGCTTGTGTAATCTCAGCAATGATGACAGCTTTTTTCAGTATCTGTCTGGGGCAGGGATCTGTTAAGGAGTGGGCGCAGCATCCATGGGCTGCACTGCTAAGCTGTTCGCCTGAAAGACAGACTGGGGGTGCTCTCAGTTCCCTGTAGCCCGAGGAAGAGTGGAACCATTGCATATGGATCTGTTCTCTGCAAATGCATATTGAAACCCAACATTGTCTTTGAAAGGATAATTGCAGAGCTTTGAGCAGTATTTTTCACGCACTAGGAAGTTCATACTGTTAAGATGTATCATAGTGTAAAGTACTGTAAATAGAGATTTGTGGTTCATCCCACCCAGGGGTATCTAGCAGCTGCCAAAATTATGTCACTCTTCACTGACCCTCGGACTGACCCTTGGACTTACGACAGTATTCATTTCGTAAATTAATATTGCACACGTTTTATATATAAGGAGACATCCTCACGGTCACGACCATTTCATCAGGACAGAGACCCTAAAAGAAGATCTACGATGGGGGGTATTATTTGGTGTGTGTGGGGTGGGGGTTGCAACACGTCAGATCCTTTGGTGAAAATCACTATCAGATTGATGCAGGTTGGTTTTAAATGCTGCTGCTGCACTAGTGCTGTGTTAATCGAGGCCAGATAGGAGTCCAAGGAGGAGCTGTGGCTGTTACGGCAGGTCCTGCCTGTCTCTGGTAATGGAGCCTCCTTGATTTAATTGAGATGTGGCCAAATCATTTTAAGTCTGCTCTCCTGGTCAGATACAGAGCTGCCTGCTGGCTGCTGCTGTCATCGGTCGCTGTTGCTGCTCCACTTTCCCTTTTGTAGGGAGGTTTGTGTCTCCAGCGCTCAGAATTAATGCCAACTTACCTCCCACAAATAATCATAATACACTGTATAGAGCTGCTTAGAGCTCATCTGCCTAACTAGAGGTGCATTTAAATAGATTACAGAATGCATCACCGACTCTTCTATTAGCAGCATCAGTAGCAATGGAAAGGGAATACATGCTATCCATTTGGCTTAACTTGTACCCATTTAAGCAAGCTGGTTACAGGATTGTTGAGCTGGCAACATGGGCTCGGATCTCAGATTTAGGTCCCGCTGCCTGGTGCCCCCCCCAACACACACACACACAAACACACACACATACACACAATGCTACTGTCTATAACTGGTTGCATGCAGTGGCTTTCTGCCCTGCAGCGTAGAACCCAGCAACTGCAGCTGGAGCTGAAAATATCGATGACTTTCCGAATCAATTTCTGCATTGATCACACTGAGCTTTAAGAAAGATCTGATAGGTGTGTTGTCTTGTAAAGCCTATCTTAAAAGAGATGCTGCTCAGGAAGGTGCAGGGGAAAGCTTGTCAGTCAAGACTGGGGTGGGGGTGAGGCAGCTAATCTACAGTGCGCTTGTCCGATCCCTGGGGTAAAAGTACAAGTCTTGGCGTTCACAATAATGACCATTTGAAGCTGTGGAGGACCTCTGTTTTGTATCAAGATAATTCAGTTGTCACTTCTTAGCGGAATTACATTCGTGTTCCTTATAGTTCTGTGTTATCATACCAATTAAAGAACAAGGTTATCCACGTCTGAGCTTTAATTTGTTAATTCTTTATAATAACTGGCCATCATTTTTGTTCGTTATAGCAAGTTTTATTTGCCTTAATCATGCCTCTCAGCCTGTTGCCTCATAATCAGGGACAAGGCTTAAAAATCAGGGACAGTGATGTGTGTGTGAAGCGCGCATGAGCAGGCGATATCTTATCGCTGCTCACTGAAGCGTAGCTCCCCTTTCAACTGTACTCCACTGCATTTTGGACTGCGTCATAGACAGCTCCAGCAGGCATTGGAGAACTGCGGCCGTGCCTGCAAACACACTGACTGAATTGGAAGAGGGCTGCCACACCTCCGAAAACTCCGATAATGGCACTACGTTTCTTGCACATACGTGCAAGCAAACATAAAAATGAGGCTAACAGATAGGTCTCAAAAGGTTGCAATGAATGGATTTCTTTCATTGGAGGGGCCAGTTACTAGTGTGGTTCCATAGTTTGGTATTGAGCCCAATGTCTTTTGACACCTCAGATGGGTAACCTGGATGAAGGCCTAGAAACTTGGTGCATCAAACAGGCAGATGATACCAAGCTTGGTGACAGCTGCAGAGATAAGACTCTGATATTCCGAATAGAAATATATATTGAGATGGTATAGGAGCATGTGCATTGAAGTGGGTAATGACCTTCAACATGGATAAATGTGCTGTCATACACTTTGGCCCCAGAACTTGCCATGGTAATTCTACACCGCAAAGGAGTATGTTAAAAACCTCCACTGCAAAAAATGACCTATACATTGCTGTAAATTATAAATTTGAATGTAATGACCAGTACAGTGACGGTACAGCTATAGCCAATAAAATGTTCTGGGTAATTAAGAAAAACTTAAAGAGCAGAAGCCCACCAGTCATCAGCCCATTATATAGAGCATATGTTCATCCTCTTCTGAACTATGCAGCACAGTTTTGGGCACTGTATTAGAGGGTGAGATAGTCTGCTTGAAAAAAATCAAAAACAGGTTATTAAATCTAGTTCTATCCATAAGGAAAACACATGTAGTGGAAGACTAGAAAAGTTAAATTTGATGCAGTTAGAGAGGAGACATCTGAGAGATGATATGTTGCACCTTTTTGATATTATAAATGATCCTCAGCTCATGGTAGAATTAGGCTTAGACTTCAAGCCTGGCAATCTTGGAACACAGCTGCATCCATTTCAACTTCAAAGGAAGCCATCTAAGAGTGAAAGGAGAAGATATTTCTTCACTCAAAGAATGGTGGGATCTGGAATGATTTACTGCTTGAACTGGTTATAAGTAAAAATAAGGAGAGCTTCTGAACACTCTAGATAGGTATATGGCTGTTGAACCATTAATGAAATACTGCCACTGAATGGTCGGAGAGGAGTTAACATGGGCATTCCAACTTTCATCTACTCTAAAGTCCATAGTATGATCCACAGTATGAGCTGTAGATGATATCCATTTTATTACAGCATTTTAGCAGCTGCTGTGTTTCTTTCTAGCCTGAAGTGTTATCCCACTATACCAACATACCTACATATATACTGTATTCCAGCAATAACATGATGAGGTGTGGGTTATGGCCTGATAAAAGCACGTCCCTAGGTGCGTTACAAGTGCAGAGTGCCTTTAGCACCTGGGAAGTGCTCTTAACAGGCCATAACCCACACCTCAGAGTGTGTTATCGTGATTATAAAATGGTCCCCAAGTAATTATGGGTTTAAAAAAAAAGAACAAAAAAAAAATTCAAAAGTATAAAGAAGCAAGCTTCAGAAGCTGAAATACTAAAAAAATAATCCCACTTTTAAACTAGTTTCAAAACTGTATCATTGGCATAGACAGTCCCTATGTCTTGCTTAGTTATCTTATCTCTGCCCATCAGTCCTGTTTTTAGTATGATTAGATCCCCCTCCCTCATTGACTTTTGTAGAGTCTTTCACATCTAGAAATTCTGAGACGGCCGTTTGCTTAAGACTGTCTGATTTCTTTCATGGACGGTGAGCGTGTTTGCTATGTTCTTGCATCTTAGTCCCCACATCCACACACACACGCAGTGATAAAGACTGCCACAAATAAAGCTTTGTTCATGGTTTTCTATATAGTTTTTTTAAAGGAGAAAAAAAAATGATACTGATCTCAGTAAGTGCATGCTCCTTGCCAGCAACGTGTCCCTTACCGGCAACCATAGAGAGCGGTTTTCTGTTTTGCGCTTTTGAAATTGGAGCAGTACTGCCAGTATAAGCACAAGAATTTTGTAGCATCAGTATGAGGAAAACAGGATTAGGGAGGGCTACAGACCAACAGATCTAGGTGGAGTACTAATGATAGGATAGTAAACCAACAGGGAGTTTGTACTGTTCACAATATGACTAGTGGGACCAAGATGTGTGAAATTCCAATCGAGCAAATGGGCAGCATCCAGAATACAATGTCAGGTACAAAAGAATTCATGCAGGACTGGATTATTTCTAGAATTTGCTGTGGAATGGGGGGGTGTATTGAAAATGGTGACTTTTGTCTCAGTGTTAGGGCTTTGCCAGTCAAGCTCTTTCAGTTCCCTGTACACTACATATGGAGCTGCAGTGACAGAGCTGTTAGAGGCATTGATTTTACTATGTGCTGCGTTTTGGTTGGGGCAAGTAGTACCAGTTGTAACTTTATGTCCTGATAAGGACACGGCTGGAAAGGTGTTTCAGCCAATCAGGTCTGAGGAAATATTTTACCCATTATATAATTTAAATGAACACTGATTTGTGTCCTGAGCATCCTCTGGATATCCAGTATTCCCATAGTATCTGTTGCTGCCTCCATTTATGTTGACTGTGAAAGATTTAACGCCACCCACCTCAAGCACTGCCGAGAGCTTGGACACAAACTGGAAGCCTGAACAGTGAAGCGATCACAACTCACACTGTCTTTTGTTGGGTCCTCATCTTGTACTGCAAGATAATAGTACCAATTGAAGACCTGTTAATCACACCAGGTCATGTGAAACACCAAGGGATGTTAGCAGGAGAGCTACAGTCTACTAAAGTAGTACATTTTTATTTATCTTTTTGTTTTTGATACCAGGTAAGATACACTAGACATATGTATGCCAATTTGCAGACATGACCTAAGAAAATTGCAGACTTGAATCATCAAATGCAACAGCAGTAATCACGCTAGAAAAACTCATCATCCAGAAGGGGATCACATGAGGATAGCAACTGAATATGAGTGACAGTCAAAAGGGTGACTCGTATCACAGCGTTATCCTCATGGGCTACCCTGCAAAGGTAGCGAGTGTATGCGAAGATGACTATAGGAAAAGGCACCCCGTAAGGGGAGATTAGCGAGGTGAAAGGGAGGAATAGGAATTAGGGTTTCTGAGGGGGTAGTGTGCCTGCTGCAGCTGTGCTAGCTGTGTGGTGTGGTGGTGAGGGTGGCTAGCTCTGGTGCAGCATGTACTGGGTTCGGGGCTGGAGATCAGGGGAAAATATGTTGCTGCTGGCTGCTGCTGCTGTCTGGAGTGTCACCCCTTCCCGACATGCAACCCCTGGAGTTAGTAATCCTTAAGCGGGGGTTGCAGGGGGCAAAGTTCCCCATGGTTGGGCAGGGGGCACAGCCCCCCCACATAAAAACTTGGTCTAGTTGCTAGATATTTGGTTGCTTGCATGTGTATATCATTGATCTGCTCTTTCAGCGATATACACTTACCGTAATAACGATCACTGTTTTGTGATCGCTATTATGACATGGAACCGCAGGAAGTCACAAGTAATCAGCACTGTAAAAGGAAAACAGTAATGTAAAACAATAGTCAGCAGTAGGTGCAAACATAAGTACTTACAATACACAGTAAGGCGACTAAAGAAAATGACATCATAGTTATAAGTGGCATTGACATCATCGGTAAGTATAATACACAGTGTAAGTAAAAATGAACAGTTAAATATCAGAGAAAAGCAACTTAAAATGATTGCTATTGACATAAAAGTATGGAAAATAGCTTGTTTAGATCTGTACAGGTAATGACAGGGTAAAAAGTGAGCAGTACTCATCAAGAGATTTAAGGGAATAAAAAGTGGCCGGCCTGCTGGCGCAGCGGTTGGATTTCCACTTGTGACACCAGCGACCCAGGTTCGGGAGGGGACTCGGAGCACTGGAGGGCTGGCTGGGGGAGAGTGGCTTAAGCATCCCACGACAGCTCGCCCTCTTGAGAGGGGGACCAATGCCCACAACTTGTCTGACCCAAGTGGAGGCTCGGCAAGATAGCCCTTCAGGATGGGCGGCCAAGATCACGCTGTGGTCGTCGGCACATGCACCTTAATGTCATGGTCTACACAGTGTGTAGGGGAGGAAAAATGGAGGATAACACCTGCCAGGACTGGGAAGATGGGCTGCCTGAAGCATGCCTCTGATGTGCCCCCACTCACCCTGCCACCTTCGGACCAACAAAACAGTGAGTAGCTCGGGGTGTTGGGGCTGCACCTCTGAGGCTCCATGGGGGACACAGAGGTGGACATGGGTAGAGCGGGAGGCAGGAGGATGACTCCTTAGTAGCCCCGAAGGATCGAGGCTGGCAGGACGAGGGGGAATAAATTGCAATTTCAAAAATAAAAAAGGGTGCAGTGCTAGGTCAAGCTAGCCAGGTCAAAATGAGTTAAAGTTCAAGGGAGACAAATAAAATCAGCAGAGGCAAGTCTCCTCACATGGATACAGTACTCTGCCTGGAAATTACTTAAACTGTGGACTTATTTTAACAATAAGTTCCAGCTATCTAAGCTACTGATCCACCGTACTGTTTCTCACAATCTCAGGAAGGGAATCTGTTCCTCTGGTTCCTGTTGGAAATCTGTTCTCCGTGTTCCTGTTGTTTTGCTTGAGCATTTTGATGAATGGCAATTGTGAATACACATGTGAAGCTATTAATAATGTAAGCACCTTTCTGTTTTTTTGGTTGATGGTTTTATTTGTTTTCTGTGCTTCTCTAATGCAGTTTACCCTGGTTGCTTGTAGGGTTTAGCTGTCCCAGTTATTGAGCTCAGCCCTGAACCACAGTTTTGCAGCTGCTACCTGTTGTTTGTCTAGGTCAAACTAGGCCTAGTTTCCTAGCTCTATGGGGGAAGGAGTGTGGACTTGGCAGGCACACTGAGTCCTTTGGTTCCTTGCCAAAGACTGGGAGCTGGATTTACAGAGCTCCTTGACAACCGTGAATAGCCGTGAAAACCCAACTCAAGGGGTTGCCACTCAGGAGCTGCAGTTTCTTCCCACAGATGCAGTATTCTCAATTGTGGAGCCAGTTTAGGATTGACTCCATGATGTACAGCAGCATGCTGGTGTATTTTCCTCACAGCTGTGGAAAATGTTATTCCTGGTAGGATCAAGCTTAACATCTCCTGCAGCTACAGTGAGATGACAATACAAATCTACAAATCTCAGCAGCTGTGAAGATTGTGGTCAGCAAATGGAGGTGCAGAATGGGACTTATATTCACTTCATTTTGTAAGTCTGACCTTTAGTGTCTGGGAGAGAGGTATACATTCAGGAGAAGGGAGTTCCTGTAAATTGAGGCATGAACTGCAAAGGTCAGTGGAACACCTATGCTCAAGGACAGGCTGAGAGTCCTCTGACTTCAGTGAGTGGGTAGGGGACCAACATTGCAGGCATGTGGCAAGGGAAGTGGGGAGCCTGTTTGCAGGAGTTTGTGGACAAAGCAGCCCAGATCAAGGGACCATTGGCCAGCAAGTGAGGGCAGCCCCATCCTGTGTAAAGGAGGCAGTAATGTGCTAGCTTTGGAGAGGCCTGGGCATAATGACACACTTTATTGCACATTACAGTATATCCCATGTAGAGAGGACAGTTTTATTTGCACCTTTCTGATGGAGTCACACTTTTCCAGTTTGAAAGAATGACCTTACTGACTTTAACTAGTGCTAAATCAATACATTATGGATGAGCTGAAAGGAGATTACTAACTGCATATCTATCACACAGGCTAAACTCTGCATCTATTTTTGGATGGAGCTCTGTGACTTTTGAGACACTCATCAGAATTGTTGTCAGTATTTTTGAATGTTTGGCATTTTACGAACATATGAATTAAAGTTCTGGGTGACTTTTTACATCTTGGGCAAATGTCTTTAATATCTAGGTTTATTTTATTAAGTTGCCTGTGCATTATATGTACAATGTAAAATATTACATTGAATATGCTGTCATTTAGAAGCTATCATACCCCTGAAAGAAAATTAAAAATCTCTTGCCAGTCTTCATCTGAAAAGGAAGTACCTATGTCTTGTTCCCATTTTGCTCTTAGATGTGTTAGTTCCTTCCAGGTGGCAGAAAATAAGATAAAATATTGTCTGAGAATTAGTTTTTAGTTTTGTTTTTTTTTTGTGGGAGCTCCATGGTCAGAAGATCTAGAATGGGTGAATTATCTGGTATATTAAGACTACTGTTATTTTTAATAATGAAATTCAAAGGTTGCCAATATCTGAAAATAATTTGTTTTAGAATATTAAATCTAGCTTGCATTTGTTCATTAGTCATGCATATTCCATGTTCAGAAGAGTTTGGAATGTGGGTCAAACCAAGTTCCTCCAATGACAAAAATGAGCCGATGTAATAATGGAGGGAAATTATGATTGCCTGTGATTGGTGAATACATAAAATTTTGTTTCATACAATCTTCTTATGGGCTTCAGTCCATATCTGAACTGGCAAGAAGGTAGACAATGGGAAGGATAGACTCTTAAGAGGAAGTGATGTGAACAGTGTATGAGGAAGTGCTGTAAAGGGAGATTTAATCAGTTCTGATTGACAGTGAATTGCCCCAAGTTTATTAAACCAGCACTGTAGTCAACTAAACTGACCTGCATGTTAATAAAGTTTGCAATCTGGGAGACTTAATCCACCCTGTGGTTTTGGTAATGTTAGTTTGTGCGAGGTGATTCTAGTTTTTTGTTTTTTTTTTCTGAATCCAGAATTAGAATAAGGAGTGATTGGACAAGAAAGAGAAGCTTAGCAGCTATTGCTATTTTAATTACATTGACCCTTCTGATTCACATCCAGAACTGTGGTGTCCATGTTGTTAGATCTTGAGTTATATTATTTCCTAAAGGTGTGAAATTAGTATCATATACCAACTGTCTGTCTTTGGGGAGAACTACCTCTAAGTATTAAATTTTATTTGCAATTTGTATTGTGTTATCAAAATCCAGTGGAAGGTTTGACAGCTCACTGAGTTGTAATATTTCAGTTTTTGTCAATGTGTTTTATAACCAGAAGCTACTCCAAAATTATTTATTATCTCTTCAATAATAGGTAATGATTTTGTAGGTTTGGAAAGAATTGGGAGTATGTCATCTATGTATAAGCTTATCTATAGATTTGGTAATGGTCTTAAATCTATTGCAAGTGTTTCAATTACATAAGCAAAGAGAAGAGGGGATAGAAGGCATCCTTTTCTGGTATCTCTATATAGCTGCATTAACGGTGATGTGTCATGATTGGATTTTGTATAGGCTTGAGGTGACTGGTATAACATACAAATCCATTTCTAATTTTTTTTTGTCTAAATCCCATTTTTTAGTTAACTGTAGATATAAACCCACCCCACTCTATGAAATGCATTTTCCACATCTAGTTCATAGAATCAATATAACTAATTGCACATATAATATTACTGTAGGTCTCAGTAATTGTCCTTTAATTAATCCAGTTTTATAGTCATGTATTATGGAAGGTAATATTATCTCTAACCAGGTTGCTAAACATGTTGCCAAGATTTTATAGTCTGCATTTAAGAGAGATAGTGGTCTGTATGAGGAGCACAACTCAGGGATTTTACCTTTCTTTAAGAAGAGAAGGATGTTGGTGTCTAAAAAAGAATCCGATAATATCCCAGAATGAAATGCCTGAGAATAAGGATACAACACATGATCACCGAGCTGAATCTCATATTTTTTACAAAAATCAACTGGGATCCCATCTGGACTGGGGGCTTTCCATGAAGGGAGGCTTTTAATTGCCAAACAAAGTTCAGTAAGAGTTATGTCATTTTTCTAATCCCTCAATTAATTCTAAAGGAATCAGAGGAAGATTAATAGAATTCAGGAAAATTCTAGAGGTGCAGCAACTTTCATTAGGAAAAACGGTCTAGCTAAATTTGGAAGAACACATTCTAATCCTATCAATCACTCATTAACTATGGAGGTGACTGTCCCAGAATTTAAGTTTACATTAATCAATGTCATTGGGGGCCAAATGAGAATGACCCCCAATTTTTTATAAATTTATTTTTGGACCTTTCAACCATCCCAACTCCATATGTAAGCAAGGAAGACTTTTAGATCACTATCTAATACAAATCTGGAAAGAACCAACAGTAAAACAATCAAAAAAGTGATGCAAGACTTTAAACTGGTGGATCCCTGGAGACAATATAATCAAATTAGTATTTAGTATTCATACTGTTCATTAGCCCATAAGTAATTCAAGGATTGATTTTTTGTTAATATCAGAGTCAGTTCTGTACACAGTATCACTGATTACCATAAAATTATATTCTCTGATCATGCTTCTATTGCTGTTAGATTACCTATCATGCAATGAGTATGAAAATTTCTGCCTTCTGATTGACTGACTGGCATCTTTTATCCCTGGTAAATCCTACACTATACCAACAGGAACAGGTGCCAGCTGCCAGTCAGCCACTTCAGGAACCCCCTCTGGAATCACTCTGATGAAACCTAGACTGGAAAAGATGGTGACAGTTGGATGACAAGATGGTCTGAACATCCAACTGACAAAAGAGTGAACAGCAATTTTTTTAAAAACTGCTGGACAGCAAGAGAGCTGAGGCCAAAGGAAGTCTGAAATGACCTGCACAGTTTCAAACAACTGCTGGAGGGTGAGAGGAACTAGTTCTGAAATTAACTGAACAGCTACACTAAGTATGTGCACTTTTAGAAAAAGTGCCTGCTGTCATTGTAGCTTACATACTGCCTGTCCCCAGCTCACCTGACTTCTCCCACATGCTTGACTTCTTCTGCTTGCTTTCACTGTCTCCGCCCACTCCTCCATGTTGAAATTACTGCAGAGTTGCTTTTTTTGAATGAAACATTCTTTAAACAAGAAATAAAACTGTAGCTCTGACATTAGGAGGGAGCTGCCATTGACATAAAGCGTGACCACAGTGGATCGCTAGGATGCTGGCATGACTTAGATAGCAGTTTTGATGGCAGCACAATTCTAGTTTACATCTGTGGTATTTTTTTAACTGAAAGATTAGAATAAAATAAAATAAAACTATAACATCCTCCCAAGTCCTGACCACAAAAGTAAAAACAGAACAGTTAAAGCCATGCCAAGCCTGGAATCGCATAACGCAACATCACCTGTCGCACCATGCTCACTAAAGATATGGTAGGAGCAGTCCCCCGAGAGCTGTCAGGCTGCCTATAAAAAGAAAAAAAAGAAGAAAGACACTGACAGCAAGCATGCTCTGTCCACAATAACTGAAACAAACAAAAAGTAAAATGTAATTTCTGTCAGCATATGTCTCAGTTGGGGGGTATCCTAGCAACAATGGACAACATTTTGTGGCATAAGAATAAGGTTAAAACAAATGATTAACACTGCAGAAGAAACTGTCTTTTCTCTTATTTTGTTGTTACAAAAAAAATACAGTGGTACATTGTATAATCATAATAAACCACTCCAGGGTGTGGATTATGCTGGGATTTACTATGGCTGGCCAGGATTTGACCACTCGACCTGTGGCCTTGTGGCCAAACCATTCCAGCCATGGTAAATTCCAACTTAACCCACACCCTATCATGGTTTATTGCTTAACTCAGAAACCAATAAAAGTCTGGGGTATGCCTCCAGGTCCAATTAATGATGATAAATTATGAAAAAAAAACTGCTAGACAAAATCTACCTATTTTACTAATAACATGCACCAGTCTGTTTCTGTACAAATGTTTTGGGACTGTTTGAAAGCCAATATATTTATGGGGTATTTGTACAGCATATTCTTCCACTAAATACAATGACATTCATAAAAGAATTGAACAACTTAGAAAGCAACATCAAAAGTCTGGAAACAGTCTTTCTTTACCAACCAACTGAAGTAAGTAAACAATTACAATCAAGCTAATCTTGATTATAACAACCTACTAAGCCAGCCCATCAGCTCAGGAGTTGAATTTCCGCTTGCGACACTGGTGACCAGGTTCGGGAGCAGACTCGGGTGTCAGAGGGCCAGCCAAGGGAAGGTAGTCTAAGCATCCGCTGGACTGCTCAGGTCCTTCGAGGGGAGGGGGGTTCCTTGGCCGGGGGGAGGCCTGACCTCTGGCATCTGCCAAGAGATACCACAGCACCAGTGCCCCATCAATGGGGGAAGTGCAACAGGCGCTGGTGTAAGCCGTGGAATCACGTGGCACATCACACTCAGGGGTGTACAATCAAAAAATACACTGCCCAGAGAAACACAAATGTGAGAGCCCAATAGTGGGTCCTTCTCCAGCCAGTCGCATTGCTGCTCAGGTCCCCGATAAAGACTTGATTCCTTGGGGTGAGGAGGTACAGGGGACCCTCCCCACTGCAACTTCACCTGGGAGGTAAGCCAGCACTCCATGTGGGGAGACCTTGGGTGGACAGTGGGATGAGCAGGGGAGTTTGGTACATCACCGGGTGATGGGGACAAAACAGAAAGTGAAAAAAGACCAAAAACTATTAACCCTAAAGGTTGAAAATACAATTCTGGATAAATTAATGACCATGTAGCTGAAACAAGGTGTGTGAAAATGTATTAATGGCATAATAAAATCAACAGGGATCACTACAAACCACTAGAAGAAATAAATTAGACTTTTTACCATTACTATTCGAAACTCTACATCTCAGTAAGACTCAGTAATCCAAATGTTCTGGTTAGGGACATTCTATCTTTCACCACTGCCATCTTGAACACCAGTTCACTAAGATTAGACAACTGTGCCACATGTGGTGCAGCATGATTGAGGTGTCATGGAGCATTATTCCAGCTTAATGGTTGTCAAGGTCACTGTACTGACAAGTTTAAGAAAACAAGCCATATAGCTCAATGCAGCAGTATCAGTTTATTGTTGCTCAGTTGTTTAAACCATTACAACACACATAAATTTAAAAAGACATTAAAAGATACAATAGTCCACATTAAACAGTACATATGGTGTTCCATAAGTCCATCAATAATAGGTACAGATATTCTTTCATCTTACATCAATCCAGTAACAAATAGTAAGTAGATCAGAAGTAACCTATTAATCTTAAATTCTATGTATTAAAAAATAAATCTTTCTTTAACCTCTTTCCTTCAATTTACTTTTTCTCGCTTGGTTTAAACATGAACCCAAGAAAGTAAACTGTGGCATTTTTAAGAAACAGCCTACCCAGACTTTCCAAGAGAGCAATTTTCCACTCTGACAAATACATTCCTCATTCAGGGGAACATCTATATGCCCAGCTGATGACAGGTTCAAGTCATGAAAATTTGGTCTTGCACCAAAAAAACATTGATTAGTGCATAAAACTACCTTATCCTGAGTATGCGTTAATAGGTCATTGTCACAGCGCACAGATTGCACCAACATATACTACCAGTTTGGGCCCATTCCTGGGTCCCAGTGGAGATACCCCACAGCGCATGCTGCCCCGTATCCCCCTTGAATGACCCCTAGGTCAAGCACTCTGCTAGCCTGTACTATAGGACACAAATACAGGGTCTAGGAACTAGACCTATAGTTACACAACGGGTCATTTCACTTCATGCCCAGATCCAGAATTCAATAAAAAGCTCAAGGAATGTGACTTTATTATGCCAATCTGCTATGCGTCTAATGGTATCTACTTACTACAGAAACTAGCAGCCATCTTAGAATAAGCTCCTGCCAGTATTCCCAGATAACCTCCCCAAATTTACCACAGATATACCACCATGTACAGTACAAGTCACATTAAACTGTTCCTACAATGGGTTGCTTTAGCATTTCCGACTGAGTTGCGTAAGTGCTACTGGATTCAGTACAAAGCCCTGCACAAACTGTTTCATTAGAGTTAAAATTCAGTTTTGCACTGCATTGTGATTGGACTGCTGATGCAGTCCAATTGAGTGGCAAAAACATTTTACGAACATTGCTCTTGAGCTGGTTCAACACTAAGAAACAAAGCAGTATGAGTTGCCAATGCATTGCCAACTGTAAAAAACAATGCTAAACCAACTCATTGGTGGAACAGTTTAATGTGACTTGTACTGTAGCTCCACATGAATCTCCAAAGCAGTGTCAAACAATGTCTAAATACTTCAGCATATGGCTTACAGCAAACAAAACATATACATTATTGTAAAAATCCTCTTCTTAGTAAACATCACTTTCAAAATAAGTCTGAATAACTCACTGCTTATTCTAATACTGTCATTCTAGACTGTAAGCTATGACTTCAGGATAAGTATAATGATAGGAGCATCTTAAAACATACTACTAAAAGACAATTAAAACAAAAACACATATCCTAATGCCAACAGTTCCATTTAGTCACTGGAGTCCTACAATTCTGGCCTTGTAGTCCTTGGCCCAGTGTTACCAGGTTGTGAGACCATAGCACAATGCTATCAATGTTATAAATGTAGATTTCTTTCCATTTGGTTCATTAGGGCTGTACTTCCACACAGGTATCAAGAACAGACTCAAACAAGAGTTTGCATGAGGAATCCCGTGTGTTAGCACACTATATGGAGCTGACAACTAATTTCTCAGCAAACAGTTGCTCATGAAAGTCCCGCCACAAAGAGTTCATAAACCCAGGCCAGCCAAAATACAAACGCAGAAGAACAGCACACTCAGGGCTTCACACTAAACACTGAGATAGGTTTCTGGTATATCAAGACATTTTAGGCTCCAGTGGAATTATCAGTATTGATGGAGAAAATATTTAATTATGGACAAAGTCCACAATCAGTGTTACGACACTTGAATAAAAATTACTGTATAATGAAAATTACCATCCATGAACAAGGAAAAATAAAGCAGTACCTTTTTAAGGGGCTATTACCCCAAAATCAGCTTTCACAAGTCTCCAGGCCAGCATCTTTGTGAACTTTAAAGTACCCAAGTGCTGTAGCATTTCCGAACTTAATGCCATTCTCTTTTAATCTAGAAGTCCAAGGTATCAGTGTTTCCTTTGAATTGGGATCCCCTGCCACTCATTTCAAATCTCATTTCATTCCATAAACCTCAATACGCTTCTGCTAAAAGGGGCATTTTGCCAGCAATGGTTCCAAACTTCATCACCATCAGAATTTTCATCTGTGAATTAAGCAGAAAACAGAGCCACACCACTGAGTGTAGTAGAGTGAGGTAACATGAATTTTAACAAGCTCCTCCCTCCTCCATCCCTGGCAACAATATCATACCTTTCATAAGATGCAAGAAAAATCTTTTAGCGCATTTTATGCAGTTCAGTTTTCTCTCAGCTCACTCTGGAGTCCCCATTAAGTCTGCTCAGGAGGGCATCCTTTTTTTCAAGCAAACTGCATAGCAGACCCAGTGGCTCCTAACAGTCAGAAGACCCCCCCCCCAAAAAAAAAACATCTGAAGAGGACTTGTGACAATCAGCTGTCGAATAAAACAACCACTGCTTTAAAAATGTAACCTTGTGGCAGCTGCTTCGATCAACTACTGCTCCGTAGCACTAAATTGTAACTTAAACAAATCACTCAAAATACATAGATATACCACACGACCATTAAATGGGTCCCAGTGCAACTTTTTCACGCCAAAATCAAATTGTAGTTCTTTTGCTGAATGCCAAGTGAGAAATGCATGCTACATCTACAAACAGGGTTTTTCCAAAAAAAGGAACTGAATACAACAAATATTTAGTCTTGCATGATGGTACTGCAAATTAATATGAAACAGGCAAAACTTGCAGGGCTCAAAAGACTAAAAAGAGAATTTTGTTCAAACATTGAATGAGCATGGAGCAGAGAGGAGTAGCAACACAGCCATCTTGCTACTGTGCCTATCATTTTTTTTTAATTTGAAACTTTGTTGAATTTTACAATAACACAACCAGACATGTGACAGCATAACAATAAGAAACATCAGAGTTATACAGAAACACATGCCCAGTCCCCAACCCTCCCTCTCCTCCCCTCCCTCTCCCTCTCCCTCCCCTCCTCCTTCCCCTCTTACCCCCCATTTTAACTACTCCCCCGAGGCTTGGCATCAAAACTTGGACAATGCCTTAGTGGCGGGTACCATGAGACACATTACACTCCTTAGCAATGAGGGCATACCTGAAAAATTACAGAGAACCTGATAAGGGAGTAGCCTTGGACTGGAGCAAGCAGAAGGTATGAAGACTCTCCCAGGTTCATTTGTAGTGGTTCAAGGAACTCCACAGGCTAGCCTTAAGATGTTCTGAGTGAAGACTGAATAAGAGCTCCAGAAGCCATTTCACATACGAGATCCTGTGGTCACTCAACCAGTGTTGCAGAACTAGTTTTTTCAACAACATGGAGATCATCACCATATGATATCATCGCATACGGAATGGCACTCAGGAGTAGTCCCCAGTGAGGCAAATTTCAGGGGTAAATAAGTCCTTCTGGCCCAACAGTGGATCCACTTTATTTTTCACAACATTCCATAATTCTTTGATAGGTGGACAGTCCCAAAACATGTGACAGATGGTACCCTCCTGCTGTTGGCACCTGTAATACAGGAGACAGGATATCCATCCCATACATACTATTTACAATTTGAAACTGGGTTAACCTCAAACTGTCTTGGGGGATATAAATGTATGTGTCTCTCCAAATAGATCCCCATCGCCCTTTGAGACAAGGGAAATTGGTCAGACCAATATCTGGGATCCCTATACTGGGCATCAAGAGATCTGGTAAGCAAGACCGAGTAAAGTAGGGAAATGGCATGCTGTTTATTAACCATCGGGATAAGGGAATGAAACCATTCCCCTGTGTCATAGTCTCCAGAGAGGAGGGGGCCACAGAGGATAAAAGGTGCTGCAACTGAAACATTTTGAACACCTGTTAGGAGGCAAGGAGGAACTGATCCATAAGATGTGCTCCACCTATCATAGTTCCATGCAAAGATGCACATCACTGTAAGCTACTGCACATCATATAGAGCCCATGGTGCATGCCATACACAGCACGCAACACATGCTGGTCCCTGAAAATTAGGGGTAACACACGTGGAACAACAGCTCTGCACACACTTCCATGACAATTACCATTAATAATGGCACAAAATCATGCAGACGACATGATTGCAAAATAAAGATATGTTTTTACCCATCATGTACACATGGGAGGTTTCTGTGGATGTCCTAGGGATGGTCTTGTGCTACCCCCAGCAGCAACAGGGTCTGAACTCAGCAACCTGAAAAACTTGAGAACCTGCACAGGTCTCAGATATCATGCTGGTGCACACTACAATGCTTGCAACATACATCCCCACATGAATGACCATATAGCATACAAAAGGAGACACACAAATGTCTGGTGGCCAACCAGGGCCAGCAGAGATCTGAAGCATCCCTATATCTCACCCTATCACTACACAACTTGAAAAAAGTGAGCAGCATAGAGTCATCCTTAAGACTGATTGTCTCCTATGACATTCAGGTCAACATTGGACTCACCCTGAGAGGCATCCTGGACCTCTCCATCATCCTCCTGTAAGCAATGTCAGAGTGTTATTGTTAGACATGGCCAACAATGGCTATACAAAGCAATGAACTGAAATGACAACATGGAATATAGTATTATACCTACTTTGTTGAATTAAATCCTCCTGTTAGGATGAGAGGGAGGTGTCTTCCAGGTATACCCCCAGATTAGTCCATAGTTAGCTAGCATGGTAAGGTGTGGCACTCAACTGCAGCCGTTGCCATTTTGTATTAAAGACATGGAAGCAGTGGTCTATACACGTAGTCACAAAAATCCATGGGATCACTGGCCATGTGCTGTCACTTAGCGCCTGTATATGCAGGGGCAGCTGCATTTAGAGGAGTTGTTCCAAAACCCCATTTCAGGGGATTTAACGTTGACCACTTATGTGGTCATGGTGGGACCCTAATCAAGTTATCCTGTAAGTTTGGGCCCAAAATGTTTCAAGTTGACCAAGCTATGGGCTGGTAGAAATTTAGCTGTGAAGAAAAACTAAGTCTGTGCTCATGTGCAGTGTGCAATTTGTCAGACTTAGTATTTTTTATATAGTAACATTTTTAAATGGCAATAACTTGGCCACTTTTCAAGATCTGTGGCCAAGACTCATGGGATACCTTAGTTAGATCCCACATGACCAGATAAAGTGCCTCCAAAATGTGTTTTTGGGGGGAGCTGTCCCCTTAAATCCACTCTGACTACTTATGTGGTCATGAGATGGGTGCCTGATGTAGGCCTAAATCAAATTTGGGTACAATATCTTTAAACTTATTCAAGTTATAATTACTCAGAAATTTGGTTGTTGGAAAAAATAAGGGCCCAATCTACAAATGACTGTGACATATGCCCAAAAGGTGCAGAACTGCAGTGCTGAGCTTTGTGCGGCATAAATGGCCTACAGCTGCAGGCATCCACAGTGGTGGTGCACAATGAAACACTGTGCATAAAAGGATGCGCAGAGCTGCAGACAAGGACAAGGGTGTACATAAACCCACAGGTATGCCCCTGGCCCACCCCTGACCACACCATACAAAGTGATGGCCACATATGACAGCCCTGTGCATGGGCATGAGTGCTGTGCATACCATTTGGACTGCCACATCAGCTGCCAGCGGAGGCATCCCAATCCATAAGGTCAGTACGATATTAGCCCACCTGTGTACTGGACACTGCACCATGTGTAGTGAGGACCACATGAAACAAGGAGGGACACTGGAAGCTGTGGATGCCAAACTTTACAGCAGAGTGTCATAGTGGCCATGGAGGTACAGAAGCAGTGCCTCTCATGAGGCCAGCACCCTTATGGGCTGGCTGGTAGAGAAACAGCTGATCTGAGAGGAGATACAGTGGGCTGTCAGTGTGGTAGGCAGCACACCCAGAACAGTGGCAGCCATCAAGCACAAGTGGCAGGACCTTCAGACAGCAACAAAGTGGAAGCTAGCCAGCCACTGAAAGTCACAGTTGGCAACAAGTGATGGGACAGATGGCACTCCCAACCTCACCCCTGTGGATATTGTGTCCACCACCTTTACTGACCAGGCCATTCATGGGGAGCCAAGTGGCATCAACCCTTTTGAGGTGGAGTACACAACACAGTATGTGTAGTCATATGTACAGCAGGAATAGCCAACACAATGCTAATGCCATGCTGCCCCCCCCCAATGCAGATCCTGTGGCAGAGAAGGTATATGACACAGTGGCCAAGGACAGTGGCAAGGAAGGGTATGATACAGGTGGAGGATGCACCAACAGAACCTGTGGGACTCAGTGATACAGGTACGTAGAGCCTCCAACCCTGTGCCCAAAACAGCCATGGCTGACAGATGTCTCATTCACAGGTATGGACAGCAGCAGAACCATGCCTGGCCAGTTGAGATGGAAGGGGAATCCAGCAACAGCACTGCTGAGGTGCTCACACCCATAGTATCTGCCAACACTGACAGCATCCTCCCACCCAACCAGAACCCTATCAACTGTTCCTAGCAAGGAAACACATGTAGGCACAGGGGACATGGGTACACAGACACAGACGGCCACCCCTGCACCACCCATGGTACACAGCAGCCAGGCGGAGATGGACAATGAGAACAGAGACCCCAGAGGGACCCTTAGGTAACCAAAAACCCTCAGGCACATAGAACACCAGGACATACAGACATACTACCCTGAAATACAGATGCTGGAGAAGTAACATCTCAAAGCATCTATGAACACAGTGCATGAGCTCCTCCTACTGTGTACTGCAGTAACGGGGCTACGGACTGAAATTGCTGACCACAGGAGGGCCATGCATGGGTGATTTGAACACCTCACACAAGTGCTATACAGGTATTTCACCACACTCACACATGCATGGGTGCCAATGCAGCCCTCACGGCAAATGCCTGTAGTGAACCCATGCATGTTTAGAGGTATCTGCAGCACCTGGACTAGACATTCATGGGAGTGGCAGTGCTGCACAGGACCTGAAGCAGGCAGAGGTCCGGGGAATGGTCCAGCCATGGGAGGTTGCACCCAGGGATAGGAAAGCCACGGTCAAATAGCATAGGATGTGTACACTAGGGAATACATACCATAGCAAGAGATGTCACATTCAACCAATGATGGAGTAGAAGGCAGAGAACCACACACAGTACACACATCTGCACATCATGCACACGCATACAGGGAGGCACAAATGTACCTCATACATGCAAAGGGCATAATGATCACAGAGCACAGGTGGATATTTACAGACTATCTGCATCACCAGGTCACCAACACAGAGCCCATGCTGCCACGTACCAGGCACAAGAAAGAGATCACACACACATCAGGCAAAGTACAGAACCACTATCCTTTCACATCTGTCCCTCTTGGTGGCATGTGCCTGTGCACTCTGTACTGCATGGCAATCTAGGTAAGGGACCTCATCCCAGCATGTAACACCCTCATTACCTGGCCATCCACCTCAGTCCACATACTCAGGTAAGTGTAGTCTGTTCTATAGTGCAATGCTGTGAAGCATGCAGCACACTGTGAATATCCTGTACACTTTGCCTAGTGTTCCACCCATGTGATCAATGCAGAACCTCATCTTTAGCATGTCAAATGTCTGCTCAGTGATGTCTCTGGTGAGCCTACAGCATTTGCCTCATTCTACAGCACCAGTGCAGGGGTAGATGGACTCAGAAATGATGTCATAAGCTAGACCCTCTGCAGATATTCAGTCACCTGTGTGTGGTGGGAGGGAATAACACTTTACATTATGTGCACTAGGTAAAGTACACCCTGTGTAATATGCACCCATCCTTCTGTACCCTCCTATCAACCAGCCCTAGACCACCATGGTGGTACACATGTGAAGGACAGGACAGAACCACTCCAGGATGTATGAGTAATGGAAAAACACAGAAATATAGCATGCACATGGATGATCGAACACTACCTGCATATTCATGCTGTGAAATGCCTTCCTGTTGCGGTGTATCTCCTCATTATGGGTTGGTGCCATGAGGGTGACGTGTGTACAGTCTATTGTACCACTGACATTTGAGAAGTAAGTGATATTGTAGAAGGCCTCCCGTGTCTCCTTCTGTACAGCTTCAGTCGCAGGTAGGCACAGGTAGTCCGAATGTTGGTGGGAGGGGGGTGAAAGAAGAACCCAGGCCTGTATTCATTGGTCATGTTCACAGTGATGTTAAACTGGGGTCAAAGGAGTGTGGAACTGTATATTTCAACCTCTTATCACCCAAATGTGTGACAAGATATGTGAGAAATGGGCAACATGTGTGACACATCAACAGACATGGCATTGCACGTTAAGAACACAGCGGAAATAAATGCAGTGATGTTTATAATGTTTGCTTATAACTGGTCCTCATATATTATTATGAATTTGTGCTTAAAGTCTTAGTGGGCACTCTGGAATATCTCCTTTGCCCTGGAGGACAGAGGGTTTCTGAGAGGTAAACTGAGTGACATACCTTGTAATGAGTGACAGTTTTGAGGTATGAGTGACACTACTGTAAGTATGTAATGTACAACATAGCTTCCTTTTCCTAACAATGGTTGGAAATCACTTTTTTTTTTTAAGTTTTCAAATGTCAAACCAAGAAAAAAAAAGCTTCTAAAGGTTCAGCTAAGGGCCATATAACTCAAAACTGTCATGGCTTATCAGACCTTTTTGAGAACCTCAGAACCTTTTGCAGTTCACCCAACTGCAGCCCTGATCTGTACCATGTGGGTCTTGCTCTCTCTCCTGCCAGCATCTTCTGAAGGCATGTGGCTATGGGCATGGGGTCATAATATTGTGTACAAAAACAGCGCAGCAACATACCTCGCTGTCAATACAGCAACACCAAAACACAGTGCTCGGTAAAAACACCAAGCAGTAATAATGCCGAAGTACCAAAGTGGACATGTTGCTTTTTGGCCCCCATTTCAGGGGCCTGTGACCCCTGACTGCCCCAAATTTAAATAACCACTTCCAGAGGAGGCAACTCTGGGATGGGGAGAAACTTGAGTGGGGGCAAATTGCCAAATGTACAACATTGAAAACAAAGCAAAATAAAATAAAAACAGCTAATCTGGGACCAGGAATAGAACCCCAGTCCACAAACACTCCACTGCCCATGGCTCTACCCTCAGCCATGGCAACTGCTCAGAGGACCACCAACCAGCAGAGGTCTTATCCTCTGCAACACTGCCTCCCAGCAACAGTCAAGGGGTTAGTGCTACCTCTCCTCACCATTTCTTCCATGTACTATTGTGCCCCCTGTAGCTGTTGTACCGCACGCTGTTTATGCTGTGCTGTGCTGTTTTGCCTGTGGCATTATTCATGCAGCATATTGATCTGGTACTGTAGCTATGTATTACCCTTCAGATTCACATACTACATATAGTCATGACTACTGCTGGAGAAAATTAACATTCTGTGTGTAGAATCTGGGCAAAATATAAAATCCATGCGTGTGAAATAGCTCACCAACCATGAAAAAATTAAAATCTTTATGACAATGTATCACCCCACCCTCTACATACTAGCACAAGTCCAGTAATCATGATGTTGCCCTACCACTGTATCTCATCAGCTGATCCTAACCTCTCCCACCCCAAAACCCATCTCCAATGACACATCACATCCCCCTTCCATGTCCACCACCTGGCTCACACCACCCACACTTGAACCTGCATCCCACTATGTTGCATCATAATTGCACTTGGATTCTAGCGCCCATTGGCTCACAGCACCACCAGATAGGAGTCCACCTTTGAGAACCACATCTGAGTCCTCTTCACAATCACAAGCACATCACCCTTCCCATGTGGGCTAAAGCATCTGTATTACTGCTGTTCCCAACTCAGAGTTCTCACTGGTTCACAGCCCAGGCCTTGCTGTCTCTTCTTCACACTTGCGAGCATGCACCTGTTCATTTTTTGTGTGGCAGAGCTCAGGGTAGCGTGATGGATCCAGCTGGTGGGGCATGCGATGGGGGAGGGGGGAGTATGGCTATGGGGTCAGGCCATAGGTGGAAGTGGTTGGAGACAGCTGGGAGGATATCAGAGGGAAAAATGTTCCCTGGGAGAGGGGAGTTTTGTGTGTGTGTGTGTGTGAGGTTGTAGGGTAGATAGGAAATGAGATTTTTTTAATTGCTTCAGATTCCTCCACTAACACTAAATTTCAGAAAAAATGTCCACATTTCACAAACATGCAAAAGCAAAATGTGACAGTCTTTTTTAGCCCTAGTCATGAGCCTGTGCCTTGCATTTGAAAGTGCCAGAACCTGCTGGGTACTCCAGACACAGGATGCCTCCCTGCTTGTAAGCTAAATCTGATCATGATCTTTACAAAGATAGGGGAATACCTCTGAAAGGACCTGGTGGGGGGAGGTGTCCTGGTTGGAGGGTTGGGTCAATGGGCCAGAGTAACAGAGGGCATAGTAAAAGCAACAAACCCATATGTCAAGCAAGTAAGCAAAAGCAGAAGGAAGAGGAGACCATTGTAGTTCTTGAGGGAGGTAGCAGAAAGGTAAAGGCAAAAAAAGTGGTATTCAGAAGGTATAAGGAGACCCAGAGAGAGGAGGAGGATAGGGAAGTATATCTAGGGAAATGTAGGGAGGCAGGCAAAGCAGTAAGGAGTGCAAAGACACAAACTGAAGAAAGAATAGCACAGGGAGTATCAAAAGGGGACAAGACATTTTCAGGTATGTCAGCAAGAAAAGGAAGACAAACAGAGGGATTGTATGGTTTAAAAAGGTGTGTGTGTGGGAAGTGGGGTGCGGTACAGAGGAGAACCAGGAAAAGGCAAACATCTTAAATACTTCTGTTCAGAAGGAACATAGAAAACTTTCAGCCTCACTCCAGGAAAGCAAAAAAATGCTTAAATATAGTGTATGATAAAAAATGTATAATTTATTAAATACAAAGGCGGCACCCCCACACACACACAAGCGTCTATGTTTTGCGTCACACTTGACACTTTATCAAGACAATCCCATCTTGATAAAGCATCAAGTATGACATGAAACTTAGATGCTTGTGTGAGGTGGGGTGTTATCTTTGTATTTAATAAATTATACCTTTTTGATTGTATGTTAAGAGTTTTTCGTTTTCCTGGAGCGAGAACGAAAGTTTTCTTTGTTTCTGCTGTCTGATGTTGTATTGTGGTTCCTCCGTTTGGCCCAGGAGCCGCATTTTCAGCACTTTGGCATTTGCTTCTCATATATTTCTGTTCAGTGTTCACAGTAGAAGGGGCAGGGGAGGGACCACAAATAGACAACAAGAGCTTTGAGGGGAAGGAAGTAAACACAAGTCCCTTTTCTGAGGAGAAGGTCAGGAAAGCACTCGCTAATCTGAAGATGAACAAAGCTATGGGGCCAGATGGAGTTCATCAAAGACTGCTGAAGGAACTCAGGGAGGTACTGGCTGCACCCCTGGCAGACTTGTTTAACAGTTCACTGAAGACTGACATGGTTCCAGAGAACTAGAGAAGAGTGGACATAGCCCCACTTCACAGAAGTGGTAGCAAGGAAGAGGTGTGAAATTGCAGGCCTGTCAGCCTAACTTCCGTGGTAGGGAAATTAATGAAAGCACTATTAAAGGAAAGAATTGTGGAATACATGGAATCCAACAGACTGCAGGACTCAAGGCAGCATGATTTCACAGGGGAAGGTCATGACAAACAAATCTAATATATTTTTTTGACTGGGTATTCAAGACGTTGAAGCAGGGAGGGGCAGTGGATGGGGCTTACCTAGATTTTAGCAAGGCCTTCAACACCATTCCACACAGGAGACTGGTAAACAAGTTGGGTAGCATGGAGTGGGCAATAAGGTGGTAACCTGGATAAGAAACTGGTTAGGGGATAGGAGGCACGGCAAGGTGGTAAATGGAGTTCCCTCCAAGAAGGTGAGAGTGACCAGCAGGGTACCTCAGGGGTCAGTAATGGGGTTGGTCCGCTTTAATGTCTTCATTAGTGAAAAGCGGAGGAACTGGAATGGAAGGTCTGCCTCTTTGCAGATGACACCAAGATCTGCAACAGACTGGGCACTCGGCGGGGGGGGTGGTACAAGGGTTGGTAAGAGATTTAAAACAGATGGAGGAGTGGTCAAAAGTTTTGCAGCTGAGGTTTACTGCAGAAAAGTACAAAATAATCTAAGTCAGTCTCTGCCCTGAGTGCATGAATCAGTGAAAGACAATTTCTTCAGACTAAAAAAGCTGAAGATAAGTGAAACTAACTTATTACAGTTGTGTCTCACTGACTGGAAAAGCAATGGCTTCCCAGTCAGGTCTGTGCAGTGACAAAGGATCATTGGGTGGCTTTGGAAAAGATAGTAGGTACAAATCGACGAGGGAAGAGGCACTTGAACTTTATTCATTAGCTGAGCCTGATCCATGAGGTTTACACAAGGAGTTAGTAGCTTAGTGGGTCAACTGTTTGAATCCTTTGATATTTTCACTTTCCTGAGGGAAAACCCAGCAAAAAATCAAACCTCTTCATTTTGCCCAGTGCTCCCAATAAGCAGCAACACTACGGTTGGTCATCACTGCCAAGAGTTATATTTCCGAGTCCCAACAGTGCACATGCGAGCGCACATACACATGCACAAGCATGCGCACATGCACACACACACACACACACACACTCACACACACACACTCTCTCTCTCTCTCTCTCTCTCACATATATAGAGCACAAAAATACATAGACATCTACACTATCAGATCTACACACAGACAGTCACACTCATGCATTTTACATTTTTTTTTGCACTTAAACTTTACTGTGGGTTTCAGTTGCAGACTAGGTCCCCACTCTGCAGTCTTCATTTGGGGTGATTTTTGGAAAGAGGGGTACACTCACTACTTGCAACACACACTTCCAGAACCACACACTCACTTCAGCATCAGACACACAAAGTCTCTTCACCTCCATACAAGGCAGCCAATTTATAGCCCCCCAACCCAAGTTATATTCGGTTTTGTACCGTAATACTCTGCTGCTGGGTCTGATTAAGAAATCACTGTACATCATTCCTGGGCCTAACAACTTACCCCGTCAGATGCATGCATACATACCAATCAATCAATCAATCAATCAATCAAAATTTGTTTATCAATGAGATCAGTGCACTTTACAGTCAAGATAAAAATGCAAGACATACAGATAAAATTGTGATAAGATAGCTAATACAGATATAAAATGTAAGACACGATGGCCCAGATATTCAAAGGGTTGCACATGGCGTTAACAGTATTGCGCCATCGCGGCCATAATCTCGTAGCCAACACGATATTCAAAAGGGAAAAGCGGTGGCACAAATCCTGATTTGCCGGAGCGATCAGTCATTTATGCAGGCACAGGTGGGGGGTGTGCCCATGCATAACCTGCACAGCCCGATATTCAGCCCGGGATATGCAGAGCCATGCATGAGCAACCCCTACCTGCACCAGCACAAAGTTACGCCCCAACAAAAAAGGAACAACTGATGGCCACCCTCAGTTGAGCTGCCGCATTGCAGGGTGCAACATGGCAGCTGTCACCTGTGGGTGGCCACCAGAGCTCCGGCTGCACCTGGCAGCACCCCCCCATGCCCGATCATGGGCATCTGTCCAAAAATAGAAAACCTTCCTATATCTCTGGTGGTCCAGTGGACCGCTATGTGCCCGATCACGGGCATCTGTGTAAAAATAGAAAATCTTCCTATATCCCTGATGGTCCAGTGGAATGCTATGTGCCCGATCGCGGGCATTTGAAAAGCAAAATATTCCAATATCCTTGGTGGTCAAGTAGTACCCCCACCCACCCACTGAGCCCCACCGCCCGCCCCCGCCCGTCAGCCGGTGGGTGGCAGCACCCACCCGCCTGCAGCCCGCGGGCCACCCGACTGACACCTCGTAGGGCGCTCACGCTCTGAACCAATGGGCGTGGACCACCAGGGGTATAGGAAGGATGAGTACCAATGCCCATAGTCTGTGTAACAAGCTCCCTGAACTAGTGGCCTTGATGGAAGAGGGTTGCCTGGATATTGTGGCAGTCACAGAAACATGGTACACAGAGAACCATGACTGGGATGTCAACATACCAGGATACACAATCTACAGGAGGGACAGGGAGGGTAAAAGAGGAGGAGGAGTAGCTCTCTATGTAAAGGAAGGGATCAAAGCAACAGAACTAAGGAGTAAACAGGGAGCAGATGAGGCACTTTGGGTCACCCTGGAGACAGGAAATGGCACCACAATCCGCATGGAGGTTGTATACAGACCCCCATCTCAGGGGGAGGGAATGGACAAGGAAATGATAGAAGGCTTTCTTAGAATGGCAGAAAAAGGGGAGATATTGTTGATGGGGGACCTGAATATGCCAGATGTTAACTGGAGCACCTTTGCTGCAGGCACATCCAAGAGCAGGGTCATTCTTGATGCCCTACAGGGGGCACGCCTCAGACAGCTAGTATTGGAACCCACTCGGGAGGGAGCAATCTTAGACCTGGTACTCTCAAGTGGGGATGGAGAAAGAATCTCAGATTTAGAAGTGGGTAGCCATCTGGGAACAAGCGACCACCAAACAGTGTGGTTCATGATAAACACAGCCATACAATCAAGCCATACAAAAGCAAGAGTACTGGACTTTAGGAGGGCTGACTTTGGGAAAATGAGACAGTGCCTCAGAAAAGCACTAGCAAACAGGCACGAAGGAGCGGTGGAGGAACAGTGGGGAGTGATCAAAGCAGCCATCACAGAGGCAACATGCCTTTGTGTAAAGCAAATCAATAAAACACAACGAAGGAAAAAAACGCTATGGTTCTCAAAAGAGGTGGCAGGGAAGGTTAAGGAGAAAAGAACAGCATTCAGGAAATATAAGGAAACACAGAAGGAGCAGGACAGAGAACTTTATCAGTTAAAGCAGAAAGAGGCTGGGAAGGAAGTCAGAATAGCAAAGGCCCAAACCGAGGAAAGGATAGCCAATTCTGTTAAGAAGGGGGATAAGACCTTTTATAGGTACATTAGGGAGCGAAGAAAGACCAAAGGAGGGATACTGAAGCTTAATAAAGGGGAAGGAATGTGGGTAGAGGGTGACAGTGAAAAAGCAGGGATACTGAATGAATATTTCTGCTCAGTATTCACAAAGGAAGAGGAGGGGGAGTTACCTAAACCAAACAAGAGAAACACTCTGAAGACGGGTCGATACCAGTCCATTTACAGAAGAAAGGGTTCTGAAAGAACTAATAAAATTGAAGGTGGACAAAGCAATGGGACCTGATGGGATTCACCCAGAATTCTAAAGAACTAAGGGTAGAACTAGTGACACCGCTGACTACTCTCTTTAACAAATCATGGGAGGATGGGGTGGTACCCGAGGACTGGAGGAGGGCAGATGTGATTCCTCTTCACAAAAGTGGGAGCAGGACAGAGGCAAGGAAACTACAGGCCAGTTAGTTTGACCTCAGTGGTAGGGAAAATTATGGAATCACTTCTGAAGGAAAGAATTGTTGAGTACCTAGAGGCCAGTGGGGCACAGGACCCAAGGCAGCATGGATTCACGATGGGAAGGACATGTCAGACAAATCTAATAGATTTCTTTGACTGGGTGACCAAAGTAGTAGACCAGGGAGGGGCTGTGGACATGGCCTACCTAGATTTTAGCAAGGCATTTGATACAGTCCCACACAAAAGATTAATTCACAAGATAGCCATCCTTGGAGTGGGTCCCAAGGTGGTAGCCTGGATAAAAAATTGGCTAGACAACAGGACGCAAAGGGTAGTAGTAAATGGAATATACAGTGAAGAAAGGAGGGTTACTAGTGGGGTACCGCAGGGTTCAGTACTGGGACCGGTCCTTTTTAATGTCTTTATAAGTGACATTGCAGAGGAACTGGAAGGAAAAGTATGTCTCTTTGCAGATGACACAAAGATCTGCAACAGGGCTGATACACAAGATGGAGTGGAAAGGATGAGAAGGGACTTGGCAAGGTTGGAGGAATGGTCAAATGTATGGCAGCTCAGATTCAATGCAAAGAAGTGCAAGGTAATGCACATGGGAAACAAAAACCCTGGGGAAGTGTACACAATGGGGGGTGAGATACTGACAACAGTAAAAATAGAAAGGGACCTGGGGGTAATTATATCAGATGACCTAAAGGTGGGCAAGCAATGTGAGAAGGCAGTAAGGAAGGCTGGGGGATACTGGGATGCATAGGAAGAGGCATCAATAGTAGAAAACAGGAAGTTGTTATCCCTCTGTACAGACAGTCGGTGAGACCCCATCTGGAGTACTGTGTGCAGTTCTGGAGACCCCATCTCCGCAAAGACATAGACAGAGTGGAGGCTGTCCAGAAGAGGGCAACCAAAATGGTGCAGGGTCTGCACCAGAAGACATATGAAGAAAGACTAAAGGAGCTTAATATGTATACCCTAGAGGAAAGGAGGGAGAGGGAGGGACATGATAGAAACTTTCAAGTACCTCAAGGGAATTAACAAAGTCCAAGAGGGTAGCATCTTCTAGAAAAAGAGATGTGCAAGAACAAGGGGGCACAATTTGAAGATAGAGGGGGGATGGCTCAGAGGTAATGTGAGGAAGTATTTTTTCACTGAGAGGGTTGTGGATGCATGGAACAGCCTCCCTGAGGGAGGTCGTGGAGTCAAGAACAGTGGGGAACTTCAAGATGCATGGGACAGACATAAGGCAGTCCTAGTGGGGGGTAGGAGGAAGTAAGCTGTTGATTAACTAGGATTTGCAGCTTATCCGTTAGGTAGAAAAATGCGCAGACTAGGTGGGCCAAGCGGTCCTTATCTGCCATCAAATTCTATGTTTCTATGTTTCTATTTTTACACAGATGCCCATGATCGGGCTGCAGGGGGCATCGGTCCCCGATGTCTGCTGCCTGGCAGGGCGCCAGGCGCAAGTCGTCGGGGATCGGCGCACCTGCATGCAAATGGGGCCATAATGACATGCAAATGGCCCCATGTGCACCTTGCATACATTATGGCCCCATTTGCATGTTCAGTTTTGAATATTGCGGTTGCTGTGCATGGCACTGTATGGCGCAATGGTACTTGTGCTAGCGCATCTCCATGCTCCACTCTGGCCACTTGCGCTGGCTCAGTGCCACTGCGCCATGCACACTGGGGGTGGCCAGGATGTGATATTCAAAGCTGGTGAGCCATGGCGCAACTCCTTTGACTATCGCTTAGTCCACACCCCTGTGCAGCCAAGTTGAGCTGCGCCCAAGCTTGTGCCACAGCCTGGCGCAGTTGGAATATCTGGGCCGATATGTCTAAATACAACTCTAATCAGAAAATGCCTGGATGAATAAATAGGTCTTTAATACAGTTTTAAAACTGTCAGTGGTCCGGCACTCTCTAATCCAACAAGACAGAGCATTCCACAGGGTTAGGGCCACAGAAGTGCACACCTCAGAGGTCTTTAAACAAACTCTGGGAACCTCTAACAAGACCTCATTGGCAGAGCGGAGTCAGTGGAGGGGATGGTAGGTGCAAAGAAGATCTTGCAGGTAGCTGGGTCCCTATCTATGTAGGGCCTTACATGTCAGTAATTTGACCCTGAAGGTGATTCGCTAATGTACTGGCAGCCAATGCAGATAGCAGAGCACTGGCATGATGTAGCAAGATCTTGGCAAGCCAGACAACAGCCTGGCCGCCGCATTCTTTACTAGCTGCAATCTGTGAATATCAACCCCCGGTAACCCTAAGTACAGGGCATTGCAGTAATCAAGGCACAAGGTTACAAAGGTGTGAACAAGAGTTGGAAATCTGCCAGGCGGAATCAGGTTTTTAATCTGAGCGATGCTCCTCAGATGGTAAAATGAGGTCTTTACAACAGCTGACACATGAGATTTTAGTGCCAAGACACTGTCAAATACAATGCCCAGATTTTGTACCTGATTTGATGTCAGCAGCTGGGCATCTCTGAGCCAAAGCCCAGAAGGTTATCCAGCCTGCAACCCCATGTCCTGGTGACCTGGCTCCACCACCAACACCTCGGTTTTATCTGGTTTCAACCTCAACCAACTGGCACTCATCCAACCCCGAATTTTGGTGAGGCAGTTGTTAAACACCATAGAAACATAGACTTTGATGGCAGATAAGGACCGCTTGGCCCATCTAGTCTGCCCATTTCCCTACCTACAGGATAGGCCGCAGATCCTAGTTAACCAACAGCCTATTTCTTCCTACCCCCCACAAGAATTGTCTTATGTCTGTCCCATGCATTCTTGAATTCTCCCACAGTTTTAGACCCCACAACCTCCTCAGGAAGGCTGTTCCATGCATCCACTACCCTCTGTGAATAATACTTCCTCACATTGCCCCTGAACCGCCCCCCATCTTTAAATTTGTGTCCCTTGTTCTTGCACGTCTCTTTTTCTGAAAGATGCTACCTCTTGACTTTATTAATTCCACTGAGGTACTTAAAAGTTTCTATCATGTCCCCCCTCTCCCTTCTTTCCTCAAGGGTACACATATTAAGCCCTTTAGTCTCTCCTCATATGGCTTCTCTTGCAGACCCTGCACCATTTTAATTACCCTCCTCTGGACTGCCTCTATCCTGTCTATGTCCTTGCAGAGATGGGGTCTCCAGAACTGGATGCAGTACTGCAGATGGGGTCTCACCAACTGTCTGTACAGAGGGATAACAACTTCCTGTTTTCTGCTGCTGATGCCTCTCCCTATGCATCCCAGTATACCCCCAGCCTTCCCTACTGCCTTCTCACATTGCTTGCTAACTTTAAGGTGATCTGATATGATTACCCCCAGGTCCCTTTCCTATTTTGTCGTTGTTACTACCTCCCCCCCTCCCATTGTGTATTCTTCCCCTTGGTCCTGGTTTCCCAGGTGCAATATTTTGCACTTCTTTGCATTGAATCCTAGCTGCCATACTTCTGACCGTTCCTCCAACCTTGCCAAGTCCCTTCTTATCCTTTCCACACCTCCTTGTGTATCAACCCTGTTGCAGATCTTTGTGTCATCTGCAAAGAGGCATACTTTTCCTTCCAGTCCCTCTGCAATGTCACTTATGAAGACATTAAAAAGGACTGGACCGAATACTGAACCCTGTGGCACCCCACTAGTAACCCCTCTTTCTTCAGAGTGGACTCCATTTACAATTACCTTCTGTGTCCTGTTGTCCAGCCAATGTTTTACCCAGGCTACCACCCTGGGACCCACTCCCAGGCTGGTTAATTTGACTATCAATCTTTTGTGTGGGACTGTGTCAAATGCCTTGCTGAAGTCTAGGTAGGCCATGTCCACAGCCCCTCCCTGGTCTACTACTTTGGTCATCCAGTCAAAGAAATCTATTAGATTTCATCTGACATAACCTTCCCGCTGTGAACCCATGCTGCCTTGGGTCCTCTGCCCCACTGGCCTCTAGGTACTTAACTATTCTTTCTTTCAGAAGTGACTCATCACTTTCCCTACCACAGAGGTCAGACTGACAGGTCTGTAGTTTCCTGCCTCTGTCTTGGTCCCACTTTTGTGAAGGGGAATCACATCCACCTTCCTCCAGTCCTCGGGTACCACACCATCCTCAAATGATTTATTAAAAAGAGTAGCCAGTGGTTTCACTAGTTCTCCCTTAATTCTTTTAGAATTCTGGGGTGAATTCCATCAGGCCCCATTGCTTTGTCCACCTTCAGTTTTAGGAGTTCTTGCAGAACCCTTTTCTTCTGTGAAAGGACTGGGATCAACCTCTATCAAGAGTGCTTCTTTAATTGGATTAGGCACTTCTCTCCTCTTTGTGAATACTGAGCAGAAATATTCGTTCAGTATCCCTGTTTTTTCACTGTCCCCCTCTGCCCACCAACCGTTCATTCTATTCAGCCTCACTATCTCTCCCTTTGTCTTTCTATGCTCGCTGATGTACCTATAAAAGGTTTTATCCCCCTTCTTAGCCGATTTGGCTATCTTTTCCTCAGTTTGGGCCTTTGTTTTTCTGACTTCCCTCCCTGCTTCCTTCTGCCTTAACTGGTACAGCTCTCTGTCCTGCTCCTTCTGTGTTTCCTTATACTTCCAGAATGCTATCTTTTTCTTCCTGACTTTCACAGCCACCTCTTTTGAGAACCATAGTGGCTTTTTCTTTCGTTTTGATCTATTTGCTTCACACAAAGGCTTGTTGCCTCTGTGATGGCAGTTTTGATGATTCCCCATTGTTGCTCCACACCTCCTTCTAGCCTGTTTGCTAGTGCTTTTCTGAGGCACTCTCCCATCTTGCCAAAGTCAGCCCTCCTAAAGTCCAGTACCCTCACTTTTGTATAGCTTGACTCTATAGCTGAGTTTAATGTGAACCACACTGTTTGATGGTCACCTGTTCCCAGATGGCAACCCACTTCTAGATCTGAGATCCTCTCACTGCCCCCATTTGAGAGTACGAGGTCTAAGATTGCTCCCTCATGAGTGGGTTCCGAAACTAGAGGTCTGAGGCCTGCCACCTGTAGGGCATCAAGAATGGCCCTGCTCTTGGATGTGGCTGCAGCAAATGTGCTCCAGTTAACATCTGGCATATTCAGGTCTCCCATCAACAGTATCTCCCATTTCTCTGCCATTCTAAGAATGCCTTCTATCACATCCTTGTCCATTCCCTCCCCCTGACATGGAGGTCTGTACACAACCCCTGTGAGGATTGTGTTGCCCTTTCCAGTCTCCAAGGTGACCCACAGTGCCTCCTCTCCTCCCTGTTTACTCTTTTGTTCAGTTGCTTTTATCCCTTCCTTTACATAGAGAGCTACTCCTCCCCCTCTTCTCCCCGTCTGTCTCTCCTGTAGGTTATATACCCTGGTATGTTAACATCCCAGTCATGATTCTCTGTACCATGTTTCTGTGACTGCTACGATATCCAGGCATCCTCTTCCATCAAGGCCACCAGCTCAGGGAGCTTGTTGCCCAGACTATGGGCATTGGTACTCATTACCCTCCATTTCCTGATGGCCTTACTCCTTTTTGCCCCATCCCTGTCCTTCTTGCGTTTGTCACTTTCTCCATTTACTCCAGCCCTTCTCCCTATTGACACCTCTATGTTGGTGTTTACTGCACTTACTACCGTGATTTTTTTGGGGGGCTAGGATTTCCCTGCTCCTTTCCAGTGCCTCCCCCCTTGGCTAGTTTAAATGCTTGCCAATGAAGCATTTAAACCTATCACCTAGGATCCTGGTTCCCCTCCTGGACAGATGCAGCCCATCATGCCAGTATCGGCTTGCATCACCCCAGGTGAACCCCCAGTCCCCAATGAAGCCAAATCCCTGAGCTCCACACCGGTTTTTCAACCACTGATTGAATCCCATGGTGCAGAACACCCTAGCATCTCCTACGCCATAGATGGGTAGCACCTCCAAGAAGGTTACCGTGCGTGCTACTTGTCTAAGGCCCCTCCCCAATTCCACAAACTCTTCCTGCACTTCTCTAATCCCTTTCTTAGCCAGGTCATTTGTCCCTAGGTGGACAATGACATCCAGCTCCCTCTCCTGTGCAGTTGCTCCGGCAATCCTGAGGATTCGCTCCCTGTCCCTCCAAGCCATGGCGCCAGGCAGGCACCTTACCTCCCTCTCCCCTTCCTCCCCCAGTTCTACCTTCCTAACAATGGAGTCCCCCACCAGGAGTTGTTTCCTTCCCCTTTGGGGTCCCCTGCCACCCTCCTGTGGGTCTCCTTTGTGGAGGTTCCCAGCATCCTCCTTGGTCTCCACTGCGGGTGCCTCCATAGAGGAACCACACTTTACCAGAATGGCATAGGAATTGTGGAGAGGTACAACTGGAGGGATGCACCTCTGTTCCACCACCCTCACCCTCCCTGAGCCCACTGTGGTCCAACCGCTCCTTTTTCTTGGCAACCTCTGAGGCAATGGCAGTGGCACTGGTGGTCCCTGGATGGAAGAGGAGGTCCTACAAATCCTGACCAACTCAGCCTGGAGATGATCAACCTCCTCCCTCAGCCCAGAGAGGTACCTGCAGATGGGACAACACCGCATCCTCCAGAACATCTCCTGGAAGACTGCTGCTCCACAGCCACTGCACCACACCACTCCCATCATGTCTTATTTCTGGCCCCTTAACTGTTTTCAATCCTTACTCTTTCCTCTGATTTTTTTTCTCTCTCTCCTTATTTTCGGCCTGTGTGCCCTTTAAGCTCCTGATTGTCCTGTTCTGAGACAAGAATAACCTATATTTCTCAGTAGACCCCTTACTTGCTCAGAGGCAGACCTCCACCAAGACCATATCATCCCATTTGGGCACAAAGGACATGTAGAGATGAGTATTATCCACATAGCTGTGAAAACTGAGCCCATACCACCTTATAATGTCCTCTAACAGCAGCATATACACTGCAAACAACATGGGGGTTAAGATGGAACCCTGTGGAACCCCACATGACGGGGGAGAGGTGCCGATAAATACATCCACCATTTCACTGTCTGTGTCCTGCCAGTGAGGAATGAACAAAACCAGCTGAGGACTGTACCAGACAGTCCACAGAGAATCTGCAGGTACTCCAACAACACCCTATGGTCCACAGTGTCAAGCACTGCAGAAAGATGGAGGAGAACTAAGATAGAGCAACTCCTTCGATCTCTCGCCAACAGGGGATCATTTAGTACCCGAACAAAGGTGGTCTTAGTACTATGCCTCTTCCTGAAACTGGATTGGAGAGGATCATAGACATCATGCTTTGTTAAATGATCATCCAGTTGTATGGCCTCCACCTTCTCAATAACCTTGCATACAAAAGGCAGGTTAGAGACAGGTCTATAGCTAACTAGGCAGTCCGGGTCTAGAGAAGACTTCTTCAGGAGTGGTACTACTACCATGTCATTCAGAGGTTCTGGAAAGACCCCAATCTTCAAGGAACATCGGTCTATTCCAGCAAGGACCGGGCTGAACTACAGTAGGTGGTACGCAGTTACTGGATGATCTGCACTATGTCCACAATCGTCAACTGGTCGAAGTCGTACAAGACAGACCAGGTGCTTGCAACCTCTTTCCCATTGCTGCTAGGTCCATTGGAGGGTGCTGAATGGATCTCTGACCTGATAGTAGCAATCTTATCAGCAAAGAATTGAGCAAACTCATCATGTGTAACCTAAGAAAAAGCTCCCCGGGACTGAAGGCAGGTTGGACTACACAACCTGTCAACCGTCCTGAAGAGCTGAGCTGGTCAATTCTTTGCTGCAGCAATCTCCTTGGACAGGAATTCTGCCTTTTGACAGGTGATTGCTGATTGATTATCTTGATAATGGGCCATCAATCTAAGTTTGTCATCTGCCAGGCCGGATTTCCTCCAATGCCGCTCCAGCCTTCGACCCCCTCACCTCATCTCCTTCAAAGTCCCCATCAAACCATAGGGACTTCTGGTGAAGAGAGAAGGGGCAAACACAGACAGGCACTATGGAGTCAAGGGCCCCAATTATACCCAATTATAGACTAGGTAAGGTAAGGTAAAATGTATTTATATAAGGCGCCCTTCCTGGGCTCAGGGCGCCTTTATAAAATTTCAACATAACAATAAATTTAAAATCCATAACAATTAAAACACATTTAAGCATCACAGACATTAAGTTTCCAGAAATGCTTGTTCAAACAAGAAAGTTTTCAGGTTTTTTTTAAACCCTTCTACAGTCAGACTATCACGTATCTGACGTGGTAGAGAATTCAACAGAGTAGGTGCCATAAAGGCAAAAGTTCTTCCACCAGATGTTTTCAAGGTTACCCTGGGAATCTCTAGCAATCCCTCATCAGAGGATCAGAGGAAGCGGGAGTGGCAGTAAGAAAACAGGAGTTCTTTCAGGTAGTGGGGTCCCAAACCGTGTTGGGGCTTGTAGGTCAGCAACGCGACCTTGCAGGTGATCCGCCACTATACAGGCAGTCAGTGCAGTTCACACAGCACAGGTGTTATATAACAGGATCTAGGGCTTCCAGTCAACAACCTGGCAGCTGCATTCTCCACCAGCTGCAAGCAGCGGATATCCACCCCCAGCAGCCCTAGATAGAGGGCATTGCAGTAATCAAGACAACTGGTAACTAAGGCGTGGATCAGGATAGGAAGATCTTCAAGTAGGACCAGGTGTTTCACCTGTGCTATACTCCTTAGATGAAAAAAGGAAGATTTGACTACAACCGACACCTGTGCCCTCAGGGTCAGGTCCTCATCAATCATAACACCAAGGTTACACACCTGGCCAGAGGTCATAAACGGGGTCCCCCCAGAAATAAACCTGAGGGTTTCCCCGACCATGAACCTAACATCCTCACCCCTGGATCCACCACCAATACCTCTGTTTTACTTGAGTTCAGCCAAAGCCAACTGGTACTCATCCAGTTCTGTATCTCCAGGAGGCAGTTGTTAAACACTGTGATTGAATCAGACTCTTGCTCAGGCACAAAAGACATGTAGAACTGAGAACCATCAGCATAGCAATGAAAACTCAGCCCATGCCATCTTATAATGTCCCCCAATGGAAGCATATACAACACAAATAACATGGGGGACAATGCCGAACCCTGTGGCACCCCACAGGGCAGGCAGTGAGAGGCCGAGGAATAAATTCCCGACACCATTCTCTGAGTCCTGCCCTCAAGGAAAGATTGAAACCAACTGTGGACCACCCCTCTTAGCCCACAGAAAAACCACAGGTGCTCGAGCAACACTCCATGATCTACGGTGTCAAATGCTGCTGAGAGATCAAGGAGAATCAAGATGGAACAAGCTCTCCTATCTGTCGCTATAAGGAGATAATTTAGTACCCATACAAGAGCTGTCTCAGTGCTATGCCATTTCCTGAATCCAGACTGGAGAGGGTCATAGATACTGTGGCTGGTTAAATGATCCTCCAGCTGCAAAGCGACCACTTTCTCGATAACCTTCCCTAAAAAGGGAACGTTTGAGACCGGTCTGTAGTTTGCTGGGCAGTCAGGATCAAGGGAGGGTTTTTTCGTAAGGGCCAAACTACTGCCTCCTTTAAGGGATCTGGAAAGATCCCTCTCTCCAATGAAGTCACCACTATCCCAGTCAGGATCGGGCCAATGACCTCTACACACCCCACTAGTAGGCAAGTAGGGCCGGATCCAAACTAGAGTAGGTTGGATGCAAAGTCTGGACGATCCTCACTATATCCATGACTGGACTGCCAGTCGGCTAAAGGTGAACCAAGTCAACAGGGCATTAGTACCATTCAGTTGATTAATGCAAGACCCAATGGGGAGGCACTGACTGATCTTATCCCTGATGGTGGACACCTTATCAGTGAAGAACAGCTCAAGCTCCTCACACTGTAACTGTGACAATGCTTGACCAGCATGAAGACAGGCTGGATTGCACAGTCTGTCCACAGTCCGGAAGAGCTGGGCTGGTCTATTCCTTGCTACAGCAATTTCCCTGGACAGGAACTCGCCTTCTTATGGGAAATTGCCAATTGGTAGATCTTATAATGATCCAATAATCTAAGCCTGTCCACCTCCAGGTGAATTTTCAGCCAGCGTCTCTCCAATCTTCGACCCTGTCTCTTCAACCCACGGATCTCCCCTGTAAACCATGGAGTACAGGGGCGAACATGAATTGGAACAATGACATCCAGAGCCCCCACAACTGCCCTATTATAGACCAGTACTAGGGGCCCTGGGTCAATGCTATCTATTGGCAATCCTTAGAAGTCCAGCTCCGTCATTAGGCCCTCTGAGGTAACTCCTCCCAAAGGATGGAACTGTACTATCTCCTTAGGGGCAGGCCTCTTTCGGTGAAACTGAACCTCAGGACATGATGATCAGACCAACTGATAGGCTCCACTTCCACATCAGAGACTTCCATCCCCAGATGGAGTATCAAGTCTAATGAGTGACCCCTCGTGAGTTGCAGAGGTAACAACCCACGTCAGGCCCAATGAATCCATCAATTGGAGGAGGTTTTGTCTAAAAAGCAAGAGTTCGTTGTCGACCTAGGCATTGAAGTCCCCCAAAATTAACCATCGGGGGGACTCCAATACCATCTTGGCAACGAAGTCTGCAACCTCCCTCAGGAATTCCCTCCCATCATCTGGTGGACGATAAATGAGAAGGATCCTGTAGCCTGCACCTGCACTCACAATACACTCAAAGGAATTGGTACATCCAGCTGGCACTTCCCTGAGATCCAGTTCCTATCTAAAACAGACTGCAACCCCCCTGTCCCTATGGTCCACTCTCTGGCAGTAATCACCGAGAACCCAGTTGGAACCACAGACTCTAAAATAGGGCCTGCATTTTCATCCAGCCAGGTCTCGGTGATGCAAGCCAGGTTAACAGACAGAACAAGCTCTGCCACCACTCTGGTCTTATTCCTGATAGACCTGGCATTGCTTAACACCGCCCGAAAGGGACGAGAGTCCAAGGATGACTCCACCTCCTGCCTAACCAAGTCATGCCCTTGGGTATGGGTACAAGGCAAGGTAAGCCTCGCTCCTGTATCCATTTCACCCCAGGATGTCTCCTGGTTCTAACTGTTTCTATCTGCTCACTCTTTTCCCATCCCCCCCAAGAGTTCCAGGATCTCCTATTCCTTACACTCCTCCATCTCAAAATGCTGAAAGCTCTGTAATTTTTATAGAGTTCCGGAGGAAGTGAGGATATTCAAATGGACAGAGATCCTTTTGTCTTGAGGGGGAGTACCGACTGACTGTATCCTTAACACCCCAACACATATCTCAAATAATCTAAATAACACTGTCTGCTTTACAACCTCACATAGCCAACACTTCCTCCCCTTTATATTTAAAAACATATAATTATCAAACCCCCTGTAAAACCAACCTTTTAAGTACCAGTTCCCCCAGCTTCTCACATACACTCATCAAACCTGATAGGTCCAGTACCTCCATGAGAACATCTGGTGTCAATCCCTTTAAAGGACAATACCAGACCATCTCGGTAGGGGCAGGTCTATTGGGGAGGGCCACAAATCTGAACCCTATAGTATGATGGTCTGACCAATTGACCAACTACACCCTCATGTCAGAGAGCTCCATCCCAAGCAGGAAGACCAGGTCCAAGTTGCAGAACTAACCACCTGTGTAAGACCCAACGAACTCATAAACTGGAAGAAATCTTGTCCAAATTGCGAGAGTTAATCATTGACCCAGGCATTGAAATTCCCTAGAAGAATCCATCTTGGGAATTCCAGCACCTGGTTGACGATGAAGTCTGCAACTTCCTGCAGGAATTCCCTCCCATCACTGGGTGGACGGTAGATGAGAAGGATACTGCAACCTACACCTACACCTACACCTGCAACTGCAACATACTCAAAGGATCTGGTCTTTACTACTGAGAAGGCTACAAGGTTCAGGCATGATTTAAAACAAATGGCAATACCCTCGCCCCTACGATCCTTTCTCAGGCGGTGTACCACCAAATACCTGGCTGGAACTGCTGATTACAGTATTGGGCCAGCATTCTCATCCAGCCAGGTCTCGGTGATGCAAGCCAGATTAGTTGTTCCAATAAGATCAGCAATTGTTACTGTCTTGTTATTTATTGATCTGGCATTGCACAACACTGCCCGAGAAGGATAGGTAGACAAGGTAGATTCAGCGATTTTCCCACTGGATGTGGAGCCCTTGGGTATGAGAATCAGGCAAGGAGAACCCTTTTCTGGGCCCATTTCGCCCCAGGGTGTCTTCTGATCTTTACCATCTCAATCCACCCACCCCATTCCACAGCCCCACCAGGCCAAGTCGATCTCCATCCCCCCCAGCTATCCCAAGTGCCCTACAATGTCCATACACTTCAGATGTTAAAGGGGGATAGTCAGAAGGACAGCACATCCCAACAAATTATCAAATTAGCAGTAGTAGCTCTATACAATCATACACTAGCATACACCCCACACATATACACACTCCACTCACACAGTCACCCACACATATACACACTCCACTCACACAATCACCCACACTTATACACACTCCACTCACACAATCACCCACACATATACACACTCCACTCACACAATCACCCACACATATACACACTCCACTCACACAATCACCCACACATATACACACTCCACTCACACAATCACCCACACATATACACACTCCACTCACACAATCACCCAGTGTTGCAAGTGGTAGATAAGAAGTACAGGAACTCAGACACTGGCAAATATGAAATGTAGAATTAAGATCCTCAATCTGAAGGATAACTGGGTCAAGACACGTCTATCTGTTTAAACACGAGTAGATCCAGTTAGAAATATTGAAGTATTTCTAGGAAAATAGGATTGTTGTACAAGTCACATGTTGTTATGGAAACCTTGATTTCAGATCACAGGCCCAGAAACTGTCATTATGTTGCTGGTTTAAGAAATCCAGTTCAATTGTCAGTGGGAAGAAGTACAGGAACTCCGTTCCTGCTGCAAAAAAGGTACAGGAACTGAGTTCCTGTGCGTTCCTGTTCACTGTCATCACTGCAATCACCCACACATATACACACTCCACTCACACAATCACCCACACATATGCACACTCCACTCACACAGTCACCAACACATATGCACACTCCACTCACACAATCACCCACACATATGCACACTCCACTCACACAATCACCCACACATATGCACACTCCACTCACACAATCACCCACACATATGCACACTCCACTCACAAAATCTCCCACACATATGCACACTCCACTCACACAATCACCCACACATATGCACACTCCACTCACACAATCACCCACACACACATGCACACTCCACTCACACAATCACCCACACATATACACACTCCAATCACACAATCACCCACACATATACACACTCCACTCACACAATCACCCACACATATACACACTCCACTCATAAAATCACCCACACAGCACTATTAATTTCTGCAATATACATCCTACCAAAATCCTCCCTTCCCTCAACTAACTCAAAACTATTATAAGGTGTCCACCTTTATCAAAAGCAAACAGTTAAATTAAGTATAATTCAGTTCAGTCAAATCTGAGTTTCAGTGAGATGTATTTGGATAGAACCCAGTCCAAAGTGTTCTTAAAAATAGTCTTCAGAGTTCCCACCTCCTTGAGATAGTAAATGTCCACAACCAGAACTGTAGGACTCTCACTCCCAAAAGTCCACTAATTCAAATATTTATAAATAAAGCAAAACTCTTGGCAGTCAGACCTAGGTGCTCCCACCTCCTAGGGTTAATAGACATTAATGTCTAGTTCTTGTAGGACTCTCACTCCATCAAGGCCACAGACAAATATTTGTACTGCCCCATATTGAATTTAAACTGAATGATTATTTGTTTCATTTTATCCCAGATGTCAGCAGTGGATACTAACAAAGTCAAGAGGATTTTACCAGGTAAGGTAGTCCACAGTGAGTTCTTCCTTATCGAGTGTTCCGTCCAAGTATTTCAGCTAAGTCCTTCTCCCCCTTAGACTCATCATGCATACATACTAGGGGTGTGCGAGTAAAAAATATTATTTCCTGAATACCACTAAAAACAAAGAGTGGCACAATTCATGCCTCTTCCTATTCAAGAAATACAGTATTAACAAAACAAAAACAAAAATCCTCACTCTCCTCCCTAGCTCAGTCCTTTAAAATGCAACCCCTGTCCCCCTACCCTCTGCTACAATCCTAATACTACATTCTGCCACAGCACATATAATTTCATGTTTAAATAAAAAACTCCCACAATGCCGGCTCATCTTTAGTACTTTTCTTATACCAATCTATAGCCCCACCATCCCAGCAGTAGCACCCAACTCCCACCCACCCCCCAGCACCCACATTTCTTTTAACAGCAGGCCTCCAGGAGCTACAATTAAGGCAACTGGCACCACCTGCCCTCCTCCATGACTTACCACTTTCTATGACCATGCAATCAGCTGTTTTACTATACAAGCAAGCATAGGAGTGCTTTAATTTACTAGAAGGTGGCCGGTCATGGGAGAGAGCAGGCTGTGTCAGTCACCTTCATTGTGAAGCCTTGGGGCTTTGTGTTAAGAGAACATTTGTGAGCTGATGGGGAGAAGGATGCGAGTTAGGTGCTGTTGCCAGGGAGGTGGGGAGAAATACTGATTTGTATAAGAGAAAAGTGCTTTAGCAAGCATTAATACTCAACAAGGTAGACAGTATTGGGCAATACCAGACTACCCAGAGGCATAATGAGGCTCGACGCCACTGGCAGAGGACCTTATAGCCCCTGGAAGATCCAGTGTTGCCCAATACCGCCCACCCTGGAGGGTATTACTGTGCTTAGAAAATGGGCTATAGGTAACTTTTTTATCAAATATTGAAAAAATAATTAAAAACCGTAGTTAAAAGCACTGAAAAGTTGGTTTTATTGTAAAGTACTGTAGTCCCTGTGGTACTTTACTTGGTATGCTTGTCAGTAGAGGACGCTGCTACTGTTTTCAGTTGCTTCTATGACTGCTTGGTAGATGCAGCCATTATCTAACGGTTGAGTAAATGGCGTGATACCTGGAAGTATGCAGAAATGAGAGCAGGCTTTGCCTTTTTTTTTTGTTTGTTTAAATTGTAACATAAAAGTTGGGGCTTCTGTTTGATTTCTTATGGCCCCTTTATATTTATTTGTGATTGGGTCGCTACTGGCTGGTGCTCTGTATGTGAGCAGAACTTGGTAGCAAGAAGGACGTCAGAAATGGTGTTGGTTAAAGGAGGCTCTTTTACATATAGGGAGCAGAATGGAGTAGGGGAGAGGAAGTGATGCCAGCAGTCAGCACCGACTGTACTGGTATCCCGCTATTCATTTATTTGTTTGAGCAACTGTTTGAATGTAGTGGAAATTCTGAAATAGCAGGCACCAATGGGGGAGAAGAAGAGCTGGAGGAGAGTCATGATGGATCAGGCGGCTTTTAATAAGAGCGAGTGGTCAGGAGCCTACATGACATAAGCTACAATGGTGGTACATTTAAAAGACAACTATTTTGACAGGGGACTGTATCTGATAGTCGGTTATGCATGCTTGAACTGACACAGGTTCTGTAATAAACAAGCATTTGTCAATGTCGAATGTTGTCTTGCTGGCATTGGCATTGGTAGTGCAGGAGTTAGAGAGATGCATAACAGGAATGGCAGTGAAGTATTGAACTGACACCAACCCCACCCCCACCCTGCAGAGACTGACAGGCATTGGGGTGTGCCTTGGGGTCATCAGCCATAACACTCATATCATTTCACCTCACCCTACCCTGCAGACACTGACAAGTGTCGCAGTGTGCCATGGGGTCTTTTGACCTTACGCTCACCCCATTCTATAAGGAAATATGTTGAGATGGGTGCAGTGTAGGAGAATGGGGTGAACTTTTGGAGCTGAAGAGTCCAAGGTGCACCTCGATGCCTGTCACTGGCTTCAGGGTGGGAGTGGCGTGGAATGGCATGAGCATTACGGCCGACAATTCCAAATCACACCCCTGACACCTGTCAATCTCTACAGGGTGGGGCGTTACAGTTGAAAACCCTAACACCCCTGGCGTTTGTTGGTATTTTCACTCCAAATTTTCAACATGGGCTTTTAATAACCCCACTTCATGAACAGTAGCACTATCAGTTCGCTAGCCAAAAGGTGATTTTGCACAGCAACTGTGTCATTTGGCACCACAGGTGCAAAAACACATTTTGGGTAGGATGTGAAAAATGACAGCTGTACTGTTCATGAGATGGTGTAAAAAAATGGCAATGTTGAATATCTGGAGTGAAAATATGAAAAATTGGTAAAGTCACGAATGTGCATAGAAACTGTGCAGTGCACACCCACAACACAACTATTTGGGGGATTATTTTAAACCAAATTTTCAACATAGGCATTTTGGGACCTCTGCTCATGAACAGTGGCACTCTGATTTTGTTAATTTGTCCTGAAAGTTGATTTCCCACAATGCCCGCGACATTGTGCGCCAGATGTGCGAAAACACATTTCAATCAGGATGTGAAAAATGACAGCTGCATTATTCATAAGGAGGTATGAACAAATGGCAATGTTGAAAATCTGGAGTGAAAATATTAAAAATTGTTGAAGTTAAGAGTGTGTGTGGAAACTGCTCAAAGCATGCTCATAACGCAGTCATTTTTTGGAATTTTTTCACCAAATCTGCAACATAGGTTTTTTGGGACCCCACCTTATGAACAATTATGAGTGGCACTGTCATTTCGTTACTCAGTCCTGAAAGGTGATGCCACGCAGTGACCATGAAATCACCTTTCAGGACCGAATAATGAGATGACAGCTCATGTGTCCATGAGGTGGGGTCCCAAGAACCCCATGTTAAAAATGTGGTGCCAAAATTCAAAAAAATGGCTGAGATATCCACCTAAGTTGACCCCCCCATTGATGCCATTATACAGCTACTGGAATTTTTTTTATTTTGCAGTTTGGCTTTGAAGAGTCCAGACGTGTTCCTGCTCCACCAAAGATCACAGCACTGGACCTCCAGAGGTTAATATGGGGTGAGAGGGTGTGGGGAGGTGGGGTGTGCAGAGGGTGAGTGTGGGTTGGGGGATGGGGCACTGCGAATAACAGACTGTTTTCTTTTTTTCACCTACAAAAAAAAAACAGACAGTGCACCACGGGATGGTTTTCTTTCTTTACAGGTGAAATAAAACAAATGTTGGACATACTGGGGTGGGCTCCTAGTGTCCCCCATGACTTTCCAGAGGGTGATGTTGGCCACACTGGGGGTGTGCCACACAATGGGGGTGGGGCAGGGGGAGGAACATGCCGACGTGGTTGGCTTTCTGTGAGCGGAGGCACACTAGGGTGGGCTCCCAGTGTGCCACACAATGTGGGGAAGGGTTGCAGACATGCCAACATGGGAATTGCACCCCCGATGTTGGCCTTCTTTGGGGGATTGTGTGGCGGTGAGGAGTCGCCACCATGTTTATTGAAATGTTTCATCAGGAAAGGTACGTACGGGAGGCATGTCATTTGTGCCGCTGCATGACGAGTTTGTCTCTGTTTGCAGTGGCACATTTCTTACAAGTTGTGTCCACTTAACATAATTTGTATGTCAGTGCTAGCATGCTCACTAATTGGGGAATGAGGGATGTACCAACTAAAGTGTGCTCTGCATTCACCAACACTGACACACCTCTGCATTTCTACTACCACATGATGTTGCTTGCATAAGCACAAGACAATATGAAAATGTTTTATGTTTTGTCTTGGGGAGGGTACTGAGTGGAGCTAGAGAGGGTTACATCCCTCATTAATGGACTGAAAAAAAAATGGTGGATATCGAGTTTCAAAGTTCTGACTGACACCAGGATACCAGTGATGGAAATGGCATATGTGGGTCTTGTTTATTACCTGGCTCTATTGTAATTTAATGTACACCCATGGAATGCCTGGCTGCCAATTAGATTTCTTACATTTTAAAGCCCATTTTATAAGATGAGACAGCGGCCAGCCATGGAGGTGGGCAGGTTGTGGCAGTCACCCATCATAGGAGGTTTCTTTTTTGTTTAAACCATGAAACTGTGAGTGCTGGGGGAGGTGGGGAGATTGGGATTTTAGTACAGCATGTGGGGATGGGGCTGTGTTTTAAAGGACTGGGCTGGGGAGGAAGGTGGGAAGATGTTTCTTATACCTTTTTTTTTCATAGGCACATCAATAATAAATATGAATACCAAATATTTTGGGGCTCCAAATACAAATTTTCATCTGAATATTCAAAATAAGGTATTCTCCTACCCCCAAACACATACATCCCTACACACAGACATACTGGTGCACACCATACACAGATGCATGTGCACACACATGCTTTACAGATGCATGCACATAGAAACAAAGACAATGATAGCAGAAAAAGACCAAGGATCAATATAGTCTGCCCATAGTTGCCTGTCTGTTCTGGGACCCTATTGTCCATATGGAATTCTGTCATTCCATGTCCACCCCCTGCTTCCCTTCCTACTGTTGCCTGCCTGAGTAACCACCAAACGCTTCACTCCATCCCAGCCATGCTTGAAACTGTTTATAGTGTTGGCACCTAACTTATCCACTGGCAGACTGCTCCACGTCTCCAGCACAGCACCCTTTCTGTAAAACAGAACTTTCTCAAATGCCTCTTAAACCTTCCGCTGCCAGTTCCACTCATGGCTAGAGATGCAGCGAAATTAAATTCCACTGGCAAAGTGAATGCGAAGTGGCCACTTTGCGCTGTCCTAGTGCTACATGAAGTGACCATTGCAAAGTGTTCACTTTGCTATGTTATTATGACTTTGCGTTGTCATTCGGCCTTAACGCAAAGTAAGGTGAAGTGACAACAATATAGGCAGCCCCCCACACATCACATGGCTTACAGTACTGTAAGTCACATGCTTTAGCCAGGCAGGAAGGAAGTGAGTCACACAAGCAGATACTTTCTCTTTCTCCTGTGCTGAGTAACAGAGAGGGGGCATTCTGTGTAGGAGAAGAGAGGATTGTTGTTGTTCTTAAATGTGTGATCAAACCCAAAATCTTTTTTAAAAGCCAATTGTTTAGTTTTTTCTTTGTACTGTTTTGGCAGTTCAGTTTTTCTCGTGGTGACTGATTTCTTTGTTTTATAAGTTTTGGTATGTGTGTGTGTTTGTGTGTGTGTGTGACTGTGTGTGCCTGTGTTGTGTGAGTGTGTGTTTTGTGTTATGTAGTGTGTGTGAAATCGTTGGCGATGGTGTTGCTAGTCGGAGAGGGAAGGAGTGATTTTTTTGAAATGGAGCAGGGACAGGATGTGGACCATCCAAGTCAGGACTCAGAGGGAATGCGTGGGACTGTGCCGGGCAGTGGAGCCACATGGCAGCATTGCTGGCAGGAGGGGAGTAGTGTGCACGCGTAGGGCGAGTGGCTGGGTGGTGTGGGACCGCTCTAAAGTCTTTGGTCCTCCCCCCCTCTGGAAGCAGCAGCACCACCACGTTCACCAAGTTCATCATCACCACCACCACCAGTGGCAGCTGTAGGAGCTCCAGCAGCACCACCTCCACAGCAGCAGATCGAGCTCCACCATCACCATGCTGCTGGCACTGCATCTGCCACTCCTGTACCTGGTCCCCCCCCCGCAGCTCCCCAGTTTGGCAGTTTTTCAACTGTATCGGGGGGCAGCAGCCTTGTGGCATGTATACTTTGTGGGGTGGAGGTGCACCATGGCCCCTGGAGGAACACATCTGGGGACTGGGAGCCAGCGCACCCATATGTTGAACCACCATAAGGTGGAGTGGCAGGCTGCCACAGAACGGGACAGGCCTCCATCTGCTGGCCCTTCTATGTCAGTGGCAGAGGGTGCTGCTGTTGTGCATCGCTGCAGCAGAAAGTGGGTGACAGCAACAGCTGCTCCACTACCACCAGCACCATCCTCACCACCACGTCTACCTGGTGTACCACCACCAGTGGACTCCACAATGCCTGCAACTCAGGCAGACATAGCACTTTTGTGGGCCATGTGGAAGAAAACAGTGAGAGAGTGGGTGCTGTCCAGCAGCTGTTGGAGCAGATAGAGCGACACCAGTTACAGATTGTGTCGATGCTCCATCTGCTGCTGGACCAGCAGGGGATCCCCCATTAGCTTTTTTATTGCAGCACACCTCCCCTCCACCACTGTAGTGTTTTGTCTTTTGTTTAATAACAGAGAGAGGAAAGGCCACAGTAGTAGTTTAAATATATACATACACATACATGCTCCTTATTGCCCTGTTATTATAATACAGTGCCTCAGTAATGTTTACGTTCTGTTGTGGAGTGGTTGTGTAAAAGCAAGACTGAGCAGTGCAAGTATAATGTGCTAAATTGCATGTGTGCAGTCAGTGTTGTTTCCTGTGTGTGTGTGTGTGTGTGTGTGTGTGTGACATCAGACATTGTCCAGCTTCTTGCAAACATATATATGTTGACTTGTTGCATTGTTTATGGTATAAAGAATAGAGATAAGAACATATAACGTATATTTTATTGTCACCATCATCATCATCAGTGGACCAAGCGATATGATATTTTTCAGAGGTGTCTGACCAGAGTGCACCTTAGTCACATACTGCACACATGACTTTTAGGAGAGCATATGTTTTTTGTGCTATTATCTCCTCAAAGTCATGTGTGCACTGTGAGTGACTGAGGTGCACAGTGACCCGAGACATCTGAAAAAATATTATATCACTTACTCCACCGGTGCTGATGGTACAAATAAAATATACGTCATATTCTTTCTTATCTTTATTCTTTAGATACTGCAACAAGTCACATCATATATATGTTTGCACGAAGCTGGACAATGTCTGCACACACAGGAAAGAACACTGATGGCACACATGCAGTTTAGCACAGCATACTTGCACTGCTCACAGTCTTGCAATGACAAACACTTCACGAGTCCTGACACAAAGTAAACATTACTAAGGCTCCAGAAATACTTCTTGTTTGAAATAAACATTAAAGCAGCAGTGCAACAATCTGGTGAAAATTTTGACCTACACTTTTTGTGCTATTTTACATTGCCACTTGACTTACCTCCTGACTTGTATCATATGATACCATTATTTCCAGTATTTGAGTCTGCTTTAGTACTTTTTTCATGTCTGAAATAATAAAAGGAGTGCTCCTTTTAATACGGTGTGGACCAGGTCTTCATCAGTATTTACCGCTGTTTTTGTCCATCAGTTATTTATACATCATTTTTGTTGTGAGTAAAATTAAAAATTATGCAGCAGGCAGTGTTTTCTGACCTCACAGAATGATATTTGTTCAATAACAGCAACAAATACTGATGAAAACCTGCTCTGGACAAAAATAAAGGGAGTGCTCCTTTTAATTTTTCAGACATGAGAAAAAGTAGTAAAGCAGACACAAATTGTGAAAAGGGTATCATACAAGTCAGGAGGTAAGTGGCTGGCAATCTAAAATAGCATAAAAAAGTATAGGTCAACTTTTTCACCAGATTGTAGCATTGTTGCTTTAATTTATAATTTAATTATGACATTATGTGCTCACAACACACAAAATGCAACTGTCTTGTGTCCAGAAAATTCCCAAGTACTGATGAAGTGAAATGGGAGCATTACACCACATGCAAAGTCCCCAGAATGTATTACGCAGTCACTCATGTGCGTAGTGGTAACACAGAGTCCTCAGAATTTTTCTGCATCTCTAAAATGCAACTGTCTTGTGTCCATAAAATTCCCAAGTGTTGATGAAGTGAAATGGGAGTGTTACACCACATGCAAAGTCCCCCAGAATGTATTGCATAGTCACTCATGCATGCAGTGGTTACACAGAGTCCCCAGAATTTTTCTGCATCCCCAAAATGCAACTGTCTTGTGTCCAGAAAATTCCCAAGTGCTCACGAAGTGAAATGGGAGTGTTACACCACATGCAGAGTCCCCAGAATGCAGCGCGCAGTCACTCACGTGCGCAGTGGTCACACAGAGTCCCCAGAATTTTTCTGCATCCTCAAAATGCAACTGTCTTGTGTCCAGAAAATGAACATACTGTGATGATGATGTTATGATGCACAGTGTCTTGTCAAACCTTGTGAAGGAGGGATAACATGACAAGAATCCATTCAGTGTTCCATCAGAAATGATGACCATGAGAGTACTTTTGCTTGTCCAAAGTGTGCTGCGATTCCTGTGAATGCGATGCGATCACCTCAACCAGATGGAATGGTGGCCTTTGTGTGTACACTAATAGTAGCCTTGGTGAGTTGTTGTTATATATGTATATAAACATATATATATTCTAGGTGGGGGTTAACATATACATACATGTACTCATTGATGATGTTATGATGCACAGTGTCTTGCCAAACCGTGTGAAGGAGGGATAACATGACCTCAGTCCCACATAAAAGATTAATATACAAGTTAGCCAGCCTGGGAGTGGGTCCCAAGATGATAGCCTGGGTAAAGAATTGGCTGGAGAATAGGACACAGAGGGTAATAGTAAATGGAGTCCACTCCGAAGAAAGGGGGGTTACTAGTGGAGTGCCGCAGGGTTCGGTATTAGGACCGGTCCTCTTCAATGTCTTTGTAGGCGACATTGCAGAGGGACTGGAAGGAAAAGTATGTCTCTTTGCAGATGGCACAAAGATCTGCAACAGAGTTGATACACAAGGTGGGATGAAAAGGATGAGAAGGGACTTGGCAAGGTTAGAGGAATGGTCAAATGTATTGCAGCTTAGATTTAATGCTAAGAAGTGCAAGGTAATGCACATGGGAAACAAAAACCTAGGGGAAGAGTACACAATGGGGGGTGAGATACTAACAACAACAAAAATGGAAAGGGACCTGGGGGTAGTCATATCAGATGACTTAAAGGTGGGCAAGCAATGTGAGAGGGCAGTAAGGAGGGCTGGGGGGATACTGGGATGCATAGGGAGAGGCATCACCAGTAGAAAACAGGAAGTTGTTATCCCTCTGTACAGACAGCTGGTGAGACCCCATCTGGAGTACTGTGTGCAGCTCTGGAGACCCAATCTCTGCAAGGACATAGACAAGATGGAAGCTGTCCAGAGGAGGGCAACTAAAATGGTGCAGGGTCTGCACCGGAAGACATATGAAGAGAGACTAAAAGAGCTTAATATGTATAGCCTCGAGGAAAGGAGGGAGAGGGGGACATGATAGAAACGTTCAAGTACCTCAAGGGAATCAACAAAGTCCAAGAGGGTAGCATCTTTCAAAAAAAGAGGTGTGCAATAACAAGGGGGCACAATTTGAAGATGGGGGTGGCTCAGAGGTAATGTAAGGTAGTATTTTTTCACAGAGAGGGTTGTGGATGCATGGAACGGCCTTCCGGAGGAAGTTGTGGAGTCAAAAACAGTGATTGAATTCAAGCATGCATGGGACAGCGATAAGGCAATTCTAGGGGGTGGGGATAGAATGAAGTAGGCTGCTGGCTAACTAGGATCTGCAGCTTATCCATTAGGTAGGGAAATGGGCAGACTGGGTGGGCCAAGCGGTCCTTATCTGCTGTCAAATTCTATGTTTCTATGTTTCATTGTATTGTTTTGTATCACAGGTCACATACTGCTGGTGTGCACATTCCAGTGCTTGATGAGAAATTGTGTTGTTGAAATTGGAAATTGAATACTCTCAAGCCAATGAAGGTAAGTATTTTTTTTTTAGAGGGGGTATTTGCAAATAGGTCTCATTAATGGTTTATTATTTGGTTACTTCTTCACAGATTTCATCTGCATCCTTCTCCAGTCTGGTAATGTTGGTCATGGTCATCATCAATTCAGATGACTTCTGCTTGTTGTATGTCTGCCCCAGCCGGGGGGGGGGCATGATGTTGAAGAAGTTCTTTGGATAAGGCAACTATGACACCATAAAGCATCTGGAAGTTTCCTTAAAAAAGAAATGAAGGACTTATGATGACTAGATTGCAGCAATTAGACATGTTTATGCTGTGGCTGTTCCACCACAGGTATCTGGATTAACACAGATAGCAAGCTGTCCCACTGCAATTCTCAGATCACAATTTAATTTAGTACCAGGCTGTGTAACAAATACACTGTGTCAGTGTCCCTGCGTCTCAACTCAAGTTACATTTTAAAACCACATCTTGTCAAGTAAAAGTAAAACGACCCTGAGTCCAACTTTTTCAACACTGTCATGGCTGCACAGCTGCAAATTTGGAATACAGTGCATGATATGTTGCAGAAATATTTTTTGTGACATACATGTCACCTAGTTTATGAATCATCAGTCAGATTGTTTGCACTCTTATGAAATAAAAAGGAACAGATTAAATACAAATGATATACTTACCTGTATGGATTGGAAATGGATATCCCATAGGTTCCTGTAGACAGTACTGCTGCTGTACCATTGACACAGACCTTCAGTGAAGGAGAGTCATTTGTTGTTAACCTGTAAAAAAAACAAAATAAGTTGACCGTATGTGTTTGACCTCTGCAGCTCGGAAAAGCAACAGAAAACAAAACAAATGGCTAAAGGAAGTTGAATAGCATGAAAAACATTAGTACACATACTTACTTTATAGTTCTAATAATAAGAAGCCTTGTGCCTGTGGCTTATGGATGTGGCCTCCTGTTCGGCTCCCTCTGCTTGGCATGGTCAAGACATGTAATGGAAAACATTGTCACAGTGATGGTGTTCATAGCTGAGGCACATGATGACAATCCCTCTCACATCTTCCTGCATCTGGTGGTGGTGGCAGTGGCTAACAGTGGTCTTATGGTGGTGGTAGTCCCAATTGTTTAACCAGGTGAGACACATTAAGCTGAAAACTTGTTTACAGGTGCAACCTAGGAGCACAGGGAAGTTAAGTGACTTGCTCAGTGTCACACAGTTTGAAAGTGGGGGCTGTGGGATTCAAACCCAGGTCTCCAGATTTGCAGCGCAGAGCCTTAACCCACTACGCTATATTGTCTCTGCACCCAGGGAGACACACAGTCACATTCCCTATGGTGGCAGTGGGGAACAGCGGTCTTATGGTGGTGGTAGTCCAGGGGGACACACAGTCACATTCCCTATGGTGGCAGTGGCGAACAATGGTCTTATGGTGGTGGTAGTCCAGGGGGACACACGGTCACATTCCCTATGGTGGCAGTGGTGAACAGTAACAGCAGTCTTATGGTGGTGGTAGTCCAGCAGGACACATGGTCACACTCCCTATGGTGGCAGTGGTGAACAGGTAACAGCAGTTTTATGGTGATGTTAGTCCAGGGGGACACACGGTCACATTCCCTATGGTGCAGTGGTGAACAGTGGTCTTATGGTGGTGGTAATGCAGGGGGACACAGGATCAGATTCCCTATCGTGGCAGTGGTGAACAGGTAACAGCGGTCTTATGGTGGTGGTAGTCCAGGGGGAGATACACAGTCACATTCCCTATGGTGGCAGTGGTGAACAGGTAACAGCAGTCTTATGGTGATGGTAGTCCAGGGGCCAGGATATACTGTGCTCTGTGGTATAAATGTGACATGACATATGGAATTTGAGTTACTAGGAGTGGGACACTGATTTAACTTTATGAAAAAGAAAACATGTATCATACAAGAAATGTGACAGCCTTTTAACCACTCAAGTTAAAACCTGCCAACATTAACCACATCATCATTCATCATCATCCTCCTCATAAAGAAAACTGCCCTCGCAATCTTCTATGTCTGAATTCTGACCACTGAGAAATTCTTTCTCCATTGTGTTATCATCTACATCAGTGGTAGGCCATTTCATGCTGCCACTGCCACCAGGATTGTCCCTTTCTACAACATCAGCAAAACCATGACTATGCCGGTGTATGAATACTGAGGTTGCAGTCTCAGCTGGTATGTGCTTCTCATTCATTTTTATGAATGTCAGCAAACTGACATTTGCAAGAGAGAGGTTTGTACTATGATCCCAAGCTATTGCACTTGCTGAGCTGAATACCCACTCAGCACTCACACTGGAGGGTGGGCATGTCAGGTACTTCAGTGACATAGCGGTCAGCTCTGGCCATTCACTGACCTTTCCACTCCAGTATAAAAGTATAAATTAGTGATTGACAAATGCCTGTTTTCAGACAAATATGACTCAACCATTCGCTGTGCAGCACTAAGTCCAGTGGTTGATGCATCATCCTGTTCTTTGGAATCATTTATGTCACAAATCCCCTCTTGGGACAAAGCCTCCCAAAGTGGGTCAAGACCAACCGCTTTTGATGACAGACCACCTGGAACTGAAGTTCCCGTCCCCTTACAGGATATGCTTGATACTACTCCTCCAGGTTCACCTTCAGCCTGATTATGCTGTTGAGGTTTGCTGACCTTGGCACTTGATTTCTGTGCCCCATGAAGCAAGCTCACCAGTTTCCCACTGATAGTTTTTACCTGTTCAGACCTGCCCTCCAGTACTGAGGCAATTCCACGTTTGTATCGTGGGTTCAGCATTGTTGCTATTGCAAAGTTGTCACTATGCAGAATACTCAAGATGTAATGATTCTGGTCCATTACTGTCAGCATGTTTCAGCAACACACTGCTAGCACTGTCTCCGGCAACATCAAGGCTATGCTGTGCATTCACCAATGTCTGACTCAGCACCCGCAGCAGTGGAATTGATTGTCTAATGGAGGCAGACTCGCCACTCACTGCCAGTGTGGCATGTTCAAAACACCTCAAGAGTGTTATTACAGAGTCCATGAGGTGCCACTGTTCAGTCATAATAGACATGGAGGCTCCAGAACTGTCACGGCTAGTGTGCATGACAAGATATTCTGAGATGGCTTTGTACTGTTCATACTACCTCTTTGCCATGTATAAAGTGGAGTTCCACTGGATGACAACTTCTAGCTTCAAGCGGTGCTGTGGGAGGCTGTTTCAGATCTGCAATTGCCAAAGTAGGTCACGGGCCTTTGCAGAGTGTAAAAAGTAAGAACAGATACGGCATGCAACTGTCAGCATTTCCTTTATATCAGGGTGCTGCAGAAACTCCTGCACCACAAGATTTAAACAGTCGGTTATGTATGGAATCCGAAAAAATCCACCATTCATGATGCATTTCACCACATTTGACCCATTGTCACTTGTTATGAGCCCAGCTCTCAGAGACAGGGGGTTCAGACACTTATCAATTTCAGTCAACACCAGGTCCAACATGTGCTCACCAGTGTGTGAACAGGTCACATTGCGCATAGCAATTGTTGCATGCTGTTGAATTCCTGGAAGATTGCTACCATCACTCCACCTTACTATACTTATTATTCACACTACCAACAGCACAAACAACCCCTGGCACCTGTGCCCAGTGCACAGTTATACACAAATATGAACTCCCCGCTGGTTTGCCACTTGTCCACATATCCATACTTAAATGGATGAATGGAGAGGAGGAATGTTGAAGGGCATGTCTTACTGCTTTGGACACAGTACGGTACAACTTGGGGACAGCACGGGTCAAAAAAGTATGTCCTGGATGGGACTTTCCATTTTGGACAGGCACGTGCAGCGAACCAACAGAACCCAGAATTCTCCACAAAGGAAAAGGGCTAAAGATCAGTTGCCAGCATTTCAGCTACAGCAGCATTAAGTTCTCGTGACACTGTATGATTGGGTGGGTACTTCAGCTTATGCGCAAAAACACCCTGTAACGTGGGCTGACTTAAAAGTTTTACATAAGGTGTGATGACAAATGGTTCTGTTCTGCGAATCACAGGGGGTGGAGTGTGAACATGTGATGAAGATGGTTGCACAGGTGATGACAAACTCAGAAATACAGTTATTTTCCCAGATTTACCAACAGGTGTTGATGTACCACTTGCACTAGACATACTGCATTGATCACCACCACCACCACCACCAAAACTGCTACTCTCACCACCACTGGACAACATTTCAAAATCATTCTGCTCCTCCACCTCATCATGCCTGTAGTAATCCTCTGCTGTTATTTCATCACTACTGCACACATTTAATTTTCTACTTGATGTTACAGTCATGGAAGGGGATGACATGCTGATTATGGTTGATGATGAGGGTGAACGCCCCACTGTGGTACAGGTATTAGCTGCCATCTTATGCTGGGTCCACAGTGCCATGTGCCTGTTCTTAAGATGTGTATGCTGTCCCTCTGTGCTCAGAAGGCTCCCCTTTTTACCTCGACTCACACACACCTGGCAAACCTGGCAGATTGCAACTGATTCATCATTTGCATCTTACACAAAAAAAATCCCAAACAAGGGATTGTGATGCTCTAGTTTTAACATGTCCCTGATGCTGCTTATTGGACTCTGTTTTTTTAAGCCATGAAGTGGGAGGTGTGCTACATGATATTCCAGGCAGGACACCCTTGGACTGCAACTGACCACCATGACTACCTATCATTATTACTGGGTCATCATCACCAAAACTGGTAAATCACAACTTTTTACGGGGGGCTGGGGGTAATGCAAACAGACCCATACACAGCAACCTTGAATTTCTTTTTCTCAGGTTCCCAGCAGGGGTCACTGACATTATCATCACATTCATCAACATCATCCACATCTTCTGCTTGGATGCTGGCATGTGGATTGCATGTTGCAACCACAGCAACATCAGCATCATCAGATTCATGATCATCAGCACTACCATCACCCGAAATGTTTTCACCACACTGTGAATCACTGCATGGCAAGTGTATGGCCTGAACCACAGTGGAAGAAATGTCACATTGTGTGCTATCGACATGATAACCAGAATCCTCATGTTCAGTTACTGGGATGTTACTGGGGAGTATGACATCATCTACACTGTCACTCACTGGCACTGCTTCACATGCCACTATATTTTTGGACACAGTAAACTGGTCAGAAGTGGAACTTGAGGCAGCAATACTCATACCACCACCAGCAACTGCACTAACACCACCAGCTGGGACAACATCATCTCCTCCAACTATGAGTGAAGCTACTGTTTGTGTTGTAAAAAACATTGAAGGAGAAATACCTTTCCTCACATCAGCAATGCACTTCTGTGACTGTGTACTACCACGCCCACAGACAATTTTACCACTGGCAGCAGTGCCATGGCAAGAAACAGCTTTGCTTGCAGGTCTCTTTGCGGGCATTTTGGGGGATCAACAAGAATAATCTAAACAAATGTATTTATTTATTTATTTTTATTTATACTTTTTGGGCCACATCCAGCACTGGTAACTCAGCCTGGGTCACGGTCCTTGCCATCCCCTCACTACCCACATAAGCCATTACTCCCCCTCAATACCCCCTGGCTTTCCCCCTAGGGCAGGCCTGCGGCACTGGCCTTAAGTGCTGCAGATGTCAGGACAGGTCAAGGGGAGTTGGCCTGGGAGCAATTTGGGTGCGGCGAGGCGTGTGCCATCAAGACACTGGATGCGGCTTTTTTGTCTTCCCCTGCAAGGGAGGGGTGGGAGCATGCAATGACGCCTGCGTCCATCCCGTCCCTCAGAATCTTGCTGACACTGACTGCTGTGACACCCCCAGCCTCCACCAGGGGTCCCTCTAGCACCAGTCATGTCCCACACCCTCCCTCCGGAGAAGGAGTGCAGTCCATGGGACACTCTATCCTTCTCCCCTGGCCGGCCCTCTGACAACCCAGGTCCATTCCTGAATCCAGGTCCCCGGTGTCGCAAGCGGAAATCCAACTGCTGTGCCGATGGGCCATATTCTAAACAAATTTAGAATTTGGAACGTTCACTCTGGGTGGGGACTGGGGGGCGGAATCTGGATGTGAAGTCAAAAAAACAACTGTGGCTTCAACAAGAGATACAGACGCAAAGTCACAACAAGTTCAACAGCACCTTAACTAACCAGAGGTGCTCTCAAGTCACAAACAATCCAGTCTGGAAAAGAATACCTTTTGCCGGTGGGAGGGGGGGGGCACCGACTACAGATTACAGCAGTGCAAAACCAAGAAAAGATACCACAATGGCAGTACAAAATCATGAAGGTGCAGTGGATAGCAGGTTCACACTGCTGCACCTGCAATTACACTGTGGCACAATAAAAGGTGTATTATTTGATGTCATGCACTGCACACACACACACACATGTAAGCAATAATACCCGACAGAGCGGGCGGTATTGGCAACACCGACCCCAGGGGTGCATGGGAGGCCCGACTCACAGGCGGAGGGCCTTATAGCCCCTGGAAGGTCTGGTATTGCCCATACTGCCCACCCTGGAGGGTATTATTGCACTTAGAAAATGGGCATCAGCTTAGATTTTTTTTCCAGTAGTTAACAAATAGGTACAACATTGAAAAATATAACCTTAAAATACAAAAAAAAGTTTAATGGTAAAATAGTCCCTGCTTAACACAGTTGCCTTCCCTGCCTAGTACAGTTGCCAGTAGAGGGCACTGCTACAGGAGGCTAGCACTTTGGGAAAAGTCTTTGAGGAATTTCCTGTGATTGTAGTATTTGACAGTTTATTTTTGTTCGCTCTGTAGTACTTCTATTCAGTTCTCACCCCTCACATTTAGTTTAAAGTAAGGTCTGAGCACCAATATTGATTTTTAGTGATGTGCGTCTTGTATCCCTGTGCTATCTCCCCTCTCCACCAACAGCCGCCCATGTCAACTGATGAAGGGTTTCAGCAGTTTACATTGACATCGTGATCCATCCTGCCCTCATGCCGGAAGAAGAGACTGATGTACCCTGACAGACTGGGAGATCAGGTACAAAATTAGTGACTTTTAACTCACCACTCATCTTCATAAGTGATCACGGTAGTGTGGGGCCAGGAGTGAGAGAGCGAGCGGGAGGGTGGGTGGAGGAAGTCGTGTCATCGGAGCAGCAGACTAGGATTTTTCAGTTGTGGGGCTGATTCTATGTTCACTGACAGGGCAGACTGAGAGAGCTGTGGCAGACAAGTAAAAAAAAAAGAGAGACTGTTTTAAAACTGGAAAAGAGGTACACTTTTTTTTGGTACTGGCTGTTGTCTAACGAGTGAGTGTGTGTGTAGGGTGGGGGCTCACACTCTCTTGCTAAGCGATGAAAACAAAATGGCAGCCATTTGAAATTATGTGCCCAGTGCTTCAGGCAATGATGAAGCAGGCTAGGCACAATAATATTTGGATGGCCATGAGGCAGGTTTGGACTGGGGCCTTTTATTTGGTGGGCATCTATTGAAAGTTAATGTACCCCTCTGGAAGGGGTACCAGCCAATCAGATGCCTCCAAATAAAAAGCCCATTTTCTAATTTATCTATAAGTAATGCATAGCAAATTGAAAACTTCAGTAACATACAACGTATTTTAAACAACCTGAAATTATGCACTGCTGCACCAGGTCCACAACACACACAATCAGCAAAAAATGTCAACAATTACTGAAAATATTACTGTATGTACATTAACACAGTCAGTTATACAAGAAAAATATAACCAAAAGACAAAGAACTCCCTATTTCTCCAACTTAAGTCTACATACACCACAGATATGCCCCTCCCCCAAAGCACACTTCCACTGTCTCTCAGTACACAGACTGAATGTTGTACATTAACATTCAAAATCCACACACAAATAATAAATGCTTGATGATATGAGCACAGGAGGGTTTCCTACAATCGATGAACTAAAGTTTCAGCAAAAAAAAAAAATGACTCAAAAAGGCTTTTTTAACAGCTTTTTGAAGGTTTGAATCACAGAGAGCTCTCAGAGCGGACTGTCTCCAACAGCTTCCTACACACACTACCCTGAACTGGGGCTGTGCAGAACAATCTAGAGCCCGTGTGACCTGAAATCCCATGAATCACTGTAAAATTCACCTTTGGAGATTAAAACAAGACGAAGTGAGGCAAAGTACATTGTTTTCAACGTAATTCGACTTAAAATCTGTGGAGTAGTGGTTTGGGGAAGTCGGAGAAACGCAAAGTCATTGTTTTCAATGGACTTTGCATTACCTCTTATGAAGTGGAAGTACCACTGGACTGTGGAGCACTTTGTATTTGCCTTCGCTCACTAATTGCTCAAGGAGTTTAATTGAGGCCACTTCGCCCACCATTACTCATGGCCTCATGTCCTTGAATCTTTACTTCTGCTAAATAGTTCCCCACATTTCACTTTGTTTACTCCCTCCAGTAACTTGAAGGTCTCTACCATATCCCCCCTTGCCTGGTTACCACTGAGTACATGTTCAGTGCCTTGAGATGATCCGCAGAAGATCTGGCCTATTGGCCTTGCATCATCTTGGTCACCCTGCATTGCATCACCTCTAGCCCGTCTCTGTCCTTCCTTAGGTGAAGACTCCACAACTGAGCACAGTATTTCAGGTGCAGCCATACCAGTGACCTATATAGGTAGTAATACCTCGTTTTCCTGCTCTCAATACCCGTTCCAATACACCCTAGCATCATATAAAACTTACTATAGACTTTGTACTTATACTGACTTGATTGTTTGAGGGATTCACTAATGATTATGCCCAGGTCCCTTTCTTCCACCGTAATGCTTTATTTTTACCCCTCCACTCCCATCCAGTACTCTGGTCTGGGGTTTTTGCTTCCTATGTGCATAACCTTGCACTTTTTGGCATTGATTTTCAACTGCCAAACTTTAGACTGCCTCTCTAGCCTTTTAGGTCCCTCTGCATCTCCCTGATCTCTTCATCACTATATACCTGACCACAGAGCTTTGTTTTGTCTGTGAAGAGGCACTAGCTGCTCCAGATGCCCTCTTCTAAGTTGCTGAGGAACACATTAAAAAGGACAGGACCTAGGACAGATCCCTGCAGCACCCCACTCATGACTTACCTCTCCTCTGATTTGACCATGTCTGCCACCACCCTCTGCTGTCTTTCTTTCTTTCAACCAGTTTCTCGCCCATCTACTGTATATCCTTAGCCATGCCCAGGTCCTCCAACTTTCTCAGCAATCTTTTGTGTGGCATCAAGTTGCAAGCCTTGCTGAAATAGTAAATCCACAGCATTGTCCTTACAGCATCTACCACCTTTGCTACCCAGTCAAAGAAAACTATCAGATTAGTCTGATAAGACCTCCCTGATGCAAACCCATGCTGTTTACTGTCCTGTATGTCGTTGCCTGTCAAGGCAGTCCACAAGGTCCTCTTTGACCAGTGACTCCATCAGTTTACCCGCTACAAAAGAAAGACTGACACGTCAATAAGTTCCCAGTTACTCTTTACCCCCTCCCCCCATGTAGTGGAACTATACCCACTGCCTTATGTTCCAGTCTTTTAGGACTACTTCTGTCTGAATTAAGCTACTGACAGTCCTACTAAGGATTCAGCCAGTTCTGTTGCCAATTTCTTGAGCATTTTTGGGTGCATCCCATCTGACCCTAGAGCCTTATTTACCTTACGGATTCTAGCCCCATCTGGATCCTTTCTGTGCTAAAGACTTGCTGCCTTATTTCAGGAATGCCCCTGACAGTGGCTTTGATGCCACTTTCAAGCAGGGGCCTGCTAATTTCCCTTTTGAAGACAGAGCAGAAGTAATGGTTAAGGATGGCTGCTTTTTCTTCATCTTCCTCTATAACCCTCCTCCTCTTGTAGCCTATTAATACCCCCTTCCTGCATTCTTTTTCCCTTAGTATATCTGAAAAATATTTTTTTCTTCACCCTTGATGTCTTCCACAATATGCAACTCGGTGTCTGCCTTTGCCTCCCTGACTGTCCTCTTAGCATCCCTTGTTCTCATTTGGTACTCTCTCCATTCCTCATTCCCTTGCTTTTCCTTAGCTCTCACCACTTCTCTGACCCTTTCCAAGAACCATATTGTGTCTTGTATCTGTTTTGCTTTGTAACAGTTCTCTTGCACGACTTTGTTGCCTCAAGAATGTTCTCCTTGACTGCCCCCATCTTTTCTCTATACCTTCAATGCTGTACATCCTGGTCAATTTATCTCAGACCAGCACCTTCATTCCGTTGAAGTTTGCTCTACTGTAATCTAGGATTTCAATTTTTAATAGGGGCATTCTGGCCCCGAGGGCCAGCTGGAACCAAATAGAGTTATGGTTGCTGGGCCCCCATATCTTCCCTACCCTCACTTCACCCACCATCTCTGAGTTGGTGAGCACCAAATCAAGAATGGCTGCCTGTCTAATGGGTTTCTTAACCAACTGTACCAGCAGGCAGTCCTGTAATGTACCCAACATAGCCTGACTTCTGATGCAGCTGGCTGTTGGAATGTCACAGTAATATTAGGCAGGTCCGGATCACCCTTTCACCACCACTTCTCCCTTCATCACTCCCCTTGGCAGCTCTTCTCTGAGTTGTCCCGGTTATTTATAGACCATCATCACCTTTATTTTCTTACCTGATGGTGCTGTAAGGGGAAGCTACAGCAGTTTAGTTTCCCCTTTGCTTCCCCTAATGTGTCCATCCTCCATAGCCTCTCTGCTCTTCCTGCTGTGTAGGGCTATGTTCCTCCTTTGCCTTTCCCCATTCTGTATAAACACTGTGTAAACTGGAACTCACAAGACCTGATTATTATTCTCTGTGGCATATGTTTCTGTGATGGTGTCTGCCACGGTGCCACCAATGAGTGTAACTCATTGATTGTATTGCCCAGACTCCTGGAATTAAGGCAGACTCCCTTTCAACTAGCTCCATGCCCCCTTTTCTGTTTTATTATCTTACTGATGCATTCTTTACTATTCTCATTAACTTCTTATTTTTTCTGTTGCTTGCAGATCTTGAGAGCCCTCCCCACTTAGCCTCTTCCACTATTCCTGCTTGAACCTCAACCTTCTTTTGACCCACTTTACTGCTACCAGTCCTCTGTATAGAGGGAGCACTAGCTAGGTTTCTTTCCCTCACGTCATTTACCATGGTCCCCCTAACTTCAGTGCCCTCTGCAGCCAGTTTAACTGCCCACCATAGACATCAAAGTTTCTGCCCCAGTACTATGGCCCCCTCTCCTGTTAGGTAAAGGCAATCACCTTTGAAGAGCCCCCTGTCCTAGAAGTCCCCCCCAGTCCCTACAAAATGGTACATGTTGTCCACACACCATCTCTTTACCCACTTATTTAACTCCTCAACATTTTTTCTCCTAACTTTAGCTTTCCTTCCTCCCCACTCCACACAGGGAGGACCTCAGAAAAGGCCAAGGAGGCTGGGTGTGTTTGCAGCCTGTCCCTCAGTCTTTAAAAGTTCAGCTTCACTTGCTTCAAAGGCTGGTGGACCAGGTCATTGGTATCAAAGTATACCAGCACCACAGGTCCCCCTCCCACTCTGGTATCCTCCATATTCTGTATATGTCCTGGATGGCTGATGCTCCAGGTAAGCACCAGACCATCCTCCACCCCTCCTCCCCACCACCACCTTTCCTACTCCCCTGATCATGGAATCCCTGACCACTAAGACTCTTCTAGATGCATTCTTCCTGATCTCATTCCTGGGAGCCTCCAGGTTGCCACTGCCATTTCCCCTCACCTCAACTGACTCAGAGTCTGTCCCAGTGGAGTCAGGTACTTGAGTCTCCTCCAGTAGGGCAAAGTGATTTTCTGTCAGGATGGTGTGGGGCTGGTTGACCTTCATGTGGCTGCCCCTGCCACCCTTCTCTCTCATCCTCCTCACAACTCTCCAGCCCCCTAGAATAGTAGGTCTCTGGGCGTGTGAGCTCCAGCTGAGCTTGTGCCACAGGAGAGATATATTTTTCTCACTAATATCAGCTGAGCACTGAGCTCTGCAAATGTCTTGCAGAAGGGAAAGTAACCTCTACTCCAGAGCATTAGCCCTGGAGAAGAGTGCCCCACAGTCCCTGCAACTGATTTGCTCACTGCTGAACCTCATCCCAATAGTGATCCTTATGATATTCCTTAGACTTCTGAAACTAACCAGTTCTCCCTTACCTCTCAATTACACATCCAGATATATCCAGTAGTCCCCTCAGACACATGTACACACACTCTAGATACATGCATAATCACCCTAAACACAACACACAGATGTGCACACATGCACGCACACACACACACACACACACACACACACACACACACACACACACACACACTCTCTCACAATTGACACCAAGATGGATGGACCGTATGTACACACATCTTACACACAAACCCACAACCTACACAGACACATGCAAGCCTCTGCTGGGTAAGGCTGCAACTGGTACAAGAGATGGGGTTCTGTAATATTCTCCCACCCTCAGTATACCAGGACATTATCAAAATACTTGACATGGACAGTAATAACGTTTCTGTCTCCCCAGTGCACCAAGGAATAATATTACACACTAACCATTTCCTTAAGATGCCCAATTCAGTGTCCCTCTCTTCCCTCCCAGGATACACCCAACCCTTCCAATTAAGAAACATAGTTGTTTAATAATCATATAGCCAATTAGTGATCTCATCCTTCCTTTATATTCCCAGCTGTCATATTATTTCCCCTCCATCTCAGCAGTCACAAGAATGCATAGAACATGAAGCATGAAGCAAGCTGAAACAGTGCTATTTTCTTGCTGAAATGAAACCACATAGAGAGGTTCAGTAAAGAATGTTTTACAATAGACACATAGTGTGGTTCTGAGGGTTATGATTAGCAAGAGAGTAATCTGGCAGGGAAGCACCAAGTTTGGTCCACCCGCACAGCAACGGCACAATACCGACGCAGGTATTGTGCTGCAAAAGCCCCCAATGTTTTCTGTGGGGGCTGTGCTCCCCCAACACCACATGCAGGGGGCTCTGCCCCCCACACCCCCGCAGACTTTAGGATTCTCAACTCCAGGTCGGAGTTGGTCCAGGGAGGGGACAGGACACTGGGGGAAAATGAAACACGGAAACAGACCATTACAGCGACTGTTGATGCAGTGGTCATTTTCCCATGTTTCACCATCGGGGTGTTGGGCAAAGGGGGGGCAACCTGACAGGCAGCTGGAAGAGTAGGAAGTGGTCACTAGCAGTGTCACTGAGTAGTGTCAGTGGCTCAACAAGTTGTACACTACCATGTGAGGCAGGAAGATGGGAGGGTTGTGGATTCTATCCCCACACTGGGAACTTGGGAGTAAATTTCAATACTGACACTGTAGTGCAGCATGAGGGAGGTGCTACACTTCTGAGGTATCATCTCTTGGATGAGAAGTTAAACTGAGGTCCCATTTACCTGTTCTGGTGGATGTTCAGGTGGAGGTTGATGAACGTGTGAACCTCTCTAAAAAAGTAGGGGAACTTTTCCAGTGTCTTTGGCAAATTTCCCCCATTCACTTGAAGTACCACCAACAGCTTTACCTGAACAAATATGTCAATATGTATCCCCCCAGGATGTGGCTGAAAATAGGTAGACTTGCCAAGCACTCATTTTCTGGTGAACAAAAACTAAAATAAAGAACTAACTGGCCACATAATTATTGTAAGATTTTGTTTCTGGAATGTGAGTGGGTAAATAATATGGGAGGGTAGTGAAGGATCACTAATTGGCTACATAAAGATTTTGTTTCTGGAATGTGAGTGGGTAAATAATCTGGGAGGGTAGTGAAGGATCACTAATTGGTGTCATTATTGAAAGATTTTGTTTCTGGAATGTGAGTGGGTAAATAATATGGGAGGGTAGTGAAGGATCACTAATTGGCTACATAAAGATTTTGTTTCTGGAATGTGAGTGGGTAAATAATCTGGGATGGTAGTGAAGGATCACTAATTGGTGTCATTATTGAAAGATTTTGTTTCTGGAATGTGAGTGGGTAAATAATCTGGGAGGGTAGTGAAGGATCACTAATTGGCCTCATTACTGAAAGATTTTGTTTCTGAAATGTATGTGAGTGGGTAAATAATCTGGGATGGTAGTGAATGATCACTAATTGGCCTCATTACTGAAAGATTTTGTTTCTGAAATGTATGTGAGTGGGTAAATAATCTGGGATGGTAGTGAATGATCATTAATTGGCCTAATTAAAGAAAGACTGAATTTCTGGCATTGGTGAAGGTAACATGCAAGGTATAGGAACACAACACCACTCAACATGGAATTGTTTTAAATGTTAAGTGGTTTGTTTATTCAAACTTCAGAAAGAAACACCCATTAACCCATTAACATTTTGGGGTGTCCAGTTACCCCTTCCTCAGAGCAGAAGGCATTTTTGTGTATGAATCAAACAATAACCAGTTTTAACATTCTGATATTAAAAAACATCAGATTCAACTATTTTATACCCTTATGTGCTCCAAACATAAATATTTCAGAACTAAAGCCTACCTCATTGAAGTTTGTTCATACTTCAACTTTTTTCTCTTCAAAGTTAATTGTTAGTGCTAAAATATATATGTTATAAAACATTTTTAGGATATTTACTATAAACTACGTTCCTGTCTGATCATTAAAAACATTCAAATAAATAATCTGCATTTGTCTCCTGAACTCCCTCAAATTCACACAGGATTTAGTAGGAAAGACATATATGTAATATTTTTAAACCTTTAAAGTTCAAACATTTTATTTAATATGTATGTACACTAACACTCTTTATAACTGATTCATTCATTGTATGTTCTTAGTTGTTGTGTTAAATATATTGCATTCTCAAAATTTGCTATCTTACTTCCTGGTGCAAATGTCATATCTAATAGCAACACTTATGCATTCAATGCAAACGTTTGTATGTGTCCTCTGAACTCTACTATAAAGACATAGGCCCAGATATTCAGAGCAGTCATGCATGGCACAACTGAGTTGCACTGGCGCAAGTGTGGAATTGCGCCGAGGAGCCATATTCAGCAGGAGCCAGTGCACAGTACAAAATCCATTGTATCAATACGCAACTATAATGAATGCGGTGCAAGTACAGGGGGCATTCCCATGAATATCTAGGGTAATGGCATATTCAACCGTGAAACCATGGCACAAGTGTGGAAGCAAAACGAAGTTGCACAGAGTAAACGTGTTCCTATAAATACAGGGCGCAAACACACAGACAGCAGTTGCGCCATAGGAGAGAGTGAGAGAGAGAGAGAGAGATAGAGAGAGACAGACAGAGAGACAGATAGAAGTGCACACACAGAGGGAGAGGGACAGAGGTGGCATGGGTGAGAGAGAGAGAGAGAGACACACACACACACACACACACACATACAAAACCAGTGCACCAGGGTGGCACACAGCCAGCAGTCAACCTCCCAGGGGGACAGTGGACAGCAAGGGCCATGAACAGTGAGCCCTTCCTGATGGAGGCAGTAATGAGGGGTGTGAGGGGACAGGAGGAACAGTGATGTGGCCGAGGAAGGGCCCATCAGCAGTATGCCTGACACAGGTGGTACCCTGCCAACATCACTTTGAGAAGTACAGTGACACTGAGATCATGGGCCAGTATCACCTGAACAGGGTCATTCTGAGGCAGCTCTGTGAGCTGTGCAGTGAGGAGATGCAGGCACTCACAAGACGGAGCCACACCATGTCCGTGGAGATGAAGATGACCACCGTCATGTGCTTGCTCGCCACGGGCACCTTCCAAAGACCAACAGGGGACACCATAGGCATCACCCAGTCAGCCACATCCCACCTCCTCAACAGTTTCTCAGTGCTCTGCTGCCACATGCTTTGGAATATATCCATTTCCCCAGCGCACACAGGCGGAGTGTACAGCAACCATGCAGGACTTCCACAGGGTGGCGCATATGCCTGGCATGCTTGTGGCCATTGAATGCAGACATGTGGGCATCCACATGCCACCTGGCCCTGAGGGCATTGCATGTATCAACAGGAAGGGGGGCCCGAGTATCAACTGCCGCGTGGTTTGCGATGCCACAGGGCTCATCAACAATGTCTGTGCCACACACCCTGGGAGTGCACATGATGCGTTCATCTGGCACAGCTCTGTGCTGTGCCACAGGTTTGAATGTGGGGACATCCTCACAAGCCACCTAGTGGGTGAGTAAGGCATGGGCAAGGGACGATGGGCAGAGCAGACCTGGGGATGGAGGAGGGCAGGGTGTGCATGGTGGTGTGGGCACCAGAGACAGGCAAGGGGTGCAGCACAGAATAGCAGAGGTCTAACCATGTCATTCTCCACACAGGTGACAGTGCATACCTGCTGAGGCCCTGGCTGCTTACCCCCTACTGATGCCCGTCATCCCCAGCAGAGGAGCGGTACAACGGGGCACACGCCAGCATGTGCAACATCATCGAGCGTGTCTTTGGCATGCTGAAGGCATGGTTCCATTGCCTAGACAGGTCAGGGTGCCCTACAGTACAGCCCCTCGAAAGCCTGTAGCCTATTCCTGGCCTGCTGCATACTGCACAACATGGCTATTAACCATGGAATAGCTGTCAAGGCTGATGAGGGCGACAGTAGTGGTGACAACGGAGGCAATAAACCAGAGGGTGGTGGACAGCCACCCCCTGGGTGGAGGGACCCCCGGCTGCTCCAGCAGGCATGACTCCACTGGGACACCATTGCACAGGAGCACTATGGTACACACAGGTAGGTGGTGCGGTACACATGCATGGGCCACACAAACAGATACAGCACACATGCAGGGGCATACATGGCAATGGGCATGCACACACAGAGGTGTGATGCAGGGGTAGGGGAGTCAGTGGCACACAACCACACACAGCAACACAGACACACAGACACACACACACACAGACACACACGCAACCTCCCACCCAGGCATTGGTATGTGGCGTGGATCAGACACAGTGTACCGGTGCACAGGCGCAACTGGTGCAAGACTGCCCTCATCATGCCCATGCCACATGGTCCAGCTGCCAGGCAGGCACACACACAGGCCTCATGCAGTGTGACACACAGGCACTATGCTAGTGGTCGGCACACACACACCACCCATGTGTGCACCAGGCAGTAGCTGCAGACTGCGGCCAGAGCGGCCCACATATCAGGGCTGCTGCACAGTACCATGGCCACGTGGGCAGCCATGCTAGGGCCGATCGGCAGCCACAGGCTGCATATCAGCCAGGGGGCTGTGCAACAGCCCCCTGGGGTGGAACTATGGGACTGTGACCCTGTCCTCGCAGGGGTGTGCAGGTGCCAAAACAGGCCAGCCCTGGGCATGCCTGGGATGCCCACATCAGAGGCCAGCATTGATTGTGTTGGGGTCACCTGACGCCGGGTTCGTGGGGTGGAAAGCGCACTGTGGGGGGGCGCCTGTGCATGGCCATGCCCTGCGGCAGCCAGCAACGCAAAGCCATCCGTGATCGCGCTGGCAATGAGATCCAAGGATGCAGTTGTGGTCTCCTGCATGCATTGCATCCCAGCCAGGATCTGTGCAGTGCCCCTTTCCTTCTGCACAGCTAACTGGTGCACCTCCACACATAGTGTATGCACCCCAGTGGCAAGCAACACCTGTTGCTGAATGGATGCCCCCAGCAGCTGGGTGTGCTCAGCCAGATGGTTGGCGTCCTGGGGCTCCCAGGCAGGATGCCAATCCTCTTGTTGTGACTGGCCATGCTGCACAGACTCCATCTCCAGTGGACGCTGCACAGTGGGGCCTGTAGGGGGAATGGGCACAGCAGGTGCACCAGCGGCGGACCCTGTGTCTGGCTGCTTGGAAGCACCTGCAGCCTGCTGCTGTTGCCCGTCTGGCTGCTGTATGCTTCCCTGCACCTGTGTGGCTGCCCCACCACCACCACAGGGCACAGCCATGGCAGCGCATACCACTGCACCTGCAGTGGTGGCAGGCAGCTGTTCTGCTACTGGCAGAGCACTGGGCATGGTGCCTGTGTCAGATGCCAGCAGGGGTGACACACCCTCAATGTCACCTATGTGGTCCAGGAGCTGAGAGTAGTCATCATTGGAGTCGGACCCTGCCCTGACCTGTGTCTCCACACACAGGACGCCAAGGCTGGCATCCTACAGGATCACATCCAGGGCTTCATCCGACCCCAGGTCCAGGACATCCGCCTACACCATAATGCTGACCTGCAGCTTGTTGGGCCCCTGGATGCTGGTGGATGTGGATGGCTGATTCTCTGTGGCTGTACCGGCATCCACTGTTGCTGCTGCTGCCAGCACCCCATCTTCTTCACAGAGGCGTGCTGGTGCTGTAAGAGACACATGGTGCGTCAGTGATGCAATGCCCACATGTGGCCCCTATACACTGCCGCTGCATGTGTCCTGCAGCATGGCATGTGCGTTGGTGTGCACACATGCACATGACTTGCATACCGGCCGTATGCACGCCAGCATGCCCATGTACACACCCTTCTTGCCACCAGCTGTGTGTGTCTGACATACATACCATGCAGTGATAGGCTGCCACCCATCTGGAGTCCTCCTCCAGGCACACCGTCCACCGTGGTGTGGTGCATAGTGGCTGCCACCATCTGCTCCTGCGGCGTTAGTGTGGGTGCATCCACAGGCCCTCCTCCAGTGGCAGTACGGGATGCCCGGATGGCTGCCACCTTCTCATTAATCCACCGCTTGTCTGTTCCCACCTTCTTTCAGCACTCCTGCACTGACCGCTGGTGGCTGCTGTGCTGGTTCACATAGGTTGCCACCTCCTCCCATGCACCAGCCCTGGCCTGTGGTGTGCCCGTGGCACCACTCAACAGGGGCTCTTTTGTCCAGGTAGGCCTCAAACAGGACATCAGTCTCAGCCTTTGTGAAGTTGGGCCTGTGCTTCCATGCAGGCCTCAACTCCTCGCCTTCCTTATGTGCCGACATGTTGCTGCCTGTGGACATGGACAGCACAGTGTGTCAGTGGCAGCATCTCCCTGGTCCATCCCACTCTGCAGTGATGTCTACTCCCAGTGAGCTGCAGCAGTATGCACAACTTACCTATCAAGGTTGCAATACCAGTCCATGGCCTGTGCTGTTCCGGGGCACTTATTAGGTACAACGCATGCAAATGAGGTTGGGCGCAACAGTAATGACATGCTAATGCACCCACTGCGCCATGCATTGGCTGATGAACTCATTTGAAAGTGGTGTCTGAATATCAAGATATTGCACCATGTGCAATGAGATTGCACTGGAGCAAGTCGCAGCGGCCTCTGCGCACGCATGCATGGTGCGCAGGCCTGTAGTGCGCATGCGAGTCATGGTATCACGGTGTCAATCACACACCGCACATGGACAGCGTGATGCAGTGGCATTGTGCATGATGCACATGGCCAGCTATGCACATAGGGTACCATGCCCTATCACGCACATGACGGGTGATGATGGGTGACCCCTGACCCTTGGGTCCGACCTCTGACCCCTGGGTCAGACCTCTGACCCTGTAACCCCACATAGCCACACCCACTCTGTGTATCTCTAGCACTGCGCATGCTCCCATGCATTGTGCATGTAACGCATGCTGTGGACATGTGCGCCTCCTCCCGCCATTTTCACCGTCAAACTCGCTATAGTGAACATGGCGCAGGGAAGAGGCAGACATGCCCCTAACTGCACACAGGTTGAGTTGGCCAACATAGTGGCCTTTGTACAGCCCCACACCCCCAACTCTTTGGGCGGGTGCCCCTGCAGCAGGCCAGGAGCACTGTGTGCCAGGGGATTGCAGCCAGCATAGAGTGGAGGACCGGGGTGACCAGGACTGCAGACCAATTCTGGCACCGCTACGGTAACCTTATGCGGTGGGACCCAGAAAGGCTGAGGAGGCTTTAGGCATGCACCAGGCGTGGGGCTATGCCACAGCCAGATAAGTCATCCCATGTTGCATGTCTGCCCTGGTGTTGTACTGTGGTGTTGGCTTGGCTGCCTGACATACCCTGCAGAGGGCTACACTGTCATTGTGCGCATCGCGGAGTGGAATTTCCAGCTTCTGCTTGCATTGTGATGCAGCCGTGCAGGCATGTGGGATGTGTTGGGCAGGGGCACACCCTGTGCATAGGAGTCGGGGGGCAACTGCTGTTGTCAGTTACTGATGTGCACCATTCTTCTTTCCATTCCCAGGACCGGAGTATTGACAGTAGGTTAGGGCTGCAGCAGCACAGCAGGGTGCAGTGGGCTATGACAGTGCTGGACCAGCTCAGCATGGCTGCAGGGAGCAGGTAAGCACTGTCATGGTCCTTTGCACTGAAAATGGGGGGTGGCTGGGGGAGTGGGTGTGGCCATTGCCGCCTGTGCCATGTGCTGTGGCAGCTGTGTGTGTCGCACTGTGCATGGTGCATGCCACTGTGGTGCATCCATTGAACATGTGTGCCGGCTGTTGGTAGGGTGGGTGTGTGTCCGGCTGCCACTTTTGTTGCTGTGGTGCTGTTGGTGCACTATGCCATGAGACTGTCATTGTGCAGTCATGTGGCCATTGTGCAGTGGGGGCCACCTCTGTTCAATGTTGTGGTGCGCCGAGTTGCTGGGTGGCGTTGGCACACCCCCCCTGTGAGTGACCATTACGGGCACCCCAGGTGTGTGTGTTCCTGCTGCCCATTGCGCACTTGGGTGGGCATGGATCCTTGGGACATATCTTAGTTCATATCTCCAAATTATTCCTTGTTATGCAATATGACTGCCAATGGCTCTTTTTTAGCCCAGTTCTCGTTCCTCATCCTTAGTTATGTAAAAAAACACTTTTCATCTACCTTTGAAAACACTTTCTATAACTAGAAAGGCATACTTACTCTTACTCTTACAAAATCTTGCAGTTGGTGTGCTCATTTGATCACAAACTTCTATTCAATCAGGGACTCAGTTACCTGAAAGATCTCCTTCATCCTTACTGTCCCCTCCGCCCTCTCCGATCTACTGATGAGGGATTGCTAGAGATTCCCAGGGTTCGTTTACAAACATCTGGGGCAAGGGCATTTAGTTCTGTGGCCCCAACCCTGTGGAATTCTCTGCCTTGTTGGGTGTGAGATTGCCTGACCATTCACAGATTTAAAGCTGCTCTGAAAACCTATCTTTTTAGCCTAGCATTTTCCAATTACTAATGCCACTATTGTATTTATTAGCTTTAACTTTACTTGGTTATTTTAAAAATGTGTGTGGTTTTATTGTACGGGTGCTTTGGTTTTGGAAAGGCACCTTTTTATAAATAAAGCATTCATTCATTCTTTCATTCATTCATTACTAAGGGCTTCTTCCTGTTCATACTTCTCAGTTTTTCTATATTTTAAGAACACCTTCTCTTTCTTTGATTTTGTTTTATTTATTTATTGAAATCTTGAATTACAATACCTCTGAGCAAGAACTGCTCATTTACAGAGGTTCCACATGAACAAGGAAGGGGCAAATACATACAAAGGTAACAACATATGGTAATACCAGGTAGAAGCACACAAGCAAACATCAGGTTATTGCATTAAGATATCTATATAACAGTTAGGTACACAGGTAAAAGAGTTGTGGGATAAAAAACAGATAAACACTGTGAAGGAGGCAGCCAAGGTGGCCTTGTTGGAACCAATAGAGTAACAACTAGGGTGCTGCACGTAGGGTGGGAAAGAGAAGAGAGTAAGTGGGGGTAAGAGGGAATGCTAGTATAGAAACATGAGGGGGAAGTAAGAAAAGCATTATACAGTGTGATAGCATGAGGGGGGAGGTGGGATAGTGCTCAAGTTGGGGCAGATAAAAGTGCTAGAGTGGTACATCAAGGATTAGAGGTGCCAGTTAGGTGAAACAGTCACAACTACTATTCGTGATGAGGTGCTGACAAATCAGCCATTTAAATGGGCCCAATTTTGCTACAGACGTGATGTTGCTGCACAGGGTGTTGTACCAAAGGGGTGCTCTATAGGCGAAGGAACACTCTCCTTGGGTAGTATGGCATCTGGCTAAAAGGAGTGGTTGATTGCCTGAGCGATGGGTGAGTTTTGTGCTGCAGGAGGGGTTTAGCTGATTTACAGCTCCAGGAGGTGTGAGTCCAAAAAGAGCTTTTTCAGTTAACAGGCATGTTTGGTATTGAATCCTTCCATTTAGCTGAATCCAACCATTTTTTGCATACAGATCGCAGGTGTGCATGAGGCAGTCTGCTCCAGTGAGATGTTTGCGTGCCTTATTGAGTGTCAAGGATTTAGAATGCAGTATAGCACAGTGGTTTAAGGCTCTGAGCTACAAACCTGGAGACTGGGGTTTGAATCCCACAGCCCCCACTTGCATACTGTGTGACCCTGAGCAAGTCACTTAACTTCCTTGTGCTCCCAGGTCACACCTGTAAACAAGCTTCAGCTTAGTGTGTCTCTCCTGGTTAAAAAATCCTTCATAGGGCCGTGGTTGTGGCTGACCCATAAACAACCAGCCTGTTATCAATTACGGAGATAATGGGACTGTAAACAGCTAGTCTTAGGGCCTCAGACATCAGGCTATGTTTATGCCTGTGGAGCAATCCAGTCCTAGTACTGATGGCTTTGGCCACATTCTCAATGTGCTGCACATATGACAAGGAGCTATCCACAGTTACGCCAAGGTATTTGAAGTGAAGAATCTGTTCAAGAGGGACTCGGGTACTCTTTCTGATGGTGAGAGTATGTAATTTGTACTTGTTGCTTGAACTGCAAAAAAGCATGACTTGTCTTTTTGTAATTGAGCACCGGTTTGTTGCTACTAAATCACTCTTCCACTTTATTGAAGCTGAGCTGTAGGTGGTGTTCCAGGAGATTAGGGTCATGGCTACCGGTGTAGATGACAGTGGTGTCCACGTAGAGGAGGATCTGTTGGGGAGAGGAGTAAGGGAGGTTGTTCAGAAAAAGGCTAAAGAGGAGAGGATCAACAATAGAACCTTGGGGCACTCCAGAGTGAATGGGTTGATGATCAGAGAGGGTTTCTCCTATTTTCACTTGCTGGGAGCGGCCTTCTAAGTAATTTTGAACCAAGCCATCGTATCCTTGGAAAGGCCAGTGCAGGACAGTTGCTGGAGTAGTAGTGCATGGTCAACAGTATCAAAAGCCTTTGTTAGGTCAATGAAGGCTGCACCAGCTAAATTACTATGGTCAAATGAATTATGGATGAAACCTGTGAATTCTAACAGTGCAGTGCTGGTGCTATGCCCTTTTCTGAATCCACGTTGCTGCGGGCATTGGGTATTATATTTTTCCAGGTATTCCACCAGTTGGTAAACAACAGTGCTTACCTTCACTAAGTTTATCAAATTTCAGGCTCCTCTCTCCAATATGTAAATGAACACCCTGAGCCTGTGTTGTTCTTAAAGGCTTATGTTGACTCTGTGCCTTGCTGGATGATGAGGGTTAACCCTCACTGTGCTCCTCCCCCACCTGGAGATGTGATTTCAGTGCTCTATAGGTAGTTAAACCAGGATTAGGAAGCTAAAGTCAGTTTCATTATTATAAAGAATCACTAGCCCAATAAGAAAACTGAGTGGAACAGTGTGTTTCCTTGCCATTCTTAGCGTTTCCATTTCAGTGTAAAAAATAGTATTTGGTGTTAAACAGTAAGAGTTACAGGTCAGAGGGGGCTCACTATCCCCAATTCTGTTGTTTTTGTTCCCTACCAAGATAACGTGAACATTTTCAGGATGTTATGAAAATGATATGCCTTTAAAATGGGAGGTCAAGAAAGGTCATATTCTCCATTTCTTAATTTCCTAAATCCTAATTCTAGTGTCATATTTCTCTTGCACAGTAACAATAATTTAGCAAATAATTTAATCAGCAATTCCTTTGTTATAATCTGGTCATGATAATGTATATTCTTAAATTGAAAAGAAAAGGGGGTGGGGACAGACCCCAAGGGCAAGCAAAAGGTGTGAGATGGCCAGGGAATTTAAGAGGTAGAATAAAGTCTGACAGAGAGGGAATAACTGTATTAAATATTACTTGTCTACCAACCAAAAGTTAGAGTATAGATGAGACAAAGGAACCTTTCCAGGTAATGAGAAAAGACAGAGAATCCCAACCTGTAAAAGACAATAGATACAAATAAAAATTAAATAATTAGCAACTAGTCTAGCCCCTCATTAAGCCCATGTTTTTTGTCCATGGATTTAAACAAATCTATATAACACACTTCTCTTGTCAGCAGTTTCTGTTCTAAATTGCAGTGTCAGTGGCTCAGTAGGTAGCACACTCGCCTCTGAGGCCGGGAGATCAGAGGGCTGTGGGTTCAGTTCCCACATCTGGCACTTGGGTTAATATCCCAGTACTGACAGTGTAGTGCAGCATGAGAGGGGTGCTGCACTTCTGAGGTGCCGTCTTTCAGATGAGACGTTAAACCGAGGTCCCATCTGCCTGGATTGGTGGTAGTTCAGGTGGATGTTAAAGATCCCATAACACTTATTGAAAAGAGTAGGGGAATTTCCCTGGTGTCCTGGCCAAATTTCCCTCATTCACTAAAAATACCACCAACAGCTTAATCTGGTTCAAGGTTAGTTGGCATTCATCTGTATCCCCCTTCCCTGGGTCGTGCCTGAAAATAGGCAGGACTTGTCTTGTGCACTTACCCGGTCAACAAAAGCTAAATAAATAAATCTTCACCTCTCCTCAGTAGTATGGCTTTCTCTATCCCAAAGAATTTAAGTGTGTGAATAGTGTTTCCTGCCGACTTAAAATGTCATGCCAAAGAGGAATGGCGGTTTTCATTCCTAATATCACTTTCATGTTGACCAATTCTTTTCTTGAGTTCCCTGCCTGTTTTGCCTATATACTGTACATCAAACTGCATGGGACTTTTATGCAGTATATAACACCTGGGGCCTGATAGTCAAAAATGGGCAAAGTGGAGTGCAAACATGTGTGCTGTGCCTTGCAATAGCCCAGCTGTCCAAAGATGCTATATGCAGTGAAATAGCTCACTGGCTATATATAGCTATATTGATTATAGGACCATGTCAGCCTAGTGGTAAGTCATTCAGCGCTGAGCAAACATGGCTGTAAGAATAGGGCACCACAATGGCTTGTGCCCAGCTAAATTTCCGATATTCAAAGTGAACCATGCAAATGAGCTCATTGGGCATGCAGGGTAGTAAGGGGCCATTTGCATGCCCAGTATGGGCTCATTTGCATGGGAAGCCCGGCAATTTAGCATGGCATACCCCCTCATTTGCACGGTCCCAGAAAACTATCCCTAGTGCTATTGTTCCCCTGCCCCCCCCAACCACCAGCCCATTGTTAATAATAAATAATTTCCTAGCATCCAGAAGTACCTCCCCACCTGTCACCATGCCCAGTGTCGACACTATATGCATCCAGGGTTTCTCCCCCTCTCTATCTTCAATCCCATGTCTGTGTTTTAAAAACACCCTTGTGGCTAGTGGTCTCACCTCTTCCTAACCCCAATCCCCTGTATCCATGATACAAATACCCTGGTGGTCTAGTGGCCCCCCCCTTCCTATCTTGACCTGCCCAAATACAAATGACATCAGTCCCTGGTGGTCAAGTAGATCCCACCCCACCACACCACTCTGGCAGGCAGTGCCCCCCACCCCATTCCCCCATCCCTCCCCTGAGCCAGTGACCAGCATGGCCCTCTGCTCTCCACTGTGGCCAGCTACTGACTGAGCTCTCAATGAGTGCATACTATAACAGCTGATTGCACAGGATGCCCTCATTGAGAGCTCAGCCGGCGGCAGGCCATGGTGGAGAGTGGAGGGCTGTGCTGGTCACTAGCTCAGAAGGGGGATGGGGAGATGGTGGGGTACTCCTTGCTGGGGTAGTGGTTTACTAGACCACCAGGGACTGATCTAATTCATATACAGGCAGGTTGGAATAGAGAGGTGGGTATTTGTTCACAGGGAGTGTGGTGGACGCATGGAACGGCCTTCCTGAGGAGGTCATGGGGTCAAAAACAATGGGAGAATTCAAGAATGCATGAGACAGACATAAGGTAATTCTGGTAGGGGTAGGAGGAAGTAGGCTGTTGATTAATTAGGATCTGTAGCTTATCCAATAGGTAGGGAAATGGGCAGACTAGGTGGGCCAAGTGGTCCGTATCTGCCATCAGAGTCTGTTTCTGTGTTTCTATGTGTCTGCTAGACAACCAGGGACAGATCTATGCAGTATACAGCAGATCAGGGATAGGGAGGGAGGTCCGTTAGACCACCAGGGGGTTTGTACCAGTGATCGGTGGGGGGGCATTAGCACCAGGCACTACTGTATTGTATTATAAGAGGAATTCAGTTTGTTTTACTTCATCATTGTTTAGAAACATAGGAACAATGATGGCAGAAAAAGATCAAAGGTCCATCCAGTCTGCCCAAGGTCCATATTTAGCCTAGTGGCCTACTGTTCCTTCCTGGCCCTAGTCCTCACAACCCTCCCCACAGAGTAAATTCAGTTTACTATTTACCACTATTGTTAGCTGCCTAGGGGATGTAAAATCTCAGGGCAAAAAAAAAAAGGTGACTGTAATGTTTTTAACATTCTAAAAGTTGGCTCAAGAATTTCACAGGTGTATAGTGTCCTGTTTGGCAGAACTCATTTTCACCACTGCATTAGGCAGATCAAATGCACAGGTATCAGCCAATCAGGATGCAGGATTTTCCCTACACATTTTATAAGATATTATAATCTGCTAAAACATGATATATGATGTAATACATAATCTAATATAATTTGATATAAAATGATTTGATATATGAGACTATATGAGAATATATTAGAATATGATATAACATATGATGTAATATGAACATTTTTTATTATTTTGAAATTATTATTGTAACTCCCTAGGCGGCACTATTCTAAGGGCTACTACCCCTGCCTATATGGCCCTACACAGGTTGAGGGGCTTAAGTTCTGTAATAAGGCACCTCCACCCAGAGAAATGGTATTGGGGTTGCTTATCTGCTCCAGTATAGCCCTCTGGGAAACTATAGCCACCTACCAGCCCTTCTAGTGGCCTAAGATATAACACAGTGGTACAGTCACAATCAATAGACAGCAGTAATAATGTGCTCACGCCCTTCTCACTTACCACCAGGGCTGTACCTGCTGCAACTGCCCTGAAGACCCACTGGAAAATAAGGTTAGTAATGCAGTAGTACAATCTCAATATTGTAACCCAACTAATAATATGCACACTAGCCAGGTTAAATGTGAAAGAAGGCAATCATATTTATTTAGGGACAGTGAACAAGGGAGGGACGGAAATCTAGCCAAATGGTTTGCAATCTGATTTAATTTAGGGTTTTTTGGCATACGCTTTAAGTCCCAATTATACAGTTCAGCAACCCTGGGTACCCAGAAAGTCATACAGGCTAGCCTGAAGTGTTGCCCAGGGTGGCCGACATTGCAGCTGATGTTGGGGCCCTTGGTGGAAGAAAAGGCAGTTTAACATGCATACAACCCAATTATCTGTAATCCAAGCCAGTCAGCTCCGTCTGTTGCAAAACCCCAATAAATGAAGACGATTAGATAATACCACAATGATTTAAGCTTTTGTTGCAAGGAGCTACCCTATTTGTACTCACACTACCTTGAACTTGTTGTACTACAGGTGATATGTAGACGTTGTGGTGATGATCAAGGGGCAGGGGGAAGCTGGGCCAACACAAAGCACTTCCAGATGGTCACAACCTGCTCGATGGTGTTGTGCAGGGAGACAAATTCCCAAGCCAGTCTCTTGCTGAAATGGTCTCTGGTGCAGGAGTAGTGGCCTAGGCCACGATGGCAGGACCCAGGCAGGGTGAACAGTTGTGGCAAAGTTTGTGATCTTCTGCTGGTGAAGTCTCCAGCTAGTGTAACAAATTCAGTCATGGGGAACCAAATCATGACCAATGAAACACATTCAGCACATTTAAATCAATAAGCACTTTGGAAAACAGTTCAGATTCTGTCTGGTTGCTAATCATCAGCTTTACTGCACAAACCTTTCGATCCAAATCAATTTCTCAGACAGGCTAGGCCGATAGCTTCAGGAGCAAGTCTTCTGTCCAAATCGCAAGTTGCACTAACAAACTTCTTCTTCTCTTCTGCCACAGTTCCAAGGAGCAATCGGACTGGTCCAACTTCTGCAATAGGCAGTCGATGCAGGAGAAGGTAGCAGGAAGGCCCGTCTAGCCTCATGACTTTGATTCCCCTACACTCCTTCTGGGAGCAGCTGCTCAAAAGCTTGAGCTGTTCACACTTCAACCTCCAACTCTAACTGATCCACTGTCTCTTGGCACACAGGGCATTTCCCTTGTAAATCCAAAGGTTCGTTTGGCTAAAGGAGCTGTTAGTCACAGTAGGGGCTCCCCTTCCAGGTCTATTTGGGTGCCAACTGGATAAAACTACAAGACCACAGAATTTCCTTCCCACAAGACCCCTGGAGAGAGGATCCATCTTAGATCCCCAGTGGTTTGATTTGTCCAATTATTGGAACTCCAGGACCTAAGATGGTGGCTTCCATCCAAAGGAATGAGCTGCAATCAAAGCAGGTTAGACAAACATTGTTTTTTTTAATATAACAGCAGATAAACTGTAAATAAGCACAGTTCCTACTTAGACTCCCTCTGAGCAAGTAGTGACTCCAGAATGCAGCAAATTAAATCTCTGTCTGGCCAGTTGCAAGCCCTAAATCACTTGAAACCAGCACAGAGCATCCACTTAACACATTTCAGCTATTCTCTTAAAGAGATAGGTGCAGAGGTTCACTAGAGCACTCTCACACAAATGAACAGAATCACTTAAGACAGGATAGCAGCCTGACAGTGGGCATTAAGGAGCCCAGGAAGACATTATAGTAAATCCCCAATTGATAGGGGGGTTACACTCTTCCCTGCCTGAAAAAATGTGGTGTCCATTTCAAGTCTACACATACTATAAGATTCTATAGGAAAATACTATACGTGGAACTACTTGCATGTTTCATTTGGTATACGACAAAATAAAAGCTGATGCATCAGTGAAATAAGCTGGTTATAACAACAGGATTACTATACCTTTTCATTTAGCAATGACATTTCCACAGTAACACATGTTCATAACATTTTCACAAACATATTAGCAAATTCAAATAGTCAAGCAAATTGCTCTTACAATTCTTGTTTGCAATACCTCCTACATACTAACCCACATGGCTTGGGGCCTATCCCTATCTGCTACACTAGAGCTACATGGGGCAAAGTCATTAGCATACTGATTGGAGGGCTTCACGATTAACTTGGCTGAGGCAGAACAGCCCAGTTTTAGAAGTGAGTTTTTAGAAATGTACACCCCTTTGTGAACTACATGCAGTAGGAGGTCTGCATGCCTTCCTGTGGAGTCAGAACTGAGATGAATTACAGGCTTTTTTGCTCTTCCAGATTTTCTGGAAGGGGCAGACACAGGTTCAGTTCTTTCAACAGGGGTATTTGGGTTGATCAGTCCCAGCTCATTGCTTGTCAGTAAGTCTGCTTCTGAACAAAGTGGTACCTCTGAACTGGTTGTCTGTTTTGGACTGGAAACACTTTCAGCTTCTGGTTCTGATTCAACTAGATTACTTTCATCACTTTGTTCTGAAATTCCAGGTTCATCATCAAGAGGAAATTCCATGAAATTTAAATCACATAACACATCACTGATACTTTCAACATTATTATTTTCATTAACATTGTTGTCCATAACATTGTCAGACTCACTGTTGGCAAGTAGTTCTAAATTATCTGGGATGTCAACAGATGTGCTTTCTGTTTCTCACTCTCTTTGTTGGGACTCAACTAATTCCACTTGACACAATGAGTCAGGTACCTCAGAAGTCACACTTTGCACTTCACTTTCATGGAGCACAGGGGCAGTGGAGAAGGCTGAAGGTTAGACAGTTGTGAGGGTCCAACTTCATCTCCAGAATTGCACAGAGGGTTGCTCTGAAACAACTGGCTCAATTCATAGGACAGATAGTAGAGGCAGTTATACAGGATTTAGGACACTGTCCTACATGCTGGACCATTGGAGATCTAAGGACTCAGCTCTAGGCAGCATGGGCAGAGATTGCACACCTCAAATCACATATTCAGGAGGAAATATAGTATAAGAACTGCCTGCCATTTCCCCAACATCCAACAGAAGCACCTCAACCGCAGAGGGTAATTGGTCTGGAAGGTTGGCAGGTGGTTAGGAGGGGCAAATCAGGTGCTCCATCACTCAGTGCTCTCCAGTGTATCACCTCCACAAACCATATAAAAACTACAAACAGGTGTCTGCCTCTATTCCAAAATCAAACAAAGGGGCAGAGGACACTGCAGTACAGGAGCTAGCAAAACAAAACTTGCCCAAAACATGGACCAAACAAAAAAAGCAAAAAGGAAATCCAAAACACTTCTGATCATAGGAGACTCCATGATTCAGGGAGTTGATACCTACCTCCAGCCAGGGGTAATGGTCAGATGTCTCCCAGGTACATCAGCATGGAGAGACACTGACTGCATTGCTAAAATTGTTCAGGAAGCAGGAGAAAACATTGACATCATGGTACACATAGACGATCTCATCAGCCAGTCAGTTGTGGAGACCAAGGAACACTTGACCTGGTTGGGTGACAAACTGCCATCCATTTCATCCAGCATCTCCTTCTCTGAGATCCTGACAGTCTGGGAGAGGGGGGCAGATTGATGGAAGGTCAAAGAAGGGGAGATAGGTGAGCTAAACATGTGAGTCAAGGGCTGGTACCAGGAAAAAGGATACAAATTTGTAGGTAACTGGTAACAGTTTTGGGAGTGAAAGTTCTTTAAATTTGATGGACTGCATCTGACTAAGGAGGGAGTTAGTGCATTGGTGCAGAAGTCTGACATCTTTGCAGAATATTTAAACTAGCAAATAGGGAGAGGGGTGCAGCACCCAATATGTCGAATGGGAAGAACACCCCTCAGCCCTCAGCTAGTGATCAAAAAGGAGTTCAGCATGTTTGTAGTTCATTTGCATCACCAGGTAAGGAAAAAGGTCCGGCTCCCCATGTGACACACAGGGGAAATGCTGGACCTCACCCAACAACTAACACACCAAAATCTGGCCAATAGAAAATCATTTACACAAATGTTCATAGTCTATAGTCTGGGAAACAAGATCCCAGACCTGCAGACAACAATGACAGAGGCAAACTGGACATAGTAACCATTACAGAGACATGGTTCACCAGTAACCACACTTGGGAGACTTCAGTACCTGGCTATGTACTGTTCAGAAGAGATCAAGGTGCAAAAATGGGAGGTGGAGTGGCTCTTTATGTAAATGAAAATATCAAAGCTACAGAAATTCAAAATACACATAAGGAGCCAGAAGAACTGTGGGTCACCCTGGAAACAGGAGATGGGATGGCCATATGAACTGGGGTAGTCTACAGGCCTCCAGACCAGGGGGAGGACATAGACACATTACTGTTAGAAGATATACAGAACATGACAGCTAAAGGGGAGGGTCTGATAATGGGAGACTTCAAAATGCCAGATACAGATTGGTCAATACCAGCAGGAACATCTGCCAGAATTAGACACAAAGTGGATTCCCTGCAGGGGGAGGGTCTCAAACAACTGATAGAACAACCCACAAGAGACAGGGCTATCCTAGATCTAGTACTGAGTAATGGGGAAAGGATCACAGCTCTCCAGGCAGAAGGTCACCTGGGGGTCAGTGACCATCACATGGTATGGTTCAATTTGGCCGCTAGAACTAAATCTTATAAACATAGAAATATAGAATCTGATGGCAGATAAGGACCGCTTGACCCACCTAGTCTGCTCATTTCCCTACCTATCGGATAAGCTGCAGATCCTAGTTAACCAACAGCCTACTTCCTCCTACCCCCCACTAGAACTGCCTTATGTCTGTCCCATGCATACTTGAATTGCACCACTGTTTTTGACTCAACAACCTCCTCAAGAAGGCTGTTCTATGCATCTATAACCCTCTCTGTGAAGAAATACTTCCTCACAATACCTCTGAGCCATCCCCCTCTATCTTCAAATCGTGCCCCCTTGTTCTTGCACATCTAGTTTTCTGAAAGATGCTACCCTCTTGGACTTTGTTGATTCCCTTGAGGTATTTGAAAGTTTCTATTATGTCCCCCCCCCCTTCCATGAGGCTATACATCTTAAGCTCCTTTAGTCTTTCTTCATACGTCTTCTGGTGCAGACCCTGCACCATTTTGGTTGCCTTTCTCTGGACAGCCTCCACCCTGTTTATGTCTTTGCAGAGATGGGGTCTCCAGAACTGTACACAGTACTCCAGATGTTGTCTTACTAACTGTCTGTACAGAGGGACAACAACTTCTTGTTTTCTACTGGTGATGCCTCTCCCTATGCATCCCAGTATCCCCCCATCCCTCCTTACTGCCTTCTCACATTTCTGGCCCACCTTTAGATCATCTGATATGACTACCCCATGTCCCTTTCCATTTTTGTTGTTGTTGTCAGTATATCAGCCCTCCATTGTGTAGGCATCCCATTCCAAGGCAAAAATATGGGTCTTCAGAAGAGCTGACTTTGATAGGCTGGCCAACAGAGTTAAGCTAGCCCTGGCAAGAAGAAATACAGGTGAGAAGGTACAAGCAAAATGGGCAAGCATTAAGGATGCAATACTTGAAGCAACATCCCATTGTGTTAGAGAGAAAAGCAAGAGCAAAAGAAGGAGGAAACCACTTGGATTCTCAAGAACAATAGCAGAAAAGGTCAAAGCTAAAAGGCTGGCCTTCAGAAAATATAAGGAAATGCAGCGGGACGAAGATAGGGAGGCATACCAAACTTCCTTAAGGGAAGCAGAGAAGGCAGTAAGGCAGGCAAAGATCCAAACCGAGGAAACACTAGCATGAACAGTAAAAGAAGGTGACAAGACTTTCTATAGATACATTAGTGAAAGGAGAAAGTCCAGAGGGGGTATTGCTAAGCTCAAAGGAGAAAGGGGGGCATGTGAGGAGGAGGAGGAGGACCCTGTAAAAGCATCTACTGTATCCTAAATAGATACATTTGCTCAGTATTTACTAACGAGAAGGTAGTGCAGGGCCCACAGCTCAGCACCATGGACACAGGGGTGAGCACTACTCCCTTCATAAAAGAAAGGGTCCTACAAGAGCTCGCTAAGCTCAGGGTGGACAAGGCAATGAGAACTGATGGCATACATCCCAGGGTACTTAAGTAGCTAAGGGTGAAACTAGCAGAGCCATCATCAGAACTGTTTAGCGAGTCTCTAGCACAGGAGAGGTCCCAGAAGACTGGAGAAGGGCTCATTTGATCCCACTCCACAAAAGTGGTAGCAGGGAGGAGGCATGGAACTACAGGCCAGTCAGTCTTACCTCAGTAGTGGGCAAGATTATGGAGGCACTCCTTAAGGAAAGGATAGTGCAACACCTGGAATCCATATGAGCACAGGATCCAAGACAGCATGGGTTTACAAAAGGAAGGTTCTGTCAAACTAATCTCGTAGATTTCTTTGACTGGGTAACCAGAGTGGTAGACCATGGGGGAGCAGTTGATGTGTCCTACCTTGACTTCAGCAAAGCTTTCGATACTGTTTCACATAGAAGATTGATTAATAAGCTGGGTAGACTCAGACTGGGTCAGAAGTTGGTCAACTGGGTGGCAAACTGGTTAGCGAGCAGAAAATAGAGAGCGGTGGTAAATGGTATACAGTCAGAAGAGATGTTAGTCACAAGTGGGGTACCTCAGGGATCAGTCCTGGGGGCAGTCCTCTTCAATATCTTCATCAGTGTCACTGCAGATGGACTGGAGCGTAAGGTGTGTCTGTTTGCAGATGGCACCAAGATCTGCAACAGAGTAGATGATCCAGATGGGGTGGGCAGAATGAGAATAGATCTGGATAAACTGGCAAATGGTCAGAAGAGTGGCAAATGGGGTTTAACACAAAGAAGTGCAAGATCATGCACATAGGGAAGAGAATCCCTGAAGCCACCTGTATGTTGGGAGGGGAGTTGCTGGCAATCACAAGGGAAGAAAAAGACTTGGGCATCATCGTCACAGATGACCTGAAATCATCCAAGCAGACCACTAAAGCAGTAGGTATGGCTAGAGGGGTGTATTAGTAGGGGTATCACAAGTCATAAGAGAGAGGTAATAGTCCCTCTTTACAAGACACTGGTTAGGCCCCATCTGGAGTACTGCATGCAGTGGAGGCCACACCTGCACAAGGACAATAACAAAATGGAGGCAGTCCAGAGAAGGGCAACCAAAATGTGTTAAGGACTGCATCAGAAAACATATGAGGACAGATTAACAGAGCTCAACATGTATACCCTAGAGCAAAGGAGAGAGAGAGGTGATATGATTGAAACATTCAAACATCTTAAGGACATTAACAAGGTGAAAGAGTCTAACATGTTTTAATGTAAGAAAAACAGCAGGATAAGAGGACACAGCATGAGATTAGAGGGAGGTAAATTAAGGGGGACTGTGAGGAAGTTCTTTTTCACAGAAAGGGTGATGGATGCATGGAATAGCCTACCTCAGGGAGTGGTGGATATGAATACAGTACAGGGCTTCAAACGGGCATGAGACAGGCATAAGGGAGCAATAATGATGAATATGAATAGATAGGCCATTGACAGAGTACAGGCCTATGGCACATTCATAAGGTAGAAAAAATGGGCAGACTGGATGGGCCTTGCGGTCCTTACCTGCCGTCAACTTCTATGATTCTGTCCTCAGATTCAGACGGTCAGTCAATTTTATTTAGAACATGACTGATAGGAGACCTTGAATTTTTAACATCTGGGGATGGGGTTGACTGTTTCTTTTTAGCAACAGCTCTAGTAACAGGCCTGGGAGGGGCAGTGTCGTGGGGTTCAGAATCAATGATTATTTGTCCAGTTGGTAATAGATGATTTCTGTGCATTGTCTTTACAGCTTATGGGTCATTCTCTAGATGCATTTTATAAGCTGGCAGGTCCTCCAGCTTGCTGATAACAATGTATGGGGTGTGATGTCATCTGTCGGCTATCTTATGTTTTCCACACAATTCCAAATTCCTTAACAAGACTCTATCCCCGGGTTGCAGTTCTTCTGCCTTGACACATCTGTCATGCCTGTCTTTATTTGCTAAGTTTCTTTTGGCTACCATGGTTTGAGCTAACTGGTAGGCATGGTTCAACTGAGATTTTAGTCTTTGAACATACTGGAGGTAATTTTCTGTTTTGATTCCATCAGGGGACATCCCAAAACAGATGTCTATTGCAACCTTGCTTCTCAACAAAACATCAAGCGGTAGGGGGAGAATCCAGTTGCATCACTTTTGGTGCAGTTATAGGCATGAACTAAGGTGCTTATCTGCTGACTCCATTCTGGCTTATCTCTGGGATGCAGTGTGCCCAGCATGTCTAGTAACGTTCGATTATATCTTTCAGGCTGTGGGTCCCCTTGAGGGTGGTAAGGGGTAGTTCTGGACTTTTGCACACCTTCCACAGTGAAAGCATTTCTTCAATCAGGTGACTTTCGAAGTTTCTCCATAATCTGAATGGATCCTTTGGGAGCACCATAATGGACAAAAAATGTTTCTATTAAGAATTTCACCACAATGGAAGCTTTTTGATTTTTTGTGGGATATGCCTGTGTATAGCAAGTAAAGTGGTCAGTCACAACCAACACATTACCAATATTCTTTTGATCTGGCTCCAAACACAGAAAATCAATGTACACAAGATCCATGGGGGCGCTTATGGATATGTTAATCAGTGGTGCAGCCCTCTGGGGCTTTGCTTTCCTTTGCAAACAGCAACTACAGGCTCTTATGTAAGTCTCAATGTCAAGACCCATTTTTGGCCAGTGGAAGTGAGCATGAGCCAAATCAACAGTCTGGTCACAACCTAGATACACCATCTGGTCATGAAGAGCTCCTAGGACCACATGTTTAAAAGCTGCATGTAATACCAACTGTTGCTTAGTAACTTGACCATGTTTGTTGGTAATCTCTCTGTAAAGCAGTTGGTTGCACAGCTTCAATCTGGGCCCCTCTCTGCACAGCAGCGCAGTTCCTGGATTTGAGAACGAAGCTTGGACACATTTTTTCCAGTGTGAATGGCATCTAACACAGGCTTAATCATGGGATCTTGGGACTGAGCTCCTTGTATATTGTCAGGCGTCAGCTGGGGCAGAGTGCAGAGGTCCAATGCTGCAAGATGGCAGTAGGCCACAGGAACAAAGTGTCAGAAAGGCCCAGACAGTCCACCAGGCAATCAATGGTTTCCGAGTAGGGGTGCTCATCTTTATTGAACTTTTGACAAAGAGCTTTAACAGATTGTTCAGACATCCTCACCCACTCCGAGTTAGTGTCAGGTCTCCTGGAAAGGACGTCACTGTCAATGTGATTCAATCCTGGTCAATACTCTACTGAACAGTCATATGTGGAAAGTGCCAATAACCAGCGATGCCCAGTGGCATCCAACTTTGCTGAAGTCTGAACACATGTGCTGGAGATGTTTTCAGTTTTCATAGAATTTTTGCACCATAAAGCTATTCATGAAATTGGTCCACCACTGCCCGCTTCAATGTGAGGAACTCAAGTTTGTGTACAGGATAGTTGTTTTCAGAAGGTGTTAGGTTCCTGCTGGCAAACACAACTGGACATAAGCCTCGCTCATACTCTTGATGTAGAGCAGCACTGAGTCCCTTCAAGCTGGTGTCAGTGTGCAGTACATAAGACTTGGCGGAGTCTGCATACACAAGCACAGGGGCATGGGTAAGTTGGTGAATGATATCATAGAAAGCCATCTCACACTCATGAGTTCACCTGGTTTCAAAGGTCCATTTGCCCAAAGTAAACTTTTTCTTCCTGTTTAACTGCACTTCTCCTGTATTTTAGGTAAGGTTACCACCTATTCGGTTTTTAACCGAATGATTCGGTTTTCTAGGTCCAGATTCGGTCCTCCTGTTTTCACCATTGCAAATTCGGTTTTTATGGTGGGTCAAGCAGCACCTGTTAGATTCTCCACTAATTGTTTGATTTTCTTCTCATCTGACTGTAAGCAAGTGTTTGACATTTTAATGTGATTGCTTGCTTGCAGTGCATGCTAATCAGGAAGTGCCTTCAAGAGCCAAATGTGTACCTGTCTGCTTAGTTGTCACCTCTAACTTCACACCAGCAAATTGGAAGATTATTCACGGGAAGGGTAAACAATACCACCTTAATTAACACCTTCATTTTTCTGAAACCAGACAGGCACCACATTAGGGTGGCTTCCTGTCAAAGGATGGACTATACAATGTGTTTCAGAAACTTTATCTGCTAATTCATTTTTATTCAGAGGTAGTACTTTTTCAGTCATTTTGAATGCTCACATGCTTGTAAAACAGATTCTGTTAAATCCTTCACCATTTTACTTGCATGTCCAGATTACAAACAAATTCTGATGTCATGCAGACCTTTGTTTGTATACCAGTCAGTCTGAGAGGTGTAAAGTAGGACTATTAAGACCATTAGCTGCAAATCAAGCTAATCCTTTCCAGGCTGCATTGTGAGTATGGTCTTTGACTGCTGTGATAAGGAATACTTTTATACCTTTAAATGTTCACCATTTTTTCTTTTAGGATCTGTCCTTTATTTTAATATTTGTTACCCCTTTTGTTGTTAAATTAATAATCTAATATTTTATTTCATTTCTAGCAATACTATGCCTCTCTCTCCTCGATAGTTATTGTTGTCAATTTTCATACTACTTGAATATTCCAGGAAAACCAATCCAGGCCTTTCAGATGAACAGCACATAATAATGTGGCTAATGTCATGCTAAACTACAGAAATGAGAAAAGGAACAGAGAGGGCAGCAGTTGATGAGATGACAGGAACACAATCTAGATTTGATGGCAATGCAAATTTAGGCAATTTATCAAAAATGTTTCAAAACATTATTATTTTTTTTACCAGAAGAGACACACTAAGCTAAAACTTGTTTACAGGTGCAACCTGAGAGCACAAGGGAATTGTGTGGGGTCACAAAGTATGCAAGTTTGGGCTGCAGGATTCAAAACCTGGTCTCCAGAATTGCAGCTCAGAGCTTTAAACCACTGCACTATACTGCCTCCACGCTATGTATCACATATCATGCTATCTGCCATATATGACTGACATGGAAAACAAAATAGGGTATTTAACAGCATAGAATAGTTCCTACCACTTCTAAAAACTTCTCTGACAGTGCAAATAACTTTAGAGTAGGAGCAATGGGAGGAACAGTAGCACATCTTAAAATGGCAGATGATATTTGTAATTACATCTCGTCCACCATTACTGGTGTAGTTTATTTATTTATTGAAAGAGTTTTACCAGAAAAGGCCACCTGATCTAAACTAGTCAGTTGTCAGAGGTGTCCTTGTAGTCACTCGATTTGTCAGCTAAGCTGTGTACACAGGATAGAAAGTCCCTAAACCCCCTCTCTAACAAATGTTAACACACTGAAATTTAAAATATTAAATCTAAATCAAATAAACCAAAAATAATAATCATGATGTAATTTTAAAAAATTATACACAATGTTATATCAGCAGCAATTCTGAATAAATCAAGCGAATCAGAGTCCAAGCGATGCCCTCATTAGTCATAAAAAGGGCGGGGTTAGGGGTGGAGTTTGGGGGTGTGGTTTAGTATTCGGTTTTCATCTCATCCAAAGGTGGCAACCCTAATTTTAGGTTTGTAGGGGGGTAACCTTAAGTTAAGTAAAGGATGGATGACTTTGGTGTGATCTTTTATGAATCTGCAATAATAACCTCAGAACCCCAAGAATCTTTGTAGTTCTTTCAGATTACAAGGCTGGAGCCAGGTGGTCAGAGATTCCACTTTGCTCAAGTCAGTTTCGATCCCTCAGATGACACAATGTGTCCAACATATTTTACAGACTGTTGGAAAAACTGACATTTGTCGATGGACAACTTTAAACCAAAATCCTCCAACCGGTCTAGAACCTTGAATAGGCGATTCTCGTGTTCCTCAAGGGTCCGGCCAAATACAATAACATCATCCAGATAGACAAGGCATTGTAGTAAGTTCATGTCCCCCATGGCTCACTCCATTAGTCTCTGAAACGTAGCAGGTGCTCCCGAGATGCCCTGGGGCATGCGTAGAAACTCCTAAAACACCCAAAGGGCAAATGAAGGCTATTTTTTCTCTATCTTCGGTGGCCATCGGGATCTGATAATGCCCACTGCGGAGGTCTAGTACGGAAAATCATTGACTCCCATTAAGACAGTCAAGGGCCTCCTGGATGCGTGGCATAGTGTATTGATCCAGGATAGTTTTTCTATTTAACGTCCAGTAGTCCACACAAATCTTTACTGAGCCATTTTTCTTCCAGACTTCTACTATAGGAAAAGCATACGGGCTACGAGACTACTGTATAATTCCAGCAGCCAGCATCTCTCGGAGGTGATGTTGAATGTTTTCAATGTCCTCTGGGCCTAGGTGATGAGATCTCTCATGGAAGGCCTTTCATCGTGTAGTATAATGTGATGTTCAGCTCCAGTGACGCAGCCCAATTCCCACTCTTTCAATGAAAACACCTTGCTTTTCTGGGCTAGTTTTTGACCGATTTTAGTTTTCCACTCTTCAGTGATGGGAGATTCTCCGAAGTCGAACAGCTTAGGAGTCACCTCGTCAGTCTCTCCAGTGCATTTTTTGCTAGGTAATACAGAAGTGTCCACACAATATACGGTAGCCAAGGTGCAGTCTCGATTTACTCCAATATTCAGGTTGGACAAGTTTTGAACTTGCCCCACTACCCACCAAGCATAAGCATGAACCCAGGCTGGCAGGATGATAGGCTTAACCAACAACCCCTCTGGAAGTTTCCCTTCTTCTGGGGTGTCCAGCATGAAAATCTTGTTTTTAATGTATTTTTTAATTCATATCTTGCCAATGATAGTACACTGAGGATTAGGGGGCAATACAAGGGATTCCGGATTTTTCTTCCATACTGCTCCCACTGGCTCATCTTTCTCAACCTTCTTTACTTGCATCTGTAAGTCATATGCTCGGCGCACCATGGTCAGAATGTGTAGTGCCTTTCCAGTCCAGTATCATCATACATTCCAGTCTATGGGCACACCAAGGCCAGGGTCTCCACTTGTTCACCCATGCCAGCAATAGCAGTAGGGAAGGACTGACATATTCATGCATACCATTGATAAGGATAGGACTTTCCACTCAACCCCCACACATGCAGTCCTTCTGGGGTAAGAGCGGGAGTTTGGACAAGTGTTGGTCATACCAGTCTTAAACATAATAGTGACCTGCGAGCCACTGTCTAGCACAGCCCAAGTGGAGATGCTGTTAACAGTCATGGTGGTTTCCATGATTGGGCCCATCTTGGACCAGTCTGGAGGAGTCTGTTTGGTGGACTGGCCTACAGCAGTTTTGAAGGAGAAAGACTTGCTGGGTGAGCATGGCTGAGGTTTTATATTCCTCTGTTGGACAAGATTAAGTAACTTGGTGGTGACTTTCTGCAGATCTTCAGGGGAATTGCAACTGTGCCAGGTGTGCCCGTCATCTCTGCACCTATAACAGAACACCTTGCCTCTGCGGTGAGCAGGATGAGTTGGCTCTTCACGAGGTTTGTAGTGATCTGGTGCTGGAGCTCTATGGTCCTCTTTCAGTTTGAATTTGGGCTCCAATCCCCTGCAGTCCCGCCAGGAGGGGAATGATTAGGTGACATGAATAAGATCTCTCACCAGGGTTCGCAGTTCTCTCATCTCCTACACCAGTTTAGAATCAGTTTGAGGTTCAGTGGCAAGGGAATGGGCCCCCATACCTACAGGTGTGGCCTCACTGCCAGACTCAGTCTTAGTGGGACAAAGGCTAGATCCTTCAACTCTTTCAGTAGCTCTCAGACTTGTGTTTCAGAGGGTTCCTCTTTCTCAACAGATCTGTCAGGGGTTGGGGCAGTGCGGGCAATCATTGCATACACTTCCCTGCCATTTTCATCATTCTCAGCCTCCCAGATCTCCTTCATCAGCTAACAATACTCAGGAGGGTTAGCTTTCCTGTCTTGAAACTTTAACTTTAGCATAAGCACACTTGAATAACAGGCAGACTTAAGGCTGTGCTCCAGCATGACATGATTCAGTTCACTAGCAGAGATACCCCCTTTACGATGTGCCCACTGCAGGGCCCATTCAACCTGGGTTACGAAAGCTGACAGTTTCTCATTTTTCCACTGCTTAGCAGACTTGAATTTCCACATCAGAATTTCCCCAGACTCAGTGCTGCCAAATACCCATTCTAAAATGGATAGATACTCAGCTGCAAAGGCCTCTGGGTTAGTGGACCGAAGGAACCGAATAGCTTCCAGTGCAGGGCCCCTCAAGCTTTCTATAGACCTCTTTCTTTTCTCCACTTCTGAGCACTGCCACTCTTGGACCAGGGGCTGGCATAGTCCAGTCAAGTTTCCAAGTCAACCTCCCCCACTGGCACAGGAACAGCACCCAAAAAGAGTCTAAGCCTGCGATAAGAGTCTAAGTGCACTGAGGATATTACAATGGGGGATGCCACAATGGTGGGGGCCACGGGGGAAGCTGGGGAGGCCAAGGGAGATTGATTGGAGGTAGCCTCCTCAGAGTCCTCCAAGGCCTTTCGCAAATCTTTAATTATCTGTCCTTCGGCAACTAACAGACTCAATAATTTGTCCTTAAATCCTTCCACCATCAGAGACCCCCCCCCTGGTGGAAGATGGATCACTGTGTAAATCAATGACCCTCCGACTCTTCTGGGATCCTTCAAGCATGATAATAGGGGGTACTGTATCAGGGTCTATATGAGATGAGGGCCACTAGGGCGTGGGCAAACAGGTCTGAGTCCCACCCATGTACTTCAACCTTCCCTAGGCACTTAACTTTCCCCACAATTTCTTCTATAGTGTCATTGGTAGTCCCTACAGGGATATCTAGTAGTTGTAATGTATGATGGGTGCAAACCCCTTCAGCCACACTCCACCCCCTCATGTGATGCACAATCAGCTTGAGGGTGGAAATTTTCCACCTGGGCATAGTAAGAGCCTCCATTTCAAATTTTCCCTTAAGCTTTCACTTGGCTGAATTCTCACCATTTGGTCACTAGGGGGTGCTAATCCCATCAGTGCTTTCAAGATGTAACCCCTAGGTGGCACTATTCTAAGGGCTACTACCCCTGCCTGTATGGCTATACACAGGTTGAGGGGCCTGAGTTCTCTAATATGGTACCTCCACCCAGAGAAATGGTATTAGGGTTGCTTATCTGGTCCAGTATTGCCCTCTAGGAGCTATAACTACCCACCAACCCTCCTAGTGGCCTAAGATATAACACAGTGGTACATTCACAATCAATAGACACTAGTAATTTCTTTATTTTTTATCTATTTCTTCCAATGGTCCCCTGGTTGGAAACCATCCCCAGCCACCCGTCCAGCCCCATACCCCAACATCAGGCAGCACCCCCTCTTCCCCCACAGATTACCCCCCATGGCATACCTCTCAACTGCTATGAATTTTGCATAGCGCTATGATTTTCACACTCAAATTTACCCTTGCTGCGCATAGGTTTACTGATGTTCCTCATATTATTAGAGCTATTTCTGGACACACAAACTATTAAATCATTGAACTAAGATGATAGAAACACTCCTTATCATTAACTATATAGGGTCCACTATATGTAGATATATTATTGTTTAAAATAAGAAAGTGCTCCACATTCTGGCCCTTTGCTATGATTTTTGAAGGCCAGTGCTATGATTTTTAATGCTGAGAGGTATGCCCCATAGCGAGGTGGTGAGGAGCCCCCCCAGCTCAACTGACCTCAACCAGGATCCAGTTCAGGGAGCGCCATTCAAGGTCGGGGCCTGTGGTGGGTGGCTGCTTCATCCTACATGACCGGGACCATTTTCACGTTTTACTCCCTTACGTGAGTGGGACGCACAATAATGCCAGTGTAGGGAGCGTGCATGCACCCACAGGTGCTCCTTCCAGTGCCTGCCTCATCACAGACCCTTTTTACAGCATTGATGCACTGCCCCCCAGCTTCTGCTAGGGGTCAGATGTGCGCTAACCACTGGAGCCCCCCTCTCCGGAAAGGGAGAGCAGTCCCTTGGATGCTCAATCCCTCTCCTCCCCTGCTGACCTCCAGCAGCCTGTGCCCGTTCCTGAACACAGGTCGCCGACATAGCATGAGGTAAGGCATCCAGCACCTCAGCCCTCAGTGCCACTAGGCCAACAATAGACAGCAGTAATATAGTGCTCACACCCTTCTCACTTACCACCAGGGCTGGACCTGCAACAACTGCCCTGGAGACCCACTGGAAAATAAGGTTAACAATGCAGCAGTACAATTTCAGAACTGTAACCCAACTAATAATATGCATATTAGCCAGGTTAAATGTAAAAGAAGGCAATCAGATTTATTTAGGGGCAGTGAACAATGAAGGGGTGTAAATCTAGCCAAATGATTAGCAATCTGGTTTAATTCAGGGTTTTCTGGCATGCGCTTTGGGTCTCAATTATACAGCTCAGCAATCCTGGGTACCCAGAATGTCATGCAGGCTAGCCTGAAGTAGTGCCCGGGCTGACCAGTGTTGCAGCTGATGTTGGAGCCCTTAGTGGAAGAAAAGGCAGTTAAACATACACACAACCATATTATTTGTAATCCAAGCTTGTCTGCTGAGTCTGTTGCAAAACCCCAATAAATGAAGACAATTGGATGGTACCACAATGTTGTAAACTTTTCTTGCAGAAAGCTACCGTGATTTGCATTTATGCTACCAGGAACTTGCTGCACTGCGGGTGATATGTAGACCTCATGGTGATAATCAAGGGGCAGGGGGAAGCTGGGCTGACACAACACACCTTCAGATGGTTGCAGCCTACTCAGTGTTGTGCAGGGTGATGAATCCCCAAGCCGTCTCTCGCTGAAACAGTCTCTGGTGCAGAAGTAGTGGCCTAGGCCAAGATGGCAGGGTCCAGGCAGGGTGGTCAGTTCTGGCAAAGTTTGTGATCTTCTGCTGGTGAAGCCACCAGCTGGCTTAACATATTTGGTCGTGGGGAACCAAATCACATCCCACAAAACACATTCAGCACATTTAAATCAATAACTACTTTGGAAAACAGTTCGGATTCAGTCAAGTTGCTAATTATCAGCTTTACTGCACAAACCTTTCAATCTGAGTCTATTTCTCACACAGGCTGTGCTGTTCATATCAGGAGCAAATCTTCTGTCCAAATTGCAAGTTGCACTAACAAACTTCTTCTTTTCTGCTGCAGTTCCAAGATGGAAATTGGACTGGTCTGACTTCTGCAATAGGCAGTTGATGAAGGAGAAGGTGGCAGGAAGGCCCATCTAGCCTCTTCCCACCGATTCCCCTAAGCTCCTTCTGGGAGCAGCTGCTCGAAAGCTTGAGCTGTTCACTTTTTAGCCTCCAACTCTAACTGATCCACTGTCTCTTGGCAAACAGGGCATTTCCCTTGTAAATCCAAAGGTTTGGTTGGCTAATGGAACTGTAAGTATAAGTAAGGGCTCCCCTCCAGGTCCATTTGGGCACCAACTGGATAAAACTACAAGACTACAGAATTTCCTTCCCGCAAGACCCCTGGAGATAGGCTCCATCTTAGGTCTCCAGTGGTTTGAGTGGTCCAAGCATTGAAAGTCCAGGACCTAACATGGTGGCTTCCATCCAAAGGAACAAGCTGCAATCAAAGCAGGTTAGACAAACATTGCTACTTCTAATATAACAGTAGATAAACAGTAAATAAGCACAGTTCCTACTTAGGCTCCCTCTGCACAAGCAGCAACTGCAGAATGGAGCAAATGAAATCTCTGTCTGGCCAGTCACAAGCCCTAAATCACTTGAATCCAGCACAGACCATTCACTTAACGCATTTCAGCTATTCTCTTAAAGGGTCTAGCGCAGAGGCTCACTAGAGCACTCTCACACAAATGAACAGAACTACTTAAGACAGAACACCAGCCTGACAGTAGGCATTAAGGAGCCCAGGAAGACAATGTAGTAAACCCCAAATTGATAAGGGGGTTACAATACATTATTATTATTTGTATTCCAGGGAAACATTAATCATTATGGGGCTGGAGGTGTCACTAGCATTAGGAACTTGTGCTATGGCTGCTGGTTATATGGGGGTATATGGCAGCCCACTGAGGACCCACATAGACTGCCACATTCCCTGGTCTCCTCTGCCAAGTGAAGCAGGAGATCCACTGGAAAGCTGACCAGGAATCTGATTGGATATCTTGTAATCCTTACTGCAGTGCTCCCTTGCATCACCCACAGCCCTTGCATGAGACTCTGCACCTGCATGGGGTAGGGGGATGGAATGTGGATCACGCTCATCCCAGCATGGAACCAAGGGGCATGGCTGTGCAGTAGGGATACATTCATTTTGAGTATCATGGACACATTTGTGGATCGAGCCCTATGAGTGCCACAGCCCAGTGTGAGCTACAGTAAAATTACTATATATTACTGATCTAGAAGCATATATCCCCTGTAGTCTCTGACTCTCTACTTTACCTCATACCAATTGCTATATTCTCCCTTTCAGTGTCATGTGTTTTGCAATGATATTTTTATATTATGATTATAGGTTAGATTATTGCTTCTTTTGTTTTTATTAAAATATTATGTGTTTTATGTATTAGATGATAAACAGTAATATGAGGCTTACAGTAATGTAATAACTGGGGAACATTCTTGCTCATGGCAGAAGCTCATTATAATTTGCCATTATAACCTGTGGGTTATAACAGCAAACATGCGCCAGCTTCTGCTCAGTCCTGATCATGCTCACTCACTCCCCAGCTCTCACAACTGCTGTCCATTGCTAATGGAAAACAATTCCACATTACCCAGGACTCACTAAAAAGACAGACCAGAAGTCAAAAGCCACATAACAAAGATCTAGTCCTCACTAATCTTTAGTCACACCCTAAATCGCACGCTGTCCTTTTTTTTACTTTTGTCACCATAGAAACAGCTCTCAACCCTGACCTCAGAACCAAATTTGCATATCACTGGGGCTATGATGACCCAGACTGTAAAAAATAATCTTCTGAATATGAACTGTATATAGTTTTCTGCAAAAATAATACACTTGTTTTCTTACATTTAATAGTGTTCCATAAAAGTAGTTTATCTGTTATCTGATGAAATCACTAGCTGCTGTTTTCAGTTTACTATATGTTGCAATGTGTAAAAAACACAAAGACTCTGGAAAAAAATATTTTTATTTAAACACATCTTGTTGGAGAAAATACATCTCCCAGCAATTACAGAACATAGAAGGTAGTCGTGGGAGGTGAACTATTGGAGCCCAGAGCTGTGACAAGTGGGAGGTCCCACTTAAATACTTAAAGGGTATCAATAAAGTGCCTGTGGAGAGCTTTTTCCCACTAAAGGTGCGATCTAGGGTGAGGGGACATGAATTCCAAATCAAGGGGAGAAAATCTAGAGGAAACCTTAGGAAGTATGTCTTCACTGAGAGGGTGATGGACAACTGGAATGGGCTGCCGAGGGAGGAGGTTGGGAGGTAATGGTGGGGGGTTCAAGAGGGCATGGGATAAGCACAGGGGGATGCTGGGATGGGGAAGGACCACAGTAAAGGCCTACTGGATATCTAGGCAAACTTGTCAGACTGGGTGGGTGGGCCTGGCAGTCCTGTTCTGCCATCACATTCCTATGTTTCTATGTTCCACAGGGCTTGGTACTGGGACCAGTGTTGTTCAACATTTTCATTGCCAACTGATCGGATGGAATAAAAAGTAAGATCAGACTCTTTACAGACAACACTAAGATCTGTGCATAAGTGGATGGGTGGGGGAACTGCTTTGCTGTCCTGGAGGAGCGGGCAAGTTCCACAAGGGAACCCGAGGTTGCGACCAGGGAGGAAGAGTGGGTCCTCCAGAAGGGAGACCCAGGGATGGGTGGTATAGAACCCCAGAGATGAGGAAGCTACTCCTGATGGGGGACTCAATAGTCTGGGGAATGCATTTGGGGGTAACTAGCAGGGGAGAGAGGTATGTCAAATGCCTTCCAAGAGGCACTGATTGCAAGGGTGATACTAAGGAGGGAGAAACTGGATGTCATTGTCTACCTGTGGACAAATGACCTGGCTGAGAGTAAGGTGGAGACAGTCAGAATCCAAAAGGATTTCAGGAAGTTGGGGGAGGGAACCTAAAGCAGAGAGCACACTCAGTTCTCTTCTTGGAGGTGCTACCTGTCCATGGCATGGGGAAGACTAAGTCACTCCACATCCAGAAACTCAACCCCTGGTTGAAGGAATGGTGTGGAAATGAGGGTTTTGGCTTCATGGGGGACTGGAACCCCATCTGGAGGAATGTGAGCCTGTATAAGGATGATGGACTGCATGCATCCAGGATGGGGACCTTAGTCCTGAGTGAGAAGTTTAAATGCTTCTTCAGCAAGCATTTAATTGGCCATGGGAAGGGGGCCAGGAAGGTCAGGAGGCTTAGTATCCCCCCCAGCACATGCTGTACACATGTAGCCAAGCAATGGATAGACAGACAGAGGATAGAATACATCATAAGGGTAGGTGACATGGAGGACCAGAAAAAAAGAACACCCAGGAAGGGGGTGGGTGCTTAGGGCAACAAAACAGGAGAGGGAAGTTGCATACTGGAGAGCCATGTGTGCCAATGCCCAAAGTCTTAGTAACTAGAAGGAGGAATTAGAGGCAGCCATGGCACAGTTGGACCTGTGCACTGTGGCAATCACTGAGACCTGGTGTAATGATAACCTTAACTGGGAGAGGGCCATACCAGACTACATTCTATTCAGGAGAACGGATAGGCTGGAGGGGGGGGACTGGCACTTTATGTGATAGATAACATAAAGGCCACAGAGATACAAGGGGAACAAGGAGGGGGGAAGATACTGTGGGTTAAGCTTGACAGAAAAACAGGATCAGCCATCTGCACAGGTGTAATTTACAGATCACCAGCCCAGGAGGAGGAGGAGGAGGAGACAGACATGGAGAGGATGCAGGCTATCCAAAGGATGGTGCACGGAGGGGGGGGTAGTGCTGATTGGAGACTCTTAATATTTCAAATGTGGACTGGAGCCTCCCAGCAGGAGCATCAGCCAGGAGCAGGTTTATCCTGGACTCCCATCAGGAAGCCTTCCTTAAACAACTGGTCAAGGAACCCATATGGCAAGAGGCACTACTGAACCTGATGCTCACAGACGGGGACAGTGTGACAGGGATCACAGTGGGGGAGCACCTGGGGAACCGCAACCACCAGTCAATGTGGTTTAACATAACTGAAGAGGCAGAACCCAGCCAAACAAAAACACAAATCTTGGACTTTAGGAAGGCAGATTTTGTGAAAATGGGGAAATGATTGTTACAGGCACTAATGGGAAGTGGAAGGAATTTAGGGGTGGAGGAACAGTGGGCAGTATTCAAAACAAAGATAATGAGGGTGACACAATTATGTGTTAAGCAGTTTAGCAAGGGGGAAAGGTGGAGGAGACTATTATGGTACTCCAAGGTGGTAGTGGAGAAGGTGAAAGCCAAAAAAGACACTTTTAAAAATACAATATAAAAAACAATGGCAGAAGGGGACAGGGAGAGGTACTGTACCAGGAGAAACAAAGGGAGGTGGGGAGGGCAGTAATGGAGGACAAAGAGCAACAGAGGAATGCATAGCAAAAACAATGGTTAGAGGAGACAAAACCTTTCACAGGTACGTAAGTGAAAAAAGGAAGATGATGGGAGGGATACTGAAGATGAAAGGGGAAGACGGCAGTAGAGTGGAAGATGACAGCAGTAAAGCAGACATGCTAAACAGATATTTCTGCTCAGTCTTTACGGAGGAGGGGATGGGTAATGGGCCAGAAGGGAGTAGAAAGGGTAGGAAGTGCACAGAAATTGATACAAGTCTATTTCCACGGGAAAGAGTCCTAAAGGAACTGGAAGGAATAAGGGTTGATAAAGCCATCAGGCCAGAATGGGTACACCCCAGGGTGCTGAGGAAGCTAAGAGAGGTGGTGGCTGAACCTCTGGCTACCCTGTTTAGTCAGTCACTGGAAACAGGAGAGGTTCCCAAAGACTGGAGGACAGCTGATGTTGTCCCCCTTTACAAAAGTGGAAACAGAGAGGAAGTGGGGAACTACAGACCAGTCAGCCTGATCTAAGTAGTGGACAAGATCATGGAAACACTATGGAAGGAATGAACAGTTGAACACCTGGATGTCAATGGTCTACAGGACACAAGGCAACATGGTTTTACTGGGGGGAGGTCATGCCAGACTAACCTAATTGTATTTTCTGACTGGGTGATGAGGGAGGTGGATCAGTGGGGCAGTGGATGTGGCCTACCTGGACTTCAGCAAGGCAGTTAACATTGTGCCACATTGAAGGCTGTTAAACAAGCTGGGAAATATGGGAGTAGGTAAGATGGTGGTGAGGTGTGTGGGGAGCTGGCTGGATTTCAGAACACAGAGGGTGGTGGCAATGGCTGTCACTCCACAGAGGAAAGGTTGACCAGTGGGGTGCCACAGGGATCAGTGCTGAGTCCAATCTTCTTTGATATCTTAATTAGTGACATTACAGAATACCTAGAAGGGATAATTTGCTTGTTCATTGATGACACAAAGCTCTGCAACGGTGTGGACATATCAGAGGGTGTGGAAAGAATGAGAAGACATCTGCAGAAGCTTGAGGACTGGTCTAGGGAGTGGCCATTGAGATTTAATGCTAAGCAATGCAAAATAATGCACATGGGGCACTAACACCCTGTAACAACATATCAGCTGGGGGGAATGGGGAGGCTATAGAATGCTCCAAGCAGGAAAGAGACCTGGGGGTATCATCACTGATGACCTCCAGGTAGGGAGACAGTGCAACAAGGTGGCAGGAAAAGCAAACAGGCATAGGCAGGGGTATCACTAGCAGGAAGAAAGAGATTATAATTCCACTATACAAGATACTAGTGAAGCCCCATCTCAAGTACAGTGTCCAGTTCTGGAGGCCTTACCTGCGTAAGGACATAGACAGGGTGAAGGCAATTCAAAGGAGGGCAACCAAGATGGTACACGATTACATCACAAAACCTATGAGGATAGGCTGAAAGACTTAAATATGTACTCCCTTGAGAAGGGGAGGGAAAGGGGTGACATAATTAAGACATATAAGTACCTCACAGGGAGGAACAAGGTGCAAGAAAACTCAATTTTGCATAGAAAGAAATGTTCCAGGACTAGGAAGCATAGGATGAAACCGGAGGGAGGGAGGTTCAGAGGGAATGTGAGGAAGAATTTCTTCATGGAGAGGGTGGTGGACAAATGGAACACCTTGCTGGAGGAGGCAATGGGGGCTGAAATGATTGCAGGATTTAAGAATGCATTGGATAGGCATCAGGAGATCCTGGTAGTCAGGGGACATGGACAATCCAGTTCTAGAGAAGCTTGAAGAAGCAATTATATGCATACATGGGCAGACTGGGTGGCCATAGGCCCTTAGCTGCCATCAATATCAATGTATCTATGTAGCTATGTAAGGTAGCAGAGTACTCCAGGAGAATTTAGCAAGACTGGAGGGCTGGTCGAACCCATGGCAACTAGGGTTCAATGCCAAGAAGTGTAAGGTCATGCACTTGGGGGTCAAAAATCCCAAGAACAGTTACTGGTTGGGGGAAATGCAGTTATCCACAATGGAGGAGAAGGATCTGGGAGTACTAGTGACAGGGGAAATGAATCACACAGCCCAGTGCAGAAAGGCAGTAGCAAAAAGCAATAGAATGCTTGGGTGCATCAAAAGGGGTTATCACCTCTAGGAGAGGGAAAGTCGTCCTGCCCCAGTACAGGTTTCTGATGAGGCCACACTTGGAGTACTACATGCAGTACTGGTGCACCTAGTTGAAAAAGGACATCAAGCTAATGGAGAGGGTGCAGTGTAGGGCAACAGAAATAATCCAGGGATTGGGAGATAACCCATAAGTGGAGAGACTGAGGGAGCTCAATATGTATTCTCTGGAGGATAGAAGGAAGAGAGCGGATATGATTGAGACCTTCAAGTACCTGAAGGGCATAAACAAAGTAAGCACCAAGAATATGTTCATGTTAAAAGGCGGGAGGGAAACCAGGGGACACAGTCTGAAACTGGAAGGAGGAAGCTTCAGAAGGTAAATGAGGAGGCACTATTTCACAGAAAGGGTGGTCACAGGATGGAATGCACTGCTGGAGGAGGTGGCATCACTGAGAACAGTGAGCAGCTTCAAGAGGGGGTGGGACAGGATCAAAGGGAGTGTCCAAACTGAGGGTGGATGTGTGTGTGTGTGTGTGTGTGTGTGTGTATGTGTGAAGAATACAGGAGGTAATACAGAGAGGAGGGATTAAGGAAAGGGGGCAGCTGCAGTCTAAATCATTGAAATGCTGTACACTTGAGCAGACTAGATAGACTGAAATGGTTTGTATCTGCTGGCATTTTCATATCTTTGTTCATAAAACAATACATGGGGGGAAGTGCATAACTTGAACTTAATGCACACCCCCAGTGTGGGATCCTTTTGTAACCCCTAGGTGGTGCTATCCCAAGGGCTACTTCCCCTGCCTGTATGGCTGGTGACAGGTTAAGGGGTCTAGGTACAGTGACGGGTGCCTCTACCCAGAGGTCAAGGTTGTTAGTGGCTAAACTAGCTTGGGCACAGCCCTCTGGGACACTGTGACCTCTCTTTGTTCCCACTAGTGGCCCACACAGTACACAGGAGTTACCTTCTCAATACCTCACATATGCACTCTCATTACACATACAGTACCCACTTACCCTCAGGACTGATTCTGCCGCATGTCCATGAGGAACCCCTGTAAAATAAGGTTAGACAATGCCACAGCAATTATGCAATATTCTCTGCTATAGGTACTGACACCACAAATAGGATATAGTTCAACAAACATAAATCTGATTTATTCAGGGGAATTAACAAGGAAGGGGGAATCAGGTTGATTGGCAGTAAATACACAAATCACAGTACTGTGCATATAATTTAGGGTCGAAATGTCACACTCTCTGGGTACCCAGGATTGGGGGGGGCTAGCCAGTTCCGTTGCCAGGGATGGCTGGCTGGTTCAGCTGGTTGGGGCCCTAAAGAAAAGAAAGTCATGTACAACAAAATTGTAATCCAAAGCAGAGGCTCAGTTCAGGAAAAATAAAGCACAAATAAATAAAATGGCACAATTTTGATTAACAGATTGTTGCAGGGGGTTGCCCTGAATTGTACTCATGATACCCAATACAGATTTCAGGATGAATGGTGTTTCTGGGTCTCCAGCATTCAGCACACACTGCAGAGTGAGGAAAATTAAGATTGCAGTCTCCCTCCAATCTAAGGCACATTTATATGTAAGGGAAAGTACTGTACCAAGCAGACTACTCCACGATCCCAATCGCAATTACTGCAAAATACCCGGGAGCGCACACAGCATCCGCAGTCCCTGACAGGATGATCGCATTCAGCAAATTTTCGGTCTTCTTCAGGTTAAGCCTGGTTTCCACACTTCTGCTTCTTCTTCCTCCTCAAAAACTCGGATTCAGTCCGAACTTACACTCACTAACAGCTGCAGGCTGACTTCAGGGCTTCCCACGCGCTTCCCGCGCAAACTACACGCCGCAACAGAGCAGAGTTCCTTCTCCTCTCACAGCCACCTCGAATCTGGCTTTCCAACAAACAGCCCTGGGCTTTCTTTTAGATCCCCATGGTTCCGGTTGGCTAATTCTCCATGTCAGTCACAACAGGCTCCCTCTATTGGTGTAAAAAGGCACCAACACTCTAAAAACTACAATTCCCAGAGGCTCCTTACATACAGTCCCATTTCCAAAGGCTCTAACTGAGAATCCAAGTTCTGACTCGCCCAAAACAGGCTCCATCTAAGAGTCCTCACATACTGATTCGTCTAATTCAACAGTCCAGGACCAAAATGGATTTCACAACAGAAACAGTTCATGCTGCAGGAAAACAGGTTAGAACAAACTGCATTTCTACATTTACTCTGCATTTTTCCCCATAGCTAATTACAGCTTTCAGAAGGGCTCCCTCTGCACACTTAGCGATGGCAGAAACGGAGCACTTAGGCAGCAGCCCAGGTGGGACTCAGGCATAAACACACACAGTCCCCCCATACAAACTAATTATGTCTGCAAGCAGACAACTCTTAAAGAGACAGTACGTGGAGGCTCTGAAAGCACTCACAATGCCGACATTTAAATGGCATTTCGACGAACACCGCCCAGACCTGGAGCACTCAGGCAAGCTCCTGGAAGACTTTTGGGAACCCCCATTTGCAGAGGAGTTACACACTTCCTGGCCTGGAAAAACTTGGTGTCCGTGTCAAGTAAGTACTCCCATAAACTCTAGCACAAAACACCATATACATTTACTTCACTAGCATGTTAGGCTTATATGTGTAATCATCAGTCAGCATATCACCTATGCTATAAACACATTTCTGATACTTTTCAGCACATTATTTGCTACACAGTATTATACACACATTGTACCTTAACTCAGGTTATTACCTCCTGCACATGAAACCTGTAGAGAGGGGGCCTTCCCTATCAGCTACCTTGGGGCTAGATGGGGCAGGAGCACCATACCTGGAGGGCAAAACAATTAACCTAGAGTTATCACTGATACTCAATTTGGGTAATGAACTCTGGGATACATGCACCCCCTTGTGGACCACATTGAGAGGCAAGTCTACAGGCCTCCCAGGAGAATTATAGCTGAGGTGCACTACAGGCTTCACAGCTCAACCAGTCTTTCTAGGGGGAACTGCTACAGTCTGTGCACTTTTAGCCTCACTTTCAGCACTGTCATTACTTGCCTGGGGAGTTTCCATCAGGCTAGAAAGGTTGGAACTTAGGGCACTTTCAGCTCCAGGATTTGCAATTTCGGAGGTCACAACACTTGGCTCACATGGAGAGCTCTCTGGCACTGGCATTGAACCATCAGCGCACTCAAAATACTCTTCTTGCTCTGGTATATCACCAGTCTGTCCCAGTTCATCATTTCCCTCCTCTGAAAGCTCATACAATTCCACCATGCACAGTGACTCAAGATCATCAGACTTAACACTCTGCACCTCACTTTCTGGGAACATTGGCTCCAAGGACAAAGCTGGGGACTTAGGCAGTCCAGAAGGCCCAGCTTCATCTCCATAATTGACTAGGGGATTACCTTGAAACAATTGACTTAGTTCATAAGAAGGGTAGTACCCAAAGTTGCACTGACTTTCCTCTAAAGTAGACTGACAGTCATTTTCAATTGGGGTTTGCTGTGGAGAAACCATAACTCATCAACTGTAGGTGCAGACTTTCTCAGCCTTTGCTTAGCAGCAGTTCTGGTCACCAGTCCAAGGGGTGCACTTTCTGGGGGCTCAGACTCAATCAGTATTTGGCCAATGGGCAGCAAATGATTTTGGTGCAATGTCTTAACATCTTTTGAACTGTTTTCAGGCCTTACCTTGTACACGGCAGATCATCCAGTTTGCCCACTACAATGTGAGGGAGATGATGCCACCTGTCAGTAATTTTGTGTTTGCCATGCAGTCCCAGATTCCTTAACAATACACGATCTCCCTCCTGGAGTTCCTGTGCCTTCACCTTTTTATCATACCTTTCTTTGTTGGCTAGATTTCTTTTGGCAGCCATGGTTTGAGCCAGTTGGCATGCATGATTCAGCTGGGCCTTTAACTTTTGCACATATTGTAGATAATTGTCAGCTCAGACCCCATCAGGAGAAACTCCAAAACAAACATCTACCGGTAGTTGGGCTTCTCTTCCAAACATCAGGCAGTAGGGGGAGAATCCAGTGGCATCACTTTTGGTGCAGTTGTAGGCATGTACCAAGGTGCTAATTTGCTGGCTCCTTCTGGGCTTGTCTTTTGGGTGGAGAGTGCCCAGCATGTCTAGCAGAGTGTGGTTAAAATGTTAAGGCTGTGGGTCCCCCCGGGGGTGGTAAGGGGTGGTTCTGGACTTTTGCACTCTCCACAGAAAAAGCAGCTCTTTGATCAAATGACTCTCAAAGTCTCTCCCTTGATCAGAATGGATTCTCTGCGGAGCCCCATAGTGAACAAAACATTTTTCTGCTAGTACTTTTGCCATGGTGGATGCCTTCTGGTCCTTGGTGGGGGAAAGCTTGAGCATACCTCGTAAAATGGTCAGTGACCACCAGCACATTACTAATATTTCTTTGATCTGGCTCCAAACTCAGAAAGTCAATACAAATCAGGTCCATGGGGGTGGGCGCTGATGGTGATGTTAACAAGGGGGGAAGCCCTCAGGGGCAAAGCTTTCCTCTGTAAGCAGCGACTACAGGTTCAAATGTGTTGCTCAACATCAACCCCCATCTTAGGCCAATAGAATCTGGACCTCACCAAGCCAAGTGTTCTGTCCATACCAAGGTGCCCCATATGGTTGTGTAAAGACCTCAATTCTAAGTCTCTGAAAGTGGTGGGCAAGACCAACTGTTGCTTGTCTATTTGGCCCCCCACGGTCTACTGTTAGTAGTATTGGTGCATACTAAGTAACAAAATGATTGATGGCCTTTTAATGACCCCTCCAGATATGACATAGCCCCCACCCCATGTCACTTCCTCTTCTGGTGGTGCAGGATATGACGTAGCCCCACCCCCTACACCACATCCACTTCGGCTGTGCAGGATATGACATAGCACCACCCCGTGTGCCAATGACACAGTTCCAGCTGCGTCAGATGGTACGTAGCGTCCCCACCCCAGATATACTGCATCCCCTTTTCTGGCACAGGGTTATGACGCGCTTATGGGTTGGGCAAATTTGGACTTGTTCAGGCTTGTCAGGGCATGTCAGAGGGTCCAAACCAGACTTGATGTTGCTAAAGCCACACACCATTGAGTATCCATAGTCTACCTGCACCATGTTTTGCTCATGTGTGTGTAGAGTTTCTGAGGAAAGCAGCAACGATGATAACAATGATTCAACTACTGGGTGTGATATGATGGATGAACCTAGCCAGTGTTATCCTACATCTTCTGTTAGTGTCACACCAGAGGGAGTCAATTTGATGGACTCTGGTATGCCCGATTTGATAGAACAATTCATGAACCTCCATTTGCAAGATACTCATGAGCTTGTTAATATAGATGAGCAGTGGGAAGAGTCAGATGTGTTGGATACTGAGAAATGCTCTGATGAAAAGTCTGCTGTGTCCGGGGCTGAGAGCTATGCATCACCTGAAAAGTCTATCATGTTGGGCCTGGTTAAGGGCATTTTAATACAACTACTGCAAGACTTGATGGCTCAGGACTTGAAGATAAAGTGTGAGGGCTGTGCAATTGACCACCCATCGCAGCTAAGACATAGCTGTATATACGGCCCTGAGGAGGAGTACTGGGAGCGTGTTTTCCTGAACTCTGTGAGAGATTGCACCCTCAACGGATCAAGCTACTAGTGGAACCTACAGCATGGAAGCTTGGGTGCACAGCATCCTATTTTGGTAAAATACAAGCTGTTAATGATAACGCTGACAGAATTTAAAGCGTTGCCTAGTATTGCTAAAGGTCTTGATGAACTGTATGACCAGTTGAGTATAATGCTACAAAAAGCTATTGAAGAAGCCGTTTCTTCAGGAAGTCATAAAATATATTTTAAAAGCCCTCTGCAAAAAGGAAGCCCTGTGCCCTATTACATGTACTTGTATGATATTGGGAGTTCTGATGAGGAACACATGGCAATGTGGTGAGAGCCATTAAGATGGTTAACCTGTGGGGAAACCACCAAAGAAATTTTGAAAAGCAGAAAATGAAAAATATTTTACAGACATTGATAACCACACAAATTCCAGACTATGCTACTCACCACCAATGCAGTCCCATAAATGGTGATAAACTTCAGTTTATCCAGATTTTGATGAATAACATTTAAAAAGACTCACGTTGGTATGAAATAATGAAAATGACTGTGTGCATAAACAGTAATGTGTTAGAAACTGTTCAAAATGTGCTGCCACTAATATTTGAAAAACAGGGGTCTGTTTCTCAGGGTCGTGTATTGGTAGCTATGGCCTACACCGTTGATATCTGCTGCTCTGTTTTAAAATGTCAAAGACAGCAAGATGTTAGATACATGGTTGAATTTACATCAGATTTTCTTGTAACGCAGCAAAACAAGGCCTGTCTTTTCTTGTTGTGATGTTTTATACTATTATATAGCGTAATTTTAGCACAACTGCTATTGCGTGTTTTGTGTTGTTATATAATGTATGTGTACAATGTGTGTACTTTCATAATAAAAATATTAAGACTGGAAAAAACACCTGTGTCTTATTTGTGCTGTTTAACAAAAATCACGGTGAAGAAATCCTTGAAAAAAATTTACTATGATCCTATTTTGCCTGGTAGCTTAGGAGGCGTTCAAAGACTACATGACACTGCAAAACAAGAGAAAAGGCTTACTGCACACAAATATCACAATGGTTGTCATTACAAGATGCCTACACTATGCACAAGCCTGCAAGGAAACAATTTCTTAGAAACAGGGTAGTTGTTAACAACATTGATGCACAATGGCAAGCCAATTTGGCGGAGATGAGTAGCCTTCCCAAAGAAAACGATGCATTCCGGTTTATTCTGACAGTTATTGATGTTCTGTCAAAATATGCATGGACTAAAGTGTTAAAAAATAAATCGGGAACAGAGGTGACAGAGGCTTTCAAAATGATACCATGAGAGGGCCGCAAGCCTGAAAAATTACAAACAGATGAAGGGACTGAATTTATTAATGCTAAATTTCAATTATTTTTAAAATCACAAAGCATACACCATTTTACTACATCAAATGATGTTAAGGCATGCATTGTAGAAAGATTTAACCGCACATTGAAAACAAAAATGTGGAGATATTTTACAGCATTTAATATGTATAGGTACATAAATGTCCTGCAATCTTTAACAAGGTCCTATAATTACAGTTATCATCGGTCAATCAAAATGAGGCTTGTCGATGTAACAAATGACAATTCTTTAATTACCTGGAAAAAGCTATATAAAGATCTTTAATGGATTTTCTCACCAGGCTGTGCACTGTAATATAAACACAAAGCATTTGTGCACCCTCCATAAAGTGATTCACGAGGATCCATGGGCTCTGGAAAATCAGCTACTTTCAAAAAGGCCTGCAACTGAGGATTCTTGCACACCAGCTGTTTCCATTCATGCTCCCACATAACCCTTACATTCATACCCTTTTCATGTCTGAGAAAGTTTAATTTCTTGATAGTCATGTAATATAGGTGTTTGTAGGTTGTGCCAAGCATTGGGTTAAACAAATCTTCAAAGAAACGCTCCCTGCAGCCATGATAAAAGCAACCTAAAAACTCAAATGCTGTAGGGACACCGTCTATTACAACATAACCATCAAGAAAGTAACTACCAACCTGTGCTTTGCCACCATTCAAAGCATGCTGTATGGAAATATTTTCTTGTTTACTTATGTACATAAGCCACTGTATGGAGGTGTGGAGTAACCCTTGCACTGGCGGTGATAGTTGTCAGAGGGTATAATCTCTATGGTGTCTGGGTCTAAAAATTTAAATCGATACATGACCATGCATACTGATGGTATAGTGATGTACTGAAAGGTGTCAATTTGCCACCTCTCCTCTGCAATGTCTTGAAACATTTTCTCTACACCATCTTGAAACATTTCACATGCCTGTTTAAGAATCTCTACATCTGACTTGAGTAGCTGTGTAATTCCTTTTTAAAATGAAATATGTCTTTTTTATGCAAATCCACTCCCAAAACTGTTTTTTCTCATTTGCCATCATGTAATCTATACCATAATCTTTGGGGTCAAGCATAGGCCCTACCTAATTTTGATTTTCTGGTTTGTTAAAAAAGTGCGGCAAGAACCCCTTTACTCCATCAAAGCCCATTGCATGTGGCATAGCAGCTAGCCTCATAGGTAGGAAATTTAAGCTGTCAATAAAATGGATTTTTAGCTGTGTTACAGTTACAGACATCAGTTTACTTCCCTGAGTCAATAACTCCACCTCCCTTTTCTCTTTTACAAGCTGGTTTAAGATAAAGTGACTGTCATACCCCTTTGCATTATGAGCTATAAAGGTGTACCCCTTAAACCCTTTTTGAATAAACTTTTTTACTCACTATGCAACGCAGTCAGTGCATTCAAATTCCCACCTGTGACCTCTTTCAATGGCATAGATATAATTAGGAATATGTCTAGAGTCACCAGCACTGACATCTTGCATGCATTCAAAATCATACAATATATAGCTGCTTGAACATGGCGGTGTCTTTAATGGATGAATATAGTATAAGTGGGGTTCAAAAGGGTGTACGTCTGTAAGACAGTTATGACACTTTGGCTGAAAACAAATATGTATACCCTCTTTACGTTTTCCACATGATTTGCATACTTTAGTTAAATGACAATCAGGAAATGTCAATTTATGCTGCCTGTAACAGTCTGTGGAGTTACAGAGTTTATTGCATTCAGGGCACTGCACCACCTCACTTTGCACTCCACTGCAGCCAAAGGATCTGCATGCATGGCACATGTTAGGGCATGTGTGTGAATCTTTGTGTGCAAAAAAGGCATGACAATGCGCGCACACACTTCTGGCACCAAAAAAGACTTTAAGATGTTTAATACCATAATAATAGTTTTCATGTAAAAGCATAAAAACAGTATTACCACTTTTATTAAGAGAACTCACAAACTTCTGCCATGCCCCAGCTTTGTTCATAAAGTAAACAAAGATGGTCACATTTAGATCTGTCTTAAATAGGTGTATGTGACTCAAATCTACAAGTGTGTGTTCCGACAAGCCTACCCTGTTGTGTAAATCTTTAGCTTTTGCTAATATCTGCTGATCAACTAATTGTTTGTTTAGCAAAGCAATTAAACTAGCAGCAAAGCATGATGTGTTACTTTGATTTGCAATATTGACTAGGTGTCTTGCTTTTTGCTTTACAATGTGGCTAGATAAGATGCTTCTGACATCTCTGGAAACATCCCCACGCACATTTCGCACAACTGTCACAATCAGCATTAATGTCTCATTAGCACACATCTCCATATTGCTGTTTAATAAATTAGCAATATGTTCTAAAAATTCATCTGCATTTAATTCATTGGGGTTCCAACGTAATGAGTACACAGGGTCATTTAAGCTATCACAGCTCAGGTGTGGCTGTACAAAATCATTACTACTGAAAGTGGGCCTTATTCTGTCCAACAACTGTTGCACAGCTGTATGGATTGCAGAATAGTATTGGTCTATAGATGTTATTTGGTCTAGGTTAGCAAAATGAAACTGCTGGTGATACTCAGTACCATTAAAATGATTTCTGGGTACTTCATATTCATTTATTAATTTTAAATACACAGGTTCTGGTACGTCATCTTCCCTCACCTGTGAGGCCCCCTGACTACACATGTCTTCTTCATGGTCTGTGGTACCACCGCTCCCTATCAGAATGCATTCAGGTGTGCTGTTTTGAGAAGGCCCCATACGTTCCTCCCAGCCTGACAGTTCCATACAAATATCAGAATTATCACTCTGCACACATTCACAGTTTTCACCCATACAACACGCTGTTTCACAACCACTATTTTCTTGGTCCTCAGGAGACTGCTGGCTTGATAAACACACAGGACAATCATACAAACAATCACAAACACAACTGTCAGAATTATCAATTGTGTTGTTTTGAGAAGGTGTCATACATACCTTGCTGTCTGTCAGACCCCTACAAATATCAGAATTATCACTCTGTGCACATTCACAGTTTTCACTCATACAACACGCTGTTTCACAGACACCATTTTCTTGGCACTCAGGAGACTGCTGGCTTGATAAACACACAAGACAATCACTCAAACAAGCACAAACACAACATGATGTGAAAGACCCAGGTTTCCCATGGTTATGTTGTCGTGGCTTGTGTCTGTGCCAAGGACTCTGCTGTTGTTTCATTCTGCTACAGACAACCAATATTTCTTTAGCCTTCTAATTCTACTACTACTATACTGGCTTACCATATTACGCCTGGTGTTTCTGATGACCCGACTTTGTTGAATAATTCTATTAATAATTTTATTACACTCATTTTGAATAGTACACATTTTTATACCGCCTACAGCTAATTTTTGAATTAGTTTCCTAGTACTCACCATTTTTGGTATACCAGTCACAGCTAACCGAATTATTTAAAATTGACTTTATGATTATGATTCTGCAAGGCTAACCACCTTAATTGTGTTATTAGAAATTTCAAATATTAGATTGCAACCAGTGGGTATCTGCACATGTGAAGAGACTATCGCAGGTGTACCAAAAGGTTCTAAATTGTAGCTATATGTATACACAAGTGTACCACTAGTTGGGCCTTTAACATGTGGTGATACTTTTTCAGGTATCAGTGTTCCAGGTGTAATTATAGGGTCAGCCTTACTCACACACACACAGCTGATGATTTACTGCATGGCAGCTTTGCAGTTATACTATCAGTGGCACAGTCTAAGATAACAGGTGGTTGTGTTCGTTTATTATGTTTGCAGCACCTCTTAACCCCAACCCCTGTACAGCAACGGTGTTCACATTTTGCACTTTTGTTGGTAGAAGGTGTATGGCCATCTCTTAAAGACACACAAGAGGGGCATGAAGAAAGTTCCAAAATGTCATTATTCTTTTGGGTTGCTACTGTGGTTGCAGGCACTGTGTGTGGGGATGGTCTTGCCTTGTTAATAGGGTGATTTTTCTGTCTGGATAGCCTTGAATATGCGTGATGCCTTCTTGCAGACTTTTGAAATACAGCTTCTATATGATTAAATTCTATGTCATCTAGGAACAAAAAATTAGAGAACATACATATATCAACACTGTACACCATAGTGACTACATCCTGGATACAAACATGCAGTATATATAGAATAAAGTATGGGTCGGGATGTGTAATAAGATTTTACACACACGCGAGTTATGGGATGCTACATAAATGCCGAGGGCGAAGCCCGAGGGGTTTATGAAAAGAATCCCACAATGAGGTTTTGTGTATAAAATCAAGTTTGACACCCCGACCCAGCAATTGTATAAAATAAACAGCTCTGTGTATCCTCCTAGTGTATGCTAAGGTTGGTCCTTTTACTCTGGTGCTGAGATTTTTGCATTTCAAACTGTTTTTTCTCCATTTCTTCAGGTCTTTCTGTACAGGGTATAAGGGGGGGAGAAAAGAAAAGGACTTACTGCCGAGTTGTTCTGGCAGTTCTGTTTCACGTAACACGGAAGTGGTGAGTGCTCTTGGCTGGTCACACTGCTCCGTGAGCATGCGCAGAGGAAGGAAAATCATGTGCATGTTTGCCGTTATAAACGCTCCTTTATAACAGCAAATTACACCACGGTTTCCCTATGAAAAAAGGCAGAGCCAGTTATTATACCAACATAGTAAATAGTTTACTACAATGAGCCACACATCATTAAAACTATAAAATCAGAAAAACAATGTGGTTTAAAAACATTGCCATGCCCCAAACATCTTAACAAATATTGTACAAACACATGGCATTATATTACAATTTTTGTTACAAGAAAGCATGCTAAATTTACAAAAAATAAAATATTTGCAAATACCACCACAGCTACCCCATATCCATCTGCAGCACTGTAAAAATAAGTAATTCATTTTCAGTTAATGCCCAACACTATTAAAAACTTTAACACATACCCATTGTTTTGTCTTCATTAATTGATGTTGTTTTATTTTCAGATGTGTTCTCCGGGTGACCAGTTCCTGTTAAAAATCAAAGCAGTATATATGTCACCACTAACCAGATAGTGTTTCCCAACCATACTGTGTGTAATCAAACAGCTATTACTTCTTTACACATTTAAAAACAGTATTTAGCTAGTTTTAAACTTTAGCAGATTTTTTCATCTATCTACAAAGTGTAGGTGTCAATAACTCAGTTTGCTAGAGGGTTTAGAACCATGTGTAGACATTAATTGAAACAAATTAGCAAAATGAATATTAACAAACCTTTATATTATTGCTAACCTTGCAGCTGTCAATGAATTAAACTAAGACTCACAGTGCTGTAAAGTGGCTACAATACTATCAAATAAATTAATTACTATACAACGCACCATAATGTAAGCAACATAAGCAGAAAATCCACTTATGCGTATGTTCTCATGGAACACAGTTATAACAGGGCAAGGCAGAGGGGTATCATGATCTTGTCTGGACTTGTCCACATAATTAAGACACTGGTACATTTAACTGGACATACCGTATGATGTAATATGTGTGCCTGCAGAAGAGTTGCTTTGTATACACAGGGCCGGCAAACCTGAATTAGGAAAACTTAGTTATAGTCTTATAAGCATGATTTTAAGCAATCAACATATTAAAAACAATTAAAAAAAAGCACTCACCAACAGCTCCTTGTGGGCCTTCTGATTCTAGAACAAGATCTTGAAAGCCAATCTGAGAAAACTGTTTTGCAAAATAATTTGCTATTTTAATGTCAAGATAACCGCAGTACTTCACAAGCTACAACTTTGCTAAAGCTTACCAAAGGTTGCTTCAGAGTGGCAGAGACAAGCGCAGTCTAAAGCATCTCCTTTTATATTGTCCAAGGGGCTGTGACATGCCCCAAGTATTGTACAGAGTGAGAGCCTGTGTAACAAAGACCCGTGATGACCAAAAAACTCACTGATTAATAATCAATACATTTAAATACACAGTGGTAGTAGGAGGGGTGATGGGTGTCTTAGCTAATGTGATGCATTCATGCTTAAATGTTACTTTCTATAGATTAGAAACTTTATTTTACATGTCAAATAATGATTTAATTTAATCCTTGCTATATAACAATACACATTCTTAGCTTAGGTTGACTATGACAGCTGATTTTCTGGAGCTGCTTAACTAAATTAGATATGTCTGACACTCATTTTATCAGAGTATTTTGATGATATTTACCATGGCGTGTGTGTGTGTGTGTGTGTGTGTGTGTGTGTGTGTATGTGTGTTTCTGTGTTTAACATTAAAATTCACTGCAGTAAGGAATTCATTGTTTACCCCTTTTCATTTTGTTTTAAAGCCAGAAAAATATGACTAGTTTTAAGGGATTACATTATAACCATAAAAAGCCTTTTTATGTTATTGCTCTTTCTGTATACTTGATAACTCCATAGTGCTTTTAGCCACCTTTGCCCCTAGCTACTGTAACAGATGTGTGTTATTGAGACTTTTATATCACTCTTCATTTTTAAGGGTATAGAGTAAACACTGTGGGTCACACACAAATGGGCCTAAATCATTAGCTAAAACTATGTATTACAGACTGCATCTCTGTTGAAATGGGAAAAAAAATGCATTTTCTTAAAACTTTCCCAGGCATATCAATCAGCTAACATGTTAAGGTTAGAAATGGCCTTGTTTTTTGGGGGACCATCTGTGATTCTCCGTTTTAAAAACAATGGTATCAAACAAAAGTTAAAAAAATAGGTATCCAGCTATTGAGCTGTAAATAAATATCATTTTTCAGACACTTTCCCAGGCGTATCAATCAGCTATATCATTTTAAGGTTAAAAAGGCCTTTTGTTTTTGGTAGTGCCTTCTGTGGCTGCCCATTTTAGAAGAATGGTAACAGACAAAAAGTAAAAAAATTAAGTATCCAGCTATTGAGCTGTAAGTAAATATCATTTTTCCTAAACTTTCCCAAGCTTATCAAGCATTATCTTTTAAGGTTAGAAAAGGTATTTTGTTTTGGGGTGGTACCTTCTGTGACTGCCCATTTTAGAAGGATGGTAAAAGACAAAAGTTAAATTGTTAGGTATCTAGCTATTGAGCTGTAAGTAAATATCATTTTCCTACACTTTCCCAAGCTTGTCACCCATCATCTTTTAAGGTCAAACTCAGGCCACTGTGGCCATTGCACAGAGACTGCGCATATACCATCATCATGAATTTCTGCTTGGAGCCTGAAACATACACATTTGCAAACCAGCTTCCAGCCCAGCAGCTTCTGTTCATTTCAGGTAACACAAAAAACATTTTGTAGAGTTTTAGATAACATTAGGCTTTTAGATACATACACAAAACAATATTTGATACAGGGATATGACTTTTGATAATCTGTAAGCATTTTGCAGCAGGCCAGAATTTTTGTAAACCAGATTCACTAGTATGATAACAGAAACAAAATAAGTTGTTTTTATGATGCAGGTGACAAAAGTTTTAAAAGTATTGTGTATATGGGGAGAAAATTCTTATTTGCAGAAAGAAGCACTGCTCCATTTACAAAATCAAACTAAAAGTATAGGGTACAATTGAAACACTAAACCCCACTTTAGACTGACAAAAAGGAAAAAGAAAATTACAAAACCTGTGAGGAAAAACCAACTGTTTAATTTCACTGTTACTATACTCACTCCCAAAATGTGAAAAACAGCATTTTAAAAATACATGCATTTACTACACAGCCTTTTTAATCAAATGTGACAGTTTCACACAATCAGTGTTTTTGCCTTTTTATTTATTTATTCATTCACAGAAAATATACACTAAGTCTGGTTTGGACCCTCTGACATGTCCTGACAAGCCTGAACAAGCCCATATTTGCCCAACCCATAAGCACGTCATAACCCCATGCCAGAAAAGGGGGTGCATTATATCTAGGGTGTGAACACTACGTAATATCCAGTGCATCTGGAACTGCGTCATTGGCACATGGGATGGCGCTACGTCATATCCTGCACAGCCAGAAGCAGATGTGGCATAGGGGATGGGGTTACGTCCTATCCTGCGCCGCCGGAAGAGGAAGTGACATGGGGTGGGAGCTACATCATATCCAGGGGGATCATTAAAAGCCCATCCATCATTCTGTCACCTAGTATGCACCAATACTACTACTGTTTCTCTGTATAGCAGTCGATTAATCAGTTTCAGCTTAGGACCTTCCTTATATAACAATGCAGTTCTCAAATCAGTGGAGTGCAACTTGGACACATCTTTCCCTGCGTAGAAGGCTTCTAAAGCTGATTTGATCATAGGATCTCAGGATTGAGCCTGTTGAAGACTGCCATTGTCAAGTTGAGGCAGTGCACCAGTATCTAATGCAGTAAAGTGGCAATGAACAGCAGGTATGCAATTCTCAGAGGTCCCCAAACAATCCACCAGACAGTCCACTGCATCTGTGGACATTTGTTCCTCCCTGTCAAACTTCTGGCAGAGTGCTTGAATATCAGGTTCTGACAGTCTGACCCAGTTATTCCGGGAAATAAGCTTCCGGGAGACAGCATCAGCATCTACCTGGTTCAGGCCTGTTCTGTATTCAACAGCGTAATCATATGTAGATAATGCAGAAAGCCACCTATGGCCAGTAGCATCCAATTTGGTGAAAGTCTGCACATATGTCAGAGGATTATTATCAGTTTTTATCAGTATCTTAGCCCCATACAAGTACTCATGGAATTGGTCAACAGTGGCCCACTTCAGACTTCCAGTGATGCCACGAATCCAGTAGCAGCATAGGAGAAGAGCTCCTCCCGATCCACTGCCTAAAATATAAATTTTATATATTGGAAAAAATAGAGCAGCAGTTTAAGATGTCTAAAAGGACTGGGGGGGAACCCTCGAAGCAACTAAGAATAAAATTAAAGTAGGAGGATGCTCTGAGTCAGAGGGTAAAGGAATCGGTGTGGCCTGCATGAGTAGACCACCTCCCAGGAGCTACTACAACTCCAGACTATGACACAGACAACGAGTCTGAAAAGCTCTCCAGGAGCCGATTCGAGGTGCTTTTGAAAGAAATTAAACAGCTCCGGCAGGAGAACAAGGCAGATTTTAAATAAATCCAGCAGCAGTTAACCCAGATAGATACGTGATTCAAGCAAATGGAAGAACATGTGTCAGAGACCAAAGATACTACCATACACCTCGCCCAGGTAGTTCACTCTCTCTGGGCACATACTACAGAGTTGCAGGCCAGATGCATCAATCTTCAAGGTAGATCGGGAAGGGAGAACCTGCATCTATATGGGCTCCCTGAGGGCCAAGAAATTGCCCCTATGTCATCTCACTTGGAGAATCTCCTGAAAGACATTTTAGACCTACCATCCACCTATGAGCTCCATGTGGAGAGAGCTCATCGCTCTCTGCAGCAAAAACTGCAAGATCCAGCAGCCCGCCCTCATTCTATAATATTTAAACTGAGTTTCTTTCATACCAAGGAGGATATTTTGCATAGGGCTTGGGGAAAAAGAGAGCTTACATACCTGGGAAACCATCTCTATATGGATCACAATTATCCGTGGGAGATTCAGGCACAATTCATGCCTCTCTTGAAAGTCCTGAAGGAGAAGGCGATAAAGTTCCAGACCCCTTTTCTGGCAAAACTTATAATCTACTTGGAAGATGCGGTAAAAACCTATTTGAATGCAGATGAGGCCCTAGTGGTAGTTAAGGAGAAAGACCTCCCTCAACCAGAGATCCACGTAGAAAGTTCCAGGAACTGGGCCTCGCTCTGGTTGAGAGCAGCTAATAGAAAGAGATCTGGCCCCACTAGATCAGACACACTAGAAGCGATGCAGCAGTGGTGCCATATTCTGAACAAGAAACCAGCACGCCCGATCTTGGGGAAGAAAACCTGAAGTTGTTAGAGACACTGTGAGTACTCTCTGCTAAATCAGAAGCCTGCTGCTCCCTCCTTCTTGACTTTATCTGCCTCCTGTACCTAACATCTAAGGCGAAGTTGAGGCCAGCAGGGAGATCACGAGACGTCGTAGGCCTCCCAGGTTTCTGGGGGTTTCCTTTTCTTTTCCCTTGGACATTATATTGGACTTCCTAGATTCTGAATGCCGAAACGTATGATTTAAAATTCATTTTTGATCCTATCTTTCCAAAGAGCTTTTGGCTGTCATAATGCTGTTTACTACAAAGCTTTAGACTCCAGGAACTAAAGTACTAGAAATGTTTGAAGTTGGACACTTGTTAATACTGTTCACTTTTATAAGATGGGGCGGTGGGGAGGGAGGACACCACTTTGGTGAGAGGTTTACTGTTTTCCATAACATCAGCCTATATTTAGGAATTGCGGAGCCGCAGTGATTTTAGGCTCTGGAAGAGGTCGCCTAGAAGTAGGAGTTAGAAAGCACCTCTTCAATCTGCTCCATTTTGACTAGATTTAGAAGCCTGTTTGGCATACAGGCTTCCTACCTTGGAAGCAATAACAGTTTTTTCCTTTTATAATTCTTTGTTATCTGCCATGTTGGCTCAAGTTTTGATAATGTTGAATGCTGGGCTATGCTATTATTTTGGTCTCTCGGGGGGGGGGTGGAAGTGGAGTGGGGGAACCATAGAGAGGGACTTATGTATGATGCAATATAATGTAAAAGGCTACCAGGAAATGAACAGAATCCATACAATATGATGGCTTTAACTTACACAATTTGTACTTATAATGTTCATGGGGTGACGAGTCCGATTAAGAGGAGTAAGATTTTAGCATCTTTAAAACAGTTGGGGGGAGATATACTGATGCTACAGAAGACACATTTATCAGTGGCTGAGCACAAAAAATTTGAGAGGCTGGGTTTTTCTGAGGTAATTGCATCATCTTATGGGGAGGGAGGAGGAGGAGGAGGGGTCAGTGATCCTTATTCCTCATAGGGTCCCATTTGAGGTGAGAGACACTTGGAAGGACAAAGAGGGACGGTTTGCAGTGGTCAAGGGAACCCTTAATGGCCAGATGCTCACCCTGGCCTCAGTGTATTTCCCACCCAACACACCTCTGGATTTTTATAAAAGTTTTTTTCACAACTATCTCAATGGGGAGAGGGACAGGTATTGTGTGGGGGAGATTTTAATTTAACCCTTGGGGAAGAAGCAAATAGAAGGCTACATCCCTTCACTGTAGACTCTAAAACAACTAGGGAGGTATCTAAGCTCCTGAAGGAGTTGGGATTTGAGGATCTTTGGAGGTTCCTAAATGGTAGTGACCCCCACTATACTTTTTACTCACAGGCTCATTCCTCTTATTCCTGTCTGGATTATCTCCTCTTGTCTAAAGAACGTTTGAGAACAGCAGTCCGAAATAACTTTCAGACCATGCCCCCATTTTCATAAAATTAAAACTGGGTCCCTAACGGAGAAACACATTTTGGAGGCTTAACCTCTCGCTGTTGAAAAGTGGGGAGGATGTGGAGGTCATTCAATAGACAATGGCACAAGCGTTGGAAAGTAATGATACCCCTATGGTGACCCCTTCTATCTTATGGGATACAATTAAAGCAATGACTCGGGGCAAACTAATAGAAATGTCAGCTAGGAAAAAAGGGCAAGGGAGGTGAGGAGAGAGTCACTTCTGGCTCAAATCAGGGAACTGGAGGAATTACAGAAAATTAGGGGCTGCAAACAAAGGGGAAAGGAATTGAGACAGCTTAAGACAGAATTGAACTCCCTGTTTGATTACTGTGTTGAACAGAGATTAGTTTTCCTGCGACAGAAATATTATGAAGAGGGCCCCAGGTCAGCAAAACTGCTAGCAAGGAGAATAAGGGCTCAAAAAGCCAGAGCCACCATAAAAGGCATTAGACATCCCGTCCATAAGTCCTGGCAGCATACAATGTTAGGTATCTCTGAAGCCTTTCTAGACTTCTACACATATCTTTACTCTGCCCCTCAGGAAGTTTCAGAGGAAAGAATTTCGAGATTTCTGAAAAATCTGCAATTAAATCAGATGTCTGAAGCTCAGAGTGCCTTCCTAATTGCTCCAATCTCAATCACAGAAATAGAAAATGAGATAGGATTATTGAAGGGGGGAAGTGTCCAGGTTCTGATGGACTACCCAGAGAATTTTATAAAACATTTAAAAAAGAGGTCTCCCCACTTTTAAAATGGGTATTTAGTTTAGTTTTCCCCCCCAAAGGTGTGATGCCCTCTTCCTGGGATGCAGCGGTAATCTCGGTGATCCTGAAGGTGGGCAAGGACTCCTCTTTCTACTCTTCATATAGGCCTATTTCGGTCCTTAATATAGACTATAAGTTAATGGCTTCTATTCCTGCTCATAGGCTGAGAGGCTTGGCTCCTGACCTGATTCACATAGATCAATGCAGTTTTATTACAGGCCGACAGGCCCAAGATAACATACGTAGATCAGTATATCTCTTAGAATACATAGAACAACAGAAAATGTCTGCCTTGCTCCTCAGTCTAGATGCCGAGAAGGCTTTTGATAAAGTATCTTGGTCATTTAGAGGTCCTTGCCTCCTTTGGTTTCCTGAGTCAGTTTATGGATTCCGTCCTTAGGCTCTACGAAACCCCAGCAGGATATATTCGAATGAGCGGCCATGTCTCCCCAAGTTTTCCATTAAAGAGGGGTATGAGACAGGGATGCCCCCTTTCCCCTCTCCTGTTTGCATTCTATATTGAACCCTTGGCCCAATATATCCGTCTCACTCCTGAGATTTCAGGGATTGAGTTAGCAGATGTAGTTCATAAAATAGCGTTATTCGCTGATGATGTTCTAATTTATCTTTCCGATCCAAAGAAATCAATTTAGCCACTTTTCAGGTGTTTATCACTCTTTTCTTGACTGTCTGGGTACACTATCAATGCAGCCAAGACTGAGCTTCTCCCGATCAGGTATATACCCTCAAGAGAGATCCAGTCCAACTACAATATGGATTGGCCTCAACAACCCCTCAAATACTTAGGAGTTACTATCCCAGGAGACCTGAGGCGATTATATGCTTGTAATTATCCCTCTCTGGTTTCCAATTTGAAAAGAGACATGAGTAGATGGACCATTCTCCCACTTACATTCTATTCTAGGAATCTAGCCCTGAAAATAAATGCCCTCCCATGACTTCTTTACCTATTCCAAAGTGTCCCTTGTGTGATTACAATTAAGGAACTGTTAAGTTGGCAACGGATGTTTTCTCTGTTCCTGTGGAACGGAGGGAGCCAAGGATCACACAATGTCTTCTTCACCTCCCAAAGGATAGAGGTGGAATAGCTTTGCCCTCTCTGGCTCACTATTGGATGGCTGCTCAGATGCGGCTTGCACTTCTGTGGGGCCACCCAGTGTATTGCTTTCATTGGAAGACTATAGACTTGGTGAGGGAGCTTCACGCCCCCCCCCAGCTAGCCTATTCAACCCTTCCCTATGCTCTAGAATATTTAACATGGTACCATATAGTTGTAGGGCAATTCTTGAGGACTGGAAAAGAGGTACGGATGCCAGGAGGCTTCAGCCACATCTGTGGAAATATAATTGTTTTTTGTACAACCCCCAATTTACTCCAGCTTGACATACCAGATGGTTTGCTCATCAAATAAACAAGCGTCTTATGGCCCCATGGCAATTATTGAGGGGAAGTGGAGTATTGACCTTCAAGGAGGGAATGAGGATCTATGCCTGGTCGGAAAAAGATAGGATACACTATTATCAGATTAAAAATTATTTAAATAAACAACTACAGAACTTTAGATCACAAACTCAACAGCCCCAGACTGAACTCCCCTTTGCTCAGAGATGGAGCTCAGGGAATGGGGAGAGGGTGATATCTATTCTTTATGCTGCCCAGATACATCTCCTCTCTCACCATGCTGATAGATTAAGAGCAAGATGGGAGAGGGCTTTATCCACTACATTCTCGGAGGTAACTTGGGCAAGAATCTGGCAGATGACATGGGCTACCATCTCCTCCCACATTTGGAGGGAGTTTACTTGGAAGACTCGAGTGTGATTTTTCTTGGTCCCTGAATTAAGGGCTAAGAGATCCCTGGGTTCCTCCTCAGCTTGCTGGAGGGGATGTGGAAACCAGACAGTGACTCATTTACATATATTTATGGAATGCCCAGTTCTCTGTGACTTTTGGGTGGATTTAGAAAATCAATTTAGATAGCTTTTTGACCTCCCTCAGCAACCAACACTAATACAGTTATCACTAGGGTTATTGCCAGATGGTATTCAAGGTAGAGATTCCATCTATCTATGGACAATATGTTTGGCAGCAGCATATAAGGTAGTGACGTGTAAATGGCTCCAGAAAATACCACCAACAAAGAGGGAATGGGATGATACGATGCAACATATACAACATCTAGAACAGATGACTTTCTGTATAAATAACAGGTCCGAACTCTCTGTCCAGAGATGGGCAAGGTGGGAGCTCTGCAATACCAGTGTGTAACCCTCTAAGCTGTGGGAGATGGTAAATTTATCGGAGGGTTTGCTTCCCCCTTCCCTCCTCCTCCCCCCTTGTTTGAGGGTGACTTCTGAATATTATTTGGTAAGCTAACCCCCAGATCTTTGAAGAGACCTATTTATTGTTTCTGTATAAGAAACAAAATGCGAGGTATAAGACAAGAGATATGTCAATCTTAGCCCAAGTTTGGTTAATAGATTAGGTTTTTAGAGTTTTAAGTCTTTTTTAGAAATAACATGATAGAAAAAAGTATATCTGTCAGAAGCAACTGATGATTTGACAATTTTTCCTATTTCAAGTATGTAATGGGAGATATTATTTATATGGATTAAGAAATTGTCAAATAGATTGTAATAATTTGAATGAAGAACCATATTCTATATGTATGTATGTCATCTTCTGTAAGAAACAATAAACTAAGTATAAAAAAAAACTGGCCCACTTCAAAGCTAGGAACTCTAACTTATTCACAGGATAGTACTTTTCAGATGGGGTCAGACTTCTGCTGGTAAAGGCCACTGGTCTTAGGTCATTCTCGTGCTCTTGGTACAACACCACACCGAAACCTTGCAGGCTAGCATCAGTATGTAGGAAATAAGGTTTTGCTGGGTCTGCATATGCAAGAACAGGAGCATGAGTGAGTTGGTATATAATCTCATGAAAAGCAGCTTCACAATCAGGTTTCCAAAGACTTCATTGGGATGGAAATACACTCTCTCAGCCTCAGGGGAAGCTGACCTCTTATATTTTTTGTTGGTAGGAGGGTAACCTTGAGTAAGATTAAGTAGAGGATGAATCGCTCTTGAATAGTCCTTGATGAACCAGCGATAGTAGCCACAGAATCCCAGGAATCTTTGCAGCTCTTTTAACTTGTGGGGCTGCAGCCAGGTGGTCAAGGCCTCAACTTTACTATTCCCTCGGTGGACACTATGTGGCCCACATACTTTACAGAGGTTTGGAAGAACTGACACTTGTAGATGGATAGTTTAAGGCCAAAATCTTCCAGTCAGTCCAACACCTTGATCAGTCTGCTCTCATGTTCCTCCAGGGAGCTGCCAAACACAGTGACATCTTCTAGGTATACCAAGCAGTCCAATAAGTTCATGTTCCATACTGCACACTACATCAGTCATTGAAAAGTGGCTGGGGCACCTGAAATCCCTTGAGGCATCCTCATGAGCTCATAGAAACCAAGCGGACAGATAAAGGCTGCCTTTTCACAGTCTTCCGGGGTCATCGGGATCTGGTAGTACCCACTGTGAAGATCCAACACTGAGAACCACTTGCTACCGTTCAGGCAGTCTAAAGCATCCTGAATGTGGGGCATTGTATACTGATCAGGGATGGTCTGCCGGTTCAAGGTGCGATAATCCATGCACATTCTCGCTGTTCCATTCTTTTTTCTCACTACCAAGATAGGCGAAGCATATGGACATCTGGATTCTTGTATCACACCAGCAGCAAGCATGTCTTGTAGATGCCATCTTACATCAGCTATGTCAGCAGGTGCCAGGCGTTGAAACCTCTCACGACATGGCCTTTCTTCATACAACCGGATATGGTACTCAGCTCCTTGCACACATCCCACATCCCATTCCTTTAAAGAAAACACCTGGTCTCTCTGGGCAAGCTTCTCACTGATCTTCATTTTACATTCAGCTGGCAACGGGGAGTCACCGAAATTGAACAAGTTGGGCATCACCGTGTCATCCTTCCCTGAACACTTGTTACTTGGTAACACTGCAGTATCTGCACAATCTACATTAGCCAGGGTACAACCTTTATTTACTTGAATCTCTCTATCAGACACATTATGAACTTGGACCATTACCCGCCTGGCATAAGCATGGGCTCTGGCAGGCAAACTACTAGACTTGACCAGCAGTCCTTCTGGCAATTTCTCATCACCTGGTGCATCCAGCATGAGTATTTTATTCTTGACATCCTTTCTAATACAGACCTCCCCCAGTAAGGTACACTGGGCATTTGGCGCCAGGACCAGGGACTCAGGATCCTTCTTCTAGATAGTGTCAACTGGTTCCTCTGGGTCCACTCCTTCAGCAGCTGTCTGTGCCTCATAGGCCTTCTTGATCAAGGCCAGAATTCTCAAAGCTCTACCAGTCCTTGACCCCTGTTTCTCATAACACAACTGCACCAACCATCCAAACATATGTGCATTCACCCCAATTAGTAAAGGAACCCCATCATACAGTCCAGTAGGAGGACACACTAAGGCCAGGGTCTCTACTTGCTCTGCCACTCCAGGCACGGATGTGGGGAAAGACAGCCAAATTTGGATATATCCAGAGTAGGGGTAGGCCTTCTCACTTAACCCCCAGACATGCAGCCCTTCCAATGGTTGTAAAGGTACATCAGACAAATGCTTCTGATGCCAATCCTGGAACATAATTGTCACTTGGGAGCCACTGCCTAATACAGCTCGTGTGGACACTCCATTCACCTTTACTGTCATCTCCATAGAGAGACCCACCACCTTGGACCATTCTAGAGGAGCAGCAGCAGGGGTCTGGAGAGATGATTTAGCCACATAGGAATTGGAGTTGGTGTTTCTCAGGCCCTCACTGTGGTCATTTCATACACCCCTTAACCACTGATTTGTTCTCCTAAGCTCTCCTTGTAGCCAGCTCACCCCTCTCTCTAAGTCTTTCTGCGACTGGCATTCCCTCTTCATATGGCCATCTCTTCCAAAGTTGTGACACATGATAGGCTCTTGGGTCATCCTTGGAGAGAACATTGCTTGAGAACTGAAGCATTAGCAATGCGTGGGGGTCCACTATTTGATGGCAACGGTTAGAGAGGTGCAACTTGTCTCAACAGTTCCTTCAAAGTGGCAGTCAATTCTTTGATCTCACTCTGAGGGCCATCCTTGTTATAGGATGCCTGAGGAGGCACCTCCACCCCCATGGCAGTCACGGCCTGAGCAGAATTAAAATTGGGTCCCACAGGGGAAGTCTTTGAAGGGGTGCCTACCTTCAACTCTTGGACCCCTTTCAGTAGTTCATCTTCAAAAACTGGGCCCAGGGTGGGAAGTCCTTCTCCTTCTCAGAGCACGCACTAGCTGCCAGTCTTTGCCGCTGAACCTCACTTGGCAGATCACCCTCGGTCACTCATGTCGTAACAGCAGCTATTGGTATACTTTCCCCACGGGGTCGCCTTTTCTCAAATCCACCGAATTTCTCTCATGAGCTCATTATAGGAGGGTGGTGATTCCAGTTGGTTTGCCAGGAGTAACTGAAGCAACAACAGTTCTGAAAAGGGAGCAGACTTAAGGATCTGATCCAGCCTGGTTTGGTCTAATTCAGTCGCTGGCAAATTACCCTTTCTGAGGCACTCTTGAAACAGTTTTTCCAGCTGAGATACATACACAGACAACAACTTCCCTTGGTACTGCTGTGCATTTCTTACCATCCACCAAAGGTTCTCATCTGAATCCGGACTTCCATAAACATTCTCCAAAGCCTCAAGATAGTCCTGTGCAGTCGCTTCAAGGTTATTGGCCCATTTGGAATGGATGGTAGCCAAGGCAGGACCTTGGAGACTCTCACTAAATCTCTTTCACTTCTCTGCTTCCAAACATTGCTACTCCAGTACTAGAGGGGGCAACATAGTCTATCCAAGTCTCCCAGTCATCCTCCCCCGGGGGGGTGGGGAGGGTGCCCGAGAAGATTGTCAACCTTTGGTAAGAGTCGTTACTAATGGCAGGTACTGACATAGGGGCCATCATTGGCATGGGCACAAAAGGAGGGGCAATAATGGGTGTTGGAGCGGGAGGGGTTGTTAGGGGAAGAACACCCTCAGGTGGCAGGAATAGTTTCTTTAAGTCCTCCACAGTTTTCCCTTCCTTCCGCAACAATTTAGCAAACTTTTCTTCAAAAGTCTCAGATAGTGGGGGGGGGTTTCATCCCCCCGCCGGGGTCGTTACTAACTTTAGTTATTAATCTTCAGGCAGTGTGGGCTCCCTCTGGGGTAATAGTCTGTGGCACTTTGGAACTATCTACAGGGTTCCTACACTCTACCAAGGCCATAAAACTTTGGGAGAGCAGATTAGCCTGTTGACCCACCACCACAGGGTTTTGTAAACATTCAACCTGAGAAAGTACTCCCTCTACATTGTTCTTATTGGTACCCAGGGGGATATCCAGGATAAGCACTGCATTTTGGGGGTCGATCTCCGGTCCAGTACACCACCCCACCAACTGGTGCACTGCCACTTCTGTTGGGGTAGCCATTTACTTTTAACACGGTTCATTCACGTATCGGGCCTGTGTAGTACAGTATGGTCTGCATGCCCATTGGTCCATGCAGTGGACCAATAGACGTACAGACAGTACTGTATGCTGTCATTCAGCGGGCAGATGGGCAGCATGCGGGCAGGGTTTGCTGCCACCTGCCGATGTGGGGGTGCTGGATGGCGGGGACCTCAGTGGGTGGGAGGAGGGGTACCACTGGACCACCAGGGTCTCTTGTGCTATTGCCACCCATGATTGGGCATTGGGGGGGTTTCCACTGGACCATCAGGGACTTACATTGAAAGTATGCCCAAGATCAAGCAACAGGGGGATTTACAGGTCCACTACAGACCTTATTAATTCATATGCCCACAATCCGGCAACGGGGGGATTCACAGGTCCACAAGGGACCTTATTAATTCATATGCCCATGATCGGGCGAAGGGGGGGACTGCACAGGTCCACCAGGGACCGTTTACTTTTATATGCCTGTGATTGGGTGAATGGGAGTGGAAACCACCAATGGTCAGCAGGGTGTCGGTCCCCATTGGCTGTAGCCTGGCAGGATCGGCACACCACATGAAAATGGGGCCATAATGACATGCAAATGGCCCCAATTGCACCTTGCATGCATAATGGCCTTATTTGCATGCCCAGTGCTAAATATCATGGTTGATGCGCCCAGAACAACTGCACTTGCACTGGCGCATCCCCCTGCTCCCATCTGCCACTTGCACTGGCACAGTGCCAGTGCACCGTGTGCAGTGCGTGTGCCCTCAGTGTCCTGTTTAATGGTGCTGAGCCATGGCACAGCACCGTTGAATATCGCCTGGTCCCTGCCCTGGCACATCCCAGTTGTGCTGCACCCAGGCTTGCGCCCCTGCCTGGCGCAGTCTGAATATCCAGGCCTTGATGTGTTGAATCTTGTTTCAGTCAGGTATGCAGAAACTGAGACCCGGAGAGTGAAAAAAGTGAAAAAATCTGGGATTTTTTGCTGGTTTTTTTGTCATCACCTAATGCCCAGATGGTTTGGAATTTTTTTTCTGAAGTTTTCAAAGTAGAAATAGTTTGCCCTAATATGGTGTTTTTCATTGGTTTGGTGAAAAAAATATTACTCTGTTCCAGAGTTATAAGGACTTAAAATCTTGGTTCCGAGCACACTCAATATGGTCTTTTGGATTGCTGTTTCATACAAAAGAAGAATTTGGCCATACAAAACAGGATTTCCTTTCATGAGTGGGGTAATCTAATTTTGTGACAAAAAAACTTCTTCTTTCACATGGCAGCCATCTTGTTTCTGTTTTTCTAAACATTATTTTTTGAAAACCCAGAGAAATCATATCCTGCAGAGACACCATCACATGTATCTTACCTTGATTTTACATTTAGTTTTGGGGAAAAGGATCCAGAAATGTGTTTTTAAAACATTTTTAAAATCTTGTTTTGTAAGACAATTTTTTTGTTTTGTATGGCCTCACAAAACATGAACAGGACCATACGAAAGAAGATTAGATTCATAGGAAAAAAGAAGTTGGACTTGGTATTTTTCACATTCTTGTTTCGTATGAACCAACCCTCTTTTATGAGAATGACACAATCTTGTAAAATAGCATTGGTCCACATGAAAGAATTTGGACTGTATTTTTTCCACATTTTGTTTTGTATGAACCAATCATCTTTCATGAGAACAATTCAGTCTCATGAAACAGGACTGGGTCATATGAAAGAAGAATTTGGGCTTAGTTTTTTTTCACATTCTTCTTTCATATGAACCAATCCTCTTTCTTGAAAAAAAAAAACAACACAATCTCAAGAAAGAAGATTGCTTCATATGAAAGAAGAATTTGGACTAATTTGAAACATAGAAACATAGACTTTGACGGCAGATAAAGACCGCTTGGCCTATCTAGTCTGCCCATTTCCCTACCTACAGGATAGGCCGCAGATCCTAGTTAACCAACAGCCTATTTCTTCCTACCCCCTCACAAGAATTGCCTTATGTCTGTCCCATACATTTTTGGATTCTCCCACAGTTTTAGACCCCACAAACTCCTCAGGAAGGCTGTTCCATGCATCCATTACCCTCTCTGTGAAATAATACTTCCTCACATTGCCCCTGAACTGCCCTCCTTCTGTCTTTAAATTGTGTCCCCTTGTTCTTGCAAGTCTCTTTTTCTGAAAGACGCTACCCTCTTGGACTTTGTTGATTCCACTGAGGTACTTAAAAGTTTCTATCATGTCCCCCCTCTCCCTTCTTTCCTCAAGGGTATACATATCAAGCTCCTTTAGTCTCTCCTCATACGGCTTCTCTTGCAGACCCTGCACCATTTTAGTTGCCCTCCTCTGGACTACCTCGATCCTGTCTATGTCCTTGCGGAGATGGGGTCTCCAGAACTGGACACAGTACTCCAGATAGGGTCTCACCAACTGTCTGTACAGAGGGATAACAACTTCCTGTTTTCTGCTGCTGATGCCTCTCCCTATACATCCCAGTATACCCCCAGCCCTCCCCACTGCCTTCTCATTGCTTGCTAACCTTAAGGTCATCTGATATGATTACCCCAGGTCCCTTTCCATTTTTGTTGTTGTTCTACCTCCCTCCCATTGTGTATTCTTCCCTGGGTTCTTGTTTCCCAGGTGCATTATTTTCACTTCTTTGCATTGAATCCTAGCTGCCATACTTCTGACCATTCCTCCAACCTTGCCAAGTCCCTTTTCATCCTTTCCACGCCTCCTTGTGTATCAACCCTGTTGCAGATCTTTGTGTCATCTGCAAAAGGCATACTTTCATTCCAGTCCACTGCAATGTCACTGATGAAGACATTAAAAGGACTGGACCCAATACTGAACCTACGGTGCCCACTAGTAACCCTCTTTCTTCAGTGGACTTCATTTACAATTACCTTCTGTGTCCTGTTGTGCAGCTAATGTTTTACCCAGGCTACTACCCTGGGACCCACTCTCAGGCTGGTTAATTTGACTATTAATCTTTTGTGTGGGACTGTGTCAAATGCCTTGCTAAAGTCTAGGTAGGCCATGTCACAGCCCCTCCCTGGTCTACTACTTTGGTCACCCAGTCAAAGAAATCTATTAGATTCATCTGACATGACCTTCCCGCTGTGAACCCATGCTGCCTTGGGTTCTGTGCTCACTGACCTCTAGGTACTCAACTATTCTTTCCTTCAGAAGTGACTCCATCACTTTCCCTACCACAGAGGTCAGACTGACAGGTCTGTAGTTTTCTGCCTCTGTCTTGGTCCCACTTTTGTGAAGGGGAATCACATCCGCCTTCCTCCAGTCCTCGGGTACCACACCATCCTCCCATGATTTATTAAAAAGAGTAGCCAATGGTTTCACTAGTTCCTCCCTTAATTCTTTTAGAATTCTGGGGTGAATTCCATCAGGATCCTTTGCTTTGTCCACCTTCAGTTTTAGGAGTTCTTGCAGAACCCTTTCTTCTGTGAAAGGACTGGGATCGACCCCCCTATCAAGAGTGCTTCTGTTAATTGGATTAGGCACTTCCCCCTCCTCTTTTGTGAATACTGAGCAGAAATATTCGTTCAGTATTCCTGCTTTTTCACTGTCCCCCTCTGCCCTCCCACCGTTCATTCTATTCAGCCTCACTATCCCTCCCTTTGTCTTTCTTCGCTCGCTGATGTACCTATAAAAGGTTTTATCCCCCTTCTTAACTGAGTTGGCTATCTTTTCCTCAGTTCGGGCCTTTGCTATTCTGACTTCCCTCCCTGCTTTCTTCTGCCTTAACTGGTACAGCTCTCTGTCCTGCTCCTTCTGTGTTTCCTTATACTTCCGGAATGCTATATTTTTCTTCCTGACTTTCAAAGCCACCTCTTTTGAGAACCATAGTGGCTTTTCTTTCACTTGATTTGTTTTTGCTTCACACAAAGGCTTGTTGCCTCTGTGATGGCAGTTTTGATGATTCCCATTGTTGCTCCACACCTTCTTCTAGCCTGTTTGCTAGTGCTTTTCTGAGGCACTCTCCCATCTTGCCAAAGTCAGCCCTCCTAAAGTCCAGTACCCTCAATTTTGTATGGCTTGACTCTGTAGCTGAGTTTAATGTGAACCACACTGTTTGGTGGTCACTTGTCCCCAGATGGCAATCCACTTCTAGATCTGAGATCCTCTCACTGCCCCTGTTTGAGAGTACAAGGTCTAAGATTGCTCCCTCATGAGTGGGATCCGAAACTAGCTGTCTAAGGCCTGCCACCTGTAGGGCATCAAGAATGGCCCTGCTCTTGGATGTGGCTGCAGAAAATGTGCTCCAGTTAACATCTGGCATATTCAGGTCTCCCATCAACAGTATCTCCCCTTTCTCTGCCATTCTAAGAATGCCTTCTATCATATTCTTGTCCATTCCCTCCCCCTGACATGGGGGTCTGCACACAACCCCTGTGTGTATTGAGGTGCCCTTTCCAGTCTCCAAGGTGACCCACAGTGCCTCCTCTCCTCCCTGTTTACTCTTTTGTTCAGCTGCTTTGCACATTTGAATGTTAACATGCCATAACTCCATCAATATTTGCAGTTAAGGGATACTCTTTATATAAAATAAATGAGTACTACAACACTACCACATAATACCCTCAGATAAATTCAGAAACCATATAAAAAACATAAACATTTTAAAATTAAAATTCCCATAGGATAGCATTGTAACTTTAACAAGCTGTAACTGTCAATCTTTGCAGTTAACAGACAATCTATATATCAAACGAAAGGTCTCAATGAGTACTACAGTACTAATCCCCTAAGAAATACCAGATGAAAATAGACATATGAAAGACATTAAAATGAAAACTGAAAATTCCCATAGCATAAAATTGCAACTTTAACAAATTTAACTCCATCCCTACAAAAAAAAATTACAATGAAGCAGATAAATTGATTTTTGGGAGAAACAGAAAAGCAGGTCTCTATATCAATGGAGGCATGGAAGCGTAGGGTCCAGAGGACCCTGTGCTTCTATGGCCACATGGATGTGTTCACATAGGTCCCAAAAGTACCTGTGTGAATGAGGATGCAATTCTACTATCTGAAGAAGTAAGGACATTCTTTGCAAAATACTACATTAATGCTTCAGTTAGGGTCAGATTAAAGTGACAAAAGTTGGGAAATGTGGTGTTAGAGTTTCCAACCCTATCTCCCAACCCCCACTCCCAAGCAGCAGATGGAAGAAACATTATGGTTTTTGGCTGTCCTGAGTCTTGGTGAATCAGGGGTGGGGTCTTCCTTGGAGTTGTTAATCCTAATGTTCACCCCATTCCATCACCAAATAAGGTCAGATATGATCTGTTTTCTTCAGATAGCACCTACAGGTTGTTGGCAACATGTGGGGAGACACAGTTGTATGTCTGAAGATTGTATCACAGTGGGGTGAGCGTTAGGCTTGACAATCAAAAGGAAGAACTCACAATTCAATACAGCAAAAACCATAATGTTTCTTCCTTTTGCTGCTTAAGTGTTGGATTGGGGAGTTAGGGTTGGAAACCCTAACACCACATTTTCGTACTTTTGTTGTTTTAATCTGAACTCATGCTGCATTAAGACAGTTTTATTTTATTTTTTTGCAAAGAATAATAGTAGGCTTCATTTGATTGTTCTATGACAATGTAAATAGTGACATGCATGGCATTCAGGTGGCCTCACTATGGGAAGGGTTGCTTTTTGTCAATTTTTGAGGTCTGTTCTTACAATATAGTTACAGTGGGGGAATTAGCTTTTGCAGCACACACCACTGCATACACTCTCTGGGTCTGGCAAGCCTGCACAATGTGAAGCATGATGGGAATTGTATTTGTGCTTCAATTCTTTATGCAGGAGTCTTCAAAAGCCAGTGTTTTGTACAGTGGAGAGTATAACAGCCATCATCACTCCCCATGGGTTGTAAACAGAATTCCAGGACTCTGGTTCTTGTATTACTGCTAGCACTAGCAATGGAGTGCAGTGCAGTATGATTCTGTGATATGAGTGATGTGACAATAAATTTCTTGCAGTAGGTGACAGTAATAGAATATATATTTTTAAATATTTTAAATGTGTTTTTATTTATATGACTAGAAAACATGATTTCTGAATGAACATGAGATGGATCATGAAGATTCTAAATAATAGCACAATGGATAGTGCCTCAAGGCAGACAGAGAGTAGTCCTGGGCAGAGAGCTTTTGCAGTGGTAGCCCCATGTTTATGAAACTCCCTTCCATACCAATTGAGGAGTTCTGCCTCAGTGGTGAGTTTTAAAAGGGTGCTGAAAACCAATTTATTAGCTTTTAATCTGGATATTAAGGATTGACACATGTGGGCTGCATTGACATAATGTTATTTATTGATATTATTTATATTGTGGTTTAAGTAGGTATTCTCAGTGTATTATACTATGTTCTGTGAAGTGCTCTGAGGTATTTGGATGGGGAAATAAATACCTTACCTTACAATGCCCATGGCACACAAGTGGATGTGGTGGTAGTGGCATGGGCAGCTGGTGTCATGTTGTTTGTAATGAACAAGTGGTGAGTCATGAAGTTAATAATAAACAGCACTATGTATAGTGTCTTAATGTAGGTAGACAATTGTCCACATCCACAGCACACAATACCATCACCTATAGTGTGCTGTGGGGTTGAAGGTGCAGAAGGAAGGCAAGGACACAGATTATGTGAGGCGACACACCTCCATGCGGTTTATTTAAGGAGAGCTCATAATAAGGCAATAAATCAAACTCAAAATACTTCAAAATAGAAAGTCAATAACATAAGTTCATCACACCTTCAACTGCAGGATAGAAGTCCAGTAGTGACCAACTGAACACAGAAGCAGCAATCTCTCATTTAAGGTGTGACCCTCAGTTAGGCCTTCACTCCAGGATCTCCAATACCCCACCCTTCTGCAGGCAGCAGGAGAGGGACTGAGATTTTACCTCTGCCAAGGCTAGGCAGCTATTGAGCAGATCTGATCTCTGTATCTTCCTTTGTAGAAAAAAAAAACAACAAATATGTTGCAGGTGATACCTTTTATTGGACTAGCAAACTTAATTCTAAGACTAACTTTCGAGAGATCAAACCCTCATCCTCAGGTCAAATTGGAAACAGCTGAGCAGCATGACAGATACAGAGGTTGAATGTGGATTCAAAACATAGACCAGCAGTTTACACATCAAAGCCTTACAGCCAATCCACACTCCTTACAAACAGGAATACTCTAATTATCATTGGAGTATATCTGTTGAAAAGCTCAACTTGTAAGATCAAAGGGCAGCTTAATTTTACTTTGGCCGTGGACAATCAATTAACATTTGTGAAAAATCAAGACAGGAAAGAAAAAAATACATACCATTGTCTTTAGAAGGTACCTTTTAAAAGAGCCAGAGAGGCTGATGTGAGGATTTTAAAAAGAAACTCTGAAGCACTGTTTTAAGCATAATCACTGGTAATGTACTAAAAATTCAACATCTTTATTAAGTTCTTAACCCTGTGGAATTCTCTACCTCATTGGTTGAGAGAATGCCCAACCGTCGATAGTTTTAAAGTTGGCCTAAAGACATATTTATTTGGTTTAGCTTTTATTTAGTTATGGTTGATACATTTTAATGATGTTTTAATTTTTATTATTATGTATATGTTTTTATGTACAGCGCCTTGGCTTTGAAAGGCACTATAAAAATAAAGTTGATTTGATTTAATTTGAGTGTCAAAATATTGCATCATTTTTAGTTCAAATGTTTGCCGTTCCTGACTGTTTTTGAAGTTGCCCTTTAACACTTTGACAGGAAAATCACTGATGGAGTGATCTGGTCTTGAAAATTGTTCCCCTACTGGTGTATTTTCATTTTTATGGGTAAGTGTGAATCTGTGGTGATTCATTCTTGTTTTGAGTTCTCATCCAGTTTCATCAATATAGTAGCCTTCCTCACATTTTTTTATATTGTATCATATATGCTACATTGCTAGAAGTACAGGTATACACATTTTGGATTTTAAATGTTTTTTTTTCCATTATAAGTGACACATGTCTCAGGAGAGATATGTGTACATAGTTTGCAGTGAGGTGCTTTGCAAGGTTTTGCACCTTTATCACCTAACTGGAGTTCGGTGGGAAGTTTGTTTCATACCAGTTTCTGCTTCAGGTTTGGTGGTCGGCAGAAGCCAAGCACTGGTGGAGTGGGAAAAATATTTTTTTAGAGTCTCATCTTCAGACAGTAGTGGCTGTAGATCTTTAATTATTTTCCGCAGTTTTTCCAGTTCTGGGTTGTAGGTTACTACCAGAGGTGTGTGATCAGATGTTCTCTGTGTCTTGTACTTTAGTAGCTCTTCCCTAGGCCTGTGAAGTGCAGAATGGATAGTCCTGTCAATGGTGCTGGTTTTATATCCTTTCTGTCTGAAAGATTCTCTTAGTGTACTAAGATGTCTGTCCCTGTCATCTTGGTTTGAACAAATGCAGTGGCACTGGATGTCCTGGCTGCGTATAATGGATGTTTTGGTATGTGAGGGATAGTAGCTTGAGCTGTGAAGGTAACTGCATCAGTCTGTATGTTTTCTGTACACAGATGTTTGCAGTGTTCCATTTTTTAGTGTGATTGTGGTATCCAGTAATTGCACACATTTTGAGTACACTTTGACAGCACTTGCACCAGGCGAGAGGAAGAGAGAGTGAGAGTGGCAAGAGACATTGGACAGACAGACAAACAGACAGAGCAAGGGAGACAGAGCCAGTGAGAGACAGAGAGACTGTCACAGGCAGCCACAGGGGGAGAGGGACAGTGGTGGCAGTGGAGAATGAGCCAAGGGCTGAGACAGCAAGAGGAACAGGCAGGCACAGTGCCACAAAGTGCACCAGGGTGGCATACAGCCCTCAGAAGCTGACTGTCCAGGGGGAGACAGGACATCAGGGGCCATGGATAGTGTGCCCTTCCTAAAGGAGGCCATGATGCGATGTGTGAGGGGGCAGGAGGAACAGTGACGTGGCCGTGGAAGGGTCTGTCAGTGGTATGTCCAGAACCGTGCCCATGCCACCTTCGAGAACTACACAGATTTGGAGATTGTGGGATGGTACTGCCTGAACAGGGCCATTCTGAGGCAGCTCTGTGAGCTGTGCAGTGAGGAGATGCAGGCACCCACAAGATGGAGCCATGCAATGTCTGTGGAGACAAAAGTGACAGCTGTCATGTGCCTGCTCACCACAGGCACCTTCCAGAGACCAACAGGGGACACCACAGGCATAACCAAGTTGACCACATCATGCCTCCTCACACAGTTCCTCAATGCTCTGCTGCCACATGCTTCAGAATACATCCACTTCCCCAGCACACAGGTGGAGTGTACAGCAACCATGCAGGACTTCCACAGTGTAGCCCACATGCCTGGTGTGCTTGGGGCCATTGACTGCACCCATGTGGGTATCCGCATGCCACCTGGCCCTGAGGGTGTGGCCTATTTGAATAGGAAGAGGTTCCCAAGTGTGAACTGCCAGGTGGTGTGCAATGCCAAGGAGCGCATCACCAATGTTTGTGACACACCCTGAGAGTGCACATGATGCGTTCATCTGGCACAGCTCTGTGCTGTGCCACAGGTTCAAATGTAGGGACATCCCCATGGGCAACCTAGTGGGTGAGTATGGCATGGGTAAGGGGTGCCTGACAGAGCAGGCCATTGGATGAGGGAGGGCAGGGTGGGTGTGCTGGTGGAAGCACCAGGGACAGGCAAGGGGCAAAGCAAAGGAGGACACAGAGCTAGCCATGTCATTATCCACACAGGAGACAGCACCTATCCAAGAGACCCTGGCTGCTCACCCCCTATTGGCGCTCATAGTCCCTAACAAAGGAACGCTACAATGAGGCACATGCCAGCACATGAAACATCACTGAGCATGTATTTGGGATGCTGAAGGCATGGCTGCATTGCCTAGACAGGTCTGGCGGTGCCCTACAGTACAGCCCCTCAAAAGCCTGTGACCTATTCCTGGCCTGCTGCATACTGCACAACATGGCCATTGACCATGGGATAGCTGTCGAGGCTGATGAGGGTGACAGTAGTGGGGATGATGAAGGCAATGGGCCAGAGGGTGGTGGACAGTCCACCTCAGGTGGAGGGATCCCCAGCTGCAAAGAATGGCATGGCAGCATCGAGACACCATCGCACAGGAGCACTATGGTGCATGCAGGTAGGTGGTGCCATACCCACACACTGGCCACACAAACATAGGTACAGCACACAGGCAGGGGCATGCATGGCAATGGGCATGCACACACAGAGGTGTGGTGCAGGGGTAGGGGAGTCAGTGGCAAACATCCACACACAACTTCACACAGCAGCAAACAGCAACACACAGATGCACCCATGCACCCAGGGGCTGGCTAGTGGTGGAGATCTGATGCATTGCACCAGTGCACAGGCGCAACTGGTGCAGAACTGCCATCATCATGCCCATGACACACGGGCCAGCAGCCGGGCAGGCATGCACACAGGCTGCATGCGGTGCATCACACAGGCACCACACCAGTGGTATGCACACACACACACACACACACACACACACACACACACACCCATGCACACACAGGGCAGTGACTGCGGACAGCGGTCAGGGTGGCACGCACATCAGGGCCACCTCATGGAACCATGGCCACCGCGGCCACAGGGGCAACCATGCCTGGGAGAATCAGCAGGCACGGGGGTGTTTGCAACAGCCCCCCAGGGGTTGTACTGTGGGACCATGACCAGGTCCGCACAGGGGTGTGTAGAAGCCCAAACAGGCCCACTCCAGGTATGCCTGGGATGCCAACAGCAGAGTCCGGTGTTGACAGGGAGGGTGTTGCTTGACGCCGGGATTGTGGGGTGAACAGTGCACTATGTGGTGTCCGTGGTAGCCAGCCATGCCCTGTGGCAGCCAGCAGTGCAAGGCCATCCATGATCACATTGGCTATGCAATCCTGGGATGCAGTCGTGTCCTCCTGCAAGAGCTGTATAGCTGTCAGGAGCTACACAGTGCCCCTCTCACACTGCACGGCAACCTGGCACACCTCCACATGCAGTGCATGCACCCCAGTGGCAAGCAGCACCTGTTGATCCATGGAGGCCCGCAGCAAACGGGTGTGCTTTGCCAATGGGTCGGCACCCAGGGGAACCTGGGTGGGGTGCCGACCCTCCTGTGGTGAATGACCACACTGCACAGCCCCCCTGCTCAGGTGGATGCTGCACAGTGAGGTCCCCATGAGGTAAGTCCCTATCAGGTGCCCCTGCAGCGACCCCACGTCCGGCTGCCCTGTGGCCCCTGCTGCCTGCTGCCATTACCCATCTGGCTGCTGAATGCTGCCCAGCGCCTGCACAGCTGCACCACCACCACCACCACATGGCACTGCTGTGGCAGTCCACACAGCAGCACCCGCAGTGGCAGCGGGCAGCTGTCCCACCACTGTCAGGCCACTGGGCGCACTGCCTGTGATTGTATCTGGTATGGGCATCTCCCCCACAACACCACCCATGCTGTCCAGGATTATGGTCATGTCATCATCTGTGTAGGACCCCACCCTGATCTGTGTCTCCATGCAGAGGAGACCGAGACAGGCATCCTGTAGAAACACATCCAGGGCCTCGTCTGACCCCATGCCCAGGACATCCAGCTGGACAGTGGTGGTGGTGTGCTGCAGCTGATCAGGCCCCCGGATGCTGGTTGAGGTGGATGACTGGTCCTCTGGGGCTGGGCCTGCCTCCATGGCTGCTGCTCATGCCCCATCCTCTGCATGCAGGCGTGCTGGTGCTGAAAGAGAAAACAGATGTGTCAGTGATGCAAGGCCCCCATTCCCCCCAAGACCCCCCCAACACAGCCACTGCATGCTGTGTATGCCAAAGATACATACCAAGCAGTGATGGGCTGCCACCAATCTGGAATCCTCCACCTGGCACACCCTCCACAGTGCTGCAGCACATGGTGGCTGCCACCAACTCCTCCTGCACCGTGAGCTGTGGCGCATCAGCAGGCCCCCCTCCAGTGGCTTTCTGGGCTGCATGGATGGCTGCCACCTTCTTTTTGATGTGCCACTTATCGGTGCCCACCTTCTTGTGGCACTCCTGCACTGCAGCTGGTGGTTGCCCTGCTGGTTGACACATGCCGCCACCTCCTCCCAGGCCCCAGCCCTGGCCTGTGATGTGACCGTGGCACCACTCAACAATGGCTCCCTGTAGAGGTAGGCCTCAAACAGGGCCTCTGCTTCTGCCTTTGTGACACTGGGCCTGTGTTTGCAAGCAGGCACATGCTCCTTACCCTCCTCACGTTCTGACATGTTGCTACCTGTGGACATGGACAGCACAGTGTGTCAGTGTCAGCAGCATCCTAATCTGTCCCCCCTGCTGTGTAGGCTGAACTCAGTGTGCTCCAACAGCATGCACAACTTACCTCAGATGGTTACAATACCGGTCCATGGCCTGTGCTGGTCTGTGGTGCTTTTATAGCACAACGCATGAAATGAACATTGGCGCAATGGTAATGACATGCTAATTTCCCCAGTGCGCCACGCATTAGCTGATGAGCTCATTAGCATGTGGCAGCTGAATAGCATAAATTTGCTCTGTGCACAATGAGATTGCTCCAGAGAAAGTCACAGTGCAATGCCCAGGCATGCACACTGCGTAGGACAGCAGTGCGCATGCACTGGTTGGTGTGCTCCCACCTATTGTGCACTGTACACCCACTGTGCAATAGGGACCATGTCACATGGTGCACCATGCCCACTATTGCGCACTGGCACACTGTGCGGTGGCTGACCCCTGACCCCTGGTGTGACCCCTGACCCCTTGTCACTCTCCTGCCAAGTGCCAGTCTGGCCATGCCCATGTCATGCATCTCCAGCATTGCGCGATGGGTGAACACAGCACATGTGTCCTCGAAGCGCACATCTGGTGCACATTGTGCACACATTTGCCTCCGGCATCCATTTTGCTTCTCCACATTGTGGTTGGCACTATGGCAAAGCGTAGTGTTCAGCGGGCAAAGAACTGGTCACAGGTGGAACTTGTGAATCTGGTGGCATGTGTACAGCCACACGCCCCACAGCTATTTGGCCAGGTGCCACTGCAGCAGCCAAGGGCTGATGTCTGACATGGGATTGCTGCCAGACTGCAGCAATGCACTGGCATGGCTAGGAATGGGAAGCAATGCCACCACAGGTATGGGGACCTTGTGCGGTGGGACTTAGAGTGCCTGCAATGGCTGCAGGCACGTGTCCAGTGAGGGGCCGTGCGACGGCCAGGTAAGTCAGCCCATTCTGCATGTGCTGTACTGTGGTGTTGGCTAGGCTGCCTGGCATGCCCTGCAGAAGGGTACACTGTAATCATGCACATTGTGGAGTGGTATTGCCAGCCACAGCTTGCTTTGTGATACAGCCATGTGGGGCGTGTTGGGCAGGGGCACACCCTGTGCACCAGGGTGGGGTTGGTGGACACATGCTGTGGATGATTCCTGATGTGTTCCTATCTTTATTCCATTCCCAGCACTGGTGATTGCCACCATGTGAGGGCAGCAGGAGTGGCAGGAGCAGCACAGCAGGCTGCAGTGGGCCAAGGAGATGGTGCAGGAGCAGGACCAGCACCAGCGGGGCTGCAGAGGTAGGCACTGTTTTGGTGCTGTGCACTTTACAGAGGGATCAGCAGAGGAGTGGGTGTGGGCATGGCCACCTGTGCCGTGTGCCATGGCAGCTGTGTGTGTTGCACTGTGTGAGTTGCATACCACTGTGGAGCGGCCATTGCACACGTGTGCCAGTTGTTGGTGGGTGTGCACCCGGCTGACACTGATGTTGCTATGGTGCTGCTGGTACACTGTGCCATGTGACTGTCATAGCGCAGTTGAGTGGCCATTGGGCAGTGGTGACCACCTCTGTGCACTGTCATGGTGTGCCCGAGTTACTGGCAGGCACTGGCCCAACCACCCATGGGTAGCTGATGTAGCCACTCCAGGGATGTGTGTTCCCACTGCCCATTGCTCACAGTCAGTGGGCATGGTACCTTGGGACATTGCACTGATCACCTGTCCTGTCCTTTGTTATAGGTGTCCAGTGTAGGAGGCAGATGCCATTGTACTGCATGCTGCTCTGCCAATTGATACTGATAATGTCCATCACCATGGAGGCAGGTGTGCTGACTGTTGCTGGCAGACTAGAGGTGGAGATGGTGCCAAGGAGTGGCATGGCATGGCTGCCATTAGTTTATGCCCCAGCACTCCCCTGTTTCCCCTGCTGTACCTCCCCCATCTGTCCCCTTCCCACTGTACAGTCCCTGTTCCCTGTCCCCTTCCCTTGCTTTCCTACCCTTTCCCACCCTTTTGTTCATGCAAATAGTTTTCTTTTTAAATATATATTTTTTGACATACAGTACCTGCTTTACAGGTGGCATGAGGAGCCATCCTGCAGTGGTGCGGTGTATGTCCATGTGGTGTGCGTGTGTCGGTGCATGTGTCGTGCATCTGCAGTCCACTGGTGTGTGCTGTGGTGTGTCCCACTGTGGTAGTGTCCTGCCCCTTGGTTGGTGGCTGTGCCTTGGGGTGCCCATGGGGCTGCTGTCAGGAGTGTGTGGCATGTGTGTGCTTGGCTGCATGGTCCTGGGTGTGGCTTGCTAGGGTCTGGAAGGGTGGGGGCATGGCTTGTGGCCTGTGGGGGGACTCCATTGGTGATTGTCCATTGGCCATTGGTGCCACCTGTTGCCTGCTATCTGTGTCACTGTTGTGTTCTGGGGTGGGGTGTCTGGGTGCCTTTGTGTGCCCTGCTGGTGATGGCCACCTGTTTGTTTGTTGTCTGACACTATGCTTCCCTGGCACTGTCCCTGGGTCTGTTCCTGTGCCATGCCCCCCTCTGTTGCTCTGCTACTCTACTCCCACCGTTACCTAAGGCATCTCTTTCTGTGCCATGGTGCAGGTCTATTTGTGCCATGGCGTAAGTCTGTTTGCACCATGTAGCACCTCTGCCATATTCAGCCAGGTTGCACTGGCACAGTTTGGCATTCACAACCTCTGAATATGGTACTCATTGTACCATGGCGCATCGGATTTGCACTGCACAGGACTTGCGCAGGCCTTTGGCGCATTTCTGAATATCTGGCCCTTACAGTCTTCCTGTTTGTAAGGAGTGTAAATTGGCTGTAAGGCTTTGATGTGTAAACTGCTAGTCTATGTTTTGAATCCACACCCAACCTCTATATCTGTCATGCTGCTCAGCTGTTTCCACTTTGACCTAAGGAAGACGATTTTATCTCTTGAAAGCTAGTCTTAGAAATAATGTTGTTAGTCCAATAAAAGGTATCACCTGCAACATATTTGTTGTTTTTTTCTCTACATTGTTGACTGGACTAACACGGCTACCACATTTCTTTTGTAGCTTCCTTTGGTGTTTTTATACCCACCCCGTTGATCACTAGATCCACCCCTTCCTCCAATTAGACTTTGAAACAGAGGTACAAATAGTGAAACATACAGTTAAAGCAGGAATACAAACAACAATTAGGGCATGGCCCTCTTTACGTTGATATATGTTCTTTAAAGCACAAGTGTAACAGATATAACAGCTCAATAGCTATATAGATAAAATGTCCTGTAAGTTCCACCCTGATCACTGCCCTGTGGCCAGGGACAGCACTCCTGTAGGAACTATTAGTAATCTGGATATGAGGTCGACCTGCCCTAAGCAGCTATGCTGCATGCAGTCACCAGACACCAGCAAGCAGCAGGTAGGAAACATCATTTTCTCTTTCTTTACAACATTGCTAAAACAACTAAACCCAAACAGAAAGGGCTTGAAGTAGGCATAGTCTGGCAGGGTCCTTTTGCAGAAACTGTTTAACACTTCTTTGGCTAGGTATAATTTGAGAGCACAAGCATTTGTAATTGCATTTCAACCGTTCTTTCAGGCCAGAAAACAGCTTATCATTACAAGAATTTAAAACATTGCTAAGTATCTGTGTTAACACTAATATACTGATAACAGCAGCAGATATACGACCACCTGGCTGTATTTCAGTTATCACATGGTCATTTGTGAAGGGTTTCTTTTTATGGGAGTAGGATTATGTTTTCAAACCACCAATATGTAGACTGAAGAAAATGCCTGCAATGGAAAGATAAAGAACAGTGAAAGATCGAAAAGGAAGAGGTGACTGTGAGCAGCCATCCCAGAGCCAGAAAAAGAAAAGACAGGACAGCGAAGAAAAATTTAGAAAAGTGCTCTTGCAACAGTCTTAAAAATATCTTGTTCATGGGACATTCCTACTTTGTTTACAGGTCCACAGACCTTGCAAGGGAAAATAACCCTCCCCCAGGGGCTAGATAGATACTCACTCTGTCACATACCTCTCTCCTTCAGAGGGAACCAACTAGTCTTACAAAAGTTGGTTTCCAGAATTCCATGACAACAATAACAACCCCACCAAAAGGAGGAATACAAGGATTGTTATAACAGCAGGGCTGCATTAAACATCATTACAATTTTCTAATTGGAATAGGGTGTCTGACCCTGTCACCCTGTCACATAACCCCCTTCCCCCCAGCTTAGACAGGAACCTGTTCCGGCAATGGACTGGTTTCCATACATTTCTTCTCCTTTTTACTGACTTAACTGACCTGGTACAGATTCCTTAGATGGAACCATTTATAAAGACCATCAGATAAACAGGTGCAGACCTCCACCAGACCTGCCACAGGTCCATACTTTGCAAACCCATACTGCAAACCTAGTAGTCACATATACAGTAGGAAATGGTACTCTCCAATGGAGTGAACATAATCCACCATACAGGGGAGCCCACCTCTGTCCATTATTTTGACCTAACAACTCTAAATGGGGCACCTCAAAAGGAGGATGAGCCAGGATGCTCACACTTATCCAGTTTCAGAGTTTGCAACCCATTTTTAGTATAGTTTGGAATATTTCCCATCCCACTCATTGCTTTTCCTCTTTGTTATTTTGTTTGCATCCTTGTTTTCTATTAATAGACTTATACCTTTCTTCTTTGTCTTCAAGTATGACCAGGGACTTAAAACTTTTCTGTGGAGTCAGACATACCAGTGAACTGTTGTATTATTAAATATTGTGTTATATTTGATTATTTTAGTTTTATGGAATTATATTTTAGTAATGTAAAGCACCTTGGTATTTGAAAGGTGCTTAAAAAATAAAGTTTATTATTATTATTATTATTAGAGTAGCCTACTGGCTGTACTATTAATAGAGAATTTCTACAACATGGTAAATCATTTAACCATTTTTTCCTACTCTCAGGTGTAAGTACCCTCACACTCATTTGCTTTTAATCTAGAAATACTTATTTCTTATCCCAGCTTTCAATCTCCAACCCTTTCCCCCAGTATTATAATATGATTCAACATCGTCTCAGAATATGCATCACTTTTCCTGCTATTTTCTAGAGAGAGAAAAACTATATCTGAGAGGTACTTTCCACTTCCAAAGAAACACAAATAGAAAACTGTTTGAAACAGCTGTAATATGGCAGGGTCCCATTGCAGAAACTGTTTAACACTGTTTTTGGCTCGGGTATAAACTTGGGCGGGGAGCACAAGTGTTTGTAGCTGTATTTTAACTGTTTGTTCAGGCCAGAAAACAGCTTAACTTTATAAGAATGTGACACATTGCCCAGCATGGTCTTTACACTGACATACTGCAAATGGCTGCAGGATATACAACCACTTGACTGTATTTCAGCCACAACAAGGTCATTTGTTTAGGGTTTCTTTTTATGGGGAGGGGTATATTTTCAAGCCAGCAATGTACAGACTGAAGAACATGTCTACTATGGAAAGAGAAAGAACAGTGAAAGATCTAGAGGGAAGAGATGACTGTGAGTGGCTATCCCACAGCCAGAAAAAACAAACTCTGGCCAGAGCCGATAGGGCTGTGATGAGCTGCCAAGTGACCAAAGTTACATGTGTGCGTAGAAATTATTGAATGCCTGGTGTTACTTGGTCATTTTTTGGAGGTGTTGCACCAAATTTTCAACACAGCCTTTTTTAGATGCCTCCTCATGAAAAGTGTCAGTGTCATTTTGTTCACTTTTCCTGAAAGGTGATTTCATACAGTGGCCATGTCATTCTGTGCCACAGGTGCAAAAACACATTTCGGGCAGAATGTGATAAATGACAGCTGTACTGTTAAAAAGGAGGCATGAAAAAATGGCAATGTTGAAAATGTGTAGTGAAAATATTAAAAATTTGGCAGTTAGGAGCATGCACAGAAACTGTGCAATGCACGCTCTTAACACAGTCATTTTGTGGAATTTGTTCACTAAACTTGCAACATGGGCTTTTTGGGACCCCACCTCATAAACAGTGCCACTGTTATTTTGTGAATTGGTCCCGAAAGGTGATTCTGCACAGCAAACACAAAATCACTTTTCAGGACTGAGTAACAAAATGACAGTGAAAGTTTTCATGAGGTGGGGTCCAAAGAACCACATGTTCACAATTTGGAGCCAAAATTCCAAAAAAATGGCTGATTTATCAGCATAAGTTGAAAACCCCATTGAATGGCATTATAGCTTGCTTACCTATGATTCTTCTGTTTGCCGTTCAGCTTTTAAGAGTGCAGTCATGTCCCAGTCCAGAGAAAATGACAGTGCCAACCTCCAGAGATAAGTATAGGGTAAGGGTGTGTGTGGGGAGGTGGGTGCTCAGTGGGAGGGTGGGATGACAGAGTGGACTGGGGCAACGATGAGGGGCTGTTTTCTTTTTTACAGGAAAATAAACACGTTGAGGGACTGTTTTCTTGATTTACAGGGGGTTAAAAGCAAATATTTGGGTACACTGGGGTGGGCTCACAGTGTGCTACATGAGTGGGGGGAACATGGTGCCAACATGAAGATTGGGCAACCCAATGTTGACAGGGAGCAGGGGATCAAAATACATTTGGGCACACTTGGGTGGGCTCCCAGTGTGCCACATGAGTGTGGAGGGGCTACATAATGCTGACACAGAGAGTGGGGACCCCAATGTCGGCAGGGGGAGAAAAATAAATGTGGGCACACTGCAGTGGGATCCCAGTGTGCCACATGAGTGTGGGGCTAGGCCACATACTGTAATGGTGATATGAGGATTGGGGACCCTGATGTCAGTGCGGGTTTCCTTTGTTGTCGTGCTGGCAGTGGTGATGCAACTGTGCACACGTGGCACTCATACATGCTGCTCAGTTGCAGTGAATGGCATTTTGCCATTCACAATATGACAGTGCCAGCAGAACTGCACATGCATGGGACTCATGCATGTGCAGGTCATGCTCCAGATTTCAGAAGTAACAGCCAAAAGAGTGTGGTTATTATTTTGGCTTCCGTAACAGCCAGCCATGGAGGAGGGTTTCAAGCTTAGTTGAGGTTTTGGAAGGATACTTCCAAAAGTCAATGGAAGATTCTATGATCGGCCATTTTTGGAGCTACTGAGTGATCCCCAAAACAGCTATAGGCACCACCCACAGCCCTAAAAAGATAAGACAGCAAAGGAGCAGCTGGAGAAGTGTGACTGCAACAGTCTAAGAAAAAGGTTTGTTCATGGGACATCCCCACATTGTTTACAGGTCCATAAACCTTGCAAGGGAAAATAACCCTTCTCCAGGGACTAGACTGGTACCTACCCTGTCACATACCTCCCACCTTAAGAGGGAACCAACTAGTCTTACAAAAGCTGGTTACAAGTATGAATTCTGTGACAACAGTAACAACCTCACCAAAAGGAATATCACAAGGAGCTCTAAAACAGCAAGGCTGCATTAAATATCATTACAGTTTTCTAACTGAGATAGGGTCTCTGACCCTATCATATAGTGATGGATATCAATTCTACTGTGCTATCTCTGTGTAGTGTGCAAGCAGGGAAGAAGGTGGAGTTACCCACATGTTGCAGTAAAGCATGATGGAGAAAGAACAATTCATGATTGAGGGGTAAGAGAATAATAGAGGATGTGTTGTTTTCTGAACCAGTGAGGTTAAGTCAGGTCCTCATGAACACTATGTAAGCCAATACCTAGCTAAACTCAGCAGCTGTGACTGTACCCACTGTGGCTTGTCCTCCCTATCCTACCCCCTACATCCTCTCCTTCCACTTTACAACTCTTTCTTCTTCTTCACTCCTCTCCCCCCCACTACTATGGCTCCCCCTTCTGCACCCTTCCTGTCAACACCTCCCACTGCCCCTCCTCCTTCCTTCCCTTCTGTGTTTTCCCTCCCACCTCTCAACACCTCCTAGCACCCCCTTCCTTCTTCTCCCTGTTTCCTCCCCCACTTACCACTTTCTTTCCCACTTTTAACCCCTATGCTCTCTCCCTTCTCCCCCACCCTGCCCCTTCCCTTGTTCTACTCCTACCACCACTCTTAGCCTCTTATCCCCTCATCTGGTCCCCCTCCACTAGTACCTCTCTTTATCTTCCCTTTACCCTATTTCCCAGTCCTATCCTCCCTTGCCGGTGGCCCTCCTTAGTCACATTTATGACTGCCTCCTCCACCTTTGCCGCTCCCTCCCGCCCCACCCTCTTCTGCAAAGTTTGACATTTGCCTCTGTGTTGTACCTTGTTTGTGTCACTCCTTAATGTAACCCTTATTGCTTGTCACTGCTACATTGCCGTGTTTTGTGAATGCATCTTATACTGATCCTTATCCTCTGTAATGAACCTTGGTTCTCATCCGCACTTGTGGTAATTCCACTTGTAACTAATTTTGCTTGTTTCTCCTGCATTGCTATGTCTTGTTTCCATTATTGTACTCTGATGTGGAACCTGTGTAAATGAACCTTTGGTTCAAAGGACTTTGTAATCCTAGAATTAACTAAATAAATATGATTTTTATTTTAATGTCATTATTATTACTGGTTATTACTATTCTTAAATTTGATTTTATATGTCAAGGAAATGTGATAATATATGATACATGAGCAGAAAGTATAATCTGACATTATGTGATTATATATGAGGAGATGATTGATATGATATGATATGATATGATATATTATATTATATGATATGAACAGATAGTATAATCTGATATACTGTAATATGATATAGATAATAATCGCTAGTCAACTATCGGTAACAAGCTGGTTAGTGCATCGAAAGGTTGCCGTGGCGACTGCTGTAACCTTGAGAGCGAAGCTCGAGAGGTTTGTCACCAATGACAACCTCAAGATGCACTAACCGATCTTGTTACCGATTGTTTTTTGTAGTGTAAAGAATTGGCTGGAGAATAGGACACAGAGAGTAATAGTAAATGGAGTCCACTCAGAAGAAAGGAGGGTTACTAGTGGGGTACCGCAGGGTTCAGTATTAGGACCGGTCCTCTTCAATGTCTTTATAAGCGACATTGCAGAAGGACTGGAAGGAAAAGTATGTCTCTTTGCAGATGACACAAAGATCTGCAACAGAGTTGATGCACAGGGTGGGGTGGAAAGGATGAGAAGGACTTGGCAAGGTTAGAGGAATGGTCAAATGTATGGCAGCTTAGATTCAATGCTAAGAAGTGCAAGGTAATGCACCTGGGAAACAAAAACCCAGGGAAGAGTACACATGGGGTGAGATACTAACAACAACAAAAATGGAAAGGGACCTGGGGGTAGTCATATCAGATGACCTAAAGGTGGGCAAGCAATGTGAGAGGGCAGCAAGGAGGGCTGGGGGGATACTGGGATGCATAGGGAGAGGAATCACCAGTAGAAAACAGGAAGTTATTATCCCTCTGTACAGACAGCTGGTGAGACCCCATCTGGAGTACTGTGTGCAGTTCTGGAGACCCAATCTCCGCAAAGACATAGACAGGATGGAAGCTGTCCAGAGGAGGGCAACTAAAATGGTGCAGGGTCTGCACCAGAAGACATATGAAGAGAGATGAAAGGAGCTTAATATGTATAGCCTCGTGGAAAGGAGGGAGAGGGGGGACATGATAGAAACATTCAAGTACCTCAAGGGAATCAACAAAGTCCAAGAGGGTAGCATCTTTCAAAAAAAGAGGTGTGCAAGAACAAGAGGGCACAATTTGAAGATGGGGGGGGCGGCTCAGAGGTAATTTAAGAAGTATTTTTCACAGAGAGGTTGTGGATGCATGGAATGGCCTTCAGGAGGTTGTGGAGTCAAAATCAGTGGTGGAATTCAAGCATGCATGGGACAGTCATAAGGCAATTCTAGGGGGTGGGGGTAGGAAGAAGTAGGCTGCTGGTTAACTAGGATCTGCAGCTTATCTAGTAGGTAGGGAAATGGGCAGACTGGGTGGGCCAAGCGGTCCTTATCTGCCATCAAATTCTATGTTTCTATGTGAATGGCCTTTTCATTTTTTTTAAGGGAATGCCAGATGAACAGGAATGGATGCCAGTTGGGGCTCTTGTTGCTCTGCCTCCGATGCTCTGACTCTAGTCATGTCCCACTTGCCAGCAGTGCTGCCACTTGTTAGTTTGTTTTCTTACATGTGCGTTATATTTAAATAAAATGGGGCTAAACAGGGGCATCTGCAGGATCCCTCCTAACAACCACCTACACTGGGGACTGCTGTTTACCTGACCACTGCCACACTGCAAGACCTGCTGAAAGATATATTTAAGTAAAGTTTTTTTTTTTAAACTGTAGAGCATGACAGGGAACACATTCCATGTTGTTATGCTGCAGTAGCTATGTAGCTAGTGCAGCATAACAGCTACAATGACATAGCTACTGCAGCATAACAACATTCAGAAAGTGATGGATTTTCATTAATAACAACGTTCTGTCATACACTGTATATATGGTACAAAATATTATCTGACATGATCTGATAGATGAGAATATATTTGAATCTAATATAAAAGATTATATAACACAACGTGATATATGATCATTTATATTATTGTGAAATTATTATTATTATTATTATTATTCATACTCCAGGAAAACATTAATTATTTAATTGAACTCATGATTTGGGCTTACCACTTGACTCCTTTCCCTCAAGCCACTTTTAGAAGCTGCTAGTGACAAAAGGGGTCTTTATGGAATTGGGCAGTGAATACAAGATGATTTTTTTGGGGGGAGGGGACTAGAATTTACATTTCTGCATGGATCACTTCTGTCCCTAGTTGGGGAACTGTAAGCACCTGAACAAGGAAGAGAGGGAAACTGGTGTGCTTTTAGATTGCTGGGGATTTTTTCATCACCAGATGTGATGGATGACTGGAAGGAGAAGCTGCTTGCACTGCAGTGGGAGTGGAATAAGTAGATTTTTGGGGACTAATGAACCATGGTTTCTCAGCAGGCCTTGTCCTCATGGCCCTATTTATTCATGTATTTATCTAATTATTTATTTCAAGAGTTTGACCACGAAAAACATACTGAGCAGGTAACAGCTTGTTTTCAGATGTGCCGTGGTTGGAGCGGGAACACGGGGGAAAGAGGAACGCTAGAAATAAAAATAAATTACAAAATAGATAAATTAGCATCATACATACAGTACAAATTACAAAATAAGTAAATTAGCATCATATATACTGCACAGATTACACAATAGGTAAATTAGTATCATTCATACTGTACAAATTACAAAATAGGTAAATTAGCATCATACATACTGTACAAATTACAAAATAAGTAAATAAGCATCATGTATACTGCACAGATTACAAAATAGGTAAATTAGTATAATTCATACTGTACAAATTACAAAATAGGTAAATTAGCATCATACATACTGTACACATTACAAAATAGGTAAATTAGCATCATACATACTGTACAAATTACAAAATAGTTAAATTAGCATCATACATACTGTACAAATTACAAAATAGGTAAATTAGCATCATGCATACTATACCAGTTACAAAATAGGTAAATTAGCATCATACATACTATACCAGTTACAAAATAGGTAAACCAGCATCATACATACAAATCACAAAATAAGTAACTTAGCATCATACATACTGTACAAATTACAAAATAGTTAAATTAGCATCATACATATTGTACAAATGACAAAATAAGTAAATTAGCATCATACATACTGTACCAGTTACAAAATAGGTAAACCAGCATCATACATACAAATCACAAAATAGGTAACTTAGCATCATACATACTGTACAAATTACAAAATAGTTAAATTAGCATCATACATACTGTACACATTACAAAATAGGTAAATTAGCATGATACATACTGCACAAATCACAAAATAGGAAAATTATCATCATACATACATACAAATTGCAAAATAGGTAGCTTAGCATCATGCATAAGCGAACTGAGCAGAAAATCTAAAATTTGCAGTAGGGTATTACTGCAGAAAAGCAGTGTTTGGGAATAAATATCTGAAAATACAGTACATAAGAAATACATCACAAAAGTAGAGGTATTGCAGGGAGCAGGGGTGCAAAGGATTGTCACTTCGGAAGTGGGAAGGGGATAAATCAGTGAAGCAGGAAGTGGAGGAGAGAAATAAGGGGAAGTAGGGGCAAGTAATGACTGAGGGCAAGGTATCAGGGGCAACTACAGGAGTAAGAAGTAAAAAATGCAGAGGAAAGAGGAGCATGAGTGTATTGAAGAGGCAGAACAGATGACAATGGGGATGGGAACCCCATAGTCTGGTGAAGAAGCAAAAGACAGCATCCTGACTAGCAATGGCTTTCCTGAAGAGGAGTGTGAAGGAGTGGTAGCCAGAGCTGCGAAGGGTGTAAGAAGAAGAGGAGGGAGGAAAGGAGAGAGGTAAGGCAGGAAGGGAGGGAGGGAGACTAGCCAGAATTTAGACATGAAGGAGGCACAATGTGCGAGGCATTCTGGCTTCAAGTAAGGGGAGGGAGAGGGAGAGGGAGGAGTACAGGCAGCAATGGTGGGTGCGGATGGACAGCCCAGAGCAAAGCCACAGAAGGATTGAAAGAGAGGGTCCAGTCTGTCTAAAGTAGACTTGAAGGATGCACTGTAAACAATGTCACCATTGTCAAAGATGGGGAGTATCATTTTAGAGGTGATGATTTGACATGTAGGTAGTGTAATACAACCTTTACTTCTGTAGAGCATAACTTGGGGTGTAGCTTCCTGTGGATAGCATCCACATGCACTGTGAAATCTAGGTACCAGTCTAGCCAGATCATAAGATACCTGAAGGAGGAGACATCTTCAATCTCAGCATTATCCATGGTGAAGAAGGAGGGGAGATAGGCGAGTTTGGCTAGCTTTTGCCTAGTTCCAAAGATCATAGATACCATTTTCTTGGCACTGAGAGACAGCTGATTTGCCTGGAAACAGTGCTGGATGATGGTGAAGTCCAGCTGGAGTCTGGCCATGAGGTCAGGGATAATAAAGACAGAGGCAAATAGTACTGTATCATCCACATACATATGGATGGATGCAGTGGAGTAGGCTGCCGAGAGGTCATTCAGAAAAACTGAGAAAAGGAATGAGCCAAGAACAGACCCTTAGAGGATACCTGAGCTTATAGGGAGTGGGTGTAAAGAATCTCCAGTACAAACAGATTGAAACCTACCATTGAGGTAGGAGCAAAACCAAATGATTAAGGAAACAGAGAGCCCAGCTGCCTTAAGCTTATCCAGGAGAAGGAAGTGGGCAACAGCGTCAAAGGCCTTAGACAGGTTGACAAAAATGGCACAGGTGATCAGGCCCTGTTCCATGCCAGGGAGAAGTGAGTCAATAAACCAGAGGAGGGAGGAGGAGGTGGAGTGGGACATTCAAAAACCAAACTGGAAAGGGGTGAAAAAAGTGGAAGCATCAAAGAATGGAGCAAGCTGAGACAGTACAAGGTGTTCTTGGATTTTGGTCAGAGTGAGAAGCAAGGAGATGGGGTGGTAGTTTCAAGGAGAGGAGGTGTTGTCTCCTTTCGAAAGGGGGGATGACAATGCCCTGTTTCCAAAGGTCAGGGACTGAGGCAAGAGAGAAAGAGCAGTTGAGGAGGGAGATAATAGGCAGAGCAACTGCTAGGGCAGAGAGGAGGAGGAGGAGGAGGAGGAACTAGGGGTCAAGACCATCAGGGATGCTGACCTTGTTGGGGTTAAGAGTCAAGAGGGCCTCAGGGGTGAGACAGGTGAGATAAGGGAGAAGGAGAAAGGGTAGAGAGCAGTGGAAGGAAGGGGGGTGAGAGAGGGGGAGGGGGGGAAGATAGTAGGGAAGGGGCACAGGAGGTGAAGAGAGTTGAAAGTTGAGGCAACAGTGATGGGGTCAGAAATGGGAGTGTCACCCACCTTGAGGACAGGGAAAGAGGACTATGTTGAGGGGAGAAGAGGGCATGGATAACCTTCTACAACTTAGAGAGCTGATTAAGGTTGTTCTGGAGTTTGGAAGCAAAATATTCAGACATGACAAGTCTCATAGCTCTGGTACAGGCTTTTTGAAGTGACAGGTACTTGATTAGGTCAGCAGGGGAAATGGAGGACTTATGAGTCCTACAGGTTAGGTCTCATGCATGGAGGTAGGCTAGCAGTTGAGCTGAGATCCATGGTAGATGGGAACATCAGACTGTTTTTTCAAAGGGCCAGTGGAGATTCCAGACTGACATGAAATTAGTGTTGAAATAATGGACGTCAGTATTGATGTTGCTGACAGTAGCAATGGGAGTCCAGCTAATGGCTACCAGGTCAGCATGGAGAGAAGACAAGTCCAGTGATCAGAAGGGCCATATTTGGATGAGTTTAAGGGGGGCTTTGGGACATTGAATTTTCTGCATACGATAGACCATATAGTGGTCACTGAGGGCATTGGGGATGATGCCTGAATCCACAACACAGTGAAGTTGGGAGGCAAGACCCAGTCCAGTAGTGAGTGGTTGAGGGATTTATGATTGTGCCAGGCTGGATCAGAGATCATTTGAGTAAGCTGGAGGGACTTAATGTTTTGGCACAATTTGTTTAAAGAGGGAGAAAGCCAGTTAAGGTTGAAATCACCAAGAATGAGAAGCTTGCCAGATGATGCATGTGAAGAAATAGTGTTAAGGAGTTTGGTGACTGATTGAGGGGATATACCAGGGCAGATGTAGGTACCAGCTACAATGACAGGGACAGAAAAAGGGAGATAGAGCTTGAGGAGTTATAATAAAAAATATTAAATAACAGTAATAAAAGTACACAGTACACAAAAGGAAATACAGTGTTCAAGAAGTGCATAACACAGAATATCAAAAGCAACAGTTTGGCAAAATGCAACCGGCAGCAAAATGAGGGAGGGAAGGGAGATAGGGAGTACAATGGACACAAGTCCACTGGGGATAGTGGACCAATGAATCAGGGCAGAAGGGGGAAGGGGGAATGTAAGGGGTAGCAGTGAACCTAGCCTAGGATCAGTGGTAACTACAGGAGTGAGCTGTAAATTCATGGAGGAAGGATTTTAGTGATAGGGAAGAGGGGGCATTGTGAATAGCAATGGGGAGGGTGCTCCAAAACTGGGGGAGGTGAAAAGGGAATGCAACTTGATCAACAGAGAATTTTACATGACATAGGGTGGTAGAGCAGGTGTCAGAGCTGTGGAGGAGAAGGAAGGAAGGAAGGAAGGAAGGAAGGAAGGAAGGAAGGATTTGGAGATGAAGGTGGTACAATGAGTGAGGTAACTGGCATCAAGTGAGGGCAAGAAGAGGGAGGAATACATGGAGCAGTAGTAGGATCTGGGGTGGCAACCCAAGGCAAAGTGGTAGAAGGAGTGAAAGAGTTGATCCAGCTTTCAAGAGTAGACTTGGGGGAAGTACTATATACATTGTCTCTGTAATCAAAGATAGGTAGGATCATCTTTGTGGCAATCTCTCTATGGGAAGGAAGTGAGATACTTGTTTTGTTTCTGTAACTTGCCCCAAGTTTAGGGTCCAACTTCTGAAGGATGACATCTATGTGAGCAGAGGAGTCAAGGTAACAATCCAACCATACCCAAGGTATTTAAAGGAGGAGATATCCTCAGTCACAACACCATCAAGGGACTTGAAGGAGGTGGTAGGGGAGAACTTGGCAAATCTCTGCTTTGTGCCAAGGGTCATGGAGACCATTTTTTGGCACTGATGGACAGCTGATTTACCTGAAACCAATGCCTGATTGTTGTTGAGGTCCATTTGGAGTTTGGTCGTAAGGTCTGAGGTAGAGGAACTTGTGGCATAGATAATCATGTTGTCTGTGTACATGAGAATGGACAAGATCATTTAGGAAAATGAAGAATAGGATCAGGCAAAGGACAGATCATTGGGGATACCAGAGTACATAGGGAGATGAGAGGAGATGGCATCACTAATGCAGACAGCTTGGGTTTTACCTTCAAAGTATAAGCACATTCACTAAACAGAGGAGAAGAGGTCAGAAAATGTTAGCTTGTCCAGGAGGATAGGGTGGGCAACAGTGCTGAAACTTTTGGTCATATAGATAAAGATGGCAGAGGTGGCCAAACTCTGGTCCATGCCAAAAGCGATCGAGTCTATGAGCCTAAGGAGGGAAGTGCTGGTGGAGTGGGATTTCCTGATGCCAGACTGGTAGGGATTGAAATGAAAAAGTTGTCAAGGAATGGGGAGAGTTGGGAAAGGGTCAGGTGATCCCAAAGTTTAGGCAGGGAGGGGTAGATGGGACAGTAGTTGCCAGGGAGAGGTCACCCCTTTTGAGAAGGGTCATGACAATGACCTGCTTCCACAGATCGGGGGCCAAGGCAAGTGACAAGTGAAAAGGAGCAATTTAGGAAGAAAGTGATGGGAAGGGCTACCACTGGGGCAGAGAGCCAAGAGTTTGGGTTCAAGGTCATTGGGGCTCCTGCCCTTATGTGGGTTTAGCGCAAGAAGAGCCATGAGCATCACAAAGGGAGTGGTGGGGGAGAGGGAGAACAAAAGGTATGGGGAAGGAGGTGCAGGCTGAGACAAAAAGGGAGGGTGTGTGGAGAGGGGGGGAGGAAAGGAGAGCAGAACTTGTATTTGCTGGAACTGGCATTGTGGAAAATTTATCTGCTCCTTTCCTCTCTACTGCATCTTTTCAACTGCTGTTCTTCCTTTTCATTTTCTACATGCATCAACAACACGCACATGACACATGATGGCACAACACAAGTGTCACCAGATGCTAACAAGAATGGCTCACAATGGTTGATGAGTCTTAAGATAGAAACATAGAAACAGAAACATAGAATCTGTCAGCAGATAAGGACCATACAGCCTACCTAGACTGCCCATTTCCCTTTTTTGGTTTGGCAATCCCTACTCTTATCTGGACTGCCTTTCTCCTGCTCTGCTGTACAGCAGGGTGCCTTTATGCTTATCCCATGCGCTTTTGAATCCCGTACTGTTTTTGTCTCCACCACCTCCTCTGGTAGGCTGTTCCATGGATCCAACGCCCTCTCTGTGAAAAAATACTTCATAGCATTCCCCCTAAGCCTCCCTCCCTCCAGCCTCATGTTGTGCTCCCTTGTCCTTGTGCACTTTTGTCTCTGAAATAAACTCCCCTCCTGTACCCTGTTTATTCCTCTAAGGTATTTGAAAGTCTCTATCATATCCCCTCTCTCCCTTCTGTCCTCCAGTGAATAGCTGTTTAGTTCCTTGAGTCTTTCCTCATAAGGTTTATGGTGCAGTCCGTGTATCATTTTTGTTGCACTTCTCTGGACTGCTTCCATTCTGCCTATATCCTTCCTGAGATGCGGTCTCCAGAATTCAACACAATATTCCAGATGAGGCCTCACCAGTGATTTATACAGTGGCATCACCACTTCATTCCTCCTACTGGTTATGCCCCTTCGTATGCACTGCAGCATTCTGTTTGCCTTCCCCACTGCTGTTTGCATTGTTTGGCTAACTTCAGGTCATCGGATATGATAACCCCCAGGTCTCTCTCCTGACTTGTGGTGGCTAGAACCTACACCCCCCCATCCTGTATTCCTCTCTTGGGTTTCTGTGTCCCAGGTGCATTATCTTGCATTTCTTAGCGTTGAAACCCAACTGCCAAACCCTTGACCATTCCTCAAGTAGTCTTAGGTCATTTCTCCTTTTATCTAGCTCCTCCTGTGTGTCAACTCTGTTACAGATCTTGGTGTCATCTGTGAACAAGCATACTTCCCCTCCAGTCCCTCTGTAATGTCACTTATGAAGACATTGAATAGAACTGGACCCAGCACTGATCCCTGTGGAATCCCACTGGTCACCTCCCTTCTTCTGATTTTATGCCATTTACTACCACCCTCTGGGTCCTGCCTTTTAGCCAGTTACCAACCCATTTTACCACTTTAGAGCCCACATCCAGATTCTCTAATTTGTTAAGCAACCTTCTATGAGGAAAGGTGTCAAAGGCCTTGCCCCTCCATGATCCATCACCCTGGTCGTCCAGTCAAAGAAATTGATAAGATTAGTCTGACAGGACCTACCCTAGTGAATCCATGCTGCCTTCAGTCTTTTGCACCACTTGGTTCTAGAAACTTCATTACTCTCTCCTTAAGCAGGGACTCCATCAGCTTCCCCACCACTGAGGTCTGGCTTACAGATCTGTAATTGCCTGCCTCCTCCCTACTTACAGTCTTGTGCAGGAGACCACCTTTGCCCTCCTCCAGTCCCCAGGTACCTCCCCCGTCTCTGACAGCCCACATAACATGCATACCCAGTGGATGGACACACTACAGTGCAGTATGACATGTTAGATAATGGGGAAGAACGAAACCATCAGGGCCCCCCCCCCCAATCAATGGACAGATCACACCCCACCCCACTGAAATAACTTCTGTCAGTCTCACACAGCTGTCTACGTCACTTTTCACTCACTGACTAGCTGGCAGGCTGACACACACATAGGCTAAAATAAAAATATGGAATGCTGTGCCCGGCTACACAACTACTGTGTCCTGCTATACAACCAGTAGTCAGTACCAATTTATTTGTCAAAACAAATCATCAAAATTCCTTCAAAATCCACCTGCACCTTTCCTAGTCTGCTTAATTCAGTTTATAAAATGGGGACAGAAAATCCTGCATCTTGACTGGTCATTAGGCATGCATTATCAGTGTCTAATGCAAAGCTAAACATAAGTGCTGCCAAACTAGATATAGGATATCAGAGAAATCCTTGCACTCCTCAGAATGTTTAAAAAGCAAGAACCTCCATTGTTGCCTCCTGCTTAGCGAACAACAGCCTAATAAATCTACTGTACAGTAGCTGCTTATTTGTCCCACTGCCACATCACAGTCCTCAATAAATGACTGACATTCAAACACAATGCTTGAATAATGTTTTTCTTTTACCCCCTCCATATTGTGATTTTCCCCCACCCATCACTCACTTCCACCTGCTGCACGTTTCCTCCCGTACAGGCTCACAAGCACCAAAATAGTACAGATGCAAAGTCAGTCATTTAAACGTGTGTTTTTTTCTTCACTTTTAGTGTGCTGCAGTCTCTCCCAGCACCCTGCCTGCCAATCGTCCCTTCCTATAAGTTGCACTCTCCACCCACACCACCCACCAATTACTCCTGCTCCCCTTCTCATATTGGCTGCTGTTCAATGCCTCTCACTATCCTGATACCTCTGAAAATTCTTCAGTCAGCTGGTTCTGTTCATACCTTAAAGGCAGATCTCAAGCTGTCTGGATAGATAAATCCATTTCACCTTTACTCCCCTCAAGGGTCTGTCCTGGGTACTATTCTCTTTTCAATATTCCTAAATGACCTGTCTGTTCCTCTGTATCCATTCATATGTACACCAATGGCATAGTTCTTTTTGCTTCTGGCTCCTCTCCCCCGGACCTTACTTCCAGACTTCAGTTGGATTTTGACAACATTCAGCACCAGTTCAAGGTAAACCAACTGTCTCTTAATGCCAAAACAAAAGTCTCTATGACTTTTGATACTCGTCAGAGGCTTGTCAAACTTATTTCTCCTCCCCTATTTTATACCCTTGATGGTTCTATACTTGAAGCTGTCTCCTCCTTTAAGTACCTCAGGGTCTGCCTTGACCGGCGTCTTGATTTCTCTGCGAACATTGATGCAATTCACCATAAGCTACATTCTAAGCTTGGTGTTTTGTACAGGAGCAAATTCTGTATTCCACTCCCTGCCTGACGAGAAATTGTACTAAAAAGTATCTTACCAATCTTTGACTATGGTGACTTAGTCTACTGTAGTGCCTCTAAAACCTCCCTTCCCAGACTGGACCCCCTTTTATGGCTACAGGACAGAGCTCTGCAGATATTTCACTATCACATAGAAAAATGAACCTCAGCAGATTGCTAACAGACTTTTTAAAATTGGAGTTTTATAGCAATCCCTCCACTCGACAGTCTGTTTGCTGTGCTATTGTTTCTCTGTTAGTCAGAGTTTCCCAGGGAAGAATGAGGTTCATATTCCATTCAGATCAACACAGAATGAAATGGTGTTACCAATTTCAGCTTGTTAGCCATTCGCTTCATGCCTGCTTTAAGTGACCTGAAAGCGAGTGTCTCCAAGTCTGAGTAGACACAAGGGCAAGTTATTTACACCACTTCTTTGAAGCAGTTTTACTGTCTGCAAAAGTGCAATTAGAAACTTTTCTTTCTATGCTAGTGTCAAAAAAGACTAGCTGTAATACTCAGCTACAGAAAGGAAGAGAGATGTCCAGTTTCATAATTTGCAATAGAGGCACCAAGCTTTTAGAGTTTCAAATTACTTTATGACTCCCAAATGTGTGTGTCTGTGTGTTGGGGGGGGGGGTTGCAATGATTTATCTTCTCTGAAGAGCTGGTTTATGTGGGCTCTTTCTGGATCTAATTACAAACATATGAATCTACCAGCAGAAACAGACTACCCAGTTTATCAATGTCTGTCCGAGTGTGCATCTAGCCCCCTAGATTGCAGCTGCCCCAACCACCTCCCCATCTGTCATTCCCATGATGGCCTCAGCCCCCTCTACCCAGACCCTCCCTCATGCTCCGTCCCACTCCCTCTTAAAACTTCCTACTAACTTACATAATACCACCCTCTCTGGTAGAGTGTTCCATTTAGACACCACCCTCTCTGAGAATTAGTGCCTCCTGATCTCCCTCCTAAATCTTCTGCCCTCCAGTCTTAGTCCATGCCCCCTCATGTATCTACCCCTCCTCAGTTTAAACACCCCTTCAGTGCTAGCCTTGTTTATCCCCCTCAAATACTTGAAGGTTTCAATCATATTCCCCCTAAGCCTCCTCTCCTCCAGCATGTACATATTCAGCTCATTGAGCCTGTCTTCATAGGCCTTGCCCTCCATCTCCTGTAACATTTGTGTTGCCCTCCATTGCACACCTTCCAGTAAATTAATAGCCCTCTTCAGATACAGCCGCCAGTACTACACACAGTACTCCAAGTGCAGTCTGACCAAAGATCTTAGAGGGGCAGGATCACCTCCCTATGCCTGGATGAGAAACCCCTTGCTAGACAGCCCAGCATCCTGTTCACGTTAGGTACTGCTTTCCTGCATTGGGCAGAGTTGTTCATGCTCCCTGGTACAAACACCCTTGGGTCCTTCTCTTCCATAGTGATCCCCAGCCTCACCCCTCCTAACCAATAAACCCTCCTTGGGTTCTGTGCCCCAAAGTGTATAACCTTGCACTTTTTCACATTGAATCCCAGCTGCCACTTCTCTGACCATACCTCCAGTTTGGTTAGGTCCCCTTGAGGTTGTTTCCATCCATCCTCTTCATCCACCACTGCCCCCATTTTGGTATCATCTGTGAACAGACTAACCCTGCTCCCAACTCCGTGTGCAATATCTGAGTTAAAGAGCTCAAATAGCACCAGGCCCAGCACCGAGCCCAGCGACACTCTGCTTGTCACCAGTCTAGATGTCGAGAGCACCCCCACTACTGCCCATTGCAGCCTCCCCTGCAACCAGTTCCTTACCCACATTGTCAGCTTCATCCACACCCCTGCAGCAGTCAGCTCCCCCCCAGCCTCCCATGAGGCACTGAATTGAAGGCCTTGCTGAACTCCAAGTACAGGTCACCTACAGCATGACCTGTATTCAGCTCTCTTGTTACCCGCTCATAATATTATGTTAGATTGGTCTGACAAGACCTCTCTGAGATGAACTCATGCTGCCACCCATCCTGGTGGTCATTACCTCGAGGAATGACACCAGCCTCTCCTTTAGTATCATCTCCATAAGTTTACCCACTATGGAAGGGAGACTGACAGACTGATAATGTCCTGGCTCATCCCAAGGGCCACTCTCGTGTATGGGCACCACATGGGCTACCCTCTAGTCCTGAGGCACCTATCCCATGTCCAGGGAGGTCCTAAACAGTCCTGCCAGCAGCTCAGCTAACACCTCCACCATCGCCCTCAGCACCCTTGTGTGGATGCCATCAGGTCTTAGTGGCTTGTCCACCCTTAATGCCCTCAGACACTCCAGTACTCTACTTCCCTCAATCATTCCATCTGTCATCTCCAACTTCCCCACCCCTATCCTCTCAGTCCATGGTGGTAGTGGACCGTCCTTCTCCTTTGTGAAAATGAAGCAAAAGTATTCATTTAGTACTTCTGCTTGTTCCTCTCCCTTTTCCACCCACTCCCCTTCCCACTTTGTCTTCACTATATGGTCTCTGCACTTCCTCTTTTCCCTGACATATCTAAAAAAAGGTCTTTCTCCCCTTCCTTGATGCCCTGCACTAACCTTAGCTCCATGGAGGCCTTGGCTACTCTCATTCACTTGGTCACCTCCTTGGGCCAACTCATATAAGCCTCCCTGTCCTTTTCCTTCCTCATTCTCCTGAACTTCTGGTACGCAGCTCTCTTCACCCTCACCCCCTCCAATACTTCTCTGTTCAGCCAGCATGGTTTTCTGGCTCTGCACTTCTTGTTCCTAGTTCTGGTGCAAGCTTCTGTAGCCTCTGTTACCCCAATTTTAATAATTTTCCACTTTTGCTGTGCATTCATCTCTGGCCTAATACTCTAAAGCCTCCCTTGTAGTATTTCTCTCATCCTCCCAAAGTCTGTCCTCCTAAAATCCACCACCTTTGTTACTGTGCCTCCAGACTCCCAGCCCAACATGAGAGTGAACCACACTGTTTGGTGGTCACTACTAGCTAGTGGGTCTTCCACCCTTATTTCCCTCACTGCCTCCCCATTTGACAGCACCAAGTCCAGCATGTTACCTAGTCATGCAGGCCCACTGACCAGCTGTGTCAGGAGACTATCCTAGATCATGTCCAGAAGTACTTGCTCTCTGGTACTGGAGGTGGCAGGGGTGCTCCAATCTACCCCTGGCAGATTTAAATCCCCACAATCACCACAGTCCCCTTTCTACACACCTTCCTTATTTGCTCCACTAACTCCCTGTCCTGTTCCACTGACTGGGCTGGTGGTCTGTAACCACCCAACAGCCTCAGCTTTCTACCCTTAGAGTTCAGAAGCTGCATCCATAGTGCTTCTGTCCTCCCTTCCTCACCCTCATCCCTCGTACATCTGATCCCTTCCTTCACATAGAGTGCTACCCCACCCCCTCTCCCAACCCCCCATCTTTTCTGTAAATTTTATACCCTGGGATTGCCAGATCCCAATCATGGTACTGGGTGGCCCAAGTCCCAGTCACTGCAGTGACATCCACACTCCCCTCCAAAAGGAGCACCTGAAGCTCTGCTGTTTTATTACTCATGCTCCTCACATTTAGGGAGACTACCTTCAACCCATTCCCATCTGTTCTTCCCCCCCAGCCCCTTGGTCTGCCTCCTCCTCTCAGTAGTTCCCTCCCCTTACCCTCAATGTTATCATGGGGGGATAGGGTGTTTTGCACTCAAACCTGGAGACCCTGCATGCTCCCTCCCTATGTCACTTCACCACTGCCATTGCCCATAACTAGGGGGGTTAGCTTACTAGGCTCCCCTTTCTGGACCCTTTTCCTATCAGCAGTCCCCTCATCACCCCCTCCTGGTTTAAATCCTTATTTGTTGATATATGCCCTTCTATTCCACTTTTTAGTACTCTCTTCCCCTCCCTGCTTAAATGTAAACTGTCCCCTGCATATAGGTTATTATTGCCCCATGTTCTGCCCCAGTCTGACACTAATACATACTCTCTGGTGTGGCACCAATCCCTCAGCCACTGATTGAACTCCTCTATCCTTTTTTTTCCTCACTGTACTCTCACATGGTACCTGGAGTACCTCAAAGAATGCCACCAGCCCCCTACCTCCTCACACTGCCTACTCAAATCCTGAAACCTCCCCTTTTCCACCACTACAGTCTCCCCTGCCAAGTCATTTGTGCCCACATGCATCACTAGTGATAGATTAGTGAGATCTCACTAGGGAGATTTCTTCCTCCCCTTCCATGTGGACTTGAGAAGTGCCTACCCTGCCCTTTCCACGGTCAACCTAGGAATAGCCTCAACCCAGATATGACTGTGCCTTTCTCCCCTTCCACCCCATCTGACCCCTTTCAGTATAGAATCCCCCAGCACTAGTACCCCCTTCTTCTTGTCCCACACCTCCTCCTCCTGTTTTCTCTGTCCACATTTCCAGAGTCCACATTGCCCTGCCCCTTATTACCTCTATCTGCACCATTAGTGACTCTTACAATGTCTCTCCTGTTTGTGCCTCTCCCTCTGCCTCTATCCTGCTCTTCCCCTTCCCTTTCTTTCTTTATCAGCCTGACTCCTGACTCCTAGGCCTTCACTACCCTTCTCCTCCCCACTACAGATCTCTAACACCTCCACTATTGGCTCAAATGCCAACACTGAACACCTATTACTTGCTACCCCCACAGTGGAGCCCATCTCCTTCTTCAACCTGCCCTGAGCCTTCCCTCCACTTACTGCCCCTCTGCTCCCCTTACCCCCATTCCCCCTTCCTATATACTCATGGGATTTAGCCCTGCTGTTCCTCCTCTGCCTTTCCCAGCTACTCCTCTCTGAGGTCCCTCCTGCCCCAGTCTCTCACTTTCTCCAGCTCCCTCCAGAGCCCCTGTACCTCCTCTTTCAGTCTGCTCATCCTGTAACAAATTGGACAACCCCCCCAGTTTCCACAGTATTTTCATCCAAATAGCCACCCCACAACCATTGCACCCCACTATCCTCCCTGTGCCTGCCACCCTCACTCCACGGTGCCCTCATTCCATTCACTATTCTGATGTCTCCAGTCACCCGTAGTGAAGCCCCTCCACCCTCACTACAATCCCCCCATAATTTCCCATTTTCCTTCCCTCCATTATACACATTTAGCTTAACCATAACCTCAGTTTCTTATCACGCAGTATGTACAGCAATAGCTGGATACCATATGTGATCCTACTAGCTTGCTTCTGAGTCCTTCTTTACCCTGTTGGACCCAGCTTGCTAGCTCAGTATCTCTAGTTGACACATTTATACATGACCTTGTCAGTTTGAACTTTAAACTTTTGACTTTAAATATGTAGTTACCCCTCCTAAACTCAAACCTGTCAGTACAACTTTCAAACTTGCAACTTTGAAACATTTAAAACATAAAATCGAACTAGTAAATGCTTGAGCGTCTGAACTTTTCCTCACCTGACTATTAGCTTTAAGAGTTAGCTCATATGGGAAGTTTGCAACTCCCTAAGCTCATCCCTCACAGCCTTCAAACCCAACCTCCCTCACAGCCTTCAAACCCAATCCCCAGTTAGTGTTAGTTGCAAAGAAATCATAGCTTGTCAACTGCAACACCTGACTACCCCGGAATGCATACCTTTCACCCTGCCAGGACCAAAATGTGAGACAATGCCCAGTAAAATCAGGGACAAATGCTCACAATGAGCGACACCATTCTTACTTGAGATACAGTGCAGTGTCACAATTTTTACATCTATTCAAATGCACTCCCCCAACCTGTCCTAAGGGTAATGTGGTGCATTGATGTTAATACATACAGTGTTATATTGTAAGAGGCATCCATAGGTAAACCAAAAGTTAACTGGCTGAACAGAATTGCAGCCATGTTACAAGTGATTTCCCAAAAATGAATAAAGCGGTTAAAAAACAAGGTTTCAAATTGTAAGCAGCATCATTTATTGTCTGTGTGTTATTACTGTGTAGACAATGTCTAGGTTATTACAAATAACGCAAAAATAAATAAAATCACATATTGTAGCTTATTCAACATTGGTATAAAGCTGGATACCATTATAATACAGTAACTTCGTACAGCATGTACTTATCATGGTGTCAGCACTCTGTGAGTAGTATATTGCTTCACACATGTCCCACTTGATTTTTTCTCCCTTGCACAATGCATATATTATTACATAGACAATGACAGCAGAAAAAACAAAGGTTCATCTAGTCTGCCTAGATTTCTCAATCTACTCTGGGGCCTATTGTCCATATAGAGCACTCCCTCCTCCCCTTCTTGATGCTGCTGACCTGAGCAGCCACCAAGCCCTTCTCTCCATCTCAGTCATGCCTGCAACCATTTATGGTTTTGGTGCCCACTTCCTCTGCTGGCAGAATGTTCTACAGCTTCACCACCCATTCTGTAAAATAGAATTTCCTCTCTTCCTCTTAAACCTTCACCCCTCCAGTTTGAACTTATGATCTCAGGTTCTTGTTTGTCAAAACGTGTTTGTTTACAGTCCTTGATCAACTCCCACTACATCTTTCCTGGACTTGGGACCCCCTCCCAAGTAAAACGCTATTATCCAGGGAGAGGGGAGGAGAGGAGAATTTGCATAATGAGTGGCTGCATTGTTTGGGGGTATTCCTAAAGTTCAGGGAGTATACTGTGGAGTAGGTCAGGGATTTGAAACACAGCAACTCTGGCTATAGTAATACCATTATCAAGCATTTCAGTTCTACAACCAGTAACAATAATGAATCTTAGAAAAGGTATGTAATTAGAAAATATGGGTTTTCAACTAGAAATAATATAAGGTGAAAAGGGTTGACAGTGACCCCATTAAAATAAAAATTAATGGAAAAAAAGAGAGAGGTCCTGCTCCTTATCCATCTCAGTCATTAATAGCGGTCAAGTGGAATTAGAACTCTCATGGCTTTGTATTTCTAAGAAGGGTAAATGCTAGGAAACTAATGTTTAAGACTTTCCAGAAGTTGCAAGGGGCATCATGGGGGACTGCAAAGAAATCATAGTGGTGCCAACTGCAATACCTGGCTACCCCAGAATGCATACCTCTCACAATGCCAGGACCAAAATGAGGGACACTGCCCAGTAAAATCAGAGACAAATGCTCATAAAGACACCATGGTGTCACCACTCTATGAGTAGTATATTGCTTCAAACGTGTTCCTCTTGATTTTTTCTCCCTTGATCAATGCATATATTATTACATAGACAATGTCTGCAGAAAAAGACCAGAAAGGGCCATCTAGTCTGCTTGGACTTTCATGTCTGCCCAGGCCCTTTTGTCCATACAGAGCACCCCCTGCTGCCCACCATAATGCTGCTGACCTGAGCAACCACCAAACCCTTCACTCCATTCCAACCATGCCTGAAATCATTTATGATCTTGGTGCCCACCACCTCTGCTAGCAGGCTGTTTTACATCTTCACCACCCTTTCTGTAAAATAGAATTTCCTCACATCCCTCTTAAACCTTCACCCCTCCAGTTTCAAATCATAACCTCAGATTCTTGTTTGTCAAAACATGCTTGTGCACAGTCTTTGATCAACTCCCACTGCATCTTTCCTGGACTTGGGACTCCCCCCAAAATATAAAACATTATTATGCAGCAGGAGGGGAGGAGTATATGGCATCATGAGTGGCTGCATTGTTTGGGGTGTTCCTAAAATTCAGGGAGTATACAGTAAGAGTAGGTCTAGGATTTGAAACAAAACATCTCTGGGTATAGTAACACCATTAGCATGCATTTCAGTTCTACTATCAAATCTTCCATCACCCACCTCAGCTAATATAAATGTCCATTTAAGTAACATTTAAACCATGCACTGAGGACTATAGCTCCCTCCTTAATGGAAGCTGGCCATCACCTCAGTATAGGCTCTCTGGATTGTTAAAAATAAAACAAAAATAACTAAAATCCCATATTGTAGCTAACTCAACATTGGTATACAACTGAGTACCATCATAATACAGTAAATTCATATAGTGTGTATCAATCATGGAGGCATGACTATGAGTAGTATATTCCTTCACACATGATCCCCTTGATTTTTTCTCCCTTGCTCAGTGCATATATTATTACTGACTTGATTATCACATCTGTGTAGCATAGTACAACATGAATTATTTGTACCACAGAGTGTACAGTATCAACATTGTGCAGATTTGTAATTTTACACTGTATCCATTTCAATCGCATAACCTGTTATACATAGAAACATGGAAACTGATGGCAGTTAATGACCGCTGGGCCCATTTAGTCTGCCCATTTTTAATTATGATCAGCTTTACTGGAGACCCAACTTGATCTACTGCACTTTCTCTTCCATCTCCTTCCTTCCTCCAAGGGTTCCTTTGTGCCTACCTGATGCATTTTTGAAACTCACCACTGGTTTCACCCCCACTGCTTCCCATGAAAGGCTGTTCTAGGAATCCACCATCCTTTCTTTGAAGAAGTACCTCCTCATGTCTCTCCTGAATCTGCCTTCGTGCAGCTTTATATCATGACCCCTTGTTCTACAGCACCTTTTTCTCTGAAACATACCTCCCTTATGGACCATATTAACACCCATGAGGTATTTAAAGGGCTCAGTAATACCCAAACTCTCCCTCCTCTCCTCATCTCCAGGGTATACATATTGAAATATTTCAGCTTCCTCTCCTAGGGTTTCTGATGCAGACCACGCACCATTTTGACATCCCTCAGCTTTCTTCTTGTCGCATTCTCCTTTTTGTGTTACTTGTATGCATGTGCAAGAAACACACTGTGTCAGGTTTTCTTCACAAGTGAATTGTGGAGGCATGGCAGTTTTGTGCTGAATGGCAGCAGCCCATTCAGGGGCTGGTCTCTGCCTCAGCCAATAAAGGAGCATGCTGTTGATACTGCAGTTAATGAGCAGGCCACTAGATCAAAGCAATTGAGCCGCTGCAATCAGGGAGCACCCCGTCAGTATGCAAGCAGCTGTCTATATGGCAGGGCTTCCCTGACTGCAGCAGACATTTACACAGCTCCATTATGCTGTGTTTCCATGGTGACAGCTTCTCCGTCGGCCTCCCACAGTCCTTACAATGTTGACAGGAAGCCACCGCCCACCTTCAGTGTGCCTTCCTGGTGAAACATTTCAATAAATAAAACAAGAAAGCTGACCAGGGGGGCCCAATCCCCCTCGGCTATTGCCACCTCCCCACACTTATATGTGCAGAGAGGGGTGCCCAATCCCCTGTCAGCATGCCCCCTTTCCTGATAATTTTTCTGATGGGGAGCCCACTCCCCATCAGCATAATGCTCCCCCCCAATTTCTTGTGTGCCAAAAGGGGTGCCCAATCCCCCTTGGCTCTTGTCCCCACCCAGCACTCGGTATGTGCTGATGGGGGTGCCCAATCCCCCATCATCTATATCCCTCCCAAACACTCAGGTGGCACACTGGGAGCCCACCCCAGTGTGCCAAAATTAAGATGTCCCTGCAAAAAAGAAAACCTTCCTGCAATGTTTTTTTTTTTCTTTTAAATAACCTGTAAACTAGAAAATGGTCCCTCGTTGATTCTGGTGGTCCCTCCCCCAACCCATGCCAACCCCCTCTTACCCTATATTTACCTCCAGAGGCTGGCGCAATGATCTTCGGTGACCTGGGAACACATTTGCACTCTTCAAAGCTGACCGCGAATTGAAGAAATGCCAGTAAGCTGTATAATGGCATAAATGTTTTTTTTTCAACTTTGGTGCATATCTCAGCCATTTTGGGGAATGTTTTCACCAAATTTTCAACTTAGGGTTCTTGGGAACCCACCTCATGAACTCAGTCACTGTCATTTTGTTATCTGATCCCGAAAGGTGATTTCGCGGTCACTGTGCGGAACCACCTTTCGGGAACAATTAACAAAATGACAGTGTCACAGTTCATGAAGTAGGCCCCCAAAAACCTTATGTTGAAAATTTGGTGAATAAATTCCCAACAATGACTGTTTTACAAGCCTGCGTTGTGCAGTTTCCAGACTTTCAACATTGCCATTTTACCAAACATTCTTATGAACAGTACAGCTGTCATTTTTCATATCTCATCTGAAATGTGTTTTTGCACATGTAGCACACAGTGGCATGGTTAGTGTGCAAAATCAATGTTCAGGACAGATTAAGAATATCACAGTGACACTGTTCATGAGGTAGGCTGCCAAAAACCCTATGTTGAAAAGTTGGTGAAAAAATTCCCCAAAATGACTGTTTTACTAGCGTGCATTGCGCAGTTCCTATGCACGCTCTTAACTTTGAGTAATTTTAATATTTTTGCTCCAGCTTTTCAGCATTGCCATTTTATCACACCTCCTTAGGAACAGTACAACTGTCATTTTTCACATCTCACCTGAAATGTGTTTTCACACATGTAGCGCACAGTGGTGTGGTCAGTGTGCAAAATCAATTTTTGGGACAGATTAAGAAAATCACAGTGACACTGTTCATGAGCAGAGGTCTTAATCTGGCTATGTTGAAAATTTGATGACAAAAGTCCATAAAATGACTGTGTTATAAGCGTGCATTGTGCAATTTACATGCACCCTTATAAGTTCACAAATTTGTAATCCTTTCAGTTCAAATTTTCAACATTGGCATTTTTCCACACCTCCTTATGAACAGTACAGCTGTTATTTTTCACACCCTGGCTGAAATGTGTTTTTACACTTCCAGCGCAGAATAGCACGGTCACCGTGGGAAGTCAGTGTTTGGGATAGATTAGGAAAATCACAGTGACACACATGAGCGGAGGTCCCAAAATGCCTGTGTAGAATATCTTCTGTAAAAATCCCAAAACGAATTACATTATGGGTGTAGGTTGTGCAGTTTCTACACACACTCGTGACTTCACCAGTTTTTTTATATTTTCTTTCCAGATTTTCAACATTGCCATTTTTTACACCTCCTCATGAACAGTACAGCTGTCACTTTTTACATTCTTTTCAAAACGTGTTTTTGCACCTGTGGTGCCAACTGATGCAGTAGCTGTGCAAAATCACCTTTCAGCTAATGAACTGATAGTGTCGCCGTTCATGTGGTGGGATCACAAAAAGCCCACATTGAAAACTTGGAGTAAAAATACTAAGAAATGCTCAGAATGTTAAGGTTTTTGACCATAATGCCCTACCCTGTAGGGACTGACAGGTGTCAGGGGTGTGACTTGGGATTGTCGACAGTAATGCTCATGCCATTCCACCCCCATCCTATAGCCAGTGGCAGGCATCGAGGTGTGCCTTGGACCTTTTGGCCCCAGAGTTCACCCCATTCTCCTATAATGCACCCATTTCAATGTATTTCCTTATGGAATGAGGTGAGTTTAAAGCCCGAACACTTCAAAGCATACCTCAACACTTGTGTCTGCAGGGTAGGGTGAGGTGAAATGTCGTGGTCGTTATGGGCGACAGCTCAAAGGCACACTCCAATGCCTCTCCATCTCCACAGGGTGGGTGTGGCATTGGTGTCAGTTCAATACTTCACTGCCATTCCTATTCTGCATCTAACTCCTGCACTTCCACTGCTAATGACAGCAAGCAACACTTAGCATTGACAAGGGCTTGTTCCAGTTGTTCCTTCTTCCTTACCTTTCTTCTTTGACTGCTCCTCCCCCCCTCTCCTTTGCTAAGACCCTGTTTGGGATCTCCCTACTCTCTATTTCAGCCTGTGGTGGCCTACTTTCTGCCTCCCTCATTTCTTCCATCACCCCCTCACTATTTTAAATGTCCATCGCAGTAACATTTCAACTGTGCACTGAGGGCTATCATTCTCTCCTTAATGGAAGCAGGCCATCACCACCGTATAGGTTCTTATCCTTCCAGGTTGGCCATCAGTCCCCACTGTAGCCATACCTCTCCTCTCCTCTCTGCACCTTTCTTCTACCATAACTTGATGGCCTTGGTGCAGAACTCCCTCTCCTTCCCCACATAGTACAAGACTCACTCACCTCTGGCATTTTAAACACATAGGAAATACAGGATCAACCAGATAAATAATTTAACTTTACCAAAAATGAAATTTACACACAAAGCTGACTACAGCAATTCATCTTTACATTTAAGCCCATAAGGCACCCTTATTATGTTAATGAATTATCAGACGTAGTAGGTCTCACCAGAGTTTGTTCATTCTTTCTGTCACTTTGTTTTAGATTGCCCTTATCATACTCACCACTGTTCTCTATGCTTAGCTCTTTCTTTCCCTTCTCTTGAAGCTAGGTGCCTTTCCCATTGTTTCTCTTTTTTGACCAAATTGTGGTTTGGCACTCTTCCCTCTTATCTCAGAACCCTCCTTCCCCTCATCCTTCTTCCTTCTACCCTCATTATAACAATACTTTCCATTTTCTTAATATCCCTTCTAGAAAATCTGTTGTTCGTCAATCTGCTTTTTCTCACTGCTTTCCTAAACTTTGGTCCTCCCTTCCCTTTTCTATTCATTCTGCTTCTTTACCTCCTCCCGAAATTCTTTTCTTTCTGACTTTTGTCATCCTACTTGCAACTGCATTTGACCCCTCCTCCTTCCTCCTTCCTCTGTTTCTCTCGCCCTCCCCTCTCTTGCTGTTCAATTTCTGTTTTCTTTCTGTATAAATTGTGAGTGTTTTGATTTCTCTAGTTTTTTGGCTTCATTACCATTTTTACCTAACATTTTTGATTCTGCTTGTATTACTTACTTGCATTCACCTTGTTATTATATTGTTAGTGATCTCCCCCTACACTGTCCCCTAGGACTCATCTGGAAATGAGCAGCTATCAACTCAGTATGTACTTCATGGTTAAACTTGTAAATAAAAAAAATACCTATTGCCGTATGCTTGCTCCCTTGATCAGATTTGTTTTTAAAACAGTTTCTGACTAAACAAACAAAATTACATTCTTGTTTAAAATGAAATAATCTATTGAGGTTGTGCTCAAGCTCCATTTTCAGTATCCCCAGTGCTAATGCAGTTCTGTAATCCAGCCTCTATGCTACCAACAGATCCGAAACTGCACTTTTCTACTTTTTGTTTTGATTTTTGCCATTTGCAAACACTGAAACTATCAGCGGTCTCTCACTGGCAGCCTTTCTATAGGAGAGGGGTGTGTGTGTGTGGGCAGATGACCTTTGCACTCCCATTCTGCCCCATGGTCTTGCAGCTGAAGTACTCTCATATGCTCGCTCCTAACCAGATGGTGCTGTGTCTCATGTTGTACAAAAATGGTAAGGATTTATATGAAAAAAGAAACATGGTACTGTATGTGTGTTGGGGGGCAAGAGAGAAGTACCACACAGGGTAAAAATCTACAACTATGGTGGCCTCAGTAGGTCAAATGCCAAAAAACAGTGCAAGATCTTTCAGAGGGCTACTTTATCAAAAATTAAGCAAAACTGTTTATGATATACATATTTAAACATTTTATTTTTCATTTTCTTCCATACAAAAAAAAAATTCTATTAGCTCAATAAGACACTCGGAGGGGCATGCATTAGACAGATCTAATGCGAGGCCAGGGGCTGATGGCACTTGGCCTGCAGCTTTGTACTTTGCAACACTCTTGGCCTTGTGTTAACACTGTTTATAAAATGGGTAAAAGAAATATCTTAATCTGATTGGCTGAAAGGACCTTCGAGCCGTGTCCTTATCAGCATGTATCTATGCTAACCGGCACTTTTCTCACCTAAGCGACCTCACAATAAACAGCAATCACTAATCTACCAAGCTACAAATTAATCCAAGGACCAACTAGGCACAGAACGAGCAGCACCTACCTGAAATGCCACAGACGTGAAACAGCAGACAGCAGGCAACACATATCCTGTATGTGCCTCTCTAAGCAAAAGAATATTTAAATTCAACCAAGCACCCTCTCCCACTGCTCTTCCCACCCCAAAGCAGCTGCAATGGAAGTTTGTGAGAGAACACAAGGCATCTAGTCTGGCAATGCCAACACAGGTAGCCCTGAGCAGCACTTCTGTAATGGAGGATTGCAGGAGGATTACACCACCACATTAAAAAACTCATGTAAAAATCAATGCAAAACTTTCCCCCAAAATTACTAACCTGTCCTGCTCCGATGAAAAAATGACAATCGCATTCAAGCCGAGTCATGTGCATGCAGCCAGTACGCCTCGCAAATTCACTTTGCAGACAAACTCCTCCCGTGACTGTTTTCTTTTTCAAACGACCATAAATAAAAATAAATCTACTTTCCTGATCTCACTGAGCCAGTGCCCCAATATACAAAAAACACGATTCTGAAAGTGAGTAGTACGGCAGCTGGAAGGGAACAGACTCTTTGTAAATGGGACACTCTCTCTCAAGTCAACGGGTGCTCAGCATTCCTGACAGACACACAATATGTGAAAACAAAATGTGTACCAGTGGGACATACAGTATTTCACATGTCTTAAAAAAAAAAAAAGAAACAAAAATATTCTACATGTGTGTGTGGTGCGGGGGGCGACATACTAATCTCAGCACTGTGTGTTTTGGACAGAGGAGAGCCCTCTACTGGCCAGCTAGCCAGTCTGAAATACAGCACAATACAGTAATAGGGGACTATTTTTCCTATAACTAGTATTAAAAAAACTATTTTTAAAAACATTTTGGACATATTCTTTCTTCCTTTTTTTTTTAAATATTTAGTTACAGGACCCATTTTATAAGCGCAATAATACACTCCGAGGTGTGGGTTATCTCCTGATAAGAGCACACCCAGGTGCATAAGGCACTCTGTGCAAGCGCCTCATACCTAACAACACACCTGGGTGTGCTCTTATCAGGAGATAACCCATACCTCGTTGTGCGTTATTGCTTGCCTAATACACACCCCATCATGTGTTATTGCTTACCTGCACTATTTCTGCTGCAAGAAGAAAAGTAAAATAAAAACAAAAATTAATATGGATTTCTGTGCCCTGAGCATTCAGTGAAAAACAATTTCTAAAATTCTTCTTTCAGGGATCTTCACCTGCACCATTTCCCAGTGTGATGTGGAGGTCCTCCAGGGTGGAGACTTGAAGGGGGTTAGCAAAGGACACTAGGGGAGGAGGAGGAGGAAGCAACTCTTGGTTGGGAATTTGATAGTCCATGGAGTGGAGTTGGAGACAGTAGTGGGATGGAGAGGGAGGTTAAGTGCCTGCTGGGAGGTACAACTCAGGGGTATGGAGAGTGAATCCTGAGGATCGCTAGGGTGGCAGCAAGGGGGGAGCTGGCTGTCATTGTCCATCTGGGGACAAATTAACTGGCAAGGGATGAGGCAGGGATAGGGAGAGTGCAGGAGGAATTCAAGAAGTTGTGGAGGAGTGTGGGTCAGGTAGCAAGCTCCCTGACCTTCTTGGAGGTGCTGCCTGTCCACAGCAAGGGGGAAGTTAGGAATCTCCACACCGGAACTTCAACACATGGTTGAGGAACTGGTGCAGAGAGAAAGGTTTCAGCTCCATTGGAGACTGGGGACCCACCTGGAGGGATGTGGGTCAGCACAAGGGTGATGGCTTGTATCCATCCAGGACAGGGACCATTGTCCTTCATGAGCTGTTTAAATGTTTCATTTATGAGCATTTTAACTAGCCAAGGGGGTGGCAGAAGGAAGCAGGGAGAATCATACTGCCCACCCCCATAGGTTCATGTAGTCAACAGGGAGAACCATAAGATTGGTAAATTACCTATGGTAACTAAACTAGTAAAAGATAAAATGGCAGAGAAAAGGAGAAACAGGTTTAAAGATGGGGGTAATGAGGGTAAGCATGAGGATGACAAGAGATGAGGTAACAAAATATGGAAGGCCATGTGTGTGAATGCTTGCAGCCTGGGAAATAAAATTACTGATCTGGAGGCCCTGATGTCAGAGACTGACCTGGATATTGTTGCTATTACTGGGCCCGGGATTTTATGCATGGCGCCTCCACCCTGTGGAACTCTGTACCTCATCAGATTTGAGAATGCAGGACCATTAAGAGCTTCAAGGCAGCCCTGAAAACTCATTTATTTAAGCAAGCTTTTAATGACTATTTTATCTGATTTATTTGCACTCTGTATTATCAGTTTTTTAATTGTTTATTCTGTCTTTTATATGTATTTTAATTGTGTAAAGCACTTTGGTTTTAGAACTGCACTATAAAAATAAAGTATTATTAAGTGTTATAGTATAATGGAAATCATGACTGGGATATGAGCATACAAAATTGCTAACAGATACAGGCCATTCGGTCTATCTATTCAGTCTTTTGGATGAGACGTTAAACCGAGGTCCCATCTGCCTGGATTGGTGGTAGTTCAGGTGGATGTTAAAGATCCCATGGCACTTATCGAAAAGAGTAGGGGAATTTCCCCGGTGTCCTGGCCAAATTTCCCTCATTCACTAAAAATACCACCAACAGCTTAATCTGGTTCAAGGTCAGTTGGCATTCATCTGTATCCCCCTCCCCCTGGACGTGCCTGAAAATAGACAGGATTTGTCTAGTGCACTTACCTGGTCAACAAAAACTAAATAAATAAATAAATCTAGTCTGCTTGAGTGTGCAGGACTTCAATCCATTAGACTGCAGCTGCCCTCCCTCTTTCATATGCTCTTTCCCATCTCACACCCCCACCTGTTTTGTACCATCTCCTTGAATCTGTCCCCCCCTTGAAGCCCCCAACACTCTGCAGTGATACAACTTACTCTGGCAAAGTGTTCCAACCTGCCACCACCCTTTCTGTGAAATATAATGCTTCCTCCATTCCCTCTTGAACCTGCCCCCTCCAACTTCAGAGTGTCCCCTGGTTTCCCTTCCACCCTTCAGACTGAACATACATCTGTCTACTCTGTTCAAACCCTTCAGGTACTTGATGGTCTCAATCATATCCCCTCCCTCCTTTCTCTCCTCCAGGGTATACATATTGAGCTCTCTGTCTCTCCTCATATGGTCTGTCCTCCAACCCCAGGATCATTTTTGTTGCCCTGTGTTGAACCCCCTCCAGTAGTTTGATGTTCCTTTTCAAGTATGGGCACCAGAATTGCATGCAGTACTCAAGGTGTGGTCTCACCAGGGACCTGTACAAGGGCAAGATAACCTCCCCACTCCAGGAAGTAATCCCCCTTGCTATGCAACCTAGCATCCTGTTTGCCTTCACTGCTTCCTTCCTGCACTTAGCAGTGGTTCATCTCCCCGGTTACCAGTACTTCCAGATCCTTCTCCTCCTTGGACTTTGTTAACGGGACACCCTCCATCCAGTAATTGTGTCCTGGGTTCTTGCCTCCTAAATGCATCACTTTGTTCTTCTTGGCCTTGAATTTGTCAAGTGTGAGACCATTTCCAAGTCCACTTCTGCACAGTAATGTAGCTATACCAGGTTATACTCTCTTCCGGAAAGACAGGGAAGGTAAAAAGGGAGGGGGTAGCTCTTTACATCAGGGAGGGTATAAAAGCAACTGAGGCACAAGGATTGCAGGGGTGGCAGAGGTCCCATGGGTCACCCTGGAGATGGGCAAAGGCACTGCTATTCACATGGGTGTGAGCTACAGACCTCCAGCACAAGGGGAAGAGTTGGACAAGGTTCTAGTGGAAGCCATCCATAAGATGACAATTAAAGGGGACATGCTGCTGGTAGGTGACTTCAATCTGCCAGATGTTGATTGGAGCATCCCAGCCACAGCCTAAGCCAGGAGCAGGGACATAGTGAACTCCCTGCAGGGATCATGCCTCAGGCAGCTAGTGCTAGAGGTCACTCATGAAGGTGAAATTTTGGACCTGGTACTCACCAACGGAGACAGAATTGCAGATGTTATGGTGGGTGGATACCTGGGGTACAGTGATCATTGCATGGTGTGGTTTAATATGAGTATAGTGGCAGAGTCAAGCCACATGAAAGTGAGGGTCCTGGACTTCAGAAGGGTGGACTTTGCTAAGTTCAGAATCTGTCTCAGGAAAGCCCTAGCAAGGAGGGAGGACTTGGTGGGGAGTTGAGGAACAATGGGACCATCTAAAAGGAGCCATAGTGGAGGCAACAAATCTTTGTGTTAGGCAAATGAACAAAGACAGGAGAAAAAGAAAACCACTGTGGTTCTCAAAGGAAGTGGCCAGGAAGGTAACAGTGAAAAAGCTGGCTTTCAGGAAGTACAAGGAAACACAAGTACAAGGAAACACAGAAGGAGAAGGACAAAGTAGTGTATCTGGATAAGCAGAATGAAACAGGGAAGGCAGTCAGGAGTGCAAACGTACAAATGGAGGAAATATGTATGTTTGTGAAAGGAGAAAGACAAGAGGTGGGATGGTAAGGCTTAAGGGGGGAAGAAGGGAAGTGTGTAGAAGGAGATTTGGAAAAAGCAACAATCATGAACAAATATGTGGGACCACAATTAAGTGGCAGGAACAATAAGGGGAAGGAGGGAGGTGGACACCAGTTCATTTACAAAGGAGAGAGTTCTAAAGGAGCTCGCAATTAATCAGATGTGGACAAGGCAATGGGACCAGATGGGATACATCCAAGAATATTAAAGGAGTTTAGGGAGGTGCCATCAACAACTCTGGCATCCCTTTTCAATGAATCACTTGAAACGGGAGTGGTTCCAGAGGAGTGGAGGAGAGCAGGTGTAGTCCCTCTAAACAAAAGTGGGAGCAAAGAGGGGGCTGAAAACTACAGACCAGTCAGCCTGACATCGGTGGTGGGGAAAATAATGGAATTATTGCTAAAAGAAAGGATTGTGGAACATCTTGAATTCAGCAGAGAGCAGGATCCAATGCAGCATAGGTTCAAAGCAGTAAGGTCATGTCAAACAAATCTGATAGATTTCATTAACTGGGTGACCAGGGAAGTAGATTGGGGGGAGCGGTGGATGTGGCCTACCTGGATTTCAGCAAGGCCTTCAATACTGTTCCACATAAGAGGATTGTAAACAAGCTAGGCAGCCTTGGAATGGGTCCCAAGGAGGAAAACTGGATTTGAAACTGGTTGAGGAATAGAACACAGAGGGTGGTGGTAAATGGAGCTTGATCCAAGGAAAGGAGGGTGACCAGAGGGGCGCCACATGGATTAGTTCTGGATCAGTTCTGGGATCAGTCCTATTCAATGTCTTTATAAGTGACCTTACAGAGGGGCTGGAAGAAAAGGTATGCCTTTTTGCAGATGACACTGCAATAGGGCAGACACTTCAGGAGGGGTGGAAAAAAATTAAAAGGGACCTAGGCAAACTGGAGGAATGGTCAAGAGTGTGGCAGCTAAGATTCAATGCAAAAAAGTGCAAAATCATACATTTGGGGCATAGGAACCCAGGGGAGGCTTACATGATTGGGAGAGAGATACTGACAGCCACCAAACAGGAAAGGGATCTGAGGTTAATCATATCAGATGACCTAAAGGTGGTCAAACAAGGTGCCAAGGCTATTGGGAGAGCCAGTGGGGTACTGAGGTGCATGGAGTGAAGAGGGCTGTGGGTTCAGCTCCCACATCTGGCACTGGGGTTAATAGCCCAGTACTGACACTGTAGTGTAGTATGAGAGGGGTGCTGCACTTCTGAGGTGCCATCTTTCAGATGAGACTTTAAACCGAGGTCCCATCTGCCTGGATTGGTGGTAGTTTAGGTGGATGTTAAAGATCTCATGGCACTTATCAAAAAAGAGTAGGGGAAATTTTTATTAAAAACAAAGACAATCATATGAAACATAGAAACAATATCATAACATAAGAAAACAATTCAGATCCCATCAAATAAACAAATAAACCATTAAAGAAAACAATTGAAAGAAAAATATCATACCTCTGTACACTCTATCCCACCCAACCAATATTTTTCCACAAACGATGACCAATTTCATTCCCTAGAGTGTGAAATTCATATTCATAAATCTTGTCTAACTCATATTGAATTGTGAAAAAAAGCTTCTGCTGTTGAATAATTTTCTGTTGAAGAAATCTAAGGCATCGTGCCCGCCATATCAACCATTTTATACAAGCTAGCAAAACAAAAATTGTACTCTTTTGCCATTTAGCCCATGTCTCAGGTATCTGTCCCAAAACTAGTATATCATAAGAGAGAAATCTAAAGAGAGGTTCACCCCACCAATTAGCCAGTGACATCCAGAAACCCTGTATATGGACATACTCAAAAATCAAATGTCCAATAGTTTCAGGCTGTCCATTACACGGTTGTTCAGTACATCCTCTCTCAGATGTCTGTTTGTGTTTCTGATTTCCTTTCACATTTAGTTTTTGATGGCCACGCAGCCAAATCATATCCTGCATTTTCCAAAGAATCCTGGGTTCTATCACACTAGCAAGTAACATTGCAGTATTAATATGGGCAGGTACCTGAAAAAGAGGCTCTTCTATATAACAATTTTCCACAATGTAAGTATAAAATGACTTTTTCTCATGAGATAAGAACCACTGAAGCTCAATTTTCCAAAGCCTAACATATTTCAATGTGATCTGTACATAGTCCGGGAGGACCTTATTTGTGGGATGCCACTTCCCCCTGCCCCAGGCTGACAAAAACCTAATCCCCCACAATTGCATACACAGTTCTCCAATCCTTAGTGATTCTAACAACATAGGCCTAATAGAAATATAGAAATAATTCCCCAAAAAATAAACCAGGGGATGGATCATAGCTAAACCACCTGCTTTCCAAGCTCTATATGTATGCACTCTTTTGACAGGATTTAAGTGACTCCCCCATAATAGCCTAAAGAAAAGGCCCATGACCTTAGCTTGCATATTAAATGGTAAAGGAAAAACATGTGAGACATAAAGAAAAAGAGGGGCAATAAATACTTTAAGAAGATACACACGTTTCTTCAGTGTCATCTTCAATGAGTGCCATTTAATCACTTTCAGGTAGGCCACATCATAAACAGAATCCCAATTCATAAAGGCAGAATCTATTTTGCCAAAATAAAGACCTAAAAGTTTCATATTTCCAGAGCACACTGAAATTAGGAAATTGTCTACTACCAAAGCAGAACCTAAAATTTACATTTTACTTTTAGAGTAATTAATCCTAATACCTGTATCAGGTTGTAAAGATTCAATTGTTTGAAGTACTCTCTGACCAGAATTTAAATCTGGCACAGCAAAGACACAATCATCAGCATACGCCATAACTTTTGGCAACAAAATTCCCTCCTTAGTCCGGATAGGTAATATCTGGTCATCTCTTTCTATTACCCTTAAAATGGGATCTAATCCAAAGATATATAATATAGGGCTCATTGGACAGCCTTGCCTAACACCAGTTTTAAGATATACTGGGATACCCAGATGACCATTCACCAAAGGAGTTACTTGAGCCTCTGAATACAAAGTTATAATCAAAGTAAGCAACAATTCTGGAACACCATAATATCATAACACATTCCAAATATAGTCCTGATGAATTGCATCAAATGCAGTTTCCTGATCAAGAGATAACAAGTAACCATCCAAATTACCCTGCAAACCTTGTTCAACAAGTTCTCTAAGATAAATCAAATTTTGAATTATGTTCCTTCCTGGAACTGCACAAGTTTGTGTAAGTATAATCAATTTATTTGCCAAATTGGCAAGCCGTACAGTCAGAATTTTAGCCAGAATTTTATAGTCAGACATAAGTAGACAAAGACCTCCAATTCCTGACATCCCTTGAATCCCCTTTCTTATAAAGAAAGATCAGTACCCCATCCTTCATACTCGCACAAGACTATGTTCATTCCAAATGGCTTGAAAAAGGACCTGTAAACATGGGAGCAACATATAAAAGCTTTATAAAAACCATTTGGGATATCATCTATACCTGGAGTAGTATGAGCAATAAGTCCATTTATTGCTGCTTTAATTTCAATATCAGAGATAGGAGCTACTAATTCTTTTTCCTCATCAGGCAGTAGTTTAGGAATGTCTAGACCATCAAAAAACATTGGATGAACAGATGAGTGCAGTTTCTGAAAAGTGGTTTTAACATGTAGTTGAATAACATGCTGTATCCCCTTACTATCACTCACAACCTTCCCTTCAGTATCTAGCAAAGCAGTCATAACATTTTTACAAGTTCTACCCAAATCTGAATCATATGGATTCACCTGTGCTCTGGAGCTTGTAACTAAATACTGTTGTTGCAGCAGTACCCTATCCTCCTTAGATTTAAGAAAATCACACATTTGTCCTTTTATTTCAGCAAGGCTTTGTTGATCACTAACATTGGAAACATCGGACTTAGTCAGAAACCATAAATATTTAGCCCTGAACCCCAAATAAGTCAGATTTTGATCAACAGCTCTAGTGCAAGACAACTGTAGGAACAATATTTTTAAATCCCTCTTTGTGTCTTCCCACCACTCAATGGGGCTATCATAGAGAAATCTAACGCTAATCTCAAATAAAAACATTCAAGAACCTGAGTCCGAACATTCTCTTCTTGTAGTACGGCTATATTTAATTCCCAGTAGGCTCTCCCTATAGGAAGCTGCTGTTGTTTCATAATAAGCACCTGCACTACTACATGATCCGAAGTCTCAAGAGGTAAAACAGAAACTGATAAATTAGAAATATGGTCAGACAAAAACCAAACATCAATCCTGGTGGACATGGGACCTTTAAAAAGAGTGTGTGATGGTTCCAAATGCACAAGATCATAGACATATTTTAAATTACCCTACTGCAGTACTGAGAGTAATGTATGTGAGTCACAAAATATCTTCTTTGTGTTCCTCCCCCAATCCCGGGAAGCTAAGCCACAATTGAAATCTCCCCCTTACCCCCACAATACTAATTTCGAGGTAAAGAGATATGGAGCAATTCTCCGAAACAAGAGAGATCTATCAGCTTTCTGCTGGGGGGCGTAAATATTAATAATGCAATATACAGTATCATATAGCGGTACATCAAGCATAGTCCTCCCAGGCTGTATATCTAAAACTTGTAACATCGTAGTAGTAATACCAGAAAATAACACCCCCAATCCAACACATTGTTCTTCCCCAAGTGACCACAAGGAGGCACCCCACCTCTAATCTTTCTCTGCCTCTTTCATTTCAGATAAAGAGTGTAATCTAGTGTCCTGCAACAAAATCACATTCCCACGATCTTCTACCAAGCTAGCAAATGTAAGTCTCCTCCTTTCCCTAGATCTAATACTATTCACATTAATAGTAAGAACAGCAATGCCTTTATCCATGAAAAGAAAGGATACCAGGCAACAGTTAGAATTCAAATATCAAAAAGGATTATACAGTAAAGTGTCATTTGTGTTTTTTTCATTTCTTAGGCTTAGGCTTGTCTCCGACACTAACTTCAGGTGCAACCTCAGGTTGAGAGGAGGCAACCGATGAAAAGACAGAGCCTAAACCATCATCTTCACCGTCAGGGTCACACAATAGTGCAAAAGAATTCTGTACTGGAATAGAAACCACATCAACTGACTCCGGCAACACCACCATAGCAGTTTTAACCGACCTTGATCATGCTACCATTTGGAAAGCGGTATCAGACTGCATTTCAGAGGGGGCATTTTTTTTCCATTTAGAAAACTTTATTAACATTTTTAAGACACGTCATCCATACAGAGCATATACAATGGCATTAAACATGTCAAAACTGGCCACTCTACTTAACTCCCACCCTCCTACCCTCCTCCTCCCCTACCTGATTTTTGGTCATATATTTTGTTTAGTTAGTACGATCTCCATCCCCCATGTACTACCCCCCCCCCCGTAAACTGGGCAATGAATATAAAGTACTATCTTTTTCCATGCGGCAGAACCTCATATATTTAACTTCCTACTTCCTTTGAATTACATAGCTCTTCATATATAGCAGGTGGAACAATCATCTTCTGCAGATCCTTATACCTCTCAGCTAAAAACAGTGAAAACTTCTCCCACCTATTATTAAAGTTATTTAAAGTATGGAATTGTGATGCTATTGCCTTTTCGGCATAATAAGCCGTATTCAATTCCTGTATCCATTCCCTAATGGGAGGTGAGGTTTCTCTGATCCAATATCTCATAATTAAAAGTAGCGACACTGCTGAGGTGAAAGCCATATAATATTTATGAGTCTGATTAGGTATGGCTGAGAGGTTGCCAAGTACATATGTTTCGACATTAAAAATGTCTCTCTTTTCAAACAAAGGCAATAAGAACGTCTTTGTTTGTTGCCCAAAGTTCTGGATACTGGGGCATGTCCATATCATGTGCATAAGAGAACCAGGCTCTCTTTGACATTTCTGGCATAATTTACTTTTCTTCTTGTCCATAAAATGCCTTTTAATAGGTGTGTAGTACAGGTTATGGAGTACTTTAAATCTGATCAGACGTAATCGATCTTGTTTTACCAATTTATGATTATTTTTCCACACTGATTCCCAGGTGGAAGCATCATAGGAGAGATTTGTGGCCTGTTGCCAATAAAATGCTATTGGGGAAAGTATCTCCTCAGCTCGATTGGTCAACAATTTATAAATCTGGGCTATGGGTTTTGACTGCATAGCCCATTTAAAGATCTCCTTAAAGAATTCTGAGGTCTGAGCAGACCACGGTGGTTTCCCAAGTATTACCTTTACACATTGCTTAATCTGTAAATATTTAAATGAAGGAAACTCTGTCAGTTGAAAAGCTATTTTAAGATCTTTGGGGGTCAGAAATTTGTGTTCTTTAACTAAGTCTGCGATTTCGGCTTTTTCTACCCTTTTCCAAAAAGTTGGAGAAATAGTCTTGTTTCCTAATTGAAAATTCAAATTATGAACTAAAGGCTGACCTAAATCTCTCCTGTTATCCAATTTAAAATAGGTACACAGCTGAGAATGGGCCTCCATAGTCCATGCTAAGGGCGTATGCCTCCAGGACTAAGGTATTTTTTTGCCTGCAGTATAGAGTAATGATGCTAAAGAAATATTACTTGAGAGGGCAATTTGTCTCTCTGTCTTATACCATATCAAATTAAGAGGAACACATTCATGAAGGGTCAGCCATAAAGAATATTTAGAGCTCTGGAAGGCCAAATAGTATAAAAAGAGATTAGGAATTCCAAGCCCTCCCTTCTCTTTCCCACCCATTAATTTGTTTATTGTCCTTCTAGGTTTTTTATCTTTCCAGAGGAAGGAGGACCACGTAGAATTAATCTTTTTGAACCATGACTTAGGGAGAACTAAATTCAGTAAGTAAGTAAGTAAAATTTATTTTTAAGCACTTTTCAGAAACCAAAGCGCTGTACAGGTGAACAAACATTTAGTTACAAAGTATAACAATAACAATAATAATAACAATAAAATCACAGTAAGAATCACTCTCCATACGCCTTCAGAAATAAATGATTTTTTAACTCAGACTTAAAACTCTCGACAGTCAGGCAGCTTCGTATCCGACGAGGTAGAGAATTCCACAGGATGGGGGCAGCGTAAGAAAATGCACGTGCCCCAGATGTTTTAAACGAACCCTGGGAATCTCTAGCAATCCCTCGTCGGTGGATCGGAGTGAACGAGAGGGGCAGTAGGGGAGTAAGGAGATCTTGTAGGTACTGCGGTCCCTGTTCATGTAGGGCTTTGTAGGCCAGTAACCTGACCTTGAAGGTGATCCACCACTGAACCGGCAGCCAGTGCAGGCCACGCAGCACAGTCATAATATGACTGCTTCTGGATGTCTGAGTCAAAAGCCTGGCTGCTGCATTCTGCACCAGCTGCAAGCAGCAGATAACCCCCAGTAGCCCTAGGTACAGGGCATTGCAGTAATCAAGGCAAGAGGTCACAAAGGCATGGACTAATGTAGGAAGGTCATCCGGAGGAACTAGGTGTTTCACCCGGGCGATATTCCTAAAATGGTAAAAAGAGGATTTGACAATGGATGGCACCTGCAATTTTAGGTTCAAACCGTCTTCAATAATAACGCCCAGGTTACGCACCCACTCTGAGGTTGAGAGCTGGGCACCATCGAGCCATATGCCTGAAGGAAGCCCAGCCCTACAACCCGCCTCAAGGCAACCTGGGTCCACCGCCAACACCTCAGTCTTATCCGGGTTTAACCTCAGCCAGCTGGCACTCATCCAATCCTTAATCTTGGACAGACAGCTGTTAAGCATAGAGACTGCGTCTTCCTGTCCGGGATTAAAGGACAAATACAGCTGGGTATCATCTGCATAGCACTGAAAACCCAAACTGTATCGCCTAATAATGTCTCCCAATGGCAGCATAGATAGCGAACAACATGGGTGCCAAAATGGAGCCCTGCGGTACCCCTCAGGACAGGAAGATGGCATCAGAGGAATAAATTCTGGTGACAACCCTCTGTCTCCGTCCCGTGAGGAAAGATCGAAACCAATGCAGAACTGTACCAGACAGTCCGCAATAAAGCCGCAGGCGTTCCAAAAGCACACCATGGTCCACAGTATCAAATGTTGCAGAGAGATCAAGAAGGACTAAGATAGTACAAGCCTTTCGATCTCTCGCAATCAGGAGATCATTTAAAACCCGGACAAGGGCAGTCTCAGTGCTATGTCTTTTCCTAAATCCTGATTGAAGAGTATCATAGATATTGTGATTTGTAAGATGGTCATCCAGTTGTAGCGCAACCACCTTTTCAATAACCTTACCCACAAAGGGCAGGTTAGAGACAGGTCTGTAGTTAGCTAGACAGTCCGGATTCAGTGAAGGTTTTTTCAGGAGTGGTTGAACGACTGCCTCCTTTAGGGGATCAGGAAAGACCCCCCTGCTCCAAAGATTTCCAGACAATTTCAGCAAGGATCGGGCAAATAGTATCTACGCAACCTAATAACAGTGACGTAGGGCCCGGATCCAAACTACAGCTGGTTGGGCATATAGTCTGGACAATCCTCACAATATCCATGAATTCCGGCTTACCAAAGTCAGACCAGGTGACACAGGTGTTTGTTTCCCCTCTCCGATCACCGCAAACCCTTAAAGAGTGAGCCTGGCTGATATCTGACCTAATGCTAGCAATCTTATCAGTGAAGAACCACGCAAGCTCATCACACTTTATTTGTGAAAAATCTCTTCCAGACTGTAGACAGAGTGGATTGCACATTCTGTCGACAGTCCGAAAGAGTTGAGCTGGTCAGTTCCACGCAGCAGCAATCTCCCTGGACAGGAATTCTGCCTTCTTACGGGTGATTGCTGATTGATAGATACCATAATGATCCATCAACCTAAGTCTGTCAGCATCCAGGCCGGACTTCCGCCAGGCCCTCCTAGCCTTCGCCCCACTCTCCTCAGTTCCTTCAAGGACTCATCAAACCATGGAGTCCTTGGGTGCTGAATGAGTGGGCGAACACGGACAGGAGCAACTAGGTCCAGGGCCTCAATCACCACCTTATTATAGGCAAGAATGAGGTCTCCTGGACCCATGCTCTCACCTGAAATACCCAATAGGTCCAGTACCGCTAGTAGACCCTCTGGAGTAACTCCCCTTAAAGGGCGATACTGAACCATCTCCATAGAGGCAGGCCTATTAGGGGGTGCCCCAAAGCTGAATCTTATGGTGTGATGGTCCGTCTACACATTCAGTTCCACCCCCCAAATGCGTAACCTTCAAATCCAGTAGGAACACCAGATCCAATGAGTGACCCCCCTATATGGGTAGCAGAGGTAACTACCTGTGACAGGCCCAACATAGTCATAAGTTGGAGAAAGTTCCTGCCAAAGTGCGAGATTTCGTCGTCGACCCAGGCATTGAAGTCACCCAGTATTAACCATCTGGGCAACCTCCATGCCATGTCGACGACGAAGTCTGCGAATGTAATAGGGGATAAAGAAATGTGTCCCAATATTAGCCTAAACCTCATTTTGGTCTAAAACATAATGTGTTTGTGTAACAGATAATGAACTATAAAGCTAAATCATATAAAAACTTGTGAAGTTACAAGTTTAATTAACTGAGCCACAACTTGTAATATTCAAGTGTCTTTTGATATCTGTACTGACCATGTGAGTAATGGCAGACAGGTGTTTTAAGTGTCTGCAAGACAGAAATACAGGGATAGAGTTCAAGTTACCCTTCTGACTACAGGCTAAAAAGCTTGAGTGCACATTCCTAAATGCAAAACTATTTCTTCCTTCTAGATCTTAATAACTGGTAATGACAATTATTATTCTCCTTATATAGTAGTATAATTTACACTATCAATATATTTGTGCTAAGTAAGGATTAGCTCATGCAAGAACTAAAAAGAGAACTGCCTTTTAAAGTTAATGTTTATATTTGTCTTGTACCAATCATAGACAACCATAGTACTGTCTTCCACTATATAAGCAAGCCACTATACACTGTTAGTTTGAAGAATTAAGAATGAAGAATTAAGAATTAAGAATGAAGGATGTACCACTTGTAATCTCTTGCTGTGATTATTGTTATAATCATTAAATTCTTCCGCCATCAGTACCATCTCCGTTCGTCTCCTTTCTAAGTATCAGTAATGGATAATTTACCAAGGGTAATTTTTTTACCCACCTCTACATTTGGTGCCGTGACTCAGATCGCTGGTGCTGTACACTTTGGAGCACTAATAAGAAGGTGACGACGCTTGGAGACGTGGTGCTAATGGCTTAAAGCGAGAGAAAAAGGTGCATACAGACAGGTTTAGCCACTTGCTGATCAGGTGAGGTATGCCTTCCAAATTGTTTAAATAAAAGTAATGCTTAACTCTGTATGAACTCATGGGGCAGAGTAGGTAAGTGAAGGTGCTGGGACTTGCAAGCCGGACCTCACAAGGGAGCTGTAAGACATAGCTAGACAGACCAGGGCACCAGTGCACCAGTGCACGGGTGCACCCAGCTGTAAATCTAGGCAGGCAAGAAAAAGATAAGAAAAATGTGTATGGAAACACTAATAGGTCGTTTTCTAGAAAAACACCTAAAGGGGAAACCATACAAACCAATGCCTGATGATCAACTGGCACAATTGTATTTTATGAGTATGGAAACATTAATAGGTTGTTTCTGTGGGAAACACCTAAAGGGGGGAGCATACAAACCATGATTAACAAGCACAGCAATGTTTTAATTAAAAAATTAAAATAGAGTAACTAGCAAATACTGTACAAAGTCTGTGATAATATAGCTAGGTGGTAATTTGTTAACACATGAGACTTTAAAAAGGGAAAGCTGCATCAACAGTAAAATGTAATAATCCAGCTACAGTCAAAAAAATAGATAGTTTGGAAATGCAAAATAAGTCAAGAGCCAAAATCCCTGCAAGAGAAAAAGACACAACTAAAGTTATAGTTAGTAAAGGTACAGGGAGACCTTTGTTTTTTTAGATAGGGATAATTCTTTTTTATTAATTGCAATATAAACTATGACACAGCTTCTGTAGCATGTTGGTAAAATGTAAATGTCTTAAAATCTAAAAACAGACACTTTATAGTGTGCTAACTCCTGTATAGGAGCAGTTAAAATGTAGGAGTAAAAAGTCAGGTATTGACAAGACATACTAACTTAATGCCCAAAGACCTTGCCTCTTCTAATGTTAAAGAGTTTGATTCTAGATACTCTTAGTATGCTGTGGGGTGGACTAGAGCAAATGCTAGCCACTTGTTCTTCTGTAATTGCTACCATGACCAAACAAACCACAGTTTGACATAATTAATAATGTTATCAGTAACACTAGAGTTTCTAAAGGAGAAAATATTCTTATTAAAATAATGTTGGCATCCTTTTAAATATGATATTCAAGTGTCCTTGGATAAAAAATGTTTAAAAGTTGTTTTAATTTCCTGTGTAATGCAAAACTTCTTTGTTTAAACTCAGCTGACATTTTGTCATGCTTAGGATAAGAAAACCCAGGGACGCTTGGCTTCTTTTATCCTATAAAAATAATCTTGTATTACAGTAGTTGAGCTGTATCTTCTGCCAGTAGAAGCTCGGGGGGAAGGGGTAAGCTACCCTTCCTTCCTTCCTTCCTTCCTTTCTTCCTTCTAGTGTAATGTCCACAAAGGTTGCAAGGTACATTGCTATCTCCACATAGGGGTAAATACCAAAAAATGTGTATTTTGATTCTTCTTCAAAAACATATGCTCAAGAATTAGTTAAGCTGGAGTGGGAGTTGTGTATGTACTTCCACATATTCATTCTTTTGATTGCCTTTTCAGCTTTCTTAGCCCGTTTACAAGCTATATTTGTTTCGTGTTTAAAATGTATTTTATACATTATGCTCAATACTAAAATTGTTCTATTGCAAAAATGCTTATGTTTCCTAATTGGTTCCACATAAGTTCTATTGCATAAATCAAGTCATTATTACCTCTGCAAGTGTAATGTTTTAGCAAAATTACATTTATTTGTACAACTTTAAATCAACTGAAAAGGTCTAGTCAGTTTAAACTCTACAATCAAGCTTATTGTTTCTACTTACTATGGAGTAAAGTCTGGGGTAGGGGCAATCCCCTAACTTCAGCAAGAAGATTTTCTTCTTCAATTGATCTTCAAGCAAGACATCCATTTTCTTCACTGCTGTTTATTCCAAACATGGCTGATACTTTATGCAAACCTATTGCTTTACTATGGACTGTTTATGGACTGTTAATCCGTGTGCCAGGGTGTAATCAACTACCACAACACAAATTACATGCCAGTGTGTGTGTGGCTACTCAATACACACTCTAATGCACCCCTGGCCAGTGCAATGTGTCTGCTAATCATTCAGCCAGCAATATGAACACTGATTTTTCTAAATTGGTGTATGGACATACTTAACAGCTGGTCTAGCAGCTGTACCTCAAAGCTCAAGACTGGATCACCGCAAAGCTACACGGACTAAAAACAAAAAAAATGTGTTTATAAACAGAGCCACACCAAAGGACAATAATGTTTATGTGTTAACTCTGTCCTACTGTTTTGGGGTGATATTAGTGTTTGTAACTATGCTAGTTTAAACAATTCATTATGTTTTGTAGTCTCAAATGCCATATACTTAACTGTAACACCAACCGAATGCCCAAATGTGACAAAAGGGCCAGAGAGTGGATTTAATCAACACTTATTGATCAAATGATTGTGAATAATGTAAAGTACATAGTGAGATGTACATGCTCAGAGGAGCTGCATTGTTGCATAAATAATAATTAGGCAATTATTGGGCCAAAGGGGGGCTTGTAATAGGGGATAAAGAAATGTGTCCCAATATTAGCCTAAACCTAATTTTGGTCTAAAACATAATGTGTTTGTGTAACAGATAATGAACTATAAAGCTAAATCATATAAAAACTTGTGAAGTTACAAGTTTAATTAACTGAGCCACAACTTGTAATATTCAAGTGTCTTTTGATATCTGTACTGACCATGTGAGTAATGGCAGGCAGGTGTTTTAAGTGTCTGTAAGACAGAAATACAGGGATAGAGTTCAAGTTACCCTTCTGACTACAGGCTAAAAAGCTTGAGTGCACATTCCTAAGTGCAAACTTATTTCTTCCTTCTAGATCTTAATAACTGGTAATGACAATTATTATTCTCCTTATATAGTAGTATAATTTACACTATCAATACATTTGTGCTAAGTAAGGATTAGCTCATGCAAGAACTAAAAAGAGAACTGCCTTTTAAAGTTAATGTTTATATTTGTCTTGTACCAATCATAGACAACCATAGTACTGTCTTCCACTATATAAGCAAGCCACTATACACTGTTAGTTTGAAGAATTAAGAATGAAGAATTAAGAATTAAGAATGAAGGATGTACCACTTGTAATCTCTTGCTGTGATTATTGTTATAATCATTAAATTCTTCCGTAATCAGTACCATCTCCATTCGTCTCCTTTCTAAGTATCAGTAATGGATAATTTACCAAGGGTAATTTTTTTACCCACCTCTACAGCGAACTCCTTCAGGAATTCTCCACCATCACCGGGTGGATGGTAGATGAGGAGAATCCTGAACCCTGCACCTGCGGCCAGGATACACTCAAAGGATCTAGTATTACCCACTGGCACATCCACAAGATTCCGATCTGTTCTAAAAAAGATGGCTACTCCCCCGGCCCTATGATCCAATCTTGGGCGGTGTATCACCGAGAACCCAGCTGGAGCAGCAGAGTCTAATATAGGACCTGCATTCTCATCCAGCCGGGTCTTGGTGATACACGCCAGGTCAGATGTTGCAACAAGATCTGCAATAATTGCAGTCTTGTTCCTAATGGACCTGGCATTACATAACACTGCCCGGGTTGGATGGGTTTTCGGAGAGGAGCGCAGTACCTGCTCACAATCTGTGGAGCCCTTGGGTATGGGAATCAGGCATGGAGGACCCCTCTCCTGATCCCATTTTGCCCCATGGCATCTCCTCGTCCCAACTACCCCTATGTGCCCACTCCTTTCCAATCTCCCACTCTGTCCAGTCCAACCATCCTTCAAGTGTCTTCTCACTATCCCCACTGCATGACACCTATTAAAGACATCAGCAGACAAGTGGGGACAGTGAAAAGGATGAAGGCTCCAGAGCAGAGCGGGAGAGTAGCGCCTGACCGTCGTAAGACCCATCCGACACATCTTAAACAGTTAGTGTCTAATAAAACTATCTCAACTTAAAAACCAACCTACCCTCAAACAAAAATAATCTTATACTAAAACAAACAAAACCTATAATAATAATAAAAATAAAAATAAACGGATTAATAAAAATATATTAAAATTTGACTATTAAACCAGCATCAAAGTTTAACTCAAATAGCATCATAAAGAGTTAACATAAAGAGGTGGATAATGAGTCTTCAAACTAAAAACTGAAGAATATAAATTTGAACTCATCAAAAACTCTCACTAAAGTATGAGAGTAAGTGCAAACGGTCCAAGTCTTTTAAACCCCTCACTCAAGGTCTTTTAATCTCCACAGACTCCTGCTACTAGGAGAGATAGGGCATATTCAGGATCAAAACATAAAGAGCTAAGGCATCCAATATTGCAGGTCTAAGAACTCCAGGCTCTCTCACAACCCGGATGATCAAAGTCAGTCTGCCTTGTGAGCAAAGTAAAACTTAAACAGTTCTAATCGAAGAGCATAGGTATCGGAAAGATCGTGTGAGGGAGAATATCTGCCCCAGAGTGGACTACTGACCCAGGCCGGGACCACAGCAATGACCCTGGAGCGGTGTCCACCCACCAGTAGACCCCTCCAGTAGGTCAAGGAGATACCAGCAGTTCGCACTCACTGTCCAGCAGGTCCAAGCCGGTGTCACCCGCCCTGAGCCCAGCCAGCATCAACCACCCCAGGCAACCATCTCACAACACACCCCCAAACTCCGATCATCATAAGAATCCACAAACACGAAATCCTCTTTAAATCTCCTCACAGTCAAAGGCAACAGGACCGGGGGGCCAGCACAATCACACTCTACTCGCCAAACTCCATCGGCCTTAAATGTCCCGATGCAGCAAACAATTCAGTGCTATAGTCATTACTCTAATAAACCAATGATTCCACTTGTTGTCCATTCGTAGCTCAGAAGGCAGCCCAGCCCAACTCCCAAATGTCCCAATACAACTCACGGTTTGATGCAATTTGATGCAGTAGTCATTACTTCCAGAAGCCGAAAATATTCCACTTGTTATCCACTCATAGCACAGAGAGCAACCCAGCCCAACTCCACCGACATCAACATCAAACGAATCCTCGTCTAGCAGCAGCCGTATCGCTCATCTGATCCAAACGGCTTTCTTACAGACACGTACAGGGTCATAACACCACCTCAATCCACCTCAGTACACCTCGAACTCCGAGACGAAAAACGAAAAGAAAACTCAGTCCACCTCAGTACACCTCGAACTCCAAAACGGAGAAACAGAGCAATGGAAAGAAAGCTTGATCCGCTGGCTAAAACGCCCAAAAGCACACAAGAGAGCGATTCAAAATTACAAAAACGGCACAAAGTGAACATACGGTGCAGTGGCTAGCCCAGCGTGGCCGCCATCTTGCAAGTCAACGCACAACGCGCCGAGGCGCGAGACAACATAGAAAGGGGATACATTAACCTAGGGAAAATAACCATATTAATTAAATTGACTCTACCCCATAGGGATAAGGGCAAGGTTTGCCACCTCTTTAGGTCTTGCTGCATCTGTGTTACTATAGGATCAATATTCAGAGATTTCAGTTTATTCATGTCTTGTGTAAGTTCTATGCCTAAAAAAGTGAGCCAACTGGAAGCCCATTTCAAACCCATCTCCTCTACGTCCTTCTTAGTACATGAAGGCGTCAATGACAGTACTACTGTTTTGTGGTGATTAAGCTTATATCCTGACACTGAGCTGAAATTATCTATTAGACTCAGAGTCGCCTGTATGGATTCATGCCATGGGGAGAGATGCATGAGAATGTCATCTGCAAATATTGAAATTTTATATGTGTCAGGGCCAATATTTATTCCTCTAATTTCCATTGTCGTGTTAATTTTTCTAGCCACGGGTTCAATATATAAATTAAAAAGCATCGGGGATAGGGGACAACCCAGTCTGGTTCCTCTTGATAGCTTAAAGTTATTGGAGACGGCCCCATTACATGCAACTCTTGCTGAAGGAGCTGCATATAGGACCACAATCTATTGACTGTATTCTTGGGGTATTTCATATCTGGGTAAAAGATCAAATAAATAGGTCCAATTGACTCTATCAAATTCCTTTTCCACATCAAGGGATACAAACACTTTGTCAGTATCTACATCCCCCGACGCGGAAAGAAAATGGCATATTTTCCTAAAATGGTCACTAGAATGCCTCCCTATGACAAATCCCACTTGGTCTGGCCCTATCAAATTGTCCCATACCTTTTTAAGTCGGGATGCTAATATGCTGGCTAATATCTTGATCTCGATATTTAATAATGAGATCGGTCTATAATTATCCGGACAGGTCTGGTCTTTCCCGGCTTAGGTATAACCACAATCCCAGCTTCAAACAATGCCAGCTCTTTTACTTTAGCTGAATACATATAATTAAATAATATCTGTAAATATGGTGCCAACTCCTCTTTGAAGGTCTTGTAGAAAGCCAGAGGGTATCCGTCGGGACCTGGTGCATTGTCTACCAGCAGCTTATCAATTGCTTCTCTAATTTCCTGAAGGGTGACCGCCCCTATTAATTCCGAGCTTTGAGCTGCTGTAAGTTTTGGCATCTGGATATCACTTATAAAGAGCTTTAGTTTATTCACATAATCTAAATCTGTATGTTGCGTCGTATACAGTTCTGTATAGTACTTGTGAAAAATTTTAATAATTCCCTCTGGGTCTGACTTCAGCTTCCCTGTTTCCCTGTCTCATAGTGCTGTTACCCATCTAGCCTCTCTCTGTTGTTTTATTTTATTCGCCAGTAATTTTCCAGCTTTTTCGCCTTGCCCAATATATGTCGCCTTCCACTTTAATGATGTTTTCAAAGTAATATTTTGACTGTATGCTGCATACTTTGCTCTTAGGGAATGAAGTTCCGCCCAAATGTTCTCATCTGTACCTTGACTCAGATGATTTTCTAGGAATCTTATTCTAGCTAACCATTCCTCCACCTCTTTTAACTTTTTCCGTTTCCTATTAGTAGCAAGTCTAATGAATTCTCCTCTCCACGTCGCTTTTAAAGCACCCCATAAAATATATTTTTTCAACATAGACTTTTGGTTAGAGTCCCAGGAATCTTTAATACATTTTCTCATATGTTGCACTATTTCATCTTCAGACAACAATTGTATATTTAGAGACCAGGATTTATAAGCTCTCCGAAAGGATGAAAATCCTAATTTTATCCAAATGGGTGATTGGTCAGAAAGTACTCTAGGATATATCCCCATATCCTCAACTGTGTGTAATATGGTTGAACTTAAAAGAAAAAATCAATCCTAGAATGGACCTTATTGGGGGGGATAATATGTGTAGTCTAGGTCTAGGGGATGAAGCAGTCTCCACGGATCGACAAGTCCTGAGTAGCTCATTAATTCTCTTAGAGCCCGCTGTGCTGGGGATAGCCCTGATCTCTTATTGTATGTTCTATCTAGGTCATTTGTATAAACCACATTCCAATCTCCCCCCAAAAGGCAAGGGACATTAGGCACCGAGGCTATGATGGTAGCTAAAGGTGGAAAAAAGGCGAGAGTATCTAAGTTAAGGCCATATATTGAACCAATGAGAATTTCTATTCCTGCTAGATTCCCAAGCATTAGTATATAGCTCCTGTCCTGGTCATGCCAGGATTTAATTTCCTTAAAAGGGACATTCTTTTGTATGAGTATTGCTACTCCTCCTCTTCTTTCGCTGTTACCTGCCTCAAAGACTTGGCCAACCCAAAGTTTCTGTAACTTTGCAACTTGGTTGGTAGTAATATGCGTCTCCTGTATCATCACAATATGTGGATGATATCTATTCAGATGTCGCAAAATAGTGTACTTTTTCGAATTATCTTTCCCACCTTTTATATTCCAAGACATTATATTCCAATTACTCATTTATATAACAAATTGATGGCCATAATTGATTGATAGTCCTGCCTATTCCAAATCTCTCTAGAAATACTGTATTCTACTCCCTGTCCCAGTTGACCCCCTCCTGTGAAACTTCCCCACCCCCGCTGACCCCCTAATATCTTTCCCTCCATCATCCCTAATCCCCCTGCTACTGTCCAGGCCATTAGCCTACTCCTAAACGTTCTGGCTGTCATGCCCTCAAGTGAGCAGCCTCCGCCCCCTCTTAATAGCATCCCAAGGGGGACATCTAATCTACTACTAACCTATCAGCAACACCTGCTATTCCTGTCATAATATAGCCAAAACTAAGGACAAATCTTGTAGTTAGCATCCTCGAAGTCTATTATAGCTGACAAATGAAAAAAAAAAAAGCAGAAAATAAAACCGAAAACTTCTATAAGGGCCAAGAGATCCTTTTATGGCCTGATATCTTTAGCCTTTATTCCATTTTTTCTCATTCTCTTTTCCTCATTTTTTTCCCTTCCTTCTTCTTTTTTTTTCTTCCCTTCCTATACTCTTCTCTCTCCCCCCCTTTTTCTTTCCTTTTTTTCCCTCTTCTTCTTGTAGTTTCTATTTTTCCTCGCTATTCTTCTAAAAGATAACACAAAAAATTCTAACCATTGAAACTGTAGCTTTCCTATTTGGTAACTTTTCTATCTGTCTAAACAATATAACGCAGGGTTTTAAATAATTGATTAGCAGTTTTTTCCTTGGAACAATACTAACTGTTCAGAAAGTATTTATATAGATTTTCTAGAAGTGCTGTGTTTGTTAAACACAATGAGGCAAGAGGTATGCATTTTCACAACATTTTAGCACTTTTATGAGCAAAACGCTAATCAATGTTTAGAGTTAAATAAAACCCTGTAACATATTAACCACTTTAACCAGTAGGAATAATCTTCTATATGAAGAAACATAACAGGATAAAGGCAAGAATGAACTTTAACACCAAGTCCATGAATAGTTCAAAAATTGTGTCTTGATATAATGAAGGTCTCTGAATTACTGTGTTTTAGGAACTCCTCGCTATGCCTGAACTCTGACAGTAGGTGGAGCTCAAGCCTCGCTTTTCAATAGACGCTTCTACGGACTGTAGGTAACAACGTTAACTTTCTCTTTGAGTCCAAAACTCCTGGAACATAACAGCAGACTCTCCAAAAAACACTCCATGAGTTCTCAGCGTGATCATCCCTGCCAAAACCCCTCACCACTGAATGCATGCAACCAAAACATCCTCCAACATGTCTGCCCTGAATCTCTGCACTTGATGACAGCAGCACAACAGGCAAGCACATTCTCTCTGTATATTCAGCTACCTTTCCCGAAAAGATCGGGAAGCCTGTTGTGTAAGTCTGTTGCAGCTTGGGTGGCAGACTCATATCGCTGGGTTCCTGAATCAAGTGCCACCTCTAGTCTCACTGGGAATAACATCCTATGCTTTATTTTAGCTGCCCACAGCTTGGTTTGAATTGGTCGGTAGGTTGCCCTGTCCTGTCAGACCTTAAACATTAAGTCAGGGACTACTCTTAGTTTCTTGCCTTCCCATTCCAACTTCTCCACATTTCTAGCCGCCTTGAGTATGTAGTCTCTATCAAGGTAGTTTAATACTTTAAAAATGATGGGACTAGGCAACTGATCCGAAGGGGGTCTTGGTCTGATCACTCTATGAGCTCGCTCAATCACATATATAGGGCCATTTGGTGAGGGGCCTGCGATATGTGTACAGAGCTTCTGCATGAACAATATAGTATTATTTCCCTCATCTCCTTCTGGGAGCCCTAATAAAACCAGATTGCTGTGGCGCGATCTTCCTTCCAGGTCATCTACTTTCTCATCTAATTTTTTAACTGTCTTTTTGAGGGAGATATTTTCCATTTCCAACTTGTTCACTCAATCCTCTATCGATGAAACATGGGCCTCTGTATCTGACACTCTTATTATCAAACCTGACAGGGAAGCCTTCCAGTCCCGAAATTCTTTGATCAGAGAGAATAGCGCAGTTTTAATAGTAAAAATGTCCTCTTGAAGCTGTTCTGAAGGGGTGTTCGTTGAGATCGAGCTCAAATCAGTATTCTGAGAGGAGCTTCTACGTGGCCTTTTCGCCTCCAGCACCATCACGTCCTTTGTAATCTCTTTGTCAGAATCGCTAAGGTTCATTTCTTTAGACATCTCCATGGCAGATTCCTTTTGATCTCCTAGGTTTAACCAGTAGGATACCGCTGTATTATACAATGAATTATGCCTTGTTATCTGTTGTAGTTAGTAGCTTTAGTCTGCAAAATAGCGGAGCTGAACCTATGTGCTGCTTACTCCTGTAAGGGCATCACATGACCCTGGGGAGGCATATTAATAGCATCCAAACCAGCACCAACATTTGCAATCTACATATCACTTCCCTCATCAGGGGGTAAAGAACCAGAAGGGGGTGCCCCTTTGTCCAAAACATGCAGAGTACCATCACCCACAGCGCAAGTATCAGACTGTGATTTCATAAAGTCATCCCCCTTAGTGGTCTGCAGGTCCACAGCAGTCACAACCATATCATCCATGCCCAAATCATGAGAAACAGGAGGAGGTATATTCTCTAGCAAATCTTGCATCTTTTGCTTATCCTTCTGAGCATTTGCAACATAAACATCTTGCTCCGTCCTTAAGGCCTGATCAAGACTGTTATGTGAGGCCCAAGAACAAGTACGAAACATGTGCCCATGTTCCTCACAGAGACTACAATGCATGGATTGTCGACAATGGGCACCAATATGACCCAAGTCCCCACAGAGACCACATTTCTGCTTATCACATACATTACTGAAATGACCAACTGCCCCACATTTATAACAGGCACGTGGTTGACCTGGGTCAAAAAGCACTCCCCGTCTCTTCCCAAAAAGAAACAATTTGGAATGTGCTTTATAAAACCCTGTTCAAGGTGTAGATCTACCATGTATCTCCAGCCCCCAGTCCATAAGTTCTCATTATCTAAGATGGGCTCAGGATGACCTTTGACTTTACAATGTTGCTGCAACCAATAGGTTATGTCCACAACATTAACACCTTCATTGCAGAATAATATAGTTATCTTTTTTGATACAGATTTAGTCAAGGGTATAGCCATAAAATGCCTCCACAATGGTGTAGCTTTTAAAAGGTGAAACTGCTTCCAGAACCTATCAAGACCCCACAAGTGTTTAAAACTAATGTTAAAAATGGAGTCACCAGGAGCATGTATCAAGGCATAGATTTCGTAAGCGTAATATTTCATGCTCCCCTTGAGAAGCTCCCTTCCAGCAAAATGCCTATCTGGGACCTCAGACATGAGCCCCCAAAATTTCAGCCGAACAGCATTCCGCCTGGCCACAGGTTCAGAAATCTGCCCAAAAGTAGCAGGGAACAACTGCTCTCGAACTCTAGCATGCCAAACATGATCATTAGATTGGGAGACCATCTCCAACTCACTAGGAGCAACTGAAGCCTTGTCACCAACTTTCTTTTTTTTTTTTTTAAATCACCTTTATTCATTTTCAGTAGACCAGACAGACAAACAAACATACACATACCTGACCAAGCCTGGGACACAACCCAATACTGGCTGTGCAAACTATGTACATCCCCTATGTACAAGCACACTGGAGAGCTGCCCCACATTGTGGTCAAGTTCCAGAATCAATAGTGCCTTAATATGGTACGCTGACCAGTGTTAGAGTACACCCTTCCCCTCATTGACTCAATCTTCCTTTATATGTCCACTTGCAAGGGTATTATATCCTATTGCCCCCAAAGGAGCCTGACTCCTGCAGGATGGCTTCCCAATGTGTCCCTTGGAAAGAGAGAGAGAGTCCCCAACCCCTTTAGCCTCTGCAGACCAAAACCAGTCCCCTTTTATCTTGGTAATGGACCCAGTATGACCCCAATTTTGACCATCTAGGAAATTTTAAAGTCCAAATATTACCAAGAATATTGGGGATAATAAAGGAAAAAGCATAGTACAAGAAGGCACAAAGCAATATAGGCATTAAACACTCCAGCATATTTTCCTTTGCTAATCACTATCTGACAGACAGACCTGAGTTCCAGTGTTTGTAACTTGCTGGGAGCAGATCGCATCTAATATTGCCCATCTTTTAACGTATAGCTCTTGTCTCCTTCAGAGAATAGGTGTCTCTTTATCTTGGCTAATACCCCCAAAAGCTCTCTCACCCATTCTTCATATGGACAAGCCTGAGCATCCTTCTAATGCTTTACTAAGAACGCCTTGACTACCGACACCATTAAAGAAAGGTGGAATTTGGGTGCAATCCCTATAATCAGAGAAAAGTCACCCAGAACACATATTTCTGGAGTTATAAAAGCTTTATAATCCAGCATTGGATCCATGCCCCGTTTACTCTCCCTCCATAAGGGTGAGATTTTACTACATCCCCACATTACATGCATCAGGTCACCCACTTCCTTCTCGCACCTGAAACACAGGTCCGTCTGTCTCAACCCTCTGCCATATAGCTTTACACGGGTATAGTATATGTTGTGAACCACAAAGATCTGCATGTTTCTATATTTTGGAATCACATTGTAGTTGGTGCTCTTCCAAATAGTTTTCCACCTAAGATTTCTAGGGGCCATCACCTTGTCCCAGTAAGGGATTTGTGTAGGAGTATTTGGGCCCAGAAAGTCCAAAAGAAGTTTATAAACTTGTGAAAGTGGATTAGCTTTCTGGAAGGCTTCCCTTAAACTCCCCCACGAGAAAAAGTTATCTATGGGGTCCCCCATCCCCTTCCGAAACCCTGCTAACATTTGTTTAAACTGTAACCTTTGGAAAAAGGACAATCCCTCGCATTGTAATGGCAGGACTATTTTATCTCTCTGCATCACTTCCTTCAGTCTTAAACCACACAAATAATTGGACCACCGATGTCCAAGGACCCGATCCCCTATAACCAAATTAGGGTTACCCAATATGGGCTGGTCTCTGGACTTCGTTTGATAGCACCTTTGTACCGGAGTGAGAAAGGACCACCAGGCCTCCGTGGTTTTCCTGATTGGGTTCCCATACCCCTCCCTAAATAAACCTTTTTTAGGCTTAGCATATAGCATCGATTCGGAGGTGAGGCCAGAGCTCAATAACAATTGCTTCTCAATTTGCAACCATGCAGGTATATAATTTTCCCCCTCATTGCTTTCCGCCCATTGAGCCATAAGGCCTAACTGACCTGCCACATAGTAAGCATGGAGGTCAGGTAACCTGATGCCCCCCTCCTCATACGGCAGTCGCAAGACATTATACTTTATCCTGGCTGGTTTGTTATTCCATAGAAATCCTGAAATTAGCCTTCTGATAGCACTAAAACCAATTAGTAGAGATACTATATGGGGCTAAATATACCGGATATAGCAGTCTTGGTAAAACATTCATCTTAATGAGGCCCAGACACGCCGTAAAGTTCAAAGGTAGCTTATTCCATCTTATAATATCCCCCTTAACCGCAGATATGATCCCCCCCAAATTGGCACCAGCCCCGGACTCCTGGTTTGCTGTAATCCAAATGCCCAGATACTTCAATTTATCTGTATTCCATTGTACTCCCAGGGATGAAAAATCTGCCCTAAACACATGTGGTGTCAAGGGTAAGATTTGTGTTTTAGTAAGATTCAACTTGTAGTTAGAGACCTTAGAAAAGCAGTCTATTAAATCTCTTACTCTCTCAAAGCTGGATACTGGATCTTGTAAATGAAGGAGTATATCGTCTGCGAAGACTGAGAGTTTTAGCTCCATTCCCCCAATCCTGATCCCCTGGACCTTAATATCCCTATTTATAGATCTCAGAAGGGGTTCTAGATAGATGTTAAACAGTATCGGTGAAAGAGGACACCCTTGACGAGTCCCATTATTTAGTTGAAATTCCCTCGAGATATAACCATTACATAATATTCTAGCCATGGGAGCAGCGTATAAATTCTTAATACCTCTAAGGAGACCCCCAGGGAATCCCATTTTCTCCATTGTAGCAAAGAGAAAGGGATGTGAGACTCGATCAAACGCTTTTTCAGCGTCTAGGGAAATCAGGGCCAAAGGTAGCTGAGAGTGTGGGGCAAAATTTAGGATATGATGGATTTTCCTGAGAGTGTCTTTCGCTCCTGTCCCCGACATAAAACCTACTTGTTCCTGACTGATTAAACTGGGAGCAATAGTCAAGATCCTATTTGCCAAGATTCTAGTGAGAATCTTAATATCTTGGTTTATTAACGCTATAGGCCTATAGCTCCCTAATGCGTCCCTGGGCTTGGCTGGCTTGGGTATTAAAGTAACATACGCCTGGTAGAGTGGTGAATGATAAATTCCCTTCCTCATTATAGTGAGGAAAAACTCATGGAGTACAGGAGTATGGTCTGAATATGGGTCTGGTAAAATTTAGCAGTAAGACCATCAGGCCCTGGTGATTTACCTAGAGGAAGAGACTGCACCACTTCAACAATCTCAGATGCTCTTATTGGAGCTTCTAGATCCTTGGCTTGGGCAGGATCCAGAATTGGTAACTGGATTCCTTCTAGATAACAGTTGGCCTCCTTCTCCCCCACCAAGTCTTTAGCTTGGTAGATTTCTGTGAAATATGATGCAAAGGCCTCAGCCATTTCTTGGGGTCTGTAACAAGCTTCCCTTCATACTGAACTGATATGATTGTCCTGCTTGCCTCCCACTCTTTAATTTTAGCCGCTAAGAGACGCCCGGGGACGTCATCCTGCAATAGGAATTTGGCATTAATCTTATTTAGCCAGAACTCTGTTTTCCCATAAACAATTTCTGACACTTCCCTTCTCAGACTTTTAAGTTCCGCATCTATTTCCCCTGAGGGACCCTTCTAGCGTGACAATGAATTTATCGCCCGATCAAGAATTCTCTTTAGCCCTTCTGAGCGACTTGTCCTTGCCGCTAGGGCCCCTAGCTGCCCCGGCATATAAGAACTTACAGGTAGGCCAAGCTAATATTTTATCCCGCAGTGTGGGGAGCTGGAACCTAATGATCTCCTGTAAGGCTCCCTCTAATTCATCCCTTCTTGTGGCCTCTGTCAAGAGCGAGTCATGAAGCCTCCATCTGTAAGGTCTAGGCGGTATGGGTCTTGATTCCCACTGCATCTGAATGAGAGAGTGATCTGAGAGGGTTCTACCTTCAGTCAGCACTTCTCTAATCCCTGCAAGAGCCTCTCTATTAACCAATAAGAAGTCAATTCTAGTATGACTCTTATGTGCTGCCGAATAAAATGTCATGTCGCTGCCTCCATTTGAAAGATTCTTGATTGGATCAGCCAATGCTGCTGTCTCTAAAAACTTAGCCAGGGCTAACTGGGCCTTGGTCTTCAGCCCGCTATGTGGGGGTATCCTGTCCTCCTGGTTATCAAAATAGATGTTCCAGTCACCAGCTAGGATAAGTGAGTGTGGGGGAAGGGTAGCTATATCCCCTTCTATTGAGGCGAAAAATTTAGGATCGGGGGGGTTGGCCCATATATGGATGCAACCGAGACTGCCCTACCAAGCAAAGTGCTCGACAAATAGATCCCCCGACTATCTTGCTTAGTTAGCACTTGTGCCACTTCATATGGGCAGGATTTCTTTATTAAAATCGCCACCCCCCCGGAGGCCCTGTCCTTTCCCACTCCGTATACCTGTCCCACCCATCGCTTCCTGAGACCATCCAACTCATCAGTCAATAAATGTGTCTCCTGTAGTGCTGCAATGTGTACCCCTCGTTGTTCAATATATCGCAGAATGACCATTCTTTTACATCGACCCCTGAGCCCTTTTACATTCCAAGAGATTATTTTAAAACATGCCATCATTAAACATCAGAATTTTTCAAGTAAGCCCAAATATTGTGCCTCTCTAATGTCTGCATCCTTATTGTTCCCATACTTGGACCCTCTCTTCCACCCTGCTCCCCTCCCTTTGTCCCCCGATCCTTAGATCGACCAACTACCTGATGTTGAGTCATGGATGAACCCATTCCCATGCCCCCCCCAGCCCCATCCTCCGACATCGAGCCCTGGGATCTGGCCCCTAGGTCCCCTGAAATCCTGAATGTAAAGGCCCCATCTTCTCTGCAGTCCATCATCCCCTTATGTTTTCCATAAGTGAAAAAAAAAATAAACAAAAAGGAAATTGAGGGAATCCCTCTCAAAGCCCTCCTTGATAAATTATATCTCGAGCCAGCACTGCTCCACTTTAAATTCCCTTGCATCCCGGGGTGATATCCCTCCAATTATTAGTGCTACTTGGATCCAGATCTCTTTGGCCACTCCCCCTCTCCATCCTTCCCCAAAGCTGACAAAGGCCCGCTTTATACCTAACAGCGCCCACTAGCAGGTATAGCACTGGCTATTTGACCCTTTTTGTGATAAAAATTCCCTCATCACCCCCTTCTAACAACTCCCTCCAATGTTCCAGGGTCATGAGGATATTCTTAGGTCTAATAACACAAATGGTAGGTTTAGTGATCCCCCTTCCCCCATGACCACTACTTAATGTGCCACAATCTTGTGGTTTGACACCTCATGACCCATCGCGGATCCTATAAACCCAGTCCTGGCTAATCCCTTGAGCGTCCAAATTTTAACCAAAAATAATAGAGCCAACCGGCCATGAAAAGTTTAAACTCCCTTGCTCTTCTTCCGTCACAGCCCTCAGATAGTCATGTTGGGGGTTTAAATAAATCTGGGAGCTCAGCCCGTAGCCCCTCCAATGCGTCCTTCGCCATGAGGAACCTCTTCTCTCCAGCCTGGAGACGCACCACCAGGGTAGCAGGAAATTGAAGTCGGAATTTTATTCCTGCAAGATAAAGCTTCTTCTTAATGTCAGCATACTCCTTTTGCTTTTCTCGAATCGCTGGTGTTTGATCTTGAAAACCATAATGAAGCACCATTCCATTGCAGAGACTTCTTTTGTCTGGCAGCAAGCAGCACATGGGACTTTTCTTTGTAATTAAGGAATCGTGATAATTATCACTGGGCCCCGCCTCTCCGCGGTGGCATCTCCGCAGTGCCCGTGTGAGCTCTTTCCAGATTATAACCTTCCCCAAATGGTGTAAGGCCTAGCAACTTTAACAGGAGCTCCTGCATAAAGGAAACACAATCGGGGCCTTCAGCCCTTTTTGGTAGCCCCGCCAGGATCAAGTTGTTTCTGCGGTTTCTTGATTCCTAATCTTCCACCCTCTCCTCCAGTTTCTTCAGCTTTTTCTGAATCGTCCCCACCTCCTGATCGAGCACAGAAACCTTCCTCTCCTGTGAAGAGATCCGGGCTTCAGCATCGCCCATTCTTTGTGCCAGGGAATGTAACGCTGGTTTTATCTCTGCAAAATCGATCACCTGCCCTTGCAATAGTGCCTTAATTTCCCGAATGTCCTCTGCATTTGAGCCCAAGCCCCCTTCCTTCCCTGGTTCCTCATCCTGCTTAGGTATAGTAGGCGACTGGGACTTAGGCCTCTTAGTGGCTGGAGCTCACCAGGGTTCTCATGCAGTTCGGCTTCCATCTTTCTGGCAAAGGCGCGAGCCTAAGCTTGCCAATGCTTCTAGTATTGTTCACGCTTCTTCAAACTTCGTGGCCCTATGATAGCTGGCAAGGAAATGCACCCACGCCGTCTCCGGAGCTCTAGATGGCTATTTTAAATTGCTTATTGCCAGTCCCGGAGTAAATAAACTTAAAATTTATGCTGCGGGGCCTCGGAGACGCTCAGGAAACGTCTCTTCCGAATCAGCTCATCACGTGACTCCCTTGTCACCAACTTTCTGATCAGTAATGTCCGAACCAGGATGTTCCAATTGAGAAGAGGGGGATGGGAAGGATCACATCAGTAGATGGGGTTTCTCCTTCCAAAACCCATATAATAGGCATTATCAAATTCTTGTCAGACCCAAATAAAATTTTGCCAGACAATAAAGGGGACTTCTGTCCAGGCATTTGTAAGTCAACAGAATGACCTGAGACAACAGAAGAAGAAACAACAGGGTTGACCTCAGACTGTGAAGGTTTAATAAATCCTGAAAGTTTGGAGACAATAGTGTCCCAGCCTTTTCCTGAGGAATCTTTTACCCATCCAGCCACCTCTAAGGCCTGTGTAACCCAGCCCGTGAAGGAGGGGATGTTCCTAGCAGCAGGCTGAACAGACTGACTATCTACAGGAGAAGTAGACTGCCATTCAATTGGAGGCAAAAGCATTTCCTTAGGCTCCAAAACAGTACTAGCAATACTATGTACACCCCGACCCCCCGATATTTCATAGTCAGTAATATCAGTGTGGCATGAAGAAGCAGTAACAGAATCCCCCTGGAGAGACCTCAGCATACCATTCATACCAGCATCAGTAAGTACAGTTCCACCCTGTAAAAGAACAGGTAAAGCTGGCAACTGAGAGTCCGTCATAAGCTAAAAAACTCCCTCATCCCCATCCAACTGAATATCCATGCTTACCGAGGAAGATTCCGCAGTCTCCAGTTCAGCCGACACCACATCAGGAGCTGAGACAGCAACACGCTCTGCACCTACACCATTCAGTATCCGAGTACCTTCTGTTTCCTGTGCAAGTTGAAAGGCCTCCCGCTGCCTACAGATTTCTCTATCCAAATGGTTCCTGGTGGCAAGAAACCACTGCTCTTCTTCCGTGAGCTGCTGCTGTAAAATATCTATTGCTTCACTTCCCACAGCAAATGGCGCTGGAGAGTTAGCAGGCAACAAATTATTACTAGGAGCCAAAACAGGATCCCCTCGGGATGCATCAAAAGCGGAACGTAGCAATTCCATTCTCTGGTTTCGGTCTTCTGCCATCATGGTCACTGGAAAAAAGGGGAGTTGAGAAGGTGACCAGCTCCTCAACCACTGACACGTCCAAACCCTCTGCCGACTTCAAGCAGACTGCGGAGCACAAGACTACCATGGCGCCCTCTCTCAAAGAGTAGGGGAATTTCCCCGGTGTCCTGGCCAAATTTCCCTCATTCACAAAAAATACCACCAACAGCTTAATCTGGTTCAAGGTCAGTTGGCATTCATCTGTATCCTCCTCCCCGGGCCATGCCTGAAAATAGGCAGGATTTGTCTAATGCACCTACCCGGTCAACAAAAACTAAATAAATAAATAAATAAAATAAATAGGGAGTGGTATTACCAGCAGAAGAAAGGAGGTGCTGACACCTCTGTACAATCATTAGTGAGACCTCATCTGGAGTACTGTGTCCAGTTCTTGAGGCTGCATCTCCATAACAACATAGACAGGGTAGAGACAGTTCAGAGAAGGGTAACTAAAATGGTGCAGTGCCTGCACCAAAAGTCATATGAGGAGAGACTGGAGGATCTCAATGTGTATATTCTGGAAGAGAGGAGAGAGAGAGAAGGGGGATATGATAGAGACCTTCAAATATCTCAAGGGTATAAATAAGGTACAGGATGGTAGCATCTTTCAGAAAAAGAGATGTTCTAGAACAAGGGATCATGACATGAGGCTGGAAGGGGGTAGACTAAGGGGTAATGTGAGGATGTATTTCTTCACAGAAAGGGTGGTGGATGCATGGAACAGCCTCCCAGCAGAGGTGGTGGGTGCAAATTCAGTAGGGGAATTCAAAAATGCATGGGATGGGCATAGGGGAACCCTAACGATAGGAACCAGAACAAGGCCGGAGATTAAGTAGGGGCTGTGGTTTTTGCAGCAGGTAGAGAAAATGGACAGACTGGGTGGGCCTAGCAGCCATTATCTGCCATCAGTTTCTATTTTACTATGTTTCAGTCTGTTAAACACACTGGATCCTGCTTCTTCTTCTTCTTCTTCAGACAGGCCCTGCAGCTGCCAGTATAGACTTACACTGTGCACTCTCTCCTCTCCAGCCATTTTACTAGTCTCCCTGTCTGAAACTACAGTTAAATATAGAGAAAAATAATGTATAATGAATAATAATGCATGATTCTCAGATGATTTTTAAAGTTTTCTGATCAAAAGTCACTGTTTTTTACATTAAAGGAGCTCCTCTCAGTCACAGGTCCTTTCCCTATGAGAGAGAGGGAGCTGCAGATTGCACTGGGATGTGTGCAGCAGGTGAAATTATTGATCTCCAGTGTCTGTGATTGGCTGCTACAAATCATGTGGCTTGCAAACAACTTGAACATTCTCAGTGTGTGCTTCCTGTAAAAAGTGTCGTGTCATGATGTTGAAATGCCAAAATGCTGAAGAGAAACTGAAATATTTTGGTCCTTCCTCATCAGCATCAAAAGTATTCGATTTTGGCACATTCACCAAATGCAAATGTAGCACAGACTCATCCGTACACTCAGCTGTGACATTGTTTCCATTTGTGTCATGAGGTCAATCACATGAACTTGCTTTATTAATAAGGGGGAATATTGGCCTGGACACAGAGGAAAATCCATTACTCTTACAAAAAACTGGTATGGGATCTACTGGCATTTTCTGTGTACTGAATGTATTGATTTGTGTATCATCTAACTGGTGCCTTAATTGCTGAAGTATTGCCTGCTTGTTTTAAGACTGGCTCCTCTGGTTCCTTAAGAGTGTGCTAGTGTAGGGACAGTGCGCTACTCTTTCCCTCTGCCTGCTCTGCCTTTGTCCAGCAATCCTCCTTTCCTCTCCTACTTGTTTTGAGCTGGGGACTCCAGCATCACTCCAGTGTTGCTGATCCAAGTTCAGATCGGCCAACTTGTCCAGCTTCTCCCTCCTTCACTGTTTATCCTCCCCCCACTCTACTCCACTTAAGGTCTGCACCTGCTTCCCGCCCTGTTCTTTGTTCTCCTACCTAGTGTCCTACTAATTCTGTGCCCCATTTGTGCATTACAGATTACCAGCCCCACATTTGCCCTCCCAACACCACTGAAGCATTGGAGCAGCATTTCATTGCCTGCCCTCCTCTCTGCAGGTGTGTACATCTCCAGCTGAGGTGCAGCCCTGTGCTTTGCATGACACTGCGTTGGCTCTGCCTTCCCAACCACCCTCCCACCCAAGGGTGGTGGTGCCTTTAAAAGTTAGCTCAGAACCAGTCAAAGCAGTTTTGTACCCCTCTCTGGAAGCGAGTGAACCCTGCCCTTCCCCCACATCACATAGACATTCTGACTCATCCCCAGCCAAACACTCTATTCACTAGGCTACCTTAGACAGCAAGTATTAGGGAAGAAACCTTAATATTATCTTCTATGGCTTCCCCCACTCTCTCTTTCCTGTCATACTGCCAGCTAGTGTCTGTACTACTACTGGCACTCCTGCTAGACTGGTGATCCCAGGTTTTAAACCCTAGTTGCTGGTTCATCCATTGCTCAGAACTATATCCATTTAAGACCTGCTGCCATCAAAAGATAGAGTGAAATTATCGTGCCTCATCCAGCAGATCCCTGTCAAAATGCCTCCCTTTCCCTCTTACATGATGCACCCTCTTATCCTCATCACTATCAGCATCTCCCTCTGTCTCTTTCCTAGTCTCAATTACTCACTGCCCCTGTCCTTTCCTCTGAACCACTCTCCTATCCTCCTCACTCACTCCTCTGTCCTCTCCCCTCTGCCCTGACTCTTCCACACCCACCTCAGCTCTGGTCCCCTCCCCCAACTCCACATCCTTTCTTGCACCCTCCACCCCTAGTTGCAGCCAGCTTCTCACTACAAAGCCTACTGTTTGCTCCTTCAGCAACCCCAGAAAAAGTAGCTGTCCCATGTTTTTAATACCCTGCATTCTCCTCCTTCTCTTGGCCAGGGATGTCAAACCTAACCAAGGCCCCACTGTCCCTGCCAATCCCCCACATGGTGACCTCAGTATCTCCCATGTTAACATCAGAAGTCTATTGCCCAAATTAGATCATCTTAAGGCTTGGGTCTCATGAAATTTCCCAGATATTTTATATGTCTGTGAGAACTGACTCACCTCCAGAATCCCATACTCGATGGCTGAACTCACTGGGTACTCATTGTACAGGCAGGATAGAGGGAATAGAGGAGGTGGGGTGGCAGTTTACATATGCAATCCTCTCCCCTCCTCCATTGTCCTCCAACAGGCCACCCCTTCCTCTCACGAGCTCCTTCTCCTTAAATTGACCCTTCCTAGCCATGTCTCCGGTTTTCATTGGGGCATGCTATTTCTCCCCTAAAGCCTTCTTTCTGCCATTGTACACACCCTAGCTTCCATCACCTCCCTCACCCAATCTGGCGAACCTATGTAAAACATAGAAACATAGACTTTGATGGCAGATAAGGATCACTTGACCCACCCAGTCTGCCCATTTTCCTACCTATTGGATAAGCTGCAGATCCTAGTTAACCAACAGCCTACTTTCTCCTACCCCCCACTAGAATTGCCTTATGTCTGTCCCATGCATTCTTGAATTCAGCAACTGTTTTTGACTGCACTAACTCCTCAGGAAGACCATTTCATGTGTCCACCACCCTCTCCATAAAAAGATACTTCCTCACGTTGCCCCAGAGTCACCCCCCATCTTCAAATTGTGCCCCCTTGTTCTTGCACATCTCTTTTTCAGAAAGATGCTATCCACTTGGACTTTGTTGATTCCCTTGAGGTACTTAAAAGTTTCTATCATGTCCTCCCTCCCCCTCCTTTCCTTGAGGGTATACATATTAATCTCCCTTAGTTTCTTTCCATATGGCTTCTGATGCAGACTCTGCACCATTTTAGTTGCTCTCCTCTTGACTGCCTCCATCCTGTCTATGTCCTTGCAGAGATGGGGTCTCCAGAACTTCATTTAGTATTCCAGATGGGGTCTCACCAACTGTCTGTACAGAGGGATGACAACTTCTTGTTTTCTACCGGTGATGCCTCTCCCTATGTATCCCAGTATCCCCCCAGCCCTCCGTACTGCCTTCTCACATATTTTGTCTACCTTTAGGTTATCAGATATGACTACCCTCAGGTCCCTTTCCATTTTTGTTGTTGTTAGTACCCCCCATTGTGTACTCTTCCCCTGGGTTTTTGTTTCCCATATGCATTACTTTGCATTTCTTTGCATTGAATCTAAACTGCCATACTTTTGACCATTCCTCCAACCTCGCCAAGTCCCTTCTCATGCTTTCCACCCCTCCTTGTGTATCAACCCTGTTGCAGATCTTTGTGTCTTCTGCAAAGAGGCATACTTTTCCTTCCAGTCCCTCTGCAATGTCACCTACAGTATAAAGACATTAAAGAGGACCTGTCCCAGTACTGAACCCTGCGGTAACCCACTAGTAACCCCCTTTCTTCAGAGTGGACTCAGTTTACTATTACTCTCTGCATCCTGTTGTCCAGCCAATTTTTTACCCAGGCTACCACCCTGGGACCCACTCCCGGGCTAGCAAACTTATTTATTAATCTTTTGTGTGGGACTGTGTCAAATTCCTTGCTAAAATCTAGGTAGGCCATAGCCACAGCCCCTCCCTGGTCTACTACTTTGGTCACTCAGTAAAAGAAATCTATTAAATGTGTCTGACATGATCTTCTTGCTGTGAATCCATGCTGTTTTGGGTCCTGTGCACTGCTGGCCTCTAAGTACTCAACAGTTCTTTTTTTCAGAAGTGATTCCATCATTTTCCCTACCACTAAGGTCAAACTAACAGGTCTGTAGTTTCCTGCCTCTGCCTTGCTCCAACTTTTGTGAAGGAGAATCACATCCACCCTCCTCCAGTCCTCAGGTACCACACCATCCATGATTTGTTAAAAAGGGTAGTCAGTGGTGTCACTAGTTCTCCACTTAATTGTTTTAGAATTCTGAGGTGAAACCCATCAGGCCCCATTGCTTTGTCCATCTTCAGATTTAGGAGTTCTTTTAGGACCCTTTCTTCTGTGAATGAAGTGGTATCAACCCCCCCCCCCCCATCCAGAGTGCTTCCATTGTTTGGTTTAGGTGCCTCCCCCTACTCTTCTTTTGTGAATACTGAACAGAGGAAGTCGTTCAGTATCTTTGCTTTTTCACTGTCACCCTCTGCCCACCCCCCCTTTATTAAGCCTTACTATCCCACCCTTGGTCATTGTTCACTCCCTAATGTACCTATAAAAGGTTTATCTCCCTTCTTAACTGAGTTGCATATCTCTTCCTCTTCCTCGGGTTGGGCCGTTGCTATTCTGACTGCCTTCCCCGCTTCCTTCTGCTTTAACAGGTACAGTTTTCTGTCCCGCTCCATCAATGTTTCTTTATACTTACTGAATGCTATGTTTTTCTCCCTAGCCTTCCCCACCACCTTTTTTGACAACCATAATATTTTTCCTTTGTTTTGTTTTGTTTATTTGCTTCACACAAAGGCTTGTTGCCTCTGTGATGTAGTCTTGATTTTCCCCATTGTTCCTCCCCCCCCTGCACATTTGCTAGTGCTTTTCTGAGGCATTCTCTCATTTTGCCAAAGTCAGCCCCCATAAAGTCCAGTATCATCACTTTTGTATGGCTTGACTCTATGGCTGTGTTTATCATGAACCACACTGTTCGGTGGTCACTTGTTCCCAGATGGCTACCCACTTCTAAATCTGAGATCCTCTCTCTGTCCCCATTTGAGAGTACCAGGTCTAAGACTGCTCCCACCCTCCCGAGTGGGTTTCAGCACTAGCTGTTTGAGGCATTCCCCCTGTAGGGCATCAAGAATGACCCTGCTCTTGGATGTGGCTGCAGCTAAGGTGCTCCAGTCAACATCTGGCATATTCAGGTCCCCATCAACAATATCTCCCCTTTTTTGCCATTCTAAGGATGCCTTCTACCATTTTCTTGCCCATTTCCTCCCCCTGAGATGGGGGTCTGTATACAAGCCCCATGCAGATTGTGGTGCCATTTCCTGTCTCCAGGGTAACCCACAGTGCCTCCTCTCCTTCCTGTTTACCCTTTAGTTCCATTGCTTTGATTCCTTCCCTTAAGCAGAGAGCTACTGCTCCTCCTCCTCTTTTACCCTCCCTGTCCCTCCTGTAGATTGTGTACCCTGGTATGTTGACATTCCAGTCATAGTTCTCTGTGTACCATGTTTCTGTGACTGCCATGATATCCAGGCATCCCTCTTTCATCAAGGCCACTAGTTCAGGAAGCTTGTTACCCAGACTATGAGCATTGGTACTCATCGCTCTCCATTTTTTCATGGTCTTACCCCTTTTGCCCTATCCCTCTCCTTACTGACTTTGCCTTTTTCTCCATTACCCCTTTCCTGCTCCCTATCAACTTCATTACATTGGTGTTTATCTTGTTAACTACCCTGTTTTGTGTGTGTGGGGGGGGTGGGATTTACCTGCTGCTTTTTAGTTCCTCCCCCCTTGGCTAGTTTAAATACTTGCCAATGAAGCATTTAAACCTATCACCTAGGATTCTGGTTCCCATCCCAAACAGATGCAGACCATTGCACCAGTATAGGCCTGTACCCCTCTGGGTGGATCCCCAGTCCCCAATGAAGCCAAAACCCTGAGCTCTGCACCAGTTTTTCAAGCATTAATTGAATCCCATGGTACAGAGTACACTAGCCTCACCCTTGCCATAGACAGGCAGCACCTCCAAGAAGATTACCATGCATGCTGCTTGTCTAAGGCCCCTCCCCAACTCCACAAACTCCTCTTGCACTGCTCTGATCCCATTCTCAGCTAGGTCATTTGTCCCTAGGTGGACAATGACATCTAGCTCCCTCTCTCATGCTGCTGCTCCTGCGATCCTGAGGATTCACTTCCTGTCCCTCCAAGCCACATCGTTGGGCAGGCACCTTAACTTTTATCACCTCCTTCCCCCAGTTTTACTCTCCTAATGATTGAGTCCCCCACCAGGAGTATTTCCTTCCCCTGTGGGGTCCTGTGCCACCCTCCTATGGATCTCCTTTGTGGAGGTTCCCAGTATCCTTCTTGGACTCCACTGCAGGTGCTTGCATTGTGAATAGGTACAACTGGAGGGATGTGCCTCTGTTCCACCACCCTCACCCTTCCTGAGCCCACCATGGTCCAACCACTCCACTTTCTTGGCAACCTCCTGTTACTGGGAGACTACAACACAAACTGGCTTTTGGAACACTCCAAAACCATCACCCAGCAAATGGAGGCCCTAAAACATGTCCAGTTGTTCTCCGAACCTACCAGACTGAACACCAATTCTGAAAACTTCCCATATCAACTGGGTCTTAGCATCCCACCCACACAAACACCAAAAAGCTGGTACCCTTCCTGACATGTTTAGCAATCACTGTATGACCTACTGTGTCAGGAAAACCCGACCCCCAGTCACCCCCCAAAAAAATATCTGTGGTTCCGTCCACTTAAATCCCTCAATGTTCAGGCACTTCTATCTGACCTTTACCTTGCTGACTGGTCTGCAGTCTTCACAGCCCCAGATGTAGATGCAGTCCTGGCATTGTTCACCAAAGTCCTTCTCAAAATTTGGGATCTATGTGCAACTCCCAAGTAAATGCGGCTTTGATGTAAGCCCTTCCATGGGTTACCCACAATCTAATGACCCTATTTAAACTCAGAGACCATGCCTGGCACATAGTCAAAGCCTCCTCTAATCAAGTGGACCTAAAAAACTACAGGACATTAAGAAATGCTTGCACAAAAACAGTGCACTCAGCAAAAGCTAGTTTCTTCAAACATAAGCTAAATGAAACTTAAGACCTCCCTTGCTGAATTTTGGAAAACCCTTAAACCCCTCCTCGGCTCCCCCTCTCCTAGTGCTCTATCATTTTCCTGCTTGGGTGACCTTGATCCCTCCTCAGCAGCATCTTCAATAAACCATTATTTCAACACCTGTGCACTCCCATCTGACTCCACCAAATCCATCACCCCCCTCCTCCTGCTCACACATTCCTACTGTTGATGGGTTCTTCTTCCCCCATCACAACTATGGAAGTGCTTCAGGTGCTGTACTCCTAAACTCTTCAAAACAGAGCCCTGATGGCATTGATCCAAAACTTTAAAAGATCTCTGCTCCAGCATAGCCCCCCGCCCACCTCCTGAATCTATTTATTACTCATGGTGTAGTCTCTAGGGCTTGGAAAATGGCTAAGGTAATCCTTCTGCAGAAACATGGTGAGCCCTCACAACTGGGCAAGTATCAGTTGATCTCCCTTCTCCACTCTCTCTCCAAACTTCAGGAGTCTCTTGTCATCAAAAGGCTGAACTGCTTCCTGAAAAACTCCAACACACTTAGCCCCTCTCAGTCTGGTTTCAGAATTATCCACTCCATCTCCTCCTCCTTACTTTGCCTCACTAACCACATCCATACTGCCATGGATAAGGGCCATCTCACCTTGGTGATTTTTGTCGACCTTGCCAAGGCTTTTGATGCTGTCTCTCACAACCTCCTCTGACATAAGCTATCCTCCATTGATATTTCCCCCTCCTCCACAAATTGATTCAGCTTGTATCTGTCAGACATTACCAATTTGTTCAATTGGGCAACACCTCTACCCCCTTTCCCTGTCACACCGGTGTCCCCCAGGGCTCCATCCTGGGCCCCACCCTCTTCTCAGTCTTTGTAAATGAACTCCCATCCACCTGCTTGCCCACTCAACTACACATGTATGCTGACAATACCATCTTGTAAACCTCTGGCCCCTCCCTCATGGAGCTCCCAACTGCTGTCAGCTGGTTCAAGGCCAACCAACTAATGTGTAACATGAAAAAAAAAACATTGCCAGTGTCTTTGGCACCACCAAAAAACTAGCCAAACTCTAGTCCCACCCATCATTCAAGTCCTTGGATGGTACATTCATCAAAACTGTAAATTCCTTTAAATAGCTAGGGGTATGATTAGATCCAAAGTTTGACTTCTCTCTTCATGTGGACTCCATCCACTTCAAACTCTGTCCCAATCTAGGACCATTGCATATGATCAAAGTCTGTCACACCCTCCTGATCTGCAAAGAGTTCATTACCAAGCTAATCCTCCCCTGGATAGATTATGTGGACGTAGTCTACAGCTTGGCCCCCAAATCATCTCTAGCTAGACTGGCCCCCTATACAATGCTTTCTGTTGTTTTGCCACTAACCTCCCATTTCAAATCCATCATTGTTCCCTCTACTCTGCGCTATCCCTCTCTTCTCTAGAACATTGTTGCTGAATGTATTGTGCTGCATTTGTATTCAAATTATAGCTCAACGCCCTCCCCTCTTAGCTCTCAAACCTTCTATCCCCACCTCAACTGCTGGCTACCACCTTTGAACCCATGACTCCCACTCCTTCTCTCTCCCCAGCCCCACTCACAGTCAGGATAGGTGGCTTTCTCCTATAGACTTCCTGACTTTTGGAATCACTTGCCCCACTCCATCTGCCTCACTCACTCACTCCCTAGCCACACTCAAAAAGCAATTAAAACTTCATCTACTCCCCAACTGTAACTGTCCCTCCTCTACCCCATCATGACTCTAGCCTGTATATTTAATGCTGCTCTGGTATGGAATTTACTGTAATCTACTTGAATCTGCATGTCGCACTTCATTTGTAAATTTTTGTCTATTTACTAAATCTGTATTTGTGTCTGTTTACTGTAATTAGTAACTATATGGATGTACAATGTGTATTTTCTAGGGCAAACCTGGTCTTCCCAAGGGAATCAACAAAGTCCAAGAGGGTAGCATCTTTCAAAAAAAGAGGTGTGCAAGAACAAGAGGGCACAATTTGAAGATAGAGGGGGGCCGCTCAGAGGTAATTTAAGGAAGTATTTTTTCACAGAGAGGGTTGTGGATGCATGGAATGGCCTTCCGGAGGAGGTTGTGGAGTCAAAATCAGTGGTGGAATTCAAGCATGCATGGGATAGTCATAAGGCAATTCTAGGGGGTGGGGGTAGAAAGAAGTAGGCTGCTGGTTAACTAGGATCTGCAGCTTATCCAGTAGGTAGGGAAATGGGCAGACTGGGTGGGCCAAGCGGTCCTTATCTGCCGTCAAATTCTATGTTTCTATGTTTCTATGTTTCTATGTTCAAATTATTGGGATTGCATCAAATTTTTACTACTGAGCTGGCCCGGTGGTGTTGAGAGTTGAGGCACTGGACACCACACCTCGCTCAGTGCTGGTGACTGAGTTCGGGAATGGACTCGGTTTGTTGGGGGTCAGCAGGGTGAGGGAGGACTGAGCATCCCAATGGATGCTATCCTCCCTCTGGGGAGGGATACCAGGGGTGCCCTGAGCACCCAACATCCCGACAGAGCCGGTGGAAGCATGGACTGTTGAGGGCTAGGCAGCTCTGTTCAGTGGAGTCAGGGAGGGGGACAGGGTTAGGCACATATGTCCTGGTGCTGGCATTCCAGAGGGTTGGGAAGGGAAGGCCCACAGAAAAGTGGAAAACACTCCTTGGCAGTCCTAGATGATGACCACTCCGGGCCATCCAGCCACTGATCCATGGGCAGACCCCACTGTGCAGGTGCTCCACTGAGGTGGAGGAAGGTTGGTTCTTCTTTACCCCACCCCGGGGGGTCATCCAGGTACTTAAGGGACCAGAGGAGTAGCCAGGGCACTCTAGGAGCAGACTCCGAGACTGGGACAGGGATGGTATGAGCAGCCCGAAGGAGTGGATTGATGAGGGCAGGTCAGGAGGGATAAAAAGAAAGATAAAAAAAATGTTTGACTACTGTAACTCCTATTACCCTCTCCCCCTGTTCACACCAGGAAATGAGCCTTGGCTCAGTGTGCCTTTCCCTGTTATCAAATTTTAAATAAATACATTTTAACTTCCTGCTGGACAACTACCAGAGAAGGGCAGAAGGGATTTTCATTTAACATCTTGTTAGAAAGCTAGTATCTCAACAATGCAGCACTGGCCTAGTGCTCCACTATAATGTCAATATTGAGTAGTATGCCAGATTCCTGTTATGGGACAAGAACCTGCAGTTTTTATGATTTTCCAGACACCATGGTAAGCATGCAAAGTACTGAACTAGTTACACTGTGAAAAACAGATGCAGTGTTAGGATATGTATAAATATGCTTGAATGGATTTTCAAAGGCCCTCCCCTTCTGAAGACAAGCATCATGATTTTAACACAGTTGTGTTACTTGTGACAAAATGGTAGACTGTCAAAAATGTGGTCCAATATTTTGCTGCAAATGCTGAAGTTGTACTTAAAAAATTATCCAGGCATCATTTTTTAACAGTAAAGCAAATAAACTGTCACAAATGCATCAAAATGTTTGAAATTAATAATTGCACATTTTAGTGCATTTCTTGTGATGCTGGCACAGCTGAAGACCAGGAACTGTGCTTGTGTCAGGGGTTTTGAAAAGCATGCCTGCTATGTATAGCATGTGATGTACTTTGTTACCTTTAGTGTTGCTAATTGTTATTTTTATCTTTGTAAGCGTACTTGGTAAAACAATTTCAATCAGATTTAAAAAAGCCTATAAAAATTCACTAATGATTGACTGAGATGAAATCTGTGCCAAATCCTAGGACTTGTATTCAAAGAAAATGAAATTATAACAGAATCAAGATAAAAGAAGATCAAGCATTGTATGATCAAACCAGGCACATTAGCATCATAGCTTTCATCCTCTCTGGATTAAAATGTGAAGCATCGTTATTTAAATATAACAACAAATTGATGGAATATGCAGCTCATTCTTAACTTGAAAAATAATAAGACTAAAAACAGCGGACATCACAGATTTAACCCCCTCACACCTAAGAGCAACGCATGTGGAGCACTTTGCATTGACGTCTATTTAATTCAGAGGTGAAGGGGTAAAGTTTTTTTAACAGTTTGCATATCTAGACCAAACATAGTTCAAACGGTATGTGGAACATCAGTATATTTTTGTGCAGCATGGTAAATTTATGACTAAATAGTATAGCACAATGAATAATATATAGCTCTTTAGCGGTATGTATAACAGCAAGGCTCACAGATGTGCTATAAATAAGAGATGGAGAGAGTTTTCATTGAATACCTTTTCAGCTCTACATGTGACATCAAAGTGAAAAAACACCTGCTCTCCCCGGTAAGCCAAGAGACAAAAAAAATCTGAGAAACCAGAGCATAGAAACCCCCCATAAGGTTTCCTGCTTCTACTCACTAACCGTGCTGCAAATGCAAGCAGCTGTATTCAGACAGCTCAACTTTCCTGTTTTTTAAGCACTTCTGAAACAAACTTCAGCTTGGCCACAGATAGTTAAAGATGAGTTGATTTAGAAAGGAGGAACAGTTCTGCTCAGGCAGGCATGCTCAGTTCCTGCAGCTACCATCAGATATTTGAAATGTTAAGTTTAGCACTGAAGAAGGCGCAGAAAATGCTTTTATTAATGGCTGTTCTGTCATTCCTTTTCAAAGGTATGTCTGCTTTTGCTTTAATATTCTGTTCTGTGTAGGCCTTTTGAATATAGATAAATTAATTAAACAATTATTATCTGTAAACTCCTAAAGAAAGCTAATAGGCTCCCAGTTTATCAGGAAACAGAGCACAATATAACATTTTTGCACAAACTTCTCCTTCAGAGTAAAGTCTGTTGGAGTAAAAGTGATAGGAAACTGTTTTTTCTACCATTAGATACTGTACCTGTTCTTTTTACATTTATATTCTAATTTTGTGTTGCCTCTGAAACTACCATACCATGGATCCCTTTCTCTGTTGCTACAGCTACTGCTCTCTGTTTTCATAGTCTTACATTCTATGACATCAGTTACACCATTCTGGATCTTTTAGAAGAATAGCATGCAATGGTGTGCCCGATGTAATGGAATGCCTTCAAAATATGAAAAGAAAGAGCCATAGCTGCAGAGGAGAGGGGGAACACAACATAGATTTCAGGGCATCACATTATTAATTCATCAAAAATTTGTTTGAACATACCCAAATATGTCACTGGCATGGAAACAAAAAAGGGAAGACATTTAACAGTGTAGAAATATTTTCTTATCACTAGTAACGCCTTGCAATTAAAGGTTATATTGGTCTGGAACTACTCTTTATGTTATACTCTACAGAACACATTGTACATTGCTGTTTGGTATAATGTAGCAATATTTTACTATATCTTTGCTTTAGTAAAGTATATAGGGAACACTTTATGGTGAGGGGTGTAGGTTTTACTTACATTCCCAAGGTGTGTGATGGCCATAGTTTTTGAAACTATCACACACCAAGGGTGTATAAAGAAATAAGTACATTTTGACACCACTTACCATTGTTTATCTTTTATAATTACTGGTTAGGACACTATATACAGTATGTATGGAAAAAATCACAACCTTTGTAGTCTCAGATGAAAATGTATTCAGTGAAACAATGCATAATGAAATTAAAGGTTATATTGGTCTGGGACTACTCTAGTTATTCACATCATATACTGTATTATTAGGAGCTTTTACAGCACAGACGTCCTTTTCAGAAATCGAATGCAGTTTGTCATGCACATGTGTTGGGGGAGCTTTTCTTCAGATCCTCAAACAATAACTAATTGAAAAATAAACATTTTGTATCAACATTATTTTTAGTTTACACAGCACAATTCAGTAGAGAGCCTAGTTGCTCCTTAACTGACTACAAAACACCAGCGTTATTTTTTTGTTTTATGCCACATTTTAAAGCTGGGATGGGCTGACAGGCAAGGAAGTCAAGATTATGACTTGGTCAAGGTCACAGTGAGTTGTACAAATAACAGTCTGTCTGCTGAAGCTGTATAAAGTTGTCATGCGATTGTAAAGCATAACAAGTGCCAAAGCTAAGGATGAACTACACTCCAAAAATTGCTTTCAGCAAAAATGTTTATTTCTTGTTGCCAACACACTTCTTGGGGGAATGTTTTTGTGGAAAACCACTTCTTCAGCCCCTCATGTTTCTTTTTATTCAGGAAAATGTTTTTTCTTTACTCTTATTTATAGAAATACTTGTGTCATCATACCTGATATCGATTCTCTTATATGTGCGCCCACTAACAGTTTAGCTGCCAGTGCCTCATAATCACAAAGGGACAGAGGGCACACAATGGGAAGTTGGAAGTGAGAGGAACTGCTTTACTTACATCACACTATCAGCTCTAAATTGAGTGTGATGTCCTGAAGGCTTTGTCCATTGTTTTAATAAGTGATTCAAGGTGTTAAGTGGCCAGACAAGGGGGTGAGGTGTGGAGCAAACAAGTGAGTGAGCAGCCAGGAGCTTTACCATACTGCCTTTTTTATCACAGAAAGGGGGGGTGGGTGCCCTAAATAGCCTACAGGCTGCCACAGGACATGGCCTGGGAAAGCACAGAGGAGCCATACTCGCATGGGATCGGCATAAAGGAATACAAGCTATATATGTGAAAGTTGGCCCCTCTGCATTTCTACAGAGGGGCTGAGATGCTAAAATTGGTATAATCTGTATTTATTAGTGCTTTTCCATAGTAACAGAATACTGTTAAAACAGGTTACACTTAATGACATCAAGCCTCATGTACTGTACAATACAAGCTACTGCAAGCATCATAATTTACAACACTGAGAACATAACAGAATTACAATTCTGATGCTTGCACTAGCTTTGATGGTAAAGTATGTGATGCTTCATGTCATTAAGTGGAACCTGTTTTGACAGTATTCTGTTAGTATGGAAAGGCACAAATAAATACATACCTATGAAATAAGAAGCAGCCATGACATCTCAGAAGAAGAACAACAGTGGTAGCCTGCCTGGCTAAGCCAGTGCTCCCAGAGTGTAGCTTCTAACCCTCTACAGGTTATGGAATGATGCTATGAGGTGGATTCTATGGGGCTGGAATTGGCCCTCTCTTGGCACTGACAGATATCCTCAACAGCACGTACAGTAGAGGATTCATGAAATGACTCTGTTTATAAACTCTGTATATACTGTATATTATAAACTACTCCAGAGCACAATGTTTTTTCCTACATCCCCCACAGTACCTTTTTATATTTTATGTTTATATCTGACAGGGGTGCTGTGGAGAATGTGGGTAAAAAAAAAAAACAAGTTGTTCTTGAGTAGCTTGGATTTTTTTGTTTACTTTACTTAAAACTAACCTGTATGTGCTTCACGTGGCATCTGTCAGCAGTGGGAGATGCGGGATTCCCGTTTCATACCAAAGGTTCCCTATATTTATACTTACAGTATTTAGAATAATTAACAGATGCAAGGCAGGAGAAAGATCTGTTTGTACCAAACTTCTGCTAGCAGACAGTATTTCCTAATGTGACACTTACAATTCCACTTCATATATTTAAAGTGTCAAATCAATACATTTAATGGATTATCAGATCTAAGAGCTGAACTGCCCGTTGTGCTTAAATAATCAGATGCCATGTACTGTAACTGTTTTAACCAATCAGTTATGCCATGGGGTCTTTTCAATCAATGCATGATGAGATGAGACTATTTCTGTGGAATTCATTGTCTCCCCTATAAATTCAAACACACACAGCAGACTACAAATAAAAAGTTCCCATAGTCCCCCACGCTTGCTTGACAGGGTGTGTGTTTAAAAAAAATCGTCATGTCGCTATTGAATTTAGAGTGCGGCTTTAGATTTTCTTACTAGCTTAGCAGCAGTTTTGTGAAGGCAGACAGCCTTGTTTTCTCTGCTGTAACAGAGGCTATTTGTGATCAAAATAAACAAAATGAAATCAAAACAACTGGGCCCAGATATTCAGACTGCACCAGGCAGTGGCACAAGCCTGGGTGCAGTGCAACTGGGTTGCGCCCGGGCCAGGACTAGGCGATATTTCATGGTGATGCACCATGGCACAGCATCATTGAATATGGCAAGGTCAGTGCACAAACTGCGCATTGGCACAGTGGCATTGTGTCAGTGCAAGCCACAGATAGGGAGCACGGGGATGCACCAGCACAAGTGCAGTTGCGCTAGGCACATCACCCGTGATATTCAGCCGGGGGCATGCAAATGAGGTCATTAGATATGCAAAGTGCAAATGGGGCAATTTGCATATCATAATAGCCCCATTTGCATGTCTTACACAGGGCAGGCTGGCGACTTGCACCTGACACCCTGCACAGCATGACATGGGCTGTGGAGATCCCGGGGCATCCCCCGCCCCATAGCCGTGATCATGCGGTTGATGTATACACCAAAATCCCTGGTAGTATAGTGGCCCCCCCAGTCCCCCATACCCCAATACATATTTACATGACCATCCCTGGTGGTCTAGTGGAACCCCCCCTCCCCCCTGTTGCCATGATCACTGGTTAAAACTGTAGTTCAGTGGTCCCTTCACAGCCCCAATCGTGGTACAGCACCATATGTATAGTCCCTGGTAATCTGGTGATTCCCCGTCTATTACCACAATCAAGGTACAACTCCACAGGGCATGTCCTGGTGATCTAGTGCTTCCCATCCTCCCACCCACAGAGAACCCCTTGCCCACCTGCTCCTCCCCATCGCCAGTGAGCAGCCACACCCCACCCACATACCAACCGGCCACCCGCCTGAATGACAGGCACGGTATGTGCGCAGGGCATACTGTACTAGATGGCCCCAAATATGTGAATTCAATTCATTCAAATATTTGGGACTATCTAGTATAGTATGCCCTAAGCTACTTTAATACACCGGACCAATGGGCTTACAGCCCATACTGTACCTGCATTCAGTGGGTGGAGGGCAGCCGGGTGGTATGCGGAGCTGTAGCCACCCACTGATGATGGGGGAGCGGGGTCAAGGGGTTCTCTGTGGGTGGGAGGGGTGGGTGCCACTAGATCATCAGGGACATACCCTGTGGAGTTGTACCACGATTGCAGCAACGGGAGGGAGGAGGGTTCCACTAGACCACCAGGAGGAATGTGTGCTTGTCGATGGTGATCTGGGTGGACGGGTGGCCACCCATGGCTAGTGGCTGCCGTGTTGCACCTTGCAATACAGCAGCCTGCCTATGGGTGGCCGGGACATGTTCCTACTTTTCTGGGGCTCAACTTTGAACCCCAATCTGCAGCACAATGCAAGGTTGCACAGGCATATGCGCTGCACATCCCGGGCTGAATATCGGGATGTGCCACATATGCATGGGCACACCCCCTGCATCTGTGCCACATACCATTACATTGCACCCCAGCGCATCAGGATTTGCGCTGCGTCGAGCAGCCCTTTCAATATCCCGCTGGGGCGCAATGTGAGGTTGAGCTGGCACAACACTGTTGTGCCAGGCGCAACCCCTTTGAATATTCCAACCCCTTTCTTTTAGTGGTCCACTTTATGAAAGGGACACTCAATCACCACCTCCCATCCCACCTATCTTCCTCTTTATTTTATATCTGGTCTCTAATTTGATTCACAATTGGGGAAAGAAAGGGTGTTCTGGCACAGCTTCAGAGGTACTAGATGAACCACAAGAATAAATACACAAATTCAGACCAGTTCAGTTAAGCATTTATTCATTTTGGTGGACAGAGAAAACTTGTAACGGGGAAAGGGGTAACAGGAGACTCATTATAAGTGCATCAGCAGCATGCCTTTGATGTTACTGACTTAGCTCTGCACGGGCTCAGCTGACAAGCTAGAAGTGAAAATGTCTGAGTCTTTTAGACACTGTCCCGATAAGAAACCGGTCTTATTTTTTTTCTGGTCAATGCAACCAGTATTCTGCCCAAGAATGATAGTGACATAAAAGCTCCTTTTAAATTTTATTATCTGTTTGTTTGAAACTTATCTTTATTTCACTAGTAATTTGTCTTATATCACTACTCCCCCCATCTACCATTTTTCCACATTCTTTTCACATCATATGCTCATATTGATAATGTCACTACAGTACATTGTTTTTTTGGGTGCTAAATTGTTAAGCCAGTAACTTTGAAAAAATCTGATATTTGTTCCTAGTCACTCCTCAACCATTATTTATTGTGCAGTCCTCAACCATTATTTATTGTGCATTAAAACAAAGTCACTTAAGGAACTTAAACAAATGGCAGCATTTCAATATTAAAGGCAGCCGCTATATTCCTCAAATACCCATGCCACATATTTATGTAAGGCAGCAGCTGCAAAGTAAAATTTCTGGAGGGGTCACATTTCAAGAACTCCACCATTCTGCCATGCCTCCAGGCATGTCAGCATCTGTTTAGATCGAGAGGATAGTGACCATTGACAGTTAATAACTGTCCTTGTGCAAGGTGGCATATTCTCCAAAATTATTAAAAAGAGCAAGACAGAATAAAATAACTACAAACTTCATATTATGCTAGTATGTACTGTAAATCACACTCTGTGGGGGAAGGAGGGCTCCATGGGGGCTCATAAAAAAATCCTAATAATATGTGAATAATTAAAGTCCAGAGCTCTTGCAGCTCGGAGAGAGACCAAAGGAACAACTCCACCAAGAGCTTAAATTCTTGAAGTGCCAGACCCAAATAAAATAAAGGCAAACTCTAGTCCCTGAAAACAGGCACTTGTACCTAGTGGGCCTTACCTGGTTACCAAAGGCTAAAATAAATAAAAAAAAAAAAAATAGTCCGCCGACAATGCCCCAGACTCAAAACAGTGCCCATGAAATGGCAAGGTGAAGGAGGGCAGAGGCTACACTATTGCTGCAAATTGCAGCTCGTTAACACTCAACCTCCAGTTCATGTATAGGGATAACCAGGAATACAGTGGTTCTAATCTGTTACTGTCTAACTGAAAGATGCAAACTTGAGACAGAAAATAAAGACATTATACTGTGATATAAGATACCCAATGGTGGCAATCCAAGTAAGATTATCTAGTTGGCTGGGCTATTAAGATGCTAATGTGCAAAATAGAATTACATGTGTTTGCATTCACAGCTTTAAAATCTAATGACAACTATATACTGTACATCTTCAGCAGATGGACTGTTATTTGAAAAGCTCACTGTGACCCTGACCAAGTCATAATCTTGACCTCCCTGCTTGTCAGCCCATCCCAGCTTTAAAATGTGGCATAAAACAAAAAAAAAACAACAATGGTGTTTTGTAGTCAGTGAAGGAGCAACTAGGCTCCTTACTAAATTGTGCTGTGTAAGCTAAAAATAACTTTGATACAATTTGTATTAGTTATTGTTTGAGAATCTGAAGAAAGGCTCACTCTGCCCATACCCCCCCCCCCACACACACACACACGGCTAACTGAATTAGATATCTGAAAAAGACATCTGCTGCGATCCGTCTAAGTTTGGTTATTTGTAGTTTGGATCCTCAAAAAATAACTAAGATAAAATATACTATTTTATCATAGTCATTCTTCATTTAAAGTAGCATGAGTCAGTAAGGGGGTATAGCTACTCCTTTACTGAATCAGAAACATTCCTGCTAGCTTTTTTTTATGCCAGCCATGCTGCTTTCCATTTGGACTAACCTGCATTTGTTTGCACTCTATTTTTACTGTTCTTTTGTTTTTGCATGTATGATGTAGTGTATAATCTCTTATGCACACTTTCCCAGTGTTGCATCTGGAAATAAATAAATACATACATAAGTAAGCAAGCACGGACTGCTGTTTTAATTGAAATACTTGTATACCATTTGCTGTTCAGGCCATATAAGAACAGGAACTATTAAGTTGTGCCTGGAATGAATGAATGAATGAATGAATGAATGAATGAATGAATGAATGCATTTGTTTGCATGCATGTACTCTCCAAGTGTTTGATTAGCATTACTATAGTGCATCAAGAATATTGCAGTTTTATAAATTTAGTTACCTGTACAGTATAGTTTTGTAACTTTTTTGAAACTGCTGAATAAATACCAGAAGCTTAGCAACTTAGCATCTAAGTAGTATTTTGGTTACCATGTGTGCTGCTACTAATATGTAAATGGTGTGTCCATATAAATGTTTCTTTACTATATGTCATGATTGTTAGTTCCATGCAAAAAGGGGTGGAGAGACAGAGGGCACACAATGGAAAGCTGGAAGTGAGAGGAACTGCTTTACTTACATCACACTGTCAGCTCTAAATTGAGTGTGATGTGCTAAAGGCTTTGGCCAGGATTCACGAAGTGTTATTTTCCAAGTTCCACTCTGCAACTGCTGTTGTGGACTGGATTTGCCCGCAGCTGCGGTGGTGGCGATTTGCAGCTGCAGCAGTTGTGGAGGGTGTTATGGATGCTTCCATCAGCCATAGCCCATTCCCACTGCTGTGGCCATCTCCCCGGCGACACCACCCACAAGCAGCCGTGGATCGTGGAGCCGGTTGTAATCCAGCTCCACCTTTGTGAATACCTGCCGCTGTGGGTAACCTGCAGGTCTGCAAGTCACAATCCACTTGCACTGAGGTTTACCTGCACCTGTGGATATTTCTCGAGTTTCGTGTATCCTGCCCATTGTCCATCATTTTAATAGATGATTCAAGGTGTTAAGTGGCCAGTCGAGTAGGTGGGGTGTGGAGCAAACAAGTGAGTGAGCTGCCAGGAGCTTTACATTTAGCATACTGCCTTTTTTATGCAATCAGTTTTGTCATTCAAGGTGCTGCGTGGCCAGACTGGGGGTTGGGTGTGGAGCATACAACCTTTTTATTCATTCAGTTTCCAGCTTCTGAACTGATGCAGCTACTATTGACAGATTTGAAGCACATGGTTTAAAAGGCACAAGTGGCTAGTGCAAAGTTAATTTGCTATTGCATAATTCTGTTATGCGCTCAGTATTGTGGATAGAAAATTCTGATGCTTGCACTAGCTTTGATTGTACAGTATGTGATGCTTGATGCCATTAAGTGGAATCTGTTTTGACAGTATTCTGTTAGTATGGAAAGGTACAAATAAATACATATCTATGAAATAAGAAGGAGACATGACATCTCAGAAGGAGAACAACAGTGGTAACCTGCCTGGCTAAGGCAGTGCTCCCAGAGTGTAGCTTCTAACCCTCTACAGGTTATGGAATGATGCTATGAGGTGGGTTCTGTGGGGCTGGAATTGGCCCTCTCCTGGCACTGACAGATATCCTCAACAGCACGTACAGTACAGGATTCATGAAATGACTGTTTATAATATCTATATGTACCGTACATTATAAACTACTCCAGAGCACAATGTTTTTTCCTACATCCCCCACAGTACCTTTTTATATTTTATGTTTAAATCTGACAGGGGTGCTGTGGAGAATGTGGGTAAAAAAAAAAACAAGTTGTTCTTGAGTAGTTTGGATTTTTTGTTCAGTTTACTTAAAACTAATCTGTATGTGCTTCACGTGGCATCTGTCAGCAGTGGGAGACAGGGGGACTCCCGTTTCATACCAAAGGTTCCCTATATTTATACTTACAGTATTTAGAATAATTAACAGACGCAAGGCAGGAGAAAGATCTATCTGTACCAAACTTCTGCTAGCATACAGTATTTCTTAATGTGATGCTTACAATTCCACTCCTTCGTATATTTAAAGTGTCAAATCAATACATTTAATGAATTAGCAGATGCAAAAGCTGAACTGCCCATTGTGCTTACATGATCAGATGTCATGTACTGTAACTGTTTTAACCAACCAGTTATGCCATGGGGTCTTTTCAATCAATGCATGATGAGATGAGACTATTTCTGTGCAATTCATTGTCTCCCCTATAAACTGAAACACACACAATAGCCTACAAATAAAAAGTTCCCTTAGTCCCCATGATTGCTTGACAGTGTTGTGTATTTTTTTTTAAATCGTCATGTCACTATTCAATTTATAGTACGACTTTCGATTCTGTGACTAGCTTAGCAACAGTTTTGTGAAGGCCGACAGCCTTGTTTCCCCTGATGTAACAGGGGCTATTTGTGATTGAAATAAATAAAATGAGATCAAAACAACCTGTGTACTACTGATCCACTTTATGAAAGGGACACTCAATCACCACCTCCCAGCCCACTTGTCTTCTATCTTTATATGATATCAGGTCTCTAATCTCAGTCAGAGAAAGGGAAAGAAAGGCTGTTCTAGCACATCTTCGGAGGTACTGGATGATCTAAAAGAATAAAAGACACAAAGGCAGACAAGTTCAAGTTCAGCATTTATTCATTTTGGCAGACAGGGAAACTTGTAACGGGGAAAGGGGTAACAGGAGTCCCATTGTACAGTGCATCAGTAGCATGCTTTTTTGATGTTACTGACTTTCCTATGCACGGGCTCAATTGACCAGCTGGAAGTGAAAATGTCGAACTCTTTTACACACTGTCCCAATAAGAAACCTGTCTTATTTTTGTTCTGGTCAATGCAACCAGTATTCTGCACAGGAATGATAGTGACATAAAGTAAACGCCACTTTTAAATTTTATCATCTGTTTGAATGTGGTTGCCCCCACAGATCATTGTGCTTAGTTGTAGTTCTGACAACAAGTGCATAGGAATGTACTAAATAAGAATAAAAAAATAAAGTGTGATATTTCTTTGGCATCCAATTCCACTGCTTCACAATAGCACAAATAGGAACCATGGCCCCAGGGTCAACAAGTGGCAAACCTCCAACACATCATACTGCACACTACAGCAACAAAAATATCTGTATTCTTTTAAATGCCTTCTGTAATGATACCCATTGTAAATTGAGGCAAATACAATGAGAACCACTGCACAGAAAGTTTTTTTTTTATTTCATTGACAATTTAAGGATCAGATAGTCAGATAAAAAGGGATGGAGTTCACTTAAAATCTAAGCTGTATGTGATTCATTGGGCAATTGTCGGGCCGGGGGGATTCACATTACCAGTTTGCTATGTGTATCATTACAGAGGACATTTAAAGCATACATATATATATACACACAGTGCATGATGGGTTGGATGTTTGTGACTTGTTCACCCTGGGACCCTGAGATAGTGGTTCCTATTTGTGCTATTGTAAAGCAGTGGGGTTGGATGCCAAAAAAAAAAAAGCACAATTTTGCTTTAAATCTTACAGTATGTAGACTATGAACTTGCCATCAGAAATACAACTAAGCACAATGCCAGTACAATGATCTGCTGGGGCAACTACCAGCACATTTTTTTTGCCCACATTCTTTCTCCGATTGTGAATCAAATTAGAGACCCAATATACTGTAAAATAAAGATGGAAGACGGGTACACTGGGAGACTGGGAAGGGACAGTGGAGACTAAGAGATGGAAAATGTTCTTAGTGGAAAAGTGCCACTTTCTTGGTAGATCACCAACATGGCACATAATGAAGATACTTTCAAAATCAAATTTATTCAGGTTAAAATTATGGTTACTCACTATTATATCCTGTAAAATATATTGTCAAGATAATTTGACAGGCAGAATTAGATAATGTACTGTAAACATGTGAAGGAAACATACAAACATAACAATATCAATATAGTGAATTGAAATACGCAGAAAAAGCAAAATCGTTCATCACTCGTTCATCATCTTTATTAAACAGCAGTCTACAGTTGCTAAACTGAATTATCAATGATTAAGTCTAACCATCTGGAGGTGTGGAGCATGTGCCCCTGAGAAGATGCATGCAGTGGGGGGTGGGGGGGTGGCTGCTCATTAAAATAAATGATTTGCGTACAGGATTCCAGTAGGCAGTAAAGGGAGGGAGGGACAGATACAATTTCCAGACAAGGGAGACACCTGCAGGCAAATCTTATTTTAGCAGCCCCCTTTTTACAGAAACAGTGCCTCCTGGCACATTTTGCAATTTGAAAAAAAAAATGGGCAGATTACTGCACGTCATACTGGATACCAAATACCCTGCTGACTGCCAACTGCAGCCTGAAACATAATGCAGCAGCTACCACTCCCACCAAATTCTGCCATGCTACCACTCAACTTATCTGTAGCAGGCACTATATATACGGTATATACTGTATATACAGTATATGTGTGTGTGTGTGTATGTGTGTATATATTTATATAACATATGTTTGGGGATAAATGGAGGGATAAAAAGTGATATCTTAGCCAGGTTGTGGAGATATCAGTGATATCTTCCCATGTGAAGATATCACTGATATCTCCATGTTCCTATTCATCATCCTAATGAAACTGAAAGAATTTACTCCTCGCTGTCTACTGCCAGTGGCTGTCTGTCTACCCAACCCCCACCTCCCATGCAGCTCTCTAGTCATCTGTGAAATTATCTGGTTGATCCTGCCATTATTTTTGAAAAAATTAATATTTTAAATGCTTATCTGGTTGATCCTGCCACTCTGAGCATTTTCACTTTCCCTCTAAATGTAGTGTGGCCAAGTGCTATGCGCATTGATGATTGTTATATTGTCAGGCATTTTCTAGGTGGCACCCTGAGTTCAAAAAGTCAGAAAACGCTGTGTTTTTTTTGCAGAGCTTAGTGTTATTTGTTGAAAAAAAGCTGCCAACTGCACATAAACCGCAAGCGATCGAGTTGGCGGCTTTGGAACAGTAGAAGGAAGCGTGAGCATCTGTTGCTAGGCAACACATGCTCACACTTCCCTCTGCTGTTCTGAAGCTGCAAACTCACTTACTGCAGTCTGTTTGCAGTTAACAGCTTTTTTTCAACAAAGAACACTTAGCTGTGCATAAAGCACAGTGTTTTCTGACTTTTTGAACTCAATGTACCTCCTAGAAAACATCTGACAATATGACAGCTATCAGTGTGGATAGCGCTCAGCCATGCTTCATTTAAAGGTAAAGTGAAAGTGCCCAGAGTGGTAGGATCAACCAGATAAGCATTTTAAATATTATTTTTTTCCAAAATAATAGCAAGATCAACCAGATAATTTTAATTACTTTAAAATGACAGGATCAACCAGCTATTTCAATACCCATATAATCTGTTCTGTTGGGGGGTATGGGGAGCTCTGTTGGGGAGGGCATGGCAGGATAAACCAGATAACTCTTTTTAAAAATAACCATAAATAGCAGCATCCGCCAGATATCTTTTTAAACAACAAATGGCATCTGCTGTTTTGGCAGCATTTCTATCGGGGGGGTTGTATTGCTAGGGCCATCGCATTTATGTCACCCATTGCATTGAGAAGGGCATGTGGTGGGTTGTGTTGGGGGAGCAAAACATACATTGTATAAATGCAACATGACATGGCCTGACTGAAGATATTATAGTTATCTTCACTCGAGGTCAGTGACATCAAGATATCTCACTCATGGCTTCACCACTTGTGAGATATCATGATATCACTGGCCTCTAGCGAAGATAAATATGATATTGTCAGTCAGGCCATGTCATATCCTATATATGAACCACTGGCCGAACTTCACAAGAGACCAGTGATATCATTATATCTCACGACTGGCGAAGCTGCAAGTTTAACTCTAATTGTTTATTATATATATATATATATATATATATATATTAGAACAAAAACCCTGTTTAATGCATCAGTTAGGGTTGTTCACAGCGACAAAAGTGAGGAAATGTATTAGGGTTGAAAACCCCTTAGTCCCACCCGCCACCCTCAACTGGCATTGAGTGCGTTGTCATTGGCCCTAACTCTCACCCCATCACATGTGTAAAGAAGCAGAGGTATAGGAGAATGGGGTGAGAGTTGGGACCAAGACCCAATGCGCACCCCAATGCTGGTTGGGGGTGGGGCTGGGGTCCAAGGGGATTTTCAACCCTAACACTGAATTTCCTCACTTTTGTCACTGTGGAACAACCTTAACTGATGCATGAAATGAAGTCTTTGCTCTCATTTCCTTCTTTTGAGAATGATAACGAGAAATAGTAAATAGAAATGTAATGCAGTGCAGGGAGCAGGCCCGTGGTCCCGCCACATGATGTCTTGTGACATAGTAACAAGAACAGCAACGCAAACAGAAGTGCTAACAGTGGCACACATGGTAATGCAAGTGCGAATGAGAACAGAAAAGGTAACGCACACGGTGGCGTAGATGGGAACGGCCTGCTATGTGATGTCTTGTCACATAGTAACATGGTGCCCGCAAATGCAAATGGCAATGGGCATGGTGGCACAAAGTGAAACAGAAAGAGAAACAGTACTGTAGACACAAATGGTAAAAAATAATGGAAATGCACGCGCAAATGAAAACGCAAAGGATAACGCACATGGTGGCGTAGACGTGAACGGTAAGTGAAACGGGTATGGAACCGCAAGTGGAAAGGGCAACAGTAACAGTAATGTAAGCACACAGGCTGGTTTTTCCCAAAAGCTTCACAGAGAAAGACAGTGAGTACAAAGAATGCATGCATAATAATGGGTCTTGGAGCAGAAAATGAGGAGTTGGAATACTAAATTGCTTATATCTCAGGAACCGTACGACGCAGAAAAAAATTTTAAAAGTCATTTGATTTATGACTTTCCTGGCTAGTTTTGTACTTAGCCCCCTTTTTTCTGATGAAAAATCCATAACTCGCACCGTTTCCGAGATACGGGCCCTGAAAGGCGCGGCAAGCGCCGTAATGTTATCCTATGGGGAAAAAAGAGAAGTTTGGAGTACCATAACTTTGGCTCCCTGTAATATTTTTCACCAAACCACTAAAAGGCACATCTGTGGGATGTTGGCTGTCTTCCTTCCAAATATCAGCCCAAAAGACCGAACTATTATTTTGCAGCAGGGCACCAAAGGATTGCTGCAATGCGTCGGATGCCGTAATGTTATCCTATGGGAAAAAGCATCAACTTTGGAGTGCCGTAACTTTGCCGCACTGCAATGTTTTTTCAACAAAACACTGAAAGGCACATCTGTGAGATGTCAGCTGCATTCTCTCCAAATATCAGGCCAAAGCACCAAACCTTTCTTTTGCAGCAGGGTGCCAAAGAATTGCTGTCATTTTCCCACAGCCTAGAAAAGTACTGTCGTAATTTGCGAAAGCTTTTGCAAAATCATTTGACAGTGTCACAAGTGTGAAAGTACTTTGCAAAAGTAATTTTTTCAGAAATGTGAAAAACATATTTCTGGAGTGTTTTACCCCAAAATAAAGACATAGCTAGCATCCTCAGGGTTCGACTAGGTGAATACAAAAAGAATTAGGTTACTTGAGGGTCCCAATTTTAAATGCCAAGCATTTTTATGATCACCAACTGAAAACAAAATGGTGGATTTGCGACAGTAAAAGGGCCATTTGCGAAAGTAAAAACTGCATTTGCGACACTGTCGAACTTTTTGTTAACTTTTCCCATTGACTTATAATGGGAAATTGTTTTTTGAATAACATTTGAACTGTTTAATATTTTTTCATGAAATCTTTGAAAGGCACATTGGGGACCCAGGCCACAGGTTCCCTGAAGATTTTGCACCGGTCGCGCTAACTGTACGACCTGTAGGCGCGACCGTAGAATTCCAAAAAAGTGTAAACGCACACGCAGATCACACTTAATAACTCCGTAGCCATATATCCGACCAGTACAAAACTTGGCAGATCCCAAGATGTATGGGTCTTGATCGTGTATTCCAAATTTCTGGCAAATCTGTCAATTGGTTGCAAAGTTATTAAGGTGCAAAATTTTGGGTTTAACATGTAAATGGCTCCTCAACCCTAACTATAGTGCACTACTGTGCACTATAATATATATATATATATGTATTTTTTATACAACAGGGGTAAGACATATTCCAGTGAGATAAAACAAGTTATTTTCACTGCAGTGAAATAAATCCTGATGACAACAGCAGAGTTAAAATAAATGCCATTTATTACACCCCCGAAACCCACGCTAAACCCGTGCAAATTGTACATTTTGCAACAGTGAGGCCCCCATTGTATAAATAGGATAAATGATGTGCACTCATGTGATATGGGATATATGTTCAGTCCTGTACAGGGACCTCTGAAGCCTCACTCATGGCTTCGCCACTTGTGAGTATTCAGAGGTCACTCTAGAGGAGTGAAAATATTTTGCATATCACACTCATGCCTCTATATATATATATATATATATATATATATATATATATATATATATATACACACACACATACACACATACACACACACATATATATATATATATATATATATATATATATATATATATCAAATGAACAATTGGAGTTAAACTTACAGCAAAGGAGTCTCAAATTTCCCCAAAGGGATCCTTTACAAAATGTACATGAAGTACCTCTATTTTACTTAGTAAAAAAGGTTACTGCTGTGCAATGGTCTCATACTTCATGTACATTTCTTGCTCTCAAAACTGAAAATATTTATCCCCCCTTCACCCTCACACACACACACACACACACACACACACACACACACACACACACACACAGACATATATAACTTTAGGAACTTTGTTACAGATATGGTAATACACAATACACTCAATGCTCCCGGACTGATTTGATATTATTCCTGTAACTCCAGGGCAATTTTCGTGTGTTTTTCTGTAGATTATATTATTTCCTATGGAAGCCAAATTCCTCTGCTTTCCCGTGTAACCAATGCACGTCTGGGGAAAATGTCCCTGTAGATGGCTCCAAATCCTTGTAAAATACAGGAATCCCTGTAGATCATGGAGCCCTGACACATTAATGAAGCCACAAGGAATACAAGGGCCAAAGACATATGTAACCCCCACCCCCATCATTTTGCAAATAACAGGTGGTATGCTGTTTGAATCTGACAACCGTACCAGGTGGGGACTGGGTTTGAGGAGGAATAGGTCACTCGGCACAAAGGCTAGGTTTGGCTACTCTGCACAGGGGCACCCAAGTAACTCCGAACACAGGAAGCAGTAACTGTAATGTCCAATACCAGGAATGGGATTCTAAAGTGTGGCTTTTATTCACATCCAAACAGAATAAGCAAAGCATAGATGGGCCCTCACAGGGCTACATTCCTGGTAATGCAGATTAAAAGAATCAAGAATACTTCTTCAACACTTCAGCCCTCAGGCTCTGAACCCACCAGGCATACTGCCCAGACTTGTACACTGCTTTAGGTACACAGCCCGAACTTGTACACTGGTCTGGGTTTTCCCTGGCTCGGCTCCCTTGCTGGCCACTTGGACACCTTCCATATGTCATGGAAGCATTTGCTGGTGGCTCCCTAAAGCACCTAAGAGCACCTCAGCTCTATCAGGGAAACTTCCTTTTAATCCCACATCTGGGTACTTTCCTCAGGCACTGGCCAAGTACCTGAGAGAAAGTAAAGGTGGCACAGAGCAAATCTGTAGAGGTGAATATAGTTACTATTGATGAGGGGTCTCTCACCTCTCGCTTCCACAATTCATACCCGGCCATTTCTCTGGACAATAAACACCTCCTACTGTAAAGCTTGGCAATGTAGATTAAGACTAAATGTATGTCACATTTCCTCTACTTGTCTTGCTTTCCCTTTGTGCTGGACTTGAACATACTTTTGCTTGGCATAGCCCATTGCGCTAGGCCCCCCCTACTGATTAAGCAGTCCAATCCCCACTTTACTTCACTCTTTGTGCTGGACTTGAACCTACTTGAGTTAACTGGCAATGTCTATTACACTAGACCTCCTACAGATTAAGTAGTTCAATCCCCACATTCCAACAGTTCAGGTGAAAAACATTGGCCTTCTGTCAGAGCAAACTCAACCTTTGGTTGCAGGTGCCCCACAGGCAATTCCTTCACAGGAATTTCTCTCTCAGATCTTCTGGTGCCACAGCACAACTTGAAATTGGCAGCTTCTTCCCTTAGCCAGAACCAGGAGGGTTGCCCCTGGAAGGCAGGCAATCCTTTTCCCCCATCCCCTCAGGGAAGGGGCACTTGAACCAGTGACAACGGTCTCCACCACTTCAGCAATACGTTTCTGTGTCCCTCTTATGGTGGAAACACACACCTTCTTAACAGTAGCTCTAAAACAGAGCTTAAAGCTCTGAGAGCCTTCACACAGACTGCTGTGCTGCTGTCTCTTTCCAAGACTGCACACAGACTCTGTTCAAAATCCCCAACATTCTATCCTAACTTCTAACTGCAGGACTTCAGTGTGGCTCATGCAGCTGTGAGAGTTCTATGGTGATGTCATCCCTCAGTCTCAGCTGAGACTGAGAACAGAGTGAGACAGTGTGAAATCCATTTAACTGGAGTTTCACAAGCTGCCTTCCCTGCCTTCCGCTAGGTCTTACTGGGATTCTAGTAACCCCGGATAACGGGGTGTTACACATACCTAGTATAAAGCACTCAGATTATGATGCAGGCATTAAATGCAGGGGAGGGAGGAGCCTGGAGCGAGGAAACCTAATAGATTGGCCCAAGAGGATTGTACTACATTTTCCACAAAAGGGCAAATCACTTGAAAATTAAACTGGATACAGCACACTGGAGAGATGGCCTTGTAAAAAGATAAAGTTAACTGTGGGGCTGTGATCAGGGGCACTCTGCAATGGGTCTGCTAATGTGGGGATTAATCTTGGGTAGCAGGGGTGGAAGAAGGGGAAAAAGGCCCCAACAAGCCGGATGGGATATACTGGACCAAGGGGGAGGCTGTGTGAATCAAGGGGCTGCCTGAAATGTCTTGAGCGTCTAATGTGTAATCTTTGCATTTTGTGTTGGGGGAATCTCTGTATTTTCTGTATTTTGTATTTTGAGTGTTAACCCAGTGAGGAGATGCATTTCTGATATAAAACAGTTATGGTTTCACCCTAGTTACTAGGATGTGAAAGGGACCTATACTCTGTCTGTTGCATATAATACTTGTCACACTGGAATGCCCTAGTCGGGGGCCAAGGGTACTAACATGGGGAGAATTCTGGGATTCAGTGGATATGGGGTAGGGTTTGGATGAGTGTATTGTGGCAGCTGGGAGGATGTCCAATATGTCACAGGTTAAGCAGGTTGGAGGAGGAGGAGGAGGTGAGGAGTATAAGGACAGAACTTGAGGGGATGGCTGAAAGGAGGATACAGTAGGAGGCAGAGGAATGGGAGCATGGAAGAAACACACAGACGGGACACGAGGGTAGAAATGGGTCAAGAGAAGGGGGAGGGGTGTCAGGCATCAATGGGAATAGGCAGTCCAGCAATGAAGGATGGACTAAGCTTGGGTCTACCAGGAGGGGAGTGTCACAGGACAGGAGAGTAGAGAGTTTGCAAGCCAAAATGAAAGGGGGGAAGGTTCAAAGCACTGTTGACACTGGATGGGGAGGAGAAGAGGGAGGAAGAGATGTAGGGGGAGGCAGAACAGCGTACAAAGGTGGAAGGTGATATGGGAGGACATAGTGCTGAAGTGGTGGGTAACAGCCAGGAGGGGTATAGGGTAGCAGCAGGGCTGGGCTGTGGGAGAGATGGGGAGAGGGGAGGGCAGCAAGCAGGAGGGGGAGGGGTGGAAGGATGTGGGGGCAATGGAAGCAGGAGTGGTGATCCTAGGGAAAAGGAAGCCACAAATGAGTACACTGGGGAAGGGGGTGCTTAAGTGGTTCAAGGGAGGAAGGGGATGTGTTAGTGGTGGGGGACTCCATACTTAGGAGGATCAGATGGGGCAGTAGAGGAGAATGTCATAGTCGCACATGGGTGGAAGCCATACCAGGTCTAAGAGTAGACAGAGTGAGGCAAGCAACTTTATGGTACGTGGTCAGGGGGAAGGAGCAGACAGCACATAGTGGTGCATGTGGGGCTAATGATCTGGCAGGGGAGACTGTGGAGGTGGTGAAGGGAAGGTTCGGTGAATTGGGAAAGCTGTGTGAGGAAGTAGGGAAGATGGCTGCCTTTTTGGAGGTGTTCCCAATACCCCAAGAGAGCACAGTGAGAAAGGAGAAGATTAGGGAATTCAACGTGTGGCTGGAGGAGTGGTGTAGATCAAAAGGGTATGTGTGCATGGGAGAGATGGAGGAAGTCCTGGGTCAATATTGAACTATATGCAGGAGATAGGCTGCACCTAAGTCAGGAGGGAAACAGGTATTAAAGCAGAAGCTACAGGAGTATATAGCAACAAAAGTGAATTTGAACTAGCTGGGGGTGGCGGGGGCAGACTACAGGCAAGGTACCCAGGGACCAGGTGAGCCTACCCCTCAAGCTAGTAAGAAGGTACTTGGGGGTTTAGTCCAGAAGGGGCAGGTTGGGGAGGGGGATCTGGAAAAGGAGGGAATGGTGATGGGGTAGAAGGTGGTCTCGGGGAATGCAAGAAACCTTGGCAACAAGGCAATGGAGCTTCAGGTGCTTTTGGTTGTAGGGAGGGTGGACATCATGGCCATCACAGAAACATGGGCCACAGAGCACCAGGACTGGAACCTGGCAATCCCGGGATTCAGACTACAGAAAGGACCATGGGGAAGGGAGAGGAGGGAGTGGCTGTCTACATGTGGGAGGGGATCAAATGTACAAGGGACGAAAAGGAAAAGAGGGATATGGAGGCAATGTGGTTATAGATCCTGGACTCCAAGGGAAGGAGGCTGAGGTTTGGGATGGTGTATAGGTCACCGTCCCAGATAGTGAAAAGGGACAGGGAGCTGGCAGAACAAATGAGTAAGGTATGCAGGAGGGGGAAGGTGGACCATGCCAGTTTCCTCCAGTGCCAGGGAGAGGGTCCTCTTAGATGTATTCCAGGAGGGGTTCCTGACACAATTGGTTGCCAAACCCACAAGTCTGGGGTGTGATGCTTAGCCAGCTGGTTATGATTATTGTTTGATATTGGTAGTATAAATAAATGGTCAGTGTATGAAATGTCAGTCTGTGAGATTTGGCCCTTTTAAATTAAAAGGTGTCAGCAGCTGAAATCACAGGATGTATTACACTGGCCAGGAGATCTCTGTAATGTAATTAACTTCATTGAGAAACTGCATTTCATGGCCTTTTTATGACGTCATGTTTTTGAAGAGGAAATCAAATGTGACTTTATGACTTCAGAAACAGGACATCATTAGGCTTTTTCCTGTTGTTTTTTTTAACACATTGGTGCCAGTGAGGGATTGCTAAGTTCAAAGGAAACGTGTAATTAAGGAGTTGTATATAGGAAATGTCTGTTTTCTTCTAATGGCACCTTATTTAAAATACCACCTGATGGGAAATCATTTTTTGTAATGTTATATTCTAAAAGGAGGAGCTAGATGACTCACAGAAGGGGTGTGAAGACACAGAGTTTAAACTGATACTTGTGTCTGAAATGTTATTATATCATTTTGGGACGCTAGAGAGACACAGCTCTCTGATCTAACTTTAAAATGCACTTCCAGAGGTAATACCTTAGATAGCAAAAATCTAACTGTATTGTGGCAGGAGTTTTGCTTTGTAATTTTCCCTTGTTCTTTTATGTGATTGTGAGCCCTTTGATATATTGTTCTGTGTTTACATTTTTCATATTTTTATCATCTTTTAGTAAAGTACATTTTCTTTAGATTCTGCCTGGGTCTCCTCCGTCACTTTTGCATGTGGAGTGCCTGTATTTTTAAGTCTGACAACTGTTCAAGGGCTTGCTGGTGTCACTAAGCTTGGTAAAAGGTAAAAATATACCTAAGGTCTCTTACAGAGTTTTAAGGGTTCATTTTGGATACCTGGTTAGGTGCCCTTAAGCGAAAGATATATTGCATCCCCCAAAGAGAATATTATCTGAGCCTGTACATTTGGGTATGCTAGCATAAGGTTCACAGTTTGAATCCCCCCAGAACTTGAGACTAAACGTGATTCGGACCCAAAAGCAGACCAGAGGATTACCCTGTCTGTTACCTGTTCACACTATTGCGCTCTGAGGTTGGCACTGTGACAGCAGTGGGCCTGACCCGCTGAGTGCATTTGTGACAGGGGAACACATTAACACCTGGTATTAACTAACAGTGAGGCAGTGAGGGACATAAGGGTGGAGGATCTGTTAGCTGACAGCGATCATCAAACGGTGTGGTTTAACATGACAATGAGTAGGGAGCCAGAGGGATCCATAACAAAGGTGGTGGATTTTAAGAAGGCAGATTTTGGGAGAAGGGGGGAATTGCTGAAGGGGAGATTCGAAAGAATAAAGCGGGGGATGGGGACAGCACAGACGTGGGACATAATAACACACAGAATCATAGAGTTAATGGAAATATGCACCAGGCTACAGTGTAAGAAGAATAGAGCAAAGAGACCATGCTGGCTGAACAGGGAGGTAATAGAGGGGCTGAGAGCAAAATGAGGGGCATACCAGAGGTTCAGAAGGACGGGGAAGGGAGAGGACAGGGAAGAGTACACCAAATGGTCCAAGGAGGTGACCAAGAGGGTAAAGGGTGTGAAAGCCACCAGGGAACTCAGATTAGGGCAGGGAATTAAAGGAGGGGAGAAATACTTTTTTAGATACATCAGGGAGAAAAGGAAGTGCAGGGCAGTATAGTTAGGATAAAAAAGGGAAGGAGTGGGTAGAAAAGGGGAAAGAACAAGTAGAAGTACTGAATGAGTACTTCTGTTCAGTGTTCACAAGGGAGGAGGGGGGTCCATTACCACCCTGGTCAGGAGGGAGGGGGTTGGGGGTATGAGTTAATGGACAGTAGTTTAGAAGGTAGCAGAGTCTTGGAAGGACTAAGGGTACTGAAGGTGAATAAAGCACTGGGACAAGATGGTATCCACACCAGGGTGCTGTGGGAGATGGCAGAGGTTCTAGCAGAACCACTGGCCGACCTATTCAGCACCTCCCTGGAAATGGGGGAGGTGCCTCAGGACTGGAGGACTGCCCATGTGGTACCGTTACATAAAAGTGGTCCAAGTGATGAGCCAGGGAACTCTAGGCCAGTCAGTCTGATGTCCATTGTGGGAAAGCTCATGGAGACAATACTATAGGACAAGCTGGTAGCATTTCTGGAGGGCAACAACCTGCAGGATGGGAGGCAGCATGGGATTGTTTCAGGGAGAATATAGTATCTTATACAGTACTATGACTGGGTGATGAGGGAGTTGGATGGGGACCATGCTGTGGATATGCTATACTTGGATTTCAGCAAGGCCTTCAGTTCAGTGCCCCATGGGAGACTAGGGGTGAAGTTATCTGGGATAGGAGTGGGGACAAAGATGGCATGTTGGATCTCAAACTGGCTAAGGGGTAGGCTGCAGAAGGTGGTGATGGGGAGTCAGTCTAGGAGCCTAGAACTGTGATGAGTGGGGGTGCCGCAGGGCTCGGCGCTGGGTCTGGTGCTGTTTGGATTATTCATCTCAGACATTGTGAAGGGGGTGGTGAGCAGGAATAGCCTGTTCACTGATGACACTAAAATTGGTGCAGTAGTAGTAGATGATGAAGAGGGATGAGTGCACTTACAGAGGGACTTGACAAAGTTGGAAGAGTGGTCAAGGAAGTGGCAGCTGGAGTTCAATGCCAAAAAATGCAAGGTGTTGCATTTTGGGAAAAGGAACCCAAGGAGAGAATACTGGCTGGGGGGAATCAAGCTGGGGAGCACCAAGGAGGAAAAGGACCTGGGGGTATTGATAATAGCAAGCACGAACAATACTGCCCAATGCAGGAGGGCAGCAGTGAAAGCAAACAGGATACTAGGGTGCACAGCACACAGATTCATGTTCAGGCACAGGGAGGTGATTTTGCTCCTCTACAGGGTGCTTTTTAGTCCTCACTTGGAGTACTGTGTGCAGTTCTGGAGGCCATACCTGAGCCAGGATGTCAAGCTGCTGGAAGTAGTGCTGCAAAGGGCAAAGAGGATGATTCAGGGGATGGAGAGAATGTATTATGAGATGAGGCTAAAGGAACTGAATATGTACACACTGGAAGAGAGGCAGGGGGGACATGATTGAGACATTCAAGTACCTGAAGTGTCAACAAAGGGGGAGGGCAGAGGGGATATTGAAACTAAGGAGCAGGAGGGATAATAGTGGGTATGGGCTAAGACTAGAGGTGGGGGAGATTCAGGAGGGAGATGAGGAGGCATTGCTTTACAGAGAAAGTAGTTGCAAGGTGGAACACACTACCAGAAGGGGTGATATGCAAAAATGTGTCTGGCTTTAAGAACGCTTGGGGCGGGGTACAGGGGTGGGAAAGTGTGGGCAAGAAGGACAACAATGGGAGGTTAAGGGGGTTGGGGGAGGGGCAGCTGCCTGCTAGGGTGCTTGCTGTACAATCGAGCAGATTCTGATAGACCAGTAGGTTTGTTCTTCTGGCACCTTCATATGTCCATATGATACAACAGGAAGGTAGCCCTGAGGCTGCTATTTTTATTTAACAGATTCAATTTATAATTAATATTTAAAGCCTAATGGGTTGCCAGTAAAGTGCAAGTTATAAATGTTTCAGCAAGTTTGTGATTGGGGAAGAAGGGCTGAGTGGAAATGAAAAAAAAAAAACAGCATAAAGATTTAGTAAACATATACCCAACTGATATAAATTTTATGGGTGGTACTTCAGGTTTCTAATCTAAAATGGCAAAAAAAACTGTCTTAAAAATTGAGTAAACATATACTCAGCTGATATGAATTTTATGGGTAGTACTTCAGATTTCTAATAAACACTGATCATTAATCAGTAGCTGGAAGTACCCACCTAATCTACAAAGTCAGTGCGAAGAAAACTGTTGCCCACAATTTCATACTGCCAATCAAACTGTGGCTCTGACTGGACTAGAAACATAAAATGCTAAACTTGCTTCTCATCCACAATGGCTAACTTGCTGTCAGATCAGAAAGTTAGGGTTGCCTTTGACAAGGGCAATATACCAAACCACATGATGAATTAAACATGTTTATTTTATTTTTTGATAAAAATGTTGCAATATTGGGAACAAGGTGTCACTAGCTGCTGTCTCATGCAACTACATGTAAAAGAGCCTTTGGAATGATATCAACTGCCACAGTCTCGATTTCTGTGTGTCACACACACCAAAAGACTTTGGGGCCCATTCTGAAAGGCATGGCGCAAGTCACACCATAGGTGACTTGTGCCAACTGCCGATGAGCCGGGGACCCTGCACCTAATTCTCTATTGGGCAGGGTCCCCACGGTTAAGTCCCACCACTTGCTGCAACCAAAGTGGTGTGCCAAATGGAGGGCATATCTGAACAGGTTGCCATAAGCCTGTGGCAATGCCCACTAAAAGGGTGCAAGCACCCTTCCCAGCCAAAATCACCAATACATACTCAACAGAAAGCCCAGGCACGTTATCAGACCCCCCCAACCCTGATCTCCCACAATGTTAATAAATAGCCCCCCAAGCCCTGATCCATGCAAATGTTTTGAAGTAGCCCCCTCTCAGCCCCAATCTCAGAAGTAATTTATTTTCATTGACAGTGTGATGTTTGTACTTTGTTCCAATGTAGCACTAGCGGTCTAGTGGACCCCACCCGACAGTGTCCTACCACCCCAATCCCCCCCGACCCAAACACAGCTCGTGACCAGCACAGCCTATGTCTCCGCTCATGACTAGTTGTTGATCGAGCCTATGAATATGTACTGTAATAGTACATACGCGAATGATTGCAGCAGCTGTCATTCACTGAGTGCATACTATTTACAGTATGTGTTCATACAGAGCTCGGTCAGTGGCTGGCTACAGTGGTGAGAGGTGGGCTGTGCCAGTTGCTGGCTGGGTATGGGGGGGGGGACAGCGAGGTTGTAGAGCACTGTTGGGTGGAGGGGTCCACTAGACCACAAGGGCTACACTGGAACAAAGTACAAACATGACACTGCACAATGAAAATAAATTATGATACGACCACATCTGGAATACTGTGGACAGTTTGGGTCACTACATAATAGAAATGATATACACAAACTTGAATGAGTCCAGAGGAAAAAAACTAAAATGATCAAAATAATGTTTGGTTTTTATTATAATGAGAGATTGGCAAACTTAGAACTGTGCACTCTTGAAATACAGAGACTAAGTGGGGACTTAAATAGCATACGAGTCACTAACTGACCATAAGTTGAGAGACTGTCTATATTTGGATTTTAGCACCACAGAGAAAATAGCTAGGGGCCATAAATGTCAACTGATAGGCAAAGATTTTAAAACTGAAATAAGAAGGTGCTGGTTCTCCAAAAGAGTTGTAAGTCTGGGGAATAATTTACCAGAGAATGTTGTGGATAGTGGCAGTTTTCAGATCTTCAAAAACAGATTAGATCAATATTTGCTGGAAATGAAATACATGATCATATCCATTTTGGCAGACAAGCTTGATAGATATATTGCCTCCTCTTTTCTGTACCTTCCTATGTTTCTATGTTTCTATGTTACCAAGACTGAGAATGAGACAAACTATGTAATACATGGGTAATAATATACATATAATATGTGTATTATTACCCACATATTAAAGAATTTGAAAATGCTTGCAAACTATTTATTAAAGTATGTAACCAGTAATAATCCTAACATGATGTATCAGAATGTGATGCCCTGTAGTGAACAAGATAGTATGTCTTGGTATAGTACAAGACAGCATTAAATGATTGAGAACGGTCAGGTGTGCGAAAGTGATACTATGGTGTATCTTGGTTTGGTAAATTATACTTGTGGAATAGACATAATTAGAGTAATTATACCTCGAGCGGCGCTTGTGGATCCAGCGGTGCCACCAGCTGTATCCCTGGCCACCGCCGCCACTACTGCCACAGATTGTGCTGGTTTCCTGCTGCCCTTCTTGTCCTGATACTCGGACTCTGCTACAAGATCATACCTCGAGCAGCGCTCATGGATCCGGCAGCGCCACCTGCCATATCACTGGCTGTCACCACTAACGCCGCAGATTGTGCTGTTCTCCTGCCACCCTCCTGTCCTGATACTTGGACTCACATAAGGCACGTCAGCACCTCCTGCTAAGATGGCCTCATATGGTGGTTTGCCGCATTGGTGCGCCTTTTTCACTGATGTCTCTGGATTGGCTTAGAGGTTACGGCAGGGCTCCTGATTGGTACACCTGAAAGCCGGCTCTCTGGACTGTCTTTCCTCACTGAAAGGCATGCTTTTACAAAGGGCTTGGACATATTAGTGTGGTGGTGGTTCATTTGGAACCCTAATGTGGACTCTGTGTTATATTTTAAGTGATTACCAGCCCTTTTGTGCTTTATTTGTTACTGTTGACTTTCTAATACTATTTTCAGCACTGCACGCGTGATTGGCCCGTATGGTAATTTGAGTGTTTTTGTATTCTGTGAACTGAAAAATTGCTGTTTTTAGACTTCTGTTAAAGTCCTACCTTACTGATTTCTCTCTGCTAAACCGTGTTATAACCTTTCATTTTGGCCCTGACCTCTACTGGGTAAAAACGTTTCCTAAATAGTTGGCTGCGCTCCCAAATTGCATTTTTCCCTGACTCTCCTATTCATTTATGTAAACTACTCCCCTCTCCTTGAGCCCTCCTCTTGCTGCCTATCTCTATCCTGCACTTGACCGCTACCCCATCCCCCCCTTTTATGTGCTCTAGTGTATCAATCTGTTCTCCTGCACACACACCTTACCTCTTTGTTGCACTTTTCAGTCCCTCCCCACCTCTTGCCCAAAGTGCTAACTCTTTGCTTTGTCCTTCTCAAGCACCCCCACCCCCCCCGCTGTTTGTCTGCCACCAGTTTTTCCGCCCCCTGCTTAGACCTTTTGTCCAAGTCTGTCCTACTTTCTCTGCCCTCTTGTTTCTCCCTTTCAGATCATACCTCAAGCGGTGCTCGTGAATCCAGCGGCACCACCGGCCATATCCCTGGCTGCTGCCGCTAACGCCGCAGATTGTGCTGGTCTCCTGCCACCCTGCTGGTTCTGATACTTGGAATTGGCTACAAGGTACAGCCTCTGTGCACTCACCAAGATGGCCCACATATGGCGGTTTGCCGACTGGTGTGCCTTTTTCACTGTTGTCTCCGGATTGGCTTAGAGGTTACCGCAGGACTAGCGATTGGTGCACCTGGAAGCCAGCTCTCCAGACTGTCTTTCCCCACTGAAAGGCACGCTTTTACAAAGGGCTTGGACGTATTAGTGTGGTGGTGGTTTTTCTCCAGCCTCCCCACCCCACCCAGGCCTCCTATTAAATAGATTAACAGGCCCCACCTTCCATGGCTTATTCTATTTCTACTTGCTAACACTGTGCTTCTCTCCTCCCTGTCACACAGTATCTACAATCTCCTTGTGTGGCTCCAGCTACTTACTTATTCTATTGGCTACCTCTGTTTATCAGCTTGTCCAGTTTCAAACAGCTTCTTTCAACTTACATATTTTTTACTGACATCATATACTGTCTGAACATTCTACACAGCTCTTGTCCTGATTATCTCATAGCTCCGGTCTATCTCACACCTCTGTCCTACCTATCTATAGTTTGGCAATCTGGCCCTTTTTCCCTCTACTACTGCCTGATTTTTCATGCTGACTCCCCTCTCAGGCACCTCAAGTTCCTCTTTTTACCTCTTTATCTTAATTCTACTGTTTCTCTGTCTGTTACCTTTCTCACCCTCACTGTTGCCTACCCTTTCTAGACCTATTTTCTGACCATATTTTATACTCCTGGTGCTATTAAAATGTATGAACTGCTGCTGCTGCTGTTGCGTGTCCTATCCACCTTCCCTCTTCTACACCTATCTACTCCTGGAATCCCCTATGCTGATTCCACTCTTTCACCTACCCTAGAACAGGATTTTACATTGTCCAGCCTATTAGTGGCTCTTGCAACCTGGTGTGACCCCACTCCTTTACTCCTAAGCAAACCTGGACCTATCTGGTTGCACATGCTCTCAAGGGTTGCTCCTGCGTATTCACACCATATCTTCCTTCCTGCATCATAAGCTCTGGTACCTCCTCCTACTGGCCATACGACTGTCTGGAGATGTTCAGCCTAACCCTGGGCCCTTGACTCCTAATCCAGCTCCTATTTCTAATGCCAAAGGCCTACTTATTACTTCACCATAATATCAGGAGCCTACAGCGAAACCTTTTGGAATTTGAATCCTGGACTGCACTCTACAAACCAGATATTCTGTGCATTACTGAAACTTGGCTTAAGTCATCCATCCCTGACTCTCGGTACTCACTGCCATCTTACAAACTCTTGTGGAATGATAGACCTGCCCCAAAAAGGGGGGGTATAGCCATTTATTTCAAATCACACTTACAGCTCTCAGTGATTAGCTCCTCCTCCTCCCTAAACCACTGTGAGGCACTTCAAGTCCTCCTCACCCTTGGCCCCAAGAAACTGAATATTATTTGTGCATATGATCCCCCTACCCATGGCCTGAAAGGACTAGATGAACTACTTGAACAATCTGCTATTCACTCTGGGAATAATGAAGTTCTTATATTAGGGGACATTAATATAAACTGGCTGGGGAATACAAAAATGATGGCCTTGACTAAACTACAGAGTTTCAACCTTCATCAGCTTATCTCTGAACCCACCAGGACTGTGTCTCATTGCAATACCAGCACCCTTCTGGATTGGATATTGACAAACCGCCCTGAAAATATTGTAGACGCTGGAGTCCTAGCTGATGCTATCTCAGACCACTCCCCTACTTTCTGTATCTGGGGTAAAGATCGTCAGGCTCCAATGAAACCACGCATCATTACTTTTTGTGATTATGCTAACCTCGACCAGGAGGCCTTCATGTCTGACGTAGCTTGCATTGACTGGTTCTCTCTCTATAGCTCATCTGATGTTCATACTGCACTAGATATTTTCTTGTCCAAATTCCTAGCATTACAAGAATTCCACTGTAAACTTGTTACCAGGTGGGTCAGAAATAGGCAGACCCGATGGTTAAAATATGACCTCCTATCTAAATCATGGCAGAGGGACAAAGCATGGCTCCATTATAGGAAATCTGGTTCTCCTGCTGATTTTAATTCTTATAGATCCTTGAGAAACATCTGTAAGAAGGAGATCAGACAAGCAAAAAGCTCATACTATGGAGACCTGCTAACTGACTCCCGGGGGACCCTAAACAATTTTGGTCCTATATAAAATTCTTCCTGGGATCCAGCCAGGCCACCACTCTGAATAACATGTCTCTCAGTGGCATCCACTGCAACAATCCCCTCACAATTGCAAATTTATTTAATAGGCAATTTGCTGATCTTAACCACTTCACTTCCTCCTTCACTACCCCATCATTCCCTATCACCCCTGGGAATGCCACTGGACCTACTCTCCATTTCAAAGCCATCTCCAAGCATGATGTTCTCCGGCTCCTGAGTAACATCTCAGAGCATGCAGCGGTTGGGTCTGATAACTTGTAACCCAAACTCCTAAAGTTGGCTGCCCCTTATATTGCGGCTCCCCTTGCTAAGATTTTTACCCTCTCCCTGTGTCAATGCACAGTACCGGATATCTGGAAATCTACTAGAATTGCCCCAGTGTTTAAAAAAGGAGACCTGCTTGAGACATCTAACTACAGACCCATTGCCATACTATCTGTTCTCAGTAAAACTCTTGAGAAACTTGTTGCCACCCAAACTACGACCTTTCTCCTGAAACATGACCTACTAACTGATGCTCAACATGGTTTCCACAAGGGCCATAGTACCTCAACTGCCCTGCTCAAATTATCGTCTGACATCCTAGTGGCCATGGACTCTGGTAGACTACCTGGTGTCGTCTTTATTGACATGACCAAAGCTTTCGATTTATTAGACCATGCCATTCTGGCTGCTACCCTTAGCTCTCTAGGTTTCGCACCCAATGTAGTAAAATGGTTTGACAGTTATCTTATGGATAGGTCCCAATACATGAAATTTAACTCCACTTACTCAGACAATGTTTCCATCAACATTGGGGTACCTCAAGGGTCTATCTTGGGTCCTCTACTTTTTTCCGCCTTTATCAATAGTATTACCACCAATCTCCTTAGTACTTTCTCATTACTCTATGCAGATGAAATCATTCTGTATTACAGCTCAAATAGTATGGAGGACATAAACTCAAAACTCTCCCGTGATTATCAGCTTATCCAACTATGGCTAGCTAATCACAAACTTGTTCTAAATAAATCTAAGACACAAGCTATGCTATTTGGCTCCAGTATCAAACTCAAACACTCCCAAACCCAACTTAATGTCTCCACCTTTGATGGCACATCTGTTGGGGTGGTAACCTCTTTCAAATATCTGGGGGTCACTCTTGACCCATCCCTGAGGTTTGATCTCCATATTCAATCTACCTGCAAGCAAGTTAACTATAAGCTTGGGATAGCCTACTAGACAAGCTGTGCTCTCACTCCTGCCACTAGACTTGCGATTGCCCATGGTATATTACTTCCCTCTGTCACCTACGGGGTTGCTACTTATGCGACAGCAAGCAAGTCGTGTCTTTGAAACTGGGATGTTACTTACAATAATATCTGCTGTTTTGCCTCCAGCTCCCCATGGCTTAAACATCACTGCTTTCTCTACTCAGATCTTGGATGGCTCCCACCTAAAGAACTAAGGTCCTATGCTCTTGGATCAATCACTGATAACATTATCAGATCCCAAACACCCAAACCTCTGGCCTGTCTCCTTCCCTAACAGAAATCCAAATATGCATTATGCTCTGCTGAAAATTCCCCTGTCCTTATTCCGAGACACCGTACCCTAAAAGGTAGTCATGCCTTTGCCTGTCATGGACCACTCTTCTGGAATTCTCTCCCTCCAATACTCCATCAATCTGCTTCCCACATCTCCTCTAAGAGAGAACTTAGGCACCATCTCATCTCCTCCCATTCATGCTCCTGTTTTTAACCACTCTAGTGCTTACTCTCTCCCACTCACCCCCCTCATCAGTGGTTACCTTGGGGATGGGAGTCTACCCCACACTTGATGCTCTTCCTCCCTGTCTCACTCCCTTATCTCTACTTCCCCATCCTCTATTTTTCCCTTTCCTGCAATTAACATAGCTACTCCCTTCTCTCAAACTCTATCTCTCATTGCCTTTACCTCTAGCACTGCTGTCTCTCTGCTCCTCTCACCTCTGTCTCTCGCTCCCCCTTCACTGATTTCTGCCAAACTTGTATTTCGCTCTCATAGCACTTTATCCCTCTTTACCATGGTGTCTGGATGCCTTAATTTGCCTGATTGTATTTGCCTTATGTTACCTAAATTTTGTATCTCTGTTTATTTTGTTTTGCTACCTAAAATTCCTTGTCTTAATTTATTTTTTTTATTTTTATTTTATTGGATACAATCGGAATTACAATCCTTTGAGTCACAGACTCTTTTGCAAAGGCTCCACATCGGTTACAGAGGGTGGCGGGTAGAAAAATACTGAGAACGCACAGTAAACAGGTAGAAATTCATAAAACAGTACTGCAAGTGCAGTCCAGGCATAATCTTAGTTAACTGGTGGTAGCAGCAGGCATCGATACAGGATAACCATTGTCGGAGAGGTAAATGATGCTGACTCTTGGGATCTATTGAGACCCTGTGTCATTTTATTGGGGATATGAAAATACCAGAGGAGGGCAGGAAGTTAGCCACAGTCGCATTTTTCTGACTCCAGGAGTTGTACTCTGAGGGCTGATTTGAATTGGGAGAGGCTAAGGGTCTGAAAGATGGGGGGTAGAGTGTTTAACCAAAGAGGGGCACGGTAGTGGAATGATCTTTGCCCAAGGGATGTTCTACAATGGGGGACCAGGAATGAGGAGGATGCTGTGAGTCTAGTGTTATGCCTGGGGGGGCAATGCTGGCTATTGGGAAAAGGCCAATGGGCACCAGCTGGAGATGGATCTTTTTCACTAGAATGCAGGAGTGGTACTTAAGTCTTCCTTGGAAGTTTAGCCAACCAGCCAGAGCGTAGAGCTCACAGGTATGTGTTAATCTGTCACACCCGGTGACTAGGCGGCAAGCTTTATTCAAAGCAGTGTTGATGCTATGAAGGGCTGTAGGGTCCGCAGAGCTGTATATCACTATCCCGTAGTCTATTAGGGAGAGGATAGAAAAGGTGACTGCAAGTTGCATGGCCTGGGTGGGTAAGCAGTGTTTAAGTCTGTAGAGGATACTCACTCTAGTGTTAACAGTGGAGGAGAGAAGTTGTATATGATGATTGTAGGAGAGGGAGGTGTCTATTGTAATTCCCAGGTATTTAAAACATGTAACATGTTCAAGTGGGGTGCCTTGTTTGTTTTTGATTAGGAGAACCGACTGGCTGTGTGGACTTTGTCGGTGTGCAAAGATCATGGATTTTGTTTTTTGATAGTTGATGATCAGGTGGTGCTCCATGAACCAGGTTTCTAGCTCCCTGAAGAAACCCTGAAGAGCTCGTTGGAGGGCGCTGGGCTGTAGGTGTTTCCAAAACACTACCGCATCATCAGCGTAGAGTAGCAGGTTACCACTACATAACTTGGGGAGAGAGTTTAAAAAGAGGGTGAATAGTAAAGGGCCAAGAATAGACCCCTGTGGGACACCTGAGGAAACTGTTTTACAGGAGGAGAAGGTGGTATTTATCCTGACTTGCTGTGACCAGTCTGTTAGGTAGTCCTTGAACCAGGCAGTAGCCTCTGGGACCACTTTAATTTGTGGAAGGACATAAAGCAATAGCTCATGACTGACCGTGTCAAATGCCTTGGTCAGATCCACATAGATTGCCCCTGCTGTAGAGCCTTGGTCGAGGGCCTTATGGATGAATGAGGTGAGCTCAGTAAGAGCTGTGATGGTACTGTGGCCGGACCGGAATCTGTGCTGTTCTGGGAAGAGAAGGTTGTGTTTAGTCAGGTGTTCTGATAGTTGGTCCGACACTATTTTCTCCAGGGCCTTGAAGAGAGGAGGAAGTAACGAAATTGGTCTATAGTTGGTTGTGTTGGTGGGGTCACCACTCTTCAGAATGGGAGTGATTATGGCTCTTTTCCAGGTTGTGGGGAACTGACCTAGGCATAAAGAGAGGTTGAGAATTTTAGTGAGATGGGGTAGTGTGACATCCAGGGTCAGCCTAATGAGTTTTAGATCTAGGGAATCATTGCTGTGCCGTGTATTGGCAATAGCTTTAGAAATGTAGTGCTTTGCTTCAAGGCAGGCAATAACTCTCAGTCAAAAGGGTATAATATAGTTGTTACTCGAGGTATCAGTGGGAGGGGGTGGGAAGATAGTGTGGAAATAGTTAGAGAGGTAAATATGGGAGAGGTCCGAGAAGGCAGAGTTGAGGGCTTCGGTGATAGAGGAAGGATCCTGGGTGATCTCCCCATTTATTGTAAGCTGGGTGGGTGTGGGTGAACGGGATTTACCATTGAGTTCCTTTATATTGTTCCAAAATTTTTTACCGTCTCCCCAAGAGGTGGTGAGGGTATGTTGGTAGTAAGTGGCTTTCCCCTGTCTTAGGGCCCAGGTACATTTGTTACGGGCCTCACAGTAGAGTTGTCTATCCTGGGCGCTTAGGGAGTCAAGTGCCTTAAGCCATAGGTTATCCCTATGTCGGAGCTGGTTAAGTAGTGAGGTGGTGAGCCACAGTGTGGTTCTGGTTTTCACTACTTGCTTGGAGAGGGGAGCAAAAATGTCACAGACCGTGTTGAAAGTGGTTATAAAGTGGGAGAGAGCCAGATCTACAGACTGCGTGGTGTAGATGGGGAGCCAATTGCTGGTAGCTAGGTGGGTTTTGAGCTTCTCTAAGCCTCCTCTTTTCAGTCGCCTCTGCCAGGTGATTATGGAGGGGCATGGGGTAATTTTTCTGACCACCAGAAGGTCACTGGGGAGTGGTCACTGATAGCATCTGGAAGCACAGTGGCTTTGGAGATGTTCCATGGCCTGTTGGTGAAGACGAGGTCCAAAAGGGTGGATGTCCCTGTTCTATTGTCCCTTCTGGTTGGAGAGGTGATGAGTTGGGTAAGATCGTAAGACAGGGCAGTGTCTTTGAAGCTGGATGAGGCAGGGGATAGCCAATTGACATTAAAATCTCCCATAGTGATAACTTCACTAGTGTTGGGTATGTGTGAGATACTGTGGAGGATAGAGTCAATTGCGAGTTTTTGGTTGCTCAGGGAGATATAGGCCACAGTGATGTGGAGGGTCTTAGTACCCAGACTAAGTTTAACTGTTAGTGTCTGGGCACCATATTGTGGTATAGGGGTTTATACTTCAGTGGCATGAAGAGAGGATTTAACATAGATTGCACACCCACCGCCTCTCTTGCTGGACCTGTCAGCCTGGAAGATGGAATAATTACTGAGAGAGACAGCCTCATTTGGTATTCTTTCAGAGAGCCAGGTCTCAGATAGGGTTAAGATGTCAGGTGCATGCTGGGCAATCCAGCCTTGGAGGGAAGTGTGTTTTTTTTGGTAGGCTACATATATTAAGAGTAGCTAGCAGAAGGCTCCCACTTGGTCTGCTAGATGGGGCCACAGTGCAGGGAGGACCAGAGTTGGGGTGGATATTGCCAGATAATAAGAGTAGTAGTAGGGTGTGCCATAGGAGGGCTAACCTACAGAGTTTGGACGAGTGATGCTGGGTTTGGTAGGGTGTAGGACTTTTTGCATTGGAGGTGGGGACAGGGAGACTGGGAGTGATACTGGCTAAAATGGTGGGAAGAGTGAGGGGGTCTGATTTGTGGCATACAGGGGGGTGGGGGGTTGGGGTCTGGATGGGGGTAGAGCTGAGGTATAGTGAGTATCCTGTGTGAGTGTGTGTGTGTTAGGTTGAGTGTGCAAGTGTAAAAGCCAGCATGATCACCAAGGCTTATATGGGAGAGGTTGGGGGGGGACACGATTTCAAGTAATCATAGGTAGGGATTTCCTGTATTGCTTTCATTATCTGCCTGTAACTTGTGCTTTGTATTCATTAGTGTTCACTTGAAAGTTGTGTCTTTGTAGTGTCCCAGGTCGTGCCTGAAAATAGTCTCTTCTGGTTAGTGCACTTACCCAGTAAACAAAAACTAAATAAATAATTATACACAATTTCATTAAATATCACCAACAGCTTTATCTGGTTCTGTAAGTCAGCTTGCACCTGTATCTTTCCCTCCCTTGGGGCAAGGCTTAAAATAAGCAGAATTGCCTAGTCCTCTTTTCCTGGTCAATAAGAATTAATAAATAAACAAATAATGGTATGGTATATTGTGGGATATGATCATGCTTTGGGAGCATTGTGAGGTATGGTGCTAAGTTGGGTGCCTTCAGTCACCCAAGAACTGATGGTACCCCATGATATATCCTACCCATGGGACACAACTTCAAACTAGCAGGAGGACTGTTTAGAAAGGACCTGAGTGTTTTTTTCATGAGTCAGTGGTGGACCAGTGGAACAAATGATTCTTGGAGGCAGTGAACACTAGCTCTGAAGCAGACCTCAAGATACAATGGGATAGGCACTAAGAAATAGTTACAGGCAAGCAGCCTGGGGCATCAGGGTAAGGGGGAAAACTAGTTAAACTAGGTAGAATAATAAGGCAGACTAGATGGATGAATGTCCTTATCTTTTCTAAATCATCTATCTACTGTGTATTATTATGATTACAAAATTATCCAAATTATAGGGCTATGGCTAATCCTTTGGTAATGAGTTCTTACATATGATGATAATTTCATTTAAAAATGTTTATTTCTTCAACATAAAGAAGTGTTTACAGATTCAAGAACATTTATAAACAACATGATGTGCAACACAATTTGCCCTAGCCACAGCACTACTTTTAAGACCCATTAAAAATTCAATTGCTTTTGACAAAGAACATTCAGACAACAGCATGTCAGTTTATGCAGTACTGTTGGATTATAATTATAAATGAACAAAATTCAACAGCTCATGAATTATAATATGAATCAATTAGAACACCACAAAGCCAATAATCCCTATACCTATTATTAAGTGGGCATATTAGTAATATACTGTATGTTCCAGTATATTGTGTTATTTAAAATTACATTTAAAAATGTTTTGGCTATTACTGTCCTTACTTTTCATATTAATGGTGTCTTGAGTGAAGCTCAAACTTGAATGAAGGCATGGTTCTTCTTAATTCAGGGCTTTCTAGCATGGTCAAATATTCCTTAAAGCTATGCACTAATATAGTTAGAACAAGCCATTTACAGGACTTCAAGTTATGGGTAATTGCAATGTCTAATTGTCTAGAATTGTCTTTCATTTACTCAAAACTTGGAGGTATTACATAAGCAATAACCCACAAAAGGGCATAGATGTCTAGAGTATTTTTTTTTTATTTTCTATTTTAAAACCTTTGTTTACCAGGTAGGCACAATGAGCCAAAGCCCGTTTTTATGTATGACCCGGGACCATATACATACATACAGTCAAGATGTTTACAATAAAATTAACAAACTCACAATACAATACATTACAGCATACATCACAAAAATTACAATGCAATAAACAGTATAGCAATATAAAAATACAACACTCATTGAAAACAATAACAATGTAATTTGCCAAGAAAATAATTTCTTAACTTAATTTTAAAAGTTTGGTGGGTAACATTCCCATATAAAATAATAGAAAGTTCATTCCAATTTTTAGCAGCAGAAAAGGAGAAAGAACCATCACCCATTTTAGTCTTAGTCTTTGAAACATTTAATTTAATCTGATAATTTGAACGAAATTCCCATGAATTCCTTTTAATCTGCAATAATGAATATAATAGAGAATTTGTACCTTGACGAAGAATATTGTCAGTTAAAGAACATAAACTATATAGACAATTTAGCTTAGGTGGAAGCCAAGCAGATAGTCTATATAGCTCACAATGGTGAGTAGAATAATGCAATTTAAGAGTAAATCTACAAATGCCATGAATACATTAGTTAGAAGGGATAATTCTCTATTAGACACATTTGAAAAAAGAAATGAATTATAATTTAACTGAGGAAGTAATACACCCTTGGCTATTGCATGCCTAGCAGGTAAGGTCAGCAATGATTGAAACCTGAATAGGACACCCAATCTCTGATTGATTTGATGTGTAATGGAAATTACATGATTAGAAAAAGTTAAATGTTGGTCCAATAGGACTCCAAGATATTTAAATTGCTTTACCTGCTCCATCTTATTACCCAATGGATCCATGATTAATAAATTTTGAGCTTTAGTAAGTCTAATTCTAGATCCAAAAAGCATACATTTTGTTTTTGAGTTGTTTAATGCCAAATGATTATCTCTTAACCAATTACAAAGTACAGCAAAGTCTTTGTTTAAAGTCTCATTTATAAGTTCAACTGAAGTAGAACTTTAATACAGAATAATATCATCTGCATAAATCAGACAATGGGTGTCTTTCAGTAAAGATGGAACAATGTCTACAAACATAGTAAACAAGAGAGGGCCCAAGACGGACCCTGGAGCACCCCCTTTAACAAAAATCTACTAGAAGAAAAAGCTCCATTTAATCCTACTTTAAGTGGTCGATTGGCAGATAGCTGTGAAACCAATCAACAGCAATCTCCGCTAGACTATAGTTTCAGAGCATCCTGATCAGCAGGGGATGATTTATTAAATCAAAGGCCTTGGACAGGTCTACAAACACAACACCAATGAGCATACCTTCATCCATAGCTACACTGGTGTGGTTCATGAACCTGGCCAAGGCCATCCCTGTCCCATGGAATTTCTGAAACTCATGCTGATCAGGTGTCCTAAAACCACTATCCTGTAAGTAATCAGAGAATTGTTCATTTACAAGTCTCTCAAAAATCTTACCCAAAGCTGGCAAAAGGGAAATAGGACGATAATTGTCCATATCCATTCTGTCACCAGATTTAAAAATAGGTTTGATTACTGTTTGCTTCCATTCATTTGGGAAGAAACCAGTAAGCAAGGACAAATTAAAAATGTAAGTAAGTGGATAAGCAATGTGTTCAAAAATCAATTTTAAGAACCTAGTCTCAAGTTCACATGCACTTGAACCAATTGCCATTTGTTTCAAGAGATTATAAACCCGATATGGTTCAATAGCCGAAAAATAAAAAGAACCAGATTCAGAAATATCAGTGAACTGTGCATCTACACATGGACCGTGATTAAAAGCCCGTGTATATTTGAACAAATCAAAAAATTTATCCAAAAAAGATTCACAGATTACCTGAGCATCAGAGATCACATGACCATCCTTAATAAAGGCCTCAGTAGTTACTTTCCTAGATGGATTGATTAGAATGTTTACCGAAGACCAAAACCTTTTTGGATTATTTAAACTAGAAGTTTGTAAATTCTGGAAATAACTAAATTTACTTTGTCTAACTTTTATTTTACATTCATTTCTTAGCTTCCTGTAGCTATTAAAATCACTCACTAATTTAGTTAACTTATAAAACTTCCAGGCAGCATCTCTCAATTTCATTAAGTGCAACAAGGGGGTAGTAATCCATTTATTCAAGGAACCTCTAACTCTCCTAACCACTTTGGGAAAATGTTTATTTTGTAGCTCCAAAAGAGTGGAAGTAAAATAATCAATGGCAAAATTCACATCAGGAATTACATCCAAAAAAGTCCAATCAAGCTTCTGTAGATCAGCGAGAAGATCTCCACTCACCTCATTAACAAATTTACAGTATGAAACAAACCTAGGAAGCAATTTAGGCCTTTTAGATCTCCATATGCAATAAGTGGCCAAATGGTCACTCGTTACATTGGGAAGTACACCAACACTGGAAATATTAACCTGTTTATTAACAGGAACCCAATCCAAAATTGTATGGTTCTGACTACTCATATTCATGCGGGTAAATGAGTTAATGAGCTGAGTCAATCCAATGTTAACCAATAAAGTCTCTATAGAAGGATCGTTAATAGGGTCCCAATGAATATTAAAATCTCCAGTAATCAAAAGATCACTGCCTGACTGAATCGTTGTTACAAACTTTAAAATATCATCTAACCCTTTTTTAATAGTTTTAGGGGGATTATAAACTGTGCAATATCTTAATTTTTGACAACCACCCAATTTCAATTCTAACAGGAGCCATTCAAATTCAGAGGTTTGTTTTTATCCAGAAGAAATCTCAACTACTTCCAATTCAGATTTATAGTATACCATTATCCCCCCTCCCTTCTTTTTTCCTTTCCTGTCTTTCCGTATTAATTTATAACCTTCAAGGGCAATAAGATTATCTAATACTGAAGGTTTCAACCAAGTTTCAGTTACACTGAATATATCTAGGTCATAATTACTGACCCAGGCCTCAATTTCAGCTTGTTTAGACCTGAAACTTCTGACATTAAGCTGAACTATTCTTAAACCTTTGGTTTGCCAATAATTATCATACAATAAAGTATCAGGAATTAAAGGCCCCGGATTTGTTTCCACATCACCAGATAAAAGTAAAGTATACCACATAATACCAACCAACAGGGAAACAAAAGGAAACTTTATCCTTGATTTTCCAAAAGAAAAAGCTCCCATCTCATATATGTTCTTTTTGTTAAAACAGCCTAAATCCCTAACATTTAAGGAAAAACAGTAGGTGGAGGCCTTTAAAGAATTTGAAAATGTAAAATCAGTAAATGATTGAGCATGAACATTTGATGATGTAATGGGATCAATGATATACATTAAACTTTGATCGAGCAGAATTAACCCAATGCAACAACACATCATAGAAATCCTTAGGCCCCACATGTTAACTAACTAATCGATAGATATCTAATCTCTCTGTTTAACTGCACTTACAATGCAACTTTCTATACTATCTAATTTACAGTATTAAGCATACCCTGAATGAATTGGAAAGGACTAGGCCAATGGCTGAGTGACTTTCAATGTACCCAGGAAATGCATTAATTCTCAAGAAACCCATACCCTGTAGTGGGCAATTGTGTTTATAACATGGAAAAAGTTTCATTTTTTTTAATGGAAAAAGGTTTAATTTTTCTGTAGTTAGGTTGCTGCTAGGTAGAATGACATGTGAGCTGGCAACAAGAACCAAGTGTCTTTGAATGGTATCATGTTTGAACAGTGACGAGAATACCGTGAAGACCATTACAGTGACAAAACCAGCAGTTGGCTGCAATGATCCCCACTATTGCTGACACTTTTGTCTCTGGGGATATCACCCCCTCTCCGAATCAGCTCAGACTCAGAGTTAGTTTTCCATAGTATTGGGTGGGTGTGGGGGGGTAAAGCCACCCACAAAAAACACTTGCTTTCCCAGATTGCACAATGCCAACTGTCAGCATTGTGCCATTACTCTAATGCTGTTCAACACAATCTGTCACTGCAGCATGGTAGAACCTCTTTGAATGAACCTGGGAAGTGCATTTACTGTATTTAGAAAAATATATATTCCATGTTGTAGGTTTTTGTGTTTAAAAAGTGGAAATATTTCTATTTAAATACAGAAAGGTTTCATTTTCATTTTGTTAAGCTATTGGGTGGTAAATTAGAGCTGGTTAAGCATAAACTGTGCATATACCAGAGGTTAAGTAAGTACTAAGACATGGCGGGGTATGCTCTGCACACTTCTAACACATGGCCAGGGGCACAGTGAGGCACGAGGCTGCGGGTCACATATCTTCAGCCCCTGGCCATGCACTAGAAGTGTGTGGTGCACACCCCAGGAGTGTCTTATTGTGCTTATAAAATGGGAATTTTTTTTGCATGTCTGCAGAAATTAAAAATAATATGCTTACATTTTAAACCATGGAACAGTTTAACTTAAAATGAGATAAGATAGTCCCTCCGCCTGTGTGCAGTTGCTGTTTATTTCTGTTGCCTTAGGAAACGTGACTTACTTCTGACAAAGTAGTTGCAGTTTTTTTTACTACTGCAGACTAAGTTTTGCTTGAGTTGTCTGCCCCACCTCCACCCACACACACAGACAAGCAGCCCTGTCCCTTGATCCTCATCTCTATATTGATTAATTATTTTTCTTGTGTTATCTTTAAAAATGCTAGGAATTGAATTGGTGCTGTATGAGCTGATACATAGTGTGCAAATGATGTCAGTGTTAGATCGAATCAAGAAGTACTAGACAGAAGATGCTGGTATTTTTATTTTCTTTTTATTTCAAATGTCATTTCTAATGGAGAGAGTGAGTCTTTCTGGATCCCCTTAAGAAGGCAGTTGTTTGACCCCTCCTTAAAAAGCCCTTCCTTGATCTGGACTGTCTGGCCAACTACAAATCTGTCTCAAACCTGCCCTTTGTGGGAAAGGTTATTGAGAACGTGGTTGCATTGCAGCTGGATGGCCATTTGTCCAGACACAATGTCTATGATTCTCTCCAGTCAGGATTTAGGAAGAGGCATAGTACCAAGACAGCCCTTGTCCGGGTGCTAAATTACCTCCTAATAGTGAGAGGTTGGAGGACTCACTCCATCTTGGTCCTGCTTGGTCTCTTTGCAGCATTTGACATTGTGGACCATGGTGTGCTATTGGAGCACCTGCGGTTCATCTGTGGACTATCTGGAGGGGTCCACAGATGGTTTTGATCTTTCCTCAAGGGTAGGACTCAGAGAGTGGTGTCTGGGATTTATTCTTCAGCCACTTTCTGCCTATCCTGTGAGGTACCACAGGGTTCCATTTTGGCACCCATGTTGTTCATAGTGTACATGTTGCCATTTGGAAGGGATCGTTAGGTGGTACGGTCTGAGTTTTCACTGCAATGTAGATGATACTCAGCTGTACATGTCCTTTGTGCCTGAACAGGATGTGATCCTCTCAGTATTTAATAACTGTCCAAGATCCAAGACTGGATGAGTACCAGCTGGCTGCAGTTGAACCTGGATAAAACTGAGGTGCTGGTCATGAATCCAGATCAACAAGAGGTAGGTTTGTCAGCTGGACAACTGTAGGGGCTTTGGCTCAGGGGTGCTCAGCTGACTACATCAGATTGGGTGCGGAACCTGGGCATTATTTTTGATGATGGCCTGACCCTCAAATCACAGGTGTCAGCTGTTGTCAAATCCTCTTTATATCATCTGAGGAATATAGCCCAGGTGAAGCATCTGGTTCCTCCTGATGATCTTCCAACTTTGGTCCATGCCTTCGTAACCTCCCGCCTTGACTACTGTAATGCCCTTTACCTAGGGATGCTAGCAGTTGATATCTGCCACTTGCAGCTAGTGTAGAATGTGGCAGCTAGGTTATTGTTGACTGGTACCTCTAGGGTCAGTCATGTAACACCTGAGCTCCATGGACTGCACTGGCTTCCAGTACAGTAGTGGATCACCTTCAAGGTTGAGCTACTGACCTATAAGGCCCTATATGATCAGGGACCCTACTACTTACAAATCTCTTTCACCCATACCACCTACTCCATCTTTCTCTGATTTATCTGTGAGGGATTGCTAGAGATTCCCAGGGTTCATTTGAAATCATCAGGGACCCCGTCTTTTACTTTGGTGGCTCTGACCCTGTGGAATTCTCTACCTCATCATATACGAGAGTGCCTGACCATCCAGAGTTTTAAAAACATATCTGTTTGGTTTAGCTTATCCTGAATTGGGCTGAAACTGATGGTTAGTGCAGTGTATTTATATTTATTTAAGCTGCATTCGATGTGATTAACTTTATATTTATTGCTGAAATTGTACTTAAATATTGCTGTTATGATGGTTTTAACTGTGATGTTTGTTTTATTTTAATGTACAAACACCTTAGTTCATGAAAGGTGCTTTTTATAAATAAAGAAATCAATAAAATAAAAAGTCTAGGGTTCTGAAGTTAACGATGTCATGAGCACATAGCACAGTTTGAACCAACAGCCAGGAATCTAATACAAGGCGAGGATGGTACAGGCGGTGGTGGGGGGAGTGGGCAGGGCAAGGAAATCTAACTGGCACCTCAGAACACAGCAGTGTGAGCAAAAAAACTTGGTCATTTGTCTGAGTGACCAAGTACTGGTAACTTAGGGGGAGCATGTGACTTTCTGTTGTCTGGACACTTCTCAGCCAGTGGTTTAAATAAAAATGGTAGTTGATTGAAAAATTAAATGATCTATAGTTGTCAGGCACCAAGATTTACAAAGGTACTGCTGTTTGCCTTGGTTGCCAGAACTAATTGTTAGCCATATTCTAGATACTTCTAGCCAATGGCTAATGACCAGTCAGGAGGCAGGATTTTCCCTTCCTATTTTATAATGACTGTTCAGGTGATGTACTTATACCAATGAAAGCACTAGTATTTTGAAGCCTATTTTTATAGTTAGAGATAGACCAGGAATATTAAACATATACCTTTTAGAAGTGGGCAAATATCACATTTTGAATATTCAGCTTAATATTTATATTCATAGTCCCAAATATTTGGAAATTTGGCATTTGTATTAATTATTTATGTACCTGAGGGGGGAAGTGAAAAAATAGCCCCAGCCCAATCATGTTAAAAACAACCCCCAGCCCCCAACTCACTGCACCAAGCCCACTTCCATCCTGATCCCCCAGCACCGACAATTTTAGCTTTAAAGGATACCTAAACAACATTTTGACAACAAACTATTAAAAAATCTGACTCCATAGGTGACTAAAGGAAAGGCTGCTGTATTCATTAATGTTAAAACTACATTTACATAATTTACCTAAATGTGGTTCCAGAGCATTTGAAAATTGTAAAATCAGCCTTCCAATTTTAAAAAAACTGTCTTACCTGCTTCCTAAAATGGCTGCCAAATGTGTTCTGTGATGACATCATTGGAGCCAAAGTCAGAGAGATATATGGCTCTCTATAGTGCTAACTAGTTCTGTTTCCCTTTGTATAGAATTGTTTCAACCAAGTGGTCAAAACCATGTACATTATTTTGTATAATGCACATGTTAGGCTATGGTTCTGTTCATTTTGTTTACTTTAACATGCTGAAAATGTGTTTTAATTCAACTGACTTTCTCTGTGGCAAACCACAGTGCAGTACAAATCCTGAATAACCTAGTGGTCTAGAGGTTATGGTTGATCCAGGATGCTAGAATGGGGGTGCTGGGGTGGTGTGCATGCTTAATATGCACTTTTTAAAATTTTTATTAAACATTTATATTTTCTGCTATTATTCTTTCTAGCACTTTTTGACAGAACCTACAAATGTAATCCATAGTTTGAATGTAAACATTTGTACAATCAGTAAATCAGACTTCTTCAACAAAGTGAAATGCAGCAGCAGCAGCAGCAGCAAGCGAGTACATTATTATGTGGTGGCGGTGGGGGGTTGCAGCCACACCCTTTACCACCTCCTAGAGCTGCCACTTTTTTGTAGCAAAGCTCTTGTGCAGTCTAGTGTTAGAGTTCATACTTTCTCAGAACTCAAATATATGCTTGTCTTGTCTTCTTTTTCCATAGGAAATAATAAGAAGAAGAAGAATCAGCATTTATATAGTGGTTTTCATACACATTGTATCCCAAAGTGCTTTACAAGCAATCCTAGACTGATAGTGAAGTGACCGAACGTGTAGTGGCAGCTGTTCCATACATTAATATCCACACACAGCCTAGGACAATTGCATGAACTGGTGTTATGGGAAGGGGAATGTTGGCCAGGACAACGGGGTCAGGTAGTAATCAAGGTGCTGGCAGCCTCACATCTTATTTCTCACAGTAATCTGCTCATATTTCTCGTCTTCTGTCTTCCGCTTCCCTGAATAAAGCAGTACCTTGCAAGACTGGCCTTCTCATTCCCCCTTTGGTATTCATTATTCACTATTCCTCCTCACACTGAAAACTGGTGAGCTCATCACCCTTCTGCATCATGAACGCAAGTAGTACAGTCCCAATTTTATTTTGATGTATCAAATATAAACATATATTTCCAGTAAGTCAGGCTCATAGCAGCAGGGAACAAGGGGAATGATGGGCTTTCCTATCCTTAAAAGATCTAGGCTACCTTTGAATAGGCACTATCAAATGATGGGTGTGCACATCGTTATGCACATCATTTAATAGTGCCTAATCATAGGTGACTTAGATCTTATATGGGAAGGAAAGCCTACTTTTCCACTTGTGCCATGCTGCTATCAGCCTGGTTTACCAGAAGATCATGTTTATTATTAATATGTAACTATAACACGGGACACTGTACTAACCACATTCATGATGTGGAAGGGTAGTGAACTCACCAGTTTTTGGTGTAGGGAGCAGGTGAGAAGAATGAATGCCAGAGAGGGCCTGAAGAGGATATTCCAGCAGGGTACAGCTATATTCAGGTTAGTTGAAGACATGAAGGAGGACACTGAGCAGATCACTGTGAGATCTGACATGTGGGGCTGCCAGCATCATGATCACTACCTGACTGTGGATGAGAGTAGCCAGTGATGACAAATACTCAGAGTGGCAGGGCTGCACCTAAACTGTTACTTGAATTTAGTGTAGGGTGATTACCCTCGGGTGGGGGTGGGGAGTTAACGTTTGTTAAGACAGTATTGAGGGAGTTGTGTATAACTCATTCAAGATTTGGAAGGGTGGTATCCAGCCAACTTGCATTGTGGAGTAGAGCACAGAAAGGTACTGGAGAAGAACTGTTGGCAACTGTCCTGTGGGTTTCTACAGATCACAGGTAAAGGAGTAGACTGACACTGGAAGTCAGGTTGATTCACTTAAGGTATTAGTATGCCTCTCCTGCTAATAATATTGTTATCCATTGTAAGTGCAGTCCTTATGAGGGCATGAACAGCAGTTTTTCTGGTTGGTCATGATGCTTATTGCTCGGCCCTCCAGGAAGACCTAGTTGTTGGTTAATGAGGTGAGAAAAAAACACAACAGGGAACTGTACATACTACCATCACTGTGCAGAAAGGTGGTGATCCACTCAATGTTTACTCTGGGAGCAGAAGTTAAACATTGAGAATGTGAACTGGAGAGTGATTTGGGGGGCATTTCTTAACAGTGCCAGCTGATGATGCATATCAGTATAGGTGTGCACAACCCTCTGAGGTACAAGATTGCAATCTGAAGTGTGACAATTCTCTTAATGAGACACAAGTTCATATGCAGCCCCAGGCAGTACTAAAGACAGGGTATGGATGGTAGGGTGTTCAACAGAAGGCAGTCTAGATGCAGGGGGGTTCACATAGAAAAAGAAAGCCTTATTTATGGATTAACAAGTGAGCATGAGCTTTGGAACTGAACAAGACCAGTATTTTGCTGTGTGACCCTGAGCAAGTCATTAAACTTCCTTGTGCTCCCAGGCCACACCTGTAAACAAGCTTTCAGCTTAGTGTGTCTCTCCTGGTTAACAAAAAAACAACATTCAGTGCATCATATAACCACTAGATCATCAGGTATTTGAAGTGCTGTACTGTAATGCAGTTTGCCAAAGAAAAAGTCGTCTGGATTGCAAAACATGTTCTGCAAGTTAAAGTAAACAAAATGAACATAATCCATGAGGTAATACATGGTGTTGATCATTCTGGTACAACAATTCAAAATAAAGAGGGAAAGAAGAACTAGTTATCACTATAGAAATATATGTGGATCTCTGGCTCTGGCTCCGATGATGTCATCATGACTCATCACTTAACAGACTTGGCAGACATCTTAGGGAGAAGCCAAGGCTGTTTTTTCAAAATGAAAGGCTGATGTTTACATTTTTCAAAAGTTATGAAACTGCATTTATGTTATTTACCTAAATGCAATTTTAACATACATGTAAACAGCAGCCTTTCCTTTACCTCTCAATGAAGCCAGATTTTGGAGTTTGCAGTTTTAAAAAACTGTTTGTTTAGGTACCCTTTAAAAGGATAAACAACAATAATCCCCAGGATGGTCAACTGGTGCAATCTGCTCACCTCCACAGTCAGCTGTCATCTCCTCTTGCCATTTTTTCAATGTTAAAAATCATCCCCATCCACCCATCCCAGCAGTCACACCCAAGTTGAACCCTCCTACCCTCAGCAACAAAATCTTATAAAATGAAAGGTACTACAGGCATAGGAAGGTTACCAATGCAACCCACCCTCCTCCATAGCTGGCTGACCTCTTGTGAAGGTCACTCCCATGCTTGCTCACATAGTGAAGCAGCTGATCACATGATCTGCTGTTTACCTATGCAAGCAAGTGTGGGCGTACTATTCACAAGAAGGCAGCTGGCCATGGAGAAGGGCAGTTTGTGTCAGTCATCTTGTGCAGGGGTGAGGCTAGAATTTGGGCACTGCTTCCAGAGTGGCAGATGATTTTTAACTTTAAAACATGGCAAAAGGAAATGGTGGCAAGCTGTGGAGTTAAGCAGGTTGTGCCAATCACCCATCATGGGACATTTTTTGTTTATATTTTTAAAGGTTACATTGTAGTGCCTGGGAGGAGGCTTAGGTAGTCGTTACAAGTGGTGGAAAGGGCCGATTTAATATGATTTGGCTGGGAATGAGGGTGAGGGGCTGTTTTTCCTTTTTTTTTTTTTGGTTAGCATTTCCTGAATATGAACAAGCATGAATAGTGCCACTATTCATTAATCGTATCCGAATAACAAATATTGCAGTACTTGTGGTATTCACAAAATACTATTCTTTACTCGCACACCCCTAATACCTTGTTTCCATCTGATACAGTGGGTTTCTGACAAGGTTAACTACTGAGATTTTAATCCGGTTCAATGATAAAATTCTTTCCTGATGAACGCTTGGCAGGTGGTATAGTCTTGTTCAGACCATTGACATTAATGCAGTAGTTTAATAATTTTAACTTTACATATCTTTATTTGTTCCAGCTCTGCTCCTACAGCCACTGGTAGTGTGGATACTGATATTTTTAATATTGCTTTATAGGCTTCATTTAAGAAATGCATCTAAATAAATTATGGTGAGATAATCGTATACCACAAGTGCAATTGTCTCACTGTAATTACATGCCCTGATGTGTCTAACTGCATTTTGTAAATCTTATAAAATATATATATGCTTTTAAATGAATAAAAAAAAGAAATTATGTGAAAGAATAAAAATGAAGACAAGGGAATGGCAGTATAATCTAGAGCTTAAAGGAGAATTTTTGGTTGCTGCATGTATTTCTTTAAACACAGTAAAAGCATAAACAGTATGAGAGGGTGAGAGTCTCTTGTTACCTGCAATTTTGGGCTGTGGAGGTGAGAGCTCCCCAGTACTTCTTGATCAGAAAATGTTGTCCTTTCAAGATGGAACTTGGATAAACAGTGGTCAAGTTTGATATATTAATTTGACTGGCTTTGAATAGTGCAGGATAAAACTTAGTCCTGTAAATTGTTCTCTGTCTTGCTCCAATGATTTATTTATTTATTTTTATTATATTGTAGTAATTTTATAATTTAGTTAGTGGATGAATGAGTGCTGTGTGTTTGGGTGTGTGTGGAAGGTGTGTGATTGTGTGGGATAGAACTGTTTTTCTGCTGTTATATCTGTTGGACCCTAGGAGTGAGAGTCTGTGGGTCTATTAATGGACAATTTTTGGCCCTAGGAGCTGGGAGCTCCATGGACTAAAACCATTATTCAAACTTATATGGACTGGTCCTGGCTTTTATTCACTCATCATTACTTAATATAATTAGTAGTTTAACTAAGCCAATATTATATTTATCTGATGTATTGATTTAGGGATAATTGAGTTTTGTTAATTATTATGTTTAGTTTTTGGAAGTGTTATTGTATTGAGTTTGTTTTATTCTGCTTCTACTGTAGTAATATAATGTGCTGGGAGGGAATAAAGACAGCCAGGAATTACTCCTCCACCAGGCTCAGGGTAATGTGCCCATTTGAATATCCCCCATTGTTATCAGATACCTATTTAAGGTGTTAAGCTTTGGGGATAGCTAGGCGAAGGAGAAGGAGAACTTGGCCTGCTGAGGGAATGGAAAGGTGGGGGGACATATTGAGGTGGTGGGGACCAAGAGACGTACTGCGGTAAAATGGAAACATGACAGAAGTATCTTTTGTCTTGTCCCCCATACCCAAGGGCTCCATAGTTAATGGGCAGGAGCTGAGGTCTTCCTTGACAGCCTATCCTACTTGTGCGGTGTTATGCAATGCCAGATCTATTAAAAACCAGACAGCTGTTACAGCTGATCTTGTTGAAATAAATAGATCTGGCTTGCATCACTGAGACCTGGCTGGATGATAATGCAGGCCCTATATTGGTCTCTGCTGTTCCAGACGGGTACTCGGTGATACACCGCCTGAGTTTATATCATAGGAGTGGGGGTTTCACCATTGTATTTAGGACAGAACTGGGACTTGTGGATGTGCCAGTGGGGTCCACCAGATCCTTCAAGTGTATCCTGGGGGAGGGTGTAGGGTGCAGGTCCTCATTTACCGTCCACCCGGTGATGGTAGAGAATTCCTGTAGGAGATAATGGACTTCATAGTCAACGTAGCATTGGAGTCCCCCAGATGGTTAATTCAGCAGGACTTCAATGCCTGGGTCAATGATGAACTCTCGCAATTTGGTCAGAATCTCCTCCAGCTAATGACTATGCTGCTCCTTGCACAGGTAGTTACCTCCTCAACCCATATAGGGGGTCACTCACTGGATCTGGTGTTCCTCATGGGGATGGAGATCACAGATTTATGGGTGGAACCAGTCAGTTGGTCTGACCATCATACCATAAGGTTCAGTTTCAAGGCCCCCCAAATGGACTTGCCCCTATGGAGATGGTCCAGTACCACCCTTTAAGGGGCGTCACCACAGAAGGTCTGTCGGGGGTGCTGGACCTATTGGGTTTGTCGGGTAAATGCATGAGTCCAGGAGATCTCATACTGGCCTATAACAGAGCGGTATGAGAGGTTCTGGACAAGATTGCTTCAGTTCATGTTTGACTGCTCACTCTTCTCCCAAGGACCCCTTGGTTTGATTGTTCCTAGAAGGAACTGAGGAGAGTTGGTCAAAGGCTAGAGAGAGCATAATGGAGGTCAGGCTTGGATGCTGACAAACTTAGATTGATGTAACATTATAAGAGCTATCAATCAGAAATCACCTATAAGAAGGCAGAATTCCTGTCCAGGGAGATTTCTGCTACATGGAATTGACCAGCTCAGCTCTTCCGGACTGTGGACAAACTGTGCAATCCAGTCTGTCTCCAGCCCAGAAGGGCATTTTCTCAGGCTAAATGCGAGGAGTTCACTTGATTCTTTGTGGATAAGGTTGCTAGCATCCAGTCTGGCATCAGCCCTACTCTTCCTATGAGGGACTGCAGAGGTCAACGAGAGTGATGAACACTTGGTCTATCTGGGAGGACTTTAGCCAGCCAGAATTCATGGACATAGTGCAGATCATCCAAACATTGCTCTCAACCAGCTGTAGTTTGGATCTGGGCCCTACACCCCAATTAGTGGGTTGTGTAGACGTCATCTGCTCGATCCTAGCTAAAATTGTATGGGGCTCCCTGGAGAGGGGTATCTTTCCTGATCCCCCTTAAGAAGGTGGTCATATGACCACTCTTAAAATAAACATCCTTGGATCCAGACTGCCCAGCTAACTACAGACCTGTCTCTAACCTTCCTTTTGCCAGAAAAGTTATTGATAAGGTGGTTGAGTTGCAACAGGATGATCACCTTGTGACCCACAATGTCTATGATGCTCTCCAGTCTGAATTTTGGAAGAGACATAGTACCAAGACTGTAATTGTCTGGATATTGAATGACCTCCTAATAGAGAGGGATCAAAAGGCTCATACCATCTTGGTCCTTCTTGATCTCTCTGCAGCATTTGACACTGTGGACCATGGTGTGCTATTGGAGCACCTGCGGTGTCTCTGTGAACTGCCAGGGACAGTCCTAGAATGGTTTCAATCCTTCTTCATGGGCAGGTCTCAGAGGGTGGTCACTGGAACTTATTCCTTTGATGCTCTTTTCCTGTCCTGTTGGGTCCTGCAGGCCTCCATATTGGCACCTACATTGCTTGCAGTGTACATGCTGCCATTAGGAGATATCATTTGGTGATACAGTTTGAGTTTTCACTGCTATGCAGATGATACTCAACTGTATCTGTCCTTTCTACCCAAACAAGGGGGTGCAGTCTCCATGTCTAACAACTGTCTCACCAAGATCAAGGACTGGATGAGAACTAGCTGGCTGAGACTGAATCCAGACAAGACTGAAGTGTTGGTTGTGGAGCCTGGCCATCCGGCAGTGGGTTTGGGGGCTAGGCAGGCACTGGGCATATGACTTGATGGTGTCCAGCTTACTACCTCGGAATAGGTGCGTAACGTGGGTGTTATCTTTGATGATGGCCTGACCCTGAAACCTCAGGTGTCTGCAGTTGTCAAATCCTTTTTTTACCATCTGAGGAATATTGCCCAAGTGAAATACCTGGTTCGTCTGGATGACCTTCCAACTCTGGTCCACGCCTTCATCACCACCCACCTTGACTACTGCAATGCCCTCTACTTAGGGCTTCCTGGGGCTGATATCCACTGCTTGCAGCTAGTGCAGAATACAGCAGCTAGGCTACTGACTGGTACATCTAGGACCAGCCATATTACACCTGTGATGCACAGACAACACTGGCTGTCTGTTCAGTGGCAGTTCACCTTTAAGGTCAGTCTTCTGGCTTTTAAAGCCCTACATGAATGGGGACCCAGCTACCTGCAAGATCTCTTGACTCCCTACTGCCCCCTCCACCCTCTCCAATCCACTGAAGAGGGATTGCTAGAGATTCCAAGGGTAAGTTTGAAGACATCTGGTGCTTGTGCTTTTCCTTTTGCAGCACCCACCCTGTGGAATTCTCTACCTCATCAGCTGAGAGAATGCCTGACCATCGAGAGATTCAAGTAGGAATTTAAAACTTATCTTCTTCAGATGGCCTTCCTAGATGATTTTAATTAATTTTATATAACTGTAATTTTATTCTAATTAATATGCTTTATTGTAATTAATTTGTAAAGTGCCTTGGTTTAAGAAAGGTGCTATATAAATAAAGTTTTCTTTGCTTTAATGAGCTGTGAATGAACTTGGTACATCCAGTAGACCTGGGTTTGATTCCCATAACCTCTACCAGCATACTGTGTGACTCTGGGCAAGTCACTTAACCACCCCAGTGCTTCCAGGTTGCCACTGAAAACAGGCACTTGTGCCTAGTGTGTTTTGCCCCATTTCTAAAGAAGAAAAAAATTAAATTCAGACATACTTTTATTTTATTTGGAAAAAAAAAACACCATGGTTCCTAGGTTGGTGATGGTGAAATATGAGGAGGTAGTTAAAAAAAGCAACAACCTTGTGCAATAACTAATGTTTTAAAAAAATAAAACATATTAGTCACCTAATTTGCATTTTGAATCAATCCAAGTATTTTTTTCTAGAAAGGCACTGTGTTCTAATTTAAACTGTTGAAACCGGCAGGTTGTAGGACTCAGTATGTGTGTGTGTGGGGGGGGGGCCATAGCCCATTCAACTGTGTTTCCTGTCTTTTTGTACATTCTCTTTCTTGCCTTATTTATTTTTTCTCTATCTTTCCATATATTTGAAAGATGGAATGTTTATCATATAACACATGTAGCCACAGAGGATAGGTCTATCAAAAGAGATTGATGAAAAGTGGAACAGGTGTATGTGCAGCTAAAAGCATTTTCAGGAATAAAGATAAGAATAGGGGTAGCCAATAGACCACTGGGATAAGGGTTGAGGAAGAGAATGAATTATGAGAAGAAATGATATTATCCTCATAGTAATGCTGCAGTTAACCCACATGGGACTTCCTGGTCTGCATATTCCATGTCATAATTTGGAAATCAGAATAGTAAACTGTAAAAAAGACTTAGCACAGTGTTGCATACTGGAATTTCAGGGAATAGTATAAATTGACCGACTCACTTTTATTCCGTGGATTCAGCCTGTGTAGAGGTTTTAGATTCTAATACCATTTATGTATTTCTCTTATTAGTTTGAATACTTTCACATTAAATAATTAAATTTCAGTATATAGAATAGCACCTCTAAGTGATCAACTTGCAATATACCATCAGCCTTAATTTTCTTAGCCTAGACATCCTATTCTGTATATTCATTCAGTTGTCACATGAGTTGAAGTACTCCTGGTAGCCTGTTTGGGAACAAGTATAATTTCCAGCAAAGATTAATTTCCAATCCAGTATAATATTCCGTATCAAAATGCATTCCAGTAATGGAGTAACAAGATTTGGCACTCATGCTTACAGGCAGCTTCTCACTCCAGCAGCACGTCAGTGTTACTGCACTGAATGCTGCTGCCAGTGCTACTTACAACATTCCAGGCTGGGAAAGCGACTGGCAGCAGATAGTCCCCTCTCAGCGCCACCTGACATCAGGAGTGATATCAGCAAATCTAGGATTTCACCCAGAGCAGAGCAGCCAGCTATTGTTAAGCGATGGCATGGTGTTGCCACCCCCAGAGCCAAAGGCAGGACAAATGCTCATAGGTCCATCCTGGGGCATGCCACTCATGTCCTGTCAATCTAGAGGGGATATTTAAAAGTTTTCATAAAACAACCACTGTTCGCTTCCAAATTGAGACTGAGTCATTGGTCTCGCTTACTGGTGTTGGGTCCACTAGTTTCCTTACATACCAGATATAAGATGTAAGTGCACTGGTGAATGTCTCTGTGCGCATGGAGCCCATCCACTATCAAAGGTGTTACCCTTCCCTTAATCTAAAAAGGAGTGTCACAAAAACCCTTGTGACTTCTTTATGTATCGCTTCATTTAAGAGACCTGTATTAGCAGTGCAGGCAAAGAGTTTCTTTACAAAGTGTCTGCCCCATACAGTGCCGGAGTCTTTCATACAGTAGGCACACTACTATATGCTTATTATATAGATAGGGAGAAAGAGATGGGGTGGGGGAATGTGAATTATACTTAACAGTCAAGTCAGGTTCTGTGTATGAAGTGTCCACATACAATGGGAAACTGCTGTGTGTATATGTGTGTGTGTGTGTATATATATATATATATATATATATATATATATATATATATATTAAACAAGGGGTTGGGAGTGCTTGGGGTGCAATTATTACTAGATGAACATAACCAGGTTCTGAATTATGGATAATTCAAATGCAGACATTTCTTTAAGAGAAAAAAGAATAAACACCCAGATATAGGTTTCTGTCAAATGAATTCTAAGTTTCATGAATTTCAAATGATCACAGGAGTTAGTATTTTGTAAAAAAATATATAGGCTTTAGGGTTTCTCAGTTATCATGGGAGCAGCACCATTCCACGGACGATTTTGAGAGCCCGACTGTGGAAGTAGACACAATAGTCAAACCTCTACATATTGTGTTATTTATTGTCTGTGTCGATAATTTCATTTACAGCATATTTACATAATTTAGCATTAGTGTTCCCTAATAATTGTTGTGCCACTTTTTATTGTACTGTGCACTTAGTTGCACTGCAGTATGCAAAGTTTTATAGGAAGTATGAGTTCCTACTAGGAACCCCAAAAAAATGGCATTTATTCCCAGTTCTAAAAATAATTAAAATATCAAGTCTAACTTAATACTGCTCCTGAGTCAGTATATAAGCACAGTGCATCGGCCACTACTGAGAAGTAAAGGTTGGCAGGGGACTTAGAATCTAAATATAACATATTCATGACTTTCGTGTGTGAGGCAATGTTGGTTCTCACAATAAATTACCATTTTACTATGTCATGTAAAGTAAAAGCTCACCCATTCTAGGATGCTCTCCACAGCCAGTTTCCCATTATCTTGTCTGCCTACAGTACAATATGTCTTTAAACTGTAAGTATGTTCTCTCCTTTTGTGGAGCATACCAACATTACTTTGGGAAGAGAGGGCTTGGGCGAGAACAAACAGAAGTCCAAACCCCTGTTCAGAATGATTGACTATTTTAGGAAGGAGTGTTGGAAATGAATAGGAATGCATTGCATGGAATTTAGCAGTTATACAAACAGCTTGAAGTATTAATATATTTAAAATTACTTCCTGTACCCTTGGGTTTTCTTTGTATACTGAAAAGAAGTTTTAGCAAGAAAAGAAGAGCACCTCTCCCTCATGATATCCCTGTGGCAAGCATGCTTAAATGGTATGTCAGCAAGCTGGTTTTGGCCACCCAAGCCTTAGACAATGCACAAGGAGAGAAAGAGGTCAGACTGCACCCATTCTGAATGCATCCTCCCTCTGAGAAGGATGGCACCTACAGCCTCTGCATGATGATCTACCTGGGGACCCTCAAGTAAGGTACTCATCAGGGCAGGAAGCTGTGTTCTGCTGGCCAGGTGTGGATAAGTGAGAGCAGTAATATGACAGAAGAGATTATCTGATAGAATTGGGTTGGCAGCATTAAAGAAGGACCTGGACTGCAAGTGCCCAAAAAAATACAGTTTTAATAGTGCAAATACTTAACTAAAGAGCCTCACCATGAAATAGCCTTAATGCCCTGGTATGTCACTCAGAAGAGCTTCATCAGGGAGCCTCTGATAATCAGTACTACTGTAGGAGGGAGTGTATCCTTTACTTTGCCTGTACCAATCAGGACATGGACTGTAGCCACCAACTCCAAAAGCAATAAAAAAAATATAGTGCCAATACTTCCTGTGATGCGATGCTATAGATCCCTAAATGATCTACTGCATTTCATTACAGCTGTGCTGTGGTCTGCACTCTGCTGTGACTGGCTCATTTTAGAATACATCTTCATTAATCTGTGGTCACAGTCCTTTCTCTCATAAGTACAGTATTTCAGACTCCTAATCCATTCAAAAAATACCAAAGAACTACAGTAAGTTTCAGTGAGATAAACTACAGTATGAGACTCAGACTGATTCTAAATGGTCATTCAATCCCACTCACCATGTTTGCATAATTTGAAATTTACTCTCCCTCACCCAATGCTGTGACAGGCAATGGTGTTGGAAGTGGCAGAGGGAAGTACCCTGGCAGGAGTTAGTGCAGCCAGGAGTACTGTTTGTGTGAAATGTTCAGAAAAAAAAATAAATACAAGAATAGCTGGTTGCCAAAACTATTTATACTGCATATTTTCTAAACTTTCCACACCTCCTTTTCTGATATCCCTCAAGATCCAGGTGAGTTTAGTTGTAGACGGCCTTTGGGGGGAGGAGGGGCTGTGTGAAGTCAGGCTTGACCCTTTTTTCTTAATACTGCAACAGATTTATACTGAAATCAGATCTTAGAGCAATTTTCCCAACTCGGTGATTAGAGCACTGGGATGGTATTCCAGGTGACTGGGTTCAGTTTCCAATAGGTCACATTATTTCTTTCTCACTACAATTTGTAACTTGCTGAGATAAATAGAAAAAAAATGAGGCTATGTGCACTTAATAGTGCATAGTAAGTATAGCAATATTGCATCTGTAGGGAGTAATAGTACTATGCAATATTGAGGGGTACGTTCATTGAGCCAGTCCCAAACCTGCCATCAGGTGTAGTGGTTAGAGTCACCATATCTATGCATGGTGGACTCAGGTTTGGAACTGGCTGTTGAATTTTTGTTTGTTTGTTTGGTTAGATTATTTCCAAAGTCCCATTTCCCCCACCCTGCCATCTGTGTTCCCACCACATAAAGATTGCCTATCCCAACATTCTTCCCCTGCCAACATAAGCCCCCACTCCTGAGTTTTCACTTTCCCCCATTGTCATCCCCCTGGGATCTGATTACAATAGAAATGGACGGTGTGAGGGGCTTAGACCCCCCTCCACATGAAATGTAAGTACACTTCACCCCCTCAGAGCTCCTAAGCACTAGTCACTGAATGAGGTGGTCAGGGTTGTGCAAATTGCCATTTTGATGTTTGGTGATATGTAGTCGTGATTGTGTTTAGCGCCATTTTTGTTGGCACTATTATCACATGGAATCACCAGTTCTCAAGACTATTGCATATTTTCTAAACTCCCTACACTTCCTCATTTGTTATCCTTCTGTAATCACCATGTAATATTTATATCTAATTGTTCTAATGCTTAAACAGTGATTATTCAATTTTATTTACCTGTTTTCAAGAATGCATGATTTCAGATATGCATTCCCATAGATACTGCCACTCTAAAGCAAACAAAGATAAATCCAGTTGTTAGATTAAATGGATTGGTGTGTCAGAAGTATGGCAGCTTGGATTCAATGCAAAGAAGTGCAAAATAATGCACCTGGGAAACAAAAACCCAGGGAAAGATTACACAATGGGGGGGAAGAAGTAACAACAACAAAAATGGAAAGGGACCTGGGGGTAATCATATCAGATGACCTTAAGGTTAGCAGGCAATGAGAAGACAATAGGGAGGGCTGGGGGATGCTGGGATGTATAGGAGAGGCATCACCAGCAGAAAACAGGAAATTGTTATCCCTCTGTACAGACAGTTGGTGAGACCCCATCTGGAGTACTGCAGCCGGTTCTGGAGACCCCAGCTTCACAAGGACATAGACAGGATAGAGACAGTCCAGAGGAGGGCAACTAAAATGGTGCAGGGTCTGCAAGAGAAGCCATACAAGGAGAGACTAAAAGAGCTTAATATGTATACCCTTGAGGAAGGGGGGGACATGATATAAACTTTTAAGTACCTCAGTGGTATCATCAAAGTCCAAGAGGGTAGCATCTTTCAGAAAAAGAGATGTGCAAGAACAAGGGGACACAAATTGAAGATAGAGGGAGGGCAGTTCAGGGGCAATGTGAGGAAGCATTTCTTCACAGAGAGGGCAGTGGATGCATGGAACAGCCTTCCTGAGGAGGTTGTGGGGTCTAAAACTGTGGGAGAATTCAAGAATGCATGAGACAGACATAAGGCAATTTATGTGGGGGGGGTAGCAAGAAATAGGCTGTTGGTTAACTAGGATCTGCAACTTATCCTGTAGGTAGGGAAATGGGCAGACTAGGTGGCCCAAGTGGTCTTTATGTGGTGTCAAAGTCTATGTTTCTATGTCATTTTGTTTATAATGTATTAGCTTACTGCTTTAACAGTGAGCATGTATGTGTGACTCAGTTATCCAGTTTATTTTAGTAACATGTTGAATGGACCTCTCTACAAAAAAATCTACTGTATGGCCATGCACTGTGACTACTGGAAGGGATAGCTACAGTATAATAATGTATTGTGCTGTTACTATATCCAAGACACTAAGAAATAATATATGAAGTTATGCCTATTCTGGTATCTACTTGTCATTCAGGAATTGTTTACAATCATCATACAGGTTCATTCCTCTGAATCTCACATCACCTAAATGCAGGGCTTAGTCCCATAAAATGTATGAGAAAAGAGAAGAAAGGTGTGACATGTCTGCAAATGATAAAGACAGGAGCAGGATGCTGTAAGTTATTGCTTACATGTTTGCATAGTTTGCTGAGCATTGCTCAACATAAGTCAATACAAGTTACTGTAGCATGAAACACGTGTCTGTGTCTTACTGTTGGCACTCTTTGCAAACAGTGTGAGAGGCCTTTTGGCACCATGCATGTCTGTTTAAGTTGAACTAGCATAATATTCTGTGGTGATTTGCATATATAGCCCATGATGCTTTTCATGATGGGGTATGTGTGATTTTGTATTTCTTTGAAACTTGGCTTCCCGGCCAATGCCCTTTGGGTTAACCATTGCCTCAGTGCTTGTGCACGGAGGTTCTTTGTCTTACAATTAGCTGTACTGCTTTAAAGGCCAAGTGATGAGAATATGACATAGTGCTCAGAGTGAGACAGAGAGCATGTTTTTAGTAGTAAAATGAAATACGCTGTAATGAAATACAACTATGACATAGAGTCAAGCTGCTGAGCAACAGGTATCACTGGCTAAGAGCAGTCTCCAGTAAAAATCAGTACACACAAAAGGGCAATAAGACCAATTAGAAATTACATATACTAGTGAATACAGTGAACTTCAGTTCTACTGGATGATTCATCAAGTAATTAATTTGTTAAGGGCTCAAATTATATTGGAAACAGTAATAACAGAGACTTCATTACACATGAGCTCATCAGAATTTCAGTTGGAGTGTGTTAAAGTACTCTCAGTATAGCAATAGTGATAGCAAATGATTTATGACACACTCAAGATTGGAAGGCTATCACTGCCCCAGTCCCACTCTGATGTTTGAGAGTTGGACATATAGTTTCAGCCATAGACATGGTCAGGTATTTCCTGAAATGTCTGTGATATCACTGGAGAAACTTCCTGCCTGCCCTTAGTATCACTATGGGCCACCAGAGTGAATCTCTTTAGATATATCATAAAATGTCTAGAAATATCTGACCATATCATGGTTGTGACTATATATTGGATAACATATTCACAAATTGTAGTAGTTTACTTCTTCAGATCATTTTGATTTTTTTAAACAATTTAGAACAAAAATACTAATGAAAAAGGTCGAGATTGCTGGCAAAATGGTGCATTCAGCTGCATTTTAAATGAGAACGCTGATAAATAAAACAAGGAACAGGCATTCTCCAGAATATAGTGCCGGTCAGAAAACTAACAGCCCAAACAAAAAACTGCATGATCTAACTCACATCCATCCATACTGTTCAGGCAAGTATATTAACACAGAGCTGTGCATCAAGCAATTTTATTTGGAATACAATTGCTCGACATACAGCCCTGTGTTAGGCCAGTATTCTTGCCTAAATAGCATAGATAGATGTGAGTAACTGTGATAACTGCTAAACTAAATCATATTCTGATAAAGGTTTCTTTATTTAAATACTTGTTACAGTTCTGATATTCTTTCATATTTATTTGTTTTTTTATTCAACACAATGAGCAACTGGGAGTCGAGCAAACTACGGTTTATAAAAGTACTTTACTGTTATAGTGAATTATTTTTTTCAAATAAAGAATTATTAAAATATAGTATGTTTTTTTACATTCAGCTACATCACTGAGAGAATCAAAAAATGGCAAGAGGTAACCGTTTCATTATACAGTATGTTGTATCAGTCACAGCAAGGTAATACATTGTTGGAAATTGCTCTAATTGATGTCTGAAAGAGTGAAGCACTTTTAGATAGTAAGCTGCAAGTCACACGTAATAAATACATTGTTGCAAAGCATTCTGAAATCACTCCTTTGCTACAGTGTATTACCTCTCTGTGGTTGATACACTATATATCTTCAACTTGTACTGTAGCATCTCTGTCAGAATTTTAATCTGTCTTATGAATACATATAGAACTGTTTACATTGATTATACTGTATTGCCTGTCAACTTTTTTCACCCATGTTCACCCCCACCCTTATATATAGCCTCCAACATGCAGTTTATTCTTCAAAAGATGTGTCACCATTATGGAAGTGGGGGAGGGACTTATTGCTCAGACCAGCACTGTTGGCCTTTTGGGAGTGTGTTACTTAAACAAGAACAACATAGACTCTGCGTGAGTACAGGGGAATGGGAAAAATGTTGGTGGGGGAAGAAGATAATGACAGAGGAAATAAGCAGCATCTTATATGCAGCTGATGCAGGTAACAGTTCATTGTTGGTGGGTTAAATGTTTTAAGTAAGCAATCAAAGTTTTGATCTGGTAATTCTGATGGTTAAAACCTCAGAGTATGGAACTGTCAGTTTGGTATTGTCAGAAATGCATCACAGTTTGAACATGCAGGGCCTGTAAGTACCTGTATTTTTTCCTCCCTAAACAAATTGAGATCTGACTTTGTGCTGCAATAAAAACAATATGCCCAAGACGAGTGATGCTTCAAGTTATTTCTGGCATACCAAGCAGACACTTTTTTCTGTAACTAAGTTACAGAAAAAAGTGTCTGCTTGGAACATCCTGAAATGCAACAACGTGTCTGGTGTGGGGCAGCTGTGATTACCAGTGTTTTGTTTTGTATGTTTTCTTCACTTGAAAAGTCAACTGTTTCTGAACAAAACAGTCAGGAGGAGGAACTATTAATAAAGTTTATTTATATAGTGCAATTCAAGACTTATCAATGTGCTGTAAAATAAGACAATAAAAGCAGGATAAAAAAGATAAAAAACAATAAAACATACATTAATGGAGTATACATTCAGCAATAATTCTTAAACTTAATCCCCAAAGGCATGATAAAACAAGTCAGTTTTTAAAGCCATCTTAAAGCTCTCAATGGTCTGGCACTCTCGAATCCGACGAGGTAGAGAGTTCCAGAGGGTTGAGGCTGCACACATAAATGCTCAAGCACCAGAAGTTTTCAATCTAACCCAGGGAACCTCTAGCAATCCCATGTTGACTGAGCGGAGGGGATGGTGGGGACAGCAAGGAACCAGGAGCTCTTGCAGGTAGCCCAGGTCCTGCCCATGTAGTGCCTTGTAGGTCAGTAAACTGACCTAGAAGGTGATCTGCCACTGTACAAGCAGCCAGTGTAGTTTGTGCAGCACAGGAGTGATATGACTTACCCAGAAAAACCCTGTCAGTAGCCTGGCCACAGTGATCTGCACTAGCTGCAAGCCATGGATATCAACCCCCAGAAGCCCTAGGTAGAGGGAGTTACAGTAGTCAAAGCATGAGGTCACAAAGGTGTGGATCAATGTCAGAAGGTCATGAGATGGAACAAGGTGCTTAATCTGGGCAATGTTCCTCAGATGGTAAAAAGAGGACTTGACTACTGTAACATCTGCATACCCAGTGTCAGCCCCTCATGAAAAATCACCCCCAGATTCCACACCTGAGCAGAGGATATGAGCTGGTTACAGCTGAGCCAAAGCCCAGAGGCAGACCATGCCCCCACCCTCTCTGTCTCTATCAGTCTCTACTTGGACTTCCTAAAACCACCCTTCCCTCAATACTCCTATAGTCACACAGACGAGAGGGTGTGGTGTCTAATTGTGTCCTTCCTTGGAGTTACCTAATTTAAAGAAAGCTATTCTTATTTACTCACATTTCCTTGCAGTGCTGGACATCTTATGCAAAGAATACTTTTCTGCTTATAAGGAAATTCAATTAACCATAAATACATGCATGTACACACACACACACACACACACACACATTTTTTACATCTAATGTTGCATATGTTAAATCAATAAGATGCAGTTAGCAATCTTATTCTCCCCTTCTATTATAACTTTTCATACTGCAATTCATCTGTTATTCACCTAATACTACAACTCATTGTGGGAGTGTCTTGTGCTCTCATTCATGTTTATCACTAACAGGTTTTGGTATAAATGCTACTATAAGTTTTTCACTAGTATGCTGTACTTGTTGTTCCTATCTTTAGTGTCTGCACCCCATGTGCTTTGCTTATAACTCCACAGCACAACTGAATTGAAGACTTTGTGCATCTGTTGTCACACATACATAAGCTTAATACTATCATATTCTTGGTGAATTTAACCATTGTCCATAATAATTTCTTTTTTCTATTATTAGCCCACCATAAGGTATCATTAGAGCTTCAGTTAATCCAGAGTGCAGTTTGAGCTTGATATGTGTGATATTCTGCCAAGTGGTAATGGGGAGGTATCAGAAGTGAGTTTGTAATTAGGAGTGCCTCATCCAAATCTCAATAAATCACATAGTAGTGCACCCTTATAGGAGGTGCTTTGTAATCTGATCTACCTTTGACAAGCAATTCAGTGAAGCTGAGTTGTAGCATACAACGTGCTCAGAAATGGTTCTCTGAGGACATACACACACACTTTTTTCATAGATCAGTTTTTGCTTGAATAAATGAAATGTCTGGCAATGACATCATAAAGTGATTCTGTTAATACTCTGAAAGTCATTAGAGACCCAGTGCAACAATGTATGGGTTTCCTCATGCTGCTATGTTGAGATGGCAGCGCCAACTGTATGGAACAAAACAGCAATTGTGAGGATGTTGTGACATCATGGATTGTCTTGGAATGCCTAGTTAAGTTTTCCACATACATCTACTTCATCTCTTTTGCAATTCATATAAATCATATTATCAATCAGCATAAAGATATCTTGTGAATGTTACCCCACCACCTTTCTCATTTGCAATGCCAATTTTCTTTTGTTAAACGCAAGTAAATTATTTTCCAATTACTAACTGACTTGTATTACATTGTGCATAGCAGCATTTTCAACCAACTTAATACACTGTCTTAGAGCTTACCATGGATTAACATATGTGTTTCAATTATGTGGTAGGTGCCTAATACATTGTGCAGCCCAGCAATGGAGATGATCTGCAATAATGTCACCATATTCCACCATCCTCAACAAAAAAAAGGTCATCCATTCCCATTTCAAGCACCCTCTTATTTATTAATGAAAAGTGCTTTATTCCATTTATATTTTGTCACACGTCACCTATGATTTTGTCAGACCAGAGTTCCCATTCAAACATTAATTGTGATTGTGCATAAGTATCGTTACCTCAGATCCCCAGTCCCAATTCATAAATATCACCATTTATACCCTGTTCCACAGTTTACTAATCATTCACTGAAAGGAACTTGATGTCACTTATTGAATGTATTCACATATGACTATTTAAATGTCTACAGATAATTACCTCTGCAACTGCAGGACAAAAGACTGCAGCATCATTAACAGTAATACCTGACAGAGGGAGTACTTGTTACAATACAAACCATTTATTATAAGGGTGCACAATGTCTTGCAACCAACTGGCTGGTCATTTTGAATCCATTTAATGTATTTTTAAAGCAATTCATTCTGGTTTAGATGAGACACCCCTACTTAACAAAAAATAAATAAAAACAAATAAAAAACCTCAACTGATCCATACCCCCTAAAACTGTACAAAATAGATTGTGTCTCTACTTCAAACTACAATCTGGATTAACCTAAACTGTGTTGTCACCATGTGGTTGGCTAATTAAAGGTTAACAAAATTATTTTAGTTAGAGTTTAGTCAGAGGAACTGAAGTTCAAAGCACATCCTGTCAAAACTACCTGTTCCTAGGAGCTTCACTATTTCAAATCTATGTATTATAACAAAGAATTTTGTCTTTTATCAACTGACATCGTGCACTTTTTTTTTTTTTTTAAATTGTAGCTTTTTAGTCTGAACTGCTGGTACTACTAGAGATTATATATATATATATATATATATATATATCTATAAATATATATATATATATATATATATATATATATATATATAGGATATGATATGGCCTGACTGAAGATATCATATTTATCTTCATGAGAGGCCAATGATATCATGATGTCATTGGCCTCGAGTGAAGACAAATATGATATCTTCACTCAGGCCATGTCATGTTCTGTTTATACAATATGTGTTTTGGGCTTTATGCAAAATAATCACCCAAAGACACCCCACACACAAATCTTCTAGCAACATAACTTTTCAACAGATTATGGAGAAGGAAGCATGAGTGGTGTTCCACAGAGCTTGGTGTTGGGACCATTGTTGTTTGGGATATTCATTGCAGACATATCATGGGACATCAAGAGCAAGATCAGTCTGTTTGCTGATGATACCAAGGTAGGCGCGGTGGTGGATGACCTAGGAGGATGGCAGGAGTTGCAGGATGATCTGGCAAAGCTTGAAACCTGGTCAGACACCTGGCAACTGGGCTTTAATGCCAAAAAGTGCAAGGTGCTGCATTTTGGGATGAAGAACCCAAGGAGGAGTTACCAGCTAGGGAGTGCAGCTAGCCCAGACAGAGGAGAGAAGGATCTGGGTGTGCTCATTACAGGGTCAATGAACAACTCGGCACAATGTAGGAAGGCAGCTGCAAGGCCAACAAAATGCTGGGTTGTATTGCAGAGTATATCCTCAAGGAGGAGGAGGTGATTCTGCCACTGTATGAGGTCATTGGTTAGACCACACCTGGAGTACTGCGTGCAGTACTGGCATCCAATCTGAAGAGGACATTAAGTTACTGGAGGGTGCAGCACAGAGCAACAAAGATGATCAAGGGCTGGGGGACTTATCATCTGAGAGGAGGTTGAAGGAGTTGAACATGTACTCACTGGAGGAGAGAGAGACAGGGTGACATGATTGAAACCTTTAAATACATGAATAATAAACAAAACAAGTACAGAGGGCTGTTCAAAGTAAGGGAGGGAGGACACCAGGGGCCATGATATGAGACTGGAGCAAGGAAGGTTCAGGAGGAGATGAGGAGACACTTTTTACAGAGAGGGTGGTGGCTGGGTGGAATGGTTACCTCCTGAAGTGGTATGCAGTAGAACAGTGGACTGCTTCGAATGAGGATGGGACAGGACAAGGGGGAGGGTTAATGAAGGGGAAGGGTGGAAGGGAAGGGCAGCTGCAGAATAAAGGGTGCTAGCTGCACATTCAAGCAGACTTGATAGACCTCTAGGCCTTTATCTGCTGGCAAATTTCGTATGTTCGTATATGTTATTAAAATACAACATCTGGTTGATCCTGTCAGTTAAGTTATTGTAATAGAGTTATCTGGTTGATCCTGCCATTATGTTTAAATAAATAAATTTTTATAAAATGGTACCTGGTTGATTCTGCCATGTGGTAGTGAAAAAAATATGTATTACTTTCACTTTTACCCCCCAAAATGTAGCATGACCGAGCTCTATCTAAACTCACGGAAAATGTGCTGCCAGACCTTTAAAATAAGTCAGTGCTTTGTAGAAAATCTTATTTTTAGTTTAATGTAATACTGTTTTTGAAGAGAAGGTACCGACTCTAGTAACAGCATAGCGAGCAAGTCAGCTGTTTCAAAACCAGTGAAGGAAGCATGACCTTCTGTTGTTATAGCAACACATGCTCATGCTTCCTTCTCCATAATCTGTTAAAAAGTTATTTAAGTTTTAAGTTTACTATTATAGCCTATGGGAAAAATGAGATGTCTGGTATGAAAGTACTTTTTGCTTTCATAAAAGCACTTTTGACTGCCACAAATGGGTTTAGTAGTGTTGTACTATCACCATCTTGTTTTCAGTTAGCGATGGGTAAAAAATGCTGTAATTCAAAAAATACTGCCTCTTAGTAAATGCCAACAGTTGTGTTTACCTAATTGGGGCCCAAGGAACATAATCCTGGCATTAGATTTTAAAAATAATGGTTGGAAATATGTTTTTATTTTTACTTGGCCGTTAGTAGTGTCGCAAATTTGCTGCACTATCTCTGCAAAAATGCCACAAATTTGTGGCGGTTTTCATGGTACTAACAGCACTGTTGCTTGAAATCTGCCACAAAGTTGCAGAATTTTTCATGAAAACTGGCACAAAGTTGTGGCACTAATTGCAGTAAAATAAAAACATTGGCCCCTAAAAACAAAAAACACTTCTGGCCATTTTTTCTACAAAATAATGCCAGAATCAGATTCCTCTGCCTCATTTAGGTAAACACCAGTTGATGTTAACCTAAATGCAGCAGATTTTCACCTTTTACAGCCTGTAAGGGGAAGGGGACAGAAGTTTTTATAAATTACATATCTATCTGACATTGGGGTGTCCGATCCCCATTCATGGAGTATAAGAACACCTCACCACCCCATTGTTGGACACTGGAGAGCCCACTCCCAGTGTTCCTAGATATACACTACACCCTCCAATACTGTGGGACACTGGGGACCCCACTCCCAGTGTCCCCCCAAAGTATATCTTGATACAAGTATTTGCTGACAGTGGGGTGCCCAATTCCCATGTTGGCACGAGACCCCCACCAGTGCAGGACACTGGGAAGCCCCATCCCAGTGTCCCCAATTCTGTTCTACCACCCAGTACTGTGGGATACTGGGGAGCTCACTGCCAGTGTCCTGAAGTAGTATTCAGACAACCACTGAAAAAAAAAGAAAACAGTCCCTTGATGTATTTTTTCTTATACATCCTGAAAAAAATGAAATGGTCCCTCATCATCTCCCCATCCATCCTCCCCCAGCCTGACCCTCCCACTGAGCAGTTCATCACCCCACACCCCAAATGCCCTATACTAACCACTGGAGATCATTGGCTGGCATCTTCTGTGGACTGGGATACATCTGCACTCTCTTGAAAGCTGAACCATGAACTGAAGAATCAAAGTAAGTGCTGTATAATGGCTGTCAATGGTGTTTTGAACTTAAGCTGATATATTGCCCATTTTTCATTATTTTTGCCCCAAATTTTCAACATAGGATTTTTGGGACCCCACCTCATGAACACTGTTACTGTCATTTTGTGAATCAGACCCATAAGGTGATTTCACAGTTGCTGCTCAAAACCACCTTTTGGGACTGAGTAACAAAATAACAGTGCCAGTGTTCATGAGGTGGGATCCAAAAAGCCCATCTTGAAAATTTGGTGCAAAAATACCTAAAAATGGCCAAGTTACCTGCGGTTGTTGAAAGTCGTAACTTCAGCAATTTTTAATATTTTCACTCCAAATTTTGAATATTGCCATTTTTACACCACTTCATGAACAATACAGCTGTAATTTTTCACATCCTGCCCCAAATGTGTTTTTGCGCCTGTGGCACAGAATGGCAGGGTTGCCATGCAAAATCAGCTTTCAGGACTGAAGAATGAGATGACACCAGTGTTCATGAGGTATGGTTCTAAAAAGGCCACATTTAATATCTGGTGAAAAAATTCATAAAAATTCCCGAGTTATGTGCATACATTGAATTTATTCTATGCATGCGCATAACTTTGATACTTTTCTATATTTTGCCACCAAATTTTCAACACAGCCATTTCTTCACACTACCTCCTGAACAGTACAGCTGTCATTTTTCACATCCTGCCTGAAATGTGTTTTCTCATCTGTGGCACAGAATGGCATTGCAGTTGTGCATAATTACATTTTGCCTTGCATTTCACAATTTCTCTGTAGCGGGGTACATGAGGTGGAGTAAAAAAATGGCTATGCTAACAATTTTGTCAATGTTGTTTGACACATGGAAGTGCAGGGCCCAGAGGGCCCTGTACTTCCAACTCTACACAGATATGCACATCTACAGAGGGACTGGAGCTCACAGTATAGTAAGGATACTATTACACAATCTCAAAAAGTAAGGAAATTAATTGCAAAAAAATCTGTTAATGCATCAGTTAGGTTACTATTACAGTGACAAAAGTATGGAAATTCAGAGTTAGCATTCCCAACCCTACCACCCCACCCCACCCTCCACATGCCAATAGGTGTTAGGGTGTGCCTTGGGGTCATCAGGCCTAACTTTCACCCCATTCTCCTATACTGTACCATCTTAGTGAGTTTGTCCTCCACTCAGACTCAAGTTGAGTGTGATGGTCTTTTCAACAAGATAGAGAACACTACTACCAGAGGGTGGGGGGAAGATACAGTAGGGTTGTGAGGAAACATTTCTTTACAGAAAGTGTGGTGGTGGCCTGGAATGAGCTGCTAGAGGAAGTGGTGGCAGCTAAGATGGTTGGATCTTTCAAAAAGGCCTAGGACAAGCACAGAGGGAAACAGTGGCACCTAGGCTGGGACAACAGTGACCCATACACATGGGACAGGTTACATTTGAGCAAGAAGGGGAAGAGTATGCTCAAACAGGGAATGGAGGGGTATATTTCAACAAGGGTGGATTTAAACTAGGAAAGGGTTGGTGAGGGGACTGTTGCTAGAAACAATGTCTGAAAAGGGGAACATAGGGTGCTTACCCCCCTAGTTAGAGGTGAAGGCAGTGAGGAGGGGGCACAGAGTGGACCAAATGGGGGGAAGAGGAATTCTAAGGTTGGAGAAGCAACAGGCTAGAAGGTGGTCTCACTGAATGTAAGAAGCCTAAGGTACAGAACTGCGGAGTTACAGGCTCTCTTGACAGTGGAAATGGTGGACATAGCAGCCAACACAGAAACATGGGCCACTCAGTACCAGGACTAGGATATTATGATCACAGGGTACAGGCTATTCAGAAAGGATATGGCCAAGGGGAATGGGGGGTGGTGATCTATGTGAGGGAGGGGATTAAGTGCATAAGGGAGGAAGGAGAGGAGGAGAGGACAGAAGCTCTGTGGATGCAGTTCCAGGATGCAAAAAATAGGACACTGAGGATGGGGGTAGTGTACAGGCCACCATCACAGGGTTGTGACCTGGACTGGGAATTGGCAGATCAAATTCATAGGGTAAGCAGAAAGGGAGTCGTGGTGGTGGGGGGGGGAATTGCAACCGAACGAGGGTGAATTGGAGCACACCTGCCACCATCAGTGCAAGAGAGGGGGGCCTTTCATAAGCTTTTCAAAACAGCTTCTTGAAACAGCTGGTACAGGGGCTGACATGACTGGAAAGGACTTTGGACCTTGTACTGGATAATGGGGAAGCTGTAAGAAACCTAGAAGTGGGGGAACCACTTGCTGAGAGTGACCACTACTCAGTGTGGTTCACACTAAACATGGAGAGGGACACAGGGGCACGGGTACAAGGGTGGTTGAGTTTAGGGGCAGACTTTAAGATGGTGGGGGAAATTCTGAGCCAGCACCTGGCAGACATCCAACAACACATGGATGCAGATCAAAAATGAAATATAACAAGGGGAGGACTGGCGGAGGCAACAGAGACCTGTACTAGAGAAAAAGCAAGAAGGGCAGGACAAAGAAACTCAGTTGGCTGTCAACAGAGGTCAGGGAAGGGGTGAGAGCCAAGAGGGTGGCATTTTAGAAGTATAGGAAAATGGGAAGGGGAGAAGATAGGATGTATATAGGGAAAAGACTTGGGAGGTCACCAGACTGGTAAGGGGGGCCAAAGTGTCTAGAGAGCTGAGACTGGTGCAAGGGATAAAAAGAGGAGAAAAATACTTTTTCCATTACATAGGCAAGAAAAGGAGAAGCAAAGACCAGCTTGTGAGGATCAAGAAAGATTGGGAGGGTTGAGAAGGAAGTGGGGCAGGCAGAGGCACTGAACGAGTACTTAATAATAATAATAATTTTATTTCCATAGCACCTTTCAGAATATCAAAGCACTGAACAAATTAATGTCATGAATTCAAATATCCATACAAAACATAAAAACATATAAAGACACATCATAAAATACATCATAAAAACATAATAAATTACAGTAAAATTCCAGTCATATTCCAAATAACTTAATTCTCCAAAAAGGCCATTTTCCATAAATAAGTTTTTAATTCTTTCTTAAATTTCTCCACGGAGATGCACTCCCTTAACTGGCCTGGTAGAGAATTCCAGAGTGTAGGAGCAGCATGAGAAAATGCTCTGCTGCCTGAAGATTTTAAACTCACTCTTGGAATCTCCAGCAACCCCATGTCGGCCAAGTGGAGCGATCGGCCAGGGTAATAAGGAACCAGGAGGTCTTTCAGATAGGACGGACCATGATCGCGAAAGGCTTTCAAAGTCAATAAAATGACTTTAAAGGTGATCCGCCACCGTATAGGAAGCCAGTGCAGTTCGTGCAGCACCGGGGTAATATGACAGGACCTACTTGTCCCAGTCAAAATGTGGGCTGCAGCATTCTGCACCAGCTGTAGGCGGCAGATTTCAACCCCAGAAAGCCCAAAGTAAAGGGCGTTGCAGTAGTCTAGGTGTGAGGACACAAAGGCGTGGACCAACGTTGGCAAGGAGTCAGATGGAACAAGGTGCCTAACCCTGGCAATATTCCTAAAATGGTAAAAGGAAGTTCTGATGATGGCTGACACCTGAGATTGTATCGTAAAAAATCACCCCAAGGTTACGCACCCATTCAGAGGTCAGTAATGACATGCCGCCAAGAAAAATTCCAGAAGGCACGCCAGGACACGACCTCTCAATCTGACCACTCGGGTCCACCACCAAAACCTCAGTCTTCTCCGAGTTCAACTTTAACCAACTAGAATCCATCCAGTCTTGGATTTCCCCAGACAGTTGTTAAACACCGAGAGCTCCATCCTGGTCGGGTGCAAAGACTGGGTATAGCTGGGTATCATCTGCATAGCAGTGAAACTTCAGCCCATACCGTCTTTATGATATATCGAGGGCAGTATATACACCGCAAATAACATGGGTGACAGCACAGAACCCTGAGGCACTCCACACAACAAAGAGACTGGTCCGGAGAAAAATCCCGACACAACTCTGTGATCTCCCAGTAAGGATAAAGTGAACCATTGCAAAACAGTTCGACATTCCATGATTTCCCTCAGGCGCTAACAACACCACGTGATCCACAGTGTCGAAAGCTGAGGAGAGATCAAGGAGAACCAAGATGGAACGCCTTTTGATCCCTCACCTCAGAAGATTATTAAGCACGAACCAGTGCAGTCTCGGTGCTATGTCTTTTACGGAAACCAGACTGGAAGGATTCGTAGATACCATGGATGGTTAAATGGTCATCCAATTGAGCAGCTACAACCTTTTCAATAACCTTCCCAATAAAGGGAAGGTTAGAGATAGGTCTGTAGCTTGAGAAACAGTCTGTGTCTAAGGAAGCTTTCTTCAAGAGTGGTGTCACCACTGCCTCTTTCAGGGAACTGGGAAACTCACCTAACTCCAAGGAGCACCAGACTATTTGCATCAAAACTGGACCAATGATATCAACACAGCCCAAAATTAGGGTAGTCGGTCCAGGATCCAAGCTTCAGCTTGTAGGGTGCACACTATGGATAAACCTCATAATATCCACAAACTCAGGTCGATAAAAGGAACTCCAAGAGAATCGAGGCACTGTGTTCTCACACATCCCTACGATGTCACCCTTAGAGGTTGTCGAACACAGGTCCGCTCTGATGTCAGCCACCTTAGTTGCAAAGTATCGAGCGAGCTCATCGCACTCTATTTGAGAAAAGGCTTTCCGAACTTGCAGACAGGCTGGATTGCACAGTCTATCTACAGTTCGAAACAGCTGAGCCGGTCGATTCTGAGCAACTGCAATCTCCCTGGACAGGAACTCTGCCTTCTTATGGGTGATTGCAGATTGATAGCTAGCATAATGTTCTATCAATCTAAGGCGGTCGGCTTCAAGGGCAGACCTATGCCAACAATGCTCTAACCTTCGCCCTTGTCTCTGCATCTCCCTCAGAGTCCCATCAAACCAAGGGGCCCTGGGGTGAAGGGAAAGGGGGCGCTCATGAACAGGAGCAATAGAATCCAGGGCAACCGTGATGGCCTCATTATAGGCCAACACCAGTGCCTCTGGGTTACTGCTCACCAACAAGGGGGATGATAGGTCAAGGACCACCGCTAGGCCTTGTGAAGTAACATTCCGCAATGGGCGGTACCTGACCATCTCCACAGGGGATGGCCTTCTAAGGGGGTGCAAAAATTGAACCTCCATGGTGTAGTGGTCAGACTGAATGACTGGTTCCACCCCCATGTCAGATGCATCAATCCCTAGAAGGAAGACTAAGTCCAGAGAGTGCCCAGATTTATGCGTAGCAGTGGAAACTACCTGTGTAAGGCCCAAAGAAGACATTAATTGGAGGAAATGGTTACCAAATTGTGAGAGTTCGTCGTCAACCCAGGCGTTGAAGTCACCCAGCACCATCAATCTGGGTGACTCAAATGACATGTCGACGAGGAAGTCTGCTACTTCCTGTAAGAAGCATTTCCCATCTCCAGGTGGACGGTAAATGAGAACGATTCAAACGCCTACTCCTGCTACAACTGAACACTCAAAGCACTCAACCTCCCCTACTGCCACACTCGTGAGGCCCAATTCAGTCTTAAAACAGACTGCAACCCCCCCTTCCCTGCGGTCCATTCTCGGGCGGTGTATCACTGAGTACCCAGCCAGAATCATGGCCTCTACTATAGGGCCAGAATTTTCATCCAGCCAGGTCTCGGTGATGCAAGCCAGGTCAGCCAAGCCAACAAGGTCAGCAATAATAGCGGTCTTGTTCCTAACATACCTGGCATTGCATAACACCGCCCAAGTTGGAAAAATCTCAGAGGTTGTCAGGCCTATCTGCCTACTGAAATCAGTAGTGCCCTTGGGTATGGATACCAGACAAGGTGAACCCCGATCTGGATTCCATTTGCCCCAGGGTGCTTCTGACGATTAACCCCACACGATGGCACCCCGCTTGTTCATCCTCCCCTATTCGAGAACCCCCGCCCCCTCACTCTCCCACGAGCAATCCCTAATGCACTACACTGCTGGTAAATGTCAAATTGTAAGGGGGGAGCACAAAGGGGTGGACGGCGCAAAGAAAGGAGGATGAATAGCACACCACCGTGGGGGATAGAGGCCAGCACATGATGCTGCTTGACTAAAATAAAACACTAAAATACATAAACAAAACAAAAACAAAACAAAAATTCAAACTAACCTAAGCTAACAGACCTACTAAAAATAAACAAAATTAAATACACAATTTCAATAACATATAAATTTAAACAAAAACAAGTAATAAATTTCTGCATAATCCCTCCCCCGAGTCCTCTCACCACCGGGGAAAGAGAATACAATGGCACTCTCACTGCCAAACCAGCATGAGGATATACAATTTTGAACAAAAAAGGAAAATGAGCTCCCCCAATTCTCTCACAACTGGGGAAAAATAATATCAGTCTTTCTCCCTGCTAGGAGAAAAACACAAACTGTAAAATCAAAATAAACAGAAAAGAATTAAAATAAACAAAAGTTTATGGACCCAGGGTCCTCTCACCACCTGGGTGTCCAAATCAAAATCCAGAAGAAAATAACAGGAAACAGCCTTTTGCAGCAGATCCAAAAATCCACATAGGTTCCGAAGATCCAAGTCCAAGGAGGACAGCCAAATAGACCCAAAAGAGAAAACAGTCTGCTGTGGAGATCCACAGAAACTCTATATAACAGGATCAAAAATCCACAAGGAGATTTGGTCCAGAACACAATTCCAACCCCACTACTCCCTGCCAAGTGCACACCAGGGCAATTAATGCAACTCACACCAAAGGACCATAAGAAAAAGCCACTATTGTAGCAATTTCCATGGTCCAAGGGAGTGAGGTACTCCACTCAGTTCCCTGACTAGAAAATACCCCAACCCCCTGTGAAGTGGCAAACCCTAGAAAGCACCAGCTAGAGCAGAGGAGTTGCTAAAATGTTCACCTGAAAATTTCAGGATAGTCAAAGGGGACACCTACAATGCTCCGTCGATTCTTGCCAGCATTCACAGTATCCAAGCAGTATCCAAACTCCTCCGAATATGTTTCAAACTGATCAATAACTCTTTACCCTCCACACAATAAAAACACTTCCACTGGAGGGAACAGAGTCCGACACACAAAGTCCCCACCTCAGTCCGTTAAAGAAACAAAGACCCCTCTGGTGTCTCCTCTCTGAGAGCTCGTGTCGGTCCACAAGAGAACATCAGAAGAGAAACCCGACCGGCATCTCTCTCCAGGTCCAAAACCAGGAAGTAAAACCCATCCGGCGTCAAAACCACTGCTGAGTGGAGAAACAGTAAAATCCAAGGCAGGACCTGAAAGTCTGAAGTCTAAAAAGAGGAAACTGACCAGCGTTCAGCACAGTTCTCCTTTAAGGCTCATTTGTAACAATGACCAGCGTTTCTCACAATCTAAGAAACGGACCTGCTCTACACTCTACACCTGGCAGCAGCAGCCAAGCAATAACATTAAAACCAAAACCGACACTAAATAAAAACGAAAAATAAAAAACTCAAACTTAAGCAAATTTAAACCAAAATAAAAATAAAAAACAAAACTTGGTCAAGAAAGCAACAGCAATGCGCCCAGCCTGGTGGCCATCTTGGAATTTCCGAAACTTCTGCTCTGTGTTCATGCAGGAGAAGGGGCAAATATCTCAGGTAAGTGGGGGTGGGTAAGGGGGGAGAAGATGACAGATGTAAGGATTACAGAGGGCAGGGTGCTAGAGAGGGTGAGGGTATTAAGAGTGGACAAAGCACCTGGGCCAGATGGCATTCACCCTAGAGTACTGAGGGAGCTGGCAGAGGTCTTTGCAGGGCTGCTGGCAAACCTGTTCAATACCTCCCTGGACACAGGATGTGTGCCACAGTACTGGAAGATAGTCCACATGGTGCCCATCCATAAAAGTAGGCCAAAGGATGAACCAGGGAACTACAGGCCAGTGAGCCTCACCTCGATCGTGGGTAAACTCATGGAGACCTACAAAGATGATCCAGGGATTGGAGGGCATGCCATATGAGGAAAGGCTGGGGGAGTTGAATATGTACTCTCTGGAAAAGAGGAGGGACAGGGGAGATATGATTGAGACCTTTAAGTACCTGTAGGGGCTAAACAAGAGTAATACAGAGAGGATTTTCCAGAGGAGAAAGGGGAGGGACATGGGAGAACACCAACTGAAATTGGAAGAGGTTAGATCCAAGAGAGAAATGAGGAGACATTTTTTCACAGAAAGAGTGGTGAACAAGTGGAACTTCTTGCCCAGTGAGGTAGTGGCCTGCAAGATGGTAAACAGGTTCAAGAGGGGTTGGGATAGGGGAAGGGGAAGGGGTACTGGGATGGGGAAGGGAGGGGCATCAGCATTATAAGGTGCTAGCTGCACACTCAAGCAAACTCAATAGACCATGAGGCCTGTTTCTGATGGCATTTCATATGTTTCTATGTAAGGCTGTGAAGGGGAAAGAGGGGGAGGTGGAGCAAGGGGCACTGGTGTAAAGCCAAAACCCAACAACAATATGAACAGACTAGATAGGTTGGGTGAGTGCCTCCTACTCCTGGCAACTTTCTTATGTTCTCATGTACTTATAACATAATATTTTTGCATAGTTCCCCATGGCATTCTTCATGTAGACTGCTGTAATAATGTATTTTATCCTGGTGAGTGGAACCATAATTTAGAACCTGGCTATGTTCACTTAGCAATAATTGTACCCTGTCACACCCTTCCCCTTTTACTTAAAGAGGAAGGGTGTGGCAGGGTGCAATTATTGCTAAGTAAACATAACCAGGTTCTAAACTATGGTTCCACTTACCAGGATGAAGTACATAAAATTGTGCACTTTAATATCATCACAACTGCTCAATGGATTGGCACTAAAGTTTGCATGGACAGTCTCATAAGATAGATCTCTTGATGTGCCAAGTTTTGTTCCAGTTAGATGTTCAGATTCTGAGATGCAGACAATGCAAAAATGTAAAAAATAAAGTTCAGTTTTTTGCTAATTTTATTTGTCATTGCCTTGTGACCAGACAGTTTGAAAGTTTGGTCTGAAATTTTCTGGGCAGAAAAAACTTGGGTCACAGTTCTGCCTGTCTCTTGTTTGGTTAAAAATATGAATCCATTTCAAAGTTATTAAATTTTAAAGTGTCCATTATTTTCAATAGGAATTTCTCTCTCCTGGATAACTTCCTGAAATGAAAAAATAATTTGGTCACACAAAAAAAGATTGTTTTTCATTTGGGGCCAATCCTTTTTCATGAGATAAAAGTCCTTTTTTTGTTTTCCATTTTCAGTTTTCTTCAAAAACGTGTCAAAAGACCCAAAACTAACATCCAGCAGAGACATCAAAACATGCATCTTGCTCACTGGGACTCCACTAGGTGGATTATTCACTCATCTGTTGTAAAACTGACCCTAGAAAGTGTTTTTCTTGTCAGTTTAAATCCTTTTTTATCACTCGTTAACAGCATTTTTTGTGATTAATTTTTTTGTTTAAAAAAAAAGAATCACGTGTGACAAAAATGGATTTTGGACAGTTTTTTACTGGCATTTTTCATGACTCATTTTTCATTCAAACAAAAAAGGATCCATTGCCACAAAAAATATTTGAGAATTAGTTATTGTTCTAATTTTTTTTTTTATTTTCAAGGGGTTATTTTTCATTTGATATTTTCATTTAAATGAAAAAGATCCCTTGAAATGAAAAAATAATTGGAAAAATTAGTAAGTCTGAAATCCTTTTTTGTTTCAAGGGATCTTTTTTCTTTTGATATTGTCATTGAAATGAAAAAGGATCCATTGTAATGAAAAAGGATTTTGGACCTAGTTTTTTTTCTTCCTTCTTTGTTTCAAGGAATCCTTTTTCATTTCATATTGAAAAGGATTTTTTTAAACAAAAAAAGTTTGTTTTCATCCTTCCAATTATTTTCCTTAATGTTCCCTGGAGTCTAGTGGTAACCCCACCCTCTGATTGCCATGCCCCTATATATCATTTATCCCTGGCATCCAGTGGTGCCCGCCAACCCTCTGATCATTGTAAGTGTATTTTTTATGTTTTTATTATACAGTTTATCACTGGTGTCTTGTGGTGTCCCCACCCTCTGATCACTGACAATGTCTTTTTTATGTTTTTCTTATGCAATTTTCCCTGGTTTCTAGTGGTGCCCCCTACCCTTTGATCATTGTTCCCATAGTTTTTTCATATATAGTTTTATTAAAAAAAATTTCCCTGGTTTCTAGTGGTGCCCTCACCCTTTGACCACTGACCCATCAATATAATATGCATCCCTGGTATCTAGTGGTGCCCCCACCCTCCATTCTCTCTGTATGATTAATCTCTAGTATCTAGTGGCACTCCCACCCTCCAATGGCCTACCCTGTAACTGAATGATGTATTCCTGGTGTCTAGTGGCTCCTGCAATGTCCTTTTGTGCCTGTAATAAAGAAAACAGTCCCTTAATGGTATTTTTCAACCTGAAACAAAAAAATGGTCCTTTGCTAATCATTTAATTTTCCCTGGTGTCCAGAAGCATCTCAGTCCTATGATTTGATTCCTCCTTATTTGTAACTTTGCCCTGGCGTCAAGTGGTGCCCCCAACCTCCAGTTCCCAACCCTGTACATATTTTTTATATCTCTAGTGTCTAGTCATGCCACCCCACCATTCAATGTCTGATCCATCAAAGTTCAGTTCATCCTTGGTGTCTAGTGGTGCCCCCCACCCTCCAATGGCCATTGGCCACCCCCCTTCATTTTGAATGTTGTCCTTGTGTCTAATGGCACCCTCCACCCTCAGATGTCCATCAGATTATGAAAATAATAAAATGGTCCCTCAATGTCAGTCTGTTATTTTTATCTGTAAAAGAAAAAAAGGTCCATTGGTGAGGAGACCCCTCCCACCCTGTCCTCCCACTGAGCACCCACCACCCAGCTACCCCAAAAACCCCACTCAGCAGTGTGAACATCCACTCTCCCATTGAAGACAAGTCTTTCTGCTGGAACTGGTGACTGCTATATGACAAATAATGTAAGTGCAGTTGAAAACCTCATTGAAATACATTGAACCACACTTTACCATTTTTCTCATATAGCAATTGACGGTTCCAGCAGCAAGATGTGTCTTCCATGGGAGAGTGGATCTTCACACTGGGGCCTGTTCAGGTTAGTGAGGGTGTATGGGAGACTGGGGGATGTAGGGTGGTGGGTGCTCAGTGGGAAGTTGGGCTGAGGAGGACACGGTTGCATCACTGATGGACAATTTTTTTTACAGATTAATAATAAAGACATTCTGGGACTGTTTACTTCTTTTCAGGGTCCAGGGGACATAGGATGGTAAGGGGTGCCACTAGACACTAGAGCAAGCACAATTAAGGGGATGGCCATCTGAGGGTGGGGGAGTGCCACTGGACACTAGGGATAAAGTGGATTTTACATGTTGGGCATGGGAGGGTGGGGCACACTAGACACCAGAGATACCTAAGATATTTATGGGGAGGAAAATCAGTGGGTGGGGGTGCTGCTAGACATGAGGGAAATAAACATTATGGGGGAAGAATCAGAGGGTGGGGGGTTACCACTGGACACCAGGGAAAAATATATAAAGTATATGCATGTGGACTTGTTTGTTTCTGCTGAAATTGGGGGCTTGGACCTGGGATAGGGGTCATGAGGTGGGCTTCCAGACTCCCCCTCCACCAATCAACAAGTTATGATATCTACTGGCACCCCAACCCTTCAATCACAGTCTCCCTTAACTTCTTCCATGTCCCTGGTGTCTACTGACACCCCCCCACACACCATTGCTTTCAATCCTTAAAATAGAGAAAATGATCCCTTGGTGTCTAGTGGTGACCCACACCATCAGATTGCCGTCCCCATAGTTCAGTGATTTACTCTGATGTCTACTGACATCCAACACCATCTGATTGCCATGTTCCTTGTTATTAAGTATTTGCCTGGTGTCTAGTGGCACCCCCCACCCTCTGATTGTTTCCTCCATACGTGTTCCTAATTTCCCTGGTGTCTAGTGGCACCCCTCACCCTTCAGTCACAGTCCCCCTTGATTTCTTTTGTTTCCCTGGTGTCTAGTGTCACCCACAACCCCCATCACTTTCAATCCCAGACATAAAGAAAATGGTCCCTCAATATATTTTTTATTATCTTTGAAAAAAGGGCCATCGATAATCACCCCTTCACCCTAACCTCCCACTCAGCACCCACCACCCCACATCCCCCCAGAGCTCCCACATATCCTCACTCACTTGAACATGTCCCAGGGTGAAGATCCACTCTTGCTGCTGGAACTGGCGACAGCAATATGAGAAACTAAGGTAAGTGTGGTTCAATGTATTTCAATGGGGTTTTCAACTTTGGTGCATAACTTGGCCATTTTTGCATATTTTTACACCAAATTCTCAACAAACCCTTTTTGAGATACCACCTCATGAACAATGTTGGTGTAATTTCATAAATCCTTCCTGAAAGGAGATTTTGTGGTCGCTTGGCAAAATCACCATTTGGGTGAGATTTGAAACTTTGCACTGTCCTTGTTCATGAGGTGGGGTCATAAGAAGGATATGTCGAAATTTGGCGTCACAATATGTTAACATGGCAAATTTATGTACATCTGTTGAAATTTGCCTATACTCCCATGTAACATTTGTAACTTTAAATATTTTCACCCCAAATTGTCAACAGCCATTTCTAAACTGCAACTCATGAATGTGACAGCTGCCATTTTTAAAATCTGGGCCAAAATGTATTATCGCAACACTAGCACAGAATTACATTGTGGTGGTGTGGAATTATGTTTTGGTGCAGATTTCATGATTTTTAGCACCCAGTTCATAACGTGGGTTAATAAGAAGCCTACGCTGACAATTTTGTTCCTGTTATCCTACAAATAGAAGTGCAGGGCTCAAACACAAGTCATGTAAATAAGGATATGATTACATGATCTGAAAAAGTACCAGTGCATGGGAGAGAAGGGCCCTTGCCTTGCACTCTGACAGACAAAGATATAACTATACTAATCTCAAAAAGTAAGGAAATTATTTGTAAAAAACTCTGTTAATGCAATATTTAATGTTCAGGCTAAAGCAACAAAAGTAGGGAAATTTGGCTTTAGGGTTTCCAACCCTAAAACCTCACCCCCAACCATAAAACAAATCAGGGTGCAGTTGTCCTTGGCATTCTCAACCCCAAAGCTCACCCCACTAGGTGTGTATGTTTCGGGAATGTATAGAATAGGATGAGCTTTAGGGTTGAGAATGCCAGGAAAGACTGCTCCCCTATTTGTTTTACTGGTGGGGGTGGGATTTTAGGGTTGGGAACCCTCTAGCAACATTTCCCTACTTTTGTCACTTTAGCCTGAATTCTAAATATTACATAATACATATATATATATATATATATATATATATATATATATATATATATATATATATATATTCATTGCAAAAAAATCCAGTAATGCATCAGTTAGGGTTTATTACACACCAACAAAAGTCTGGAAATTCAATGTTAGGGTTGCCAACCATACCCCCCAACTCTCCACAGACCAATAGGCACTGAGCTGTGCCTTAGGGTAATTGGGCCTAATGCTCACCCCAATCCATGTGCAGATAAGTTGAGATAGTATAGTATAGGAGAATGGGGTAAGAGTTGACCCAATGACCCCAAGGCACACTTTGGCACCTGTTGGTCCGTGGAAGGTAGGGAGGGTAGTGGGTAGGGTTGGTAACTCTAATATCAAATGTCCAGACTTTTGTTGGTGTGGAATCAACCATAACTGGTGCATTGTTTTTTGTTTGTTTGTTTGTTTGTTTTTGTAATGAATTCCCCTCTTTTTGAGAAAGTGAAATGTTACTCACATGGTATCCATAGATGGGAGCACAGGCCCTCCAGGTCATACACTCCCTCCTACCACTAAGTATAGAGACATAGTGCAGGAGGGCCTTGTGCTTTTACTTTTGCATAATCATGTCCATAGGTTGTAGAGGGACCCTCTGGGCCCTGTGTACCCACCACCCACCCCGCTTGTGTGTAGAGGCATAGTGTGGGAGGGCCCAGTGCTCCCAGTTTAGCATGCTGTAAATAGTATGCATAGGTGGGAGCACAAGCCTCTGGGCCATGTGCTCCCACCTACCCATAAATAGCAACACATTGCAGACCTAGAAGCATTCCAAGTGACCCTTGTAATGCTTAGTTGTCAATCTCTCAGTAACCATAGCAAGTGAGTAAAATTCTTTCGCAGTTGTATTCACAACATAGCTGCCTCCAGGCATGAAAAAATCTGTATCTTTAACCGTTCTCGAGATAAAGGTGCTGAAAGGCATCACGGCCACCATAGTGTTATCCTATGGGAAAATGTGCAACTTCAGAGTGCTGTAACTTTGGAGCCAGTGTAAACTTTTCCACAAAGCCAGCAAAAGGCGCATCTGTGGGGTAAGCCCTTTCTACACTGTAAATGTCAGCTCAATAGTTGAAACCATTTAGTTGCAGTGAAGTGCCAAAGAAACATGTTTTGGGGGGTAGTACAGTTGCAAATTGTGAAAGTGGTCACAAAAGGCTGTCGCAATTTGCAACACTATGCCACCACAGTGCCGTCAAAATCACAAAAGTGTCATGCTGAACTGTCAAAAATTGTGACAGTACAAGACAGATAAAAACATAGAAAACACATTTCTGGGCATTATTTTCACAATCTGATGCCAGGATTGTGTCCCTAGGGCCCCATTTAGGTAAACACAACAGTTGGTCTTTACCAAGAGGCATGCTATTTTGAATTAAAACATTTTTCTCCACCGCTAACTGAAAACAAGATGGCAGCCGCATGACAGTACTGAGGGCATTTGCAACAGAAAAAGGCACTTTTGTGACAGTACAACTTGCTTTTGTGTGGAACGTATATTTTTTCCCCATAGGATATAATGGGAAACTTTAAATTGTAATAACTTTTGAACATATTAATATTTTTTCAACAAACCTTCAAAAGGCACTTCCCTTACTCAGTCTCCATAAACCCTGAAAATGTCAGACCGGATGGGCAAACTGTTCAGGCTGTGGAAATGAGCAAAGAATTCACAAACTTTGAGGATTTTCACACATTTCAATGCTCCACAGTTCCACTACTGCAAATCCGATCTGAACAAAAATTCCCAGGTCCACTGCACATGCCAAATGTCATGTGAATCAGACAAATGGTTGCAAAGTTATTAAAGTGCTAAATTCTGAGTTTAACAAAGATGTGGCCATGCAAACCTAACTGTACCTGCCCTACCAGGCAGGTATAATATATACATAGATATATATCTACATATACAGTATATATACATATATATATATATATATATATATATATATATATATATATTTGTAAAACATTTTGTTAACGCATCAGTTAGGGTTGATAGTAAAGTGACAAAAGTATGGAAATGTGGTGTTAGGTTACCCCACCACACCCACCACCACCCCATTATCCTTTACATACCAACATACATCAGGGTGTGCCATGGGGTAGTCAGGCCTAACTCTCACCCTATTCCATGTGTAAGCAAACTGACATGCTACAGTATAGGAGAATGGGGTGAGAGTTAGGCCTCACAACTACCGTGCAGCAATAATATATATATATATATATATATATATATATATATATATATGTGTGTGTGTGTGTATATTTTATTTATTTATTTCAGTTTGCAATTAATGCCTTTGAGTCAAGGACTCATTTTTAAAGGTTCCATGTCAGAGTTGAACAAACATTACAAAAATACAAGGTTTACAGAAAAAAAATAGAGAAAAAACACTGAAGCATATACACACAGGCAGTAACAGTAACATTTGAACTTATACCCATCAAGCTAGTAAATATTAACAGATAGACTGACTAGATAAGAGGGGGCTGGAGGGGGTAAGTCGAAGGTGGCATCGTCTGAGGTGGGAGAGAGGTGGAACATTCAACCAAGTGAGGCCATCATAAGGTAACTGAGGTAGGGGAGCAGGTTAAGAAAAAAGTGGTATACAGCAATAAGATGTATAGGGGGTAGGTAAATGGAAAGCTGGGGGCTAGGTACTATCACATTAGTGCAGGCAGGTACAATTCATTTTAGAATCAAGGAGAGATTTGAGCCCAGCTTTGAAGGTACTAATCTTGGTAGTATCAGTGAGGACAGCAGGTAGTTCTTTGTACCATTTTGGACCTTGATACAGGATGGAGTTCTGAGCAAGTTTTGTCCTTTTGAAGGGAATCACCATCTTGTCAGCGACTGCACTACGGGTAGATTTCATTGGGACAGCTAGCTTAAAGTGTCCGCCCAGTGTGGGGAATGTCAGTCCAAGTAGTACATTTTTTAGAAGTAGGCAGGTTTGGTATTGCCCTCTAAGATGGAGTGGGAGCCATCCAGTTTCAGTGTACAGTGAGCAGGTGTGGGTGTTGAGAATAGCCCCCAAAGTAAGATGACAGGCCTTATCAAGGAGTGTGTTGATCCTGCTAAGTGCAGTTTTTCTGCCCGCCCCATATATAGGCAATCCATAGTCAATGGTAGACAGTATTGAGCTACTGGTGGCTAGTTTGAGTGCATCCGGTGTCATTGAACATCTGTGATGATAAAGTACAATACACCAAGTTTTATATTTGCAGTCTTGATGACAGAGTCAATGTGGTTTGAAAAGATGAGCATGTCATCAAAGGTAATGCCGAGGTATTTGAAGTTAGATACTTGATCTAGGATTTCACCCTTTTGGTTATGAATACATATGTATATATACACATACATGTGTGTGTGTGTATATATATATATATATATATATATATACGCACATACATATACATACATGTATATACATATATTAATTGCCAAAAATTCAACGTCGAGGATACCAACCTTACCACCCCAACTCCACCCTCCCCTCTCCATGCACCAACAGGCACCGGAATGTGCCTTGGGATCATCAGCCCCAACTCTCACCCCATTCCATGTGTAAACAAGCTGATATGGTACAGTATAGGAGAATGGGGTGAGAGTTAGGCCTGATGACCACAAGGCACACCCCGATGCCTGCTGAGGTGTGAAGGGTGGGAGTGGGGTGGTAGGGTTGGTAAGCCTAACATTTAATTTCCTGACTTTTGTCCCTGTAATAGAAACCCTAACTGATGCATTAACAGAGTTTTTTTTTTTTTGCAATGTATTTCCCTTCTTTTTGAATCATATAATAGTATCCTTATTTTACTGTGGGAGTGCAGGATCCTCCGGACCCTGAGCTCCAGTCCCATCATAATTGTGCAAGGGGCCCTGCACTTCCATGTGTTGAACAATAGTGACCAAATTGTCAGCATAGTCATCTCATTATCCTGCCTCATGTACCCCAGTACAGAGTAATTGTGAAATACAAGGCAAAACATGATTATGCACATCTGCACTACCATTCCATGCCACGGGTGTGAAAACACATTTTGGGCAGGATGTGAGAAATTACAGTTGTATTATTCATGAGGTGGTGTAAAAAAATGGCTATGTAAAAAAAGTGGCAGCAAAATATGGAAAAGTACCAAAGTTATGCATGTGGGCAGCATTAATTCAATGGACACACATAACTCGGGCATTTTGAGAACTGCATGCACCATATTTTCAACATGGCCTTTTGGGAACCTCACCTCATGAACAGTGGTATTGTAATTTCTTTAATCAGTCCAGAAAGGTGATATCACACAGTGTATAAGCCATTCTGTGCCACAGGTTGAAAAACACATTTTGGGCAGGATGTGGAAAATGTCAGCTACTGTTTATAAGGTGGTGTATAAAAATGGCAATGTTGAAAATTTGGAGTCAAAATATTGTAAATTACCAAAGATACATGCCTGCATAGAAACTGCACAACACACACTCATAATGAAGCCATTTGTGGGAATTTTTCACCAAATTTTCAACGTGGGCTTTTTGAGATCCCACCTTATGAATACTGGCACTTTCATTTCAATAATCAGTCATGAAAGGTGATTTCATGCATTGACTGCAAAATCACTAATTTGGGACCGAGTAACAAAATGACAGTGACAGTGCTCATGAGGCAGAGTTCCCCAAACCCCATGCTGAAAATTTGGTGCAAAAATATTGGAAAATGACCAAGATATCAACACAAGTTCAAAACACCATTAACAGCCATTATATTGCACTTGCCTCAATTCTTAAGGTTGCAGTTCAGCTTTGAAGAGTACAGATGTGTCCCAATACACAGAAGATGACAACCACTGACCTCTGATGGTAAGTATAGTGTAAGGGGGAGGTGTAGGGCAGTGGGTTGCTCAGTGGGAGGGTCGGGATAGAGGAGAGGGGGATGGGGAGACAATGAGGGACCATTTTCATTTTTACAGGGTTTTTTAAAAATAAAAAGATGTAGTGACTGTTTTCTTTTTTCAGGTATAATTTCAATAGAAAATCATTTCAGGACACTGGAGGTGGGATGCCCAGTGTCCTACCTTGAGGGGGCTTCTGCCATCATGGGGATTGGGCACCCCAATGTTGGCAAAATAAAAAGATGTTGGGGGACTGTTTTCTTTATTTCAGGTTTAATTTTAATAAATAAAATTTGTGGACACTGGCATTGGGGTCCCCAGTGTCCCATGATGACAATACTGGTGGTGGTGGAGGGGGGGTATGATATAACTGGGGACACTGGAAGTGGATGCCCCAGTGTCCCACTTTGATGGTGGACTACTGATGACACTGAGTTGGGCATCCCATTGTCAGATATTAATAGTTTTCTGTTGGGGACACTGGGAGTGGGTTACCCTGTGTCCCACACTGTAGAGGGTTCGTCTAGTGCCAACACAGGGATTGGGCACCCCGATATCAGCAGAAAAAGTTATTTTTAAATCAATAATTGTATTTTTGGCTCACGAAGTAGGATCTTATTTCATATCTTGTCATACAAAGTTAGATCCTACTTCATATTACGTGGATACAATGGACAAATTTCAAGATGCATTAAAAGCCCATTTTAAGCACATTTTTCTAGCAGTTAAGTGCAAAATGCACCTACGGGGTCCCAATAAGCAAGCTACATGTGTTGGTTCATCCCCAGGTGGTCATTTTGGGGGGCTTCCAAATACAAATATTACAGGCACAACTGAAAACAAGATGGCGATCATACAAAATAGGAATTTCCCCATACGAAGCAGGATTCCTACTTTGTTTCATACAGCTATCTTGAAGACTTTACTAAGCATGCTCAGAAATGACTTTTTCTAATTTTTAAATTGCAATAACTTCAAAACTGCGTATTTCTTTTTCACCAGACTAGTAAAAGGCACATCTGTGGGGTAGTCCCTTCCTGCCCTGAAAATTTGAGCCCAAACAACCAAACCATTTGGGTTATAGGCAAGTTTAAAGAAAAATACCAGCAAAATCAATGAGCAAAAACATGTTTTTTTCACCTCTCTGTAACTCGGAAACTGAACATTCCTCTGGAATGTAACTTGCAAAAAAAAAAAGAGATCTACTCAACAGGACAGTGCACACCAAAGTTTGTGCAAATCTGTTGAATGGTTGCAAAGTTATTAAAGTGCAAAATATTGAGTTTCACATTGAACTGCCTACTGAACCCTAACTATAGGGGCATGAATGCACCCCTATAATACACACACACACATATATGTATATTAGAGGCAAAAAAATCCATTTAATGCATCAGTTAGGGTTGTTCCACAGCAACAAAAATTGAGGAAATTCAATGTTGGGTTGAAACCCCCTTACCCCTCCAACCCACCCCCCAACCAGCATTGGGTGCCCGTTGGGGTCATCATTTAACTCTCACCCCATCACATGTGGAATGAAGCTGAGGAATAGGAGAATGGGTGAGAGTTAGGACAGACAACTTAATGCACCCGATGCCAGTTGTGGGGTGGGCTGAGAGAGAGTGCAAGAACACATTCAACCCTAACATCGAATTTCCTCGCTTTTGTCACTGTGGAACAACCCTAACTGATGCATTAAACTGAGTTTTTTGCCTCTAATTTCCCTTCTTTTTGAGAATGATAATGAGAAATAGTGAATGTAATGTGGCAGCGGGAGCACGGGGCCCTATGGGCCCCACGTTCCTGCCACGTGATGTCTTGTCACATAGTAGCATGGTGCCCGCAAATGCAAATGGTAATGCTCATGGTGATGCAAAGTGAAACAGAAAGAGAAACAGTACTGTAGACACAAATGGTAAAAATAACACAAATGCAAGAGCAAATGAAAATGCAAAGGGTAACGCACATAGTGGCGTAGCGGGGAGTGGTAAGTGAAACAGGTACGGAACCGCAAGCAGAAGCGGTAAGGGTAACAATAATGTAAGTACACAGGCTGGTGTTCCCCAAAAGCTGCATAGAGGAAGACAGTGAGTACAAAGAATGTATGCATAATAATGGGTCTCGGAGCAGAAAATGAGGAGTTGGAATACTAAATCGCTTATATCTCAGGAACCGTATGACGTATAAAAAAAATGTAAAAGTCATATGATTTATGACTTTCCTGGCTAGTTTTGTACTTAGCCTGTAGTAGAGGGCTAAGTGTTTTTCTGATGAAAAGTCCGTATCTCGCACCGTTTCCGAGATATGGGTCCTGAAAGATGCGGCGAACGCCGTAATGTTTTCCTATGGGAAAAAAAGAGAAGTTTGGAGTGCCATAACTTTGCCACCCTGTAACATTTTTTTCACCAAAAGGCACATCTGTGGGATGTTGGTTTTCTTCCCTCCAAATTTCAGTGTAAAAGGCCAAACCGTTATTTTGCAGCAGGGTGGCAAAGAATTCCTGTCATGCAGCGGATGCCGTAATGTTAGTCTATGGGAAAAAGTGTCAAATTTGGAGTACCATAAATTTACATCCATGCAATATTTTGCACCAAACCACCAAAAGGCACATCTGTGATATGTTGGCTGCCTTGCCTCCAAATTTCAGCCCAAAAGACCAAACCATTCATTTGCAGCAGGGTGGCAAAGAACTGCTGTCATTTTGACATAGTCTGAAAAAGTAGTGTCATGATTTGCGACAGCTTTCGCAAGCATTTGCAAAAGTAATTCGCAACACTACTTTTTCCTTTTTCCAGAAATTTGAAAAACATGTTTCTAGAGTGTTTCACCCCAAAATAAAGACATGGCTAGCATCTTCAGGGTCCGACTAGGTGAACACAAAAAAATTGTGTTGCTAGAGGGTCCCAAATTTAAATGCCAAGCATTTTTCTGATCACCAACTGAAAACAAAATGACGGCTGTGCAACACTACTAGGGCCATTTGCAACACTAAAAAGTGCATTTGTGACACTGTTGAACTTTTTGTTAACTTTTCCTATTGACTTATAATGGGAAATAGTTTTTTTAATAACTTTTTTATTTTATTTTATTTAGCTTTTGTTTACCAGGTAAGCACACTAGACAGTCAAGTGCCTATTTTCAGGAGCGACCCGGGAGAATTACAAAGGCAAAAACAACATGTCAGAGACAAGGTAACAATTAGTCAATACTGTACAGTCCAGTGCTGGCAGAGAGTCCAGGCAAATAACACAGTATGGAACATTTTGAACCATTTAATATTTTTTCACGAAATCTTCAAAAGACACATCTGGGACCCTGGCCGCATGTTCCCCAAAGTTTTCAGACCAGTTGCACAAACCATGCGACCTGTAGGGATGAGCAAAGAATTCAAAACAGCATAAATGCACGCGTAGCTCATGCTTAATAACTCCGCAGCTGTATATCCAAACAGTACAAAAGTTGGCATATCTCAAGACGTATGGTTCTTGATCATGTATTCCAAATTTCAGGCAAATCCGTTGAATGGTTACCAAGTTATTAAGGTGCAAAATTTTAGGTTTAACATGTAAATGGCTCCTCAACCCTAACTATGTTAGCACTACCGTGCTACCATAATGTGTGTATGTATCTATATATATATCTATGTGTGTATATATATATATATATATATAGAGAGAGAGAGAGAGAGAGAGAGAGATAGATAGATAGATAGATAGATAGATAGATAGATAGATAGATATCTATATCTATATCTATAGATATATATTAATATTAAACAAAAAAACTCCATTTAATGCATTACTTAGGATTGTTCCACAGTGACAAAAGTGAGAAATTCGGTGTGGGTTGAAAGCCCCCAGCATGGACCCCCCACCCCACACCCCCAACCCGCATCAGAAGTCGCATTGAGGTTACTGGCCCTAACTCTCACCCCATCAGATGTGTGAAGAACCAGAGGTATGGGAGAATGGGGTGAGAGTTGGGACCTACAACAATGTGCATCTCGATGCAGGTTAGGGGTGGGTAAGGGGTCAAAGAGGCTTTCACGCTAACACTGAATTTCCTAAATTTTGCTGTGGAACAACCAACTAATGCATTAAATGGAGTTTTTTCTCTAATTTCCCTTCTTTTGAGAATGATGATGAGAAATAGTAGATGTAATGTGGTGGCGGGAGTGCGGGGCCCTTTGGGCCCCACATTCCCGCCACATGATGTCTTGTGACGTAGTAACAGGAACAGCAACGCAAACAGAAGTGCTAACAGTGGCACACATGGTAACGCAAGCACGAATGAGAACACAAAGGGTAACGCACATGGTGGCGTAGACGGAAAAGGTAATGCCATGGGGGGATATAAACACAAGTGGAAATATTAACTGTAACAGTAACAGAAGCACATTCCCTGTGTTTTCCAAACAGGTGCATACAGAAAAACAACGTGTACAAAGAATGTATGCATTGTAATAGGGATCGAAGCTAAAACGACCATTGGAAGTACTTAATTGGTAATATCTCAGCAACCGTACGATGCATAAAAAAAATTAAAATTTCACAGAAATCATGCTTTCCTAGTTACCATTTTGCATTACATAGCCCACAATGCTATGCAACTCGTGATGAAAAATCTGTTGCCGTGACCGCTGTAGATACATTGAGCCTCGAAAGGCGTGGTGTACGCCTACCATGTTAGTCTATGGGAAAAAATGCCAACTTTGGAGTACTGTAACTTGGCAGCTGTGCAATATTTTTTCACCAAACCAACAAATGGTACATCTGTGAGATGTTGGCTGCCTTTGCCCCACATTTCAGCTCAAAAGACCAAACCGTTCTTTCGCAGCAGGGTGGTAAAGAATTCCTGTCATTTTGGCCAAGTCTGAAAAAGTAGTGTCCCAATTTGTGGCAATGTTCGCAAAATGTTGTGAAAGAGTTGTGCCTGTGACACTACTTTGTGACACTACTGGTTCCTGAAATTTAAAAAACACATTTCTGGGGTGTTTTGCCCCAAATAAAGACATGGCTAGCATCCTCAGGGTCCAACTAGGTGAACATAAAAATAATTGTGTCCCTAGAGGGTCCCAAATTTAAATGGCAAGCATTTTTCTGATCACCAACTGAAAACAAAATGGCAGATTTGTGACACTACTAAGGCCATTTGCGACACTGTCAAACTTTTTGTTAACTTTTTCCCATTGACTTATAATGGGAACTTGTTTTTTGAATAACTTTTGAACCATTTAATATTTTTTCACAAAATCTTTAAAAGGTGCATTAGGGACCCCTGCCGCATGTTCCTTGAAGTTTTCAGACCGGTCGCACAAACTGTGCGACCTGTAGGCAAGAGCAAAGAATTTGCAAAAAAGAGTAAATGCACATTTCATTGGCACTTAATAACTCCACAGCTGTATATCCGACCAGTATGAAACTTGGCAGATCCTCAGATCTACCATGCCCAATTGTGCATACAAAATTCTAGGCTAATCCATTGAATGGTGGGAAAGTTATTAAGGTGAAAAGTTTGACCCTTTAACCTTAAAATGGCTCCTCAACCCTAACCATGGTAGCACTACTGTGCCACCATAATATATATATATATATATATATATATATAGCCACTATAGTTGGGGTTACCTGGCCACTTCCATGTTAAACCCCAAATTTTGCAGTTTAATAACTTTGCAACCATATGACCAATGTACCCACAATGTGCTGTTTGGTACTATAGATCACTGGATCTGATAAGTTTTGTTCCAGTCAGTGGTGTGGTTGCAGAGCTGTGGTGTGCCACAAAATGTGGAATTTACCATTTAGGTGCAAACACTTTGCTCATCTGTAAGCCTGAAACAGTGTGCGGGTCTGGTATGAAATTATTATAGTATACGGGGTCTGGGTCACTGATGTGCCTTTTGAAGATTTGGTAAAAAAATATTACTCTGTTAAAAAGTTATTTAACTTCAAAGTTTCCCATTGTAGTCTATCGAGAAAATAGATGTGCAGTACAAAGACACTTTTGCTTTGATGAAAGCACTTATGACTGCCACAAATGGGTTCAGTAGTGTTGTGCTGCTACCATCTTGTTTTCAGTCAGTAACAGGTAAAAAAGTGCTGTAATTCAAAAAATACTGCCCCTTTGTAAACACAAACAGTTGTGTTTACCTAATTGAGGACTGTGAAACACGGTCCCGGCATTAGATTTTAAAAATAATGCTCATAAATATATTTATTTAATTTGGTCATTGGTAGTGTCACAAATTTACAACACTGCTTTTGTGAAACTCCAAGCAAAAAGTTTTCGCAAACATGGTGTCAAATTCACAACAGTTTTTGTGAAAGCTTTTGCAAATTTCCAACACTGCTTTCAAAATAATTGCTGTTTCTTTGCCACTTCACTGCAAATAAATGGTTAGGACATTTGAGCTGAAATTTGCAGGGTGGAAAGGGCTTGCCCCGCAGATGTGCCTTTTGCTGGTTTGGAGATAAAATTTACATCAGTTCCATAGTTACAGTATAGCATTCTGAAGTTTAGAAATTTCCCATAGGATAGATAACATTGTGGTGGTCACAGTACTTTTCAGCAGTTATCGCTTGAAAATGCTTTGAGGTATGGATTTTTTGCTAAACACAGCTTAGTACACCTTTACTAAGTAGGTATGCAGGTTGCCAGTCCATGATTACACCTGCCATAGAATTGTTTCTAATGTGCCAATGATTGCTGTGATACTGTGCCATTAGCAGCAGAAAGGTTACTTGCAATGTCTCTAGGCCTGTGCTCTGTCTCTACGCTCAAAGGGTAGTAATGGGAGTGCAGGCCCCTCTGAGCCCTGTGCTCCCACAGGGAAATGAGGGTTAATTACATAATTATAATGTCTCTATACCTATGCTATCTCAGAGTGTGTCTTGAGGTCCTTGACCCTAACACTCACCCCATTCTCCTAGGCTGTACCATCGCTGATTCATTACACGTGGAATGGGGTGAGTGTTACACACTCTGACACCTGTTGGTGTGTGGAGGGTTGGGGTAAGGTACAGTGGTACAGTTGGTTGGGGGGTGGGATGTTAGGATTTGGAACCCTAACACCACATTTCCATGATTTCGTCGCTTTAATACGAACCCTAAACAATGCATTGACAATGTTTTTTGTAAGAATAAAAACATATTTTTGTACATTATTAACCCTAAATTGTGCCTTTTTGCCTGTTTTGTTCCTATTATAATGTGTGATATGTACCTCCTCTATGTACTATGTAACTTGCACCTCTGTACAACTGTTTGGAACTCCTATTGTACAACACTGTATATGTATTTGTTTTTCCTGTTCCTTGATTTGTGCTCTCCCGGGTCATGCCTGAAAATAGGCAGATCTGTCTAGTGCACTTACCTGGTTACCAAAAGCAAATAAATAAATAAATCTATATACAGAAGCTTCTCATTGTGTGTGTACATTTCATACCTCAGAACCTGGATTTGTCTGTTAAGTATAACTCATGACTCCCCTGCACCCCCCCCCATATCCCATTCTCCCTACTTATGCACTAAGTATATGGTAGTGCCTCTACCAATAAAATACTTCAACAGTGTATGGAATGGACACGTTGTGAAGAAACTCATTACCTACACTGCTAGTACAGGTCTCTTACAAGAAGAGATATATGAGGCAGTCACAGGATTTTTTCTGACACTTTTTAGATAAATCACAAGGGTTTTTGTGACACTTCTTTTTAGATTAAGGGAAGGGTAGCACTCTTGATAGTGGATTGGCTTCATGTGTACAGAGACATTCACCAGTGCTCTTACATCTTATATCTGATATTTTATTTATTTATTTCAAAAATTCTACCAGGAAAGACATACTGAGCTGAATAGCAGCTCATTTCCAGATGAGTCTGGGGGATGGGGGAGTATGGGACAAGGGGGAAGCAAATATAGCAAAAATATAACATAATGGTGAGTGGTAGACCATACAGTGAGAAGAAGAAGGAAGTATAATGATCAAGCAGAGTACAGCAATATAAACAATTTAGCATTTAATAATTTTATGTATACAATTGAATTTACAAGTTGTGGATAGCTGTTCGCAGAGAGGCCTAACAGATGCCCAGCAAGAAGCCAATGTGCCTAGGCATGTTACAGCCAAACCCAGACAGGTACTTAGGTGGGATATAATAATCAGGTGTGGAGGGGTTGAGCAGCGAGATAGTGGTGTGGTATGTAAAGAGACTAATGAACCTGATACCAATAAGTGAGACCAATGCCTCAATCTCAGTTGGGAAGTGAACAGTGGTTATTTTTTGAAAACTTTTAAGTATCCCCTCTATGTGGACAGGGGATGAGCAGCATGCCCCAGAATGGAACCATTGGTATTTGTCTTGCCTTTGACTCCAGGGCAAATGCCACACCATTGTTTAGCAATGGCTGGCCACTCTGATTTGGCCAAACTTCCCATGTGATAACATTGTTCCTGAAGTTGGGTGGTAACAAGAAGTGATTGGCTGCTGTTAGTATCTCCCCCAGCCCAGAACAGTATAAGCAGCACTAGCAGCAGCGTTCAGTGCAGTAACACTAACATGCTGCCGGAGTGAGGCGTTGCCTGTATATGGGTAATGGCCATCTCTTGTTACTGTGTTGCTAGAATGCATTCTGATATGCAGTATTAAACTAGATTGGAAATGAAGCTTTTCTAAAAAGTATACCCATTTCCAAGTTGGCTATCATGAGTACTTGAACTAATCTGAGAACTGAATGAATATACAGAACATGATGTATAGGCTAAGAAAATTAAATCTGAAGGCATATTGCAAGTTGATCTCATAGAGGTGCTACTCCATATACTGAAATTTAATTATTTAGTATAAAAATATTAAAATTAATAAGAGAAACACAGACATTTTTTTTAAAATCTGAAGCCTTTTCTACACAGACTAAATACATAGAATAAATTGACACTGTCTATTTATACCAATCCCTTAAATGTGTGTATGCAGTACTTTAAGTACGGAATCTTCTAAATTTTGCTTTTCTGATTTCTAAATTATGATATGGATTATGCAGACCAGTAAATCACTTGCGGGTTAATTGCAGCCTCACTATGAGGGTAATATGCAGGTCACCTTGTTTTCACTGGAAAATTTAAAAATCTCTGTACATTGGGTATGACTTGAAATAATAACAGATTAAATATTGTTAATGAACATGCCTAATTCTTATCATAGCTATGGTGTATGTAGATAGCAAACAATTGGGGAATTAATATGAGATTTAACAGACAACGCATTTGTGGGAAACATGGCTGCATTTATCAGCCTGTGGTTAGTGTGGTTTTACTGAAGAGTGTAGATAAACTAGTAAAGTATGTGAAAATATTATTTGAATTTTAATATTTGTGATTTGAGTGCAGATATTCTGTCCTGAAGAAGCCCTATGTTTGTACAAAATGGACGAGGTCTAGGGGATCTTTGCTTGACGTAAGACTAAAAATTAAAGAATTTTCAATATGAACTTTGGATCTGTGTTGTTGATGTACTACTGGTTGGTTACTGGATTGTCACTATATCAGCCCTGGAAGCTACCATTTAAACTACATAAAAAAGAATGGACCAACCTGGAACTCTGCTTGTGCGGTGGCTATGACAAGCTAAAGAGCAGATGTTTGAATCAAGGCAGTATCTTTACATTTTGGTATTGTTGCAAAAGGCAAATATTCTAATCTGAGCAGGCACATCAATTATTTTATGTTCAGGGACACTGTCAGCTTTTTAACCCATTTTAGTGCCCTTGTAATAGTTATGCCTGTGAACAGAGCTGTACTCAATAATTGCTCTGATTCTGTTACAAAAACATTGGTGGCTTATTTACTATACAGTGGGAAGCAGCAGATTGCACATTTTGTTCAGGATGACCAAAAGCCTCTTTGTTAAAAAGTATACACTAAATAAGCCACCAGTGCTTTTAAAACAGAATCAGAGCAATTATTGAATACAGCTCTGGTCACAGGCACAAATATTACAGGGGCACTAAAAATTGCTTAAAAAGCTGACAGTCTCCCTTTTAATGAATTTTAAAGTTAAATTTTACCTGAGATATGATCCACTGTGGTAGGGTCAGAATAGTAAATGTATTTTAAAAAAGGGATGCATTTATGAGTTAGAATAGGTGTAGCACTAACGTGATGTTTTGCAGACAACTTTATGCTTCCTTCATGTCACAGTATGTTTATGAAGTCAGAAATTCCCCATTTAAGTGTTTTAGGCAAGGCAAGGCACATTTTATCTAAAAAGACGCTCAACCTGGAGGCTCCAGGTGTCGTACATCAATCAATAAATACAACATATCACAATAATAATCAATTAAATACAATACTCTGAACAAGATAAAACAGAATTTGCTATATGATTAACTACCCTCAACTTTAGCTGCATTTAAAGTCTCTAAAACTAGTTAGCATCAGATTTATCTTTATTAAAAAGACAGGTAAGGAACTATAAAGCATAGTCTGGGAAGGCCTGATTATACAAAAAGGCCTTGAGGTGGGCCTTAAAAACCTCCACAGATGGGGCCTCCCTAACAACCAAAGACAGTGAATTCCACAGGACGGGGGCAGCAACACTAAATGCTCTGCCACCAGCAGTTCTTAGCCTCGTCCTGGGAATCACTAGGAGGCCCCTAGAGGAGGAGCGGAGGAAGCAGACCAAGACAGCAGGTGCAAGAAGATCCAACAGGTAGCCAGGGCCCAGGCTGTGTAGGGCCTTAAAGGTGAGCAAACCCACCTTAAAGAGGACCCTCCACCTAACCGGCAGCCAGTGCAGTTGACGCAGCACTGGGGTAATATGACAATATTTAGACTGTCCTGTCAACAGCCTTGCTGCTGCATTCTGCACCACCTGCAGCTGGCACAGGGTACCCCCAGAGACCTCGAGATAGAGTGCATTAAAGTAGTCAGGCCTGGACGTCATGAAGGCATGCACCAATGTGGGGAGGTCCAGTGGTGGAACTAGGGGCTTTATCCTGGTGATATTCCTCAGATGGTAGAAGCTGGTACAGACAACAGATGCCACCTGATACTCAAGTGTCAAACCACTGTCAAGAATAATACCAAGATCACACACTCTAGAGGAGGCCTTCAATGGTACAGAGCCAAGACAAAGTCCTGTCTCTGCACCAGAGGCCAACCTATCACGCTCATTGTTCAACTCCACCACCAGTACCTCCATCTTACTGGGGTTCAGTCGCAACCAACTGGAGGCCATCCAGTCATTGATTTCAGCTAGGCAGCTGTTAAGTACTTCTACTGCGCAAGATGTTCCAGGGGCAAAGGAGAGGTACAGCTGGGTATCATCAACACAGCAATGAAAACCCAGATTGTACTTCCTAATGATCTCTCCCAAGGGTAGCATGTACACAGCAGACAACATCGGTGACAGGACCGAACCCTGGGGAACTCCGCACAACAGGTTGACAGGGGAGGAGGAGAAATTCCCCATCATTACCCTCTGCCTCCTGTTAGATAAAAAAGACTCAAACCAGCAGATAATGGTGCCAGCAAGTCCACAGAATTCCCTTAGGTGGTCAAGTAACACTCGGTGGTCCACCATGTCAAATGCTGAAGAGAGATCGAGGAGAACAAGAATTGTCCCCTCCCCTCAATCTCTATCCATAAGGAGGTCATTATGCACCCGAACTAGCGCAGTTTCTGTGCTATGCCTTGCACGAAACCCAGACTGGAGCAGCTCATACAAAGTCAGGTTTCATGGACATTAACAAAGGGCCAGGTCTTATAAATCACTGAAAGGCTAACTGAGGACAACTGATTTTAAAAAAGTATTCTCAGGCTGCAAAAGAATTGTAGTAGCCAGTTCCTCTGAGACCACCTAAAAATCAACATGCTGTATACAGTACTTTGGTAGCAATGTGGTCTCAAGTTTTTTGTGCAAGATCTATATATTTGCAAGATAGTGCCATCAACACAGGAGCTTTGGCCATGAAAAAAAAACTTTGACCTACTATAGAGGCTACCTGATCACCCGGCAAGAAGATGTTCTGTATCTCTTGAAACTGCAATACCTCACTGAAGTGTGTTGTACTTAAGTAAAGACTAACATTTTTTTGCAATAACAAGCATCTAAGTTTTTCCTTTTCCCCATGTTTTCTTTCTTTATGAAGTCAGCACTTGCACATAGGAGGAAGTTATCAAAAGCTCAGTGTTGGTGTCACATACAGTAGGATCTTGGTGCAGCAGAAAAATCGTACAGTGCTTTGAGAAAAATTGAACATGGTTAACCCTTTTGATCCTCATCTTTCAGCCTGCTCCTAAAAAGGGCAGATCTACATATGTTTCTACTAACAGCCCTCTTCTCAGAATGGTCTGACCTATGCAACCACTGTACAGTCAGAAATCAATTGCATATTTGCTCACATCCCAGTGATGTTTCCTCTTAAGTATTTTTGAAATTCCTCTTTTCTTCCCCTATCATAACTGCAGTAGGCTGGGATGATTGATTGGCAAAGAACAGTTGGATATCAACCCAAAGAGGATCCCAGTGGTCACAGGCAGGTTGTACATCATCTGATGGCACTAGGGAGTATGGCAAAAGCCAGCAGTGTCATCCTTTTTCTCTTCAGTGTCCATTCAACACAGAATAATGTAGGCAAAGTAGTGCAGTCAGGGTTTTATTTGAAGATACCTTCCATGTGTGATGACTCATAAACATCAATTTATGTAAGTCATCACACAATGAGGAAGTGTAAAAAGTAATTCTGCCTGCGTGTGTGTGTGTGTGTGTGTGTGTGTATATATATATATATATATATATATATATATATATATATATATATATATTTGACATTAGGATTACCAACCCTACCTCACCCTCCAAACATCAAAGGTGTTGGGGTGTGCATTGGGGTTGTCGGGCCTAATTCTCATTCTATTCCATGTGTAAACAAGCTGAGGTGGTACAGTATAGGAAAATGGGGTGAGAGTTAGGCCCGACAGCCCCAATGCATAATCCACCACCTGTTGGTGTTTGGAGGGTGGGGAGGTAGGGTTGGTAATCCTAACATTGAATTTTCAGACTTTCGTTGATGTGGAATCAACCCTAACTGCTGCATTAAAATTGAGTTTTTTTTGCAATTAATTTCCCTTCTTTTTGAGAAAGTGTAATGTTACTCGTTTCCACACTGTATGTGAGAGCATGGGCCCACTGGACCCTGCACTCCCACCTACCAATAAGTATAGAGACAAAGTGTAGGAGGGCTGTGTGCTTCCAGGTTTGCAAAATGGTATCCCTAGGTGGGAGTATGGGCCCTCCAGGCCCTGCATTCCCAGACACCCATAAGTGTACATGCATAGTACAGGAGGGCCCTGTGCTCCCAGTTTAGCATAAATGGCATGCATAGGTGGGAGCAATGACCCTCTGGGCCCTGCACGCCCACCTACCCAAAAGTACAGACACATAGCACAGACCTAAAGACATTCCAAGTAACCCTTGTAACAGTTAATTGGCAATATCTCAGTAACCATTGCAACTTTGGAAAAAAATTTCTTCCCAGTTGTATTTTTAACCTAGTCAATGTACTAAGCCGGGCTTAGCAAAAAATCTTGAACCATTTTCGAGATGTAGCCGGCGAAAGGCACTGCAACTGCTACAATGTTATCCTATGGGAAAATCTGCAATGTCAGAGTGCTGTTGCTATGAAACTGGAGTACATGTTTTCACCACACCAGCAAAAGGCACATTTGTGGGGCAAGGGCTTGGCACCCTGCAAATTTCAGTCCAAAAGTCCAAACCGTGTAGTGGCAGTGGGGTGACAAAGAAACTGTGGTTTTGACAGATGCCACAATGTTATCCTATGGGAATAATTCACATCGGAGTACTGTCACTATGGAACCGATGTAAGTTTTTCATTAAACCACCAAAAGGCACATCTGTGGTGCAAGAGCTTGCCACTCAGCAAATTGCAGCCTAAAAGTCTGAACCATGTAGTGGCAGTCAGGTGGCAAAGAAATTATGATTTTGGGGGTCGTACTGTTGCAAATTGCAAAAATATGTTGCAAATGGCAAAAAATACAGAGCAACACTTTTGCAAATTTGTGAATGTTTCATTTTTATACTGTTGCAAATTTTGAAATACACATGGCCAGATTAAAATAAACATATTTTTGGGTCTTTTGGTCTTTTTTTAAAAATGGTGAAGCTTGTATGCTGTTCCTAGAACCCTGTTTAGATAAACACAACAGTTGGTGTATACCATGGGGCAGTAGTTTTTAAATTATAATGTTTTTTCTCCACTGTTAACTGAAAACAAGATGGCAGTGGCACAACAGTATGGAGGGCATATGCGACAGAAAAACGTGCTTTCGTGAAATAATCTGTCAATGTCACATGGAACACATATTTTTTTCCCCATAGAATATAATGGGAAACATTTAACTATAATGACTTTTGAACAGATTAATATTTTTCACTAAACCTTCAAAAGGCACTCCCCTAACCAAGTTTCCATACACCCTTAAAATTTAAGACCATATGGATAAACCATTCGGGCTGTGGAGATGAGCAAAGAAGTCTCAAAAGTTGAGAATTTTCCACAGTTTTCAATGCTCTACAGCTCCACAGCCACAAATCCAACCAGAAAGAATATTTCCAGATCCAGAGATCTATGGTACAACACCATGTATGCCAAATGTCAGGCAAATCGGATGAACAGTTACTAAGTTATTAAAGTGCATAATTTGGGGTTTAACATAGAAGTTGTAGTGCAACCCTAACTCTATAAGCCCTACTGGGCATGTAATATATATATATATATATATATATATATATATATATATACAGTATATATATATATATATATACACACACACAAACACACATATATATATCTATATATGTATGTATGTATGTACATATGTATAGATAGATATAGATATATATTCATGGCAAAAACTGCATTTAATGCATTAGTTTGAGTTAAAGCAATAAAAGTGAGAAAATTAGATGTTAGGCTTGAGCCCCTAACCCCCCCAACACCCCACCTCCTCCACAGACTGACAGGCACTGGGGTGTGCCATGGGGTTGTGTGGTCCAACTCTCACCCCATTCCATGTGTAGACAGGTAGACATGCTACAGTAAAGCAGAATGGGGTGAGAGTTAGGCCTCACAACCCCATGGTACATCCCGGCACCTGTCAGTCTGTGGAGGGGGGGTGGGGTATTGGAAGGGTTTGGAGCTCAACCCTAACATCTCATTTCCTCACTTTTGTTGTTTTAACCCTAACTGATGCAGTAAATGCATTTTTTTGCCATGAATTTCCTTACTTTTTGAAAAACTGTAATATAACTAGTAAATAACATGTTGGTGGGAGGCGGAGCCCTTTGGGCCCCATGCTTCCACCAAGCTGCTCATTTGTGCATAATGACATTCATGTGTGGGCACATGGTCCCTCCAGGCCCTGTGCTCCCACATACACATAAGTACGGAGCCGTATATCAGTCCTATAGAACAAGGAACCTCTGTAACACTAATTTGCCAATATCTCAGGAACCGTGGCAGCTAGAAAAAAAATGCAAGCATCATTGTAAGCATGACAATGAAAACTGCTCAAAACATTAATTGATTGAATACGTAAATCACAACATTTATGAGCTACAGGCACCAAAAAGCGCACTGGCACCACAATGTTGTCCTAAGGGGAAAATCTCAGCTTCGTGATGGTATATGTATAGAATCACTTGATTCCCCAACACCTAAACAGCATAATTCACACCTGTTGGGCATCCCCACAAAACCTTGAAGATTTCAAGTAAAAAAAACAATCCATTCATTAACAATGCAGTGCTAAAAAAATGTTAAATCCTATTCTGCAAGGTAGCAAAATCCTTGACCGCGAGCTTGCAGACTAGAATTCTGACAGCTCGCGGACTAGGATCATTAGCAAGTCATGGTCAAAGAATTTTTAAATTTTAAAAAGCTATTTTTTAACCAAAATGAGCCAAACCAAAGGCATGGCTTTGTAGAGGGGGTCACCCTGAACAAAAAACATGCCTCATGTTTCTCAAAAGTCACTCACTGAGAAAACTACAACATTTCGTTTTAGGGAAAAACATAAAAATAAGATGGTGGCTCATGGACAAGGAATTTTCTGGCAGACCAGAATCCTAGTCCCCGAGCTACAAAATCCTTGACTGTGAGCCTCATCTTTGTCTGAAAATAACCATATAAATCTTGGAGTGAACTGAGCATGCATGGAACCCACAAATTAAAAATTGAATAATTTCAGAACAGTTATATATTTTTTTTACCAAGCCAATGCTGAATTGTTCCTTGTCCCAACCTCTATCAAGGTTCCGAATTTCAGACCAAAAGACCACAAGGTGTGATTGCAGCTCCATGGGAAAAAAAACATCAAAACTGGTGAAAAACTTATTTTTTAGTGTTATGCTGAGCAGAAACTGTAAGTTTGACTGAAATACAACTTGGTAAATCAAGAGAGCGCGTATTCCAAATTTCATGCAAATCTGTTGAAAGGTAGCAAAATTATTAATGCACAAAAATTGAGGTTTAACATTAAAGTGCCTACTGAATCCTAACTATAGGGCACGACCACACCCTATAAGATATATATACAGTGTGTGTATATATATATATATATATATATATATATATATATATATATATATATATATATATATATATATATATATATATAGAGAGAGAGAGAGAGAGAGAGAGAGAGAGAGAGATTCTTTGAAAAAGAACTACATTAATGCACCGGTAACGGTGTCTTGACACCAAACTAGACAGAGCATTGGGCATTGGGGTTTTCAACCCTAACTCCCCACCCCCACTCTGCAGGCAGCAACAGGAAAAACCATTATGGGTTTACCTCTCTTATGTCTTCGAAGATCAGGCATGGGGTGTGCCTTGGGGTTGTCAACCCTAATGCTCACTCCATTCCATCAGTAAATAAGCTCTGATGGATACAGTATATGAGAATGCGGTAAGCGTTAGGGTTGACAACCACAAGGCACTCACTACTCCTAATTTGCAAAGATGCAAGTGAAGTGAAACTGTAATGTTTTTTTCCTGTTGCTGCCTGCAGGGTGGGGAGTTAGGGTTGGAAACCCTAATGCACAATTTCCTGGCTTTTGTGGTATTCAGACACTCTAACTGGTGCATTATTGCAGTTTCTTCAAAGAATTTCCTTTCTTTTTGAGATACTGGAATCATATCATCATTCAGGCAGGATCCTTGGGACCTTCGTGGAAAGATACAAACATGCGGGGGCTGAGGGATTAATCTGTCCTCCTACAGAAGTACAGGGTCATTCCCCTTCACATACATGCATCAATGGGTGTGAAGAATTCATGGGGCTGATTAAAGTGAGCACAAATACTCTGTTCTCAGTACTCTGACATCTACCATTCTTTGCAATCATGCCATAGGCGAGATTGTTACCAATGCAGCTAATAAAAGAGCAGACTGGGTTGACCAAGTGGCTATCACATTCAACCTTTATGTGTAACTACCACCTATTATTGTGATCATCTGCACTCATCTCTATAACATGCAGACTGAATGGGTGGTTTCTTCTGCTTTTTTTAATTTTTACAAGACTGGTAGCTGTCTTGAACTAGAAGCTGTTTCCCATACCTCTATGACAGCAGATGATGATAGCAAAATGATGATAAGCTATTCGTTCTGGTAAGCTCATCTGAAAGCTCATTGACAGAGTGGGCTGTCATTCAAGGAGCACATACTGTATGCAGTATGACCACAGTGACAGCTCAGTCGATGGCTAGTCATGGTGGAGAGATGAGGGCTGTGCTAATCACCAGCTGGTGGTCGGGCTGTGGGGAGCAGGGTGGTGGATCACCTCTGTCAGGATGGGGGGCAGGGGTCCACTAGACCACTATGGTATGGTTTACATTCAGTATGCTGGGGATAGGGAGGAGAGGTCTGCCAGATCACCTGAGAAATGTTTCACATTGTTATAAAGGGGGTTGGGATGGGGGGTTTACACTGGACACCATGGACACTTTTTTATATAAATGGGGCAGGTGACTTGGTTGGAAGGGACCACTAGCCACCAATCTGGCCTTGGAATCACTGTCCCATTTTTCTGTCCCCCTCTATATGTGTGGGTGTGTTTGTCAGTGTGTTTTTCCCATGATTTTTTTTTTCCACAGTAAATGTAATCTGTGTGCTTGAGCACTGTATCTTTGTATGACATCATCATGAGTGGTGCTGTTCATTGGGTGTTTTTGATAAGCAATTGAAATATTTAAATCAGTGGCACTTTTCACTTTATAATCTTATGCAACAATCAACCTGCTACTTCCCCCCACCACTCCATCTACCCCTTCCCGCCCTCCACAGCCCCAGTCCACCCCTCTCTATTCCCCAGGGTCCACAGCTCCTCTTACCAATTTCTGATCCCTCTGTCCTTCCACTCTCCTACCCTTTCTGACAAGGTGACCCCTAGCCAGAGGTTACTGCAAGCTAATATTTCCTCCAGTCCCCCATTTCTCTTCCTACTCTCTTGAACTACCCTGCCTCCTCCTGCTCCCTCCCTTTTTCTAGTTACTACTGAAGTACCAACTTAGCCTGTATGCTGAGTCACAAACTTATACCATGTAGTTTGTCATTCATTATACTGTTGTCATTTGTTATGTTGGCGTGCTTGTGCAGCCAACATCTTGGGACAGTGCAGCTTTGGAGGTGCGGTCGCTGTTGAGTGAATGCAGGGCATGCACCAGTAGGTGCATCCCTCATTCCCCAATCAGCCTGCATGCCGGCACCACACCATGCATACATAATGTGGTGAGCACATTTAAGAAAAGGTCTGCTGCAATGCAAGCAAAGCCTGTCAGATGTAGCAGACCCTTTCTACATGCTCACTGACATTATCAGCATGGTGGGCAGGCAGCTGCCCAACTGCCGACTTTGGGGGTGCCCAATCCCCCTGTCAGTTTACCCCTACTTTCTTTGTGTGCTGATGGGGGAGCCCACTCCCCATCTGCTTAAACCCCCCTCATTGTTAAATGCCAAGGGGTGCCCAATCCCCTTGGCTCACCCCGCTTTCTTTGTGTGCCGACGGGAATTGCCCAATCCTAAATGACAACCTCCTCTACCCCCTTGTTGTGCTGATGAGGGTTCCCAATCCCCATTGGCTACAGACCCCAAACATTTAGGGTGGCATGCTGGGAGCCCACCCCAGTGTGCCAAATCCCCTTAAGTACAAAAATTGTCCCGCAATGTTTTTTTTTCCACCTGTGAAATGAAAACGGTCCATCATAGTCTCCCTGGCCCCCACCTGTACCCACCCTCTGTGCACCCTGCCTCCCCACACCCTCCCTCACCCCATACTTACCTCTGAAGTCTGGCGTGATGATCATCCGTGGACCAGGAACATGTCTGCACTCTTCAAAGTCTACCGTGAACTGAGGAAATGCCGGTAAGCTGTATAATGGAATAAATGGGGGGTTTTCAACTTTGCTGCTTATCTCAGGCATTTTTGGGAATTTTGGCCCAAAATTTTCAACATGGGGTTTTTGGGACCCTCCTTATGAATTCTTGCACTGTCATGGTGTTATTCAGTCCCAAAAGGTGATTTCACAGTCACTGCACGGAATCACCATTTGGGGCTGAGTAATGAAATGACAGTGCCACTGTTCATGAGGGGGGCTCTCAAATCACTGTGTGGGACACATTATGAAAATGACAGTGAACTGTTCATGAGCAGAGGTCCTAAAATGCCTGTGTTGAAAATTTGGTGACAATACTCCATAAAATGACTGTGTTACAAGCGTTGCACGCATGCTCGTAAGTTCGCAAACTTATAACATTTTCACTCCAGATTTTCAACAGTGCCACTGTTCTACACCTCCTAATGAACAGTACAGCTGTCATTTTTCATATTCTGACCAAAATCTGTTTTTGCAGTTATGGTGCACAATAGAGCGGTCACTGTGGAAAGCCCGTGTTTGAGACACATTATGAAAATGGCAGTGACACTGTTCATTAGCAGATGTCCTAAAATGCCTATGTTGAAAATTTGGGGACAAAAGGCAATAAAATGAGTTTTTTATGACCGCGCATTGTGCAGTTTGCACGCACACTCGTGATTCTGTGAATTTGTAATACTTTCACTTCAGCTGTTCATCATTGGCATTTTTCCATACCTCCTTATGAACAGTACAGCTGGCTGAAAAGTGTTTTCACACATCTGGTGCAGAATTGCACGGTTACTGTGCGAAATCACTTTTTGGGACAGTTTGAGGAAATGACAGTGACACTATTCATCAGCAGAGGTCCTAAAATGCCTATGTTGAAAATTTGGGGCCAAAAGTCCATACAATGACTGTGTTGCAAGCGTGCATTGCGCAGTTTCCACACACCCTTGTAACTTCGTCAATCTGCAATATTTTCATGCCACATTTTTACCACTGACATTTGTGCACACCTCGTTATCAACAGTCTAGCTGCCATTTTCCACAGCATGCCCAAAACGCGTTTCTGCAGCTCTGCCGTATAATGGCGTACTCGCTGTGCAAAATCACCTTTTCGGACATGTTAACAAAATCACAGCACTATGCGTCTCCACCTCCACCACTGCCAATGCCAGCGTGACAGCATTCGGCCTTGACAAATGCTTGTTTAATGTAACTGCAACTCTGTGTGTCTCAAATTGTATGTTCACATATTTTCCCGACTTGGAACCTTTGTAAATGAGCTGGTAGCTCAAAGGTTGTAATCCGAGAATTCAATAAATAAATAAATAAAAATAATCACAGAATCACTGTTGTACTTATAGTTGAGAAATTTTGAATAAACTCCACTTTGATGGGTCATGTCCCAGAGCCCCATCATGAGACAGAGAGTGTCCTGATATACTTGTCCAAAACCCTGAACACAAGTACAACACTGATTTTGTGGTTATAAAGTAAAAAGTGCCACTAATTTAAATAATTCAATTACTCATCAAAAATGCCTGATGAGCAGCATCACACATGATGATGTCATACAAACATACAGCACTCCAGCAAACAGATTACTTTTTCATGGGGGGAAAATCACACGAAAGCACACATATAAACACTGTCAGATATATAATGGGGGAAACATTGTAGCACTGCATAATGAGATCTTCAAAGTGCTGAAAGTTATTCTGTATCTATTTCAAAGGTAACAAACTTACAAAAAAGTAATATGGTGTTGTGCTTCATTGTTTTTTCAGATTACTATTGGGTTCTCTGAAAATAAATATTCACAGGAAATTTATCAGCTGGCAAGGGCAGGAGTATTTTTTTTAACAGATTGACCGGAATGCTTAATTCATTACTACTTTTTAAATCTTATTTATCCAATCATAGAATCACATCTCAAGCTAAATATTTATTTTTTGGTTCAAGTCCATCAAATGTGTTTGACCTGCATTAATCTTATTCTATTTCATTAGCATTTAAATATATATGCAGCCTATCTGACTAGTTCTTATTAGTGTCACCTGCCTTTAATTGGCTTCTGTTTAATGTTTTCTTTAAATGGAAACATCCACCTGAGATCAGTCCCCACCTCAGTGTGAGGCAGGGACCACTTGGCATTTTTACAAAAAGTCACAATTTTTTACTTACGGTGCCCTGATCTATATAAAAAGTATCTGGTTAATCCCGTAGGCTGGATGCACAACAACAAAGGGAGAATGCTGCTGTCTGTGGTTAACGAGCTTCTATTACCAGTTGACTGACAGATGGGTTAGGCGCTAAATCCTGACAACCATAAACCACACATGTAAAATCCTGACACCAAAATCCTGACAACACAAAATACTGACATGCCAAAATCCTGACTTGAAAGATCCTGACATTACAATTGCCTGTATTCACATAATCCCAACATGTGCAACAAACAATAAATTGTAACTTGCCGTCATTGATGTTCATTCCATTCTGCAGTAATCCAGTTATCTAGGCTGATCCTGAAATTTAGTAATCCAATTAATGATACCATTAAAATGTATATCTTTAATTATATTAATAGTTAAAAATTTACTTGAAAGTTAAAATGCTGTATTTAAAGTATTTTTATAGTGCCAGGTAATGTGCAGTCCCCTGGAGATAATCTAGGCAAGCCTTTGCAGGTGATCTAGGCAAGCATTGTACAGTCTTCTCAACCACTGTCTCAGCAAGCATTGCCTCCTTTTGCCGCTGAGTTATGAATCAGTTGGTGCCCACATGTGAAGAACCTATTAATGCAACCAGTCTGCAGTGCCATGCGTCTATGTTGTTTTGTGTGCATGGAATTCCATTGATGACCTGGTCATGGGCAGACCAGAATTTAGGTGGGAAAAGTGGTGGGCTTCTGATAGCAGTTTTGTTCCTCAATACTTGTCTCCTGACTCTGCCCAAAATATTATTTTTTTCAAACCATGCCAACAGTGGAGCACTATTGACTAGCATAATACTTTTCACTTCAGTGAATGTTGCCTTTATTTCATCAGGTGGCAGAAAAGCCAGAGCAACCAGATGCCTCATGAGGAGCCTAAACTCAGAGTCACTGCCATACTGTGGTTCTAAACCCAACCTCTGTAACCTTCTCCACACTATTTGTCCAAAATTAAACAAACAACCCTTATTAGATGTTTCAGGATACTCTATTTTGCAGGCATTTACTGCTTCCTGCTCAAAATCCATTATTATAAATTCAGGTGACAGACTTAAATCAGACTCATCTGCCAAGTCATGAAGGTCCTGAAATAGCCAATGGTGGGAAGTCACAATTTATTGTTTGTTATACATGTCGAGATTATGCCTAAGGACATAATCCACAATGGGAGTTCCCTTGGTGGCGTGCTTGCCTTCCCAGTCCTCCCAGATTAATTCTAGGGGCCCACATACCCGGCGTCCATACAAGAGTTCGAAGAGGGAAAATCCTGTCGACTCTTGGGGCACCTCCCTGTATGCAAAACAACAGGTGGGGAAGGTATTTCTCCCAGTCCCTCCCATGCTGTTCAGCAAATGCCCAGAGCACTGACTTTAGGGTGCCATTGAAATGTTCCACAAGTCCATTGGCTTGTGGGTGATACGGTGTCGTGCATCTCTGCACCACCCCACACTTCTCTCATAAACACTTCATCAGGTCTGACATGAAGGAACCCCCTCGATCGGTGATTACCTCCTGTGGAAACCCAACACAGGAAAAAAACATCCAAAGTAAGGCATCTGCCACTTTGTCTGTCCTCAGTGAAGATAGGGCGACTGCCTTTGGGTACCAGGTGGCATAATCTACCACAGTCAGGATGAATCTCTTCCCTGAGGAGCTGGGGGTATTTAAAGGCTCCACAATATCCATTCCCACCCTCTGTAATGGCTCCCCCACTATGGGCAAGGGGATCAGGGCAGCTTGGGTTTTCTTGCCCACCTTCCCTGTTTCTTGGCACTGGTGACAAGACCTGCAATACTCCTTCACCTGCGTGGTGAAGTTAGGCCAGTAGAAATTCTGGACCAACCGCTGTGTAGTTTGTGTGATTCCTAGATGACCAGACAAGGGAATAGCATGTGCAATTTTGAGCAACTGCTCACGATGCCCCTGGGGAATGACAAGCTGCCTGCCTAGCATCCCTCCCTCTGTCTCTACTGCCTGTGTATACATAAGTCCATTTTCCCAATGAACCTTATGTCTGCTGTTACGTCCCTGTGTGCCCTCAGAGTCTGCCCAAGCCCTCAGCTTCTCTAAACTAGGGTCCCTCCTCTCAGCAGCTGCAAACCCCTCACACAGTCCCAAGGCATGGGACAAGTCTCCTTCAGTCGCTAAACTTGGGTCCCTAGCACTAGTGTCAGGGCCCTTAGGATCACTGTCAATCCTAACCCTCTGACAGTTGGTCACCCCTTCCTCTTTGGAGTAACCTTCCATAGCTGTATGGTCACTTGCTACCTGGGAAATTTTTACCACCTTTTCATCACTCTGCCCATCTGGAGACACAGGCTGGGGAACCAGCCTCTCCATGGTTTCCACACTGGTTTCTGTGGGGTTCAGGGAACTACTATTTTCCCTTGCCACTTGGCTACAGGTAACTGCACATACCATCCCCTGTAGGAGATTGTTACCCAGGATCACATCTATTGCTAATGTTTTAGCTACAGCCACCTGTTGCGCAGTTCCCCCATTTCACCCCAGTCCAGAAGAACACTGGCCAGTGGCAATGTTTTCGCTTCACCCACAAAGTCCTGTACAGTCACATATTTGTTTGGGATAAGCTGACCAGGCTGTACTAGATCCCCCTTCACCAATGTCAGGGATACCCCTGTGTCCTTTAACCCCTGTGTCTGTATGCCATTTACCATGACTGGGTGCATGTGTTCTTTCATGTTCACTGGCATGCTTTCAGGAACACACAAACAACCCACTTCTTTTCTGCTACTACTTTGCATATTATTGCTTGCCCTTCTTGGACACTGTCTGGCAATGTGCCCAGTTTCTTTACATGCAGTAACCAACAAGCATTTCTTACTTCAGAGAAATCTTTTCTTTGAAACCTGGGGCTAACTGGTTTTGGTGGAGGCAATGAGGATTTTAGCTTCCCTGAAGGTGCACTTTTCCCTTTTTGTGCTGCCACACTCGCCCCATTCGCTCTCAGAGCAGGTCAGCTCTTGGCATAGCAGTCCGAAAGTTCAACAGCCTCTTGCACTGTTTTTGGATCTCAGTCCTCTAGCCAGGTTTTTAAATATGCTGGGCATGCCCAATAAAACTGTTCTAATAAAATCACATTTTCAATTTTATCAACAGTGTTTGCCTCAATTCCTTCCCACTAACTTTTTAAAAATGTATGTTTTGTGGCTAGCTCCTCATAGCTCATATCAGGGCTTCTCCTGAGCTTACAGAATTTAGCTCTGTATGATTCAGCAGTTAATTCAAACTTCTGTAGTAGTGCAGCTTTTAACTTGCTGTAATGATCACTGTCTTTATTGTCCATGTGACCCAATGTATCCCAAGCTTTTCCAGTAAGTAGCGGGGATAGCTGGAAGCTCCAGGACTCTCTAGGAATTTTAGCCTGAATACAAACTTTTTCAAGAGAATTTAAAAAGACATCTATATCCTCCCCATCCTTAAACTCAGCTATTAATTTAGAGTTCAATTTGTAACCCAGTCCTGCAGCCCCAGTTAAACCCAAACCATTTACCTACTCTGGTGCCGCTGGTTGGAGTCACATCTTCTCCAGCTCGTGTTGCCTCTGGTGCTCCTGCTCCTGCTCCTCATGGTCTGCGTCTCGGCATTCTCATTCTCTCTTCTCCTCTGCATCTCGCTGGCACTCATGTTCCTCATGGTCTGCCTCCCTCTGTTGTCGCTCTGCCTCTCTGCATTTTTGCTCTGCCTCACTGTCCACCTCTTGCTTCTCTCTCTCTCTCCTCTCCTGAGACTCCAGCTCCATCCTGTGCAACTCAAGTTGCAACCTGAGAACTTCCGTATTCAGGATACTGGTGACTCATCCCTGCTGCTGTGGCCCTTCACTGATAGTGGCCCTGTTGTCCACCTCTTCAGCTCAGGACCCCTCACTGGCCACTAGTTCTGTCACACTTGAGGTCTGGGCCCTTTCAGTCATGGTCTGTGACTCCCTGCTCTGGGTATCTGCTACCATCAGGGCCTCTATGATGTTCTACTTACTGGTTTTCATCTCAAACAGGACTCCTCTGTCCTCGCACAACTGTTTTAACTGCTCTACAATTTGCCTGCTGTAGTAGGATGCCATCTTTCCTAACTACTGCTACTCTGACTTTGCACTTTAGGAAAAAAAATAAAGTAGGTAGGAACTTTACTGTACACCAAGTGATATATAGTTCTGTTATCTTTTTTAAAATAAAACTCTGTGTTTTTCTTTCTTTGCTAGAGAGCTTACAGTCTCAGCTGACAAAACAATAAAGCTTGTGATACCAAAGTTATGTCACTGCTGCCAACCAATCTGTCATAAATTCACTCAGCAGGTCAGGCCCTCTACTTCCAAAGTGCCAACCTCTGAGCGATGTCTTGTGAACAGTGTAACAGACAAGGTAACCCTCTTGTCTGTTTTTGTGAGTTCGGATCAACCTTTAGTCTCAGTTCTGGAGGGATTCAAACTGTAACCTCTTGCTAGCATACCCAATACACAGGCTCAGATATATCTGTCTTTGGGGGGCCATATATCTTTGCCTATGGTCACCTAACCAGGTATTGAGAGATGAACCCTTAAAACTTAATAAAGACCTCAGATTTAAAATGCTTCTGTTTCCAGTTTGGTACCATCATACAAGCTATATGTCTGCTGAACCATAAATATTTCTTAGCAAAAGAAAGCAATTCAAAGACAGACCAGGTTTGCTCTAAAATTAGAGTTTTTACTAAAATATATAATAATATGTCAAACATACAATACAGAACTCTTATAACATAAGACATACAGTACATATCTTTAAACAAAACAAGGTTTAAAATAGTGCAGTTCCTACAACTATATTTAGATTTTGTCTAGCTTTCTAAATACCTGTTTTTAGTGCTCAGATGTTTCCTTAGTCAGAGTCAGATACAAATGCATCTATAGTGAAAGAGAATAATCTTTACAAGCAGTAATGGCCAACCCCCTTTTGATGAGGTCATCCAGCCCCTCATCTGGTCAAATATCTAACAAAAATATATTTTTATACAACCACAGGATGTAATTGATTAAGCTATACTATGCAGCTATAAAGGATGTATTAATTCTGCAACCTTAGCATAACTCAAGTTTCAATTACACCTCTTTTGATCTCATGCTATACCCTCTTCACACAGGCTTCATGGGGTCATTTACAACCTTACACCTCTATGTAGCATCCTAGCTTCCCTTATTTTAATGTCATAAACCTAGTTTATGATTTCTCTCTTAACAAAATTAACTTAACAACTCTGTAATTAGCTCAGAGAAACAGGATCCTTAATATAGAGGATAATGTATGGTCATCGATGGTTAACCAGTTTGTTAACCATTGAGAGGTTGCCAGGGTGATCATGTAAACCTCGAGAGTGAAGCTCGAGAGGTTTAAGTCACCATGGCAACCTCGAGATTGATTAAAAAAAACGGTTAACCATCGATGAACCATACATTATATTTTATAGTGTATGGTACCATTTAGGTTTTTAAGAAAAAAAGCAGTTCCTTACTGCAGTTTTGTTTCAGTCACCACTGCTCTGCCCTCACCGCCACAGCCATTTCAAGGCCGTCTGATCCAGTTGCGCGCATGCCCAGACTGTTCCCGGTTGTAAACCCATCGATGTCACTTACCATCGATGGGTTAACAAGATCGTGACATCACATCGATGGTAAAACGTTATTATAAAAAGCTAGATTTCTACCTATAACAATGTTCTACCATACATTATAAAAGTCTTCCAGTACCACATCGTCTCTAAAATGACTGAGTGTGTGATACAATGCTGTCAGCAGTTCTCTTGGCCTGCATCTGCCAGCTAAAATGTGGGGGGGGGGGATGAGAGAGGTCATTCCTAGAGCATTTGAATTTTCAGCAGAGACATTAATACATTTTATATTAACAAAAAATAATACAGCACTCAGAACTGGTTGTCTATGTCACACTGCCTAGTCTGTATATACTCATGTGATGATAAACAACTGTAACCTGTTATCCTGTAATAATTAATGTCCTGCTTGTTTGTTCTCATCCTGATGTGTAACCTTTGTAAAAGAGCCTTGGCTTAAAGGTAATTATAATCCTAGACTCTAATAAATAAATAAAATAAAATAAATATTTGAGTGACTAAACTTCAAACAACACTATAGCAGCAACCAGTAATGGCAAAGTACCAAAGCAAAAGCAAGGTACAAGCATAGTTTTCTTTGGACAAAGCAATGACAATCAGCAGCATTGCATCACATGACAGTAGATTCTATGGCAAACTAAAATAAAAAAATTGAAGACTACATTTGGGAGTCAATGGGACCTTTCATTGTAATAGAGAGTCCAGAGAGAAACACAGAAACATAAAAACATAGACACTGATGGCAGATAAGGACCACTTGGCCCACCCAGTCAGCCCATCCCTATTGGATAAGCTGCAGATTCTAGCTAACCAACAGCCTACTTCCTTCTACCCTTCATTACAATTGCATTATGTCTGTCCCATGCAATCTTGAACTTCCCCACTGTTTTTGACCCCACAACCTCCTCAAGAAGGAGGTTCCATGAGTCCACCACCCTCTCCATGAAAAAATACTTTTTGATGTTGCCCCTGAGCTGTCCCCCCCATCTTTAAACTGTACCCCTTTGTTTTTGCACATCTCTTTCTCTTAAAGATGCTCCTGCCTTGGACTTTGTTGATTCCCTTGAGATACTTGAAAGTTTCTATCATGCCCCCCCTTTCCCCAAGCGTGTACATATTAAGCTCTTTAAGTCTCTCCTCATAGCTAAACTCATAACAAAGCAGTTTATTTTATTTAATAAAGGTAGCATTCCCCATTGATCTCTAAGCTACTTTCACTTTCCCAATCCCCACTGACCAGCACTGAAATGGTTCTGTGCACACGGTACATTCCCTCCCAGCCCAATCACAGAGAAGTCTGGGAAATACGAAAAACCTAGTTTTTCAAAGGTAAATCTCTTACAAAATACAAAACTCCCAAGCATCAGACCCCCTAGGAAGTCCTTCCACACCAACCTACACAACTATACAAAATTTCATAATTTAAAGGCTTGGGCCCAGATATTCAAACTGCGCCAGGCTGTGGCTGCGCAAGGGTGTGTCCTGGGCAATATTCAATGGAGCTACGCTATGGCTCAGCAGCTTTGAATATTGCACCCTGGCCACCCCCAATGTGCATGGTGCAGTGGCACTGTGCCAGCGCAAGTGGCCAGAGTGGAGCATGGAGATGCACTAGCGCAAGTGCCACTTCGCCATTCACAGTACCTGAGATATTCAAAAGTGGACATGCAAATGGGGCCATAATTTATGCAAGGTGCACATGGGGCCATTTGCATGTCATTATGGTCCCATTTGCATCCCATTAGCATGCAGTTGTGCTGATCCCCGACGACTTGTGCCTGGCATCCTGCCAGGCAGCAGCCTTCGGGGACTGATGCCCCCTGCAGCCCAATTGCGGGCATTTGTCTAAAAAATAGATTTCCTCATCCTATATCCCTGGTGGTCCAGTGGACCGATATGTGCCCATCCGCAGGCATGTGTTAAAATAAAAAAGACTTCCTTGTCCAATATCCCTGGTGGTCCAATGGTCCGCATTCTGCCCGATTGCAGGCATCTGTAAAACATACAACCTCCCATTACCCTGTTGGTCTAGGGTATCCCCTCCCCACCCGCCCACTGGAGCCCCACCTGCGCTCCCCAGTCAGCGGTGGGCGGCAGCACCCACCGCCTACCACCCTGACACCTGCCGACTGACACCTGGCGGTAGGCTGTCGCCATTGGTTCACAAGCGTGTGCAATGGAGCATCGCCTATACCACTACCATTCAGATATGTGAATGAAATCATTCACATATCTGGAATGTGTAGTACGGTATGGGCTGCACATCATTCACATGTCTGGAATGTGTAGTACGGTATGAGCTGCTCGCCCATTGGCTCACACTGTGAACCAATGGGCATCCAGCCCTACTGAGGTGTCAGTCGGCGGGCAGCAGGTGGGTGGGGTGCTGCTTCCCGCTGGCTGACCTGGGGGGAGCGGGGCGGTGGGGCTCAGTGGGCAGGTTGGGAGGGGTGTAACCTAGACCACCAGGGTAATGAGAGGTTGTATGTTTTACAGATGCCCGTGATCGGGCAGAATGCAGTTCACTGGACCACCAGAGATATTGGCTGGGGGGGTATTTCAACAGATGCCCATGATCGGGCACATATCGGTCCTCTGGACCACCAGGGATATAGGACAAGGAAGTCTTTTGTATTTTAATACATGCCCGCGATCTGGCAGAGTGAGGTCCACTGGACCACCAGGGATATAGGATGGGGGGGTGTTATTTAAACAGATGCCCATGATAGGGCATGGAGGGCACTGCCAGGTGCGGCAGGAACTCGGGTGGCCACCCACAGGTGGCAGCTGCTGTGTTGTGCTCTGCAATGTGGCAGCTCACCTGTGGGTGGCCATCATTTGTTCCTTTTTGGGGGCTTAACTTTGTGCAGGCACAAGTGGGGTTGTGCATGCATGGCTCTGCACATTCCGGGATGAATATCGGGCTGTGCAGGTTATGCATGGGCACACACCCCCTACCTGTGCCTGCATACATTACTGATGCGCTCTGGCACATTGGGATTTGTGCGGTGCACTTTTCCCTTTTGAATATTGCACCGGGGAGCATCAGTGGGTTGCGCATGGCGCAACACTGTTGCACCATGTGCAACCCTTTGGAATATCTGGGTCTTGCAGTTTTTTTAGCTAGAGGAGAGCAAAAATTCAGGAAAAAAACACCATTGAAGTCAATGGGGAAAAAACACAGCTTTTTTACATTTTAATCTCTCCAAAAATACTTAATGGATTTACATGAGACTTTAAGGGACTGTGGAGTCTGTTTTGAGCAACAACGTGTGAAAGTTTCATATAAATCTGTAAAGCCATCTTTCTGCAAGAAGCAAACAAAAAATTGAGTTTAACATAGAACTCACCAGCCACCCTAACCATAGGGGTGCTACTGCACCCCTAATGGCTGGCTGTAGCATTGTGAAAAAAGTTACCATTATTAAATTGTCCATTACTGATACTTAGAAAGGAGATGAACGGAGATGGTACTGATGGAGGAAGAATTTAATGAATTAAATAATAATCACAGCAAGAGATTACAAGTGGTACATCCTTCATTCTTAATTCTTCAAACTAACAGTGTATAGTGGCTTGCTTATATAGTGGAAGACAGTACTCTCAATTTCTATGGTTGTCTATGATTGGTCTAAGACAAATATAAACATTCACTTAAAAGGCAGTTTTCTTCTTTTAGTTCTTACATGCCAAGGCAATTCTCCTTTTAGTTCTTGCATGACCTAATGTATGAGCTAGCTCTTGTATTGATACTACTATATAAGGATAATAATAATGGTCATTACCAGTTATTAAGATCTAGAAGGAAGAAATAGGTTTGCACTTAGGAATGTGCACTCAAGCTTTTTATTCTGGCCTGTCCTCCTGATAATAATAGTCAAAAGGGTAACTTGAACTCAATCCCTGTATTTCTGTCTTGCAGACACTTAAGACACCTGTCTGCCATTACTCACATGATCAGTACAGATATCAAAAGACACTTGAATATTACAACTTGTGGTTCAGTTAAACTTGTAACTTCACAAGTTTTGATATGATCTAGCTTTATAGATCAATATTTGTTACACAAACACATTATATTTTAGACTAAAATGAGGTTTAGGCTGAAATTATTGGGACACATTTCTTTATCCCCTATTACACTGGGATTTACTTTTGAGGCACAAAAAATGTCTGTCATCCCCTCAACAAAAATGTATTTGGACAGTTGCAATTCTGTTATTTCACGAGCATGAAAACACATAATTATTTAACTTAATAGGTTGATCTTGCCATGTTTAGTCTATTTGCAATATTACGAAGAAAAGTTAACTCACACCCATGAGAATTTCTGGAGTTAACACACAATTAAAAGTTCATCTAAGGGGAACACTAAATGGCACTTGCACAGGCTTCTTCTGCTCAAAAGGCACTACTATTTTATTAGAGTCATCAATCATGATACAAGAACAACACTTAACACACATATTACATAGTGCATAATACATTTTATAAAATGGGCAAAGGATTTTGATTGATTTGATTGGTTCTTAGCCATACGTTAGAAGTGTCTAACACAGGGCTAGAAATTAGTCCAGCTAAGCAAACTACTGTCCATGTTCAAAATTCTTGAGCCCAATTTTTTAAAAATGAATTGTAACATGGCAAAATTAATAGTTCAGAAAAGAAGCAAAACAATTGGTGAAAAGCCACCATGTGGTACATGAGCAACATGGCATTATGGCATGATAATGCTGTGTTGCTTGTGAAGTACAGCAAGTAGCCACAGGTGAAAAAGTAGCACTGTGCAAAAAAATGGAAGTTAAACAACGGCAGAAATGAAGTTTAGGAAGAGCAAGGAGGTGGGGTATAGGATCAGCACAACAAGTATAGCAGACACACAGTACAACAAAATGTATAGGAGTGAACGGAAATGAGGTATAAATGGAGAATGAGTTAGTAAGGCTGACCTTATGTGTAACCAGAGAAACAGAATGATGTGTAGAAGAGAACCGTGGCAAACAATTCACCCAACACCAGAAATTGAAATAGTGAGAACATAGAATAATTGAGTGACAGACATATCAGAAACCTGTAACAGAAGCAATGAGGCACATGGGATCTGACCAGAAGGAACACAGAGGGAGAGATTGAGCAACTGGAAGCAGAGTAAATTTTGAGACGGTCAGAGTATATGGAACACTAAATTGCAATTATGCAGCAGAATCCAGCAAGAGGGAAAACAGAGAAGAGACTGGGCAAATGTAAGAGCTGTAATGCAGCAACTAGTGGAAAGAGAACAGCGACAGGTAAAAAATGTAATATACTGATGCAAACCAGTCAAACTTGTGTGCAAATGAGACAGAAAACTTGACAGCCAACGGGTAAAATGAGGGAATCGCGGTCCTTCTAAGAAGCATAATAAACGAACAGCAGTTAGAAAATTAAAAAAATCTATCAGAATCATTAAGGACTATAGTAATGTAGTACTGTACAAAAGTATGAAAAAAACATTTATGTATGTAACAGAGGGTAGCAGTAAGTGTTAAAAGTAACACTAAACTCAGCTGTATAACTTGGATAGTGTCATGCTGTAATTAATGAGAGGAGTACAAACACATCTGTGACATCCAAACCCATACCAAGACCATGTTACAAGTGCATTAATCCACTCCAAAGGTGGCATCTAATGAGGAGTTAATGCATGGTTGGTCCATTGTAGGCACTCGGCCTGTGACCTCAGGCCACAATGGTCCCAGACATGCATTAGCTCCCCATTAGATGCCACCTTCGTAGTGGATTAATGCTTACATAGCTGCTGTTTTTTTTCTCATTGTTAGTGAGAAAAATGACATTGTAGGCAAACACTTAACCACAACATCTCATTTCTGTGACTTGTACACAACCTCCATAACACTTCCAGCAATTACATCTCTGTCACTCCTGTTTTTTTATTTATTTGTTTGTTTTGTTTTGTTTAAAACACTGATGGCACATCCTCTCACTATTACTCCACCCCCAGCAGATGTCTGCTTGCTACCCCTCACCCAGCCATTAGACAGTTATAGAAAGCATTGATGCTGCAGCCCATTTCTACACCAAAAGAGACCAGACAATTTTCTTTTGTTTCTGTTGTATGTTCATTTAAAATGACATACCAGCCTTTGCTGCTGCCTTGTGCTATGGTTCCCTACTTCAGTAGTATGCGCGCACATGCTCACTTCCTACCAGCTCCTCATTAGAGCTTACGGCACAACTAATGGAAAATAAAAAATAGATAAATAAAGAATATTCACAACTAGGACAGGTATTTGGTTCAGGTTTAGACTCCCACAGGAGAGAGGTAGCCATCCTGATAGCCAGTAGAATCCCCTTCTGCCTTTTCCAGGAAGTGACAGACCTGCAAGGCTGCTATATCTTTAACAGGGCTCTATTAGGTTATCTAGAGGTAATACTTGGAGCTATTTATGGCCCTAATGTGGACGACCCTAGTTTTTTTACCACCCTTATGTTCAGTCTAGCTCCCTGACTAAACTTCCCTATAATCTTAGGTGGAGATTGGAATTTGGTTCAGTGTAATACCTTGAACAGGACAAATTTGTCCTGTCTGGCTCCCTTTCCTGATCAACTCGCTATTCAGGAATTCATACAATCAGCAGGTTTGGTTGACCCCTGGAGGGTTCTCAACCCATCTAGTTGGCAGTATTCTTTCCATTCTCTCCCCCACAATTCCTTTTCCAGGATAGATTACTTCTTGCTGAGGATTAGTTACCTATCTGGGATAAGGTTATACCAATACTCTGCTAAAGTGATTTCAGACCACCATCCTATTTTACTTCGGTTAACTCTTACTCCTACCTTGACTAGGGATAAAATATGAATTTTGAATAATTAATTGCTTAAATCCAAAGATTTAGTGGACCACCTTCAATTTTTTATTTTGAACTTTATGTTATTTAATTCCCCTACTAAGCCTAAACTTGATATTCTATGGAGTGCCTTGAAGTGTGCACTTAGAGGTGAACTGAGTTGCATAGCAGCATGGTATAAAAAACAATCCATGGCCTCTCTCACTAATCTACTTAACCAAATAAAACTTCTCGAAGAAGGTATATCAATATCGTCCCCCCAATCGGATTTGGAACAGCTTGAACAACTTAGGTTCCAGTACAACACTCAATTTGGGGAAAGAGCTGATCATATGATACAGCATTCTAAGGTAAAATATTCTGACTTGGGGAAAAGGCCGGAAAACTGCTAGCCCTCAGACTCCATTCTCAGGCAATGGATAGGATTGTCCCATCGATAAGTAGAGACTCTGGTCATTTACTCACGTCGCCTCTGGACATTTTAAAAGCCTTTAAGGCATATTACCAACAACTATATGCCCCCCCATTTAAGCAATCCCTTTTTGACTCCTTTTTTCAGGATGTTACACTCCCTAAATTTAATGATCCACAACAAGCCATTCTAAATGCCCCCCGACCCTGGCAGAAGTTTCAGAAGCCAAAGATGCTCTAGCTGTAGATAAGACTCCTGGCCTGGATGGTTTCACAATGAACTTTTATAGAGTTCTGAAGGATCAGGTAGCCCCTATTCTTCTTAATACATATAAGTACATTTTTGAGAGGGGTCTTTCTCACTTTTCTTTCATGGCAGCATCCATAGTAGTTCCTTCTAAATGGGGTAGGGACCCCCTGTTGATTTCTAATTACAGACCAATATCACTCATTAAAGTAGACCTTAATATACTCTCTAAGGTCTTAGCCAATAGATTGGTATCAGTTTGGGACTTATTAATTAGCAGAGAACAGGTAGGCTTTGCAAAAGGTAGACTTTCAGCTGACTACCTTAGGAAACTGTCATATCTTTTCTCGGTGTCCAGGGACCTCCTCTCTTCTGCAGCGGCAGTGTCCCTGGATGCCAAGAAAGCCTTTGATAGGGTTTCATGGGACTATTTGTTTGCCCTTCAACCAAAATATAATATCCTATGAACATTTTATACAATGGATTAAAATACTTTATACCTCCCCATCAGCTCTGGTACTATGTAACGGTATGCTTTCCCAACCCTTTCTATTACACCAAGGTATGAGACAAGGTTGCCTCCTCTCTCCCTTCTTATTTAATCTCTTTCTAGAGCCCTTGGTTCATAAATTTAATTCCTACCCTCTCATTGCTGTCATCCGTGTTGGAAACACTGATTATAAACTTTCCACATATGCAGATGATTTATTACTGCATGTGTCTTCTTCAGCAGATTCCTTACCTGCAGCCTTAAACATACTTTCTCAGTTTGGGGCCTTTTCCAATTATAAGTTAAACTTGTCCAAAACCAAAATTATGCCACTCAACACTAAAACACTCAAAGTGGAAGTGGAACACCTTGGCCTTGTATGGAGGAAGGACAAGTTAAAATATTTAGGCATTTTTCTTAGTAGCTCCCCCAACGGTATTAAACCTTTTAACCTGGACACCATTGTATCTTGAATAAAGATAGACCTTGGCCGCTGGTCTATGCTGTCCCTCACCCTTTGGGGTAAAGTATAATTAAAATGAATATTTTACCTGGCCTGCTATACCCCTTTCAAATGTTTAACTCAGCTCTCCCCCAATCTTAGTTTACTCAAATCCACAGAATTATTATGTCCTTTATTTGGCAAGGTAAGGCTGCTCGTCGGGCACTCTCAAAACTTATGAGGGATAAACAAGATGGTGGTCTACAAATCCCTAACTTTTATCTATATTACCTTGCTTTGCACCCAAGTAGAAGTTATTATTGGTATCACTTGCTGGGGTCCAACCCCAGCCCAGTATATGCCCTGCAATGGGCTGAAATAGAACAATCCCTTTGCAGCCTAAAAGGGATAAACATCTGTTCAAATATTGGTATAGAGCAAGTCATAGATCTTATAAGCAGTCATAAACTACTCTAATTTCAGGATGTACGCTCTTTATATCACTGGCCCATTACCTCGAGTTTTAAGTAATTTCAGTTATCCCATATGTTCATGGAATTTTTTGGGTCAGGACCATGGCTCAGTCCATTGGTCATGGTGGTTTTTCCAATTTTTTCTTTAGCACACCTTTCTCACCTTATCTCATATTATTATAAATCACTGCAAAAATGTTTAGTGGCTAATGAAGGTCCCTGGGTTTATGACTTGGACCGTGTTCTCCCAGCTTCCAGTAAATGTCCTACCATCTGGAACCAACTATACAAACTAACAAAATGGAACCAGTATAATCTGGTTCAATTTCAGGTTCTCCACAACCTTTATTACATTCCCACTTAACTGCACAGGATAGGCTGGCTCCCTAACAATCTTTGTTCCAGATGTGGCCAAGAACCTGGCTCCCTTTACCACATTTTGTAGACCTGCCTAAAAGTGGTCCCCTTCTGGGATTCCATTTGGTCCCATCTGAATCCTTTGTTAGGACTCTCTGATGCCTTTCTCCCTGAATTTTGTATTGTGGGCGATTACACGGACTCCTTGATAGGCAATCAGAAGGCTCACATGGCTCTAATATCACTATGTGCTAAAAAGGTTATCATTTGGCATTGTTTAGACCAAGATATCCCTCACTTCCTGGAATTGTATAAGGAACTCTTATTTGCTTTGCAAGCTGAGTGCCCCATTGCTAGCTTATCTAACAAACCTACAAAATATAAATATATCTGGGGACCTCTATATAAATAATTAAATGCATAAACATGGGTCACAGTTCACTTAATTCGCTATACATAGGAATGATTGTACACCTTTGTACTATTTGGGGTAGCTAGGTGCATACTGAATGTTCTCTCATTAACCACATCGGTGACTAAGTGTGGGTTATAATCCAATGGTTGCATGGGGGGGGTGAGGGAAAATTTAAATTGTAAAATGTAATGGTAATTTGTTGCTATCTTTGTCTCTGTTTTCATGTTGTTAAATAAAGTTTACTAAATTTGAAAAAAATATACAACATGCTGCTGTGTTGTGGGCACTGAAGATGTGGGTGTGGACGAGGGACTCAAGACTACATGTTAAGTAGGAAACTGGTTGCCATAGCTACCTCCTGCAACCACAATGGCCACAGTGAGTCAAAAGTTCAAAGGGGCAAAGAAAATACACTCAGTTTCAGGCAGAGGAACTACTTTACATCAACACACACTAAATACTCCTGGTTAAACAATTGGAATATGTCTTTAAACATAAAACGTTTTAATTTTTGCAGTCATATATATATATATATATATTACAGGAGCCCATTTTATAAGTGAAATAAGACACTTCAGAGTGTGCATGCCTGTGGCATCATGCCTCACTACACCCACTAGCCATGCATTAGAACTTTCTAATGCACAACCCATCATGCCTTATTGCTTATGTCTCTTCTGGTGGCTTCAGTCCCCCCCCCACCCAATATCTCCCAAGGAAGTATACCAGGCCCTAAAATAGCTTGACCCCACCAAATCCATCCCTGATGAACTCCATCCAAAGCTCCTCTGCATCTCCACCCCTGTGACTGCCACACCTCTTGCACATCTCCCAAACCTCTATCTCTCTTCCTGCACAGTTCTGCAGGCCTGGAAAGTTGTCAAGGTGTTGCCCCTCCACAAACATGATGACCCATCTTCTCCAGGAAACTATCGGACCATTTCTCTCCTTCCCTGTCTCACCAAACTGCAAAAGTCCCTTGTTTACTCTAGGCTCTCAGAGTTCCTGTCCTCCTCTGTTGTTTTTTAACCCCCCTTTTCAGCCTGGGTTCAGAAAACATCACTCAATTATCTTCTTCCTGCTTTAGGTAACTGACTACATCTTCTCAGCTATGGACCATGGTCATATAACCCTTGTTATTTTTATATTTATTTTTATTTATTTATTTATTTATTAATTTATTAGATCATTGGTTTAAAGACCTTTGAGTCAAATACTCATTTACAAAGGCACCTTGTCAAGAGAGCAATACATCACAGTAAACAAAACAGTACAGTACATAATGCTTAGATTAAAAAAGCAACCAGTGTTACAAGAATTCACTGGTGGTACAAGCTCGGTAATAGGTAGATCATAGTAATCATAATATAGGTACACGAGTACCACTTCAGGTAGCAACCAGAGATATTCAATTACATTAGTCAGCAGATGTTGCCTGAGACCCCAGGCATGTACAACAAAAGTAGACAGGGCAAACCTATCCTAGGGGTGAGGGTTAGGGGTAGGTGGGGGATTATGTGCAGTTGCAGCAGCAAGTGCTTGTCAGATGGCTTCTGAAGGAGACCTTGAAAGGACAAAGCTTAGTGAAGTCAGCTATGTTGACTGGGAGGGAATTGAACCAGGAGGGAGCCCGATAGCAAAAGGTAATCTGGGACATAGAGGTCCTTACCCTGGGAACAATAAGGGAGGTTTTGACAGTGTTGCAGGTGGAGACTGAGGGGGAGGCATGCTGCAGGGAGGTGGTGACCCCAGTGGGGAGAGCCCTAGCAGGGTATTGTTTACAGGAAGGCAGGTTTGGAAGCGGAGTCTTTCTTCAAGGTTGAGCAAGTTGGTGGTGGAATACAGCAGGCACATATGGGTGCACCTAGGGGCTCCCAGCATTAGCCTGCAGGTCTTGTTTATAGAGAGATGGATTCTTGTAAGTGCAATGTTGTTGGCTGCAGCACAAATGGGCAGCCCATAGTCAATTAGCGACAGGACAGAGGAGGTGATTGCCAATCTAAGGGCCTCTTGTAGTAGGCAGTCCCTATGGTGGTATAACAGTCCAGTCCTAGCATTGGTGGCATCAGAAAGGGCATTGATATGGGAATGGAAGGAAAGTGCTGAAGCAAAGGTAATGCCCAGATATTTGTAAGAGGAAACCTGCTCAATGGGATTTAGTGTGCTAGGCAGTATCACGAGAGGGACACCACTGACTTTGCTTTGGTGATGCGAGAAAAGCATAGCTTTGGTCTTTTTTAGGTTCAGGACTAGCATTTGTGATGTGAACCAATGCTCAGTTCTATCAAAAGCTTGTTGGAGGCTGGCCTGGAGTGTGTTGGGGTTGGGGTCAGAGGCAAAGAGCACAGCATCATCTATGTACAGGAGGATCTTACTTGGGCAGGCTGAGGGGAGGGAGTTGAGGTAGAGACTGAAGAGGAAAGGGCCTAAAATGGAGCCCTGGGGAACCCCAGAGCAGACAGGTCATGTATCAGATAGGGTGCTATTGGCTTTTACACACTGAGTTCTGGCAGAGAGGTAGCTGGTGAACCATGCAAGGGGGCCGGGGGAGAAACCAAGGCATCTGAGGGACTCAGGCAGGAGGGGATGGCAAACCATGTCAAAGGCCTTGGAGAGGCCAATGAACACAGCACCAGCAGGACTTCCAGCATCAAGAGCAGAGTGCAGGAAGTTGGAGAATTCAAGTAGCACAGTTGTGGTGCTCTGACCTGCATGAAAGCCATGCTGTTCAGAGCACAGGATATTGTGCATGGCCAGGTATTCAGAAAGTTGTTGGCAACTACGTTTTCAAGGGCCTTAGAGAGTGGGGGGAGGATGGAGATAGGTCAATAGTTAACCGGGGTCGCTCAATCACCGCTATTTAGGATGGGCGTGATGATGGCAGTTTTCCATGTGCTGGAGATAGAAAGGAGGTCTCTGGAGAGTGGGCAGGGGTGCTGCTGGGATGGGGTCAAGAAGTTACTGGGCAGGACTGAACTCAGGTCTGACAAAGTGTGGTTTAGGCAGTCTGCAATGCAAAGGGGGTCAGAACAGACAGTTCCATTAAAGGAGAGTTGAGAGGGGGTGGGGAGCAGGATTTCCCATTCAACTCTTTTACATTATCCCAAAAGTTCCTAGTCAACCCCCTGGAGGTGACAAGAGCAGATTGGTAGTACTGGGCTTTTGCCTGTCGAATGGCCCAAGTACACTTATTGCACTTGGCATTGTACACTTGCCTAACCTGGCCATGGACTTCAATTACATATCCCACCTTCTCCTGTTAAAAAAACTTCACTTGGTCAGTCTGGCAGATACTGCTGTCATCTCATTCAGCTCCTACCTCCATGGAAGGCTGCAGTCTATTCAAGTAGGAAACTCTCTATCCTCCCCTCTCCCTATCCTCATTGGCATTCCTCAAGGTTCCATTCTTGGCCCCATTCTTTTCTTTGTTTTCATTAATGACCTCACCTCTGTTTGCTCTACTTCCCACATTCACATGTATGTGGATGATACTATTATCTGTACTTTGGGACCTTCCACCACAGAGGTACAAGCCCCTCTCCAGCACAACCTCAATAAAGTTCAAAACTGGTTCCAGGCCAACCAATTAAAGGTTAACGCTAAGAAATAGTTACAATAACTTTTGACTCCAGGCGAAAGCTAGCTAGACTCCAGACCCAGCCTATGTTCTTCACCCTGGATTGCTCCACCTTTAAGTGGTCTCTGCATTTAAATACCAAGGAGTTTGAAAGGACAGCCATCTCAATTTCTCCATCCACATAGACGCCATCTTTTCCAAACTCTGCCCCAAACTTGGCATTCTCTATCATTGCAAGGACAGCCTCTCCCTCCCTATCCATTCGGAGTTAGTCATGAAAATCATACTTCCGGTTTTCAACTATGTCGATGTTGTCTATGGCACTGCCCCTGCTGTTTCCTTGTCCAGACTTGATACCCTCATAAACTCTTTCTGTTGCTTCGCTACCAGTTCCCCTCCCTGTATTGACCACTGCTTCTCTACTCCTCCCTTTCTGTAACACTGCTTCCTAAAAGGAGGCAGATCTACTGCCTGTCTTTCATCGCCAAATTCTGGTTCAGAACACCTCCTGCCTATCTACAGTGAACCCCATGCCCTATTCTCTGCGCTCTAGCATTCCCAGCAGTTTCTCTCTTCACTAGCCCCACTCAACAGCTGGACAGTCTGCCTTCTCCTACTGCCTCTCTTACCTCTGGAATCAGTTCTCCTCAGTCTCTTGCCAATCTCCCTCACTCCTTGCCTTCAAACACATCCTCCAGCTCCTTTCTATCACCTAATAACCAGGCCCCTCCTCCTGCTCAATCTTCCCTCCACTCGCCCCATAACTTCCTGATCCTCTCCATAGTAACATAGACTCAGAATGACCATTAATTTATTCTACAATGATTATTTTGTTACTCACTCATATTCATTCTTATTATGTACCCTCAGTTTTTCATAAATTATTTTTTGATTTTCTCCTATGCCTACAGTATATTAACTGTGCTTGTATCCTTTGTCTTTATTTGATTGTTGTACTGTACTAACATTTGTATCCTTTTTTTTTGTATTGTTCTCTCTTTCCCTGGGTCACACCTAGAAATAAGCTTCAGCTCAGTATGCCTTTCCAGATTACCAAATTTTAAATAAATAAAACATTCCAGTGGTGTACATAAATAATAAGCATGGAAAATTACACTAAAGATTTATCTAAATGATAGATCCTCTTCATGTCCAACATTATCTGTTTAGGGTCCCAAATTAACTAATATAATTTATTATATTGCGTTGTTTTGTAATCATTTGTTTCAACTGTTATGCATTCTAATAATGAATGTTTGCATAATAGGAAAGTGGGAGGTAAATGATCCTTCCACTGGTGAGTGATGCAACATCTTGTATACGCTAGAGCAATATCCAAGAATTTTCTGTCTGCTCTTTGAACAAATTTTGCATTTAAGAAGATTCTATAACACAAAGTTCAGGTTCAAACTGTAAATTAATCTTTAAAACAATATTGTCTGAGTCAAGATTTTGGGCCCAGAAGGACGGTAATTGTTTGTATGTAATAATGACACAAATTATATCTCCCTTCAAGATAGTAATCCAATTAAAACAACAAACAGATTTTTGCCACTAACTCCAAAAACAAACGCAGTGGAAAAAGGCGCTCTAGAATGGCAACAACAATCACAAAAAACAACACCCAAAAAACAAAATGGACTAAAATACACAAATAAAACTAAAAAAAAATGTTTAATCATAGAAAACTCCATGATTCAGGGAGTTGATGCCCACCTTCAGCCAGAAGTAATGGTCAGATGTCTCCCTGGAACATCCGCAAGGAGAGACTCTGACTGCAGTCTTAAAATCGTACACAATGCCGTAGAAAAAGTCAACATCTTAATCCACATAGGAACAGACAATCTCACCATACAGACAGTACAGGAGGCCAAGGCATACCTGACCAGACTTAATAAATGTCTGGCTAACATTTCGTCCAGCATCGCCTTCTCTGAAATTCTGCCTGTCTGGGAAGGGGGTTCTGGCAGGCAGAGGATCAGGGAAGGAGACATAGGGGAGCTGAACACTTGGCTCAAGGAATGGTGTCATGAAAAAGGACACAAATTGGTAGGTAATTGGCAACAGTTCTGGGAGAGGATGTTCTTCAGGTTCGATGGCCTGCACCTGACCAGGGAAGGAGTCAGTGCATTGGGGCAGAAGTTTGACATTTTTGCAGGGCACTTAAACTAGCAAGGGAGGAGAAGGGTCCAGCACCCAAACCATCATACTGGGAGGAAGGCACCTCTTCCCCCTTAGTTAGCAACCCACCACTGATACAGCATTTGAGTAAGTCATTGACTCCAACAGAAGGGGAAAAGAATCCGGCTCCCCCTACAATGCACAGGGAAGAAGTCAGACATCCCCCCTTAACTAGTAAACCACCATCTAAAACTTGGAAAATCATGTACACAAATGCCTGCAGTATGGGAAACAAGGTCCCATACCTGAAAGCTATAATGGCAGAGGTTAAACTGGACATAGTAGCCATCAACAAGACTTGGTTCACCAAGAACCACATATGGGAGGCTAATATACCAGGTTATGTATTGCTCAGAAGGGATGGAGGGGTAAGAAGGGAGAGGGGATGGCCCTTTATGTCAAAGACATAAAAACAATCAGAATACAGAGCAGGCATGAGGAGGCAGAACAGTTGTGGGTCACCCTGGAACCAATGGATGGAACAGCCATACATACAGGGGTGGTCTACAGATCTCCAGACCAATGGGATAGAGTGGACAGATTACTAATGGAGGACATACAAAATATGACAGTGAAGACAGAGGTTCTGCTAATGGGAGATTTTAATATGCCAGATGCAGACTGGTTGATATCAACTGGTGCATTAGCTAGGACACAGGACATGGTAGATTACATGCAGGGGGAGGGCCTCATAAGCACGGGGTCATAATGTCACAAGACATTATGCCATGTGCAAAAAGCATGCTGCCAATGCAGTGCGGTTTCTTGCATGTGGCTTAAGTCTTTTTTTTTTGGCTTTGGGGAAGTTAACAATAAAATTGCAGAAAGTGCAAAAAATAAAAAAATTTACTTGCGTCAGGGACCAGGAATCGAACCCTGTCCTTGACACTCTGCCTGCATTTCCTGCTGCCAGTGGCTCATCTCATAGAGCCACGACAGCTGCTCAGCAGAAACTCTTCCCAGCAGAGTTCTTATTTATGTATCTATGGCAATTTCTTTATTTCTATTATACTGCTGATTTCTGCTTGGCAGTGATTGCAGAATGGAGATGTGTTATGGGCAGACTAGGTGGGCCAAGCAGTCCTTATCTGCCATCAAAGTCTGTGTTTCTATGTTTTTATTTTATCCTCTGCCTGGGACAGTGAGAGGGTGCAGTACTGTGCACAGAAGCATTCACGGTATTGCACCCTCTCGCTGTCATGTACAGTGCTATTTCAGTTTAGCTCTCATGTTGCACACTATTAAGTGTACAGCATATTGACCCAGTAAAGGCCTCATCCAACTGCTGCAACAACCCACCAGAGACAGGGCAATCCTGGATCTGGTGTTGACAAATGGTGAAAGAATCACAGAACTCCAGGTCAATGGACAGTTGGGGTCCAGCAGCCATCACATGGTATGCTTAAATTTGGCCACAGGAACACAAGCATCTCATTCAAAGGCACAAATCTTGAATTTCAGGGGTCAGAATCTGGTAAGATGGGTGAAAAGATTAAGGAAGCACTGACAAAGAGAAATGCAGAAGAGGGCATGGAGGGGAAATGGGCTCAAATCAAAGAGGCAATAATTGAGATAACAGGCCAATGTGCTAGGAAGAGAAGTAAAACAAAATGAGAAAACCGCTCAAGTTCTCAAAATCAGTAGCAGAGAAGGTCAGGGCCAAAAGGGTGGCTTTCAAGAAATATAAGAGAACGCAAAGCAGCAGTGATGGGGAGGTGTATCTAAACTGTCTGAGGGAAGCTGGGAAAGTAGTAAGGAGAGCAAAGGCCCACACCAAGGAAACACTGGCTCAAACAGTGAGGAAAGGAGACAAGTCATTCTACAGGTACATTAGTGACAGAAGAAAGTCTAGAGAGGGCATTGCTAAACTCAGGGGAGATAAGGGGAGTATGAAGAGGGGGACTGGTAAAAGGCATATATCATTAATAGATATTTCTGCTCAGTCTTAATGGAGGAAAAGGATGGGCAGGACCCACAACTTGACACCAGATACGCAGAGGGGAAGGAGGTAAACACCAGTCCTTTCACAAAGTAGAGGGTCCTGGAGGAGCTCAATAGGATTAGAGTTGATAAAGCTATGGGGTCTGATGGCATTCATCCAAGGATATTAAAGGAGCTGAGAGAAGAACTAGCAGAGCCACTAGCTAAACTGTTTAGCAAGTCATTGAGCACAGGAGAAGTCCCAGAGGACTGGAGAGAGGCTCATATGATCCCTCTGCACAAGAGTGGCAGCAGGGAAGAAGCAGAAAACAACAGGTCAGTCAGTCTCACATCAGTTGTGGGTAAGATCATGGAGACATTTCTTAAGGAAAGGATAGTGGAACACCTGTAAGCCATAGGAGTACAGGATCCAAGACAACATGGTTTTACAGAGGAAAGGTCCTGTCTGACTAATCTGATAGATTTCTTTGACTGGGTGACAAAGGCGGTAGATCAAGGGGGTGCAGTTGATGTCACCACCCTTGATTTCAGCCTTCGATACCGTTCCACATAGAAGACTGGTGAACAAGCTAGGTATTCTTGGGGTGGGCCAAAAGCTAGTGAACTGGGTCAGTAACTGGTTAAGGGACAGAAAACAGAGAGTGGTGGTTAACGGCACACAGTCATAGGAGATGTGGTTCACCAGTGGGGTGCCTCGGGAATCAGATCTAGGGCCAGTCCTCTTCAATGTCTTCATCAGTGACATTGCTAATGGACTGCAGTGACAGGTTTTCATGTTTGCAGATGACACCAAGATCTGCAGCAGAGCAGATACTCCAGAGGGGTGGAAAGGATGAGGAAGAATCTGGAAGAACTGGAGAGATGGTCTGAAGAGTGGCATCGGGGGTGCAATGCAAAGAAGTGCAAAATCATGCACATGGGTAGGAGGAACCTTAAAGCAAGTTATAAGTTGCGGGTGAGTTGCTAACAGTCATTAGGAAGAAAGAGACTTGAGAGTCATCGTTACAGATTACCAAAATGCATCTAAGCAGACCACTAAAGCAGTAGGGAAGGCTAGAGGAATGTTGGAGTGCATTAGCAGGGGTATAACAAGTCCTAAGAGGCAGGTACTGTTTCCTCTATACAAAACACTGGTTAGGCCCCATCTAGAATGCTGCATGCAGTATTGGAGGCTGCGTCTGCGTAGACATCAACAAGATGGACACAGTGCAGAGAAGGGCAACAGAGATGGTACAGGGCCTGCAACAGAAGGCATACGAGGACAGATTACAGGAACTCAGTATGTATACCCTAAAGCAAAGGAGGGAGGGGGGGATATGATTGAGACTTTCAACTATCTCAAGGGCATAAATAAGTAAAGGGTCAGACATCTTTCATTTGAAGCCTAATCATAAAACAAGGGAGCATGACATGAGATTAGAAGGAGGCTGACGAAGGTGGAATGTGAGGAAGTTCTTTTTCACAGAAAGGATGGTAGTGGAATGGAACAACCTGCCACAGCAGGTGGTGGGAAAAAGCACAGTGCAGGACTTCAGACAGGCATGGGACAGGCACAAAGGAATCACAGTGAAGAATCAGCTTAGGCAAATGACTAATCAGCAGGCACTTTCAAAAGATAGGCTGTATGGGCAGACTGAATGGGCCTGGCGGTCCTTATCTGCTGACATTTTCTATGTTTCTATTATACTGCCTATTTCTGCATGGCAGTGATTGCAGAATGGAGATACATTTTTTATGGAATTTATGAAGTAAATAAGGAGAGTAATAAATTCTGCGAAATGTGTAGAAGTGCATTTAATTAGTTACAGTATTTAGCACAGAGTTGACTCCTCGTCTCTGATAATGTGATTTACTGCATGTTTTCATTCTTTCTTCCAATTTGGTTTTATTTTTTTTTTAATTTTGGTCCAAATATTATATTTGAAATGGATACATTTTTGAGATCAGCTTTCTCCTTGTATTTGGACTGTATAAAATCGTAATGACTTTTGACGGTCTAGTTAACTCAGTCTTGTTTCTCACAATTTCAGTCAGGCAATATCTAATTTGTAGGGATCTAAAAAACTCTAGCTGTTCAAGATTATATTTTTGTTGAATTTGAGCAAAAGACATGAGATTGCTTCCTTCAGACAATTGTCCAGTCCTAGGTATACTTTTATTTATCCACAAGTACATCCAATTTCTCATGAATAGAGTATTAAATCTATTTTCTTCAAAAGGATTGTAGGCTGTCGTTTGATTATAGTATCCAAAAATCTTGTGTTTTGGTCCAAGCAGAAATTATATTGTCTCCACATATTGCCACAAGTGTACTTATTCTCTTTACATAGTAATAGCTATTGCTCTGATAATTTACTGTGCATTTCTGAATAAACCTAAAGCAGTGGCTCTTCTACAAACCATGCATGTATTTGTTCCAATATAGTTGAAAAATTAAACCATTTTAAGTGTCATAACTTCAAACATGTTTGAACATGTGAAGAATTCTATTTTTTTTATTCAGTCTTACTTTCTTATATTTCCTGAGAAAGTTGTTACTATTTTTTTTCTAACGGAGTGATAAAAGTTTATTCTATGTTTATTAAAATTGCTCGAAAAATATATGTAATTTTGGGTAGTACGTTCATTTTTATTACCTGCGTTCTTTCCAATAATATAATATAGAGCACAGGTTTGGCTTGGAAGTAAACCAGTAATTAGATTACTTGTACAAAGAGAGGTAGGAGGCAGACTCAAATGCAAAAGGATTGAATTTATTGCAGCAATAGAAACAACTCTTTAAGGCAACAAATAATTGAAAAAAATAAGCAATGGTCTTACCACTCTAACTAAAACTGGTTCAAAATGCAAATTTAAACACTCTAAATCATTCGTGATATTGTTGGTTCTGTAAATCATGTGCTGCTCATGTATCGTTAGCTTGCAATAATTATCGAGTGACTAGATGAGCAAAACCAAAAAAACTTGGCTGCCCATCTAATCCAATAAAATGGGTCCACTGCTAGGACTCACTAAAAGAATACATTATTAATGGTAAAAGCACAGGAGTAGCAGCCCCCCCCCACAAAAAAAAGGCATGTACATCAATGATTCATCTTGACAAACCATCAGCGTGATGCAAAGTGTTGACATACATGCCTTTTGGGGGTGGGGGTGCTACCTCTGTGCTTTTATTCTTTTACTGTGTCGCAGCAGTGGACCTATTTTATTGATTTAGACAGGCAGCCAAGTTTTTTGGTTTTGGTTACGTCTTCATAGCACTTTGGCTCCACCGTGTAGTCCTGAGCCACTGGTAGTTTTGTTTCTTGAATAGATGAGCAAATTATTAATTCTTCTCAAGATTGTGTCCCACCCCGTCTGTACAAATAATTGGGGTGTGGTGTAACTTGCCTACTGGTTTCTTATTAAAAGTCCAAAAGGCTGTTACCCACACAGTCATTCCTAAGGTGCTGGATCACCTGGTACTGGATCACAGACACTGACTAACTGGATGTTGAATCACTTGATACCAGAGATCAAGTGCTCTGGACAACTCAGTCCAGGATCTTGGGTGCCAAATCACTAGATGCTGGACCTCAGGTGTTTCATCTAGTGCTGGACCTTGCATAAATATTCTCTGCAGAGGAAGGTTAACAGGTGAGGGTTGCTCTCTCACATCCCATCCTCTTCAAACATCCTTAAGTGTTGATGCCTGTTGCTCTTCAGCTGTCAGGCAGGTTTACTCGTACAACCAACCAACTAGTCCAACTTCTACTTTAGACTCCTCAGTGGCTTTCTGAAGTAACTGTTAGGTTCTCCCACAGCCTCCATTTTCCTGCACTGGGAATCTCTCAACAACTCCATTCTCTAAACTGGCCTTGCTACTGCAGATTAGATAGCCATAACCTCCACCACAGATATTGACATTGCCCTCTCTCCATTTCATTCCAAATTCTCCTCAGTGTGGGACAAGCACATCCCACTCAGAAAATCCAGGGTCAAAAATCACCATCACCCATGGATTACCTCTGAAATCACTGACCAGTGCAAGTTCTGTGACCTTACCTGGGCATGTTTCAAACTTTCTCACGCCTTCCTGACCTCCTCTTACACTGAACTATCAAGAACTCCTGTACTAAGGCTCTCCTGGCTGTAAAATCACAATATTTCAACCCCCACCTTCACAACAACCTTAATCCTCCTGAAATGTCTGGAATGTAGTTCACTCTCTTTTTGACCCTCCCACTCAGGTCACTCCCTAAGGTCCTACTAGTAACTTGTTCACCAATATCCGATCCCTCCTCTGTTGCTACTCTTTTCAATGAGTTTTTTACCACTTGTGCTCTACCTTCCACTTACTTTCCAGCCTCCTCAGCTCCTCCTCACATTCCTTCTTATGTCCATTTCCTTGTTTTCCTCTTTCCTCCTGTTACTAACAAGGAAACCATTATTGATTTTTACTCCATCATCCTGGGCAAATCCAGTCCTGATGGATTGGATTCTAAACTACAAATCTCTGCACCTTTCATGTCACATCCATTGACTCACTTACTCTACCTCTTTGTTTCCCTCAATGTGGCCCCTCAATTCTGGAAGCTGGCCAAGGTTCTTCCTCTCTACAAAGGGGGGGGCTTCCTCCCCAGGAGACTTCTAACCAGTCTCCCTCCTCCCTTTCCTTGCTTAAATATAAGAGAAGCTTGCTTACTCTAGACTCTCCAATTTTCTGTCCCCCACTGATTTCCAGTTCCAGTCTGGATTCCAGAAGCATGACTCCACTGTTTCCTCTTTGCTGCATGTAACTGATTCTCTCTTCTCAGGGACTGATCAAAGGCACATCACAGCTGCAGTTTTCACTGATCTGGCCAAGACCTTTTATTCAGTGCCCCACCCTGTCCTCCAGTATAAACTGAGGTCTGTTGACCTCTCAGCTCCTGCTGAAGACTGGTTCCATTCTTACCTCTCTGGCTGCCTGGAGACAGTACAGTTTGGTAGTGCCCTGTCACCTCCACCTCCCATCCAGGATGAGGTACCACAAGGCTCCATCTTGGGGCACATCCTATTCTCCATTTTCCTTAATGACTTCTCCATAGCTTATGCCAACTCGCATATCCACACAGTCATTTACACCTCCAGTCCCTCCACTACAGACATGGAAGATCTGCTTCAGCAAGACTTCTACAATATCCTGCATTAGTTTCAGTCTAATCAAATCCAGGTCAACACAAAAAAACTATGACCATGGTGTTTGGCACCAGCATAAAATTGGCAAGACTCCCAACTCTGCCTATCTTCTCACCTTGGATATCACCCTTTTTGTCATGTATTTCTTTTTTTGCACCCATACCAACAGCCCCCATCCAATTGGCTCCTCCAGCCCCAGAATTACCGGGGCTTACCTTATGCTCGGCCTGGGAGTAGCACCTGTGGAGAGCCAATCCTCATCCTGCCATTGGTGATTTTCCTCTTTTTCTCCTATTGAGGGCCCCAGGAGAAGGACGCATGTGTGTGGAGGTGCACATTCACCTTACAGTCCTGGTGACATCCCCCTTCTGCCCACCCCATTGGCCTACTGCCTGGCACCATCGAGCCTGAACTACCCCATGGCCTCCACCAGGAGGCAGCCATTAGCTGAGGGATGCCACACCACCACCACCCCCGGAGACAAGAATTGCCTGCCGGCAGCTCGATCCGCCCCTGTGCTGACCTCTGACAACCCAGGCTCATTCCCGAACCTGGGTCACCAGCGTGCCACGAGGTGTGGCATCCAGCACCTCAACCCTCTGCACCACTGGGCTGGTCAATAGCACCCCTGTTGAAATTATTCATTAATTCAAATACCTTAGTCTGTGGCTAGAAAACAAACTTAACTTCTTTGCCAACATTGATACAATCCATGACAGGCTCTGCCCTAAACTTTGTGCTTTGTATGACAATAAAGACTGTCTGTCTCTGCAGGTTCTCCATGAACTTGTCACCAAAATGGTGCTCCCATTCTTTGGCTATGATCTATGGCATGGCACTCTCCACCTCCCTGACCAGACTGGACACCCTCTGCAATGCCTTGTCATTTTGCTAACAACTTTCCCTCCTGTACCCACCATTGCTCACTCTACTCCTCCTAATCCATTCCTCAACCTTCACTTCACCAGAACCACTGTGCTTCATTCATATTCAAATACTAGTCTAGGTCCCTTCCCTCTTACATCTCCTTACTCCTTTTCTCCATTCCCTCTGCCTCCTACTCCTTCTGCTCCAGGGATCCTCACACTTTTGCTATTCCTCTTCTCCACTCCACTGCTGAGCAATCAGCCTTTTTCTGTCATCTCCCTTCATTCCGGAACCTACTGCCATCCTCCATCCAATTCTCTACCTCCCCTGTTTCCCTCAGGTACCTGCTGAAACTCCTTCCCTCCATCTGCTCCTGTTTTCCCTCTGCCTAACGGCCTACCTTACATTTGCCTCCTACATCAAGGTAGCTGTGGATGAATTGCCATATTTTGGTGCTTGCTCTTGCTGTATATACTTCTGTTTTAATTCTGTACTCTATTCCGCTTTACTGTGACTGTAACATAGTAACATAGAAACATAGACTTTGACGGCAGACAAAGACCGCTTGGCCCATCTAGCTTGCCCATTTCCCTACCTACCGGATAAGCTGCAGATCCTAGTTAACCAACAGCCTATATCTTCCTACCCCCCACAAGAATTGTCTTATGTCTGTCCCATGCATTCTTGAATTCTCCCACAGTTTTAGACCCCAAAACCTCCTCAGGAAGGCAGTTCCGTGTGTCCACCACCGGCTCTGTGAAAAATACTTCCTCACATTGCTCCTGAGCCATCTCTCCTCCATCTTCAAATTGTGTCTCCTTGTTCTTGCACATCTCTTTTTCTGAAAGATACTACCCTCTTGGACTTTGTTGATTCCACTGAGGTACTTAAAAGTTTCTACCATGTCCCCCCTCTCCCTCCTTTCCTCAAGGGTATACATATGAAGCTCCTTTAGTCTCTCCTCACATGGCTTCTCTTGCAGACCCTGCACCATTTTAGTTACCCTCCTCTAGACTACCTCCATCCTGTCTATGTCCTTGCAGAGATGGGGTCTCCAGAACTGGATGTAGTACTCCAGATGGGGTCTTACCAACTGTCCGTACAGAGGGATAACAAATTCCAGTTTTCTGCTGGTGATGCCTCTCCCTGTACATCCAGGTATCCCCCCAACCCTCCCTACTGCCGTCTCACATTGCTTGCCAACCTTAATGTCATCTGATATGATTACCCCAGGTCCCTTTCCATTTTTGTTGTTGTTACCACCTCCCCATTGTGTAATCTTCCCCAGGGTTTTTGTTTCTCATGTGCATTATTTTGCACTTTGTTGTATTGGATCCAAGCTGCCATACTTCTGACCATTCCTCCAAGCTTGCCACATCCCTTCTTATCCTTTCTATGCCACCACGTGCCACAGAACCACAGAAAATAGGGACCTTGACTATGTAATTGCATATAACTATGTGCTGTGTCCATGCTATGTCAGTGTGGCTCAGTTGGTAGCACATCTGCCTCTGGACCAGAAGGTCATGGGTTCTCATCCCACACTGGACTCATACCTAAAATTCTGGCATCTGAGTCCAGTATTAGGGGAATAAGGTACTACTGGGGTATACCATCCTTCAGATTAGACTTTAAACCAAGGTCTCTTCTACACTTTCTGGTGCTGTCCTGGTGGGTGTCTCAGGTGGAAGTAAAAGAACTGAGGGCATGCTTCATAAAGAGTAAGGGACATTCTCTGCGTCCTGGCAAACATTCCCCTTCCCGTAAACTGGATCATGCAATTGTCCAGGCTGTGTGTGGATGTTGATGTGCGATATGGCCACCACTCACATTCAGTCACTTCACTACCAGTCTATCATTGCTTGTAATGCACTTTGGGATACACTGTGTATAAAAAGTGCTATATAAATGCTGATTCTTATTCTATGTATCTGCCTCCCCTGTTTCTCTTCCCCTAGGTTGCACCTGGAAATAATATTTGGCTCAGTGTGCCTTTCCCAGTCACCTATTTTCAAATAAATTAATTAATTAATCACTGCTCATAGAGCTCACCAGGCTTAGCCAAGCTTCCCCAGCAGCTGCCTTATTTGCTGGTCCTCAGCACCACAGCCTCCTGTCAGAGCTCCTTGGACTCTGCCAAGCTTCCCTGACAGTTTACCTTTTTCTGGTCTTGGGAGACACTACCTTCTGACAAGGCTTACCAGGCTCTGCCCAGCTACTCAATGTTTCTGTACTGGGGTACACCTTCTCTTGCTTTTGCAGTGGATTAGTAAAGAATCAGTCTCTTAACAACTCCTTACTGTGGGTTTCAGTTTTCTCACAATAAATTACTTTGTTTATTTTTACTTCTCAAAAGTTCACACCTTCTAAGTCTCTTTGCCTTGCACGGGTCTGGTATTTTTCTTGGCTGATCTTTTGAATCTTTATCTTCTCACTGCTTTAAACATAGAAACTAATTTGATGGCAGAGAAGAACTGCTTGGCCCACCCAGTTTGCCCCATTTTTCAAAGCCTATACAGTAACCATAAACACTACCTGATTTCTGGCTTCCTTCCCCCCTTGCTTTCCATTAAGATTCCCATATGCCTACCCCATGCAGTCTTGAATCCCACCACTGTGTTCACCCCATCACCTTGACTGGAAGACTGTTCCAGGCATCCACCAATCTTATAATAAAAAAGTGCTTCCTCACATCTCTCTTGAATTTTCCCTTTTCCAGTTTTATTGCATGTCCGCTTGCTTTTGTACATCTTTTTTCTCTGAAAAATACTCCCTTTCTGTAGCTTATTTACCCCTGCAAAATATATATAGGTCTCTAACATGCCCCTCTTCCAGGGTGTACATATTGAGGTCCTTCAGTATTGCCTCATAGGGCTTCTGATGTAGACCCTGCACCATTTTTGTTGCCCTCCTTTGGATAGTCTCCACTCTGTCTATGCCCTTCCTGAGATATGGTCTTCAGAACTGGACACAGTACTCCAGGTAGAGTCTTACCAGCAATCTACACAGTGGCAACACTACCCCCCTCCTTCAGCTGGTGTTACCTCTTCAATGCACCCCAACATCTGACTCACCCTACCAACTGCTTTGTTGCAATTCCCCACTACCTTGAGGTAATCAAATATGACTTCCAGGTCCCTGTTTGGTGACCTTCCATACCTCTTCTCCCATTCTGTACTCCACCTCTAGGTTTCTGAGCTCTGAGTGCATGCTTTCACACTGAAACCCAGATGACATGCCATTGACTATTCTTCAAGTTTTCTTAAGTCTCTATACATTCTCTCCACGCCATCTGGAGTGTCCAACCTGTTGCAGATGTTGGTGTCACCCAAAAAGAGGCAGACCTTACCTTCTAGCTCATCTGCAATGTCACTTATAGAGACATTAAGGAGAACTCGGCCCAGTACTGAGTTCTGAAGTACCCTGCTGGTTGCACTCCCTTTCCTGGAGTGAACTCAGTTTACCACCACCCTCTGTCTCCTATCCACTAACCAATTTCTTACCCTGTCCAGTTTCCTTATGAGTCTCCTATGAAGAATGGTATCAAACGCCTTACCAAAATCTAAGTAGGCTACATCCACCACCCCACCGTGATCTATTATCATGGCCACCCAATCAAAGAAGTCTATCAAATTTGTCTGACATGACCTCCTCACCCATGAGTTTGTGCTGCCTTGGGTCTTGTAACCCACTGGATTAAAGATATTCCACAATCCTTTCCTTTATGAGTGATTCCATTAACTCCCCCTCCCCCCCAACAACGATGTCAGGCTGACTGACCTATAGTTGCCAAGACAGCCTCCTCCCTGCTACTGCTTTTGTGAGGTGGGACTTAATCTGCCTTCTTCCAGTCCTCCGGAACCTCTCCTGTTTCTAGTGAGTTTTAAAAAGGACTGTCAGAGGTGCTGCCAGTACATCCCTGAGTTCCCTCAATACCTTTGGTAATCCCATCTGGCCTCATAGCTTTGTCCACTTGCAGAGATGCAAGCCCCTTCAGGACTCTCTCCTCTGTCAAAGGACTTGTGTCTACCTCCCTCTGTCAGGCAGCGTGTTAAATAATCTGAACAAAACAATTAGTAGTTTTATGCATGACAGTGCTACTCAGCAATGAACATGCATAGCACTTGCTGCAGATTGATTAGCAAAATTTAAAAACAAAAACTTGAGTTATTCATCCTGTGCCATGGACGCATTCAAAAACATGGTTAGTAGCGTACTGCTATGCATTTCTGGAAATGGTTAGCACGCCACCCAAGTTTTGCCCCCTCCACTAGGTCATCTTCGAGGTATTCACCTATATTTTTTTTTTTGCTCTCCTGAAGTCCCGGAGCTTTTTAGATAGTATAGCATAGCGGTTAAGGGCACTGAGCTGCAAACCAGGACACATGGGTTTTAATCCCATTAGCCCCTGCTTGCATACTGTGTGACCCTGAGCAAGTCACTAAACTTCCTTGTTCTCCTAGGTCACACCTGGAAACAAGCTCTGGCTTAGTGTGCCTTTCCTGGTTAAACAATTTCCCCTTCCCCCTTTCTCTTTGTCCTTGTGTGGTTCACTTCCACCGTTGTCCTTATGTTGAACCACACTATACACTTCTTCAAGTTAACAACATCCAACAAGGCCCTAGAGAAGGTAAAAAAATAGGACCAAAATGGCCAGTTCAAGAGAGTACCCAGTTAATTAAGAGTCCGGTATTAGTCCTGTAAAATATAAGGCCAAAAATCTCGAGCAGGCAGCAGAAATGAAGAAACAGCTCCAGTCTTCTTACCAGGTTGTAGGATGCAGAGCTGACAAATTTCCTGGTGGCGCACCATTTGGAAAGGGTGCTAACATAAAAAATAATAAGGCAAGAGATCTAGGCCCATACTTACAGGACAGCCATATCTCTTGGGAAAAGGTCCCTCCAGATAAAAGAGGGGATCAGAGTAAAAAAAACACATCTTTTACCAGTTATCGGGTTGTCAGAATAAGTTGAAGCCAGAATCTACATTGGGTCTCTAACTATCATACTATTCACTCAGACAAAACCAAGGAAACTCAAAGGTATCAGCAGAGGTATCCCCCAAAGTCTGTTCCAGATCTTCAGGTGGCAGCAAACAGATCGGGCAGCAACTGTTTCAGTACTTGATTGACTGATCCACAGTTTCAAAAGAATGCCAAAAGTACTTTCAAAGGACCTGCAACTGAGCAGGATACAGGACATGGAACTTGATAGATGCAGCCAGCTGTTCAGTAACTATAGGGTGAAATGCCACCCTCTTTTGCCGTGTTGCTGCTGGGAGGTCCTGCGAAATTTGTAAGTGCTGCCCTTCCCAGGTGACTTCTTTTAAGTCTCTGTATTTTTACAAAATATGTTGTTTATCCAAATAGTTAAGAATCCATAAATTGAATGTGCGTGGGGGGAGGCACCCAGTGGTGGACATTGGTGCAAGGAACAATGCGCTCTTTCCACAATGTATGAGGTGTTGTTGGGAGATGGCCCCACAACACGCCCCAAAAACTTCTTGGCAAACAACACTGGGGTGGTGGTCTCAGCATCTTCAGGCAGCCCAAATATCACCAAACTGTTCCTCCTGCTCTGTCTTTCAAGATCCTCAAGCTTGTTCTCCATGCGGCCCAACTTTTGGTCGAGCAGGGTAATCTCGGGGTCAACTCTGCCTTTCCAACCCTCCAGGGAGGTGGCTGTAACCTCCACATCACCTACACGGCGCATAGTAGCACTCAAGTCTGCCTGCAATGATTTCAGCTCCTCCATGCAGGATTTGATGAAGTCCTTAATTGGCTGCATCTCTGACAAAAAAAATTTCTCCTCAGTGAGAAGTGGGGTGGGCACCATTGCTGCAGCTGCTCGGCCAGTTGAGGAGCCCTGCGCCTTGGACTTCATGCTACTTTTTTTTCAGCATTAGAGGAGGCATGTGGTGTGGCAGGGCCTGTCACATATCAGCGTCCATCCTAGCTCCAGAAGAGGAAATTGCAAGTCTGAACACTCGCCAATAGCCTCAACAATGTAAGCCCAACACCACACCGGCGAAAGATCTAGGTAGATATAGAAGCTTTTAAATAAACGGGCGAGCTGGTCAGGAGAGGCAGTGAAGTGCAGTCACTAGCTTGCAGGCATCATGTGACTCCCCCCCCATCCCATCTTTTCTGAACTGAGTGTAGCCTAGTATGGCCCTGTACCATTTGTGGTTTCCTGTGCACCATGGCTCAGTAATGGCTACAATATCCGGGTCTGCCTCCACCACAATGACCTCTAGGGCTGGAATTTTGTTTCCTAAACTTCTTGCATTTGCACACATGGCCTTCAATAGTTTGTTACCCTTTTGTCTGCTATTCCCTTTTTTCCTTTTTGTACTACCCTCCCCCCCCAATTACAGCTCATGTTCCCAAACATTTTCTTTTCTCCCAGTCTACTTGTTTCTTTATTTTGCACCCTCGGGGAAATACCTCCCCTCGAGTCCTCCCTTCCCTCTATCTGCTTCAGTCTGTGGGGCACTGCAGTTTATGCATCCCTGATTCCTTCTGCCACTCCCTTAAGCTAGTTTAAATGTTCATCAAAGTAACATTTAAACCATCCACTGAGGACTGTGATTTCCTTCTTAGACGGATGGAGGCCATCACCCCTGTATACAGGGTCAGACTGGGCATGTAAGGACCCCTAGGGAAGGTGTAGACAAGGAGCCCCTTCAAAGTGGCAGATGCAAAAATTCTACATATGCATTAGAGGCTCACACACATTGCAAAGTCCTGGACTCCCGCAGCATCGTCTCTTCTATTGGCATCCCTGTCCCGTTCTGCCCACAGGCCTCCACCTGGAGGCATTCATTCGGTGGGACTGCCAACCAACCCACCCTCCCTGGGAGAGGAGAGCTGTCCTCCAGATGCTCAATTCTGTCCCTCTCTGGCCAACCCCCAGTGACCTGCTTGCACCATGAACACAGGTTGCCGGTGTGGCATGAGGTAGGTTAGCGATGCCTCAGCCCTCCATGCTACTGGGCTAGCCAATCCAAGCTATTTTAAATTAAAGGCTTAAGTCTGTGCTGACCTGGGAGTAGGACTGAGGAACAACAGGAACTATAAAGATAAATATTATTTATAATTGCAATAACTCAATAACAAGCCCGCAAGGTCCCCCTCCCCCCCCCAAAAAAAACAGTCAACTGTTTCCAGTATCCACACAGTGACAAAGGCTATGAGGAAAAAAACAAACAACAATACATAGCACGCTACTAGCTAGCACCTAGGCTACCTGCGGCCTGTCTTGAAATAAGATACTAGCGTAGTGTAGCGCGCCCCCCATTATACCATAAGTACCTCCCAACTGGAGGGAATAGTGCAACATTAAATAGACAACCAGCAGCACAGCACATATAATCTAAGAATTAAATATTGCATTATAGGTCAGTGATAGCAGATTTACAGGCAGTTAATTCACGTATAATACATACAAAAACAACAGTGCTACTTCTAGTTTCAAATACACAGGAAGCAGGCATCAGGTAAAACATCAAAGCCCAAAAAGTGAGACCAAGCACTATTCTACATATCATCTTGGTACAATAAGTGGAAGTTTATCTCCCCTCTAATATTGCTGATCCCCTACCATACCATTCCATTCCACTGAAATTAACATATGCAACCTCCCCCTGCTTTTAAAATATATCTTGCATGGTACCTATTATTGACACTGACAATAACTGATCTTACTTCGAGAGGGTTCCTGCAGTAGGTCATAACAGATAGGACTGTGCCCTCTGGCATCAGGACAGCACGACAAACTTTTCCAGCTATGCCTGGCGGGGGACCGCCCACCAGATGTCACATGATGGATGTCAGTGTGACCCTATATAGTGGGTGGTCCCCACGCCCGCCCTCCAGTTCTTTCCCACCGTCAACCTGAGCAGAGTACCTGATGGTTACACTTGCCCAGTCAATCACTATTTTTTGCCCAATTTTCCACTGGCAAGCTAATCTCATAATTTAGTTTGTCTTTTCCACTGCTGACTAAGTCGAAGAAGAAGTGCGGTGCCCAGATTCCTCATAAGGAAAGCCACCTTCGATGCCTCTTTTGCTTGGACCCAGACCACGACACCGCGGCCTGCTCTGACTGCCAACCCTTCAATCAGGCCACTCGGAAAAGGAGACAGCAGGCCCTGGAAGCCCATATTTTGAAGTCTAGAATGGCTTCACTTGAGAAAGAGATGCAGAAGTTGAGAGACACCGCATCTTTCCCTTTTTCAGAGTCTAAAAAGAAGAAAAAAGAAAAAGAAGCATCGGGAGAAGGAGTACTTGGAGGATCAGGACTAAGGGGATTCCAGTAGGCCCTCGACCAACAAGGCCTCTCCCCCGCTGCCTGCCCTCGTGGTTCTCCAGGCCACACCCGGGGCTCCTCCAGGTACTACTACTACTGCTGCTTTTCTCCCGATTTCCACCTGTAAGTCGTCCACCAGCTCCTCCAGTGAAATCTCGGTGGTCGCCGATAAGTTGGCCCCCGACTCCTCCGGGGTCTGCCCTGCTGCCATTAAGCCAAGTCCCCAGGGCTCTGTTGGGGCTTGCCTAGCCTCTACCTGTATGTTGGTCGAGGGTTCTTCCCTTAACCACCCAGTAACATCTGAATCAGATAAGCTGGCCATCTCTGGCGTCTGCCCAGACCCTGCTCTCCCATTGGGGGCTCACACCATCTCACCTGACGTCCGGATGAGCACTGCTGTGGCTGTTAGCGTTCCTTCCCCCCATGCTTCTCCTGGGCAGGAACATTCCCTCCCAAATCCCCAGGTGGTCCCTCCAGCCCCTGTGGTCACCAACAGTTTGGAGGAGGGGACAGGATCCCTGGAGTTGGTTCTTCCTTCGCCCACCCCAGCATCGATACCTTAGGGCCTGCAGAAGGCCCCAGACCAGAGGCTCTGACTACGATCTCTAATATCTTCATCTCACTCTCTGGAACATCAGAACCTTCATTAGGTTTCCTCACTTCTGCACTGCCTCTCCTTCTGTCAGAGGCTCTGACGTGTATTTGGTCTGCCCCTCCATCAGAGCCCTCGCGTCTGATACCGATGACTGCACCGACCTGTATTTGGTCGGCTCCTCCTTTGGGGCCCTCACTTCTGATCCCGACAACATTGTTAATTTCATCAGGCCTGATGTTGCCTACCTACACAATGACTGGTCTGATGATGATTCCCCTGATGTCAGCTTCTCTGACATCAGGAATCTTTTTGCAGGGTTTCACGCCTGGACCCTCTTGGCCTCAAGTCCCAGGCTTCTTTCCTCATGACCCGATGTCAGCCTACCCTCTGTTGGGCCCTATGTCAGACTTCATCTATACTGGGTACCACTATTCGGGCTACCCCTATTATCAGGGTTACCCCCATCATTCCTTTCATGGGCAGGGTGCTCCGGCCTACCACTATCCACTTGCCCATGTTCCTTCTCCACCCACTCCTGCTCCTCAGCAGGATTTTCAGACCTTAATCCATTCATGGTGGAACGAGGCCAGATCAGAGCTGGAAAAATGCCTACCTACCAGCCCCAGTTGTTACCCCTCCCCCTCGGTCTCTATCACCTGTCAGTTCAGTGCACTCAATGGTGCATGTGCCGGGGCCCCATCCTAAGGAAGTAATTCTCCCAGATTTTGAACCCCCTGAAGATGAGTCATCCCTTTCCTGGGGAGAGTTCCCAGAAGATTCTTTGGACGAGCATTCCTCCTTACCCAAAGGGAAGGATTCTCCAAAGTCCCTCCTGAGGATCCTTCCTTTACTGAACTTTTGTGGATTATCCAGCACTCCAATGGCTGGAATACAGAGAAGCAGGATCCCAAGAGGAAGTGCCTCATGGAACATTTAGATATGGAGATAGCTACCTTGAGCCCCATTGCCCCCCCTTGATGGCTCCTCATGAAGACCTCACCAGTGCCATCTGGCAGCTGCCGCATTCCATCCCGGAAGTCTCCAAGAAGGTGAACTGGTACTGCCATGCTCTGGAGTGAGTTTCCTTCCTGGACGCTTACCCCAAGGCCAATTGGGTCATCATTGCTCCAGCACATGACTGTTCAGCTGCTCCAAAATGTATGAGCACTTCTCCCCCAGATAACAAGTCTCGGGAGCTAGACCAGTATGGCAAAAAGTTTATTCTTCAGCCATATGCACTTTCCGCTTCCTCAATTATGTAGCACACATGGTATCTTTCCAAAAGGTGACTATGGCAAAACTTGAGTCCAGTATTCAGGCCCTGGAGTCTTCAGAACTCAAGGAGGAGTTGGTCAAAGACCTGCGCATATCAAACATTTCATGCTGCCATGTGCTCACAGCTACCTATGACACTGTGGATGTGGTAGCCTGCTCCTCCCCCATGGTGGTGTATCTCAGATGACACACCTAGCTTCACATTTCTGGCCTCTCTAATGATGTCCAGTCTGCAATTCAAGATGCCCCTTTTAGGGGCTCAGTCCTTTTTAGAGGTGACACCAAAGACATTATCACGGACCTGCAGGACAGCGGCCAAGCCCTGAGGTCTGAGAGGTCCATGTACTGATCAGGAACCCAGAGAAAACAGCCCTTTCAGAGACAGACCAAAAGGCAGGATAAACAACCCTTCGCTCAGCGAGAGGGAAAAAGAAAGGCCACAGCCCCCCCTTCTCGTCCCCACCTGCCCGCAAAATCTCAACGAGGATCCAGGGAACCTCCTCCCCCTCGACCATCCGCTTACTGACTGGCTACCACCTCCCCCTCTTCTGCTTGCAAGCAAGGAGCTGGTGGGAGGAAGGTTTTCCCTCCATGTGCAGAAATGGAGGGAAGTGACATTAGACATATGAGTTCTGCAGCTCATATTAAAGGGCACATTTTGGAGTTTCTGGAGATCCCCCAGACTCTTATCCAGGTCACACGTCTTACTCTCCTCATCAGACTCCTCTAATCAAAGAGGAAATCAGGTCTCTGAGCCAGAAGGCAGCCACAGAGTCTGTCCCTCTGCCTCAAAGAGGGAAGGGACTTTATTCCCACTTTTTCGTTTTTCTGAAAAAGAAGGGTAACCTCAGACCCATCCTAGATCTCAGCAGTCTAAACCTTTACATGGAGTACAAAAGGTTTCGCATGCTGACACTGCAGTCTCCTGACCCTTCTGCAGGAGAATCATTGGCTTTGTGCACTGGACAAGCAGGATGCTTACCTGCAGATCCCGGTTTTCCTGGGCCACCGCCGCTTCCTGCATTTCTGCTTCCAAGGGGAGCACTACCAATTCACTGGGCTCCCCTTTGGCCTTTCCTCTGCACCTCAGATTTTTACCAAGTGCCTTGCAGTGTTAGCAGCGGCCTTATGCAGTTGGAGGATAGCTGCTTTTCCTTACCTGGGCAACTGGCTGTTGTCAGCTCCATCCAGAGACAGTCTCCTGGAAGCTCTGTCATGCACCTTGGATCTTTTTTCTCACCTGGGTATTACAGTCAGCTTCCCAAAGTCAACCATTACCCCTTCCCAGAACCTTTAGTTCACTGGAGCCATCTTGGACATGGTCCAAGTGCAAAACTGTCCTCCCCCAGACAGGGCGGAGACCATTCAAGAGCAGGTCAATGTTCTGATCTCTTCCAGAAACCTTTCAGCCAGAGCTATTGCCTATTGGCCTGATGGCAGCCTCCATCTCCATGGTCCCATTTGCCAGGTTGTGTATGAGGATCATCCAGTGGACCCTGTGGGTCCAATGGGATCAGCGCTTGGACATCCTGGACCATCCGGTTCTAGTCTCCAATGCGGTCCAGAAGGATCTGCTCTGGTGGTTAGAGCCTCTGAACCTTTCGTGGGCCTTCCATTCAGGAGGTCTCCATGGCTTTGGACTCGCACCACAGACACATCCTGTCTGGGTTGGGGAGCCCCCCTAGGGGACCACAGTACCCAGGGATCATGGTCCTAATCGGAGATGAATCTCCACATCAGTATTCTGGAGATGAGAGCAGTTCTTTATGCTCTCTAGGCCTTTCAGTACATTCTGTCAAAAGGATCATTGTAGTCCAGAAGAACAATACTGTATGTCAGTAGTCTGGTACATCAACAAACAGGAAGGCACCCGATCATACCCCCTATGCAGGGAGGCGATGCAGGTGTGGAACTGGGCAATTCAGCACGGTCTGCTTCTCACTACTGTGCATGTTCCAGGAGTTCTAAACATCCTGGCAGACAACTTCAGTTGGACCTCGTCCTTCGCCAATAAATGGGAACTCAGGAGGTAGCAAATTCTCTATTTCTGAGATGAGGTCATCCAGACTTAGATCTGTTCACCTCCCCATGTAATGAAGTTTCCCAGCTTTTGCTCACTCTTTCCAGAGCCTGGTGCTTTCTGGCATGATGTGTTGGTCACTTTGTTGGACAGGGAGGTCCTTGTATGCCTTTCCTTCCTTTCCCATTCTGCAGAGGGTTCTCCTAAAGCTCCAGGCAAAGGGAGCCTGGATGATCCTAATTGCTCCCCTCTGGCCGAGACAAATCTGGTTTTCACTACTGCAGCAGCTCTCAGAGGAACCCCCAGTTCCTCTTCCTCTCAGACATGACCTGTTGACCCAGGATCAAGACAGGTTACTGCACCCCAGGCTCAGGACCCTGCATCTTCATGTGTGGCTCCTACAGATATAATTAAGTCTCTATTTGAGGTCTCACATAAGGTCACTCAGGTCCTGGTAGAGGCCAGGAAACCCTCTACCAGATCAACCTATGCTATGAAATGGAAGCGTTTTTCCATTTGGGCAGCGCCTAAAGGCTGGGATCCCTTTACATGCTTGGCTCCACAGATTATGGAGTATCTGTTACACCTGTCTGATTCGGGTCTTTCTTAATCCTCCCTCAAGATCCATCTGTCGGCCATTTTGGCCTATCATGATTTGGTTGGGCAGAAACCCGTGGCACAGCTGGAAATCTCAAAAACCTTTCTGAAAGGGATTCTCCATCTGAAACCCCCTATCCATAACCTCACACTATCTTGGGATTTAAATTTTGTTATTGAGAAGCTTATGCTCCCCCCTTTTGAATCAGCGATGAGCTGTGACATGCACTATCTCTCATGGAAGCCACTATTTTTGGTTGCTGTTACTTCTGCTTGAAGAATTTCTGAGCTTCAGGGCCTGATGTGTAAGGAATCTTATTTGATTTTTCATAAAGACCAGGTAGTCTTACGAACAAATCCTAAGTTTCTTCTCAAGGTGGTTTCAGAGTTCACCCTCAGTCAGATGGTGGAACTTCCAGTGTATTACCCTAACCATTCTAACAAAGGTGAGGCTCTTCTTCATACATTGGGGTACACAGGATCCTGAGATGCTATGTCCACAGGACTAAAAGCTCCAGAAAGTCCAATCAACTTTTCGTTTCCTTTGTCCCCAAATCCATGGGTTCAGTGGTGTCAAAGCAGTGCTTATCCAAATGGCTCGCTAACTGCATTCACTTCTGTTATCAGAAGTATGACAACCCTCTGCCAGGAAAGGTCAGAGGTCATTACACTTGAGAAATGGCATTGTCCACAGCCTTTTTGAGAAATGTTTCTGCAGGGGAGACTTGTGCAGGAGCTACCTGGAGTTCAGTTCATACCTTCATGAAACATTACAGTCTGGACATTGCCTCAAGGCGTAGGGCTGGGTTTGGCCTTGCTGTTCTTCAGGGCCTATTGTCCTAAGGCCAGTCTTGTTCTGTTCTTTCAGTTGCTCTTCCACCCATGACTCTCTCAGTCTCTTTATGAGTGACTGCTTGGTATTCAGTCCTATCTGTGATTACCTGCTGCATGAACCCTCTCGAAGTAAGATAGTACAGTTACATAACAACCTACCATAACAGTAGATCTTTGAGAGAGGTTCCTGCATGAGGTCACATTTTCTCTCCCACCTTCCCCCAGTTTATGCATTTCTTTCAGCATTTTTCCAAACTGGGCTCCAGGATTCCATCCTTTCTCCTGTCTCGTCCTTCTTGGACCTATGGCAGGAGAACTGGAGGGCGGGCATGGTGACTGCCCACTGTATAGGGTCATGCTGACATCTGTCACATGATGTCTGGTGGGCGGTCCCCCACCAGGGACTGCTGGAAAAGTTTGCCATGCCATTCTGATGCCAGGGGCACAGTCCTATCTGTCCTGACCTACTACAGTAAGCTCTCTCGAAGATCTACTGTTATGGTAAGTTCTTATGTACTTGTACTTTTCTATTTTCAGAGTATCCAGCATTTCCTTGTGCCAATACCTGTACAAGGGGGTCTCTCAGTCCAGTCAGTGTCTTGCAAATTCTGCTTGCCTACAGTTTCCACCATAGCCACATGGTATTTTTGCATACCAAGGACCAAGAGGTCTGCATAGTTCTCTAGTTAATACATTCCAAGGGATTTCAAGGGTTAACACATCTCGCAGTCCCAGCAGGGGGGCTAAGTTTGCTTGAATTACTGACCACACCTTTGAGTACTCCCATAATATGTGCAGGAGGGATCCTTCATGCTCTTCACATCTTATACATGTAAGGGTGTCAAAATGCCCCCATTTTGTACAACCTATGGGTTGTAAAGTAGAAGTTATTTAAAATCCTGGACCTGTACTGTGTAAGCCATCAGTTGCCCATTTTCAAATATGTATGCATGTTTTCCCTTTCCAGATGGTTTTCCATGACCAATTCTAAGTGCCATTGGGACACATTCACCCAGTAGTGGCCTACTCCCTCCCACACATTCATCTTTGGGCTGAGTCAGAGATTGCTGTCTGAGTACAACCTGGAAATGGCTTGACATATTGGCATTAGGACCATTTGCAAATGCCCTGAGGGTAATTTAATTACCCAAGTTGTGCATTATGCAAAGGATGAGATCCTAAATGTGTGACAATAGATAGCATGCTTTTTAATTGCAGGAATTTTTTTACTTGTGTTTAGTTCCCATGCCAGCAGCATCAATCACTCTCCCTAACCTGCTCTGGGCTCTAGCATCCATGCTGGCTATTTGGTGTCCTATCCTTTTCCACCACCACCGCTGGTGAGAATATAGATTTTTTTTTGTCAGATTTTGTCCATTGCCCTAAAAGTCTTTCTTTGTGGGGGTTAGCTTTAAAAAGCAGTCTATTTACTTTACTCCTCAGACTCTTCTGGGGTGTGCTGCATGCTGTAGTAGTGACTATGTCCGTCACTGAGAGACAGTCACCGACTGACCCTGACCCTGACCCATTCCGAGTCCTTGGGCTCCCCTGGGCTGGCTATAGTGTTCCACTCCCACAAACCACTCTCCCTCAGTCCTCCAACTGTCCTCAAACAGGGTAGGCCACTAGGCCTCCAACTGTCTGCAAACTGGGTAGGCCATTATGCCACCAGCCAGGATGTAATTCAAAGAAGAACCCGGAGCAGAGCTGATGAGCTGTCATTCGGAACTTCGGTGGCATGGTGGGTGGTGTCACAACCCCACTCAGCAGGTCAGGCTCTCTGCTCCCACAGTGCCAACCTCCTAGCACAGTATTGTGGACAGGTAACAGAACAGGGTAACCCTCCTGTCTGTTTGTGGGTCCAAATCACCTTTGGTCTCAAGTTCTGGAGGGATTCAAACTGTGTACCTTATGCTAATGTACCCAAATGTACAGGCTCAGATAATTCTGCTCTTTGGGGAATGCCAGATATCTTTCTCCTAGGGGTACCTAACCAGGTATCCAAAATGACCCCTAAAAACTCTATGAAAGGCCTTAGGAAAATTCTTACCTTTTCCTAGTTTGGTATTACCATTAAGCTTGTGAGCAGTGTCCAAAGGTACACCAGGCAGTCTCCTTAAATATAGATTTACTTAAAAATGGATAACAATATGTAAAATGTAAACACAGAACCATATATCACAAAGTATACAATCACTTAGAAGAACAAGGTTAAAGTATAAACATAAACTCCTACCACAATACAATTAGACTTTCCTATCTAATGTACAGTATATCCTTCTTACAGTGCTTATAGTAGACGGTGTTTCTAAGAGCCCACCAAGAAAAAGTGTTTTAAGGAATCGACACAGAATAGTTTAAACTGACTTTCAAACACGCCTGTTCCATGATGTCACCCAGCTCCTCCTTGAATATTAAAAATTATACAACCAAGATGTCTTATCACTCAGGAGGTATATTAAATAAGGTGACATCAGCAAAAACTCATTTTCCCAAATTATAAGTCTGTGATTTCCCAGTCCCTTCTTTTTGATCTTTGAGCAGTTTCCTGCATTCCAAGGACATTACAGGACTTTTACAGCTCTGCAGTTTTCTCACCTAGATGCTATATAGCTTTTTAGCACCAGCTGAAATTAACTGTCCTTCCTCTGAAGATGTCATAAAATGGATATTTTAAGTTCCTGGCTTCAAAACAACTCAGATCATAAACATGGCCGTAAAATGTGACTTAGAAGTTAATCACATTACAGAGATCTGCTGTTTAACATATCCTGTCATTTGAACTGAAACTTGGGGGGGGGTCATCCCAGGAGCGCAGGATGTCACATGACAGACAATCACACACTACATTTTTTATTTTTCAAAATCATAGAGAAATCAGAACCAGCTGGCCCAACGTCACAGTCCTCAATACCCAGACTGAATTTGGGGTCTCTATCCCCTGTGTGGGATGAGCTTCCCAAATCAGTTCACTCCTCATAGACACGTGATAAGCCATCGCTATTCTGATTGGTCACTCCAGCCCTATGTAGGATTGTTATGTCATAACCTTGTAAGGCAAGACTCCATCTTAACAGTCTATCATTAGTTTTTCCCATTTGCATCAGCCAAACCAGGGGGTTGTGGTCAGTTTGTACCACAAAATGCTTCCCATATAAGTATGGCTCTAACTTCTTTAGGGCCCACACTATGGCAAGACACTCTTTTTCCACAGTAGAGTATGCCTGCTCCCTGGGAAGTAACTTTTTACTCAGGTACACTACCGGGTGATCTTTCCATTGGTTGGATATCTGACTCAGTACTGCCCCAATACCCACATCTGAGGCATCAATCTGTACTATAAAGGGTTTGCTATAGTCAGGACTTGTCAATACAGGAGCACTGCACAGTACCTCCTTCAGTCTGGTAAAGGCTTTTTCACAGGCTGGTTCCCAGGTAATTTTCTTTGGCATCCTTTTCTTTACCAAGTCAGATAGGGGAGCAGTCAGGGCAGTGTAATTGGGTACAAATTTCCTATAGTACCCTGCTGTCCCTAGAAAACTCCTGACCTGCTTCTGCATTTCTGGTCTGGACCATGCCTTGATCACCTCTATTTTTGCTTGGTTAGGACAGAGCTGTGCCCGGTCTACCACATGACCGAGGTATGCCACCTCTCCCATGGCCATCTGGCACTTCTCAGCTTTGACAGTGAGCCCGGCCCTCTGTATCCTGCCCAGCACTTCCGTAAGGTGGGACAGGTGTTCCTCCCAGCTGGCACTAAAGATGGCAATGACGTCCAGGTACGCCACAGCGTCCTCCTCTGCACCATTTAACACCTGGTTCACCAACCTTTGGAAAGTGGCCAGGGCGTTCTTCATTCTGAAAGGCATTACTTTAAATTCAGATAAGTCTATCAGAGTGATGAAGGCTGACCCACCCTAGCTCTGTCAGTTAACTTGACCTGCCAAAACCCCATTGTCAGGTCAATAGTCATAAGGTAGTTCGCCACCCCAACTTGTCCAGGAGTTCATCCATCTGGGGCATCGGGTGGGTGTCTGACTCTGTGACTGCATTCAGTCCATGATAGTCCACACAGAAATGAGTAGAGCCATCTGGCGTGAGCACAAGTACTACAGGTGAGGCCCAGGGGCTGTGGGATCTCTGGATTACCCCTAAATCCAGCATCTCCTCCACTTCCCTCCTAATGTCCTTTTGGACAGCCTCTGACACCCAATATGCTCTCCTCCGTATGGGTGTCTGTGTCCCTGTCTCCACATCATGTGTCACTAAGGGGTTAGTCCAGGCTTGGTGCTAAACAGGGGGGCAAAGTCTGCTAAAACCTCCCTTACTTCCTGGATCTTGTCCAGGGCCAGCTGGGGTGACAATTTAACTGCTTCCACAGAGGACCCCTGCTTGCTTTCTTCCAGCAAGTCCAGAAGGGGGTCTTCTTCATCCGTCCCCTCCCCAGGACTACATACTGTGAACACCATGTCAGCCCTATTAGCATATGGCTTCATCATGTTGACAGGGTACATCTTTTCTGTCTGTCTTCTGTCAGGTAACTCTACGATATAGTTCACATCATTTACCTTCCTAACTACTTTGTACGGTTCTGCCCACTCAGCCTGCAGCTTGTCTTTCTGGACCAGAATAAGGACCATGACTTCCTTTGCCACCATGTATGAGCAAGCTCTGGCTCTGTGGTCATACTACACTTTTTGTTTCTGTTGGGCAGCTGCTAGGTTGCTCTGGGCTGTCCCCATAAGCTTCTTCAGCCTTTCCCTAAACCTAAGGACATAATCCATTATGGGAGTTCCCTGGGTGGTGTGCTTACCTTCCCATTCCTCCATGATCAAGTCTAGGGGCCTACATACCCGGCATCCATTTAAGAGTTTGAAGGGGGAAATCCTGTCGACTCTTGGGGCACCTCCCTGTATGCAAACAACAGGTAGGGAAGGTATTTCTCCTAGTCCCTCCCATGCTGTGCAGCAAATGCTTAGAGCATTGACTTTGGGGTACCATTAAGTCTTTCCACAAGCCCATTGGCTTGTGGGTGATACACTGTTGAGCATCTCTGCACCACCCCACACTTCTCCCACAAACATTTCATCAGGTTCAAGATGAAGGAACCCCCTCAATCGGTGATAACATCCTGCGGAAACCTAATACGGGAGAAAATCCCAATTATGGCATCTGCCACTTTGTCTGTCCTCAGTGAGGATAGGGCGACTGCCTCGGGGTACGGGGTGGCGTAATCCACCACAGTCAGGATGAACTTCTTCCCGGAGGAGCTGGAGGTATTTAAAGGCCCCACAATATCCATTCCCACCCTCTGGAATGGCTCCTCCACTATGGGTAATGGAATCAGGGAAGCTTGTGTTTTCTTGCCCACCTTCCCTATTTCTTGGCATCAGTGACAAGATCTGCAATACTCCTTCACCTGCTGGGTGAAGTTGGGACAGTAAAAATTCTGGGCCAACCGCTGCATAGTGGCGCGATTCCCAGATGATCAGACAAGGGAATATCATGTGCAATCTTGAGCAACTGCTCACGATACCCCTGGGGAACAACAAGCTGCCAGCCTATCACCCCTCCCTCTGTCTGCACAGCCTGAGTATACATCAGTCCATTTTCCCAATAAACCTTATGTCTACCGTCACCTCCCTGTGCTCTTTCAGAATCTGCCCAAGCCCTCAGCTTCTCTAGACTATGATCACTTCTCTGAGCAGCTGTAAACTCCTCACACATTCCCAAGGTATGGGACAGGTCCCCTTCAGTCTCTAAACTAGGGTCCCTAGCACTAGCATCAGGGCACTCAGGATCACTGTCATCCCTAAACCTCTGACAATAGGTCACCCATCCCTCTTCGGAGCAACCCTTTGTAGCTGTGTGGTTAACTGCTTCTGGGGAAATTTCTACCCCCTTTTCATTAGTCTCCATATCAGGAAACACAGGCTGGGGAACCAGCCTCCCAGTGCTTTTCATAATGGCTTCTGTGTGGAACGACAACTTTCCCTTGCCGCTTGGCTATGGGTAACTGCACACACCATCTCCTGTTAGAGATTGTTGCCAAGGATGACATCCACTGCTAAGGTTTTGGCTACAGCCACCTGTTACACAGTTCCCCCTGTTTCACCCCAGTCTACAAGAACACTAGCGAGGGGCAATGTTTTCTCCTCACCAGTAAAGTCCTGTACAGTGATGTATTTATTGGGTATAAGCTGACCAGGCTCTACTAGACCCCCTTTTACCAATGTCAGGGATGCCCCTGTGTTCCTTATCCCTTGTGTCTATACGCCATTCACCATGACTGAGTGCATGTGTTCCCTCATGTTCACAGGCATGCTTCCAGGGACACACAAACAACCCACTTCTTTTCTAGTACCACCTTGCATATTGCTCATCCTTTTGAGACACTGTCTGGCAATATGCCCAGTTTCTTTGCAAAACAAACATTCATTTCTTTTTTCAGAGAAATCTTTTCTCTGAAACCTGGGGCTCACTGGTTTTGGTGGAGGCAGTGAGGGTTTTAGCTTCCCTGAAGGCACGCTTTTCCCTTTCTGTGCTGCCACGCCCACCCCATTCACTCTCAGAGCAGGTCTGCTCTTGGCATAGCAGTCCGAGAGTTCAGCAGCCTCTTGCACTGTTTTGGGATCTCAGTCCTCCAGCCAGGTTTTCAGCTCTGCTGGGCATGCCCAAAAAACTGTTCTAGAAAAATAGCATTTTCAATTTTATCTACAGAGTTTGCTTCAATTCCCTCCCACCAACATTTTAAAAACTGACGTTTTGCGCCTAGCTCCTCATAGCTCATATCAGGGCTTCTCCTGAGCTTACGTAATTTAGCTCTGTATGCTTCAGCAGTTAAATCAAATTTTTTTTTAACACTGCAGCTTTAAGTTTGCTGTAATCATTACTGTCCTCATTGTCCATTTGACCTAATGCATCCTACGCTTTCCCGGTAAGTAGTGGGGATAGCTGGAACTAGGAATTTTAGCCTGAATACAAACTTTTTCAAAGGAATTTAAAAAGGCATCCATATCCTCCCCCTCTTTAAACTCAGCTATCAATTTGGAATTCAATTTGTAACCCAGTCCTGTAGTTTCAGTTAAACCCAAGTCACTTACCTGCTCTGGTGTGGGTGGTTGGAGTCATAGCTTCTCCAGTTCATGTTGTCTCTGGTGCTCTCACTCCTCACGGTCCGTCTCTCACTGTTCATACTCTCTCTTCTCCTCTGCAGCTCGCTGGCACTCACGCTCCTCATGGGCAGCCTCTTGCTGTTCACATTCTCTGTTCTCCTGGAACTCCATCTCCATCCTGTGCAACTCAGTCTGCAGCCTGAGTACTTCTGGCTCCAGAATGCTGGTGACCTTCCCCTGCTGCTGTGGCCCTTCACTGGCACTGGCCCTGCTGTCATCCTCATCAGATCTGGACACTGCACTGGCCACTAGCCACTCCACATTCAAGGTTTGGTCCCTTACAGTAACAGTCTGTAACTCAATACTCTGGGTGTCTGCTGTCGTCAGGGCATCCATGAGGTTCTGCTTGGTTGCTCGCCACTCGTACAGGACTCCTCTGTTCTTGTACAACTGCCTCAAGTAGTCTACAGTGTGTCCGCTGTAGTTGGAAGCCATCTTCTTCCCTAATTACGGTTACTCTAACTTGCACTTTAGAGAAAAAAAACAGGTAGGAACTTGACTGTAAGTCAAATGATATAGTTCTGTTTCCTTTTTAAAAAAATAAATCACTGCCTTTTTTTGGAACTGAGTTGTACAGCATTAAGCTGACACACTGAACCATTAAAACTTGTTTTACCAAAATTATCAGCACCACTGCCAACCAATCTGTCACAACCCCACTCAGCAGGTCAGGCCCTCTGCTCCCACAGTGCCAACCTCCTGTGCAGTATTGTGGACAGGTAACAGAACAGGGTAACCCTCCTGTCTGTTTGTGAGTCCAAATCACCTTTGGTCTCAAGTTCTGGAGGGATTCCAACTGTGAACCTTATGCTAGCATACCCAAATGTACAGGCTCAGATAATTCTGCTCTTTGGGGAATGCCAGATATTTTTCACCTAAGAGCACCTAACCAGGTATCCAAAATGAACCCTAAAAACTCTATGAAAGGCCTTAGGAAAATTCTTACCTTTTCCTAGTTTGGTATTACCATTAAGCTAATGAGCAGTGTCAACTTTAACCATCTGTACTTCACATGCAAAAGAAAGAATTTCAAAGGCATACCAGGCAGTCTCTTTAAATATAGATTTACTTAAAAATGGATATAAAATATGTAAAATCCTCCTCCTTGAATATTAAAAATTATACAATCACTCAGGAGGTATATTAAATAAGGTGACATCAGCAAAAAATCATTTCCCAAATTATAAGTCTGTGATTTTCCAGTCCCTTCTTTTTGATCTTTGAGCAGTTTCCTGCGTTCCAAGGACATTACAGGACTTTTACAGCTCTGCAGTTTTCTCACCTAGATGCCATATAGCTTTTAAGCGCTAGTTGAAATTAACTGTCCGTCCTCTGAAGATGTCATAAAATGGATATTTTAAGTTTCTGGCTTCAGAGCAACTCAGATCATAAACACGGCCATAAAATGCTTCTTGGAAGTTAATCACATTACAGAGATCTGCTGTTTAACATATCCTGTCATTTGAACTGAAACCTGGGAGGGGTCATCCCAGGAGCACAGGATGTCTCATGACAGACAATCACACACTACATTTTTGTTTCTCAAAATCATAGAGAAATCAGAACCAGCTAGCCAAGCATCACAGGTGGCACCACAGATGGCTGGCCTGGCTCGCCTCATTGAGTGGAGCCTCTCACTGTCATTGGCATTGCTGCTGGGGGTTTGGCCTGCTGGGGTACACCAAACAAACTCCCCAGCTTCCACGCCTCCACCAACCAACCTTCTCATTTCACAATCCTTCTCCTGACTCAACTCCCTAAGTCCCTAAGTCCCTGGGCCTGGCCCGTTTATCTCCCAACTTCTTCTGACTGAATCTGGCATCGACTACTCAAATCATGACACTGTCTGCTAGCAGTTAGCCCAAAGATGAAGAGACTACAGCTCATAGCCCACTGAGCACTCCTCCCACATTTCAGTGGCAGCAGCAAATGGAAATGGTGGCAACAGACACCAAAACTTACTCAGCCAGAAGGACTGCTGCTGGGCACGCGCACATGCGTGGTTCAGGTAGCGTTTAGGGAAGCTGGAAGCAAGTGTTGTGACACACATGCAAAGTGCATGATGGCAACTCTTGAGCGAGAGAGGGACTAGACTAGGGCACACTACTATGGCATAAACATAGCTGGGGGATAAAAAAACAAAGACAAAGTGTTCAAATTCTTTTTTCTAGTTGTTTTAATTTCCTACCACTCACCCAGGGGCCAGGGAAAACTTGAAACTTATGGTTTACCCTGAAAAAAAGTGCTACCCAGCCATGGGGGCCCCCCTAAGGGGTGAGACCCCCAGGGAATTTTCCCTGTAGCCCTGTGGGCCACTTCGACCCTGCCTGTATAAGCCCTTATCCCTCCAGGTTGGTCCCTAGTCCCCAGTGTAGCTGGACCCCTCACTACATAATTTCTTCTGGCATGATTTGAAGCTTCTGGTGTGGATATCCCTATCCTCCCCCCTGTTGTAGACAGGTAGTGCCTCAGTAAATGCCACTGAGCATGTTATCTGCCTAAGACCCCTCCCCAACTACCTAATATCTCCCTGCACAAGCTCAGTCCCATCCCTAGACAGGTAATTTTTCCCTAGGTGGACAATGACATCCAGCTCCCCCTTCTGCCCCTCCACTCTAGCAATCATTAGGATTTGATTTCCATCCATTCCAGTCAAGGCATAAGGAAGTCACCTCACCTCCCTCTGTCCCTCCCTTCCTATTCCCAAGCCAACTCCTATAACTATTGAGACCCCTACCAGAAGTTGCTTCCTCCTCTGCTGGGGTCCTCAAACTCCTACACTGTGGCTTCCCTAGGGAGGACCCCCTCATCCTCCCTCACCACTGTCACAGGGGCCTCCTCCCTGCACTCCCATCCCACCAGAGCAGTGAATGAGTTTCATAGTGGCACCAGCTGAGAAATGTTTATTATATAGAGAATAATAGGTAGTTATTATAATGAGAATTTTACACACACTCAAGGTGTGGGATGCCCCACAATCCCTAAGCGTGAAGTTCAAGGTGCTTATAAAGGCATCCCACACCAAGGGTGAGTGTAAAATTCCAGTTTAACCACCTACCCAGCCATTATTTTATATAATTATTGGACTTTAGTTTTTTAACCACCAGGATTTACAGGTTTTCTGTACTATAGGAATCATTTGAATGGAGAAGAGCACAGCAAGTAATTTCAGTAAATAGTTTTATTTATTAAATGACAGAAAGTTCAATGGGTAACTTTGTCACAGAAGTAGTAAAAATGAACAGTTTTCAAACATTTTAAAATGATTTTGAACTTTTCTTTAACATTAAGCAACCTTAAGTTATGTCAGTGATTTGAATCAGGTGTTGTGGTTCACAAAAACTATTCAGCAGGCATGAAAGACCAAAAATCCAAGAGAAATATGCACAGTTTTAAAACTAATCTTAATAAAAACATAGAAACGTGACAGCAGAAAAGGACCACTTGGCCCTCCCAGTCTGCTCAAGGCACCTAGCTAATGGCTAGGACTTTTTCTGGCGCCCTTCCTCCCCCCAATACTAGACCCATGTAACCATCCCATGCTCTCTTAAACCCCTTTATGGTGGACTCTCTTATCACCACCTCTGGGAGCCCATTCCATTTATCCATCACCCTTTTCGTAAAAAAGTTATTTCTTGTGTTCCCTCGGAAGCTGCCCCCATCTACTTGCATTGCTTGCCCCTTGGTCCTCTTCTGCCCCCGTAGTACAAAAAGTTTCTCTACCACCTCTCTGTTTATGCCCTTTACATATTTAAATGTGTCAATCATGTCCCCCAATCCCTCCTCTGCTCAAGGGAGTATATGCCTGGTTCCCTCAATCTATCCTCACATGGCAAGTGACCAAGCCCTGCCGCCATCTTGGTTGCTGTCCTCTGTACACACTCCAGCCTGTCCACGTCTCTTCTCAAGTAAGGCTTCCAGAATTGTACCCCATACTCCAAATGTGGTCTAACCAGCTGCTTATATAGAGGGATGATGACCTCTCTCCTTCTGCTAGTGAATCCCCTCCCAATGCAGCCCAACATCCTATTAACTTTGGCTACTGCCTTCTTGCACTGTTTAATCACATTGGGGCACCTTGATAATAGTCTCTGACATATTTTTTTTTAATTTTGAAGTAGTTAGGTTGCTATGGTGATCAGACTTGATTGTAGCTCTTGTGATGCCTGTGGAGAGAAACACAGTATTAGACTATGTTAGGGATCATGTTACAAGTACAATAGGGATTTTAACACTTACCTTAGTCATCATCATCTGAGTCATATATCACTAGGAATCTTGCTTATTTCTTCGGTGGAGGACCATTGTAGATGCTGATAGAGACTCTCTGCTGATAGATGCAGTTTGGCCCAAATAGAGACTGGACAGTGTTGCTGAAGGCCTGCTCTGTGGGGCTTTTGGATGCTATTTTCAGTGGCTGTGGAGGCTCACTTCTTGAAGTGGAGGGCTGCTGTTTCTGTTGCTTGTTGTGAGTATCTCACTTAGCTGTCTTTGTCTGGCTTTGAAGAGTATGGAGTCATTATTATTATTTTTTTCCTTACTTTTTTATCCCTGGGACCTCAGAGGGCACCCTTGGGGGGATCGATTAGCACCCCCACAAAGGGTCATCAGCTGTGCCCCAGCATACTGTGGGTTGCCAGATGGTCTGGGCAGGCAATGGTCCCAGTGTACCAGGATCCAACTTCATGTGACTGCTGATGTCCCATGTGTTTTCCCCACCCCATTAAGCTCCCACCCCACAAAGGCACCATTGCGAGGATGGAAGTCCAGAACTCAGTGCTGGATATCCTTTGCCACGGCATGTGTCTCCTGTCTAGTAAGCTTGGTACAGTGGTAGAGCTACAGACAACCAAGCAGTAGGGAGTAGGTGGGCTAGGTGTGATCTCCAGAGTGGAACTTTTTTTCTCACTGCAATTGATAGACAGTCTGTCTCAGAACCCATGCCCAAGCCACTTCCCTTTTCATTGCCAGGGGAGGCTTGTCTGTCTTCTTTCTGGTCACATAAATATTTCACATTTTACAAACCTTCTTCAGCACCTTTAGTACCATTGATACTTTGATTTATACTTGCTGACTTTACTGATCTCCAATTTGTTTTTTTGTTTGTTTGTGGTTGCCTGGCACTGACTGCTGAGTATTTCCTGTTTCCTGGCCCCACTGCCTGTTATGGCACTGGGGTAAAATGTTTTCAGTTCATGCCTAGATGGTCTCTTTAAACTCCAGTCCTGATTCCACTGCCTGCACTTGTGTCTGGGACCCAATAATGCTGAGAGCAGCATTTTCATGGTCGATGGTGGTTTCATGGTTGGCATCAGTTTTGGTGGCCATCAGTCATGGTTTTTGCAGAGTGCACTTGCATTGCTGTATGGTGATTGACAGCTACCAGCTGTCTCCCACTTGCCAGTATAAACAGTCAGTTCTAATAGCAGATTGTGCAATGGTTAGCTTGGTGTAATCATGCCTAGTCAATAATTATAGTGCTGTACCAGCAGAAAAGTGATATCAGATCCACTGAAGCTAGTTCCAGCTACTTCATTTCCAAGCATGCCACCATTCACATATTTTTTTTCATTTAGTTTTTGTTGACCGGGTAAATGCACTAGACGAATCTTGCCTATTTTCAGGCATGACCCAGGGGAGGGGGATACAGATGAATGCCAACTGACCTTGAACCAGGTTAAGCTGTTGGTGGTATTTTTAGTGAATGAGGGAAATTTGGCCAGAACACCAGGGAAATTCCACTACTCTTTTTGATAAGTGCCATGGGATCTTTAACATCCACCTGAACTACCACCAATCCAGGCAGATGGGACCTCAGTTTAGTGTCTAAAGATGGATGAGAGGTGAAGGAGCTGGTAGTAGACAGAGGTGTCTCACTGTCCTGTTCCTTTTTATGTGGTGTAACAGTAGATTCTAAAATCCATGTCCAGTTAATAATAATAGTAGTCAGCAAATCGAGGGGCAGATATCTCCATTGTGCAAGGAATAAAGTTGTACAATCCTACAGACAAAACTGCAGCCTTAACTCTCCCCATCCAATTCTTCTTAAAAGTCTGAAGATTCTATTGTTTAACTTTAAAGCAATATTGCCTCATAGAAATCTAGAAACATAGACTTTGCCAGCAGAAAAGGACTGATTGGCCAACCAGTCTGCCCAGATTTTCCATGTCTAATTTGCCTTCACAGGCCCTATCTGGTCTCCAGTGCCCCACCCGCCTCCCTGCCTCTATTCTAATATACTCCTATGTCTATCACACATATGCTTGAAGCCCCACACCCCACTGTTCTAACCTCCACCACTTCTGCTGGCAGTCTGTTCCAGGCAACACCCTTTCAGTAAATAAATATTTCCTCACATCTTTCTTTAACTCCTCTGCCAGCTTCATCGCATGCCCTCTGGTCCTGGTACTCCTTCTCATATGAAGGAAACTCTACCCTGCACCCTATTCAGCCATGTGAGGTACTTGTAGGTCTCCATCATGTTACCCTTCCTTCTCATATCTTCCAGGGTGTACATGTTGAGATCCCACAGGCTCTCCTCATACAGCTTCTCATGCAAACCCTGCACCACTTTAATTCCCCTTCTGTGGCCTGCCTCTACCCAGTCTATGTCCTTTCTGAGGTGCAGTCTCAAAAACTGCCACAGTACTCCACATGGGATCTCACCAGTGAGCAATACAATGGCAACACCACCTCCCTCCCTCCCTCCTCATGCTGGTGATACCCCTTCCTTTGTACCCCAGCATCCCACTAGCCCTACCCACTGCCTTGTCACACTGCCCTGCCACCTTGAGGTATTCAGAAATGATAACCTCAAGGCCCATTTCCTGTCTAGTGACTGTCAATACCTCCCCCATCCTATACTCAACTCCTAGATTCTTATTCTCTAGGTGCATGATTTTGGACCTTTTTGACATGTTTTATTTTGGTTTGGTTGGAAACCCATCTGCTTTTGATCACCCCAAGTTTCCCAGGATCCCTGTGCATTATCTCTACCACCTCCTGAGGGTCCAACCTATTGCAGATTTTGATATAATCTGCAAAAAGTCATACCTTCCCTTCTAGCTCTTCTGCAGTTTCCCCAGATGAAGACATTAAAGAGGACTGGTCCCAGTACCATGCCCTGTGGTACCCCACTAGTCATTCCTGCATCATTAGAATGAGAGTTGTTAACAACTATCTCCTATCCTATAACCAGTTTCTAACCCAGTTTTCCACACTGGCTTCCTCAGAGTAAATGAGAATTAAGGCAAGAACACAGAGCTGAGTAAAACACTTAGAGTCCATAAAATTTTCATATCAATTTATTTGTTTACAAATTGGTGACCTAGAAAGGCCCACCAAGCCATGACTGATTTCCATGTTGCCCAAGGGGAAATGGGATTACAGAGGGTGGAACAAAAACTACAAGCACAGAATAATGAAGTTAGTGCCATTGGAGTAGCAATTTAAATACAATGTGACCCCGACAAAATGATACAGTACACATACATATGGAAAATGCAATATTACAATAATGGCATTGGGCCCTATGTACAGTACTACTGGTCTTGGTATGCATCACAAAAGGTGCTTACAAGATATGGCTAACTTGTTCAGATTTATTTATTTTTTAATTTAATTTAGTTTTTGTTTACCAGGTAGGTGCACTAGACAATGCAATGTCTATTTTCAGGAATGACCCAGGCGAGCATACAGCGTTAATACAATTTTACAGGATGGAGTTTACCAAAAGCATATGTGACTATGATGCAAAGGACCAAAACAGTTCTACAAAAAGGCAGAGGTTTCAAATACTATGTGACAATGTTACATAGATAGATTTTATACATATTGCAAGAATAAAGCAGGCAGTAAGATATCGTATAGGTAGGCATACTTAATCAAGTCCACCCTGTTACATAGATTTCATACATATTGCAAGAATAAAGCAGGCAGTCAGATACAATGCAGGTAGGCACACTTAATCCAATCCACCCTGAACAGCGAGCAGCTCAGCAAATCCAAGCAGAAACTTAGCTGGTCATGAAAGGCTTGGTTCAGCTCAGATTACTGCTGAAATCCATGATGAAGTGCAGCTTCTGACACACAAAACTCATGTGGTTGGATTTTGTATTCATGAAATACCTTGAAAAACAATGTTCTCACAATGTTTCCTGCTCTCAACATCACACACAGAAGATTTTTTCACTTGGCATGTGGCATTGAGAGAGGAAGGACATACTGTTGGCTGTTCCAACTGCCAAATGAAACAAAGAAAAAAGATTTTAAAAAATTAGTTTACAAGAAAGGACATATTATACAAAAAGAATGGCTACTTAGGGCTGGGGAGGGGAACTAGAAGGAAAAGCTTATGGAACTGGGGGGGGCACAGAAAAGAAGGGGAGAAAAAGTGAAAGAAAAGGCCTGAACTGAAAGATGGTGATGAAAAGAACCGAAGAAAAAATATATTAAAAATGAAAAACAATTAACTTTACAAAGCAAATGGCATTTTCAAAAAAGAAGTACTACTATAGGGTAGTTAGAAAAGCTCCTATAACTGGGGGGTGCTGAAATGAAGGTTGAGGAAAAGTAAACGGGCTTAAAATGAAAGAGATGGGCTGTTACAAAACAAAAAGATTACTTTCAATAGAAAGAAATATAGAAACATAGACAATGATGGTAGAAAAAGACCAGTGGTCCATCCAGTCTGCCCAAGTTCCCTATAAGCTCTGGAACCTACTGTTCCTCCAGTGTACTAACCCTCCCTGTCCTCTTACATTAGTCTCTTCCCTGATTCTGTTGCCCAAAGCAACCACTACACCCTTCATTCTAGTCCAACCCTGCTTGAAACCCCTAACTGTTTTTGCACCCACCACCCAACCTGGTAGACTGTTCCATGGCCTCTCCACACTTTCCATAAAATAGTACTTTCTTTTTTTTTTGCAAATAACTGTGTTTTATTGAAAAAAAAATACAATATACAAAACACGCACCACAAACAATACATTACAGACAGGTATTTGTCTCTTAAATATAACTAAATCGCAATAATAAAACAATAACCCCCCCTTACCCTATCCCCAACACCCCCCCACAGCTATCCTGATGGTTAACTGTTAATCCATAGCAAAGAATTAAAAATGGTATAGATTAGTACTATATGCTAACACCCTACACTTTAAGGGAGAGAAGAGACACACAGAGAAAGGGAAAATAGCCAGATTACATCAGGCTACCAAGCGCAAATAAAGTGCAGAAAGGAAGGAAAGACAAGAAGTATCAAGAAGAAGAGGCGGTAAAGACATAGTAAAAGAAATAATTACAGGAGGAAAAAATAATAGAAGGAAGGAACAAATCAAAATAAACAGTGAAGAAGAACCACAAGGTACCTTCCCTTAAAAACCATATTTATCCTTAAGACTCTGAGCAAAACCAGCCCCAACACTTATAGAACTTGGTCGACGCATTAAAAAGTGAAAAAGCTAACCTTTCTGCATATAATGCGTTCAAAAATTCCTCCCACCATTCTCTAAATGAGGGGATCCAATCGTCTCGCCAATGACGCAGAATTAACAACTTGGTGACTGATGCAATCAACGCCATTTGGTACTTTTGGATGTTGTGTGGGATGTGGGCATACATCCCAAGTATGCAAATTTCAAAATTAAAGAAAGCCGATAAGTCACTGTATGGACTTATCCAATGTTTAACCGAGCTCCATAACCCATATATTTTGGGGCAAGACCAGATTTTATGGAAAGTGGTTGCTAAAGGGTCATTACAATCCTTGCATATGAGGAACACAGGCAATTTAATCGATGTAATTTTGCGAGGACAGATACAGGTTATGTAACAGTTTAAATTGAATATCTCTTAACCTGTCTTGCTTGACATAGAGTAAATGTCAATCAGATTTTCTCCATACCGTCTCTGACCAGTCCAAGGACATATTAATTTTCCAAAAGGAGGGCCGGAGATAAGGTAGAATCTAGTCTTGCTAAGATATATTTATAGATTTTTGAGACGGTCTTGCCAGATAAACTAAGTTCACACAACTTACTGAATAAAACCCCTGCCCCATCGGAGCATTTGCCTTTGTTCAGGAAAGACCTTACGCTACTTTGAATTTGAATCATTCATAGTGAAAACTGAGAATTGACCCCAAATTTTACAAACAGGGTCGATAGTGGGAGCATTGAGCTACCTGAGTAAAAATCCGCAATACGGATCTTGAAAGGAGGGTTGAAAAAATCTTGTAATGGGTTGATTACCGATTAAAAGTTAGGATTCCTTAGTAAGGGTTGGGATAAATCATAAAATTGGGATAATTTTAATCTCGAAGCAGAGTTGGTTCATGGCTTTAATGTCCCATCCTAGTGGGGTATTTCTGGCCACCTTGGGAACCTTGGCCCATGAAATGTATAAAAAGGATTCCAAATCCAGCTTAAGTCCCTTGGAGAAGGCGCGATCTAGGGCAAGTCCGGGGTAAGAGACTTCAGGGTCACAAGCCCACAGAGCTGCTCTGGCTGCATGAACCGCTAAATAATACGTATAAAAATTAGGCAACTGAAGACCACCTGATTTGCGTTGCTGACAGAGTTTGAGATAGGCCCTCATGGAGGTTACCTCCCACAAAAAATCTGAACAATGTTTATAGAAGGGTTTGAAAAAAGATTTAGGGAGGTATATATTCAAATTCAAGAGAGGGTAGAAGATTTTTGGTAAAATCACCATTTTAACCGTATTAATTCTCCCCGAAAAAGTCAACGGGAGTTTCGACCATCTCTCCAAATCTTCCTTAATGGACTTAAGTAGGGGTTTAAAGTTTAAATAGGCCAAATCCTCCAAGTTCTTTGAGATATGGATACCCAAATACAATAAAGACTTTGTTTGCCACTGTAATCCCAAGGAAAGACACCAACTCTTCTGGAGATACGGGGAGAGTGAATACACCATTGTTTTAGCCAAATTTAATTTATATCCAGAAAATTCACTAAAATCAGCAATTAGTTTTAACACTTGTGGGAGCGAAGAAGTCGTATTTCGGAATGCAGTATAAACGTCAAATGCCGACAATTTGAAATCTAAATCACCTATACCAATCCCTTGGATTAATTGGTCCATCTTAATAGTTCTTATTAGGGGTTCAATGTAGAAATTAAATAGATAAGGTGATAGGGGACAACCTTGACAAGTTCCTCTCAGCAAGGGAAAGGCCGCCGAAATTAAGTTATTGCACTGAATTTTAGCAGATGGACAAGAATAAAGAATCCGAATCAAGTGTATAAATCTTTCAGGAATACCAAATTTAGCTAGGGTTGCAAACATAAAAGTCCATTCGACTCGATCGAATTCTTTTTCTGCGTCTAGTGAAACCAGGGATGCTTCCATACCTGGATTCACAGACGCAGAAATTAAATAAAACAATTTTCTAAAGTGGTCGGCCGAAGAACGGCCCTCCACAAAGCCAGCTTGTTCCAGGCTTAGCAAATCGAGCCACACCCGTTTTAGCCTATAGGCCAAAATCTTGGCAAAGATTTTCACATCAAGGTTTATTAAAGATATTGGCCTAAAATTACCCACCAATTCTGGGGATTTACCAGGTTTAGGTAGAAGAGTTATCCTGGCTTCAAAAAGGGTTTTGTCTTTAATCCCTTGTTCAACCCAAAAGGTAAAAAGTTGATTCAATAATGGTACAACATTCTGTTTAAACAGTTTGAAAAAAAGAGGTGTAAATCCATCTGGACCTGGTGCGTTGTCTGTTTTGAGCGAATCAATAGCTTGCCCTATTTCTTCATCAGAAATGGGAGCTGTTAATATCTGTCCAGAATCTTCTGATAATTGAGGGAGGGAAATATTAGCTAAGAATACTCTCATTTTATTCATTCCTTGCAGGGAAAGCGGTTGACTTGAATAAAAGTTTTTGTAAAAATCAACAAAAATCCCCAATATACCTTCAGGGTCTGTAATCAACTTATCTGATACCGGGTGCCTTAGGGCTGCCACCCACTTAGCAGAGTTTTTTTGTTTTAGTTGCCAGGCCAACAGTTTCCCAGCTTTACTACCTTGACCCAGATATAAAGCCTTAGTTCTGGAGGCTGAATTCACTACTCTCTCACTCAACGTATTAGTGTACCATGCCCTTAAAGTACCTAATTCCTGTTCTTGATTCTCCGATCTTAAGTTCTCGTGTACAGCCTCCAACGCCCTAATTTTCTTCAGGCAAATATCCAATAGTGCAATGTTTTTGGCCTTACGTTTGGTTGCTATTCGTATTAACTCCCCTCTCCATACTGATTTAAGTGCTGCCCATGTTTGATCTACGGCCTTAATAGAACCCCAGTTAGCTTCAATTGAGTTAACCAAGAACCCCGAGCGAGTTAAAATGTAGAATCTTTTAATAAACTATTGTTTAATGACCATGAGTAGGACCTCAAGGAATAACGATGGAAACCAACAAATTTTATAGGGAGTGGTCAGAAATTACTCTACGTAAGAATACTGTCTCTTGAACACCAGATAAACATTGTTGGCTTATCAAAAATAATCGATCCTCAGTATGATTTGTGGACGGTGAAAAGAAAGTGTAATCCCAGTGGTGGGGTTATATGTCCTCCATGGATCTACCAATCCTAATGATGATATAAATTCCCGAGCAGCATTTGGGCGGAGAAAATTGCTCCTCTATACCAGGAACGGTCTAACCTATTGGACTGAACTAAGTTCCAGTCTCCCCCAATATTATTGGCACCTCCTTAAAAGGAGGCCAAAACCATTGTCAAATGGACAAAAAGGATGGTGTCTCCAGATTAGGACCATATATTGATCCCAACACTAAATTCAACCCTCTAAGTCTGCCCAAAACAAAATGTACCTACCATTCGGATCAGAAATTATGTCCGAATGAATAATCAGGACCCCAGCGCTATCAGAATGGCCACCCCGACTACTCGGAGAACCAGCTCAAAGACCTGACCAACCCACTTTTTCCTAAAGTGAGATAAACGATCAGGGAGGACATGGGTTTCTTGCAGAAAAACTACTGCCGGGTTATAGTGGACCAAGTGATTTAGTATAACAAATTTTTTGCAGTTGTCTCTTCCCCCTTTGATATTCCACGAAAGAATATTCAGTCCGTTAGCCATAGATAATAAATCCTCTTGTAAAGAGAATTTGGATAGCTGCCCCCCTTCTAACCAAAACCCTAACGAAACTAACAAAATAATCCCTATATACCCCCCTATCTAGAAAAAAAACACCCCCTTCAACAATCTTCCTAAAGCTAACTCCCCAGGCCCGAAGCCAACTCCACAACCACTGGTTCATGGTGTGCCATAGAGGTGGGAGCATCCCCCTCCTTCCAAAATTAGAAAAATCTACATAATTATAAATACGAGCCTGCATAAACTAGCTTCTATAGGTGAAGAATAAAAAGGCCATATATAGGGATAGATTGCTATCCTGTAGCCAAAATGTGTAAATTCCTAGAGAAAGAGGAGGCGGGAAGAAATAGCGGCTACTAAACAAAAATAGGCTAGGTAACCAGCCATAGTGCTAGGCGTTCCCTGATAAAGCGAGACCGAAAAACATGCGAGTAGTGGTGAAGTATAAAGAGAGACAGAACATATAACGCTCCTACAAAACACTTCTCCCTTCCCAAATTGAAAGAGAAGGGCCATGCCTGAGGTAAATAGAACCTATATAGGCAGAATAGCAATAAAGGCATGAGAAGAGAGTCGGATACCAGAGAATAAGTGAAAGGGAGAAACATACACTATCTTAACTCCCCTTTCTTATAACATATACAATAACTACGAGCTAACTTATTTATGGTTTACAAACTGTGTTTCCAATAGGACTACACTGATCCAACACTCTAAACCTTATAACATTTAAGACTACGTAGCATATGCAGTTACAACAAACTAAAATATGTTGGGGCATCATACTAATAATATAATTAAATTATACAAGGATTGAATAAAATATGCAAACTGAAAGTTCCCTCTTGTGGACAGCTTCATAAACTGCGCCCCATCTGTCACTCGTGAGGCCTGACCAAATAAGCGAGAGGACCAGAAAGAATAATTAACAGTCATTCTGTTGGTAACCCTTGAAGTAGAGTTCTAAAGTTGGCCTCCAAATAAAACTAATGAAAATAAAGTCCGGAAAAGGAGGTATTATGTCCTTTCATAAAAAACTGCCCCCATTAGCCCTCTCAGTTGCTGAAACCCAATATGAAGCAGATGTTAGAGTGTTCATCCTTTAGCAAATAAATCAGGTAGTAAGGTCTTTAGTGATGTCAAAGCCTCTTCAGCTGAATCGAATTGCTTAACTCCATCCTTAAGTGTGATCTCCAGTTTCGCCGGATAAAGCATGCGGTGACGGATCCCCGCCGCCCAGAGCTTAAAGTAATAGGCAGCTTGCTCGAGCCTGCCTCATTTTCAGGTTAGGTCTGGGACAAGTTGCAACCTCTTGCCTTCCCATTGAAAAGCAGCTAACTTTTAATCTCCTTCAAAATGTGCTCCACGATCAAGTAATTTAGCAACTTAAAAAATAATGGGCCTTGGCGGATCAGAAGGAGGGTTTAGCTCTGAGGGCTCGGTGGCCCCTCTCGATGATATATTCGGGCCCATTAGGTGAGGGCCCAGCTGACTTCTTCAGAAGCTTTTGTAAAAACTGTATTGAGTCCCTCTTCTCCTTCAGGAGACCTAATAAAACCAGGTTGTTCGTCTGCTTCTCCCTTCTAAATCGTCGAGGCGATCCTCCAACTTCCGACCATCCTTTTACACTCGGTATAGCAGGCCAGCTTTCTCAAGCTCGCTTGATTGAAGGATTCTGGCTTCAGCGTCCGTCACTGACGAGCTAGCTGGAGTCAGCGCCGGCTTGAATTCAGCCACCTCATCTATCAGTTTAAATAAGGCTTCCTTGATCATTGTCAGATCATTATAAATCTTGGAAGGAGTAATTTCCTCAGCCGTGATCGATGGCGACGAGCTTCGGCGTGGCCGCTTAGCCTCCAGTTCCTGGTCGGAAACCTGCATCTTGAGTTGGCGATCGGCTCCAATTTACACTCCGCTGCTGTCTCCAGTCTTAAATCAACTCGATGGGGACAAGGAAAAACGGTAAACTCGCAATTTAAATGCAGGTTCAATTACAAGGAGAGGAAGACCCGGAAAGCTGCAGCTACTCCTCCATGCGCGTTACGTGACCTCCCTAAAATAGTACTTTCTTGCATCTCTCTTGAACCTTCCTCCTGTTAATTTACACCCATATCCACATGACATCAAGTTAGTGTTCAAACTAAATAGCTCCCTGCAGTTCATTCTGTTAATTTGTTTAAGTAACTTGAAGGTCTCTGTCATATCTCGCCTCTCTGTTCTGGTCTCCAGTGAGTACATATTCAGTGCTTCAGGTGCTCCTCAAAGGATGTGCCCTTCTAGCCCTGAATCATTATATTATTGTGCACTTCACTGTCTCCAGCCTATCCTTATCCTTCCTGAGGTGTGGACTCCAGAACTGGCTGCAAAACTCTATGTGATGCCTCGCCAGGGAGCATTGCCTCCTTCCTTCTGCTATCAGTACCCCTGAAGATACAGCCCAGCAACCTAGTATCCTTGCCATAAGCTTTGTTGCACTGACTCAAATGATTTAGTGAGTTGCTCATAATGGTACTAGAGCTGAGGAATGGGACCCTGGAGTTATGTCCAGTATTCTGTCTTGTAGTTCTTGTTCCCTAGCTGCAATAACCTGCACTTTTTGGCATTGAATTTCAACTACCAAACCCCTGACCAGCCCTCTAGCTTTTGTAATTTGCTTTGCATTTCCCTTATTCCCTCATCACTATCCACTCTCCCACTGAACGTTGTGTCATCCATGAAGAGACAACCTACCCTAGATTCCCTCTCCAATGTCACTGATAAACAAGTTGAAGATGACCAGACCTAGGATTGATTCCTGTGGAACTCCATTCATAACCTTCTTCTCTTCTGACTGAATCCCACTGACCACAACCCTCTGCTGTCTCCCACTTAGCCAGTTACTCACCCAGTTTACTATGACTTTAGCCACATCCAGGTCCTCCACAAGTCAACTGTTCAGTACTGAGTCAAATGCTTTGCTGAAGTCAAAGTACAGCAAATCCACAGCATTGTCCCTATGTAATTCCTTCATCATCTAGTTTATTTATTTAGTTTTTGTTGACCGGGAAAGGAAGACTAGACAATTCTGCCTATTTTCAGCCTGGGGGAGGGGAATACAGATGGATGCCAACTGACATCGAACCAGATTAAGCTGTTGGTGATATTTTTAGTGAATAGGGGAAATTTGGCCAGGACACCAGGGAAATTATCCTACTCTTTCTAAGAAGTGCCTTGGGATCATTAACATCTACCTGAACTACCACCAGAACAGGCAGATGGGACCTTGGTTTAACGTCTCATCTGAAAGACAGTACCTCAGGAGTGCAGCACCCCCCTCATGCTGCACCACGGTGTCAGTACTGGGAGTTAACCCAAGTGCCTGTTGTGGGGATAGAATTCACAGCCTTCTGATCTTTCAGCCTCAGAGGCAAGTGTGCAGCTTGCTGAACCACTGACACTGCTTAGTTAAGGGACTGGCAGGAAAACAAGAGAAAATGAAAAGCTTCTGCAGCTATGTTGAAACTACTGATGGTGAAGAAAAGTGAAAGTCAGCCAAAACAAACTGAAAGATATGGCTAATAAAAATATTTCTTAAAGAAGTTCAAGTTATATAGGGAGTGACTGGGTAGGGAGCTAGAAAAAAAAGAATAGTGTCTGCAATGGGGGGGTAGAAGAGAAGGGTAGGGGAGGATTAGTGAAAGTAAGTCAAACAAAACTAAAATTACCTTAACAGACTACCTCATCTTACTAACAGAGAGGCTGTAACCCAGGCATTTTTGTATGGTAGCAACTTAAGTACCCTGGTGTGGGCAGTGATCTCTGCCAGTCAGTGACAACTGGCCCTTCTTTTGAAGACTTTTTTAAAACCCAAACAGTGAAACATTAAGGAATGACAAGTGAACATGCCCTAGACCAAGGGCTTTAGGCTTTTTACTAGTAAGGGAACAAGGGAGAAATTTTTTGTGTGTAATTCAGATTGGAAAGCTATAGGTCTACTCACCCTGAGATGGGTGAGTGGGCCTATTGCTTTCCAAATCTGAATTACACTGTCTTGTTTTGCCTTAATTGGAGTTGGACTACTTTCTGAATAAAAACATCTGTTTTATCTGAGGTTGGTTGGGCTGGACTTCTCATAGAGGCATTTTTTTGTCAATCTCTTTACTGCCTGCAATACAAAATAATATATTGTCAGAATATATAAGTTCCCTGGTGTGGGAAGTAGGCACTGGCAGTCAGTGATGACTTGAGCCTCAGTCTTTCGAGGAACTTTTCTTAAGCCAAAAGAGTGAAAAGTTAAAAGAAACTCAAGTAAGGGTGCCCTAGTCCAGGGGCCATAGGCTTTGTGCCAGTGAGGCACAAGGGAGATCATTTTTTTCACTTTACTTCCAGTGGCACTAAATATCTTCTCATAATTTATAAATGTGCAGTTATATAAAGAATTGTGAAATCAAGGCAGTTAAGGTGCAAAAATAGATTTAATTTTATCTTTTTAAACCACACAGGTAAAACAGACTGCCAGTGCAAAACTCAATAAATGTTACATCTTAACACAGTACTGTGCAGTGCTAGGAGAGCTATGCAAATACAGCTAATAGCTTCAGAACTTTGACTGTATATAGCCAGCACTGGTACCTGAAAATCTGAACCAACCTTCCATCTTTATACTAACTCCCCTACACAGCAAGGTGCTCTACCTCTCTGTCAGGGGGCAGAGTTAGCAATGCCCAGGGAACTGCACACCTATTTGCAGATGATTCCATAATTAACACTTCCATTCCTTAGCTTATGAATTAATTTAATTCTGGAGAAATTCCACATGGAACATAACCATTAAAACATGCAGGTAGCACTATTAAGTGACAATGCAGGTTGTTGTTTTGCCCATCTCAGCACTGGCTTCAGCCCAGTCATGGCCCCCATCGCCCCTCACTCCCAAAATCAGCTGTTCTCCCATTTGTCCCTGGGCTTACCACCCAGGGCAAGGCTGAGGCACCGGCCAAGGTGTCACGGACATGGGTCGGGTTATGGGAGTCAGCCTGAGAGTGAGGAGGGGTGGCGAGGTGGCATCATGGAGGCGGTGTGGCGGGGTTTTCTAATTTGTTCCTTCTGGAACTGGGTGCATTCAATGATGCCAGCCGAGGTGGAACTCACACACTCCCATGTGCACTCCCCTTGAAGTATCTGCACTTGGCTCCCCCCATGCTCGTGCACATCACCTTGCTCCCCAGCCTCTGCCAGGGGGCACTCAGGTGCCAGTGCTGCAGATCCTCCTCCCCAGGGAAGGAGAACAGTCCTCTGGATGCTCGATCCTTCCCTCCCTCCCCTGCCGAATCAGGGCAGCCCATACCCGTTCTCGAACATGGGTCGCTGGCATGGCGCGAGGTGTGGCATCCAGCGCCTCAACTCTCAGTGTCACCAGGCCAGCAGTGACAATGCAGTTTGAAAGCTCCTTGTCAATCAGTGATTAAATGACCCTGGATTTAACTCCAGAACCATGAAAGGGTATCCCTCTTACACACCACCAAAATAATTACATAAAATGTGTTCATTTAACCACCTCTCAATGTAGGTTCAACTTTTTCTATAAAATCTCATTATTGATTATCATATTTCACTATCTAGACAGACTTTCCAAAGTGGAATTGCATTTATCTCTAAATGCATTTTCTAATACTCTGTGTGAGTGCTAAACAACAACATTTCATCTCAAACATCTAGTCACCAGGGCATTTTTTTTTTTTTTTTTTACACACAATCTTTTATAAAGTTAACAAGACTATTATCAACTTCAGGGCTATTACAGAGATATACAGTACAAAGAATAGACTCAGAATATATATGTCTTCCAAAATCTTCATTTCTTCTCTGTTGAGTCTGGCATGTTCTCCAAACTTTAGCATCATACTGAACATTATTTACCTAAACTGCAAAAACAAGAACAATATGTTGATTATTCATATTAATACACATCCATAACATCAGACATTAAAGATTTTGGAGGGGGAAGGGATTTAAAGACTTGCATCCATTTTCTGAATGCAGGTGCATGCTTCTGTCTCTTAAGTTAGACCATAAAAAGTTGGTTTAACTTCTGTGATGAAGTCCACAGTTGTATTCGAAGAACTTATGCAAGTACTGCAGTTGCAACCAAAAGTACTGTTATCTGTAGAAACTGTCACAAAAGTGTCAGGATATATTAGAATGGGACCCACACATCCTGATGCATTGCATGGATGCAGCATGGTTCCAAAATACTAACACAAGTGCTGCATCTAGTGCTTTGAAAGTCCTGCCCTCATAGAGTAAGATGTTGTACAATACCTATGAGGGAAATTATCCCAGTTACATTACTGATCTCCAAGTATTTCAGAAATTCCCTAAGTCTATAGCACAGTTAAAAAGAGGTGCACAAAAAAGTAGTTTATAATATTTACAATTACCCATAATATTTCAGTAATCGAAAAACTCTGTAGTAGGTACCACATTTTTTCAGTCTATTCCAAAATATAGTTGAGAGATACGTGGGGAGCTATTAGCATACAAAATGTGAATGATTAAATAAGGAAAGGGCTGAAATTCAAGACTTCATTTAAACCATTCACTACTACTATAGTCAAATGGGAGAGACACCCCAACTCTTTGTGGTAGTTATGGTAATCTTGGACCTCCTGTTCACCAGCTTCTACACATCCACATTCTAATCTGGTAATGTTTAACTCAGACTGAGTAAAATGGTAATGTTCTTTGAAATGAGCCCCGTAATGCACTAGTCACAAGGTTTCTGCTAGTGACTCGGACATGTTCCTGAATTCTTGTGTGTAGCTGCCTAGTGGTCCTACCCACACACACCACAGGGCAGGAGCGCCAGGCAGCATATGGCAGAAACTTAGAATCACAGACTGTCACATTACAGCTTCTTTCCCTGTTACACTTGGTATTATGGGGGTATTTCCCTGTTACAGAGTAATGGCAAACAATGCAATTATAGTATCTGTGAAACCCTCAGGTTTATTACATAGCCACATTTATATTTTGGAAAGTGTGTATGAATCACACAATCCCTAATGTTTCTTGTTCCTTTGAATGTAATCCATAGGGGCTGCTGAAAAAGGTGTGCTACAGTGTTGTCTTCCATAATAGAATCCACTTTTTAAAATGTTCTTTACTTCACCACCTTATCATCGAACTGTGTTACCACTGTAACTGGTTGACCTACTTCAAATGTTGTTTTATTTTGAGTTTTAAAAGAGCATCCCTGTTCATTCATTGAACCTTCTGTTTTGCCTTGTTACTCACTCAGCTAGAATATCATAGAGATTGAAATCTTTGAGCTATATCAACTGCCTGATTGTTAAAAACTTCTTCTAAGGAATTGTTTCTTTTCAATCTAAAGAACTGTCCAAATGGAATTCTGGCAATCAGTGTCAGAGGATGAGCACTCTCCACCCTTAGTTGGGTATTCCCGGTTGCAGGTTTTCTATAAATCTCAAACTGTATATTCAAATGCTAATCTATTACCAACCACAAACCTCTATTTCTTTTCCTTTCACCTTGTGTGTAACTTGCAAGTTAACATTATTTCTATATGGCCACTCCACAAAATTGTGTGCCTCTTTTTCTATCCCCCCAAATGAAAAAATATCATATATAAAGCTGTGCCCATAAACAACACTCCCCCAGCATGGATTATTTGTGAAAAATACCACTTTTCCTTCCACCACCTCAGGAAGAAATTAGGATATGGGAGGGCCATACTGGCATCCATTGCCCCTGAGTGATGGAACTACTGCTCATTAAGCACAAAGTAAGTTAATTAGAATGAAATCATGTGCCTGTAAGACAAAGTCCACAGGCACCATTCCAGACCCATTCTGCCTGTTTAGAAATGTTCTTACACGTGCTAGTCCAAAATTATGGGAGATACTAGTGTATAATGCAGATACCTAAATGGTAAGAAACTTTCATCCCATTCATTCTGGTTCAATGTTAAGAGACAACCTTGAGAATCTCAGAGAAAGACTCTGGCATGGACCACCATTTATTTCATATTATGTAGTAGTAGTAGTAAGTAGTAGTAGTAAAATATTTTTATTCATACAAAAATGAATATGGATATCTCCACTGAGCCAAAGCTCCTTTACAGTGAGGTCTAGGTATAGTCAACATACCTTGATAGGCTTTCCACCAATAAGCCTATCCCCAAGACTTCTGGTCAGCTGGGCAGGCTACCATGGATTTATGCAACTTTGTAATAATATAAATCTTGGCACAACAGGATGGGCACTTTCATGAGAAACTTGCTTCACTAAAGGTGATTTGGCCGCTCCAGAATACAACATCTATGATGCCATCTGCCTTTTTTTTTATTCAGTTGTAGGGTTACTGACTTCTTCATCTCACCAAGAGACAGTCCCTAACCTACACATGGGTGGGGATAGCAACTTAATTGCGTTGCTGTGGCCAGTAATCTCTGCCAGTCAGTGATTACTGGACCCTCTTTCAGATGACTATTTTTCAAGTACAAACAGTGAAAAATTAAAGAAACACAAGTGAGAGAGCCCTCATCCAGGGACCATAGATTTTGTGCTAGTGAGGGGGAAATGGAGGCAATTATTTTCAATTTATTTAATGCTAAAATATATAATAATGTCTTCTAAGAAAGTATAAATGTTCTGATATGGGCTGTAGGTGGCAGTAGGTTATGCCAGTAAGTGATCCCCTTTTGGGAAACTTTTTTAAGCCTAAAAATGAAACAATGAAACACAAGTGTTCTAATCCAATGGCTGTAGGCTTTGTGCCAGTGAGAAGACAAGGGAGGAAATTGCTTTTCATTATAATTACTGCCAGCAGCAATAAATAATCTCTTCTCATAATATACTGTACAAGTGCCCTGGTGTTGATTGTAGGCATAGTAGGTTCTGCCAGTCAGTGTCAACTGCAGCCATCCTCTTTTAGGGAATGTTTGTAAGCCCAAACAATGCAAACTTAAAGAAAGGAAAGGGAAAGGGGAATTGTTTATCCAGGACAGACACACAACGAAGGCAAAGCTTGTTTCTAGGTGCAACCTGGGAGCACAAGGAAGTTAAGTGACTTGCTCAGGGTCACACAGTATGTACGTGGGGGCTAATGGGATTCAAACCCAGGTCTCCAGGTTTGCAGCTCAGTGCCCTTAACAACTATGATATGCTGCCTCCTCAGTGAGTGTTCTAGCCCATGTGCCATAGGCTTTTGAGCCATTGAGGGCACGTGCAAGGCAATTTTGTCTTTAGTTTAATTACTGACAACAGCATTAAACACTACATTCTAGAATATACAGTATGTGCCCTGGCCTGGTCAGTGGACCCAGTAGACTCTGCCAGTCAGTGATAACTGGAGCCTCTCTCCTTTAGGGACTTTTATTACACCCAAACAGTGACTAGTTAAAGAAACACAAGCGTGTATCCAAGTCCAGGGGCCGTAGACTTTGTACCAGTTAGGAGACAGTGGAGGTAATTTATTTTTTATAATTTAATTACTGCCAGTAGCACTAAATAATATCTTCGCAGAATATATTAAGTGCTTTAATGAGGGCAGTAGGAACAGTAGGTTGTGCCATTAGTGATGACTGCAACCTCCTTTTTATGGAGGACTTTGCTTAAACCCAAACAGACTCATTAAACAAACACAAGTAAGTGTGCCCTAGTCCACATGAAAAAAAAAAACAACCATGAAGCATCAGGGAAAGGGTAAACGGAAAACAAGAGGCAGGGGAAATTAGGAGGAAAACCCTTGGAAAAGGTCACTGTAAAAACATCAACAAGCTGCTCTGCAGTGCCAGCCATGTTGCAAAAGCATTAAATCTACCATCTCATCTCAGAAGTCTAAGTCCTCCTTACACTAACCGAGCACTTCCAAACATGAGGAGATAAAATCTACCAACACAAAGAGCAGAATAGAAAAACTGGTACAGGGTGGGAGGAGTCCATGGCATGTTCCCCCAAGACATGCATGGTTGTTTATTTATTTAGTTATTTAGTTAGTTAGTTAGTTAGTTAGTTAGTTAATTATTTCTTTATTTATTGAAATGTTTTATCAGGAAGCTACACTGAACAACAAGTTGCTTGTGTCCTGGTTTGACTTGGGGGGAAGGAAACAGAGGGAACATACAATATTAAAACAGACAACAGAAGTGACAACATTTTTAAACACTAGCACTAACATTAGTTAACTATACTATGTATTACAATAAAAATACCAGGAGAATTGCGGATATCATAAAACAAATAAATGCCATATAATTGTGGCAAACAAATGGTGTAGTTGCCATATTGGTCCTTTTAAGAACAGATCCAGAAATAAATGATTTGATACCTTTTATTGGACCAACATAGATGTTACACAAAAAAGAACAAAGTGCTCTAACTTTCAGACCAGCCAGGTCCTTCTTCAGAAGCTTTATGGCAGTTATTTAGAAAATCCCATACTATTAACACCCACATAATGTTGAATAAAACAGAACTACTTCTCATTGGTGTAACACATAGATTTAAAACATAACAGATGATTATGTTAGAGAAGCTAATTAACACCAGTATGCTTTTAGCTGAGAAGCCCCTGAAGGGCAAAGATTATCAAGAATTATCAACAAGCAAAGAGCTCTTCTCACATAAAATGCTAAACTGTCTCAGTATGCTTCAAGAAAGCATTCTGGTGATAAAAACCTTGGGATACTATTCTGCCTAATACATTTGAGATGAGCTTACAACTTTTATTGCAAGTGTCCTTGTGTTTTAAAAAAACAGACAATGAAAGGAAAAATGTTGAAATGAAGCCTAACTGCAAGTTGAAAACAAGCCCCAAATTAAACATACGCACATATACACATACATACACATATATATGTGTATGTATATATGTATACATGTGTGTATGTATGTATGTATGTATGTGTATGTTTAATTTGGGGCTTGTTTTCAGCTTGTGGTTAGACCTCATTTCAGCATTTTTCCTTTCACTGGCTGTTCTTTAAAACACAAGAACACTTGCAATAAAAGGTATAAGCTCATCTTACATGTATTAGGCAGAATAGTATCCTAAGGTTTTTTTTTATCACCAGAATGCTTTCTTAAAGCATACTGAGACATTTTAAAATTTATATGAGAAGAGCTCTCTGCTTGTTGATATAGTAATTCTTGATAACCTTTGCCCTTCAGGGGCTTCTCAGCTAAAAGCATACTGGTGTTAATTAGCTTCTCTAACATAATCATCTGATATGTTTTAAATGTATATGTTAAACTAATGAGAACTATTTCTGGGTTTTTTTTCAACATTATATGGGTGTTAATAGTATGGGATTTTTTTTAAATAACTGCCATAAAGCTTCTGAAGAAGGACCTGGTTGGTCTGAAAGCTAGAGCAATTTGTTCTTTTTTGTGTAACATCTATGTTGGTCCAATAAAAGGTATCAAATCATTTGTTCCTGGATCTATATAATTGTGTGGTACTCAGGGACTAGCATATAATGATAAGGCAGTCTATAGTGCAATTTAAAGAGAAGCAACACTATTGATAAAGCAGAGCAGTTAGAACAGTGGAAGAGGGAGTAGGGATTTTAGGATGGGGAAAACAGGTACAGTTAGATGAAAATAAGTTGTGAAGGGCAGAAGAGAGGGAGTGGAAGGAAAAGGAATGGCAGATTTGATGAGGAAGGGAGTTCCAAATTTCTGGGAGACGGTGGATGAATGCTGATTGACCTGAACACATAGTACAGTGGGGATCACTAAGATGTGGGAGTCAGTGGATCTAAGGGAGCAAGCAGGAGTGGGGGGAGGAGAGAGAGTTTGGGAAATATCTGGCCATGTCTTTACCTACAACTGTAGTAACATTCTAAAGGTAATGCAGGTTGGTGTGTTCACATATGTCCCTTGTTTTGCTCATACACTGAAATTGGTAGTGCATGATCTTCCAAAGAAAGACTGAAATATACATAATATGACTGCCGTTTCCCCAAAAATCTATTGTCATTTTAGCTACTCTATAAAGCTGGCAAGATCTTGCAAGTCCTCCAAAAGGAAAACAATCTCCCATGCCATCAGTTAATAAAAGAAGTCAGTACATGGTAGAACTCCATGTTTTACATGTTACAGAAATTTTCCATGAACAGGTAAAAGCACTATGCCAGTATACAATGAAACACCAGATAAAGAAGGAGGATGTGGCACTAAATTTTGCACAATGGTCACTCATAGCTGTCCTCTACCAAATACTACAGCCATTCAAGGAAGCCGCGGAAAAGTCAGCTCAGACAGTGTTACCCTCAGTCAAGCATTCCCACTTAGCATATATATATGTGCTGAGGAAGAATTAAAAATACAGAAACTGGGTGTTTAATGGGAATTTAAAGAGCAGGGGAGGTTCTTCTTCATCGACTGCTGCTGCTGTCCTTGTAGATTGGAAATGGATAATAGAATTGAGCAGATGCAAACGTCAGAACATTTTATTCCAGCTACAGAGCTGGACCCTCAGATTAATCTAGATGTAACAGATATCATTTCCAGGAAATGTTTTTTTTATCTTACTAGTTACGTTGCATGTAAAATATTTTAGCTCTGGTATGCAAGGGGAGAAATTAAAAGTGCCTTGCATTGCAGTACCAGACCTGTTGTGGGAGCATTCCTGGGTTCTCCCAGAAGTGGGGTGGGACAACATGAATTCCTGTCCTTTAAAAGTTTTTGTTTTGGTTAAACTTCAAAGGCATTCATCCTTTTCATAAAAAAATCATGTTTTTCTTTGTTTTATTATAGCTATTTGGTCCCTTTCATCACTTTCTGCATTATTTGACTACGGGGACACATGAGCAGAGCTGGCAGGCAGCTCTGCCCCTCTCCACATTGGGGCTCAGTCTCTGGTCTCTGGTCCCCTGCACCTGACCCTCCCAGTAATCCCCCATGGGTTATCCTCCCACCCATGGCAGGGATGAGGGCAGAGAGTGTCAACTTCCCCTCCCCTCAGGAGATCAACATCTACATCCTGGGGAGCCGGATCCTGCCAGCTCCAATGATTTTCTTGTTTTTCTCCAAATCCCTTGTCACAGGTGCCCATACACATGTGGAGGCATGCACGTGTGGTGACCCACGGTACCCTCTCTATTCTAGTCATGCCTGACTGTAGTACCTGCAAGCCTTCACTCAGGGGCAGCCTTGCAGCAGGAATGTCCAAGTCCCCACCCAGAAGGGGAGAGCTGCCTGATGGCTGCTCAATCCATCTTCTGGCCTCCCCCTCCCCAGCTATCCCCTGATGACCCAGGCTCATTCCCAAACTCAGGTCACCAGCATGGCTTGAGGTGTGGCATCCAGCACCTTAACCCTCAGCACCACTGGACTGAGAAATATATGTTTTGAATGTAAATAAGGCTAGACAGAATGAAACAGTTCCCTGCTGGTTTAACCAGCTAGGATAATAAAAGGACAAGGCTCCAGTTCATAAAACCAGTTTGGACCTGTTCTAGAAAAGGATGATCCCCAAGATCAAAAGAGAAAGTCAAGGATGTGATGCCAGAGAGGCACATATTATGATGGCGGTGTAGTGGGCTGGCCAGCCAAAGGTATTTCTATTGTGTGTTTGCATTTAGAGTTAGTTATATCTGAAACACAGAAACATAGAATTTGTCAGCAGAAAAGGATTAGTAGGCCCATCCATTCTAATCTATTTTTCGCTGTCTATTCCAACACCGCACACCCTATTTGGTCACTGGCATCCCTGCCACCTAACTTTCCTCTGCTTACTATGCCCAATTGCCTAGCCCATGTATGCTGGAAGCTACACATTGTTATCACTTCTACCAACTCTTCTGGCAGGCTGTTCCAAGCATCCACCACCCTTTCTGTGAAGAAGTATTTCCTCACATCCCATTTAAACTTTCCCCTCTTCTAGATTCATTGCATACCCCCATGTTCTGGTGCTTTTTTTCCTCTGAAAGTGACTTCCCATCTGCAACTTGTTCACCCATGTGAGGTACTTGTTGGTCTCAGGTTTGTTCCCTTTTGTTCTCTTGTTCTCCAGGGAGTGTTTTATTTATTTATTGTATTTATTTCTACTTTGGTAACTGGGTAAGTGCACTGGCAAGTGAGGTGTTTTTCAGGCATGGAACTGGTGTATTAGTACACACAAAGTAGGTACAAGTGGCAGGTAGTATTGGTTACAGTTCATTAATACATATAATACATTTGTAAAACATATGGAATACAGCACACAGTAGATAGTGCACACATACAAACAGTGCAAGTGCAGTAACTGGTAATATTGGTTGCAGTTCAGTAATACCTACAAACAATTGTAAAACATACAAGCAGTGCAAATGCACAGACAGTATAATCTGGATTACAGAACCATGGGGCATGCAGTACAACAAATCACAGAAGCAGCGGGAGGGGCAAGAAGAGCGGTTGGCTGTAGCAGTCTCAGAGGTTGAGTTTGAAGTAATTTTCTTTCAGCTTTGTGAAGGCAGATGCAGTTGCATTTTTATGGGGGGGGGTATTAAGTTCTGGAGTGAGTTGGCTCAGTAGCTAAATGTGTATTGTCCCATGTTTGTGTGGTGTAGTGGGATTGTAATGTTATTTTTTGAGGTTGCACGGGAGGAAGGTATATCGACAAACTTTATCTGTTCAGATAAATAAGTAGGGGAGTTTGTGAGTATGATTTTTTTGATAAACCTGGGAAATGCTAGGCTAGCTTTGAGCTCAGCAAGTAGCCAATGAAACGAATGTAGACAGAGGCAATGATGTGATTTACTATTGGTACCAGATGTGAATTTGGCTATATCTTTTCTGCAGCACTATTTTGTTGACAGCATTGACTATGAGCGAACCATGGTCTAGTGTGGGGAGAAGAATAGCATGGGCTATTCTGGACCTGGTCTTAGATGTTAAAAACTTGTGGATTTGGTCCAGACAGCCTAGTGTCTGATGAAGCTGTTTAGAGGTGTTTTGGATGTGGGTATCAAAGGATAGGGCTGAGTCTCAGTGGACTCCCAAATATTTAAAGGAGTTGACTTTTTCCAGGCAGGTGCCATTTTGTGCCTTAATAATACCAAAAGATAGGGCTAGGTTTTTTTAGGTTATAGCAAGTGCCAAAGAACATGATTGGGTTTTTGGGAGGTTCAGAACCATTTTTCTTTGTGCAAACCAGTCCTGTAATTTATTGAAACTGTTGCTCAGTGCATGATCGATTACGTTAATATCATTACTATATGTGTATAACACTGTATCATCTGCATAAAGAAGGTGCAGGTTTGTAGACTGTAGGCAGGTTATTAATGAAGATGGAAAAAAGGAAAGAACTCAAGATGGAGCCTTGGGGGACCCCATTTCTGATTAAATTAATGCCTGATACTGCGTTGTTAACCTTTACCAGTTGCTTCCTATGGCTGAGGCCAGAGCAGGGGATCCAGGACCAGGTTTGTGCAGCCTGAGAGTTAATGCATCATGGTCAGCTAGGTCAAAGGCCTTTGTAGGGCCCAAACATGATACCTGTCACCTGGTCTAAGTCTGATGCCCAGTAGCTGGCATCAGTGAACTCAGCCAGGGCTATGTCAGTGATGTGTCCTTTTGTGAACCCGTGATGTTCCCGGCAGATTATATTATATTGGTGGGGGTACTCATATACTTGAGTGTGTACTATTTTCTTCTGCAGTTTAGCAAAGGATGACAAGACTGAAATTGCGTTGTAGTTTTCTAGTAGTACTTTTTTGCCCTTCTTATATAGCAGGACAACTATTGCAGTTTTCCAGAGATCAGGCAAAGTGTGAGTTGTGAAAGATAGGTTGAAGATTTTGGTTATATGGAGCTCTATGTGTAGGGCAGGAAGTCTGAGAAACTTAGGAGTCAGACCATCAGAGACAGCAGACTTGTCAGATTTTAAGGAGGTGAGCAGGTTAGTTTGGATCCCCGACAACAATTCAGGGTTCAGGACTGGGGAGACCTGTAGGTCTATATCTAGACAAGTCAGAGAAGAAGTCATTAATGAGATTTTTTACTTAGAGGGGTCAGTGTGGTTAACTTCTACTTCAAGGCAATCTCAAGGACTGAGGTCTTAAAATTATTACGGACTGTCTCTGACAACATTAGCTCTAGATCAGATGCACTTGAGACTCGGCTCCTGAAACTAGCAGCACCATACATAGCCTCCCTTCTGGCTTAAAGTTTCACCTTTTCTCTCTCCAATAGCCAAGTTCCTGACCTCTGGAAGAATTCTCGTGTAATGCTGGTCTTTAAAAATGGTGATACCAAGGAGATTACTAACTACAGGCCTATAGCCAACCTATTGGTCCTAAGTAAAATTCTGGAAAAACTTGTTGCAAATAAAGCCACTGACTACCTCACAAAATACAGCCTTCTCTCTGACACACAACATGGCTTCTGTAAAGGTCACCATACCTCTACAGTGCTTCTCAAATTCACTACCGATGTGCTTACCAGTATGGATGCTGGCCAGCTGACAGGAGCAGTTTTTATAGACCTTTCAAAGGCCTTTGATCTTGTTGATCACCCCCTGCTCCTCTCCACTCTTTGCAACCTGAGCTTTTCAGCCCCAGTTGTCACCTGGTATGGAAGCTATCTATCAAATAGAACCCAAATTGTGACATTCAACTTCTCTTTATCTGATGGTGCTACCATCAATATCGGGGTTCCCCAGGGCTCTATTCTGGGACCTCTTCTTTTCTCACTTTTTATCAATAACATAGATGAGGTTTTCTTTCTTGCTCATCTATTCTCTGTGTAAATACAAAATCAGACATGCCCTCACAATGCAAAGCATCATGGCTGCACATGCAAATCACCACAGAATGTTATGCTGGTCCAACTTTAACTCTTATTCTCTATGTAGATGATCTTGTACTCTATTCAAGCTCTGATAAGGTCACCAGAATAAATGCTTCCCTTTCTTCAGATTTCACAAATGTCCAAAATTGGCTTTCTGCACATAAGCTTGTACTTAATTCTAAGAAAATCCAAGCAATGTTACTTGGATCTGCCCCTAAACTTAAGACATGTCAAACTCCCCTATTGGTGCAAGTCCAGAAGTGGCACACAAATAGAATGCATTAAATCTTTTAAGTACCTGGGAACTCTTCTGGACCAATCCCTGGGCTTCAGCCTGCATATACAATCTGCCTGCAAGGCAGTGAATGCTAAGCTGGGGGTTGCTTACAAGTCCAGTTTCATATTGACTCCCTCTGCTAAACTTGCTGTTGCCAGAGGCATATTACTCCCTGCCCCCACCTATGGCCACCCGACCTTTGCTGCCACACACAAAGCCGTCTTTCATAAGTGGGATGTCACTTATAATAATATCTGTCGATTCGCCTCCTCATCACCATGGCTTAAGCACCACTGCCAACTGTACAGGGACTTGGGCTGGTTATCTCCCTCAGCTTGCCGTCAATACTCTCTTTGCTCCCTGGTTGACTCTATATTCAGAAACCAGACCCCTTCAGTGTTCACAACATTGCTGGTACCTCAAACTTCCTCCTATAGACTGCGATCGATAGATAAATCCCTGCTGAAAGTACCTAGATGTAAAACATCTAAAGGCTCTGTTGCCTTCAATCACTCTGCTCCTAAGCTTTGGAACTCTCTCTCCCCCAAGCACTTCGAATATCTGAATTCCATGACAGCTTCAAAAAGGAGATGCACTTACATCTATCCCTTTCTGATCTCTGCACTTGTTTTAATCCTCCCTAATCCACTCACCCGCCAGATGCTGCCTGGCCTAACTTTAACCTCCCTACCTCATAGCACTTCTTACCTGTACTATCTCCTTGAGAGCTAATCTACCCCAACTTCCCCCTCCCCCACACCTGAGTCTTGTTTCAGAGGCCGTGATAATGCATCTTGCCCAGTCAGGAATTTGCCCTTGCCTTGTTTCACTGCCTATTTGAATCTTCATTGTTGTGACTAATTTGAACAATATTTCTTTGCTGCTGTGTTGCGGTATCTCTTCCTAGACTGTGTAGGTTTTCTCTTCCTAAAAATGTATGTGAATTGCATTGACTGTTATTGTCCTTACTGCATGTATTCATTACTAACTGTTTTGACCTATGCTATTGCAATTTCATTGTACTCATGCCATGTACCTGTCTTTGATTGTTGTACTCTCCCGGGTCTTGCCTGAAAATAGTCATTTCATGGCTAGTGCACCTACCCAGTTAACAAAAACTAAATAAATAACTCTGTTTGTGTCAGTTGTGGTGGGTGAGGACAGGGATTTGACGTTCAGCAGGGAGTTTAGAGACTGCCCAAATCTTTTGGGATCATGTAGGTTCAGTGATTTCTGGGCTTTTAAGTGGTGACTTTTGACCCTTTTTATGACGTGCTTGCAGATATTTCTAAGTGATCCATAGGAGTTCCAGTCTGAGGCCAGTCAGGGTTCCTTGAACTTTGGCCAGGCTTTGTCTCCTTTATACATTAAGGTGAAGATATTGCCAGTGGCAGTATATGTTGCGATCATGCAACCTCTCCTTATATGGCTTCTCATGCAACCACCTCAATGTTTTGGCAGCCCTCGTCTGGACCACTTCCACCCTGTCAATATCCTTAAGGAGGTGTAGCTTCCAGAACTGGACAGAGTACTGTAGCTGGGGTCTCACTAGTGAGTGATATAGTGGGAATGCCACATTTCTTCTCCTACTAGAAAGCTCCCTCCCTAGGCACCCTAGCATCCCACTAGAGTGGGCTAAGGACTTGGTGAATTCAGGTTCTCTGTCATAATGTCGCTCTCCAAAGGCTGATCGCCGTTATGGCAAAGTCAGAGTGTCAAAAATACATTTTGGCACTCTGACTCTAGCCTTACAAAAAGCGGCACCGAGGGACTTGTTTTTTCACATTTATGAGGGCTGTGCCCCACCCCCTACTAAAGGTTCTCAACTCCAGGTGGGGTGTATGCCGGGGGGCAAAACATTTAAAAAAATGTAAATTTGGGCAAGGCAGCAAAAACAAACCAGTGCCCAGACCTGGCACCCTAACCACCAAAGCTGTGAGCTGACCCGCTACCCCATGGGGCCGGCTCAGCAACCTACTGCAGTGCCACCCCTTACATCCCCTCCAACACCTCACTGCACATGCTCACTCCCACCCCCTGCACGCGTGTACATGTAGCGACTTCCTGTTGCTACAGGTCGCCCACCCTCCCATGCGGTCATTCTCCCCTGTGACGGGTGCCACAATTGAATCGCCCTTTCACGGGTCACTCAATTGCAGTCTCCCACATCACGGGCTACTGTGAATTCAGCATACCAAAATGTGGTACAGTTTGGATAAACACTTTTTTAAATTATATGGAAATAACTGAAATCAAAATGTTGGCAACATTTCGAGGAAGTAAAATTGTAATATCACTCAGACCTACAGTCAATTACACAGTTTAAAATTTCAGTAGATCAGTGCTCCTTTGATTATGTTTCTTCCAAGCTGTGGAACACCTTACCTGTCTAGCTCAGGGGACCAAATAGTTTGGGTCTTTTAAACATTTACATAACCAGTGCCTTCTTGAGCAATGTAAGTGTAACTGTTTAACATGAAGTGTAATGTAACCATTCCCTCATTTGTTGCTATGTATACTTATGTATTGTTCTTGTGCATGTATGCATTATGTTTTCTCTTGTGCACGTATGCAGATTCCTGTACATTTCTAGGTCCAACCTGTAAATGGGCTTTATCCCAAAAGGCTCTACCCAGTTACCAAAGTCTAACTAAATAAGTAAATAATTAAACACTTGAAGTTCTAGGTGTTCGGTTCTCTGGTAGAACTGAACTTGCAGCTCTGTTTTAATAAGTGAACAGGTTGCGGGATGGGTGATCCAAACATAGTCAATAAATGAGCCTGTAAGAGTAGACTCTTAGGCCCTTTCCATACTGGGGGTCCTGTAACATTACAGGAGGCTGAAAACATTACAGGAGCTCCTAACATGGTGAGCATCCACACTGAATGTGGTTTGGATCTGTGTTCAAACCCTGACAGTATCAGGGTTTTAGCATGGTTTTTGACCCAGTACCACTAGAAAAATGCTTACTTCAATAGTGTGGATGGGAGTCCCTAGTGTGTTTTTTGGTCAGCGCTGTCACTCCCGATTCACTCCTGGAGTGTGGACATGCTTGGCAGCAGGATCAAAACACTGATCCATCTTCAGTGTGGACACGATAGCACGGTAAATCATGTTTTTGGTAACATTACAAAAAAACTGTCATCAATATGGACAGGGCCTTAGAAATATGGAAAGTTACCAGTGATAATGGGTTGAGAGCCTTAAGAGGTATAGCCTCCTTTCCTCTAGCCTGCTTGTGGAGAGGTCATACCCCATCCACGCTGTGTGGGGACTGCCCTGCCTGCCCCAGCCACCCAGGGGTGGTGATCCATTTTTTGTTGCCTACAGGTCACATGACCTACCTCTATTTTTATCCACTTTCCCATTTGCAGCTTATACACTCCAACCACTAGGGGTTGCTGCACTCCTGCATCTCTCCTAATTCTTCTGCTGCCTTTCTCTTCTCCTCTAATCTCTACTTCTTCCTTTCCACCTCCTTTCCCATTGGCCCACCTTTAGTTCCCTTGCAAGTCTCAGACCCTATACCCCTGACTCCATAGGCTGTAGCCCATCCACTAAGCCAATGAACCAGGCCAATATCTACCTCTATTTTTTAGCTTTTAACCCTTCCTTCTCCCTACCTAGAAAGAAAACTTCTTACACTCTCTCCCACTGCAGGTCTCAAACCCAGTACCCTTGCTGTCAGAATCTGCAGCTCTACCACTTAACCACCATATCTTTGCTATTTTATCCTTACTTTCTAAGGCTCTCATAGTCTCTGACTCCCCATAGTCTGTTAAAAAATATTTATTTTTTCTCTCTTGGTACCACTGCAGGCCTCAAGACCTGCACCCCTTGCAACCAGAGTCAGCAACTCTACCACTCAGCCATCGTATCAGACTATTGTCAACTATACTCTGAGACTCTCAAAGCTTCAAACCCCCACACTCAGCCAAACTTTTATTCTTGGTGCTGCTGCAGGCATCAAATCCTGCACCCTTGCTTTTATAAGCAGCAGCTCTACCACTCAGCCATCACATTCAGACTGTTGTTAGTTATAGGTTTTAAGGCTCTCAAAGCCTCTAACCCCCATAGCCTACTAAAATAATATCCTTGGTGCCACTGCAGGCTTCAAACCTTGCACCCTTGCTACCAGACTCAGCAGCTCTGCCACTCAGTCACCATATCTGGCTCTTACAATCTCTTCCCACCTCCCAGATCCACGGCGACTGGTAAGGAAGCCCACCTCAGTCCAGGAAAGCCGTGTGTGCCACCACTGGCCCAGCATGCTCAGAGCTCTACCCGATCGGTCCTTGCTCTCGGGGCCTGAACTGCCCCCCCACTCACTCGCCTACCTGCCTAAATCCCCCTTTTTTCCCTTGCTTCCTCTGCCCCCACATTGTAGTACATCCACCTCAGCCTTCATCATAGCTCCTTTCTCTCTTCCCCCTCCACAAACTGTGCCTTCCTTCCCATTGCTCCAGCTCCCTCCATCCTGCTTTCCATCCCCCCCGCATAGCTATAAGCACAATCTCTGCTATAGCCACACTTGCACCATCTACCTGACAACTTTCTCACCCCTAGGGCTCACCACACCACACTGTGCCCACACCTTCATACCAGGGTGCAGTGTGCCCAGCTACCACCACAACTCACTACACTCCTGTTTTGCACTCACAAAACTTCTGCAAACAAACCCTCCTCAATCAAGTACCACAAGTTCTCCCACAGGGAACTGCACCTGGCCACCCTGAAACTCCTTCTCCTACTCCTGCTATTATCTGGAAACATTCACCCCAACCCTGGCCCTTGGGGTGCCATGAACTCCACCCAAACCAAGCACCTTGGCACTCTTTCCATTATCTGCCTGAACATCTGCAGCTTATTATCTAAATTTGATCAATTCCAAGCCTTCACAAATGCCCACCAGCCCGATATCCTGGCAGTAGTAAAAACCTGGCTCACCCCCTTGGTTCCTGATCATACAATCTCCATCCCTGGCTACACTATCTTTAGGCCTGACCAAAAATCAAAATGCGGAGGGGGCTGCACCCTTTACCTAAAAAGACAGCCTGATGAGGCACACTGTCCACACTGACCTACCAACAACAAATGCCCAACTATTGCATATTAAAATTCTGCTTGGAGCTCAGCACAAAGCCCTCTCAATCATCATCATTTATATCCAACTGAAAGAACAGAGACCGGGCCTCCATGCAGTACTGGAGTACATCAAATCACTCCCACCCGACTCCAAAGTCATCACACTGGGTGACTTCAACACAAACTGGTTGGGACCTGATGCTGGCGACACCAGGGACATGGTCACATCAGCAAACCTTACACAGATATTGGACTCCACAACTAGAATGAACTGCAAAACTGGCACCAGCACTTTACTGGACTGGATCCTGACTACTTATCCTTCCCAGATCACTAGCTTCGCCGTACTGCCTGACTCTCTCAGCGACCATTCCCCTGTCAGCTGCACCTGGTCAAACAAATTCTGGAAATCTCCACCAAAGGTCATCCTGAGCAGAGTCCTACCCCGTGGGAAGCTAACCCACCTAAAATCACACCTACTAAATCAAGACTGGGCCCCCATCAACCTGGGCCCCAATGCAAATACAGCCCTTGATCAATTCATACGCATTTTCAATGAAGCTTGTAACATCTTTGCCCTGCCAAAAAAGTGAAAAATTAAACCTCTCTGCAATCCTTGGCTCACGGGTTCCCTCTTAAAGAAGCTGAAACACAGGGACCACCTCTGGCAACTAGCCAGAGAAACAGGAAAACAGGCGGACATCCAAAATTTCAAAAGAGCTAGAAATTATTGTACCAAATCCATACACCAACAGAAATCTGAATACTACAAGACTGCACTTGCTGACACAGGGGGAAATGCAAGAGCATTCTGGAATAACATTAAAGATGTTACAGGGAAGGAGTCCAAAACCCCCCCTACTGCTATCACAATAAATGGGAATACTATCCTGGACCTAAAAGTCATAGCCAACACCTTTAATGATGCCTTCACTGACCTCAGCAGCATCCTCTCCCCTGACTTTTTCAACAACAGTGACCCCCCTCCTCCCACCCATCAGTCATCACCTAAAAATTGTCCCCCTTTCTACTTCAGAGCAGTAAACAAAAATACCATCAGGAAATACATTTCCAAAGCCATCAAGAACACTAGAGCAAGTGCTGACACACTGGACCTCAAACTTCTGTCCCTCACTCTAGACGAGGTTCTGGGGCCTCTCACCAGGATCTTTAATCTCTCCTCTCTCTCTCTCTCTCTCAGCCAATTCCCTGACAAATGGAAGGCAGCAACTGTCACACCTATCCATAAAGGTGGTGACTGGACCCCCCATGTGAACTACTGACCTATCTCTATCCTGCCACCCCTCTCTAAGGCCCTGGAACAGACAGTAGCAGACCAGCTCACTGATCATCTGGACAAGTACAACATCCTTTGCCGGCAGCAACACAGATTTAGAAAAGGACACAGCACTGCCACGGCACTTCTTGAGTTTACTGGAGCCATACACAACTCCCTTGATCAGGGTCGCGTAACCGGAGCTACATTCATCGACCTGTCAAAGGCTTTTGACACAGTCCACCACTGCCTCCTGCTTCATCAGCTGCTGAACATTGGCCTCTTCATGAAATCGGTGAACTGGTTCAATAGCTATCTTGACAACAGGTCCCAATGTGTAAAAATATCAGGCGTGGTCTCCAACACTAAACAGGTTCACTCCAGTGTCCCCCAAGGCTCCATCCTGGGCCCACTGCTGTTCAGCCTGTTCCTCAACTCTCTCCCCGACTCCACCTCTCAGCAAGTCATATTCTATGCAGATGACGTGATGATTCTTGCCTCTCACCGTGACCCAAGCCACCTGCAGCAAACCTTTCAACATGGCTTCACCTCTGTTGAAAGCTGGTTCAAAGACTATAAGTTAATCCTTAACCAGAAAAAAACAAAGATCATGATTTTCACCAGCCACCAAAACAAGCACAAACACCACCAACTTTCCTTAAACACCTGCCTTGGGGACTCACTGGAGCAGATTGACTCCTTCAGATACCTAGGAATCACCTTAGACCCACACCTGTCCTTTGGAACCCATATAACCAATGTCGCTAAAACTGTGACTACTAGACTAGGCTTACTCTACCGGCTTCATCGGCACCTGACTAAAGAGGCCCTCTTTGCCGCAGTTCAAAGCTCCATCATCTCCCAGATTGACTATGGTCTTGTCATCTATGGCACTGCCACTACCACTGCACTCAGAAGGATTACTACCACCCTAAACAAGGCCTGTCAACTCATCACTGGGGCTGAATGGCTCACACACACCTGTGACCTCTACTCACAAGCTAACTGGCTTCAACTTGATAATAGAATTCAGTACCAAACCTGCGTGGTTGCTAAGAAAATACAGTTGGGAACTGCCCCTCCCAGGGTCTGTTCCTCCTTGAACAAAACCAGCTCCAGAATTACTAGGGGATCAAAGCCACAACTTTTCCATATCCCTCGCTGCCGCACAGGCATTGGCCAGCGTTCATTCGCCTACAGGGCACCCACTTGGTTTAACAGTCTTGCCAATGATACTATCAATACCACTGGGCTAGAGGCCTTCAAATCCAGGCTCCAAAACACCCTGGTCACTTCCAGCATCTGTGACTGTCATGGATAATGTCTAAGCAACACCGCTCTGCTACCACTCTTCCTATATCTAGCTCCTTACATAACGCACTTGCCCTAGTTTGGCCTCTGACCCATCCACTCTACAGCACATGACAATGCCACCTTCCTGGCTGCTTCACCCCACCCCACCCTCTCCGTATCCTTACCTACCCCCCACCTCTCCTCTCTTCTCATTTTTCTTACCTCCCACCTTTGCCCCTCCCATTTCTTTCTACCACCCCCTCCCCCTCTTGTCCTCTTCCTTTCCACTTTACCCTCTCCCTGTCTGTTTGAAATTAATTTGATATTCTTTACCCTTATTTGTGCAATAATTTTGTCAGTTGTCATGTGATACCAATGTCTTGACGTGGGACTTCTGTAAAAGAGCCCTGGGCTCAAAGGTAATTGCAATCCTAGAATTGAAATAAATAAATAAAAATAAAGACCAGAGACAGCATGGATTCATAGGAAGAAGGTCATGTCAAACAGACCTGATAGATTTCTTTGACTGGATGTCTAAGGAATTAGATCAGGGTGGTGTGGTGGATGTGGCATACCTAGATTTGAGTAGAGCATTCAACACCATTCAACATAGGAGACCATTAAGCAAGCTGGGGAGCTTAGGAGTGGGTACAAGGGTGTTAAACTGGGTAAGACATTGGTTAGGAGATAGCAGACAGAGGCTGATATTAAAAAAAATTCACTCCAAAGAGGGGCGCATGACCAGCAGGGCGCCTCTGGGATCAGTGCTGGGACTTGCCCTCTTTAATGTCTTTATAAGTACATAAAGACAGCCAGCATCCACCAGGACGTCCCATAGTCAGTGGATTAAAGAGTTTAACTGAACCATTGTCTCAATATGTGGACTCTGCTCTCAGTGATTTTGTGAAAAAAATTCCATCTTATGTGAGAGATACGAAAGACATTTTAAAGTTGCTAGATAGTTGCAATTTGGAGAATAACTGCCTTTTAGTTACATTGGACATTGAATCCCTGTATACTAATATTCCCCATGATGGGGCAATGGATGCTGCCGCTTATTTTTTGAATCATTCTGGAAATCAATCTGATTCAGAAATTGTTTTTATTTTAAAACTTCTTGAGCATGTCCTAATTAAGAATGTATTTACTTTTGACAGGGAGATTTTCAGACAGGTAAAAGGGACTGTGATGGGGGCTACCTGTGCACCATCTGTGGCTAGCTTGTATGTGGGATTATGGGAAAATGACATCGTCTTTAATAAGGATATTAATCCTTTCTTTTATAATATTAGGTTATGGAAGCGTTTTATTGATGATATTCTGTTGATCTGGCTAGGGACTGAAAAGATGTTAGCAGAATTTGTGACGTTCCTACATGGGACTACTCAACATTTAAAATTTTCGTATTCTGTGGGTGATGTATCTGTTAACTATTTAGATTTACAGATAGTTCGAGATTCCCAAGGATGTGTTAAAACTAATCTTTTCAGGAAACCCACGGATGGCAACACTCTATTATTTGCGACTAGCTGTCACCCCAAACACATAATAGATAATATCCCCAAAGGTCAATTTTTACGTTTAAAATGGAATTGCAGCACACAACATGATTTTGAGGTTGCAGCAGATTCATTGAAAAAACGTTTGGAGAATAGGGGATATTCTCATAATATTATTAGTAAAGGTTATGGGGCAGCAGCTAGCGTAGATAGAGATATTTTGTTAGAAGATAAGGAAAAGAGTACTCAGGGAACAAGTCAGAAGTTTCATTTTGTTACAACTTTTAATAATCAGAGTCATGCAATTGTGAAAATTGTTAAACAGCATTGGCATGTACTTAGGGCAGAAGTGGGTTTACGAGAGGTGTGTAAAGAATTGCCTATGATTACTTATCGACGTGCACCAACTTTAAAGGATTCTCTGGTTAAGAGTCATTTTACACATGCAGTGGCACACCCCAGTAGTTGGTTGGGAAACTATACTGGTTGCTTCCAATGCAAAAATTGTTGTGCCTGCATATATATATTAAATTTAAAACAATTTCAGGTAGAAAGTAAACCTGATAAAGTTTATGATATTAGACAGTTAATTTCTTGTAATACGCAGGGGGTCATCTATTTAGCGCTTTGTAACTGTGGTGCATATTATGTTGGAAAGACAGAACGATCTTTTAAGATCAGAGTAATGGAACATGTTCATGCCATTGAGAAAAATGATTTAAGTTATGCCACGGCTACGCATATTTTTAAAAATAAGGCATCACTTAATCTACATGAATTTAAGTTTCTGGGCATTGAAAAAGTCCTGCATGATCCGAGAGGGGGTAATTACCGTAATAAGATTCTGAAGAAAGAAAATGAATGGATATTGCGTCTTAATGCTTATAAAACTCCTGGAATTAATGCACATTTGGAATTGAGACCATATTTAGAGTGTAGATAATGGTATTGTTTTTAGTTTCTATTTCAGTATTTATTTAATCTAGAGTGATTTTTTGTAATATGTTTCTATACCTTTAAAAAAATTTTTGTGTGATTTTAGAGGTGATGGTGTTTTTTTACAACCAATGATTTGAAAGATAGTATTGTGATGTAATTAATTGATTGTATTATATAAGCTGGTGTTTTTTGGTCTGTCTTTTAGCTTTTGATAAAGGACCTGCTGTCCGAAACACGTCAAGTGGTTGCTTTTTTGGTGTAATAAATATTTTCTTCCAGCTCTGGGTTCATTCCATTATTGGGATTTGTGTGTGCTTCAGCTTTTCTGATATCTATACCTAGATTTGAGTAGAGCATTCAACACCATTCAACATAGGAGACCATTAAGCAAGCTGGGGAGCTTAGGAGTGGGTACAAGGGTGTTAAACTGGGTAAGACATTGGTTAGGAGATAGCAGACAGAGGCTGATATTAAAAAAAGTTCACTCCAAAGAGGGGCGCATGACCAGCAGGGCGCCTCTGGGATCAGTGCTGGGACTTGCCCTCTTTAATGTCTTTATAAGTGGCATTGCAGAGGAGCTAGAAGGGAAGGGAAGGTCTGCCTCTTTGCAGGTACCATGAAAATCTTCAATAGGGTTGACACTCCAGGTTGGGTGTAAAAGATGAACAGAGACCTGAGAAAACTCAAGAAGTGATCTAGGGTATGACAGCTGGATTTCAATGTGAAAAAGTGCAACATAAAGCACTTGAGGAACAGAAAAGAGGTGCTGGGTACAAAATAGGGGAGTGGTATTGATGAGCACCAAGCAGGAAAGAGACTTTAGGTGTAATCATTTCTAATGACTTAAAAGTGGCCAGGCAGTGCAATGAAGCAGTTTGAAAGGCACAAGCAAAGCTGGGGTGCATAGGAAGTGGGCTCACCAGCAGAAGAAGGGAGGTGGTGTTGCCTCTCTAAAGATTGTTGGTGTGACCTCACCTGGAATACTGTGTGCAGTTCTGGAGACACATCTCAGGAAGGACACAGGCAAGGTGGAGGCATTCCAGAGGAGGGCAACTAAAGAGGTGCTGGGTCAACATCAAAAACCCTAGGAGGAGAGACTAAAGGAACTTGATATGTACATCTTGGAAGAGAAGAGGGAGATGGGGGTATGATAGACACCTTTAAATATCTCATGAGGGTAAATACAGTACAAGAGGAAAGTATTTCTCAAAGGAAAATGTGCTCAAGAACAAGGAGACATGCTATGAAGGCGGGGGGGAGTTTCAGAAGGCATGTGAGAAAGTACTTCTTCACAGAAAGAGCAGTGGATTCCTGAAACAGTTTACCAGTTGAGGTGGTTGGGGCCAAAACAGTGGTGGAGTTTAAGAAAGCATGGGATAGGCTTAAGGAAATATTAGTGGAAAGGAATGAGGGGAAGGAAAAAGTGCCAGAGATCAAGTAGGGTCTGCGGTCATGCTGTAGGTAGGGAAAACGGTCCTTATCTGCCAACGCATTCTGTGCTTCCATATCAGAGGGGGAGCTGCTATTTACAGTAGATGGCAGATCACTGGCTCTATTGCTGTTTAAAAAAAGTTTTAGACCAGTTATGGTTTTGAAGCTGACCTTTGAGGTCCCTATTGGGATAACAGAAACCATCAGCTGCTCTACACCAAATGATCTTAAAAGAATTTAAAAAAAAAAAAACTGCTTTCTGTTCTCAGACTCAGTTTTTGCATTATTATTTTTAACAGTAGTACCCACTGAATAATTCAATAGCAATTTTGATGGTTAGCAACCATGCAAAATGGCTCCAATGGTGGTGGTATGAAGGTCACACAGACTCTGGGATCAAGTGGCAGCATGACCAGTGGATCTACTACTTGTGCACGTATGCAAATGTATCATTCTTGTGCCTTTCTGGATCCAACCTGTAAATCAACTTAATCCTAAAAGGCTTTACCCAGTTATCAAAACCTTAAATAAATAAACAAACAACTGAACACTAGAAACTCTAGGTGTTTCTTTCTTGGTAGAACTGAACTTGCAGCTCTACTTTAGTAAGTGAACAGTTTACGGGAAGGGAGGGTTGATCCAAATATAGTCAATACATGAGCCTGTAAGAGTAGAATCGTAAAAATGTGTTAAGTCACCAGTGGTATCAGAATGAGAACTGCTACTTAAGTGGCAGAACCCTAACTGTTCTCTCTGAGAAAAGTTTTAAACCACATTTGATTTGGAAGCTGACCTTTGAGGATCTTGTTGGGATAACAAAAACCATCAGCTGCTCCACACCAACCACTGTTCCAAGTATTAAATGTCCCTACTTTCTATTCTCAGTCTCTCTCTTTTTTTTTGTGTTATTATTTTTGACAGCAATGCCCACTGAGAAATTGGCTTCCAATTTTGATGGCAAGCAACCATGTGAAACAGCTTCACATGGTGGTGATAAAAAGGAGCACAGACTCTGGGATCAGGTGGCAGAGGAACCAGTGGCTACACTACTAATGATGACATCTTTTGGGTGATCCAATCTCTGCAGCAGTGGGTCATCCATTGAGGCCAAAATGTTTTTGACTACCAAAATCGACTGCAGCTGTGTGAAACACAGTCAGTGGCTGCATTACATGAGGCAAAGGAGTCATTGGGACAAGCTCTGAGAGCCTCAACAACAACTACGGGGTTAATTAAAGCAGAAAAGGCAATCTGCTTTCACTTGGAGGCCTTGGAGAAAGTTGCCAGATCCAGTAACCTGCATAATCTAGAAGGGCAAAAGAGGACGACTGTGCAGAAGAGGACCAAGAAAAAAACTGCCATCCTGAACTGGTACTTCTGTTCTGTTTTCACAGTGGAGGGAGGGCAGATCACCAAGGAGTAGCAGGAACTGGAAAAGGGGATGTGGATACAAGTCCATTTTAAGAGAAAAGAGTCCTGAAGGGACTTGCAGCTGTGAAGGTAGACAAGGCAATGAGACCAGATAGGATACAACCAAAGATACTAAAGGAACTGTGGGATGTGCTAGCTGCCCCACTGACAGCCTTATACAACAGTTCACTGGAAACAGTCTTGGTTCCGGAGAACTGGAGAAGAGCTGACATGGTCACTGTATATAAAAGTGGCAGTACTGAGGAGGCAGCTATGTTTCTATATTTCTATAGGCTGTTCAATCTCACCTCAGTGGTGGAGAAATCAATGGAAACCCTGCTAAAGGAAAGAATGGTAAAGTATCTTGAATCCAAGTGGTTACAAGACCACATGTTCCATGGATTAATGGGGTGGGGGGAGGTAATGCCAGATAAATCTGATTGGTGTTTCTTGACTGGGAGACAAGGAAAATAGACTAGTGGAGGGCAGTGGATGTGGCCTCTGGCCTACCTGGACTTTAGCAAGGCCTTTGACACTGTGCCACACAGGAAACTGATAGACTGATAAAGAAGTTGAGCAGCCTAGGGGTGGGATCCAATGTGGTAATTTGAGTTAGAAACTGGTTAATTGCCAGCCTGGTGGTGCTGAGGGTTGAGGCATTGGATGCCACACCTCATGCCATGCTGGCAACCCATGTTCAGGAATGAGCACAGGCCGCCAGATGTCGGCAGGGGAAGGAGAGGATTGAGCATCTGATGACTGCTCTCCTCTCCCAGGAAAGGGTGGGCATGTCATCCCGTTAATTTGCTGCCCTCCTTGGAGGATAGGGGTAGTGCCAGAGCCAGGGAGCCAAGTAATATAGCTTAGTAATGCATGCATCTTCATGCATACGCATTCATGGCGGAGAGGGGAGGGACCAAGAAAAGAGAAAAATGCTGCTACCAACTTCGTGAAGCCCCTCCAGTACTCCAGCACTGCCGCCTCAAGGGACTCCCATGCCCACTCTGGATGTGTACTCAGGAGGGGGGAGGGACGGCCCTTCTGCCCCACCATGGGGGGGTAATCTGTGGGGGATACAGGGCTTGGGCATGCTGAGGGGTGAAGCAGTGTCCTGGGGCTGGAGGAAGACAGAATCATGCCAGCAGGCCAAGGAGGGAAAAATACTTGAATAAAAAAAAAAGAAATTGGTTAATTGATAGGTGACAGTGAGTGATGGTTAATGGCATTCACTACAATGATGGAAGAGTGAGCAGCGGGTTGTCATAGGGCTCATTACTGGGATCAGCTTGCGTCAATGTCTTCATAAGTGACATTGTAGAAGAAGTGGAAGGGAAGGTATACCTTTTTGCAGATGATGCCAAAATCTGAAAAAGAGTGGACACTCAGGAGTAGGTAGGGAGAATGTGCAGGGATCTTGGGATATTCAGAGTGTGGTCAAGAGCATGGCATTTGGAGTGCAAAGCCAAAATGTGCAAAACCATGCACCTAGGGCATAGGAACCCAACAGCTGACTATAGGATTGGGGGAGGTACTGATAGTCACTTAGCAAGAAAGGGACCTTGAGGTTATCATAACTGATGATAGCAAAGTGGCAGGGTAGTGTGACAAACCAGTGGGTAGGGTTAGTGTGATGTTGGGGGTGCATAGATAAGGGTATTTCCAGCAGGAGAAGGGAGGTGGAGTTGACACTGTTTTGCTTCCTGGTGAGACCCCACCTGGAGTACTGTGTCCAGTTTTGAAGGCCACACCTCAGAAAATGCAGAGTGGAGTCAGGACAGAGAAGGGTAACTAAAATGCTGCAAGGATTTCAAAAGAACTCCTATGAGCAGAGACTGAGGGATCTCAAGATATACACTCTGAAAGAGAGGAGAGCAAGAGGTGACATGATAGAGACCTACAAGTACTCCACAGGGGTGAACAAGGTATAGGAAGGGTATCTCTTTCAATGAGAATCAGCAGCAGGACCAGAGTATCTGAGGATGCTGAGGGGGTTATGAGGGATGTGAGGAAATATTATTGCACTGAATGGGAGATAGATACCTGGAACAGACTGCCCGAGGAAGTGATGGAAGCAGAAATGGTGTGGAGCTTCAAGCATGCATAGGGATAAACATATGGGTATACTAGTGACTAGGCAGGGAGAGTGGAGGGTCGCCAGAGACCAGTTAGGGTCTGCAGAGACAGATTAGACCAGTAACACCTGGGAAGGCTGGGCAAGTCAGGCATCCTTTCCTGCAGACAAATTCTATGTTTCTATGATAGCGTGCTTTTAATTTTCTCAGATCATTTTAAAACTGTTTTATTGCTAAAAATTCAACTAAAGATTCAAATCATTAAAGACTACCACCACTCTTAATTTAAACAAATCTCTTCCCCTGATGTTATCAGTTGAATGTACATACTTGATTCATGCTGTGGATGCATTAGGATGGTGCTACTAATTTTTCAGATGGTAAGCAGCACAATGCCGAGATAATAGGCTTAATTTCAAAAAAAGCCCTTAGAGCGATGCAAGTTGTGTTACTGTAGGGCTGCAGCAAACTCTGGTTGCTAAAAGGGGGGTCCCTGCACCAAAGACCCTAGAGATGCCACACCCACAGGCTTGCACCAAACATCTGGCACACCTGCAGGGATTGACCAGAGATCCATCCCCCCCTCGCCTAGCACAACAGTAGAGGGTCACGAGGGTGGGGGTGAATATGCATGCCAGGAGGGGGCTGGGGGCAGAACGTGCACAGGAGTGCCCTGGGGGCATTGGGGGAGACAACGACAATGACAAGGTTGTGATGTGGCACCCGGTGGGGGGGGGACGCCATTTGCAAAGCCACACAGATGATCAGATAGGATTGCTTTGTGGGGGTTGGCATAGTCAGACAGTGACATAGCCCCAGGTGCGCACAGCTCTGGCACCTGACCCATAGGTGCAACAACTCCCAAACCTGTAGATGGGAGGCAACCTGTCACAATGCAGGATGATGGGTACTCGTTTACTGTTGCGGTGCCCGGAGAATGTTCCCCTTCACCACTGCAGACACAGCTTCCTGCCTACAGGGCTGGGATTTGCTGCACCTGTAGGAGAGGTGCTAGGGCTCTGCCTACCTTGAGCCATGTTACTGTCTATCCCTGCCAACCCCCCATGAAGTGGTCCCAGCCAGTCAGCTTACTGGCATTGCAAATAGCACCCCTGCTATGTGCCACATCACCACTCTGTTATTGTCACTGTTTCCCTGATGCCCCCTAGGGCACCTGCCATGCTCCATCTTTCCCGGGACCCCTACTTTCAGGTCTCCCCCAATTGACACAGTGTCTGGCAGTGGCACATGACCCTTAGACCACCTCCTGGCTGGTCTAAACTGAGTCTCCTGTTGTGTCCATGGCGGGGCTTCCAAAATTACAAGTAAGAGCATGGTGCAGCCCGCCGAGGCACAAGCCCCCTTGCAACCTGGTGCAAGGGCAGCACAGGGTGGCTTGGGTGCAAGGCATCCCAGCTTCGATGCAGCCTGCATTTGAAAATCAGAATTGCCACAAAGTTTGATACAAGTGCTACTTGCATCATACCATTTGTTGCAGGCATCTTGGGTCAAACATGTCCTTTTTAAAATAAGGACCAATATGTTTATGGTGGGCATGGCACAGGAGTGGTTACCTTTAAAAACTTCAGAATCCTGTATCTGTCTATAGGAATGGAAGCAAATGAAAAGAAAACTGGGTGTACTGATGTTTTGCCAGAAAACAAACACTAATGCTGATGAAAACTACATGGTGACTAACACATAATGCTGCTCTACCTTAAGGAGGAGGAGTTGCACAGTAATTTCTAGCCTAGTAGGAGCCTTAAATAGTAGGTGCTTCTCTTTAATTAGATAGCCCACTGTTAGGCTAATTGTGACATGTTTTGGCTGCTGCAAGGTCTAATGTCACTAGAGGTGGGGACTCCCAAGAATTTGAAATATGTTCAGGCGTGTCATGAATATCAGCTCTAATAATAATGTTGCAGCTGTGGTTGTTGGTGCACCATGATTCTGTTATGGCCACCAGATCCAGATCTGCCTCCACAATGATAGCCTCACTGTCAGAAATTTTGCTTCCTAGGCTCCTTGTGTTGGCACACATGGGTCTCCACTCCTTTTGTTCCACCCTGTATATACATTGCCCTCTATTCCAACTCCATCCTTCACCCTTCCCTTGTCACTAGTATTGTCCTTCTCCTTTTTTTCCTCCCTCTGCCCACTCTCCCTAGCATTATTCTCAGCCTCAGCTCCACCTCTTGACCCTCCCATACTCACCACCCCTTACCCTTACTCCCTACTACCCCTTGGGAATTTATTTTCCTTGGGCCTTTCTTCACTGCTGCTTCATTATCTGAGGGGTGGGGGGGCATTCACTACCAACCTCTTTTCTTCTACCTCCCTCCCTTTCTTGGCTAGTTTAAATGCACCTTGAAATAGAATTCAAACCTTCCAACCAAGACTACCATTCCTCTCTAGATGGATGGACAGACGGATGGATGGATGGATGGATGGATGGATGCCATCCCATTTGTACAGGCCTTTATCCCTCCAAGTAGCACCCCAGTACCTGATGTAGCCAAAGCCCTCATCCATGTCCATGCCATCAACCAGTTGTTGAAGACTGGTGAGCTCTCTCTGCACCTACCCCCAGCCTTGTATAGGTAGCACCACAGTAAAAGCCATTGTATGTGCTACCTGTATCAGGCCCATCAACAACTGCATAAATCTGCCTTGTACTATGTAGGCTACATCCCCTGCCAGGTCATTTGTCACCAGATGTACAATGACATCCAGCTCCCCCTCTGGCCCCACTGCCCTAGTGATCCTAAGGATCTGCTCCCCATCCCTCCATGCAACTCCCTCCTTCCCTACTGTAGTGTCCCAAAAACTACCCTCCTGATGATTGAGTCCCCCACCAGATGTCATGTCCTCATCTGTTTGGGTCCTCTTCCTCCTACCTTGGTGCCTCTGCGCTGAAGGACCCCCACATCCTCCCTTGCCTCTACCATGGGCATCTCATCTTGACAGACCCATCCCACCAGGCCAGTGAAAGAGTATTCCCTTACCCCCAAACCAGTCCTCACAGTGCCCACCACAATCCAGCCAGCCCTCCTTCCAGGCACCCTCTGAGGCAATGGCAGTGGACTTGGTGGCCCTTGGATGGGAGAAGAGGCCCCCTAAATTCTAGTCAACTCAGCCAAGAGTCTAGAGACCTCCCCCCTCAGCCCAAAGAGGTGCGCACAGATGGGGCAGCACCTCAGTTTCCAGAAAGTCTCTCTGAAGACTGCCACTCCACAGCCACTGCACTGCACCACTCCTGTCATTCCTAAATCTACTTTCTCTCCTACCTGAAAATGAAATTATACCCTTACCCCAGACAGGGTGCTTCATGATTTCCCTCATTTGTCCAGATTACTCCATTAGTATACCCTAGTTAGCTACTAGTTTACTTCCCCTTAATATTTTAAGTAGACTTTTATTTGCTTTTCCCCATTTGTACCCTGATCCTAGACATGGCGTTATTAGATTCCCCTTATCTTCCTTTATCCCTTGTATTTCTACACTAGTGTGGGTGTTGCACCTATTTATTACCTACACAAATGCAAACTTCAACAACCTGCATCAGCTACTGAACACAGTATATTCAGATATAAAATAAGAAATGTTCAAATTAGAAATACCTCCCTTATACCCCCCCCCCTTTTACTTTAATTTATGTTACTTCTACCCGCACAGACTAATTGCCTTGTTTTTCTACAGTTGTAACCCACTGGATTACTTTCTGTCAATCTGATGCAGGTTGCTGTCATTGGTTAAACTAAACTGTAGTGTGGTTAAGGGTGGCACAAGGTGTGCATTGTCTCTTGCTGACTGTCACCCCACGTTGTCACCCCCCACACTGTGACACCCATAATGTACAGTCCTTTAGCTTATGCACCCATTTCATTTCCAGTTTATTTCTTTTTCTTTCTATTCCACCTCCCCTGTATTACAGTATGTGTAATTCAGAGTACTGCCATTACCCTTCCCAATGTTCCTGACATGAAACATGTTCTGTTCTCTTCCAATGACACTGCAGTGCATCCAAAGCCTCACTTATCCTGCCTCTCTTTGTGAATATTTTAGCACTTCCCTCAAAGTCATTACCTCACTGCTGAAGACCACTTTTTCTATTGTTTCTCCACCCTCTCTATTAACCCTTCTTACCATATAGTATTTAAATAATCTTGCCATCCTCTTTTGAAACAATTTAACTTTAATAAATTCAGCTTTTCTGTTTAGAATGCTATTTCACCTGGTAAAGGGATCTGTCTGGCCCCAAAAAGCATGTGTAATATACATCACTGTACAAGATACAGATATGACAGCCAGGATGAAGTGCAGAAATGCTGCAGAATATCACAGAATGCTGCGGTTTACTGCAGGAGTCATTGTAAGTCATGGCAATTAAGCCCTTTTGTAATGCAGGATTTTGTGACGTCATTACTGTAAGTTACTGCGCCTCATTGTGTCTGACTCCACTGTATATGTTGGTCCATTAAATGGTATCAAACCATTCAGTGACTACAATTAACAGTGACATAGTTGTTATTTTCACTATGTTCCAGAGTTTATCTTAAAAATTCCACAATTTGTGTGGATACTGAAAATAGAAATATTCTACCATGTACTATGGAATAGTTCAGATTTTGCCAAAGGTTATATTTTGTGAAATTCCTCAAGCATTTTAAAAATGCACAATAGGCAGATATCACCCACTACTACTGCAGGTAAAGAGAATCCAGCAGAGTATCAGCAAAAAAACATCTTTGATATTTCAGGAATTTAGTGTAATTTTAGACCAAAGGAACTGGTTAGATCTTCTCAAGTAACGTAATTAAGCATGCCTGTAAGTAAAATATTTGAAACATAAATATGGATCAGTAACCTTACCTGCTCATTTCCTGGAGTCAGATGATCTGTAACAAATGCAGTTTCTGGTTTCATAATACTTTTAAATTATGTAGTGACTGTCTTTATTGCTGTTTTTCTACAGGTGATGCAACTACTATTACAGCAACAACAACAACAACAACAACAACAACAACAACAACAGGTAATGATGCCTTTGTTAAACTTTTTTTTCCAGAAAAAATGTCCTATCCTCCTTTCTCAGAATGTCTTATTCTCCTTTCCCTATAGACTCTTTCCAGATGTCTAATCTACTGTAGATCAATCCTACATATTCCAAGCTGGCAACAAGGGCAGGGCTGTACCAAAAACAGCCCTTGTCTGACTCTGAGCAGTTTTCAGCCAGTTCCTGCACACTAATAGGAGTGCAATAACTTACTGAATAGCAGACCATGTCAGCGCAGAGTTAAGTGGATTTGAACTTCACCAACACAACCCAAGGCTGCATACAGATATACAAACAAATTAAATTTGCCAACAGATAAAGGCATAGAGGTCTAGCAAGTCTGCTCGAATGTGCAGCTAGCACCCCTTATTCTGCAGCTGCCCCTGCCTCCCAGCCTTCCCCTCCATTGACCCTCCCCTTGCCTTGTCCCAGCTCCTTTTGAACCAGTCGGCTGTTCTACTGTATACCACTTCTGCCAGTAATGCATTCCACCCACCTACCACCCTCTCTGTAAAAAAGTGTCTCCCCTAATCTCCCTCCCGAACCTCCCTCCCTACAGACTCATATCATTGCCCTGGGTGTCCCTCCCCTCAGTTACCTTGAACAGCCCCTCTGTACCTGTCTTGTTCATTCCTTTCATGTACTTAAAGGTTTCTATCATGTCCCCCCGTCTCTTCTCTCCACCAGTGAATTCATGTTCAACTCCCTTAGCCTCCTCTCGTATGGTAAATCCCCCAGCCCATTGATCACCTTTATCACCCTGTGCTACACACCCTCCAGTAACTTAATGTCCCTCTTCAGATACGGGCACCAATACTGCATACAGTACTCCAGGTGTGGTCTAACTAATGACCTATACAGTGGCAGAGTCACCTCCCCACCTACTCGAGGATATACTCCTTGCAATGCAACCCAGCATTTTGTTGGCCTTTGCAGCTGCCTTCCTACATTGTGCTGAGTTGTTCATTGACCCTGCAATGGCAACCCCAGATGCTTCTCTTCCTCTGTCTTGGCTAGCTGCACAGACCCCCAGCTGGTAACTCCACCTTGGGTTCTTCACCTCAAAATGCAGCACCTAGCACTTTTTGCCATTAAATCCAAGTTGCCAGCTTTCTGACCAGGTTTCCAGTTTTGCCAGATCATCCTGTAACCCCTGCTAGCTTCCACCACCGCTCCCATCTTGGTGTCATTAGCAAACAGACTGATCTTGCTCTTGATGTCCAATGATATGTCTGCAAAGAATATCCCAAACAACACTGGTCCAAACACCGAGCCCTGTGTAACACCACTCGTCACTACCCTTGGGGATGAGAGCTCCCCACCCACCACCACTCTCTGTTGCCTTCCCTGAAGCAAGTTCCCTACCCATCTCACTAGCTTTGCACCCACCCCTGTGCCTTCTAACTTATTTCCCAGCCTCCCATGTGGCACCAAGTTGAATGCCTTACTGAAGTCCAGATACAGGACATCCACTGCATGCACCTCATCCAATTGCCTTGTTACCCATTCATAGAACTCCACCAACTTGTTTTGGCAGGATCTGCCATGTATGAAGCCATGCTGTCTACTGTCCTGTAGTCCTTTGGCCTCCAGGAGGGCCACCAGCCTCTCCTTCAGGATAGTCTCCATCAGCTTACCCACGATGGATGTGAGGCTCTGTAGTTCCCCAGTTCATCATTGGGGCCACTGTTGTGGAGGGGCACCACATGAGCCATCATCCAATCCTGAGGGACACACCCTGCATGTAGTGAGGCATTAAATAGATCTGCCAATGGTTCTGCAAGGACCTCTTCCAGTTCCTTCAGTACCCTGGGGTGGATGCCATCTGGGCCTGGTGCCTTGTCCACCCTCAGTGCCCTCAAACCCTCCAGAACTCTGCCCTCTATGATTTCCCTATCTGTCACCCCCTCCCCCCCATTTCTGCCATTCCTCCTCCCTTGGGTATCATCCTCCTCTTCTCCTTCGTAAATACCAAGCAGAAGTAATCATTTAGCATTTCTGCTTTATCGCCCCCTACTTCCACCCAACCCCCTTCTTAATCCTTACTATGTGGTCCTTACAGTTCCCTTTCTCCCCGATGTACCTGAAGAAGTCCTTCTCCCCCTTTTTAATGCCTTGTGCCAGTCTGAGCTCCTTAGATGCCTTGACTCCCCTTACTGCCAGTGTCACCTCCTTCGATTCCTTCAGGTACTCCTCCCCGTCCTCCCCCTCCCTGTTTCTTGTACCTCCTAAAGGCAGCTTTTTTTCTCCTTACGTTTTCCATGATCTAATTGCTCACGCAGCTCAGTTTCTTAGCCCTAGCCTTCTTACTCTGGGCCTTGTTGCAGGTTCTGGCTGCCTCCGCTACCCCCAGCTTTATGAGCTCCCACCTCTGGTTAGTGTCCATACCAGGTTGAATTCTGGCCAGATACCCTTTTACCACATCCCCATCCTCCTGAAGTTGGCCCTCCTGAAGTTCAGCACCCTTGTGCTAGATTCCACTCCTTCCTTGCCCATATGCAATGTGAGCCATATTGAGTGGTGGTCACTCCCTGCCAGTGGTTCTTCCACCCTAAGTCCCCTCACAAACTCCACATTTGCCAGCACAAGGTCAAGGGTATTCCCTAACCTGGTTGGATCACTGACCATTTGCATCAGGAAGCTGTCCTGGAATGCATCCAGCAGTACCTGCTCCCTTTTATTCCTGGTTGTTGGGGTACTCCAGTCCACTCCTGGTATGTTGAAGTCCCCCACAGTCACCACACTACCCTTCTTGCAGGTCCACCTGATCTGTCCCACTAGTTCCCTGTCTAACTCATCTGTCTGAGAGGGTGGCCCGTACAGCACTCCCATTCTTAGAGTCCTATTCTTGGTATCTTGGATTTGCATCCAAAGTGACTCCATAGTACCCTACTCCCCTTCCTCCCTTACACACTTCAGTCCTTCCCTCACATATTGTGTCACCCCCCTCTTATCCCAATCACTCTATCCCTGTGAAATGACCTCTACCCTAGTACAGACAGATCCCATTGATTGTATTGGGCGGCCCATGTTTCTGTGATGACTGTAGTGTCCACCTCTCCCTCTGCCATGAGTGCCTCTAGCTCTACAGTTTTCCTCCCAAGGCTCCTAGCATTAAGGGTGAACACTTTCCACTCCTTCCACCCCTTCTATCCTGCCCTCCTTTACTAGCATCACCAATAGTACTTGCTCTTTGTCACTGTTATGTGGAGTAAGCTCATATGGCTTCCCAACCTGTGGTCTCTGCATGTCTCATGCCCATTTGCCACACCGCTCCTAGTCTAAATTCACAACTTCCTCTATGTACTCCTCCATCCTCTGTTTTTACACTTTCTTTCCCTCCTCGCTCAAGTGTAATCTGTCCTTGGCATAGAGACTACTGTCCTCCCAGATCCCTCCCCACCCCCCTACCGGCCCATACCCTTTAGCATGACACCAGGATCTTAGCCATCCATTAAATTCCTCTATTCTCAGCTTTCTTGCTGTGCTTGCCTTGAGCACTGGAAGTATCTCTGAAAAAGTTACTGATTTTCCTGCCCCGTCTCATAATTGTCCTAGTTCTTCATACCTCCTCTGGACTATATCTACTGTCTTGTCAGTCAGGTCATTCGTCCTCAGATATATAATTAAATGATGCTTGTACCTACCCCTTCTATCATATTTTAGAACAGATTGTCCCACTCTTTTCACTGTCATCCCTGGCATGTTCTCCACCCAAATGCGACTATGTGTCTCCCCTTTGCTACCCCACCTGACTCCTCTTAGTATTGAGTCCCCCAGCACTAAGATTCCACCCCTCTTACTCACTGCTTGCTTCCATTCCTCTCCATCTCTCATTCCTGACTCCACTCCATCTCTTTTTCCTGGCTCCTCCTCTTCACTTTCTGCCCCTGTTGTAATTCCCTCAGCCGAACTCCCCCCCTTCCAGTTTGATCTGGGCATCTATCAGTTACTCCTCCAATTTCATCATCTCCCTCCTCCTCCTCCCCCTCTAGTGCTGCAAAACAATTTTCTGAAGACCCTTCACCAATGCCCACTTCCTCTCTCCTCATAGTAACCCGTTACCTCCTTTCCACTTCATGAATGTTGCCACTTCTCCTCCTCCTCCCCTCACAAGTCTCTACTTCCTCCATCTGTTTTTCTTTTGTCGCCTGACCTGGTTTTCCCTGACACCATTCTTCTTGTCCTGGGCCCCTTTGTCTCTGCTTCCCTTCTTCTGACCCTCTCCTCACCACTGTTGGCTCAAAACTGCCCTCCCTCATGTCCCCTCCTCCCTCCCTCCCACCAGTATTGGGCTATAACCTCCTCTAATCTCCCTTGCCTGGCTCAGTTCCTCCTGCAGACCCTCAATCTCCTTTCTAAGTTTCTCTGTGTGGTTGCACACCAAACATCCCCCCCACCCTTCAGGCAATTTTTAGAAAGAGTAGTGCACCACAGTTGGTGCAGTCTACCACCCCTACCAATTGCTCTTGTTGCCCACCAGTGACCCCCCCACCCTTCCAGATGAAGGATACCAAAAACTCCCGTAAGTCTCCCCTTTCTCCCCCAACAGTGCAAAACATTCTTCTCCTTTTCTTAATTTCCCTTACCCCCTTTGTCGTACACTTCCTATCCCTCCTGTCCACACCCAAAAAGAGACTTTAAGCAACTATTGCACAGCCTTCTTCAAACTCTTACCCCTCCTTTCCACAATACAAATACCAATGCAAACTGGTAACAATGAAAGCTTCTTGTTTTGTAGTTACTTCCCTTCCACTGAGATAGCAGTCACCTCTTCACTTGCTGCTGTTCCTTTTCTGGATGTCTGCTTCTGCTATGACAGGTGCATGTCCTTTGCCCTTCTGGAGAAGTGATGTCAGAACCCCCAGTATAAAGGAAAGACCATGCCTTCCAGAAACAATTAGATAGCTGAAACCCCTGGTCAGACCATTAGCACCCTTCCCCCAGTATGCACCAACCTTTGCAGGTAGTGAAGCCAACAAAAAACAATCAAAATTCCACTCAAAGTACAAAAAACAGGTTTGATACCAAAAGAAACAGGTCTCCAATTCAAACTGCCTCACCAACAACACACCAAAATAGGCTTAAAATTAGAAGATATAGATTTCCAATTCAAAGACACAGCCCCAATAAAATCACACCAAATAGGTTTGAAATCAGAAGAAAGCAGAAGAAATAGGCCTCCAATATAAAGGAATGACAGCCCCCACTCAAAGCACCCCAAAATAGATTCCAAAGTTTCTACAGCTCCTAAATAGTTCCTTGCTAACCCTTTTAAGTAAGAAAAACTTAGCTTGCTACACAGTGAAACATCAAGACAAATGAGCCCACTTACAGCACACCAAAATAAGTTTCAAAATTCCAACAGCCTCAAAACAATACTACTTCTAAGGAGCTAGCAGGGTAAGAAAGAAAAAAAAAACCTTCTACCAAGTAAAATCCACAAGAACAACGTAAAAGCAGCAAGAAGAAGCTACTGTACTGGAACTGATCCGATCCCTTCCCCTTCTGGTTACTTCTGCGAAGCCTACAGAAGATAGTGTTGTCTGAAGAAAGATAGCACTAGGTCTCCTATGGGCTATATTCACCCCATGCATGCAAATTAGCTCATTGGGCATGCATGGCACTAAGGGACCAGCTTCATGCCCATTATAAGCTCATTTGAATTGGCGCAGCAGGCCCCTAAAGCCAGTGGAGGGTGTCAATGATGGAAAATCCCCAGTCAGTCAGGTGAATCTCCCTCACTGCCCCTGTAGAATATTACATTTATCATCCCAGGTATTTGATGGACCCCTCCCCCCTCCATTCCTGATTACTCCACATCCCACGTATCTGTAAATCAATAGTGGATTAGTATCTTCCCCCCATCAAGCACAACTGATTCCCCTCTCATTGTGACTGACACCCCCACTCCCTGATCGACCAGGGTACCATGTATCTATAAATATCAGGTGGGCTAGAGGCACAGCCACTGAGCATGACTGTGCACCCTATGCAACTGATTCCTCCACCCAGCCATCTGCTAAGGACTTCACACCCCACATCCTCCCTCATCCTAGTTAACTCTCACAAACACTCTTGCAGTCAGATCATTAGTTGGCACAACCCTCCACTTACAGCTCTGGCCAGCCATTCTCTGACTGTCACAGAGTGCAATAACAAGTACATATACTTGTCATTTCACTCTATGACAGTCAGATTGTGACTGACAGGAGGTGAGTGGAGGGTTGTGCTTACCACTGATCTGACTGCAGTGGTGTTGGTGAGTATTAACTGGAGTGAGGGGGGTGCAGAACAGGTGGTTCTCAGTGGATGGCCAGGTGGAGGCAGCAGTCACATGGTGGGGAGAGTTGGTCATGCACAATGGGAGGGCCGCTAGCCCACCATGGATTTACAGATACATGGGACCTGGGATGATTGGGGGTGGGGAGATCCACTAGACAACAGGGATCAAGAAAAATGGCCAGTCTGAGTGAAGAGAGGTGCTGGCGGTAACAAAGCTAAGTTCGCAAACAACCAACCATGAAATTCTGAGATGGCAGTTAGTCCTGGCATTTGTTTTATTGTGTTCTTGTATGCTGCATTAACTCTATTTATGGAATAAAAGACTTTCAGAGCAACTGAGAGTGTCCTCAGCAGTCATTTGTCTGGTGAGTGCACAGGTGTTTGTAGATACCAGAGATGATGACTATAATATATTACAGGGTGATTGAGGGGTCAACTAGGCACAAGGAATAATGAATGTAATGTTCTACAGAGGCAACTGGGGGAAGAGGGGGCCACTAAACACCAGGGATAATTAATTTAATGTACTACAGTGTCAACTGAAGGAAGGGGGGCCACTAGATACCAGTTATAATAAAAGTAATGTATTACAAGGCCAAGTGGGGGGGAGAGAGGTCAACTACATACTAGGAATGATGAATCTGATGTACTGCAAGGGCAATCAGGGGAAGGGGCCACAGGCCACAGGGGCAGAGGGCTGCAGTAAACCTGCCCTACCTTAGAGTGTGTGGTGTCACAGCTGTAGTGCTGTGATAAGATGGATTTTTCAGTAGGGGGAAATAGCAGAATTCTGGGGGCTGTTTAGCACTGCACAAACTGTTCCAATATATTGCTGCACCACTATGAATGGGGAACTCCCTGACTTGGATAGAGGCAGTGGTATAATTAGTGTGATCCTGCTGCCGGGTTTGTGCAGTACTATAAGGGCCTCTGAATATGGCCTACCCAGAGCGCTGGCATTAGCCTAAGTTAATGTGGATGCTAACTTATTTACTCCTTAGGTACTTGGGTGAAAAGGGGTAATTGTGCATCAATGGCATTTCTAGTCCACACCTCCCCCAACCCACACTATACAGGGATGATACAGTAGTCTTCCCAGGTGTCCATACTTGCATCCATTTTTGTTAACTGCCCAAGTCTGGTGAGTCTATGATATATTGGGACAAGTTATTCCAGTGTTTAACCACTCTGTGAGTGAAGTACTGCAAGTTCCTGTTTTGTTAGTCTCGTATAATTTATCAAGAAGATGTTTCTTAGGACTTCTAGTACTGTATACAGAGTTTCTAAATTCAAATCACAAATCAGGCAGTAACTTTTTTCTTAATCAGATGATAGATCAAGATAAGGTCTTCCTCAGAGACCTCCTTTCTAGACCGTGTAGTCTCAGATGTGCCAATCTGGAGCGAGATATTCAAAATTTAGCTCCGGGGCTAAATTAGCACTGCCTGGCATGCTAAATTAGCCCTGAACCAGTAGCCAGCTATATTCAAAGGAACAGCCCCAGGGCTAAACCTGCTGAATATAGTGTGCAAAGAAAGCAGTGCAAACAGGGCTGGAAGTGCAGTGCTAAAATAGCCCGGGAAACAAGACAGCTCTAAATATAGCAATAGGGAAGTGCAACGTGCAACAGCAGCTCAGTGGACACCGCGGTGGAGTAAGGGCCATGCAGAGCTGAAGCTGGTGAACAATGCAAGTGATAGCAACAAAATGTTGCACAACAACTGCAAACAACACAGCAGGCCACACACTGCAGAACTGTGCTATGCTTTTGAGAGGATTGCCTGGGGCTTACTTGATTGCACAGTGCTAACACATTAGCCCAGTGCAAACATGTTAGCCTGGGGCAAAGGTTTGACATATTCAAAGAGCCAATGCAAATGAGCCTACTGAAGCAATCTGTTGGCAAATAGTCACATTTGCATGTCATTATGGGCTGCTTTGCATGCACTCCCATGTACATTGCCCCGCACTATTGCATGGAGCTCACAGCAACACCCTGTTGGTCAGAATGGAAGTAGAGGCCAGATGATGCAGGCCAGGTTGTGCTCACAGGAATTCCCTGTTGGTCGGAATGGATGTACAGGCCAGATGTTGCAGGAAACGGGTGTTTGCAGGCACATTCAGTGCATGGGATCCGTACGCAATCCCAATATCCCAAAGCCCGACAAAAAATATCCCGTCACTAAAATCCCGATTGTATTGATAGCCCAACTGAAATAACACCGCGTATTGAAATACCGAAATGCCGAAAGAGCAACTAGTGACCAACAGCTTGGAGAGCTATTAACACAAAAGAACTTTCTCACTAATTATCCATGACAACTACTGACAAGATATCAACCAATCATGTCCTGCCCGAGCTTATTTCAATACCAAACTGAGGCAGGTTTTTTGTAGTTGTAGTTGCAGAATGGCAGAAGCTGGAGTTGTGTGCGATATTGTGAAGTCTCAGAAGGGCAAGGATAAAATATGTATAGCTGGATATCTATATTAGAGGAACGACATCATGGAGATTTATTTTACTAGTGCTGCCAATCACGGAAAAGTCATTGCTGCCTGGGTAGAGCTTCTACAGTACTGGTAGGAGGACAGCATCACCTCCGTAAGCATTGCGAGCACAACCACTCCCCAAACGCAACAGACCGACCTACCTATAGCTGCAACATTTGCCTCACTAAAATCTCGAGCTCTGGAGACCCATGGCAGTCCAGCACAATTAATTCAAGCTGAGCTATCTAAGGTCTCCCAGGAAGTTTTGCAGAGCATGCCTTCGCGACTTGCTTTGCAGCAAGTTGTTAAAAGAGCTCGCAGACAGAATGCCCCACCAGAGCCTCAGTCTTTAGACACTTTGAACTTCCCAGAACATTTACAAACTGTCAATGGGCAGAGATTCCTGGCTAGGGAATCCATTCTTGGAGAAGAAAAAGTAATTATATTTACCACACGAATAGATATGAAGAAACTAGCAAATGCTGATTTTCGGATTATGGATGGCACGTTCAAAATGGTGCTAACAATGTTTCACCAACTATATTCAATCCATGCCTCAGTTGGGACCCTGAAACTTTACGCATTGTACCCCTTGTGTATGCCTTAATGTCCTTCAAATCACAGGAGTGCTACATCAGACTGTTCCAGGATTTGGATGACATTGCTGATGAGTACAGTCTCACACTAACACCAGCAATGATTACCACAAACTTCGAACAAGCAGCCATCAATGCATGTAAAGCAGAATTTATCAACTGTCATAACAAGGGATGTCTGTTCCATTTTGGACAAATTGTTTGGCGTAAGATTCAAAGTTTGGGCATGGCTACACTGTACGGCACAGATGCAGATTTCAGCCTAAAAATGCGGTACCTGGTAGCATTGGCCTTCATGCCTGCAGAAGAAATTGTTGCAGTCTACAGTGAAATAAAAGTGGAAATGCCAACTGACCATGCTATTTTGTTAGAATGGTTTGAAGACAACTATGTTTTGGGGAGAATTAGGCGCCGTATGAGAAATAACACAACTGTACGAAGTCCACCACTGTTTCCACCTTTGTTCTGGTCAGTGCATGAACAAATGGCGCTTAGGTACCCTCGCACACAAAATATTGTGGAAGTTTGGCACCGGAGGTTGGGGGCATTACTTGGTAGTGCTCACATTGGGGTTCATCAGTTTGTAGCAGAATTACAAGAAGAGCAACGGGTGACCAACAGCACAATTGAAAAAATTAACAGGGGGATGCCTAAATCTCCAATGAAAAAATGGTATCTGGACTGAGAAACCAAAATTGGAAATGTTGTAAAGAAAAGGAGCAGTCAGAGCAATATTGAGTATATTAGAGGCATTGTTCACAATCTGCACCTATGAAGAGACTGGAACACTGGGAAACTGAGAGACTGATCCGATTGCTTAATAATAAAGTTTTAATCTTTTTTAATCTTGAGTAGCTTTCAATAAAACATTTTTAAAGGTAAGCTGATTTCGATACCTTGCTTTCTCTCACTGGCAATGCTGCTGTACCGAACACTAGAACACTAGAAGTGGTAAAGGTCAACAGCCATATGTAAACACGTCATCAGTAAGCGCTTCATGTAGCATGACCGCCTTCCTGCGCTACCCTATCTTGCAAATTTCATCTGAAATGGTATGTATTTACTTGTATTTAATTTATTAGTTTAGTATTGAGAGATGCTGCATTAAATGCAATAAACTGTGCTACTGTAAGAATGGTAGGTCATGATGCTGCTACAGGCAGCAGTTAAATGCTTTGGTACTGTAAGAATGTTAAATGATGTGCAAGTGTTGGACTGTCGGGGTGCTGACGTTCGGTCTTTAAAGTGCGTCAGTATTATTAATTTCGGGATAAAAAAACAGGATTTCAACAGTCGGGAATTTGACACTCAGGATTTAGACCCTAACCCCAGTGCATACCACTCGCCCATGCAGCACTGCAATGAGGGACACAGACATGCTGACTGAGAGGCAAGAGGAACACTGACTCTCACAATGAGGGACACGGCACATACCTCTCAGCCTCCTTCCTCATAAATCAGGGGAAAAGTTTCAGAAATCTAGGGACAAAGACCCCAAATCAGGGACACATCTGCAAACCTGGTACCATTCATTCAGAAAGCTGACAGAATAAGGGAATTAATGTGGGCTGCATGTTCTGAAGAAGAACAAGTCTGTAATGTTAAGGATTGACATTATGTTGTACTTACAGTCCCCACTGTCCCATCATGTAAACACATATGTCTCATGGGAAGGAGAGAGAGACAGAGATGGACATACAGGACACTGTTTCAATAGGTTAGGATCTGCATTAGCCGTGTGAGGAGATTGTGTGTTGCCCTCTGGCTAGCTGTCAGTCCTGATCACTGTGCACTGCATAAAACTGTAGGGGACACAAGTATATGGACAGTATATGCAGGACAAATGCTGTGGGGCAGACAACATGGACATCGCTGGACAACAACATTAAATGTGCAGCTGCTGGAGATCAAATGCTTACACTCCCCCTCTCTCACTGTCTTGAAAACTGCATAGAACTGGACAGTGCATTTCAATGCACGGTGCGCTCATTACATGGTGCGGCAAATGGAAACAGGACACTACATTTTGATGAACAGTGCACTGATTACCATGGACTCTCAAAAGCCCTGCGGTGAGAAGCTGAAATACTGTGGGAGAAATGGTGCCACAATAAGAATGACTTGGAATGGCACTAGCTGTCACTGGGGTGCCACATGCACTTAACATGCTCAGGGCAGCCGATTGCAGTTATATGCTCTGGGGGAGAAGAGAGCAGCATTTACATGCTGCCCATGACCACAGTAAAGGGACCATGGAGCATCAGAGCCACCCACACACAGACAGATACCAATTGGGGACCGGAGACAGCAAGGACGGATTGTGGTACAACTCAGATCACATCACAATCTCTTTCTGTCACAGGTACCAGGAAGAGTAAGACAAAGACGTGGTGTTGCCTTCTTGTGTGCACACTCGAGGGATAGTGGCACACAGTTTAGCAGTACTCTTTCTGTCACACTCTGCCTCTGAGGGGGTAGCACTAGGCTACCAGGGAACGTATTTATTTTGGAAAGCTATGGGGGTCAGGGATCATGATGGGGGTGTGGGGGGACCACTAGTCTACTAGGAGTAGACCTCGATGTATTTCAAAGTTGCACTTCAAATTACTTCAGGTTACAATGTCACATTACCACATGCTTTTTGCAGGCAGTAGTTAATGCCACACTACAGATTGCACAAACACCTGTAGCACGAAGCTATTCTTTTGAATATGCCAGTGTGCCAGCATTCATTGCCACTCCCCTCATTCCCTCCCCCTGAATACATTAACTTTTAGCATCAGCACCATCACACAGCACCAGCACTAAAAGGGATTCTGAGTATTGCAGCCTGGTACAATTTCATCTCTATTAAAGCACAACATATTTGCACCAGGCACAAAGCTTTGAATATTTGGCACCTGGTGTTAGAATCTAGATTATTAAGTCCGTGAATAACTTCGGTAAATCTCCTCTATACTCTTTCCACATTTCTTATGTATCTCTCCCTTCAGATTTGGTATAGCCAGGGCCTGTAGAATGGCAAAATAACACTGCACTGCCTACTGACAAAAGTATTTTAATACATTCCAAAATGTTATATGCTTTAGCCACAGCTGTAGAGCTGTTTGATCTGAATGATAGGTTGGACTGAATTATGACCTCCAGGTCTCTTACCTCACTTACTTGACCTTAACTGTATAAACCTCCCAAATAGTGGGTGGCACAAATGTTGTTATTACCTGTATGGAGTGCAGAACATTTGTCTGGGTTAAACTGCATATCCCAGATCACTGCTCAGTTGAAAAGGGTATCTAGAGCAGCCTGTATCTTGGTGGTGTCTTTATTACTAGCTCCGATACCTATTTTGGTGTCATCAGCAAACTTGTAAATGTTGCTCTAACATTTTGAACATGGGACTCCAAGAGTTTTCTGTCAAATTAATATATCATGGTTTGGCCTGAGCTCATTGTCACATACTTTTGATGTTATCATGGATCTCTCATGTTATTGTTAGAGTCATGCCTATCCTGGCATCGATAAAAACTGAAATCTCAGAATCATCTTTATATTAATTAAACCATTTATTCTGAACCCCTACCCCAACTTTATAGTAAGTCACAATAAATTTCCATCTGTGTTTCTCTGTCTTTCTCTCTCTGTTTTTAGAAAATGGGCAAAGAAATTCCCTGGCTCTGACTGGCTGATAGCCCTGGCAAGGTGGGCATCTATCAGACAACAGAGCCTGGGTATTAAAAGTGCCAGCCCCAATGGACCTCATCACCAATATCAATAAGCACTGCCTATTTTCAAATTATAACCCGCCATGTTTTTCTTTTCTGTAATTGAGTTCCCAGAAATATAATATGGGGCCGCCTCTCCCATCCCCTCTTCCCCCTCTCACAAAAACATCCAATCAAAAGAAAAAAACACAAAATCCATCTAAAATGAAATATTTTCAGTAACAGAAAAATTGCACAGATGTCACAGTGTTTCTCATGTCACACATATCCCTAAAGACCACCCGCTGTAGTAGGTGCTCCAAGCCAGCAGCACATTATCATGTACTACGGGGGGGGGGGGAGGTGGAACTTACAAAAGTTATTTTAGCACTCCCTCTGGTGATTCTCCTGATCCACTGAGTTTTCAATTTATAACCCTGCTTAGCATCAGAGGTGAAAACAAACACAGCAAAACCACACAGAAAGCACAACAGTCATCTATCTTTTTCCAATAGTTTCTTTTATGCATGCTGGGTCGACCTCCAGCAGCAGCGCTAAAAACGTATGGACCTTCAGTCCCTACTGCGGAGCGTCTAACTCCACCCCTCCTTGGAGCAGCTGTACTCATACCTTCAAATTTTTAATTATAGGCATACCAAGGACTCCAGACTCAAAGGCGAACAAGTAAAACTGGGCCAAAACTCATAACTCTACCTGCTTTCTGCAGGCTTACACTTTTTTCTCCTCCCAGATCAATCCACGTCACTCGATGTACAGTAAATCTAGGGAGATTCCATCCCTTCTCTGCAACTCCTTACTCTATTATAAGCAGAAGTAAAAAGACTGCAAAATGCAATACCGCTCCTCTGCCTGATCATCTCGATACATTGAGCACAATATACTTGTGTTTTTTACCCTACTCTTTTCTTTTTCTTTTTCTTCCCAGCTCTGCTAGCTTGGACCCACCATGTTAATACTTTCTGACCTCCATGCCTGATCCCAGTTTCATTCTCCTCAATTATCCTGTCCCGTATTGTTAAAAAAAACAGACATTCCTTACCATGCTGTTAAAAACGGCAAGTATGTGTGTGAGGAGGGGGAAGGGTGTAACCATGATAACCAACCTGGTCCACAGGCACAACTAGAGAGATTCCAGCAGTACAGAAGTCCTTAGCTTAAAAAAACAAACAGACACACACATTCTAATGCAGGTGGAGGAACTATTTTGTTACCAACCTTCTTTTAAAATAAATTTTTATTAACTTTTTTTTTCTAAGTGCAACAATACCCTCCAGAGTGTGTGATATTGTGCTATACCAGACCTTCATGGGGCTAGAAGGCCTTCCACCTGTGGCATCGGGCCTCGTTACGCCCCGGGTGGTCTCGTATAGCACAATAACCTTTCCTCCAATGATCATAAATCATGTTCCCTTTTTAAATTAGCAGGTTTCAACATAACCCCAACTGTTTTATTTTATTTTTTTATTTATTTTTTGTTGACTTGGACAGGAGGACTAGACAGCACTGGCTGAAAGACCTTCTCTGCTGGACTGAGGCAATGACTATACCACACTGAGAAGTCCTATATAGGATAAAACACATCTTTGGTTTCCTGTGTCAGTATTTGCGATTGTTGTTGAGGCCTCCCAGCAGCTTACTGTCCTGCTTTAAAGCAACAGTATTTATCAGTTGGCAAAAAGCTGAATCATATTTAGCATTAATATATTTCTGATGTAATCAGATTCATCATCAGTATATCTATATTTTTCTCAGACATTTTTTCAAATAGCTTGTATTACTAGTTTTGTAATTAGTGACTCAAGTCATTAAAGATGGCCACCACTAACAATATTAAAAAGTCCTTTTTTGGAGGCTGCTTTATTACTTTACATACTGCATAAATACTGGGGATGTATTAGGAGGGTGCTACTGCAGCACACATTTCTAATGGTAAGCAGCACAGCACCACAACAAAATGGTTATTCACAGTGGCAGTGGCCCGACTACAGTAACCTTTGAAAACTTTAAAACCTCATATATCTAAGTGTAGCAGGGGAATAACATGAAAAGAAAAATGGATATATTGTAGTTTTTGCCAGAAATACACTATTACTAAAACTCCATATGGTGATTTTTTTTCTGCTAATAAAAACTGCTGCTTTAAAAAGACCAACCTAAAGTTTTTTCATGGTCATTTGCATGCATTAATCATGGCACATTTCATTATGAGGCTATTAGTAATTCAGGACTTCAAAACTTGTCATTACTATCAATAAACGTGTTATATAATGTTTTTCTTTGTATTTAGGAGATCTTAGGATTTTAATAGTGTATTTTAAAATTGTGTGGTTTGCATACTACAATTGAACTACAGTATATGTGATGTGAGTCAAATTGCTCCCAATATTTCAATGGTGACTGTAAATGCACCAGGAATTTGTTTTGAATCAGCTCTTACTCAGTGTATCAGCTGAGACTTTTAGTACACTGTGTGTATCTTGATGAATCAGATTTCACTCTGTATACAGCATGTGCTTAGATACTTGAAATGGACACTAGTAGCTTTGCCAGTCTAGGCAAGACAATTGAATTTATACATCATCCTCTCCGTGGAGCTCAGAGCACTTCCACAGGAACTGGGCATCCAAAGAGAAAGCATATAAATATGTCACAACAAATACAAACTCTGGTCAGAGCCAAGACAGCTGCTCTGAGTGGCGAGAGCAATTACATGAGTGGTGGCTGCTCTTGGTAATCGTTCTCACTACACTAGAGGATGCCATTCACTGGTACCATGCAATGTAAAAAAATTGTGCTCACCTTCAAGTAGCAACAATAACTGAGCTCTTTTTTTATTATGTCCTAGCCATTCCATTTGCATTGCATGGACTGCCGACATAACCAAGGTGGCAATGATATTGGAATTGCACATATGTAATACTCACACATGCGTAGTTCAACTTGGTAGCCATCTCGTGCATGGTAGCCATCACTTCCGTACTTAAGGGGATTCTCATCAGCAGTTTAACACATCAGATAGGATACAGGATCAGTTCCCCTTCCTTTTATGTAATATAATGAGTTTTCAAAAATTAAAGACATTGTCACTTTAGCACAGTGATTTGAAAGACATTATACAAAGGCAAACATTCCTGAACTCCAGTTTAAATTATTGTAGTGTTAATCTGAAAAGGTTTTTATTTATTTGAAAAACTGATGACTGGGACTAAGATGGGACAAGCACGCTGACACTAATTTCTAGGTATGACCCGGGGTGGGGGGGGAATGTGAAAGGGGTTTAGAGAGAGAGTTGGCTTTAACCTTTATCTGGACAGGTTTTTCTACACTACACTTATTACACTTGCTGCACCTTACCTCCACCATTGAAGAGCACTGCACCACGTGCTGCTGCACGGTGCCCTTGCCTTGTTTGCTTCTCCTTCATCCAACTGAGTCCTCACTGGGCTGAGACACACCAGGAATTACAGTTCAGCACTTGCATACTGCAAGTGGCATCTCTCTGGACTGGTGATCTGATGCTGTCATCGAGTCCAGTGACTAGTCCAGTATCCTCCAAGACCTGAGCAATGACATCAGTGATAACTTAGTCCACTTCAGTCCAACTCAGTGACAGTCATGATCAGTATGAGTGAGAGTCCTCCCACTACAAACCTCAGATGACTGACTCCAATGGCAGACAACTGGCACCAGAATTGTGCTGGTTGCCCCACGCATGTGTGAGAACCTGGGTTGTAACCATAAACAATGAATGAGCTGCATGCATGCATTGCTTGTCACTAGCGAAAGTTGTGGTGAGTGAACCAGCTGAGGCTGCAACTAGCCCAGCCCCTCAAACAGTAAGTCAGCCAGCCACCCCCCCCCCCAACAGCCCGCATCCTGGGCTAGCCAGCCCTGATCCTCTGTCTGCTCCACCTCCACCACACTGGGAAAAAAAAAAAACAGTTTCTGGGTGCTGGCTGTCAAACACACACACACACAAACACACACACACACACACACACACACACTATTATGTCAGGGAGGCAGAGCCCCACTTTAACTTCCACGAGGGACTTCAGACCCTCAGACCCCCATAGCCAGTGTTTATGGGTACAACCAACAAGAACACCTGCTCCCAACAGGAAATCAATCAACAAACAGAGGCTAAACTGTTCCTCCAAGTCTGAAATAGGGCCAGCACCATGAAGGGTGTAAGAAGCAGTTTTAAATTTGCAAGAGTCATAGATACCATTTTTTCTGATCCAAAAGAAAGGCCAAACCAACACAAGTGAAATAAGAGTAATTATTTTTACTTCAAATATCTCTTTCATAGAATTACAGTCACAGATGCAAAATTAAAAACAAATTGTTAAAAATGCTTTTAAGAAATGCATGTATTCGCAAATGCTGGTGTATATAATTTTGACAGTTCAAATCTTCTGCATATAGTCTGAATTAAAAGCTGGTAGGCACATAATAAATAAACAATAAGACAGCAACTGAATATAAGATCTAATGTTAATGCATTATATTAAAATGTATTCAGATCAACTGCAGCTTCCCTCTAGAGCAGTGGTGGGCATCCTGCAGCCTGAGGGCCGCATGTGGCACCCAGTGATCAACCTGTGGCCCCATCATCCATCCAAAAATATACAGTACCAGAGGGTCTCTGTGCAAAGCCAATCAAGGGAGACAGGCTGAAGGCTGTGATGGACATGTTATATGTAGCTTGTTTTCAATTCAAATGTATATATTTGGCTTGTGACTGGTAAAAGGGGGTCTTGCGGCCCTTGGGAGTGTTTGAGGTCCACACCTGTGGCCCTCTGATTATCTTAGATTGCTTAGCCCTACTCTAGAGTATGTAAATATCCAGTCCAAGTACTAATATTCAGACTGAGACAACTTTTCCCTAATGCCATTTCAAATTGTAAAACTGAGTTTCAAATTACAGTTTACGTCTTGTCCTTAAGGCAGTAGAACTTATAGTCTGAACAGAATAAATGCAGACACAGGAGCCTGATTCACAGAGATACTGGTAGATCAGTACAAAATGCAGTTTGCCACAGATTGCATCACAGGCAGGTGCACCAGGGACCTTGCACTTCATTCAGCAACAGGAGGGGTCCTGGCATCAATGTTCATGCCACAATGAACACTGCTTCTCTGCACCCAAAAATGGCACATGGAAGGGGAATGGAAGAGCCAGATAGCAGCATCTGGGTGCAAACAGTCCAGCCCTTAGATTGGCAACACAGGTTGCCCAGAACTACAATCTTCCACAGGTGCTGCGTATACCACGTCAGCCAACATACCAACTGCACCTGCAGCTGTCAGAATCTGCTGTGGGACTTCTCCACAATGTTGCTCTTTGGGGTAGGGTATGTCCCACCATGTTACTACAGGTGTGGGATCATCAGTCCGGGAGGTCTGGGGCCACAGACCACTGTTCAGAGGACCAGCTGTCCCACCCTTCTGGAAGCCCACCTTCATATTCCAACTGGAGTTGACTGCCAGCAATGGCTGCTGGTGGTGCAGAAGCCATTAGACTAGTTGCAGGCTGGTCTAAGCCCTGTTGGGTCTGGATGACTTTCAGAATACCACAAACATGGATGTTGCAGCCTGCAGCCAATACATGCTGCCATACATCATGAGGCACCTCCCCCCCACCATTCAAGAGCAGGACTGGCACAATCTCTATTCATTGCAAGGGACCCTGCTGTTGCCACAGCCTGAATTCCTCAATTGGAACTGGTGCAATGTTTGATGCAAGGTGCCCCTTGCATCAAGTTCAACTGACTCAGGTACCTTGCATCACTTTTTGGGCTATGTGAATCGGGCCCAGTATACATAATCAAACAGACCGCAGTTGGTTATTAGGATCCAGTCTCAATGAATTATACTCAAATCATTTGCAACTTCCCTTTTAGAATATTAAAATACACTATAGAACAACTCCCTAGAGTGTAGCGTATAATGTTCAAAAGTGCAATATGCTATGCCTCATAGAAACAAAGTTCCTGAGAGACTTCTTGAAATCATATTTTTAAACTGATAAATGTAGAAAACAGTCCATATCCAATAGAGGTATACTAAAGAACCCAAAGTAACAAACTGACTGAGAGGAAAAGTGTATTTAGTTCTTATGTTCTGTATGCAACTTGATGTGTTATTCAAATTAAGATTGGTCCCTAAAAAAAAAAACATCAGGTAGCCACAGAAGAGTTAAGCTGAAGTAAATATTGTAGCAGCAAAATAATAATAGTAAAAACAAATAGAATAGCAAAGAAATATAAAATAATAATAATAAAAACAATTAGGGTAGCAAACAAATATAAGGAATGCCCATAGGCTGCAACACAGAGCTAGCTTACACATAGGTGTGAATATGGGTCAGCTCTAATTGGCAAAAGAACCACAAAGAGAAACAGCAGGAAAATGGAATGCATGTGCCAAGGAATGGATCAGCCAAATCCAAGACAAGTTTCATTTATGATGTCCAGCAAAACAATACTGAGGCATCAAAATATTAACTTTAAAAACTGAAATCCATGTCCATAGACTGGAAGGTAGAAAAGCATAGCTAGTGGAAGGAACTCTCCCCACCGTGAAGTCAGATAACAAGCAAATTGTATCACGCATGTGTGAGTTAAAATTAAAAAAGGAAAATCACTTGCAGCAGAGCCGGGCTGGAAAAAAGCTCAGAAATGGGGAATACTATTCAGAATACAAAAACTTGATTGCGATTTACATCAGGAAGATGAACAGGGCACAACTAAACCATTGGAGCATGATTTATGAAAACTTGTTGAGTCATTTTAATTCATTTTGCTCCATACAACCGCATCACAGTTGCTGTGCCAGGGAAGGGGAATCAATACCTTAAAATGAGACAACCGACTGAGGAAAATACCCCAAGTATTTTAAAACTGATAAGGGTTAAAACCCAAAGAGATATACAATACTTGCAGTTTGAACTTGAAACAGCCATGAAGTGTAAACTTAACAGGTGATCTACTCATCAAACGTCTCCAAAACTGCTGAGTTCAAAGCTTGTCTACAGCTCCCCACTGCTCTGTGTGGCTGTCAAAAGTTGTAAGCAAGATAAATGAGGCAACAAATAGTGCCCCCATGGTGGACTCTTTCTGACTTTTTTGGAGTTTCAGAAGGATCATTCCAAAACTCTAAAATGGAAGCATTACAGGGTTTTAATCCGGTAGCTCATTTTGTGAGCCACTGCAAAATGGCTGCAGGTTCCACCTAAGCAGCCATAATAAATGAACTAACAATAAATTAATAATCAGTTATACAATGGCAAGAAACATTTCTGTGCTCTGATTGGTCAGTGTGGGCCTAGTCCCATGATGATGTTATCCCAGCACACACACGACCAAATTGCATGAAAAAAAAAATCAGTGCACATCCCACATTCAAAGAAAGTGAGTCACATCTGTGACTGACTTCACACCACTGTCCCACTATACACACACTTCTCCCTCAATGAACATCATTTTTTTCCAATTTCTTCCTTCAGTATTTTAGCCCCACAGAGCACACATCAGTGTCCTATCTGCCGGAACACAACTTGCAACTAGAAAATGTCAAACAAATAAAAAAAAAGAAAAGCAGTACTTGAAATTGGCTTTCTCCCTGCTTGCCAGCACAATCATGCCAATGCATGTGCACGACAGTGTTGCACTCACTATGCTCACCAATCAGCTCAGCAGCCATTACAAATGGTCATGCTACTTAGTGTCTTGGTTTTAAAATATACAGGATGCCAAATAGTCACAGTGGGGCTGGCAGGAGAGGGAAAGCATGCAAATATAAAACATTAATGCCCTCAGACACACAGATACAGACACAGGGCTGTCAGGAGGGAAGGAGAAGATGGCATCTACCAACAACACAGAGCCGTGTTCACTCCACTTGCCAATCAGCTCAGCGGCTGCCCTGCTTACCAGTAACAAGAAGGCAGCACATAGTAGCAACACCATCTAATGGACAAAACAGAATGCTTGCACTATTGTTTCAAAACATGTACCTACAGTACTCACTGGAAAACTTAGTCAAAATGTATTTTTAAATGATTTTGTTTTGTAATTTTGTTTTCTTTATAAATGAGTCATTGTATATTTGGAATGATGCACTCCTGTGTGTGTCATGCTGGCATAAAATCACATCTTGGGTGTTGGATGTACTTAGCCTGCAGCCTCATGCCCAACCATTGAAGGCATGATGTTATTCCAGCAAAACACACACCCTTTTTTGCAATATTCCTTAATTAAAATAAACAGATATCAATACTTCTTACAATTAAGTTCTTATGATATCATAAATTACTTCAGCCAGCACCAAATGAATGGGTAAAAAAAAAGATTTTCAGACCCTTCTTTAATGCCTCCACCAAGAATTAACTTCTAAGATGATATGGTAAAGAGTCTCTGAAAATAAGCGCCACCACCTAGAAAGCTCTGTTCTCTGATTAAGACAAGACCTCATGTCAGCCAACAAATTCTCCTCAGTGGAATGGAGGTGAAGACCAATAGCATAGAAGTCCAGGAGATTTTTAAGGTAGTTAGGGCCCAATCCCTGTAGGGTTCTGTAAGTTAACAAAGCGGTCTTAAAAATCAATAGCAACCATTTTACACATTGTTAAAATAAGCCTGAATTCAAGTCCCTGTGTCATCAGTAGTGTTACTTGAAAATGTCATGTTATTTGGTTTTGTGTTTTTTTTTTTTAAATTGGCATCTGTTAACTTGTTCTGCACTAACTGGAAATAGGATGTTTCTGTCCCTCTTACTGAGCCTTGAAGACTTGCAGCTTGATAGACCAATAGGCCTACTCTGCTGGTGTCTAGTATGTTGCTCTGCTAGCCTTGGAGAGCAATGACATCACATTGGAGTAAGCTACTGCTTCAGCTGTGCAAGACCCTGCTTAACTGAAGAGCTGTACACTTCCTAATTAGAGCATTCTGTAGAGTTAATTGTTTGCTGTCCAGGGTTTTTACTAACTTAATCTCCGGTTTGTGTTCACATGGAGAGACCAGGACCTACAGGTTTCAAATGCTGTTTGACCTGTGGTGGGAAGGAGGGGCAACTATTGCAGATAGCCAATCACACTGTTTTTCCTGTCTGGGCCCAGAGCATGCTTCTCTCAACTGAGAGCATTGTCTGCAGGTTTGTAAAAAGACCAGGGAAAGTGGAATATTTTTTTTACAAAAGAAAAAGAATTGCTGTCTGCTATAGCAATAGCTTCTGCCACTTTAGTGTGTTACTCTGCAAAACAGGCTGTATGAACTTTTGTTATGGAGAAGGGGGCATCTGATGTGACTTGCCCTCAGGCACAAGCTGAAAAACAAGTTGCTAAACCTTCCAGTAGTGGTAAGGATCCAAAAAACTCCCACATATGAGAACTGTGATGGTAAAGGAAACAAACTCTGGTCAGAGTCAATATGGCTGCAAAATTACATTATGTGTAGTGGTTGCATTCTACCTGTTATATCCTTTGTAAATACTCATGGGGTGATGTCTGCTCTTTGAAATAAATCATTTGGTACCTGCAGCAAAAGCACAATGGAGACACATCTTACTCCTTCCCCTAAGACTGAACACTATGCAAACATACATAGGTTTTATGCATGTTGAACATGCATAGCTTTTGAAACAGTGGTGACCTACCCCATAAACTACTATTCCTACTATATAGCTCTCATTCTTCTAGGAAAATGTTGCTTTATGTAGTTGTCAAGCAATTTTTGGAAACACTGACAACCTATCCCCTCGGCTTTTATTCTGAACTTACTGTATAGAAAGTATTCTCTGCATTTGCACATCACCATTCATAAGTAGGATAATTTGAAGTGACACAGTCTGGGGAACAATGTCTGTCAGCTGGTCTTATCTAAAACTGTGAAGCCTGTCTAACCCACACAAGTCAAACTGACACTGGAATTTCTTGTGTTAGAAAGTAACAAACCACCATACCTCTCAACCTTTCATCCCCCAGATGAGGAACACTGCCTCTCAAAATGTGGAACAAATGAACAAAATGTGGTACACTTAATCAAATCTTTATCTAGGAGGCTCAGAACACTGCTAAAATGTTTGCATTTATGTTCAGAAAGTCTGTTATTAATTGAATAATATATTTTTTGCATCATTTACTATAGATTATTGCTTTAAAATGTTAATACTGAATGTTGAACATGTCCTTACAATGTGGAACTGGGAGCTTTTGTGAAGTAAAATGAGGAACATTCCTCATAAAGTGGTACAGTTGAGAGGTATGCAAACCACCACAAAACAGTTCATTATATTATACATAATTAAAAAGAAAGCATCATCTTCCATCACAAAAAAAAAACTTAATATGAAAATTATTACTATGTATTTTACCAAAATGAAGAAGTAATTTGATAGATAAACAACCTATGCATGTCGGTGAACCCACGCCACTGAAACTCATATTCACATGCACAAGCATTAGCCTGAATGCTTCAAAGCTGACAAATGTATGAACTGTATGAATTCCAAAATCAAAAAATGTATTTCACATGAACATTTTTGCATCCAAAGTTAATGTAGCACATAGTTATAAGAAGAAGCAGTTATAAGTTTCAGTATAGAAGTGGGGTAGAGCAACTGCCTTGCTGTCACTATGTGGCATCGCAAAGAACTGCATTTTCTGTACAGTAGACTTTTAACTTAGTTTTGAAAAATGGCAGATCTTTTTAATTTTTGTTTTTACTCAACAGTGGAAGCACTGGATGGGTAGAAGACAGACATACTGGTTTCTCTTGGGATATATTTGTTCATGCACACCACATGAAAACCTCACTGTATCTCTCTTTTTTCTCTACTGTAGCTGCAGTGCCTCCCAGCTCAGATTACTGGTAGTAAAATATATAGCATTACACAGCTTCAGACTGGCTATTGGTAATAAAATTAGAAATGTAATAAATTGTGAAACTTCACCAAACTTGGCAAGCAACCATTGTATAGTACTCATCCCTTTGACAGTAGTAGTTTGCTATAGACCTGTACTAGTGCCGGAGCCAGGTCTGGTTGCGGGGGGGGGGTCTGTCAAATAGGGTCCATAGACACAAGCAAGCTGCAGTTTAAAGGATTTTCTAAAAATTCAGGAATACATTTTAATATACTATTTAAACATTATGTAGTCTATATTTTAATGCTTTCTGTATTTACCTCCCTCGATCATTTATCTGAAAACCGGATCTTTATTCCCACACTCCATGTCACCATCCTGCTTTTTCGTCATTATAAAGCATGACATCATTTTTAGCAAATAAGGATTGTTTATTTCTAAACATTTCAGGCACTCTTAAGCTTAAAAGGGTCTCAGAATTCTGACGTTCTAAGTTCAGTTGGTGTAGTCTAAAACATTTTGATTTTAAAAGGACACTGTCAACACTGTTTTGCATCATATAATTTCTAGATAAAACCTACAGTTTATGACTGCTTACTTTTCTAAAATTCATAGATGTTGCTGGTTGTTTCATATGCCTCCTTGGTTAGTAGAACTAAAATGTATGCTAATGTATAGTTATACTCAACCTTTTTTTCGTTTCAAATCCTTGATCTATGTATATTGCATACTTCCTTAACATTAGAACACCTCTCAAATAGTGCAGCCACTTATGATGTGATAGTCTCCACTACTCCCCATACATAATTAGTGACTAGACTGTGTTTGGGGTGTTCCCAAGTCCAAGAAAGATGCAGTGGGAGTTGATAAAGTAATGTAAACATGAATGTTTTTGTGTGGTTACACCAGTACATTAGGCTATCCAATTTTCACTTTTTAAACAAACAAAAAATAATCAGAATCAAACTACAAGATACAGCAGCAGCAGTCTCTACTGATGTGAAGAATCATAATGTGTTTTTTAAACTAGGGACTCTTTTTTTTATTTTGTCTGAGTCCCTCCCTCTCTCTTTAGGCTCCATCCTGCCACCGCCATCCCCATGCCCAGGCTTACCCCCGGTGGGACCACCGAGGGGGCTTCCCACTCCCTAATGGACATTGTGGGCAAGCTACAGATTACCACTCAGGCCAGGACCATAAGATTGGGACCCCCTGGTGGGCTTCGCAGGCAGTGGACAGTGGTGCAGAATGGCCCATCATGCCAAGGGAATAGCATTTTTGTTGCTTTTTGTTGCCTGGGGCAGGGATGTGCAATGTCATCCAGTGTCCGCCCTGCCCTGCCCAGCTAATGTGCAAGCATCGGTGCTGCATTACCCCTGGCCTCAGCCAGGGATCCATCAAGCACTGGACACTATTCCCCTCCCTCCCCCCAGAGAAGAACAGCAGTCCCTAGAATGCTTGATCCTTCTCACCCAACTGGCCCTCTGACTCTCAGGTCTGTTTCCGAACCTGGGTCATTGGTGTTGCAAGAGGAAAGCTAACCACTGTGCTGGAAAACTGGTTCAACTGGGGACTCTTGAGGCCTAAAGGATTCGACAATGTCCCTTTAAATTCAAGTTCCATTAAAAAACAGACATCTTTGATGTGATTTTACTATATTTATCAGACTCTCTTATGTTTATTAGCCTGCCGTCTCAAATCCCTCGTGTGCTAGAACTGGCTCAGCTTCACTTCACAGTTCTCTCACCCACGTTACTCAAAAAGGCCAACTTACAACCATGAGAAATATTGGAATTCAGCATATAAACATGTGTATTCATGTGTGACATCGCAATCTGTTTTGGAAATGATTGTGATACAGCAAATATGGAACTATGAGGGAAAAACATACTTGATGACATAAAGTCTTGGAACAAAGATCGTATTTCCATGCCAATGTCCTCAGTAACAAATAAGGGGTGATCAGCATGGGAACTAAATTATCGTAAGTAGCAGCTGAACTAGATCCAAGTATTATATTTTGAAATATTTTCCTGGAGGTGGGTAATCACTTTAAACCTGTGGTCTGGACCCCTGTAGAACCACCAGTGCTTTTATATTGAAAACTAGACACATTCTTTTCTGACAGCCCGGAAAATCTGCAAACAAAATAAAACTGTAGCATGTAGGTAGGGAAATGGGCAGACTAGTGGGCCAGGCAGTCCTTATCTGATGTCAAATTATATGTTTCTGTTTTTCTATACTGCTTACTGCTGCAGATTCTTGTAATTAATTAAAAACACGTGATAGGCAAAATTTGGTCACAAGAAAACTATATTTAAAGGGAGAATATAAGTATAGTTTAAAAAAAATTATCATTATTGTACATGTTTAATGTGAATTTAATTTGCAGCTCCCAAAAAAAGTGCTTATAATGCTAAATTTGATAAAGCACATTGTAGGTTAATAGTAAATATTTTGACCTATACTTTTTATTTGAGACTGACCCTTATCTCCTGTCCTGTATAATATATTTTCTCTCCTTCTTGAGTCTGCCTTAGCACCTTTTTACACTTGAAATAATGTAAGTGCTCCTTTTAAATGATAATTTCCAGGTTATCGTTAGTATTCTCAATTATACTGAAACTCCAAATTATCTAGTTTTACTTTTCTTGTGACTAAAATGAAGTAGCAAGCACCAAACACTGCTTCCTGACCTAATAGGACACTAGGCATACAGAAATAGCTCAGAACACTGACAAAAACCTTGAAATAGCCATGCTAAAATGAACACTCCTTTTAACATTTCAAATGTAAGAAAAGATCCCACATCAGAAACCAGCCTTACCAATGCCCCAGCCCAACCCAAACAAACAGAACAGGACACCTCCACTTTCACCTGAAAAAAACTTATATGATAAGTGGAGCAAAGAAAGGCAGTATAGCACAGTGGGCTAAGGCTCTGAGCTGCAGATGTGGAGATCTGGGTTTAAATCCCACAGCCGCCTAGGTGCATACTGTGTGATCCTGAGCAAGTCATTCAACTTCCTTGTGCTCCCAGATCACATCTGGAAACAAGCTTCAGCATAGTGTGCTACTCCTGGTTAAGCAATGTTTCCTTCCCTTCCTAAAGGAACAAGTATGAGGTGACATAAAGAGAGGCAAGATGCAGTCATTAGGCCTGGGATTCAAGCAGCAGGGCAGGTCGCTGGGTCAGCAGCAATTAAGCTCAGAGATGGGCAAAGTGGCCCCAGTTCACTCCGCAAAGTGAATCGCAACATGAAAGTGGATTTGCGGTGTGTTCTGCAATGCTAAGCGGAGTACTTTGCATTTTAATGGGTAACACAAAGTCCATTGAAAACAATGACTTTGCATTACTTCACCTTCCCAAACCACTACTCCATCAATTCTTAAGGCGAAGTACATTGAAAGCAATGTATTGTATTTCACCTCACTTTGCCTTGTTTTTAAGCTCCAAAGGCACATTTTTGCAGTGATTCATGGGATTTCAGGTCACATGGGCTCTAGATTGTTCTGCACAGCCTCAGTTTGGGGTAGTGTGTGTAGGAAGCTGTAGGAGACAGTCTGTTGTAAGAGCTCTCTGTGATTCAAACCTTCTAAAACCTATTAAAAAAGCATTTTTAAGTAATTGTTTTTTGCTGAAACTTTAGATCATTGATTGTATGAAGCCCTCCTGTGCTCACATCATTGAGCGTTTATCGTTTGTGTATGGATTTTGAATGTTAATGTATGGCATTCAGTCTGTGTACTGAGAGACAGTGGAAGTGTGCTTTGGGGGAGGGGTGTATCTGTGGTGTAGGTAGATAACTTGGAGAAAAAGACAGTTCCTTCTGTTTTGGTGATATTTTTCTTGTATAATTGTGTTAATGTACACAGTAATATTTTCAATAATTCTTGTCTTGTTTTGCTGATTGTTGTGGTGCTGCAGTGCATAATTTTAGTTTGTTTAAAATACGTGGTTATATTACTGAAGTTTTCAATTTGCTACTCTTTACTTAGTGTGTGTGTGAGTATGTGTGTGACCTATGTCATCAAATCAGAAACCTTTCATTGTGCCACATAGTACTTTCAGCAATGTGAACATGCTATCCACTGCAGCTGTGTGATTTTTGTACTTCTTTGTGGTATCTTTACTGGTACTAGTACTAGTGCACTAGTTAGGTGTTGTGCCTTTGGATCTGCATCTCTTCAGTGAGCAGTGCAATCTTAATCTGTCTGTGCATTTGCATCTCTTTTGGGCCCAATCTCCATCTGTAACTTCAGTCACAGATTTTTTTTTGGCTTGTCTTCAGAGTACTGGACTAGTGTGGTGCATAATTCTGCATGAACATTGTAACATTAATATGTGTTTTTAAGTCAGGACCATCATCATGAGTCACTCATGATACAAATCATGTTCTTCATCATCACGATCACAAATGCAGTCACAAGTCACAAGTCACGATCACGTCACGAATCACAACGTTCATTTTTTTACTAGTTACTTGGATGTATTATAAGCTTGTTTTGTAGTATCTATTCAGGCTTCACCACCCCACCATTCTATTCATTAATGAGCATTTTTAAGTCTGGGAGTTTTGTGCTACAGCTCATCGGGGAAGTACAGCCGTAGGCATTCATGTTAAAAAAATAGTTACATATTGGTTATCTCACACTGTCAACACCGAATCACGTTATTCATCATCATCATCATCATGGTCACAAATGCAGTCACAAATCATGATTCATAATCTCATCATGAATCACAACATTAATTTTTTCACTAGTTTCTTGGAAGTATTGTAAGCCTGTTTTGTAGTACCTCTCCAGGCTTCACCACCCCACCATTGTACTCATTAATAAGAGTTTTTGAGTCAGGGAGTTTTGTGCTACAGCTCATCGGGGAAGTACAACCATAGGCATTCATGTTCCTTCCTGTACAGCATGTGAGTTACAGTACTGTAAGTAGTGGTGGGTGAAGTGGCCCCAATTCACTCCGAGGAGTACTCCACAATGTGAAGCGGAGTACTTCACTTCATAGTAAGGAACGCAAAGTCCATTGAAACCAATGACTTTGCATTATTCCGCCTTCCCCAAACCACTTCTCCACCAATTTTAAGGTGAAATCAATGCAATTCGCCTCACTTCGTCTTATTATTGAGCTCCAAATGAAATTCTGCAGTGATTTATGGGATTGCAGGTCACATGAGCTCTAGATTCTTCTGCACAGCCTCAATTCTGGCTTGGGTAGTGTGTGTGTAGTGGTAGCTGGAGATAGTTTGCTATCAGAGCTCTGCAATTCAGAACCTCTAAAAGCTGTTTAAAATGCTTTTTGGAGTCATTTGTTTTGATCAAAATTTAGTACATTGACTGTAGAAAACCCTTCTGTGCTCATATCATCGAGTGTTTATGGTTGTGTGTGGATTTTGAATGTTAATTTAGAACAGTCAGTCTGTGTACTGTGAAATGTGCTTTGGGGGAAGGGTGTATTTGTGGTGTAGGTACATTAACTGGGAGAAAAAGGTAGTCTTTCTGTTTTGATTACATTTTTCTTGTATAACTGTGTTAACGTACACACAGTAATATTTTCAGTAGTTCCTGACATATTTTTGCTGATTATTATGGTGCAGCAGTGTATAATTTGTCTGTTTAAAACATCTGGCTATATTACTAAAGGTTTTCAATTTGCTACACATTACTTGTACTGTGTATGTGTGTGTGAGTGAGTGTGTGAGAGATGCTTGCCATTAAATCAGACACCGTTTATTGTGCCACAGAGTAATTGTAGCAGTGTGAACCTGCTATCCACAGCACCTGCATGAATTTTTTATACTGCTTTGTGGTATCTTTATTGGTAGTGGATTGTTACTGTTGTGCACTAATCCACCAACTGGCAAAATGTGGGCCTGCCCAGTGGTGCTGAGGGTTGAGGCGCTAGATGAGACACCTAGTGCCACGCTGGTGACCCAGGTTTGAACGAACCCAGACCACTGGGGGTCAGCATGAAAGACAGAGGATTGAGCATCCAAAGGATGGCTCTCCTCTCCCAGGGTGGGTTTGGGGGCTTCTCGGCACAGTAGTGACACCTGGTGGAGACCAAGTGTACTACCTGTGCTTGGAACACAAGGGGAGGAGTGCAGCAGATGTTTATGTCTTCTCCGTGCAGGTGTCACTGCATATCTGGCTCCTGAGGGTGCCCACACAACAAGGAAAAAACCCTTGCACCTGGATAGGTGATGGCTCCTCTCTAGGCCACTGCCACATGCCACTACCAGGCCTTGCCTCCGCCGCTCTCTCCTCCTCAGCCATCACTAGATTGTAGATAGAGCACTGGATGGAGTGGCGGCCCTGCCCCAGGGGGCTCAGATCTAGGGGTTCCCAGTCAGAGGTTGGTGGGCTTGTAGCATCTCTGAGGAGGCAAGGAATCAGGTGTGGTAGAGCGGCCGGTGAACAGAGGCAGCCTAAGAGAGTTCCAGGTCACAAGGCGAATAAATAGACTTAAAAAAAAAAACCTAGGCAAAATGCATTCCTTTCCAGTTTTGGATTTGTAACTTGGGAGCACTGGTTAGGCGGTGTTGTGCCTTTTCATATGCATTCTTTGAGCGTGCAGTGCAATCTTAATCTGTCTATGCATTTGCAGTGCACCATTAATTCTGGGAGACTGCATTTCTTGTTACACTCTTATTTCACTTTGTCAGCACTGGGGAATTTTCTGGACATAAGACAGTACCATTTTGTCAGCACTGGGGAATTTTTTGGACACAAGACAGTAGCATTTTGGGGATGCACATTAATTCTGGTGACTCCGTGTATGACCACTGCGTGCATGACTGAGTGCGCTATTAATTCCGGGAGACTTTGCATTTCTTGTTATGCTCTCATTTCACTTCATTAGCACTGAGGAGTTTTCTGAACACAAGACAGTAGCACTTTGTGGATGCACATTAATTCTGGTGACTGTGTGGGTGGGGTGCTGCCAATATTGTTGTCACTCCGCCTCACTTTGCGTTTAAGGAGGAATGACAACACGAAGTAATAATAACAAAGCAAAGTGAGCCTTTCCTATAGGGCACTCCATGTAGCAAAGTGTCAATTCAAAGTGGCTACTTCGCGTTCACTTCACCTGCGGATTTTAAATTCACTGCATCTCTAATTAAGCTCTACAGCCGTTCATGCCCTTGAAAGCACAGACTTCATAGAGGTTCAGTCACTGACCCCACTCCTCCTCCTCTCCACTTTCCATAGTGTCCCACAATACACCACCATCCACCCCCTCCCTTGTGCTTCCCTTGTAACATTTGTATATGGTGTGCCCCTCCCCCACCTTGCTCTCACAGATGTCAAAGAAGAGCCCTGATCCATAGCATTGTTTTTTAAACTGCAGCGTTTGGCAGGCAACTGGAACTTCAGTGTGTGGTTGTGCTTTTTAGACTCTGACTGCTAGTGCCTGACAGGCATTAGCAGATCACATAACCCTTCCCCAATCACTATGGCACTGAGTTTGACCACAAACTACTCTCCCCACTGCCTCCCACAAAGCGCCACCCTTCATCTGGCCTCCCTTTCTGATCCCTTCACACAACAATCAGAGTAGCTTTTTCTTCAAGCTAAATACAGCAGTAAAATCTTTGGTGATACACAGGCTCTGTACCCACTTACCACCACTCCTGGCTTCACCTCTCCCCAATTACTGTAGCATGCATAGGGGTGTTTCTCCTAACTCACTGTTTAATTCCAATTAAAAAATGAATGCAAACACTGAAATCACTAGCCCTACATACAAAAACATGCAGGTGTGTGTGTGTGTGTGGCAGGGGGTGTTTGTGTGTACCGTGTTGCTCACCAACCTTTCCCCCTCTGCCTAGGATCTTTGTCCAAAAAAATCACAAAAATAAAAAAAATGGTCACCTGCCACAAGGAGAGAAACATTGCATGAGATAAAGGCTTTCATTTAAAAATGTCTCAAAGAGTTTAAGCTGGAGCCTTTATCTGATCCCAAACGACATTCCTCCTCCAGTTTGAAACTCTATATTAAACTTACTTTTCAATAAGTCAGGCCCCATGTCTCAAGGAGTTCAAACTGAAGCCTTTATCTGATGGCAACACATTCATCATCCACTGTAAAACTTGAAGCTGCATTAACCCTTGCCGTGCCACTGACTAACAGTGCAGAATTCTATACCTTCTGATTCTGTCAGGGATGGTAGCCTAAGGGTTAATCTTATTTTTCAGCACAGTAGGTGAGGTCACCTGAGTGGTTTCACATTAATGAGCTGGCACTTTTAAGTTTGATGAGCCAGGCGTTAGTAAAACAAGGAGGTACTTAAGTTTCATTTTTCCCAGATCACACATTCAGATTACAGTGTTTTAATAGTCACCACCACTTGAACCAACTCCGGTCAGTACCACTACAGCTGCTAATGCATTAACTTGATAACAGTGTTTCATTGGCTTAAACATAGAGATGAATTGCTGTAGTCAACTCCGTGTGTACATTTAATTTTTATCAAGTTAGATAATTTATCTTGTTGATCCTGTGTTTCTCATGTGTTTAAAATGTGAATGGTGAGTGTGTCTTGTACTATGTGGGGAAGAAGAGGGAGCTCCATGCCAAGGCCTTCAAGTTATGGTAGAAGAAATGGTACAGAGAGGAGAGGTATGACTGCAGTGGGGACTGACGGCCAATCTGGAATGATAAGAGCCTATAATGAGGTGATGACCAGCTTTCATTAAGGAGGGAAACACAGTCCTCAGTAGATAGTTTAAATGTTACTTCGATGGACATTTAAAGTAGCCGGGGGAAGTGATGGAAGAAATACAGGCAGTAGAAAGTGGGCCACCACAGTCTGAGATAAACAGTAGGGAGATTCTGAGGGGAGACGGGTCCCACTAGAATGCAAGTTATTCAGAAAAGCAGGGGGTTAGCAAAGGAGGAATTAGAGGAAAAGGAGCAGTCAAAAGAGGAAGGTGAGGAAGGAGGAGCAATTGGAAAAAGGAGAAGTGATAGGAAGAGAGTTGAGGGATATCAAAATGGTGTAAGGTCTGCATCAGAAGCCCAATGAGAGGAAATATGTACACCTTGGAGGAGAGGAGGGAGAGCTGGGAAATGATGGACCCCTTTATATACCTCACAGGGGTTAATAAGGTACAGGAGGGAGGTATGTTTCAGAGAAAATGGTGCTACAGAACAAGGGGTCATGCTCTGAAGCTGGAAGGAGGTAGATTCAGGAGTGACGTGAAGAAGTACTTCTTCACAGAAAGAGTGGTGGATTCCTGAAATGGCCTTCCATGGGAGGCGGTGGGGGGGGAAGAAACTAGTGGTGGGTTTTAAAAATGCCTCAGAAAGGTACAAAAGAACCCTTGGAGAATGAAAGGGATGGAGGAGACAGTGCTGTAGATCAAGCTGAGTCTGCAGCAAAACTGATCATAATTGGCCCTGTGGTCACTATCTTCCAGCACTTTATGTGTTTATATGCATGACAGGTTACGTGATTCAAATGGATACAGTGTAAAATGAATATGTGCAATGTCAATACAATAAATTGTGCTGCACACATAATTTATATTGTACTATGCTACACAGACATGATAATCACATCAGTAATAATATATCCGTTGAGCAAGGGAGAAAAATCAAGGATAACGTGTGAAGGAATATACAACTTATAGAGTGGTAACACTATGATAGGCACATACTGTATGAAATTATTGTATAATGATGGTATCCAACTGTATACTAACACTGAGTAAGCTACAATATGGGATTTTTTTATTTTTAATAATCCAGACATTGTCTACACAGTAATGACACATAACCAATGATGCTGCTAACAATTTGAGATAACATGGCTGAAATTCTGCTCAGCCAATTAACTTTTTGCTTACCTATGCATGCCATTTACAAGGCAGCATGTCATAATGCCTGTGTACAGTATTACCCTTAGGACAGGTTGTGGGGTGCATTTGAATAGATGTACTGTAAAAATGGTGATACTGCACTGTACTGTACATCAAGTAAGAATGATGTTCCTGAATGTGAGCATTTGTCCCTGATCTTAATGTGCAGTGTCCTTCATTTTGGTACTGGCGTGGTGAGAGGTATGCATTCTGGGGTAGCCAGTTGTTGCAGTTGACACTGCTATGAATTAGTTATAATCCCCTATGATGCCCCTTGCAAATCCTATAACATTAGTTGCCTAACATTTACCCCTACTACAAATATAAAGCCATGAGTGTTCCAATGCCAGTAACAATTAAGGTCCTGAAAGGGTTAATATTAAACAGTTCTTACTTGGTTTACTTGGTTATTTTGAGAAAAAAGAAGGCCGAGGCCCATCTAGATTTTCTCCCCACAAACAGTGGGAACATTTGAAATTATAATATCATTGCTAACTATTTATCTACAGCCTTTTTAAATGATTCAATGTTAGCTGAATCCACTATTTCTTGTGGTAACCTGTTCCATAATTTCGGTGCCCTTAATGAAAAAAAGTTTAGTCTTAAATTAGTCTTAGCTTTAAGTACCATTAGTTGTTTAGTATGGCATCTTGGGACAATATGTCGGGTGTCATGAGCTAGTCTGCATTTATTCATCAAATCAGGGTTTTTAAGTAGCTTATATATTAATAGTAAATCCCCCCTAGCCCTTCTTATCTGTAGAGAATGTAAACCAGCCAGTGATAGTCTTGATTTGTAAGGTAACTTAGCTAATCTGGGAATCATTCTAGTTGCACGTCTCTGAACTCTTTCCAAACAATCAATATCTGTTTTTAGATATGGATTCCAAAAGGGAGACCCATAATCGATAAGAGGTCGAACACTTGATCTGTAAAGGGCCATAATACACTGCTCAGATTTATTTACAAAAGAACGATGGATTTGTCTTAATAAGCCATTTGCAGTATTTGCTATGTTTGTGCAATGATTTTTTGAGGACAGCTTAGTGTTAATTAAAACACCCAAATCCCTTTCCACACATGATGACTTCAATAATGAATTATAAATATAATATTTGTTTTGTGGATTATGGAATCCAAAATGCAGGACAACACACTTGTCCACATTAAACTCCATTAAATTGTCAACAGCCCACTTTTCAATTGACTTTAAATCAGAGTTTAGTGAATTAAATTCTGACAAATTGTTTACTAGACCCCCAAGCTTTGAGTCGTCAGCAAATTTAGACAACCAGTTGTTATTAGTTACCTGCATATCGATTATGTAAGTAAAAAAACAAAAGCAGACCAACACTGAGCCCTGAGGCATACCACTAGTGACTGCTCCTAATTGAGAGTGATGGTTATTTAATACCACTCTCTGGGTTCTATTCTAACCAAGCAAAAACCCAATTGATTAATTGATCTGAAAAACCTAATGAATACATTTATTGATCAAAATGTTATAATTACTTTATCAAAGGCCTTGCTGTAGTCAATAGGATAACATCCATTTGGTTTTTGTTGTCTAGGCCCTTGCTAATATTGTTGTAGAATGAGATCAGATTTGTTGTACAAGAGTGGTTTGTCTTAAATCCATGCTGGGTATGATCAGTAATTTTTAATTTGATCATTTATTTTTCCATAAATGATTTAATAAATGTTTCCATTATTTTACAGATTATAGAGGTAAGACTTATTGGACGATAGTTTTGGACTACAGATCTTCTACCCTTTTTATAAATTGGCGTAACAAAAGCTGTTAACCAATCTAGAGGAATCTCTGCATTGTGAAGAGATTTGTTAAATATTAATTTTAAAGGAAGTGCTAAAGCCTTAGCAGTTTGGATTAGGAATCTGGCATTAATTTGATCTGGACCTGGTCTTATAGTTTTCTTTAATTTTGTTATGAATGGCAATATGTCTGATACCTTAATATTATATACATGAGATAGTTTAATATTAGCACTTGTAGATTTTGGGTGAACAAAAGAATCTTTTTTTGAAAAGACTGAACAAAAATAAGAATTAAAAAGATTAGCTATATCTACATCTGATTGTATAGTACTACCGTCATGAGTTAATGGCCCTATCTTGTGCAAATTACCTTTTTTATTATTTAAATATGAAAACAAGGACTTGTATCCATCCTTAGTATGTGCCAACTTAAATTCTAATTTTGATTTAGCTAGTTTAATTGTGTGTTTAAGCTTTTGTAAAGTTTTTTTATACTGAAGAAATATTTATTTATTATTAATACTTAGATGTTTTTTAATTTTTTGAACAACTTTATTTTTTTATTTGTAACCTAATATAATTATTAAACCACCTAGGTATTCTGCCCTTACTATTCAGAAAAGATAAATCATCGAGATTGAGACACACACACACACACACACACACACACACACACACTTGGGAGTTATAACAAATATGAAACTCCTCTGGAGTTCTTTCAGCCAGAAGCTTGATATGTCCAATGTTGGAAAGTATGTCAGTAAATTTTTTAGGTTCCAAAGATTAACAAATCACATTTCAATAATAAATACAATTAACAAGCCAGCAAATGAATATACTAAATCATGTGTTCAAACAGGGCAGATAGACTTCTGATGTTTTCTGTTTACAAATGCCTGGTATATCTCTGACTATGCTCTCTCTCTCTCTCTCTCTCTCTCTCTCTCTCCCCCTCCCTTTCTCTATGTACATCCTGGAGGAGAGGAGGGAGAGTTAGGATATGATGGGCACCCTTTAAATAGCTCACAGGAGTTAATAAGGTACAAGAGGGAGGTATGTTTCAGAGAAAACAGTGCTACAGAACAAGGGGTCATGATATGATGCCAGAACTCAGTAGATTCAAGAGAGATGTGAAGAAGTACTTCTTCACAGAAAGAGTGGTGAATTCCTGACATGGCCTCCCATAGGAGGCAGTTAAGGGTAAAACCAGAGGTGGGGTTCAAAAATGCATCAGATAGGCACAAAGGAACCCTTGGAGAAATGAAAGGGATGGAAGAGACAGTGCTGAGGATCAAGTTGGGTCTGCAGCAAAAGTGATCATAATTAAAAATGGGCAGACTAGATGCACCCCGCGGTCACTATCTTCCAGCACTTTCCATGTTTCTACGCATGACAGGTTATGTGATTCAAATGGATACAGTGTAAAATGAATAAGCGCAATGTCAATACTATAAACTGTGTGGCACACATAATTTATGTTGTACTATGCTACACAGACATGATAATCATATCAGTAATAATATATGTGTAACCTCCCACCCTCCCACTTAATTTTTCTAGTGATGCTTTAAAAATACTTCAGTAGGATAAATACTTCTACTTTCACTCGCTCCAGCTCAAGCACTTCTGGGGCTTCATTCAAGCAGGCAGCAGCTTCAGTCCAGGCACAGATAAATTCCAGAAACTACCTCACTCCCCTCCCTGTCTAGAGGTTTTGATGGTATAGCTGTCTCTGGGAAAGGGGAGAGGTACCATCTTGACTTTAAGAACCTTAGGAGGGGTACAAAACACAGTATCTTTTTATTTGCATATTCAGGTTCCTCCTGGTGATGGTTTGAGCTCCATCTGAGTGCAGACTAGGTATTGACTCTTTCCTCCCAGCACCTCGGATGGTCACAGGCTCAACATGCAGGCTGTAAAACAGTTTGTTAGGTGAAGAGCAAAACAACACCATTTTCCCAAAGCATTTTAAAATGATTCAGTTCCAAACTATTTAAAGTGCAACAAGCAGCATTTATTTCTCTTCATCCACAATGCTCAAACATTAAACAACAGAAGTGAGGATCCTGAAATACTTTCTAGCAGAGTTCTAACATTTTCTATGGCACTATGCCATGGCACAGACTTGCAGGAATTCAGGGTCTGAACCTGGGACCTAGCAATACTTTGCTTGCAATTTTGAGCCAAATAGGCTAAGATTCCTCTCAGCAACATTTTCCATGCCCTTGTATTTAATTTTTCAATTGACACCCCACCTGTGTTAACAGAAGTGCAATTACATTACACTCAGCAACTATCTTCTCCAGGGAGGGAAGGGGGAATGAGGATGCACTTTTCAGGCACTTCAAGTCCTTTCCATTAGTCGCCACCTACACTGAAGATCCACGGGCAGTGTTCTCTCAGAAGCAGGAGCCTAACTGTTCCCTCACAGCAGTCCCACAGTACCTTAAGTGAACATGTCAGGCAAAGGGGTATCTTGCCACCTACCCCACCGGAGACACCACTGCCACCTCACTCTCAAATGGGCACTCTATGGCAGCCACTTCCTCGCATCTTTATAGAGCCTAGCAGGCTCCATCACAATCCCTCAGTCATTGCTGCTCCCTTCTGCTGCAGTTGTTCCCTCATTGTACCACTTGGGGGAATCCCTCTGTTTACATTTGAGAATGGGGTGCAATCTCCCAACCCTGGCCCCAGGTTTCTCCAGCCCTGATTGTAGGCCACTCCTCCTGGGCCTGCAAGCTGGCTCCCGCTCCTTCTCATTGCACCTCGCCTCCTCCTCCTCGAACATTCACTCCTGGTTCTACTCTCTTTGCATCAAATGGTTCTTTTTTAAAAAAAATGCACATGTGCCATAGCAGAACTCAGCAACACGTATGTGTATCTCATGCAATGCTGACTGGGCATCTTAACTAGTAACCCTAAATGGCACAAGGGTTGCACCCCCCCCAGAAATGCTTCACCTCCCTGGGAAGCCAACTCCACCCTTACTAACCATGGCTGCTGTACACCGTGGGATAATGCACACTTTCCCACAGACCATCACAATCAGGCTCCACCAGGCTTGCTGCATAAGAGCAGTTTAAATAGAACTAGGTGGGCAAACCCACCTACCAGCAGTTCTCTGGCTCCACTAGGGGCACGGCTAGTCATCCTGGTCTTCCTAGCAATGGCTGTTCCACCAGATCAATGTCCCCTCAGCACACCACTATCTTAACTATTTCCAGTTCCAGTAGTGTTCCCCATTGGACCCTTCAGCAGTACCCAACTGGGCCTAAACTGGCACCCCTATTCTTAGTATTTCTGGCTCCAATTTTATCCCCACTGGACCCTTCAACAGCACCCAACCGGGCCTAAACTGGCACCCCCTATTCTTAGTATTTCTGGCTCCAGTTTTGTTCCCCACTGGACCCTTCAGCAGTACCCAACTGGGCCTAGATTGGCACCCCAACACTTTTCAAAACAGCAAAACATTTTTTATCTATCTAATGGCTAGTAATGTATTAAGCTAAGCTGCACTTCCAGGAGTGGCAGGCTAACTCTAAACTTATTACTAACTACAAAAATACAGGCGACTATCTTAATCAGACTATACATTTTAGATACCGAAAAATCCCCCCAGAAAATCCTAGCTACTATTCTCACTAAATCTATCCTACAACTACGGTTCTATATTCTAACCTACCTAACAGTGGGAGTTGGAGCACACTTTTACCTTTTTACTGTCCTTTGCAAACTGCCCAGGTGCATATTAAAGTTTCTGGATAACTGTCTATGTATTTTAAAAGTCCAAGCCATCCCATTTTCAGCACCAGTGGGTAAGAGTGCTTTATTATCATGCAATCCCTACTTAACATTTCCTAAACATTCCTGTCATAACTACTTAGACCACACTGCAAATGATTTTTAATGAAATGGTACATAAGAGTAAAATAAAACTGGAAAAAAATCAAAACGCTATCTGAAAGTTCTTGTACATTTTTATTTTTCCCTTATGCAGCACAAGCTGATCAGACTACCGTTTATGGTAATGGCAACTGTTCTGACTTTTTAAACTTTTAATGCAAGCAAACAGTCTAAGAATAACAGTAGTCCTCAGATGCAGTCTCTACAATGCCAGAGGACATTTTGGCGTCTAAGGTGCTTTGGGTTTCTGAAGGGTAAGGTATTTAGCTGCAGGGTCCTCTGGTGCAAAGTAGAAACAAGGGTCAGGTTTGGTGCACTCTCCCCCTCTACAGTCATGGCTCACATCAAAATACTTTAGCCTGTGTCCCACTCTGTCATGCATAGGCTGAAGGGCTGTACATGGTTCGAGCTATTCTGTTTATGTTGGTCCTGTCATAGGCCATGTTGCTGATTTCTACTTTATTCCTAAGATGCACATTTTCCATGGCCCTCTGGAATATCCAATTTAATCTCCTGCATTCAATCAAGTCCCAAAGTCTCTCACTGATGTAGGGGTAATTGGTTCCGGGGTTCTCTATTTTTGGGTAACGCCTCACCCATCTCTGCCTGGCTCCAGCTGGGCAAAGATCTGATGCTTGGCCATGTGGCCACTCCTCTTGGCAACCACATTCTTTCCCTGTAGTTTATTACCATAAGGCCCAGCTGATGTTTGGTGTCCATGTCAATTAAACGTCTCTTGCATATTACCATAAGGCCCAGCTGATGTTTGGTGTCCATGTCAATTAAACGTCTCTTGCATATTACCATAAGGCCCAGCTGATGTTTGGTGTCCATGTCAATTAAACGTCTCTTGCATATTACCATAAGGCCCAGCTGATGTTTGGTGTCCATGTCAATTAAACGTCTCTTGCATATTACCATAAGGCCCAGCTGATGTTTGGTGTCCATGTCAATTAAACGTCTCTTGCATATTTCTGGGAGCAATGGGGAGAGCTCAGGAATTCCTAGAATTGGCATTGTATATGGCTTTGGAATATCCCTATCACCATGTCCTCAAACATCCAGATAATACCTTCATCTGGCTAGTTATAAACAGAAATGGCTTCCATAGATCTGGTAACACTTTTTTCATCTGACCCATAACCTTCTTCTACAGCTTCGATGACCACCTCAAATGGTCAGGGCCAGTGATTTCTTCCTGCACCTAGGGGAGTGGGGAATGCAGTTTCAAAGTCTCAGCTTCTTGTAAGTTCTTAGGTAAGGTTTTCGCCCTCACCATGGATTTCTGGGTGGGTTTGGCTTTAGATGGACTTTTCCTGGCTTTCTGCTTGCCTCGCATCACAACCTTTGATGGGCCTGACTGTTAAGTCACATTCCTCATGTAGCCTGCAACAGCACTCCAAATACATGAGACCCACCCTCGGCCCCTCCCTCTGTCAGTGGGAAGTTCTGGGGCAGTTTGCAATGGTACAGGGCTGGGCAGATGGCTAGGCCCCTGTACCACCTCTTGCTCTGGATTTTTCAATGACCATGACCTCCTCCCACTGCTCAGATGGTTACACAGTTGTGGGCACACTAGTTGCAGGGGCCAATCTCCTGGCTGATTGCGGCCATTGCCAGGGTGCAGGAGTGATGTCTCATGAGCCATATACTGTCTCTTTTGCTGCTGCATTTCTGCAGGCCTGGGAATAGTCCCACAAGCACATGATACACAGACTGGCTGCCTAATAAACCCACTTCCACATTGTCAACAAAAGATGTATGACTCACCTGAAGTGCTCCTTTCCACAATGCTCCACAACCAGGTGATCAGTCCCTCTGAAATGTTGATGGTCTGACTTCCAAGTCCAGGGCATAAGCCATGCTTGCTTTCAAAAAGTTCAGTGTAGCAGATAAATCCACAATGGTTTGCCTGCTCAAGTCTCTCTAACTGAGTTTACCATAATACATTTAGTTTTTGTTTTCTCTTTACGGAGATCTACGTAGTCTCCTTTTTATTTTATATGAGCCTTCTACATAATTGTGTATTATATTTCCATGCATAATTGTATTTTCTTTTGGTCCTCTGTCTGTGTAATATATAGAAAACTCAATAAAGCTTATTAAATTTGAAGTCTCTCTAACTGCAAAGATTTTATTTTAATTCTTCCAGTTAGCAAAACTTTTCTTCTCTCAGCAAAACTCTTTCTCCACCATTGGGTGGTGGATACTGAAACTACTCAACTCGGATGGCAACACTCCTTTCTCCTCAAGGGTTTCTAACAATCTGGAACTCAGATCACCTGACCTTCCTTTTCTAGTGCTGCGTCTCATTAAATGCATCCACCAATTTAATCACTTTCTTTTCTCATTTACATTCATCACGTTTTTTCTTCATGTGAAGAGGTGCCATTTTGTCTCCTCACGATGCAATTAAAAGAGTGGCTTAAACTTCTAACACAGGCTGTGGCCCTTCAACATTCCAGTCCTGCATAACTGCCATTCCTCACGCCAAATAGGTGCTTGTGCTTATTTTTCAAATCCTGGATGACAGACCCCATATTTGTAACCTCCCTCCCACTTAACTTTTCTGGTGGTACTTTAAAAATACTTCAGCAGGATAAATACTTTTACTTTCACTCGCTCCTGCTTGAGCACTTCTGGGGCTTCACTAGAGCAGGCAGCAGCTTCTGTCCAGGCACAGATAAACTCCAGAAATTACCCCACTCCCCTTCCTGTCTAGGAGTTTTGATGGTATAGCTGTCTCTAAGAAAGGAGGGGGTACCAGCTTGACTGTAAGTACCTTAGAAGGGGTACAAAACCACAGTACCTTTTGTCTGCAGATTCAGGTTCCTCCTGGTGATGGTTCGAGCTCCGTCTCAGCATGGACAGGGTGTTTACTGTCTCCTCCCAGCATCTCAGGTGGTCACAGGTTCAATGCACAGGCTGTAAAACAATTTGTTAGGCAAACGGCAAAACAACACCATTTTCCCCAAGGCATTTTAACATGATCCGTTCCAAATGATTAAAAATGCTCAAGCAGTAAACAATGGAATTGAGGATCCTCAAATGATTTCTAGCACAGCTCCAACATTTTCTATGGCACTATGCAATGTTGCAGACTTGGGGAACTCAGGGTTTCAACCTGGAACCTAGCAGTGTTGCCCTTGCACATTTGAGCCAAATGGGCTCCGATTCCTCTCAGCAACATTTTCTTTGCCCCTGTATTCAACTTTTTAATTGACACCCCGCCTGTGTTAACAGTAGCACAGTTACTTTACGCGCAACTTTCCTCTCGGGGGGGGGGGTAAGATGGTGCACTTTGCAGGCACTTCCAGTAATTTCCACTAGTGGCCACCCACACTGAAGACCCATGGGCAGTGTTCTCTCAGAGGCAGGGGCCTGACTCTTGCCTCTCAGCAGTCCCAAAACATAAGCAGCACAGTACCTTAAGTGGACATGTCAAGCAAAGGGGCATCTCGCCACCTACCCCACCAGAGACATCACTGCCACCTCAGTCTCAAATGGGCCCACCATGGCAGCCACTTCCTCAGCATCTTTTTAGAGCCTAGCAGGCTCCATCACGATCCCTCAGTCATTGCTGCTCCCTTCTGCTGCAGTTATTCCCCCTGTGATGCTTGGCCAATTGGTTATGATTGTTGTATGATATTTGTAATAAAAAAAATATAGTAGGTGATTGTCTCACATAAGACAGCCTATGCTTATCAGTGTCCCTACCCCCCAGGTTTCAGTGAAGCTACAGTTACAAGTGACCTGAAACATAGAAACATAGACTTTGACGGCAGATAAGGAACACTTGGCCCACCTAGTCTGCCCATTTCCTTACCTACAGGATAGGCCGCAGATCCTAGTTAACCAACAACCATTTCTTCCTACCCCCCACAAGAATTGCCTTATGTCGTCCCCATGTATTCTTGAATTCTTCCTCAGTTTTAGACCCCACAACCTCCTCAGGAAGGCTGTTCCATGCATCCACTACCCTCTGTGTGAAAAAAATACTTCCTCATATTGCCCTTGAACAGCCCCCTCTATCTTTAAATTGTGCCCCGTTGTTCTTGCACGTCTCTTTTTCTGAAAGATGCTACCTGTTGGACTTTGTTTATTCCACTGAGGTACTTAAAAGTTTCTATCATGTCCCCCCTCTCCCTCCTTTCCTCAAGGGTATACATATTAAGTTCCTTTAGTCTCTCCTCATATTGGCTTCTCTTGCAGACCCTGCACCATTTTAGTTGCCCTCCTCTGGACTGCCTTTATCCTGTCTATGTCGTTGCGGAGATGGGGTCTCCAGAACTGGAAACAGTACTCTAGATGGGGTCTCACCAACTGTCTGTACAGAGGGATAACAACTTCCTGTTTTCTGCTGGTGATGCCTCTCCCAATGCATCCCATTAGACCCCCAGCCCTCCCTACTGCCTTCTCACATTGCTTGCTAACCTTAAGGTCATCTAATATGATTAGCCCCAGGTCCATTTCCTTTTTTGCTGTTATTACTACACCCCCCCCCAATGTGTACTCTTCCCCTGAGTTTTTGTTTCCCAGGTGCATTATTTTGCACTTCTTTGCATTGAATCCTAGCTGCCATACTTCTGACCATTCCTCCAACCTTGCCAAGTCCTTCTTATCCTTTCCACACCTCCTTGTGTATCAACCCTGTTGCAGATCTTTGTGTCATCTGCAAAGAGGCATACTTTTCCTTCCATTCCCTCTGCAATGTCAGTTATAAAGACATGAAAAAGGACTGGACCCAGTACTGAACCCTGTGGTACCCCACTAGTAACCCTTCTTTCTTTAGAGTGGACTCCATTTACAATTGCCTTCTGTGTCCTGTTGTCCAGCCAATGTTTTACCCAGGCTACCACCCTGGGACCTACTCCCAGGCTGGTTAAATTGACTATTAATCTTTTGTGTGGGACTGTGTCAAATGCCTTGCTAAAGTCTAGGTAGGCCATGTCCACTGCCCCTCCCTGGTCTACTACTTTGGTCACCTAGTCAAAGAAATCTATCAGATTCATCTGACATGACCTTCCCGCTGTGAACCCATGCTGCCTTGGGTCCTGTGCCCCACTGGCCACTAGGTACTCAACAATTCTTTCCTTCAGAAGTGATTCCAGCACTTTCCCTACCACAGAGGTCAAACTGACAGGTCTGTAGTTTCCTGCCTCTGTCTTGGTCCCACTTTTGTGAAGGGGAATCACATCTGCCTTCCTCCAGTTCTTGGGTACCACACCATCCTCCCATGATTTGTTAAAAAGAGTAGTCTGTGGTTTCACTAGTTCCCCCCTTAATTCTTTTAGAAATTCTGGGGTGAATTCCATCAGGCCCCATTGCTTTGTCCACCTTCAGTTTTAGGAGTTCTTGCAGAACCCTTTCTTCTGTAAAAAGACTGGGATCAACCCCCCCATCAAGACTGCTTTTGTTAATTGGATTAGGCTCTTCCCCCTACTCTTGTGTAAATACTAAGCAGAAATGTTCATTCAGTAACTCTGCTTTTTTACTGTCCCCTTCTGCCCACCCACCATTCATTCTATTCAGCCTCACAATCCCTCCCTTTGTCTTTCAACACTCTCTGATGTACCTACAAAAGGTTTTATCTCCCTTCTTAACTGAGTTGGCTATCTTTTCCTCAGTTTGGGCCTTTGCTGTTCTGACTTCCCTCCCTGCTTCCTTCTGCCTTAACTGGTAGAGCTCTCTGCCTTGCTTCTTCTGTGTTTCCTTATACTTGCTGAATGCTATATTTTTCTCCCTGACTTTCCCCGCCACCTCTTTTGAGAACCATAGTGGCTTTTTCTTTCATTTTGATTTGTTTATTTGCTTCACACAAAAGCTTGTTGCCTCTGTGATGGCAGTTTTGATGATTCCCCATTGTTGCTCCACCCCTCCTTCTAGCCTGTTTGCTTTTCTGAGTCACTCTCCCATCTTGCCAAAGTCAGCCCTCCTGGAGTCCAGTACCCTTACTTTGTATGGCTTGACTCTGTAGCTGAGTTTAATGTGAACCACACTGTTTGATGGTCACTTGTTCCCAGATGGCAACCCAGATGGAAACCAGGAGGTAATTAAAAGACCAGAGAGACTTAATTAAAGGTCTATTGTTTTTCTGTCTTAGTTAGCACTGACCCAGCTGCCAGGATATAGGGCTCATAACATTTTATGATTCCTATAAGAAGAACATTTTATACCAACCTGGTGTTAAAAGTTGCAAAACCCTTTGATATGCCTTGGGAAGCGGAATCAGCCACCAGTTCAAAGGAAAGGCTTGACTAAAGACTGTCATAATTTAGGAAATGTATTTTTCCATCTGAAGTTACATTATTTAAAATATCTTCTGACAGGAAACAATTTTTTTTGTAATTTTATATTCTAAAAGGAAGAGCTAGATAACTCACCAAATGGCTGGGGAGATAGAGTTGAAATGTACCCTTGTAACTGGGGAATATGATATATCATTTTTGGACTCAAAGACACAGCTCTCTGATCTAACTTTCAAGGCGCTTAGAGGTAATACATTAGATAGAAGAAGTATAAATATATTGTGGTGGGAGTTTCTGTGTTGTACTTTGCCCTTGTTCTTTTAAGTGATTGTATGCTCTTTGATATATTGTTCCATGTTTACATTTGGCATATTTTTATCATCTTTTAGTAAAATCTTTGTTTCAAGAGACTGCCTGGGTGTCTGCCAGTTCTTTTTTTTTTTTTTGCATGTGACACATATATGGTTAAGTCTGACAATTGTTCAAACAGCCTGATGGTGTTACTAAGCTGGAAAAAGGTAAGAATATACCTAAGGTATTAAGAGTTTTAAGGGTTCATTTTGGAAGCCTGGTTTGGTGCCCCTGGCAAAAGATTGTACCGTAATCCCTGAAGAGGGTATGTATCTGAGCCTGTACTCTAGGTATGCTAGCATAAGGTTCACAGTTTGCATCCCCCCAGAACTTGAGACTAAAGGTAATTTGGACACAAAAGCAGACAGGAGGGTTACCCTGTCTGTTATCTGTTCACAATATTGTGCTCTGAAATTGGCACTGTGGGAGTCGAGGGCCTGACCTGATGAATACATTTATGACAAATTTGGTTAGCAGCAGTGTGATAAAATTGGTAACATAAGCTTTAACTGTTCAGTGTATCAGCTTAATACTGTACTGCTCACTTGCAAAATAAGGCAGTGAGTTTTAAAAAGGAAACAGAACCGTATCATTTTACTTACAGTCAAGTTCCTACCCATTTTAATTTTTTTTCTCTAAAGTGCAAGTTAGAGTAGCCATAATTAGGGAAGAAGATTGCTTCCAACTACAGTGGGCACATTGTAGACTACTTGAGGCAGTTGTGCCAGGACAAAGGAGTCCTGCATGAAGGGAGAACCACCAGGCAGAACCTCATGGATGCTCTGATGGCAGCAGATGCCCAGCGCATTGAGTCACAGACTGGGACTGTAAAGAACAAAACCTTGGACATGGAGGGGCCAGTGGCCAGTGCAGTGTCCAGATCTGGTGAGGAGGGCAGCAGGGCCAGTGCAAGTGAATGGTCACAGCAGCAGGAGAAGGTCACCAGCACTCTGGAGCCAGAAGAAATCAGGCTACAGACTGAGTTGTGCAGAATGGAACTGGAGTTCCAGAGAGAAGAGAGGTGAGAGCAGTGAGCTGCAGAGAAAAGGGAGTGAGAACAGCCAGCCACAGAAGAGAAGAGGGAGTGAGAACAGAGAGAGGCTGAATGAGAACAATGAGCTGCAGAGGAGAAGAGGAAGCAAGAACAGCAAGAAGCTGACCATGAACAGTGAGAGGTGGACCAGGAAGAGCGTGAGAGCCAGAGGTGACATGAACTGGAGAAGAACGACTCCAACCACCAGCACCAGAGCAGGTAAGTGGCTTGGGTTCGACTAGAACTACAGGACTGGGTTACAAATTGAATTCCAAACTGATAGCTGAATTTAAAGAAAGGGAGGATATGGATGCCTTTTTAAATTCCTTTGAAAATTTTTTATTCAGATAAAAATTCCTAGAGAGTCCTAGAGCTTCCAGCTATCCCTGCTACTTACTGGGAAAGTTCAGGATGCATTGGGTCAAATGGACAATGAGGACAGTAATGATTACAGCAAACCTAAGGCTGCGTTTTAAAAAATAGTTTGATTTAACTGCAGAAGTATACAGAGCTAAATTCAGTAAGCTCAGGAGAAGTCCTGACATGAGCCACGAGGAGCTAGTCATGAAACAATGTCAATGTTTAAAACATTGGTGGGAGGGAATTGAAGCAAACTCTGTAGATAAAATTGAAAATTCTATTTTGTTAGAACAGTTATTTAGGCATGCCTAGCAGAGTTGAAAACCTGGCTGGAGAACTGAGATCCCAAAACAGTGCAAGAGGCTGCTGAACTCTTGGACCGCTATGCCAAAAACAGACCTGCTCTGAGAGTGAATGGGGCAGGTGTGGCAGTGTAGAAAGGGAAAAGTGCACCTTCAGGGCACCTAAATCCCTCACTGCCTCCATCAAAATTAGTTAGCCCCAGGATTTAAAAGAAAAGATTTTTCTGAGAAAAGAAATGAAAGTTGGGTTTGTAAAAAACCTGGGCATATTGCTAGACAGTGTCCCAAAAGGACAAGCAATATGCAAAATGAGGCTAGGAAAGAGGTGGGTTGTTTGTGTGTCCCTGGAAGCATGCCTGTGAACATGAGGGAAGACATGCACCCAATCACGGTGAATAGTGTACAGATAAAAGGGTTAAGGGATACAGGGGCATCCCTGACATTGGTAAAAGAGGATCTGGTAGAGCCTGGTCAGCTTATACTCAGTGAATCTGTAACTGTACAAGACTTCACTGGGGAGGAGAAAACATTGCCACTCACTAATGTTCTCCTAAACTGGGGTGAAACAGGGGGAACTGTGCAATAGGTGGCTGTAGCCAAACCTTTAGCAGTGGATGTCATCCTTGGCAACAATCTCAAAAAAGGGATGGTGTGTGCAGTTACCCGTAGCCAAGAAGCAAGAGAAATTAGTAGTTCCCTGGACCCCACAGAAACCATTGTGGAACTCACTGGGAGGCTGGTTCCCCAGCCTGTGTCTACTGATATAGAGACTAATGAAAAGTGGATAGAAATTTCCCCAGTAGCAGTTAACTACCAGCTATGGAGGGTTGCTCCAAAGAAGGAGGGGTGACCAATTGTCAGAGGGTTAGGGATGACAGTGATCCTGAGTGCCCTGACGCTAGTGCTAGGGACCCTAGTTTAGAGACTGAAGGGGACCTGTCCCATGCCTTAGGAATGTGTAAGGAGTTTGCAGCTGCTCAAAAAAGTGACCCTAGTCTAGAGAAGCTGAGGGCTTTGGCAGACTGATGGAGCACAGGGAGGTGATGGAAAACATAACGTTTATTGGGAAAATGGGCCAATGTATACTCAGGCTGTGAAAACAAAGGGAGGGGAGATAGGCAGGCAGCTTGTCATTCCCCAGGTGAACCGTGAGCAGTTGCTCAAGATTGCACATGACATTTCCTTGCCTTGTCAGCTGGGAATTGCATGCACTATGCAGTGATTGGTCCAGAATTTTTATTGGGCCAAATTCACCCAGCAGATGAAGGAGTACTGCAGGTCTTGTCACCAGTGCCATGAAATAGGGAAGGTGGGTAAGAATACCTAAGCCACCCTAATTCCATTGCCCATAGTGGAGGAGCCATTCCAAAGGGTGGGAATGGATATTGTCGGCCTTTAAATACCCCCAGCTAATCCGGGAAGAGGCTTGTCCTGACCATGGGGGATTATGCCACCCGGTATCCAGAGGCAGTTGCTCTGTCCTCACTGAGGACAGACAAAGTGGCAGATGCCTTACTTTGGATTTTCTCCCATGTTGGGTTTCTGCAGGAGGTTATCGAGGGGGTTTATTTATGTCAGACTTGATGAAATGTTTGAAGGAGAAGTATGGGGTGGTGCAGAGGCACACAAAGCCTTATCACCTGCAAGCCAATGGGTTTGTGGAAAGATTTAACAGTACCCTGAAGTCAATGCTCCAGGCATTTGCTCAACAGCATAGGAGGGACTGGGAAAAATACCTACCCCCACCTGTTTGCATACCAGGAGGTACCCCAAGAGTCAACAGGATTTTCTCCTTTTGAGCTCTTATATGGATGATGGGTATGTGGGCCCTTAGAACTGATCTGGGAGGACTGGGAAGGCAGGCATACCACCAAGGAACTCCCTTAGTGGATTACATCCTTAGATTTAGGGAAAGGCTGAAGGAGCTTATGGATAAAGCCCAGAGCAACCTGGCAGCTGCCCAACAGAAACAAAAAGTGTAGTATGACTGCAGAACCAGAGCTCACTCATACACGGTAAGTCTGGAGGTCATGGTCCTTATTCCAGTCCAGAAAGACAAGCTGCAGGCTGAGTGGGCAGGCCTGTACAAAGAAGCTGGAAAGGTAAATGATGTGAACTTTATCATAGAGTTACCTGACAGAAGACACAGAGAAAGAATGTACCATGTCAACATGATGAAGCCATATGCTAATAGGGCTGACATGGTGTTTGCAGTATGTAGTCCTGGGGAGGAAACAGATGAAGAAGACCCCTTCTGGACTTGCTGGAAGAAAGCAAATGGGAGTTCTCTCTGGAAGCAGTTAAATTGTCACCCCAGCTGGCCACAGACAAGATCCAGGAAGTAAGGGAGGTTTTAGCAGACTTTGCCTAACTGTTTAGCACCAAACCTGGAATAACCCCCTCAGTGACGCACAATGTGGAGACAGGGACACAGATGCCCATACAGCAGACAGCATATCTGGTGTCAGAGGCTGTCCAAAAGGACTTTAGGAGGGAGGTGAAGGAAATGCTGGATTTAGTGGTAATCCAGAGATCCCACAGCCCCTGGGCCTCACCCATAGTCCTTCTGCTCAAGCCAGATGCATCAACTCATTTCTGTGTGGACTATTATAGACTGAATGCAGTCATGAAGTCAGATGCCCATCTGATGCCCTGGACAGATGAACTCCTGGACAAGTTGGGAGGGGCGACATACCTCATGACTATTGACCTGACAAAGGGGTATTGGCAAGCAGAATTAACTGACAGAGCTAGGGAGAGGTCGGCCTTCATCACTCCAATAGGCTTATTTGAATTTAAGGTAATGCCTTTCTGAATGAAGAACACCCCAGCCACTTTCCAAAGGTTGGTGAACCAGGTGTTAAATGGTGCTGAAGAGTATGCCGTGGTGTGCCTGCATGATACTGCCATCTTTAGTGTCAGCTGGGAGGAACACCTGTCCCACCTTAAGGAAGTGCTGGGCAGGATACAGAGGGCCGGGCTCACTGTCAAAGCTGTACAGTGCCAGGTGGCCATGGCTGAAGTGGCATACCTTGGGCATGTTGTAGGCCGAGGACAGCTCCGTCCTAACCATGTAAAAATAGAGGTGCTCAAGACATGGCCGAGACCAGAAATGCAGAAGCAGGTCAAGAGTTTTCTAGGAACAGCAGGGTACTATAGGAAATTTGTACCCAATTACAGTGCCCTGGCTGCTCCCCTATCTGACCTAGTAAAGAAAAAGATGCCTAAGAAAGTTACCTGAAAACCAGCCTGTGAAAAAGCCTTATCCAGACTGAAGGAGGCACTGTGCAGTGCTCCTGTGTTGACAAGTCCTGACTATAGTAGACCCTTTATAGTCTAGACTGATGCCTGAGACATGGGTATTGGGGCAGTACTGAGTCAGACATCCAACCAATGGAAAGATCACCCTGTAGTGTACCTGAATAAAACTTTTCTTCCCAGGGAGCAGGCTTACTCCACTGTGAAAAAAGAGTGTCTTGCCATAGTGTGGGCCCTAAAGAAGTTACAGCCATACTTACATGGGCAGCATTTTGAGGTATAAACGGACCACAACCCCCTGGTTTGGCTGACACAAATGGGAAAAACTAATGGTACACTATTAAGATGGAGTCTTGCCTTGCAAGGGTATGACATGATGATCTTACATAGGGCTGAAGCATCCAATCAAAACACAGATGGTTTGTCATGTCTATATGAGGAGTGAACTGTCTTGGAAAGCTCATCCCATACAGGGGATAGAGCCCCCAAATTCAGTCTAGGTGGGGAGGATTGTGATGCTTGGTCAGCTGATTATGATTGTTGTATGATATTTGCAATAAAAAATATTGTAGGTGATTGTCTCACATAAGACAGCCTGTGCTTATGGGTGCCCCCCCCCTTCAGGTTTCAGTAAAGCTACACTGACAAGTGACCTGAAACCAAGAGGTAATTAAAAGACCAGAGAGACTTAATTAAGGGTCACCTGTTTTTCTGTCTTAATTTGAACTGATCCAGCTGCCAGGATATAGGGCTCATAAAGTTTTATGATTCCTATAGGAAGAACATTTTATACCAGTCTGATGTTAAAACTTATGAAACCCTTTGATATGCCTTGGGAAGCGGAATGAGCCACCAGTTCAAAAGAAAGGCTTGATTAAAGACTGTCATAACTTAGGAAGTGTCTTTTTCCATCTGAAGTCACATTATTTAAACTATCTCCTGACAGGAAATCATTTTTTTGTAATTTTATATTCTAAAAGGAGGGGCTGGATGACTCACCAAGAGGGTGGGGAGATGGATCTGAAATGTATCCTTGTAACTGGGGAATATGATATATCATTTTGGGACTCGAAGACACAGCTCTCTGATCTAACTTTCAAGGCACTTAGAAGTAATACATTAGATAGAAAAAGTCTAAATGTATTGTGGTAAGAGTTTTTGTGTTGTACTTTGCCCTTGTTCTTTTAAGTGATTGGATGATCTTTGATATATTGTTCAGTGTTTACATTTTACATATTGTTATAATCTTTTAGTAAAATCTTTGTTTCAAAAGACTGCCTGGGTGTCTGCCAGTTCTTTTTTTTTTGCATATGACATATAGATGGTTAAGTCTGACAATTGTTCAAACAGCTTGATGGTGTTACTAAACTGGGAAAAGGTAAGAATATACCTAAGGTCTTTTATAGAGTTTTGCAGGTTTATTTAGGAAACCTGGCTTGGTGCCCCTGGAAAAAGATTGTACCATAATTCCCGAAGAGGGTACGTATCTGAGCCTGCACATTGGGTATGCTAGCAGAAGGTTCACAGTTTGAATCCCCCCCCCCAGAACTTGAGATTAAAGGTGATTTGGACCCAAAAGCAGACAGAAGGGTTACCCTGTCTGTTACCTGTTCACATTATTGCTCTCTGAGGTTGGCATTGTGAGCACAGAGGGCCTGACCTGCTGAGTGCATTTGTGACACCTCCATTCTGCCACTTGGGGGACTCCCTCTTCACATTTGGGAACCAGGGGCAATCTTCTGATCCTGACCCCGGGCCTCTCCGGCCCCAACTGTAAACCACCCCTAATGGGCCTGTCAGCTGTCTCCCACTCCTCCTCAACACACCTTGCTTCCTCCTCAGACTTTTGCTTCTGACTCTACTCCCTTCATGCCAAACAGTGCTTTTTTAAACAAACACGTGCACCTAAGCAGAGATCAGCAACACACTTGCACACCTCCTATGATGCTGACTGGGCATCTTAACTAGTAACCCTCTGAATGGCCAGAATTCAACCATGGAAAACCATGGATATCTGTCCCTAATGTTGCTGCCAATGAACTCTGTTTTTATTTGCATATAGGTGTGCATGTCTATTATTCCTAAGTGAGAGTCTGCTTACCTTTGAGTTACTAACTAGTGAACTGCAACACTTCCCACTTTGGTGGTGTTTATTGGACAAGTAGAGACATGAAAGTGGGCAGCCTGGCTCATCATGCTGCTGCTCACCCTGGTTACTACTGGTAATCCTGGCTGACAGCAATTTTTTGACAACAAGGTCCCCAACAGTGACTACAGTGCCACGTCACTGTAGGGAACCTGCTGGAACCTGGCACTTTCTGTTGGGAGTCCTGCACCCACCCAAATCAGGTCAGACTCAGAGTTGATAATCCTAAGTGGAGGGGTGTGGGGTACACTCCTCTGCATGTGGGGTTCAGGAATTGAAGCCCCCTGAAGAAAACAGTTCCACTGGAAACCGTCAGCCAATAGCAAAATGCAGATGACCTGCCGGTTTCACTGTCAAGGCATTCAACAAAAATGTTGTCGAACACACATCGTGAATCCATTACTTCCACCAGCATATACTTTTACCTGCAGGTTCCTGTCCTTTTACTTTCTTCAGTGGGAATGGTGGGATATTCAGAGTACTGGGACATACAGCTATTACTTTAAACTGAGGAGGATGCCACTTTGGGTCATGGACAAAATCATCATCAGCTCCCTCATCTTTGCTCCCAATTTATTTATGTATTTATGTATCTACAAATTGGTAACTGGGAAAGGCACACTGAGCCAAAACTTGTTTCCAGGTGTGACTCAGGGGAAAGGGGAAGGGGCACAATCAATAAATAAAAATGTTTTATGTAAACCATACAAATACAGTGCAAGCAAATGTAGAGTAACAGGGCAAAAGTGCAAAGGGACAAAGGCAGATGACAATAAAGTACTCATTCTACATCATGAAATCCAAGCTAACAATTGGTTGAACATATCATTGCAATGAAATTAGGAGATGTAAAACTGGCTAGTGAGAGGGGGCATGAACTGGGGAATGAAGAGAACAATGGGCAGGCCAGGTAGTGAGCTGACAGGAGCAGGAGGGGTGGACAGGAGTTTAAGCTGACTGGATGGGCCTAGCAATCCTTATCTGCCATCATCTTCTATGCTTCTATGTTAAGGGAAGTTGGGGAGGGAAAGAGATGGATGGAAGATTGGGGGAGGTTACAGAGGGAGGGAAGATGATAGCAGAAGCATGGTTGCCCAACAGAGGAGTGAAGGAGAGGGAGGGAGGGAGAAGATGTGAGGATCTCTAGAGTGAAGGGAGTAAGATACAGGTGGAATGGAAGAGATTAGTGTGGATAGGTAAAAGGACAGTGCCTCAAACCAGTATTTAAAGATGAAAAACACACAGTGGTATAGGCATCAGGAGGGAAAAGGGAACATGGATAGGGAGGAATAGAGTGTGCAATGACAGGTGTGAGGGGTGAGTTTGTAGCAATATGACAGAAGGCATTGCAGAGGGTGTCCAGTCTGGCAAGGGAAGAAGAGAGAGTAGTATCATACACCACATCTGTATAGTCAAAGACTGGCAGAACCATTTTCTTGACCTGCTTCAGGAGGACATGTAGGGTCAGGCAGTCTTTATTATGGCACAGGGCACCAAGCTCAGGATGGAGCTTGGCATGGATGGCATCAATGTGGGCAGAGAAATGAAGCCTGCTGTCAAGCCACACACCGTGATACTTAAAGAAATGGGCCCCTTGAATGAGAGAACTATCCAGGATGATGAAGGAAGGAAGGGAAGGGAAGCAAGCCTGGTCAGTTTCTGACTCAATCCAAAGGTCTTGGAACCACAAAGTAAGTGACCAGCACTAATGGAGAACATGCTGGTGTACCCATGGCGGGCAATCACCATCATGTGGCCTCAACACTTGGCCAGGAAGTGATGCATACAGAAATGACTGACAAAAAAATGCAAATTAGCAAAACAAATGTATTGTGTATTTAATACAATGCAGTAAATCACAGTTGAGTAACACCATGTGGAGCATTCACGTGGTCTTAGTCAACTGTCTTTTGCTGCACTGTGTTAGAAACACAATATTTCTTTTGTTAATCTGCATTGTTTGTCAGTTGTTTCTGTGTATCCAAAGACCATGGACATTGTCTCCTTGGTGTCGACCTGGAGCTAGTTGGCCTGAAACCAACAAAAGCCATTGTGGAAATCTTGCTGGAATGAGACTTCCACAGCCTTAGGTGATGCATCTGAAGTATACAGAACTGTGTAATCTGCATAAATATAAACATGTGAGTTGACACAGGCAGAGGTCACTGGGGAAAAATGGGGAAAATAATAGGAATCAGGATGGAGCCCTGTGGGACACAAACCTGGACTGGGACTAGAGGAGAGAGGATGCCAGTGACCTGTACTGACTGATGATGGTCTGAGAGGTAGTAATGGAGCCATTTAACAGTAGAGGCTGATAGGCCAGCAATGCCAGCACAACTCAGTTTGTCTAGGATGAGTGGGTGGGCCATCAAATTAAAGACTTTGTCCAGATCAAAGAAAATGACCACCATGATGTACCCATGATCCATCCAGACAGGACTGAGTCAGTAACATGTAACAGGGAGTAGATTGTAGAATTGTACTTACAAAAAAACAGACTGAAATGGGGGAAAGAAGCTGGAGGAGTAATGGAAGTCAGACAGCTGGAACTAGACCAATTTCTTTTCCAGCTTTGCAAGAGAAGGGATGGACATTGCTGGGGAGAAGGAACCTCCCCCTTTGTGGAGGGGAAGATCTTTTTGCAATATCCCAGGCCTTTCCACAACTCTGGATACATGTCTAGAATCTCCCCAAGCTTGGGCGGATTACTGCTGTGGTACCTGGATGGCAGCAAGTAGGTCAAAATCTGCTGGATCAATATGAATGTTTAGAAGAACCTGAGTGTCTCTGCCCAAAATGTTGACATCCTTTTTTGAAACTAGAAAGGTAGAGGTGTACCAGTCTTGGGAGAATCAGTCCTGCATACCAATGTGGTAAATGAGCCTAGTGTCTGAATTGGTTGCCCTTCAAATGCATGCAGCAACTTATTACAAGGAGACAATGGTGGTTAATCCAGATCAGATCATGTTTGATTATTAATAAAAGTAACTGGAGAAGCAGAGTCTACAATTAAATGCAACTGATACTTCAATTGCCAGAACTGAGGCAACACACAGAAAGGAGAAACATCTTTAGTCTGCATTTGTGGTGCAATAGACACCACTGCACTGTCTGGGCCCTCTGAACTGACCACCATAGTTCTCCTACTCCTGAAAACCTATATGCCCCTGATGTTTACATGCATGACACTGAACTCTTAATTTGCACTGGTTCCTGCTATGCTGAGATGACCCATGATGCACATTTGTACTGGCCATGCAGTTTGGGCAGAGTGATTGAATTTTCTTTGAAAACAGTGGTTTAGACTCAGGTTTGAGCTGTTTCAATTTGGGGTTTACTTCAGCTTCTTGTACCTCATTTTTAGTGTCCAGTTTAGCATGTACTTCATTTTCTGCAGCCTCATACATGCATGCCAACTGTAAAAGTTCTTCAGTAGACTTCCTGACACAGAAGGCAATTGCTGAATATGATGTTCATTATTCAACCCCATAACAAACTTAACTAGATTAGATTCTAGATGAGCCCTGCTCCACTCACACATGAGAACTAAGCATTGATCTCAGCAAAATAAGATTGTAATGACTGACCTGGTTTCTAGAGATAACTGTAGAATTTATAATGTTCAGCCCTTGGAAAAGTTGTTAAACTGCATTGTGCATTCAATTTAGCCTTTAGCTCTTGATATGACAAATCCTCTGGCCTGTCCGGTGCACACAGACTGCATAAAAGTTTGCAGGTTTGTTTCACACCCCAAGAAAGTACAAAACCCAGCTTGAATAACCCTATCCTTAGCAGATTGGATGGCAGGATTAAGTAACTGCCACTGATCAAACCGTCTGGACCATGTATCCCAGTCCATTCCTGTAAAAATTTCAAAACTGTCTGAAGTTGCCATGATATTGCACAGTTCCAAACTGTTTACTTGTCTCCAATGTTGTAAGTCACAAAATGGTGTAATTCAGTAAGTTGAAGCTATGAAAATATCCAACATCCTTGTCACCAGTTTGTTGCATTTGGTGGCTGAAAATAAGTACCATAAACACATCAGGATCTTGATAATAAGAAAAACATGTCAGCCTGAAATTTAGGTCTTCTCTGTTTACTTGTATTCAGCAGAGATACAAGAAGAAACTGCCTCAACACAGGAAGTGCATTTACAGAAAGGGTACATTCTTTCAAAGCTGTACTGCACATAACAATGACTGAATGAGATGAGTGCATGAGATGACCGCATGAGATGACCAAACAAGATGACCGAACAAGATGATGAGTGAGATGACTGATTGATGGAAACAGGCTCCCATCCTTGATAGACAGAGCAAATCAACCTGCACTGCAATACTTCAGAAGGGACAGTTAGGGATGGAGGCTGTTGGACTGTTGGTATGGGCTGACAAGTAAAGAGCAGCTAAAGCTGTTATTAAAAGAAAGAAGGATGGAGACATAATTATCAGGAGAAAGGAGTTAAACAGGGAAGGAAGTTGGAAAACAGCAAGAAGGGGGAATGAAACATAAAGTGCTAGACCATAAGTGTTAACAAACTGAAGGCACAGGAAACAGGAGTGCTAGGATAACAAATGGGGTGTGTAAGGAGAAGAAAGAAGCACGATTGCATATATTATAGATGTGCCTGAAGTACAAAACATGTAGCAAAAACATTCAAACAGGGGTACTGGCAGATGACTTTGTAAGTAAGAACCAGTAAGTTGGGACTAAGGTGAATGAAATAAGGTAATATATAGAACTTGGAGAAAGCCATATAGTATCATGAGGATTAAGTGGAATTGAACAGGCATGGCAATCAAACCAAAGGGCAATTTTGACCCACCTGCATGTAGACCCTGCATGGAACAGTCTCATCTGGAAGCAACCCGAAACCCAAGGGACAGGGAGCCTAGGTCTGCAGGAAGAAAGATAGTGTAGGAGGGAAGAAGGCAAGCCCTTTTTCACCTCCTGGAGTGGAAACTCCACAAGGGTCCCACACTGCTCGATGCTTGCGCAGTCAGTGTCATGGGGTACAAACTTCACCAGGAAAAGGTAGACATGGTGATCACTCTTCTATCTTCATAACTGAGTGTAGAAGGGAGCGAGGCGAGCCTCAGCCCTCTGGAGAGGAACCTGATAAGGATTTAAACACTGCTTGATGCAAACTCAGCTGGTGTCATGTGATAGCTTACCTGGAGAAAGGAAGGGAGAGAGGAATGGGGTGGAGTAGTTTAGGCACAGCATTGAATTGAGAAGGGGGAAGGGGGCTATTCAGAAGGAGGTCAGGCACAGTGGCAAGATGGAGAGAAAAAAAGTGGGTTAGGTGCAGTTGCAGGATGGAGAAATGTAATTGCGAAGAAGACAGGATAACAAAGGAGTGACCAGGGCAAAGCGGATTTCTAGTGGAAGGGAGTAACAAATTTGGGGGAAGTGGTAGAAGAAGGCAGCCTGACTCAAAGTTAAAGATTGGGTGGAGCGGGTCAGGATCCAGCGGGCAGAGTTATGGAAAGAGTAGGATGAGGGATGCAGTTTTTTGTGGATGGCATCCACATGTCCAGAACAATTGAGGTGCCTGACAAGCCAGAGCCCGAGATATTTGAAGGAGGTGACATCCTCTAACATGGACCCCTTGAGGGTTTGGTAGGTTGAGGTGGCAATAAGCCTTTGCCTGGTGCCAAAGGTCATGGCGATTGTCTTCTTGGTCTTGAGGGACAGTTGATCCAGCTGGAGCCTGGTCACCACATCAGAGGGGAGGTGTCGGAGGTACACAAAACAGTAGGTCATTTAGAGTTATTGAGAAAAGTAATGGTCAGAGGACTGACTCTTGAGGTACTCAGGTGTTGATGGAGAAAGGGAATTGCCTACTCTGACTGATTGGGTCATTCCCACAAGATAGAAGTGGAACCAGCTATTAGTCATTTTGGAAAGACCAGCTGCTACAAGTTTGTTGAGGAGAAGGGTGTGGACAAAGAGTCGAAGGTTTTGGCCAAGTCAACAAAGATGGTAAAGGTGATGCAGCCCTGATCCATGACAGTGAGAATGGAATTGGTAGGCTGAAGAGAGGCAGTCATGGTGGAGTGGGTCTTATGAAAACCAGACTGGAAGGGGGTGAAGAAGGAGTCAATGCAAGGGAAAAGCTGTACCAGTACAAGGTGTTCTTGGAGTCTGGCAAGGATTGGGAGTAGGGATAATGGGTGGTAGTTGCCTGGATTGGAGGATTCACTACTTTTGGGAAGGAGGACGATTGTGGTGAGCTTCCAAGCATTGGGGACTGAGGCCAGTGAGAAGGAGAAATTTAGAAGGGAGGTGAGTGGGATGGCAATGGCAGGGGCCACAATTATTGTGAGTGACTGATGTAATTTGCAGGAGGTAGGAATGATCAAGACAAAGAACAGGTTGCACGTAGATAGACCTCTTCAAGGCTCATAAACTGCTGTCTCAGAAAGCAACTAAACAAAATTTGAGTAAATACAATGCCATTCTTCATAATGTTACTGTATCTCAAAGGCAACATGGGTACTGAATGAAATGATTTTCAGAGCATCTTCACCTTGCGTTGCAGGTGTACTTCATAGTCTGAGAACAAAAGCTTTAAAATGAAGCAAGTGGTAACTTACAGGTTTGAATCCAATCTCAGTAGATAACTGTATGTGAGAACGAGTAAGAAATGCTGCAAGGAAAGATGTATAGGTCTTGTGGATACAACTGTAAACTGAGTGTTGGAGGATGACATCACATCCCAGAAGTGCCAACACAACGACAATGCGGTTGGTCTGAAAATGTATAGGAAAACACCCCATTAGAAACACAAATGGGACAAAGGGAGCAGCAGAAGCACAAAGCAAACAAGGTTGGGAACTAAGACCATGGAACAAAGGTAGAAGTGGGAAGGGGAATGGACATGCAACACCAAAGAAGGACAGGAATGGCCAGGGGGCAGAGGAGAACAGGAGGCAGGAGAGCACAAAAGCAGCAACAGCAGAGGGAGCATGCAAAGAGCCAACAAGACACAAGACAAGAGCAGGACAAAACAGGCAAAATGAAGAATGGTGCATGGAGAGAAATGGAGAGGAGAGACAAACAGCAGCAAAGAAGTAGGCAGAAACCCATTAAGCACAGCTCATTAGCCATGCAAGAGCTGGCAGCATTGTGAAAGCCGACTTCACAAAGCACTAAGCAAAAGCAGCTGGGAGAGGTTGATGTTCATTTAGAATGTGGGAGAAACTGTTACCCCACATTGAACCTCGGGCTTCAGCCCTCCCAAAATAACCTTTCCCCTTCCATTCCCACTTAGAAGATGATTACCATGTAATTCCATTACTTGCAGAATAACTGCTATTTCTGTAGAATTAAACAATACACAGAGAAGCTTTGTGATGAACCATGTCATTTTACAGCTGCTATACAACTGAATTTCCAGAATAATGCATGGCAGGAGGAGCAGTCGGGGGGGGGGTGGAGAGAGAGAGAGACAGAGAGAGAGTTTTTGGGGACAGTCTCTGGACATTTCCATTCCCTGTTCCATTGAATCCCACAGTGAGTGTCAGGGTTTTCCAATGAGCAAAAAAGCAACAATACAACAATGATAAATGAAAAATCTGTACCCACCTATGCACACAGACATCAGTGAAACAGGCTCAAACAATAAAAGTAAATGGATCCTACACAGGTAAAATACTCAATGCGGATTACCAAGCTCAGGGCAAAAAGTACACAAATGGATGCTACGTAGGGGAAATAAAGCAATCACTTCAAACCAGAATGAACCCTCACCAGTAAACAATATGAAATGTGATAATCAACACACCAGCAGGATAGCATTTTTCTCAACCAGACCACTCTCTCTCTCTCTCTCTCTCTCTCTCTCACTCACTCACTCACTCACTCTCAGACCTTCTGTACTAATACTAAGATGCAACTACAGAAACACACAAGAAAGCTGGACATGGGAACTGAAATTCATCAAACAAATGAACTCTAAACATAATGTGCTGAATTGGGAAATTGGATTTATGACACACTAAGGACAACTCTATAACACCTGTATTAGTAGCAGAGATGAGAGAACCCTTAAAAGTTTCTGAGGTTCTAAAAGGTTCTGATAATCAAACAAAAAGTTCAAATGCTTATCCAAACCTTATCCAAACCTTTTATAACCTTTATTGTTTTAGGGTAATTGTATGTGAAAAAATAATTTTAAACAGATTTTAATCAACACATCTATAGAAAAAAGCAATTAAACCACAGTTTAGTAGTAACAAACTGCACGATTAGTGAAATGAGATGAGGAGAGAGTAATGTGACTGTGGATGTGCCTACTGGAGGATAGTAGTGATCTGGTCCGAAAGCAGGGAAGTCCCAGAGCTCTATTTTGTTTGTTTTTTAATAATAATTTTTATTGTTTTCAGAAAAAAACAAAATAAAAGACAAGAAGAAAGACATAATATAGTATACACTCACATAGTCTGTACATACATACATTTGGTCGCCTTTCGTCTTTATATACGTGCAAAGTGCTAGTACAGTAGGCGGGGAAAAGGTTTAGTGGGTAAGAGAGGGAAAATGAGGGGTACATACATATATCAGTTTATTTGTTAGAAATGCATTAGTCTATTTCCTGGTGGTATAACCCTGTACTTCAGGTGTGTGGGAAACATTGATCAGACATTGATAACAGACAAGAGAGATATAACAATGACATCTATGTATTCAAAAGGAGCTAACTCACCTCTTACTAAGGGAATTCCCCTACCAAAAGACTATTATTTAGAGGCAAAGTATTAGGTACGAGGGAGGTACCCTACCATAGCTCCAACAAATCCAAGTAAATAACATATAAGGATACTCACCAAAACAAGGTGACATCTCAGAAAGTTATCTTACATAGAGACCTCAAACAAGAACTCTGTATATCTGCAACCAGACATATCCCTCTTCATGGTATCTAGAGACAGTTGGATAAGATTGTGTATATGCTCTGCAAGAGACCAATCTGACCCTGGAATAGAAACAAAGTGTATCCCAAGCTTAAAACTGTACTGGGTGAATTAGACACTCTACATATTGTATATGCAACCATCCATGTATTTATTGGAAAAGACTCATAGTTATAGTCTCCAAACCAACAGAGGAATACCAGGGGTTCCTCTCATGCTACTGTGTCCTCTGGTAAAGATCCCTTTTCTTGTTACCTTTATACCTATATGAGGCTATGAGGGTATTCAACCTATCCCTGTTGGTGATTGGACCATACCCAGGTATTTAAGATAGGGCTCCCAACAGGCTTCAAAGGTGGAAAGTTTGGACTTCTGTAGATAAGATATTTGATCCAGTTTGGCCAAGGTAGACAGGGACCCCAGAATTTCTAACATTGTAGAAATTGGGAGGGGGAGTTCTCCATTTGCATAGGGTAGCTCTTTTTGTTTGTAGAGCCAAGAAGGCCTGCCATCTGTACCTCAATGGGGACAGCTTGGGCATATCAACACAGATCCCTGAAAGAAAAAAGAGAGGGCTAAGAGGGATTGATTGTTGCAGAACCCTGGACACAGTTTTTTGTATTTCTTGCCATAGGAGCCGGACTTTTGGGTAAGACTATAATACATGCACTAGGTCACCCCTGGCTTCTGGCATCTCCAGCAATTATCATGTTCCATTACTTTAGCTTTATGAAGAATGACTGGGGTTCTGTACCAGGAATGTGCAATTTTATTTTGGATTAATCTGGATTTGTCATCTGTGAACCAGGTATGTGTATCTACCCATGCTTTATCCCAGGACTCAGATGGTATATGGGTCTGCAGCATCTTTTCCCATCTTTGTCTTGCTTCATCTGATTAAGATGGAAGAGTATCTCTGACAGCAGCATATATACACCCTGCAAGGCCCTTGGAACAAAGTATACACTTAGTCAGGGGAGAATTTTTGTCATGACTCAAGCTGGGAGATAAAAGTTGCAGAGTTGCGTCCCTTAGTTGGAGATACCTCCAAAAGTCTGAGTGTGGGATACCCCATAGTTGTCGCAAGGAGTAGAATGACTGCATGGCTTTATAGTCAGGGGCCAACAGATCACTCATTTTAGTGATACCCAACTCCACCCAGTGTTTCCATAGGACTTCAGCTCCTCCTATAGTAATAGCTGGGTTTTGCCAAATCAGTACATAAGAGAGTGGGAGGGGGACTAAGTTAAATTGACAGTGAGAACTGAACCAATTGGCTCTAGATGCAAGTGACCATGGGCAAAGTAAAGTCTACACTTATTTTACTGGCCACAGACCTTTTAGGGCTGCTCCTTTGTACAAAAAGGGAAGAGGGATGGGACAGCCCATAATGTCTCTTTCTAGTTGTATCCATTATGGCAAGAGGGGGGAAGGGGAGCATGCCCATTTTACCAATTGAGCCATAAGGAAGGCCTGGCAATATCCCTCTGGCCAGGAAAGACTCCAACTACCTTTCTTCCTATGTGACCTCAGCTCAGAGTTGACTAAATCTGGGTTTAGATCCCTCCCATAGAAAATCCCCAATTAATTTATCAAATACCTGAAACCATTGTTTTCATAAGAGAACAGGCAGGTACATCAGAAGATAGAAGGGTTTAGGTGCTGAGATCATTTTCACCACCGTGACTTTCCCTGCTAGGGTAAGTTTAAGAAATCTCCATCTATCAAAGTCTGTCTTAATGGAGGAGAGGAGGGGTTGTTCGTTAGCTTGCCACATTGTCTCCCAGGATGAGGTAAAAAAAAACATCCAAATATGTAATCCCTTCTGGTGCCCAGAGTAAAGCATCTGCAGCTATCATTTGTTGAACACAGTGGGTGTTGAAAGGAAGCACTTCTGTCTTATTCCGGTTCATTTGTAAACCTGAATAAGTTGAGAAGGCTTCTAGGAGGGCAAGAAGGGGAGAGATAGCATTATGTGCATCTTCCAGAAGGAGAAGGAAATCATTGACGTACATAAAGGTTGCATAGTACATATTCCCCACTGTCAGACCTTTTATCTCCGGGTGGTTTCTAATAGCTGCAGCCAGGGGTTCAATGGCCAACACAAAAAGAAGGGGGGAAGTGGGTATCCTTGCCTCGTACCTCTACCCAAAGGGAATGGGGTGGAAAACATTGAATTTGTGGTAACCCTAGCTAAGGGGCCTTCACAGATGGCTTTTATCCTAGTAAGAAATGTTTCCCCCAACCCAAAGTGGGAAAGAGTCATATATAAATAATCCCACTCCACAGAATCAAATGCCTTTCTGAAGTCAACCGTGACAGCAGCTGTAGGTGTATGAAGGAACTTAGTAAGAGGGATCAGGTTCAGAAGGGTTCTTAAGTGGTCTGAACTATGACGTCCAGGTATAAATCCCACCTGTGATGGGTGTACAAGAACATTCAGCAAGGGACTAAATCTGGAGGTTAACATTTTGGCATACAGCTTACTGTCCAAATTTATAAGTGAAATCAGGCGGTAATTTCCGGGGTTGGTAGGGCCTTTGCTTTTTGGGGAATAACCACTATGACTGCCTCCAGCATAGAGGCCAGTAGAGCACCCTTAAGTTCTATCTCCTAAAACACTTGTGTTACAAGGGGTGAAATAATAGGGGCCAGAATCTGGTTGAAATCTGAAGTGTAACCATCACTGCCTGGAGATTTCCCTTTTTTCAAGTCTTGGATGGCTGCAGTCACTTCCTCTCTTAAAATGGGGAGGTCAAGAAGTTGTGCTTGTTGCCTCTGCAGTTTAGGCAAACCTAGAGTATCCAAGAATCCCTGTGTGTCTCTGTTAGGGCCAGTGTGTGTGGAGGAGTAAAGCTTTTTGTAGAAAAAGGACATGTTATCATTAATATCTCTAGAGGAGGTACTCAGCACCCCTTGTTTGTTCTTCAGCCCCGGGATATATCTGCTGGCCTGCTGTTTGCAAAGTTGATATGTGAGTACTTTACCCCTTTTGTCCCCACCTTCCCAAAAGGTGTGCTTAAGGCAAAGGATAGCGGCTTCGGCTTTCCTGTTCAGAAGTTGGTTAATTTCAAACCGGATACCCAAAATGGATTTACCTATAGGTGAATGAATAGATGGTGAGGACATAGCCTTAAAAATGCTCTCAGCTACTGCTAATCTCTGTTCAAGATTGACCAGCTGCAATTCCCTTTGCCTAAGTTTGTCTGCAGCAAACCCCATAATGATACCTTGCATCATGGCTTTGAAGGCTTCCCACGTTGAAACGGCAGAGGTGTCACTTATTGGGTTCTCAGCTAGAAAAAGGGAAGCCTCCTTATTAACCTAGGGAATAAAGTCAGGCTCTTTCACTAGAAATGGGTCTAATCTCCATTGCTTAGTAGGGGGAGCCACCGGATCCCACTGTATAAGGAGCTGGACTAGGGCATGATCTGAAATATAACAGGGAAGAATTGAGACATCAAGGGTTTTAGTTGTTAAATTGGGTGAACTGAGCCAAAAATCCAGGTGGCTTTATGAGGCATTTTGCAGCCGAATGAAATGTATAGTCTCTTGCTCTGGGATGGAATAGCCTCCACAAGTCTGTAAGCCCCTGGTCAGAGATCATCTGCTGGAGAGCTCTCCCACTTCTAAGGTATGCTTTCTTCCCCCCATCATTCCTATCAAGAAGAGGTACTAGTGTGAGGTTAAAATCCCCACCAATAAGCAGGGGGGAGTTTGAGGGTTGAATTCCATAATTATCTCTGCCAGATTATGAAAAAACTGAGGGGTGTCTTTGTTGGGGGCATATATATTACACAGGGTGAGTAGATCTGTGGGCGTATTATAAGTAGCTATTACTCATCTGCTGTCTTGGTTTGAAAGGGTCTGAACTCCATGCTTCCTAGTCGGGACATTGGAGTGAACCTGTTGACTGACCCAATCTTTCCTCATATGGGTATGGTCATCCCCGGAGAACTTAGTCTCCTGCAGGAAGGCCACTTGGGAACAATTACATTTCAAGTGAGCTAGAACCTTCTTACATTTTATTGGGGAGTTTAGCCCCCTGACATTCCATGTGTGTATCACAATATCAGACATTGCATTTAAGGGCCCCTGGGAATATAACAGGGAGACAAAAAAAGGAAAGAAGAAAGACAGTAGGGGTGCCCCTGTATGTTAGGTAATTAGGGGTCACTAACCTATCCCTTTAAAAAGACTTTATAAGTGGTCATGGGTTTATCTAACAATGCTATAGAGCCTATATATTGTCTAAGAGTCACTAACTTATCCTACAAAATAGTAGAGAAGGTGCAGTAGGACTAAACTGGCTGGAGCCCTAGCCAATGGTATGCCCTGTCGCCCTTGGGGGTGGGGAACAAAGCTTCCCAAGAAGGAAGAGAACACCTTACTGCTAAGTTGCTTATACTAGCTTATCTGGCACCAAGATGAAAGTCAGAGAGAGCAGCTGTCCAACTCTTGCAAGAGCCATACCCGGATCTGCCTGCAAACCCTTCAGGTGAGGAGGTGAGAAGCATTACCAGAGCTCTTAAACTGGTATACAATTTGTATGTCAAAATAGAGGAAGAGACTCTGGTTATATCAGTAAGCCTAACCTTCATAGGCTTCATTGATCTATTAGCTACAGTCTGCCATAAGCAGAGGTTAGTATAAACCAGAAAATGTAGGTGCCAGAAGTGTGAGTCTGCTGGTCTCTGAGACTTCCCTATAAAATATCATCCCACAAAGTAGCCAGAGGGTGAGAGAAGAAAAAAGCCCAAATCAGCCAGAAAAACAGCTCTTATAACTGTAACAACCATTGAGTACAATCCTTTATTACACACAGGCTTAGAACATTTCTATTATAACTTTAAGGTAGGCAGCTTGAAAGCGAACCTATTTTACCGCCCTATCCCTCACAGTAATAAAATTTAGCATCGGGTAGGGATGCCTGGTATATAAGGTAATTTGATATTACACTGGAGGGTTGGTGCAGAAGCTATAGAGCTATCTGGGAGCACAGTGTTGAATAAAGCCCACTTGCACATATTAGAACTGAGTCAGATCCAACGTCTGTGCTCTATTACAACACTTCTCCTCCCTTTATTGTACCACTATTTGGCAGAAGCTGCTCCAAATGCAAGAGATATGGCCAGGTACAAATTCTGGGTGGAGGTACGCCATGAAAAAAGAGCGAAGACCAGGCATATCTCTGCAGTCATGGGGACCATGAAGTATGTGCAAAATGGGGTCCACGAAGGATAGACTACACTCCCCATGGTTCTCCATCAGGAAAGGCTGATCAAAGCTCACTCTTAGGCCAGTGTAGGGGGGAAAGGTCAGAGAGAAGACCTTAGAGTCATCCTAATAGGAAGTGGTGAGCCTTCTAGGAGAGCAATGGGGGGTGTTAATAAGTTTCTTATGGGAAAATGGCAATACCAGTGATACTGGCTAGCAATCCTATATACCCAACATAAATCCCCAGGCAGCCACCTCATTATACACTAGTCTGCTTTAACTTATGTATAGCCTTCATAATCTTTAAAAACATATTCAACCCAAAAGAAACCAACAGACACGCGACTAGGGCTACATCAATATAAGCTGTTTTATCTGCTGCTAAAATAAGCCCTCTATATCTAACTGGACTGAAGTTTGGTTTAGTTATATTGGCCACAGTTCACCCCCATGCCTCCCAACCCTCGCCTTCTAATGCCTCTAAACCAACAGCCCCCAGATACTTATCTGACAATTAAACAGCTTAGGCTATTGAGGATTCCCATAGTTCATGGAGGATTGAGTTGTTTTGCCTCTGCGGGGTCTCGCTCAGAGTTTCGTTCTGGGGGAGAGCCTGGAGCCTGAAGGTCTAGTGGAGGTAATGCCGACTCTGTCTCCGCATTGTGGGCCTAAACGGTGTGTGTTTCTTCAGGGATATCACAGTCTGGATCTCCACTTACAGCGTCCGTTTCAGCACATGACTCAGTGTCAGGAAGTCTGCTCAGAATTGAAAACCGATTGTGGGCAAAATATGGACTAACATATTCTATTTCAGCTTCAGCAGAGGTCGAGAAGGTTTGGGCCTGTATTTCCGAGGCATTTTTCCTCTCCTGTGGATGGCCCCATTTGGAATGTGGTGAGGTTGGCAGCCTTTTCCTGATTTTCATGTTTCTGGGATCCAGTCCCACCGGGGGGGGGTATCAGAAGAATCCCCTTTAGACAGATACTGTTGAGAATTATTTTCAGCTTGCGCAGAAGACAAGGAGCTCGGGCTAGCTGGCCACATATTGACAATGAAGGCCAAGGCCGCATCTGGAGATGAGAACTGGTGAGCCGCTCCATTTACAGTTATCTGTAACGTTGCAGGGTACCTCAGGGTAAAGGGGATATTCAGCACGTGTAGCTTCTAATGAACTGCGGAGAAGGCTTTATGTCGGGCTGTTAGGTCTCTTGAGTAATCCTGGAAGATCATAATCTTATGATCTTCCAAAGGAGCTGCCCCAGTTCCCTAGTCCGTGTCTGGATTACTTCTTTTTCAGCAAAGTTCAAAATTCGAACTATGACTGGGCGAAGCCTTTCCTCTTAAGCCAGCCTGGATTGCAGCGTATGGTGTGCCCATTCCATCATGATCTTAGTTCCCTGAGGTAATTGCTGAATCTCTGGTAGTGCTCATTGTAGAAAGGGTAGCACCCTCCCACCCTCACAGGCCTCTGGGAAAGCCAAGAACGTGCAAATTATTACGACGACTTCTGTTCTCTTAAGTCATCTACTTCATTTTGTAGAGACTGAATTTGGGCCGCCTGTTCTCTCATGATAGCAATATGATTCTGGAGTGCATCATCCTGCACAGTGACCTTCTGTTCTACTGCATCAACTCTGACGTTGATCTGCTGTATAGAAAAGGCAGAGTTATTATCTGCCAGTGTAAGCGTATCAGTACTAGCCATAATAGTCACAAACATCTCTCTGATAGAGGATTCTTCTTTTCTCTTTTAGTGAGTGCGCCATACTGTTTGCCTTGCTGCTGGAGCTGCATTCCGTTCACTCTTAATTAGGTCAGTTGTGATCCGTTTTGTCCCGGAGTCGGACAGTTATTAAAATATACCTTTGGATCGCTGAAGATTTGCTTTTCTCCTAAAAATTCCACCAGCGAAGATATCAATTTAGGGTTCTAGGCTCTTAGGTGAGTGGAGCTGTGGGGTTAAGTCACCATCTTGGTTGAGCGTTAGCCACGCCCAATCCAGAGCTCTATTACTTAACAAGTATCCTAAGTTTGACTTTTTGTAGAAAGGGATATGTTTGGCACCACTTTAGTTTAGCAATGGCTCTCAGTATGGAACATGATGTGAAGCAATGTAGAAGATAAAACACCAGGCAGTCCAAAAGTCATCACTTCACTATTGCTTCTACCACAACTATCAGAGCAAAAAACAGAGTTAAGCAACATTTTAAAATTTTAATCAATTTGGTTAAGGAGCATTTAGCTAAATAATCTCCTCAGAATGGGAGAGAGACTGTGAGAACAGGGACTTGTCTGCTAGTTGATACCAGTACAATCATGTCATGTACAGGCTGCACCTCTCATCCACACCAGAATGACGATGATTTGGTCCATTGGCAGGCAAGTCCCAGGTCTCTCTCTTTTTTTTTTTTAAACCAGTCTCCAGAGTCTGACTTCTTGCAGAAGGGGACTGTGTGTTTGTTTTCCTGCAATTATGTTTATCAATGACTGTCAGCATGGAACACAGTGCGAAGCAAAGTGAAAAAAGAGCACCAGGCAGTCCACAATAATGACTTCACCAATATCACTACCATTGCACTGTATGGACATTGAGAAACAGTTTATATCCCTCTTTGGCTTCATCTCTTTTGGATCCCAGGTGGTGAGAGGACCAGCTGCTCACTTTCTTTTGCTGATTTTTTTCTGATTTATTTTCTTTTGAATTTTGTACTTTTCTATGGAAGCCGATCTTGAACTTGGGCAGTTAGAATGCCTAAATTCCTGCCCTCCTGGCTGTGAGAGTACTTGGGGGAGGGGGCAGCTATATGAAGAGATTGGCTATTCTCATTACTTTTAAGGATTTAGACTTTATCGGACAGTGAGAATGCCAGATGACTTTTTCTTTTACTGACTTTTTTCTTGCTTTAGAATATTATTTTACTATTGTTTATGTTATTTTGTGAGGGATGATTGTAATGGACATATAAAAATCAAGTGCAGGAATCAAGTGACCCAGTATATGTGGGGTAGGGTAATGTATATTTTAAGTAGTATTTTATTGTATTAAACTGGGAGTGTTTAGTGTATTTATTATTTTGTTAGTGCTGTTTGTAGTTTATAGTTAGAGATAATTGTTTGGTTGGGGTGGGTTTTTGGAGGGAATTTATTCGTTTTTTTGTTTGGTTTAGTTATCTAGTTGCAAAATGTGTTGGATGCTGGCCCCCACAATTGTGCGCTATTCATCCTCTGCTCTTCATGCCCTCCACCCTTTCTCTACTCCTCCTCCTATCCAATTTGTGACCTACCAGTGCTGTAGAGAGCTTGGTATTATGCGTAGGAGGAGGAGGGAGGCAGGGGGTTGTGAACAGTGGAGAATAAATGAGGGGGGTCACCGAATTGGGGTGGTGAGACCCAGAAGATGCCCTGGTATGAAATGAAATCCAGATTTGGTTTACCATGTCTGGTGCCCATAACCAAGCCTATGGATTACGGTAGGCAGATGGCCTGGAAGGTTCGTCCAGCTAGGGCGGTGTTGTGCAATGCCGGATCCATTAAGAACAAGACTGCAATTACTGCAGATCTGGTTGAAACCATTGACCTGATATGCATTACAGAGACCTGGCTGGATGAAAATTCAGGCCCCATTTTGGAGGATACGACTCCAGCCCGAGATTGGATCATGGTGGGTGGGGGGGTTGCGGTCTGTTTCAAGACCGAACTGAACCTCATGAGGGTACTAATTGAGGAGGCTGAGTCCTTTGAGTGTTCAGTTGTAGCAGGTGAAGGCTACTGAATTGCCCTCATCTGCCGTCCACCTGATGATGAGAAGCGATTCCTTCAGGAAGTGGTGGACTTCATCATCGACATGGTGTTTGAGTCCTCCAGATTGATGGTTCTGGGTGACTTCAGCGCCTGGATCAATGACAAACTCTTGCAATTTGGTCAGCAATTCCTCCAGTTAATGACATCTCTGGGCCTTACACAGGTGGTTTACACTGCTACTCATAAACATGGACACTCTTTTCACTTAATCTTTCTCCTAGGGATCGAAACATCGGACTTGGGGGTGGAACCAGTTGGGTGGTCCGATCATTACACAGTGGGGTTTAGTTTTAGCACCCCCACTCATAGGCCTACCCCTGTGGAGATGATTAGGTACTGCCCTTTATGGGACATAAGTTCCCATGGCCTTGCGGTGGTACTCAACCTCTTGTCCCTCCCTGTGGCAAGCAGTGGTCCAGAGACCCTCGTACTGGCTTATAATTTAGCCATTTCGGCGACTCTGGATTCAATTGCTTTGGTCCGTGTTCACCCTCTCTCCCTTCACCCCAGGTCTCCTTGGTTTGATGGGACTCTGAGGGAGATGCAGAGATTAGGGCGAAGGTTAGAGCGTTGCTGGCAAAAGTCCACCCTTCATACTGACCATCGTAGATTGATGGACCACTATTTAGTCTATCAATCTGCAATCACCCGTAAGAAGGCAGAATTCCTGTCCGGGGAGATTGCGGCTGCTCAGAATTGACCAGCTCAGCTATTTCGAATTGTGGATAGACTGTGCAACCCAGCCTATCTGCATGTTCAGGAAGCATTTTCGCAATTAGAGTGCTATGATATTGCTCAATTCTTTGCAAATAGGGTGACCAACATCAGGGCGGTTCTTCAGCCGGCACACTCTATGTGGGTTGTTTGGAATCAGTACAGGGTCAGTGTACCTTCATTTTCCTGGAGTACCTTCAATCAGCCGGAGTTCATGGGTGTCATGAGGATCATTCAGAGTGTGCGCCCTACATGCTGTAGTTTGAACCCTGGACTGACCTCCTTAATTTAATTGGGTTTAATAACTGGGTTGTACTGACATCATCAGTCCAGTTCTTGTGTGGATAGTCTGGTGCTCCTTGGAATCCAGAGAGTTTCCTAGCTCTCTGAAAGAGACGATGGTGACACCACTCTTGAAAAAAGCTGCCTTGGACCCAGACTGCCACGCAAACTACAGACCTATCTCTAACCTTCCCTTTGTAGGGAAGGTGATTGAGAAAGTAGTGGCAGTGCAACTGGAGGACTATTTGACCATCCATGACATCTATGAGACCCTCCAGTCCAGTTTTCATAAAAGACATAGTACAGAGAAAGTGCTGGTTCGGGTGCTCAATGATCTCCTGATGGCAAGAGATCAGAAGAACCGTTCCATCTTGGTTCTTCTGGATCTCTCTTCAGCCTTTGATACCATGGACCACATGGTGTTGATAGGATGCCTGAGGCATATCCGTGGAATGTCAGGGGAGACAGTCCTCAGATGGTTTACATCATTTCGCATGTGTACAGCACAAAGAGTTGCGTCTGGGTTTTTTTCTTCAGGACCAACTGTCTTGTCTTGTGGGGTGCCTCAGGGTTCAGTGCTGTCACCCATGCTGTTTGCTGTGTATATGCTACCTCTCAGAGACATTGTAAGAAGGTATGGGCTGAGGTTTCACTGCTATGCAGATGATACCCAGCTCTGCCTCTCTTTTGCACCCGACCAGGATGGAGCTCTCTCAGTCTTTAACAACTGTCTGAAAGAAATCCAGGAGTGGATGGATTCCAGTTGGCTGAAGTTGAACTCAAAAAAACTGAAGTACTGGTTGTGGACCCAGGTCATTGAATGGGGGGTTGGGTGTTGGTGCACCTTCTGGAATTTTCTTGGAGGCATCTCACTCCCGATCTCTGGACGGGTGCGTAACCTGGGTGTAGTTTTTGATGATGGACTGACCCTACATTCTCAGGTGTCAGCTGTCGTCAAAATGTCCTTTTATCATCTTAGCAATATCGCCAAGATTAAGCATCTGGTTCCATCTGACGACCTTCCTAACTTGGTCCACACCTTAGTGTCCTCGCACTTAGATTACTGCAACTCCTTTTATCTAGGGCTTTCTGGGGTTGAAATCCATCACTTGCAGCTGGTGCAGAACGCAGCAGCATGGCTTTTGACAGGATCTTCATGATCCTGCCATATTATCCTGATGCTGCATGAACTGCACTAGCTGCCAGTACAGTGGCAGATCACCTTTAAAGTTGGTTTACTGACTTTTAGAGCCCTACATGGACAGGGCCCATACTACATGAAAGAGCTTTTGGTTCCTTACTGCCCTGGTCGATCGCTCCACTCGGCCAATGAGGGCTTATTAGAGATTCTGAGCATGAATTTGAAGTCATCTGGTTGTAGAACTTTTGAGTATGCAGCCCCCACCCTTTGGAATTCTCTACCTCACCGGTTACGGGAATGTGCAACTGTGGAGGAATTTAAGCAGGGTTTAAAAACCTTCCTGTGGAAAAAGGCTTGTATAGTTAACTGAAATGAGCAACTGTTGTACTGGTATCTGATTTTTAATTGTATTAATTTGTTATTTGATGTTGTATGACTTGTTTTTATGTTGTTAAGTGCCTTGGCAATGGAAAGGCGCCATACAAATAAATGTATTATTATTATTATAAGGGGAAAAAACAGAGCTAGCAGCATGTATCAATAACATAGAAACATAGACTTTGACAGCAGATAAGGACCGCTAGGCCCATCTAGTCTGCCCATTTCTCTACCTACAGGATAGGCAGCAGATCCTAGTTAACCAACAGCCTATATCTTCCTGCCCCCCACAAGAATTGCCTTATGTCTGTCCCATGCATTCTTGAATTCTCCCACAGTTTTAGACCCCACAACTTCCTCAGGAAGGCTGTTCCATACTTCCACTACCCTCTCTGTGAAATAATACATCCTCACATTGCCCCTGAACTGCCCTCCTTCTATCTTTAAATTGTGTCCCCTTGTTCTTGCAAGTCTGTTTTTCTGAAAGATGCTACCCTCTTGGACTTTGTTGATTCCCTTGAGGTACTTGAAAGTTTCTATCATGTCCCCCCTCTCCCTTCTTTCCTCAAGGGTATACATATTAAGCTCCTTAGTCTCTCCTCATATGGCTTCTCTTGCAGACCCTGCACCATTTTAGTTGCCCTCCTCTGGACTGCCTCTATCCTGTCTATGTCCTTGCGAAGATGGGGTCTCCAGAACTGGACACAGAATTCCAGATGGGGTCTCACCAACTGTCTGTACAAAGGGATAACAACTTCCTGTTTTCTGCTGCTGATGCCTCTCCCTATATATCCCAGTATACCCCCGGCCCTCCCTACTGCCTTCTCATTGCTTGCTAACCTTAAGGTCATCTGATATGATTACCCCAGGTCCGTTTCCTGTTTTGTTGTTGTTACTACCTCCCCACCCATTGTGTATTCTTCCCTGGGTTCTTGTTTCCCAGGTGCATTATTTTGCACTTTTGCATTGAATCTAGCTGCCATACATCTGACCATTCCTCCAACCTTGCCAAGTCCCTTTTCATCCTTTCCACGCCTCCTTGTGTATCAACCCTGTTGCAGATCTTTGTGTCATCTGCAAAAGGCATACTTTTCTTTCAGTCTCTCGCAATGTCACTGATGAAGACATTAAAAGGACTGGACCCAATACTGAACCCTACGGTACCCCACTAGTAGCCCTTTCTTCAGAGTGGACTCCATTTACAATTACCTTCTGTGTCCTGTTGTCCAGTCAGTGTTTTACCCAGGCTACCACCCTGGGACCCACTCCCAGGCTGGTTAATTTGACTAATAATCTTTGTGTGGGACTATGTCAAATGCCTTGCTAAAGTCTAGGTAGGCCATGTCCACAGCCCCTCCCTGGTCTACTACTTTGGTCACCCAGTCAAAGAAATCTATTAGATTCGTCTGACATGACCTTCCGCTGTGAACCCATGCTGCCTTGGATCCTGTGCTCCACTGACCTCTAGGTACTCAACTATTCTTTCCTTCAGAAGTGACTCCATCACTTTCCCTACCACAAGGTCAGACTGACAGGTCTGTAGTTTCCTGCCTCTGTCTTGGTCCCACTTTTGTGAAGGGAATCACATCCGCCTTCCTCCAGTCCTTGGGTACCACACATCCTCCCATGATTTATTAAAAGAGTAGCCAGTGGTTTCACTAGTTCCTTCCTTAATTCTTTTAGAATTCTGGGGTGAATTCCATCAGAACCCATTGCTTTGTCCACCTTCAGTTTAGGAGTTCTTGCAGAACCCTTTCTTCTGTGAAAGGACTGGGATCGACCCCTATCAAGAGTGCTTCTGTTAATTGGATTAGGCACTTCCCCTCCTCTTTTGTGAATACTGAGCAGAAATATTCATTCAGTATTCCTGCTTTTCACTGTCCCCTCTGCCCACCCACCGTTCATTCTATTCAGCCTCACTATCCCTCCCTTTGTCTTTCTCATGCGCTGATGTACCTATAAAGGTTTTATCCCCTTCTTAACTGAGTTGGCTATCTTTTCCTCAGTTTGGGCCTTTGCTATTCTGACTTTCCTCCCTGCTTCTTTCTGCCTTAACTGAGTTCAGCTCTCTGTCCTGCTCCTTCTGTGTTTCCTTATACTTCCGGAATGCTATCTTTTTCTTCCTGACTTTCACAGCCACCTCTCTTGAGAACCATAGTGGCTTTTCTTTCATTTGATTTGTTTATTTGCTTCACACAAGGCTTGTTGCCTCTGTGATGGCAGTTTTGATAATTCCCCATTGTTGCTCCACCTCCTTCTAGCATGTTTGCTAGTGCTTTTCTGAGGCATTCTCCATCTTGCCAAAGTCAGCCCTCCTAAAGTCCAGTACCCTCACTTTTGTATGCCTTGACTCTGTAGCTGAGTTTAACGTGAACCACACTGTTTGATGGTCACTTGTCCCCAGATGGCAACCCACTTCTAGATCTGAGATCATCTCACTGCCCCCATTTGAGAGTACGAGGTCTAAGATTGCTCCCTCACGAGTGGGTTCCGAAACTAGCTGTCTAATGCCTGCCACCTGTAGGGCATCAAGAATGGCCCTGCTCTTGGATGTGGCTGCAGCAAATGTGCTCCAGTTAACATCTGGCATACTCAGGTCTCCCATCAGCAGTATTTCCCTTTTCTCTGCCATTCTAAGAATACCTTCCATCATATCCTTGTCCATTCCTTCCCCCTGACATGGGGGTCTGTACACAACCCCTGTGAAGATTGTGGTGCCCTTTTCAGTCTCCAAGGTGACCCACAGTGCCTCCTCTCCTCCTTGTTTACTCTTTTGTTCAGTTGCTTTTATCCCTTCCTTTACATAGAGAGCTACTCCTCCCCCTCTTCTCCCCTGCCTGTCTCTCCTGTAGGTTATGTACCCTGGTATGTTAACATCCCTGTCATGATTCTCTGTGTACCATGTTTCTGTGACTGCTACGATATCCAGGCATCCCTCTTCCATTAAGGCCACCAGCTCAGGGAGCTTGTTGCCCAGACTACGGGCATTGGTACTCTACCCTCCATTTCCTGATGGCCTTACCCCTTTGCCCCATCCCTGTCCTTCTTGCCTTTGTCACTTTCTTCATTTCCCTGCCCTTCCCCTATCGACACCTCCATGTTGGTGTTTACCACACTTACTGCCATGATTGTTTGGGGGCCAGATTTTCCTGCTCCTTTCCAGTGCCTCCCTTGGCTAGTTAAAAGCTTGCCAATGAAGCATTTAAACCTATCACCTAGGATCCTGGTTCCCTCCCGGACAGATGCAGCCCATCATGCCAGTATAGGCTTGCATCACTCCAGGTGGACCCCCAGTCCCCAATGAAGCCAAATCCCTGAGCTCCACACCAGTTTTCAACCACTGATTGAATCCCATGGTACGGAACACCCTAGCCTCTCCTATGCCATAGATGGGTAGCACCTCTGAGAGAAGGTTACCGTGTGCTACTTGACTAAGGGCCCTCCCCAATTCCACAAACTCTTCCTGCACTTCTCTAATCCCTTTCTTAGCCAGGTCATTTGTCCCTAGGTGGACAATGACATCCAGCTCCCTCCCCTGTGCAGCTGCTCCAGCAATCCTGAGGATTTGCTCCCTGTCCCTTCAAGCCATGGCGCCAGGCAGGCACCTTACCTCCCTCTCCCCTTCCTTGCCCAGTTCTACCTTCCTAACAATGGAGTCCCCTACCAGGAGTTGTTTCCTTCCCCTGCAGGGTCCCCTGCCACCCTCCTGTGGGTCTCCTTTGTGGAGGTTCCCAGCATCCTCCTTGGTCTCCACTGTAGGTGAATCCATAAAGGAACCACACTTTGCCAGTATGGCATAGGAATTTTGGAGAGGTACAACTGGAGGGATGTGCCTCTGTTCCACCACCCTCACCCTCCCTGAGCCCACTGTGGTCCAACAGCTCCTCTTTCTTGGCAACCCTCTGAGGCAATGGCAGTGGCACTGGTGGTCCCTGGATGGAAGGAGGTCCCACAAATCCAGGCCAACTCAGCCTGGAGATGAGCAACCTCCCCTCAGCCCAGAGAGGTGCCTGCAGATGGGACAACACCGCATCCTCCAAGACATCTCCTGGAAGACTGCTGCTCCACAGCCACTGCACTGCACCACTCCAATCATGTCTTATTTCTGGCCCCTTAACTGTTTGCAATCCTTACTCTTTCCTCTGTTTTTCTCTCTCTCTCCTTACTTTCTGCCTGTGTGCCCTTTAAGCTCCTGATTGTCCTGTTCTGAGACAAGAATATCCTATATTTCTCAGTAGACCACTTACTTGTTCAGAGGCAGATCTCCAGCAGCTAGAGGGGGCCGGAGAGCTACTCTTGCCCTTCTAGGATGGTGGGTCCTTTGGTGGTTCTGTGATCACTCACTTCCTGCCCCTAAACAGGAAGTTCCTGTTGTCAGTCAAATCCTGTGCCTATGAAAATACAGAACTAACTTTACTTTGGGTGGAGGGAGGAAGGAGGTTTAATATAGTCCCAGCAGAAGTTCAGTCACACAGCAGTCCTTTCTCCTGGTGTCTTCTGCCAAGCTATTAGCAGAATCTTTCTAAAGCAGTCTTTAAATGTAGCTTCCTTCTAGCTAAGCCTCTCCCCTACTACCAAATCTTTCTACAAATAATTTAAACCTCACAGCAGTAAAGTCCTTTCAGTCACCTGAGATTTACACCTAGATGACTTTTCGGTTACCCATTCAGTTCAGTTAACCCAAACACACTTTTTTTTTGTTGTTGTTTTGTATGTTAGTTTTTTTACCCTAAATTAAAGGTCCAAATACAAAAGTTCTTCTACTTTAGTCCCAGCAGAGAAGTTCAGTCACACAGCAGTCCTTTCTTCTGGTGTCTTCTGCCAAGCTATTGGATAAGATTGTAATAATTATTCTTAGGTGCATTTAGCTAAATGATCACCTCAGAATGAGAAAGGGACTGTGAGTGTGAGATCAGGGACTTGACCACTGTAGTTGGACTTGCTATCAGTACAATCGTGAGATGTACTGACTGCACCTCCCACCCACCCCCAGGATGACAATGATGCAGCCCAAAGGCAGGAAAGTCCCAGATCTCTATTTTTTTTAAACCAGTCTCCTGAGTATGATATTTTGTAGAAGGTGACTGTGTCTGCCAGAAATTACGTTTAGCAATGGCTCTCTGTATGGGACACAACATGAAGCAATGTGAAAAAGTGCACCAGGCAGTTCAAAGTGACCACTGCACCACTGCTACTACCACTACTAACAGGGGGACAAAACAGAGATAGCAGCATGTAGCAAATTGCAAATATGGTTATAATAATTGTTCTTAGGTGCATTTAGATAAATGATCTCATCAGAATGAGAAAGCGACTATGTGTGAGATCAGGGACTTGTCTGCCACAGTTTCTACTAGTACGTGGTGACATGAGGTACTAGCTACATCTCCCACCCACACCCAGGATAATGATGATGCAGTCCAAAGACAAGCAAGTCCCAGATTTCTATTTTTTTTAAAACCAGTCTCCTGAGTCTGACTTTTTGCAGAAGGGGTCATTATGTTTGTATGTCACCAGTTATATTTAGCATAGCAATGGGTCTCTGTATGAAATACAGTGTGAACTAATGTGCAAGAAGAGCACCAGGCAGTCCAAAGTGACCACTTCACCACTGCTACTACCACTACTATCGAGAGGAGGGCAAAACTAGCAGCATGTATCAATACAGTAATTTAAGAAATAATTATTCTTACAGTAGGTGCATTTAGGTAAAGGATCTCATCAGAATGAGAAAGCAGCTGTGTGTGAGATGAGAGACTTGCCTGCCACAGTTGCTACCAGTACCTGATGACTTGATGTACTGGCTGCACCTCCCACCCACCCCCAGGATGATGATCATACAGTCCAAAGGCAGGCAATTTCCAGATCTCTACTTTTAAGCAGTCCAGTCTCAAAATTGAAAGCTGATGTGTCACTCCACGACTGCAGCACAGATACTGCTGTCAGTGCCATCTTCTTCAAGATTAGCATCACATATGTAACCAAAGTTTGGCAAGTTAACCTTCAAGAAAATTAGTTTCTCCACATTGTCTGGTGTTAATCTTGTTCTTTTATCATTCACAACATCCCCAGCAGAGCTAAGTATATGTTCAGAATAGACACTGGAGGGTGGACATCCAATATACTTACAAGCCAGGGTAGCCAGCTTTGGCCGGCATGATTTTTTTTCTGTTGCCAGGTAACTAAACGGTCACTGTTAATACTAATATTGGGCTCAGACAGATATGCATCTCCCATGCTTACTACTGAGCATGCATTATCTCCTTGTTGAATTTCAATGTCCTGCAGCTGGCGCCAAATGTCATCCTCCTCATTGTCTGCTTCTGTACTGGTTTTTGGAGCAGTCTTTCGAATTTGAGATGATGCCATTGTAGTACTGCTTCCTAATCCTCCTAATGAAACTTCATCTACTGTATCAATCAAAAGTTGCCTGTAGTTGAGCTCCTCTATATCCTCAGAAATCACATCAGGAAGGTGTCCGTTCTGGACATGTGGCTCTAACAATGTCATTAAGACATGCTCCTTGCTATGTGTCATGGCTGATAATTTCTCATCATTGCTAAGTCTGATAAGCATGTTATTGACTTGAGATTGGTTCATATCTAAGTTGCTCCTCATTTTCCCCAGCCTTTTGAGAAGTAGAGGATGAGTGGAATAACTTGACTAAGGGATTCCTCTTCTGCAGTGACCTCTTTTGTAGAACTCATGAATGTTTTTTAGAATGTGTGACACAACTGCTCCAGCAGAGACCATTGAGTGGAATGGAGTACAATACCCTTCCGGATATCATTGTATATAATATTCTCAATAATAGCTACCTTTTGTTGAAGGATGTGTTCAATCCTAAAGTAAGTTGAATTCTACTTTGCTGCTACATCCTGAACAAGCTGGAGATGAGTAAGGCCTTTGTCCTTTTGGATATCAGCAAGGATGTCATGGGCTTTTATTGAATGGTTGAAGTGGCCACACACTTTGTGCACTGAACCCACTGAGGCTGACACTTGACAGTCATCATCCAGCAAGTTTCAAATGATTAGGCTGACAATGTGCAAAACTGCATATATATACATAGCTGCCATTGTGAAGTGCTTTGTTAATATTTGAACCATTGTCAGCAACAAAAGAAAAACAATTTTCAAACCTTGTGAAGGGACCAAGGACTAAGTAGTCTTTCCAGTTCTTGCTGAATGTGTTGTATTGTGTGTGTGTGTGTGTCTGAGTCTTGAAAGTAACACAGAAACACAGAAATTGTCATCAGATTTATTTTAAATTTTGGTAACTGGGTAAGACCACTGATACAATGATAGCCCCTTTTCCAGGGTCAACCCAAGAAGACAACACACATACAAAGCAATTACAGCAAAATTCAGGAAGAGACTGGTTACAGAGGAAGTATGCTATCTACAAAATATTTGGTCACAGTGAAAAAGAATATTTGCAAAATATACTATGCATAACTAAGTACAAGTGAAGGTAACATTAGCATCTATCCTGATGGACAAGGTCCACGAGGCCCACCCAATCTGCCTGTTAACCTTATACTTGACGCTATTTGATCAGGGTTTCCCTCCCTCAGCCCTACCTTTAAGGTTCCCCATGCATGTCCCATGCATATTTAAATGCCTCCACTGTGCTAGCTCCCACTGCCTCTTATGGCAGACCATTCCATGTGCCCACCACCTTTTCAGTGAAGAAAAACTTCCTCACATTCCATCTTAACCTGCCACCTTCCAATTTTATATCATGACCTCTCATTCTTGTACTCTTCCTTTAGTGAAATGTGCCTCCTCCCTTCACCTTGTTAATGCCCTTTAGGTACTTGCATGTTTCTATCATGTGCCCCCCCCTCCTCCAGCAAGTGCATGTTCAGGTCCTTCAATCTCTCCTCATGAGTTTTGTGGTGCAAGCCCTGTACCATCTTAGCTGCCCTTCTCTGGACCATCTCCACCCTGTCAATGTTCTTACGAAGGTGCGGCAGAACTGCACACAATACTCCAGGTGAAGCCTGAGTAGTGTTTTATACAAAGACATCACTACCTCCCACCTTCTGCTAGTGATACCCCTGCCTGTGCACTCCAGCATGCTGCTGGCCCTCCCTGAAACTTTGGCACTGTGCTTTAGACATTTTCAGATAATCAGAAATAATAACCCCTAGGTTGTTTTCTTCCTTCCTTGGTGATCATCAGCAACCCCTCCCCCCATCCTGTAGCTCACCCCAGGATTCCTTTATGCCAGGTGCATAATTTTACACTTCTTTGCATTAAACTTCAGTTGCCAGACCTCAAATCACTGTTCCAGCTGCCCCAGGTCCTTCCTCATATTCTCCACCCCATCAGGAGTATCCACCCTGTTGAAGATCTTTGTGTCATCTGCAAACAGGCAGACCTTTCCCTCCAGTCCTTCTGCAATATCACTAATGAAGATATTAAACAGGACTTGCCCCAGTACTGATTCCTGAGGTACCCCGCTGGTCACCCCTCTCTCCTCAGATTGAATCCCATTAACTACCACCCTCTGCCTCCTGTCTGTTAGCCAGTTCCTAACCCAGTTTACCACCTTGTGCTCCATGCCCAGACTACCCATCTTGCTAACCAGCCTCTTATGTGGGACAGTGTTGAAAACCTTGCTGAAATCAAGGTAGGTGACATCCACCCCCCCCCCCCGGTTTGATTCATCACCAAAGCAAACAAATCTATCAGATTCATCTGACACGGCCTCCCCACTATGAATCCATATTGCCTCAGATACTGGGTTCTATTTGTTTCCAGATCTCCCACTATTCTTCCTTGAAGCAGTGTTTCCATGATTTTCCAAACTACAGAGGTGAGGCTGACCAGCCTATAGTTCTCCACCTCCTCTCTTCTGCCGCATTTGTATAGAGGGACCACATGTGCCCTCTTCCAGTCCTCTGGAACCATTCTTGTGATGAGTGACTCTGTAAACATGGCTGCCAGAGGCTGTGCTAGCTCATTTCACAGTTCTCTTAATATCCTTGGGTGTATGCCATCTGGTCTATCACATTGTCCACTTACAGTTTTGTGAGCTCCTCCAGGACTCTCTTCACTGTGAATGAACTGCTGTCCACCCCCCCTTACATCTGTTGCCCAGCTATGGTCCCTCATCCTTCCCCTCTTCAGTGAATACTGAACAGATGTATTTATTTAGTGTTTCAGCCTTTTCCAGATCCCCCTTTTTACACTCCTCTTCATCCCTTTTGAGTCTTATAATCCCCCCAAGTTTTTCTTCTTTCATTGATGTACCTATAGAATGTCTTGTCCCCCTTCTTTACCCTCTGCACCAGTCCTTCCTCAATTCACACTTCTGCTCTCCTAACAGCCTTCCCACTTCCCTTAGACACTCTAGGTACTGTACACCTCCCTGTCTTCCTCCTTTTGTATCTCCTTTTATTTCCTGAAGCTCACCCTTTTAGCCCTTACCTTGTATGTTACCAGTTTTGAGAACCATAGTGGCTCTCTCCTTTTCTTGCCTTTGGATACCAGTTTGATGCATTGGTTTGTCACTTCTATTATGGTTCCTTTTATGTACCCCCACTGCTCTTCCACACACACACCTCCCTTTCTCCCCCCTTTCCAGGGCAATTCTGATGCATCTCCCTATTTCAGAGAATTTTGCCTTCTTGAAATCCAAAACTTTCACCCTTGTGTGATTTGACTGGGTCCCTGTCCCCATGCTAAACCACACTATGTGGTGGTCACTGGATACCAGTTGCCCTCCATCTGGACATCTGCAATTCTGTCCACATTGGTGAGTATCAGGTCTAGAATTGCCTTTTCTCTGGTGCGATCAAGCACAAGTTGCCTGAGACTTACCCCCTTTAGGGAATCCAGGGTACTTTTGCTTCTGGCTGAAGCAGCTACCTGGGTGGTCCAATCCATGTCTGGCATATTGAAATTCCCCAGCAGCAAGACTTCATCTTTAGTTGCCATCTTGTGTATTTTGTCCACAAGCTCCCTGTCCACTTCCTCCCCTGTGCTGGAGGCCTATAGATCACACCTGTGTGTACTGATGTGCCATTGCCAGGTTCAAGGGTGACCCACAGTGCCTCATCCTCCCCCTTTCTGCCCTGCACCTCTGTTGCCGTTATACCCTTTCCGACATACACACAGTACATGAAGAATTGCCATTTTCTGAAATGTTATGGGTTTTTTTGAGCTCTGAGAGATAGTAGTGGTAATAGTAGAACTAGTTGAAGTGGTAGCAGACAAACTAGTATGTAAGGATGATGATGAGTTGCCCACAAAAGTGACCCAGTGTGCAGTAAGAGAAAGATAGGAAATGGTTTGGGTGCTGGTCCACATATCAGTGAAGTGAGCTACCTTATCCTCAGCCTGTCATCTGCATATGTGATGACTTTATACATAAACTCTATATTTTCTGACCAAACTGGTAGAATTAGATTATTGGTGTTAATTTTCCATAGTAAATGGTCTATAAAAAAAATCATAAAGGATAGGGCTAAGTAGATAGCCCTGGCATACTCCCCTCTTTAAGTGTATCATCGGTCCTTTCCACCCCGAACCACAGGTATAACAGTAGCAGTCCTATATATATATATATATGTTGTGACCATTCTATCAATATAATTGGAATCCCATAGCATCTCAGTACCTATGAACATACGAACATATGAACATATGAAATTTTCCAGCAGATAAAGGCCTAGAGGTCTATCAAGTGTGCTTGAATGTGCAGTTAGCAGCCCTTATTCTGCAGCTGCCCGTCCTTCCACCCTTCCCCTCCATTGACCCTCCCCCCTTGTCCTGTCCCATCCCCTTTAGAAGCAGTCCACTGTTCTACTGCATACTACTTCTGCAGGTAATGCATTCCACCCAGCTACCACCCTCTCTGTAAAAAGGTATCTCCTCATCTCCCTTCTGAACCTTCCTCCTTCCAGTCTCATATCATGGCCCCTGGTGTCCCTCCCCTTCCTTACTTTGAACAGCCCCTCTGTACCAGTCTTGTTTATTCCTTTCATGTACTTAAAGGTTTCAATCATGTCCCCCTTGTCCCTCTCTCCTCCAGCAAGTACATGTTCAACTCCCTCAGACTCATTTCATATGATAAGTCCCCCAGCCCCTTGATCATCTTTGTTGCCCTGTGCTGCACCCCCTCCAGTAACTTAATGTGCCTTCTCAGATATGGGTGCCAGTACTGTATGCAGTACTCCAGGTGTGGTCTAACTAATGACCTATACAGTGGCAGAATCACCTCCTCCTCCTCCCTCCTCAAGGATATACCCCTTGCAATGCAACCCAACATTTTGTTGGCCTTTGCAGCTGCCTTCATACATTGTACCAAGTTGTTCATTGACTCTGTAATGAGCACCACCAGATCCTTCTCCTCTGTCTGGGCTAGCTGCACTCCCCCAGCAGGTAACTTCTCCTTGGGTTCTTCATCACAAAATGTAGCACCTTACACTTTTTGGCACTAAACCCCAGTTGTCAGGTGTCTAATCAGGTTTCAAGCTTTGCCAGATCATCCTGTAACCCCTGCCATCTTCCTAGGTCATCCACCACTGCTCCCATCTTAGTATCATCAGTAAACAGACTGATCTTGCTCTTGTTGTCCAATGATATGTCTGCAACAAATATCCCCAAAACACTGGTCCCAACACCAAGCCTTGTGGGACACCATTCATCACTACCCTTGGGTATGAGAGCTCCCCACCCACTACCACCCTCTGTTGCCTTCCCTGAAGCCAGTTTCCTACCCATCTCACAAGCTTTGTACCCACCCCTTCCCATCCTCCCATGCGGCACTGAGTCAAATGCCTTACTGAAGTCCAGATACAGGACATCCACTGCATGGCCCCTGTCCAGTTGCCTAGTTACCCAGTCATAGAACTCCACCAGGTTGACTTGGCAGGATCTGCCACTTATGAAGTTAAGCTGTCTGTTGTCCTGTAGTCCTATGGCCTCTAGGAGGGCCACCAGCCTCTCATTCAGGATAGTCTCCATCAGCTTACCCATGATGGACGTGAGGCTCACTGGTCTGTAGTTCCCCGGTTTATCCTTTGGGCCACTCTTGTGGAGGGGCACCACATGAGCCATCTTCCAATCCTGAGGTACACACCCTGAGTGTAGTGAGGCAATAAATAGGTCTGCCAAAGGTCCCTCAAGGACCTCTGCCAGTTTCTTCAGTACCCTGGGTTGGATGACATCTGGGCCTGGCGCCTTGTCCACCCTCAGTGCCTTTAAGCCCTCCTGAACTCTGCCCTCCATGATTTCCCCATTTGTCACCCCATCCCCCCTTTTTCTGCCATTCCTCCCCCTTGGGTATCACCCCCCTTCGTCTTAGTAAATACAGAGCAGAAGTAATCATTTAGTGCTTCTGCCTTTTCGTACCCTGCTTCCACCCAACCCCCCTCCTTCCTAATCCTTACAGCTCCTTTTCTCCCTGATGTACCTAAAGAAGTCCTTCCCCCCCTTCTTAATGCCTTGTGCCAACCTAAGCTCCGTAGATGCCTTGGCTCCCCCTGCTGCCCGTGTCACCTCCTTTGATTCTGCCAGGAACTCCTCCCTGACCTCTCCCCTCCCAGTTTTCTTGTACCTCCTAAAGACAACTCTTCCTCTTTACCTTTTCCATGACCTCCTCCTTGCTCCACCAGTTTGGTTTCTTAGCCCTAGCCTTCTTGCTCTGGGCCTTGCAACAGGTTTTGATTGCCTGACCATTTGCTGCAGGACGCTGTCCTGGAAGGTATCCAGCAGTACCTGCTCCCTTCTATTCCTGGTTGTTTGGGTACTCTGGTCCACTCCTGGCATGTTGAAGTCCCCCACAATCACCACACTACCCTTCTCGCAGGTCCTCATGATCTGTCCCGCTAGCTCCCTGTCTAACTTCTCTGTCTGAGAGGGTGGCAAGGGGACCGCCCATAAAAATACATGACTCATCCTACTGAATGCCTTCTCCTGATCTAAGGAGACCATAAATCCATCTATTTCACCCTACTTTCCTAGTTCAACAATGTCACTTAGTAATATTATATGGTCCTATATTTTTCTTCCTGGAACTGCTTGTATCTGGGCATTTGAGATAACTACAGAAGCTGCAAAAGCTATTCTTTTGGTGAAGATTTGTGTTACGAGTTTAAAATCTGAGTTAAGTAACTTAATTGGTCTCCGATTTTCTATTCAGGTTTTTTTCCACAGCTTTACGAATATATGTGAGTATTCCCATGTTCATTTGTAAAGGAATTTCTTTTTTATTATTCAAAATATAGTTCAGAACTATTGCTAACTACTGTGGTAGTTCATTTCCCAGAAATTTCAAAAGCTCATTTGGTATATCATCCAGTCTCTGAGATTTTCCACCCTGTAGGGATTGTAAGGCTTCCTTTACTTCCACTTCCTGTATTGGCTTTGAAATCTCTATGAAAGTCCTAGGATCTATTACCGGAATGTCTAAGCTCTCTAAATAGTGTAAGAGGGGCTCTGTCTGTGTTTCCAGTGACCCATACATTTTGGCTGTACAATTACTGATAATGTTTAAGATTTCTTTTTTCCCTGTGTATTCTACCCCATCTTGTCCAATTAAAGATGTCATGTCCTTAGCTTTTGATCTTGAATTATAACTTTCAAAAGGACATACAGCATATGCCTTGCCTGACATGCCTAATTTTTGCTGACAATGCAAGGCCTGTGCTTTCTGCACGTGAAAGTCTTTCATTTGTTGTGTCAGTTTGTTAATTTGTTCACTTAGGTTTTGTCCTGTTTCATAAGAGAAAGACAGCATCTGCTGGAGTGCCTGTCTATTCTGTAAATATGAAAGATACTGTAGTTTCTTTTGATTTTATGTAAACTTAAACATTTACAGAGTCTTTGTAAGTCCTGTTTTATGTCCTCCCACCATATTCTGGGGTCCTCAAAACAAAATAAAAACAGATTTCCTATCCGAAACAAACTGTTTAAGTGTCAAGCAAATATGGGTATCTAACAATAAAGAAACATTAATTTTCCAAAACCCTGGCCTTCTTCTTTGAAACTTCATTGGGGACCCTATTGTAATTCCCACTATCTTATGATCTGAAGACTCCACTGGAAAGTTATCTGCTGATAATAAAGATAAGTGTAGGGATGTAAAAGTGTAGTCTATCCTAGACGTGAGATGACCTTTCTGAAAGGTGGGAGTTGTTTTTTGGGCCTGTGAAAAATAGGAATCCTTTAATTTAGCTTTCTGTACCATTTAGGCTAAGAGATTTAAATCTCAATATTGTTTTGAAGTCTTTGCCATTAAAGGATAAATAAAGTCTCCAGAAAAGTTATGTGATGCGTTGTAAACAAAAAGGGTTGGAAACGTTTAAACAAATCACATCTTTCTGCTTTTGTCTGAGGTGCATACAGATTAATTAAATGATATAATACATTTTGAATCAGAACATCTAATATTAACACTCTCCCAGGTGTTAAGTCATATAGCTTCAGAACTTTGAGTTCTGATATTCTAAATAAAATCCTCAAACCACAACAGGCTTCCTGCCCAATAGACCAATGTGAAGGGCCTGCATACCATCCCCTTGCTGCAGCCTGTGTTTCTCTCAGAGAATGCATTATCACATCTTGCAAGAAACAAATTCCAAAAGAGAGATGTGCAAGAAAAGAAAAGACTATTTTCCTCTTGCTTTCTCTCTTAATACTATTAACATTTATAGTATAACAGGAAAAGGGAATAGTGAACATGTTTCATTTATTTAAACTTCCCCCTCTGTGCCTTCTGCTTTTTTATCTTTGCTTTCTTTTTTTGAGGTCCCTTTGCTCTCTATAACTGCTCAGTGTCTGTTGAAGATGCCACCGATGATCCATCCGAGTCATCTCCTGTGTTCTCATTTAGTAGGACATCGAATTTATTAGCCACCTGCACCGAATCTGGCAGCCCCTGTTTTTTAGCTCCTAAAGCTCTCATTTTTTGCCTTGTCAGGATTACCACTTCCTCCACTTTCCCCACCAGAGGGGGCATCAGAACATCTGAACATTTAGTTTACGAAGTTGAGGTTTCTTCTAATGTAACGACTACCACTGTGGCCTGGTCTGGTGTAGTCTGGCATGCATTGGCCAAAATAGGAACGAGCCTTCTCATTCTGTTTCTCCCTTAACACTGGTTTACTTTGTGCAACCTCCTGGGTTGGAGTAGTGGTCTAGGGTGGGGGGTCTGGCCTAGCCTGCTTAGGTCATCTCTGTGCTCTCATTTTATTCCTTTGGGTTATAGAAATTAATAGGTGTTGCTCTTTCCCATCCACCTGATCCGGTATGTTATATGCTGCCCACTTACAGTTTTGAAAAGTGTGCCCTAATGTGTCACAAATATTACATCGACATTCATTTATACAACCTGCTCCTATGTGACCCAATTCCCCACATACATTACAGCTGGCTTTGTCACACATACTACTTAGATGGGCTACCGACCCACATTTATAACACATTTTCAGCTGACCAGCATAAAATAAAATTCCCAGGTCCCTTCCCCCCAAAAAAAGAATTAGGTAGATGCACAACCCCAGTATCTGTGGATTTCAACATAAGTTTCACCTTTCACCCCCTGTCCAGATGTTCTCTGAATCAAGTATAGCTTCTGGTTCTTCAGTTATAGTACATTATGGCTTTAACCAGTAGGTTAGGTCATTTACACTCATGCCTTTGTTGCAAAAAAGTACAGTTATAACTTTTTCTGCCAGTTTTGTAAGCAGAATAGCAACAAAAGGCCCCATAACATTGATTTTTTTCAGTGACATATATTTTATTCAGAATTTCTCCAAATCATTCAAAGACTTAAAGCTCATAGCAAATGTGGTTTCACTGATATATGAATCAGAGCATATATTAAGAGAGATTTCCCGGGAGGTCATGTGATGACAGTGTGAAGGGTAGCAGCAGTCTCCCGTAGCTCCACACCTCCGACCGAGTAAACTTTACTTTCTGCCAGATCCTGCTACAAAAAGTGCGCCTTACCTACATCCTAAGGTTGCTAGAGCTTCATAGTAGACAATTGTCCTTTTGGAATGGACGTCTTTATGAAGAAACCAGCGCAGCATCATTCTCCACCAACGACACCGAGAAAAGAGCAGGCCGCGAAGAGGCCTCGACACCAGCAGGCGAGAGACAGCAAAAACCCAGTCTCCGCTACAGCTCTGTCAGAGGAGAGATTCCTGGAGGTAATGAGACCGCTCTAGGAGTGCATTTCAGAGATCGCTGAAGATATGCAGCAAGTCAAAACCTCAGTGCAGGCCCTAAATTTTAGAGTGGGGGGATTCAGAAGCCAAGATCACTTCACTAGAGAGAAGACAAGACAGAAATGATACAATGTTTACACAACTTGGGAGAAGAGTGAAAAAACTCGAAGAGAAATTAGAAGATCTCGAGGGGCGGAGTAGGAAAAATAACTTACTAATTTTTGGTGTGCCAGAAAAAGAAGAGGGCTCGAACCCGATCCTTTTCCTTCAGAAATTCTTTGAAAAGAAAGCGGGGCCCTCTCCAAATGGAGTGGCGTATGTTATTGAGCAAGCACACAGGGCTCTACGGCCTCCCCCAACTCCCAGCTCCCCCTCACGACCCCTGATCTGTCGCCTACTCAACTATCTAGACAAACAGCATATCCTGACTAAATTCAAAAACCTACAAGAATTGCTCTGGGAAGGACATCAACTGAGGGTAACGCAAGACCTACCCCAGTCGGTCAGAATGAAACGACAAGAAATGCATTCCATTGCCTCCAGATTGATCGCAGCTGGTAAATCTTTCAGAATGCGTTATCCTGCAGTGCTCCAGATCAAGCATCAAGACAAATGGATCTCCTTTGAAAGTAAAGACCAAGCCCTGACAGAGCTTCAAGAACTATTCCCGAACCTGTTTAAAGGAGTGGAGTGAATAAAGGAGCATTGTACCTGGTGAAGGCTCACAGTGATAGAGTGTCTGGACACATTAGTGTTCTGTGGTCTATTCAACGACTCCCAGCTTATGGGAATAATGTGAAGTCCAGTAAGGGGTCTGGGCCTTTGGTTTCTGTTCTCTCCTTCACAGACAGTGGTCAGGGTGGCCACAGTAGGTGTTCTGAGTCTACCCATCAGTGATCTCTGAGGGAGTGGTTCTTCGAGATCAGCCCATCTTTTCCTTTTATTGGTGGGTGCCCCTGGAGCAATGGTGGATTAACCAAAGGTTTCTTTTGTTTTGGGCCAGGAAGGACTGTACCTGGTGATGGCAAGAATCTTTCTTTATCATGGCCGGACATGTGGACTGAAGAAACAGTATAATGACATTGTCTGTTAGGCCCTCGAGGGGTCTTTTATTACTTGCTCTGGAACAAGGGATTTGGTGGCTTCACTTCCATCTGAGCCTTTTTCTATGACAGAAATAAGAGCAAAGTTTCTAATATTATTCGAGATGGAGCTTCCCCCTCAGGTTTGCTGGAAAGGGTATATAACCAAGAAGAACAAATGGGACTGATCCAGAAGTAACCCTGGGAACTGTGAGTATTTCATGAGACACCTGGCCACTTGATGGCTTCCTTAGCTCCCGGCTGGGTTATGTAGTGGCTGGAGGCACGGGGATCTAGGGTTCAAGGGCCAGCTGAATCCAGCTACCGATGGCAATAAGAATAGTCACATGGATATTCTTTACAAACACTTATCACTTTGCTTTTCCCAGGTCATCCACTGTTGGCGATTCTGTCAATGGGAGGCAAACTATTTTACTGCCCTAACAGATGTTATACAGGGCTATGTTCTTGCCTGTTTAAATTTACATAATGTTTAGATTCTCATTTTGGGTTAAGGAAATTGTCTAACTCACTGGGGTTGGACATACTTTTTGTACTTTGGAGGAGGTGGGCGGGGGGGGCATGATGCTTATCACTCTGTGATAAGATATTGCCTACCGTGGTGTTTTTTGGAGTTGCAGTTCCTGGGAACTGGGGGAGATTTAAAGGGATTGAGGAGAATGCTTAATTCAAAGGGGGAGGGCAATACAGGTGGGGTAAGGGTGATAAATAATGAAAATGATTTAAAGGGGGAAGGGGGGATGTCAAGTGTGACTAAAGTGACTAAAGGGACATACCACGGAATAGGTTACCATACCAAGCCTAATCGGGTCAACGGGTTAAATAAGGCAGCAACCCCCCCCCCCTGTGCCGTTTTTATCTCCTGGCAATGACTAGTCATTACAAGGTTATCAGTTGGAATGTCAAGGGTGCCCAGGATAAGGGCAAAAGGCTGGTTATTCTCAGACACTTGCAGCAATTAAAAGCAGGGATAGCATGCCTTCAGGAAACGCACATGAAAAGGGAAGATGCTCAGTTATTTATCAAAACCTGGGTTGGACAGGCTTTCGGGGTTGGGGGGTCTAACAATAGCGGAGGTGTCGTTATCCTCATAAACAGGAGTATCCCCTTTATACTAAAGAAGGAAACATACAACCCTAATGGGAGATATATCATTCTGTTGGGCAGCATAGGGTTGAATCCAATCTTACTAGGGGCAATATATGGTTCGAATGGAGAATCTCCTGACTTCTTTATACATGTACTGAGTATGGTAGTCACTGATCCTCCAGTGACAACTATAATGGGAGGGGACTGGAATGTGGTATCGGACACGCGGTTGGACAGATCTGACCCTCGAAGACGGAGACTTTCCCCAACACAAAGGGCACTCCATGATTTGATGAATGGTGCAAATATCCTAGATGTATGGCATGTGCTACACCCCACAGAGCACCAATACACATTTTACTCTCCCCCACATAAAACACTATCCCGCATTGACTTTATATTATTAAGTTCCCAGTCACTTCCACATACAGTTTGTTCTGAAATCCATGAGAAGGTCATCTCTGATCATTCGCCTGTCTCAATAACATTCCATTTTGGAGAAGCATATAGGAGGGAATTTGTTTGGAGGTTGAATAATAAACTACTCCAGAAGTCTGAGACCATACAGCAGATAAGAGATTCCTTACCAATTTCCTTTCAATCAACAGGAGCTCAGTCCTGAGAGTTGACATAGTTTGGGTGGCAGCAAAATGTGCCCTGAGAGGAGAATGCCTGCATTTGGCATCTGTTAGAGCCCGGCAACATAAAGCCCAACAAAACGAACTGCTCTCAGATATCTGGAGACTGGAGGCTAGTCTTAACAACAAGTCCCCTGATGCTGAATGGGCAATGTTGCATAGACTACAAGCCCAGTACTCAGGCCTAATCACTCAGAAGGTAGAATTTTCATTAAGACATGCCAAAATCAAATATCTTGACACCGGGGAAAAAGCTGGGAAATTGTTAGCTCTGAGGCTCAGGCAGATAGAAGCTTCACGCTTCATTGCTGGCCTCAAAGTGGGGAACCACCTTATTACGTCCCCCAAGGTGGTGGTGGAGGAAATTAAGATTTTCTATATGAAACTGTACTCAGTCGACCAGAAGAGTTGTCCCAGTGTCCAAACTATCCATAATTACTTAGCCACACTAGAGTTGCCATCGGTGAACCCTCAGAGTGCCCAAGTGTTGGGCAAACCAATAAGGAGGTTCTGCAGGCCATTCAGCAGCTTGCACCGGATAAAGCGCCGGGACCTGATGGTCTCTCCAACAATTTGTACAAAGTGTATACACCAGAACTTGCCCCTCTGCTCACAGAGGTCTTCAATCATTGGCACTCTGAGGGCATGTCAGAAGACAGTTTCCTAAAAGCGTTGATTACCCTCATCCCTAAGCAAGGGAAGGATCCCCTTAATCCCACCAGCTACCGACCTATTTTGCTGATCAATTCTGACGTCAAGATCTTGGCAAAAGTTTTGGCCAATAGACTAAGTCCAGTACTAGCTACTCTTATTGGGCGGGAACAAATTGGGTTCATGGTAGGGAGATCATCTGTTGACCATATGCGAAAGATCATGCACATCCTCTCAGTGTCCAGGGATTCTGATATCACAGCAGTTTTTGTGTCCCTGGATGATGAGAAGGCCTTTGATATGGTCTCTTGGGACTTTTTATTCCAAGTAATGGCTGGATATGGTTTTCCAGCTGAATTTATCAAATGGGTGCAGATTCTGTATTCCACCCCATCTGCACAGGTATGGTGCAATGGCATCCTATCTGGCCCTTTTCGGCTTCAGTAGGGGACAAGGCAGGGATGCCCGCTATCCCCTCTCCTATTCAACCTTTACTTGGAGCCTCTCCTCAGGAAGATTAATGCCTCTCCTCAAATTAGAGGAATTAAACTGGGGGAACATCGATATACTTTGTCAGCATATGCGGATGACCTGCTGATACATATGGAAGAGCCGGTAGTCGGGATCCCTGCACTCTTGAAGCTGATCAAGTCCTTTGGAGAGGTCTCCTACTACAAACTTAATATATCCAAATCCAAGGTCTTTCCCCTAAATGATAGGACCACCTGAGCGTCCATAGACTGCACTGGCTTGGAATGGGCACCAGACACTCTTACCTACTTAGGTATTCATGTGGCCAGAGATCTCCCCGTTATGATGAAACTGAATCTTGTAGAAATTTTCAAGGTTGTTAAGTCAGATTTGGAGAGATGGAGTAATCTTCCGCTCACATTGTGGGGGAGAGCTAACATAATAAAGATGAACATTCTCCCCAGGATCTTATACCCGGTTGGAACGTTAGGGTTTTACCTTCCCAAAAAGTGGTTTAACTACTTACAGTCAGTTATATCAGCTTTCCTGTGGAAAGGCAAGAAAGCCAGATGCACATATCATAAACTTACAGGGCCCAAAAGACAAGGCGGGCTAGCTCTACCCTCCTTTTTTACTTACTACTGCACCCATCACCTCAGTAGGATAGCCCACTGGTCAAGAACAGGGTCAGACAGGGAGAATCAGGCATATACCCCCATATGGCTGGATATAGAACAGGCATTAAGCTCCCAATGTCAGGGTAAACTCACCTCCTTGATTTATGTTAGCCCCTCACAGCTTTCCACTAAACTGAGAAATACTCCCATAGGATGGTCAGTCCGAGCCCTTCAGCAGATACAAACTTTCCTTCATGCAATTGGCACATATCCTCGGACCAGCCTATTGTGGGTAATTGCCATTTTCAAATAGATCATAAACCCATACCGCCCGGATTCTGGATGTTTCTAACCGATAGGAAGGTCATTGACCTCCTTGAGGGTGGAAAACTGATGTCATTTTCAACCCTACAAGCACGTTACTCAATCCCAATTACGGACTTCTTTAAACATAGGCAGGTGGTAGTAGCGATTAAGAGCCACATTGGGAGAGGCGACACCAACTGTGTAGACACAGAGAAACTGAAAAGGCTCTTGCAGGTAGCCGGCGAATCCCATGCAGTGTCCAAGACTTATAAAGAACTTCAGGCTCTGGACATCAGTCTTCCCTGTGAGATTGACTACTACTGGGTCCAGGAGTTGTCAATTTCACCTGATGTAGTGACCTGGGGGCAGGCCTGGAGGAACAGCTACTCCTTGGTAAAGCAGGACAGGTTACGAATGATACAGTTCAATATTATGAGCGATTTGTATTTTCACGGCCAAACTGCATAAGGTGGGTCGCCTTCTCCTGTATACCAGGTGTTGCCTCACCCTGGCTCACTATACCATATGTTGTGGGGTTGTCCACTCGTTCCAGACATTTTGGCAGGCTATTAGACATTTGTTGGACCCATGGCTTGGTCTGGACTCCCTCTTTACCCCAGAAATTTGTTTATTATATTTGCTGCCAAAAGGTACTCCTAGAATTAGGAGGGCACACATTGCTTTAGTCTCGGCGGTAACCAAGCTCATTATTATGAGGCACTAGAAGGAAGAAACCCAGTTGTCTGTGAGGGAATGGTACAAAGAGATGCTAACTGCTTTGCAACTAGAAAAGCACATCCTGTTTATGGGCAACCGAGCACACTTATATCAGTCTAGATGGGGCTCCTTGGAGGCTTTAATTACCACATGCAATCCACATTGACTCAATAGTTTGTGGATCCATTGGCCAATTGGTAGAGTCTAAGGTGATATCCTCAAGAATAATGCACACACTTGACATGGGGAAGGGTGGTATCTGGGGATTTTGGAGGACTTGGATGAGGGTGAGGGATTCTTAGCCTGGGATAATGTTGGGTTTTTTAGAGTATATGATGTTTATTTTAGCCAATGTAATCACAAGGCTATTTTGGCATGTTTCACAATGTCATGTAATAATGCATATGCCTGACAATCCATGGCGCTGTATGGATGTTGTTGGAAAGTGTGAATAAAGTATACTAAATAAAAAAAAAAGAGAGTTTTCCCCACAAAAAGCTGATCTGGTGGTTCGGGCATACCCCCTATATACAAGAGTCGCACCGCATTATGTCTTTTTGCAGGGTAAATTGGCAACTTAAATAATGACTAAAGGAACGAGGAACATCTTTTCTAATGATATTTAAAGGTTCTTCTGGCAATATTTCAGCATCGTTGGGGCATCCCGCAGCTTGATTTACTTGTGCTAAGTCTATAGATAACATGCAGGGGTTTACAATATTTAGCACAGTGTTTTGTGTCAGTGCTAGTTCGGGAGGTAGCTCCAAATTTAAGTTTATGTCCCCAGTCTCTTTATTAGGTATTGCTGGTTCAGGCATTTTTATCGGGAATTTCCCTGAAACCCACTGACCTGTTGTATTATCTATCTCCCCCATCCTGCGTTCTGTAGAGCATTTTCCACTGACCAGGCTTGCTCTACAGGTTGGGCCATTTCTACAGCACATCCTAGGCCAGGCTTCAAAATCACCTCTGAGGCCATTCCTGACACAACTGCTGATGAATCCTCCTGTTGCTTGAGAGCCACATGCTCTGTTGTCTCCACTGCCTCCGCCCAATTGCTCTGTGAATCCTTTGATAAGTCTACATCACCGTGAATCATCTGGGCAGTTTCGACAGATACTTTTGTCTTGTCACACTGAATCTCCCACAATTGTTTTCTGAATTGCATTTTTTTTAAACAAAAATTATTTTTCCTCTCATTCCAGCTGCTGCATTAAAGCACGCTTGTCTGCATTTTATGTATTCCCTAAATCCCTCAGCTGCTCCACTGTTTCACTTGCATCACTGAGACATGAAGAACTATCTGCTGGCAGTTCAGGTAATGTTTCAATATTAACAGGTAGCTTACATTCTGAGGTCCGGTGTTCTTTTCCGTCCTTCTCAGTGGTCGTTTCTATTCCTTTCATGGTCTGAGGTTCTGAACTTAGCAAAACATGTTCAAACTCCATATTCTCCATTTCCACGTCCTCCTTCTCCTCTCCTGCAGCCAGACAGTCAGCCATCTTGAGTGTCAGCCAAAGGGACAGTGTTTTCTCCTACTGACCAGTAGAGGAAAGTTTTATTAAAGAACAAATCGGTACAGTTCTAAAAAAAGAACAATACAGAAAATCACAAATGAAGCAAAACAAGAATCAGGACAAAAAAATGACATAAACAAATAGTCAGCACAACAGGTCTAGGCTAAACAAAAAAAGGAAAGAGAAAAAAAAGAATACACTAATGCCCACACAGTTCAAGTAACAGCTGCATCTGTATCAGTAATCCAGGGCAAATGCTTCCATAATCCGGAAAGGCCCAGGGTAGAAAGATGCAAGCTGTCTGACAAATATACTACACAGGCATCAGCAACTATCTTGTTGCATAATTCAACATAAGTGCAATGGTGTTGTTGCAAAGTAAATAAACAACGTGGCATCCAAATATTCCATTTGATAATTGAAAATAAAACACACAGAGTTTCCAAATCCCATTTCCCCCAAGCAGAGGACACATGGCCATATATAAGATTTGCATAAGAAATCCTAGAAAAAAGTGGTTCCCCCCATTGGTCGGCTAAATATGTCCAAAAATCTTTAATAAAGGAGCACTGAAAAAATAAATGGTCAATCATTTCAAGGGAGGCAGTACATTGCGGTCTACTGCAGAACCTGTCAGAGAGCTTGATTACTCTTGACATTAATCTTCTCATAGCAAGAGAGCCAATGGAAGTCCCACATGTGTGCAGGGATCCTAGGATTCACCAGCAAGAGTTTCTGGGAAGCCCTATACAAGGCATCATATTTTAGGGAAGGGGTCAGGGGAGGGACAGACAGAAGCCATTACATTTCTATAAAACATCTTATGTGAAGAAACCATCAAGAGCTGATGAGGAGTAACTTTCCATTATTTTAAATGGAGGAATGTTTCTTTTAGGTATTGAAGGACTTCAGAACCCCGCAGAACTGTACCTTTGGTCTAAAGAAATGACATACCCTGAACACTGACCAGAAAACCCAGAGGTAAAATTTTCCTGCACCCGAATAAGATGAGCCTGTATTTTTCTCTGAGAAACAGCACAAGCTTGCTCAGAGAAAATGACAAGATCCACAACAGATAATCTGTTGGCCAGAATTTTGGACAATATCTTACAATCCACATTAAGCATGCATATAGGTCTCCAATTATGCAAGTCAGATTTATCCCCTTTTTTTATGTAAAAAAAAAAATCAAGGCTCCCTAAGTAAAGTTAAGGGGAACATCTCCCAAATCCAACATCGTGTTAAACACCAGGGTCAATTCTGACCCCAGGGAGTCACCCATGAGCTTATACAGTTCATTTAGAAGTCCATCAGGGCCTGGGGTAACATTAGGCTTCAAATGATGGATAACATCCAGCACCTCAGGTAAAGTAATAGGCTGGCTTAAACCTGTAAGAACCTGTGGAGAAAGATCAGGGATAAAAACATCAGATAAATACTTTGTGATGTGCCCAACATCTGAAGGGAGTTCTGAAAACAGGTTACAAGAAAAATCAGACACAATTTGCATAATATCACTTGGGGAGCTATGAAGAGTACCCAAATCATCCAGCAGGCTAGTGATGCCTTTCTTGCCGACCAGTGATTTATTATGGGTAAAGGGACAAGTTTCATGAGCCGCACTCTGAGTGCCAAGTCTATGTTGCCAGTAAAGGTGGGCAGCCCGATTTTTAGAATAACACAACATATTCTGCCGAACCGAGTGAATATGTGCACTCAGATCTTGGCCAGTAGTATGAGCAAGGGACAAAAGGGATTGTAAGCGCCGGTGATCTTGTAAGTATGACAAGTATGCTGAGGTGCTTTGAGCCTTGCTGTACCACTGAAGGAGCTTCAGAAGATCCAACTTCGAATCCTCCCACCACTGTACAGGGTTCTCATAACATAAAAGCACAGATTTCCTAGCAGTTAAAAATGGACTCAAGGAGAATAAAAAAAACATCATCTGTAAGTAAAGAAATATTACATTTCCAAATACCTGGGCATTTGGAAAGAGGGGGTTATCATCAAAAGTAAGAGAAATAAGCCTGTGGTCTGAAAACTCAACAGGCTCAACAGAGACCTTTGAAAGAACCAGATGGGGGGATAGAAAAACATAGTCAATTGTGGTTGCCAAGACACTGTTCTGAAAAGTTGGAGAATGATGTCTCGTAAATTCCAGGACAGCATCCTGCAGGTTCGCAGTGTTAGTCATGGAATTTAAGGAGTGGGAATCACAATATAACTTCTTAGTTGTACAGTAGTATGCAAGCCTTTATCCAGAAGGCTAAGTCCACAGTTAAGGTCTCCTGCAAAAATTATGTTAAGAAGTATGCAAAAAGGGCTGAATCTGAGAAAAAATGTCAATCCGTGCAGTTTTAAGTTGGGGGGCATATAAACAGACAAGGCCATAAGGGACCTGGTGAAGCAAAGTATCAAGAATCAGCACCTGACCAGGGACAGTATCATAAAGCTTGAGAAGCACAAAGACAACAGAGTAAACCAAAATCCCCCACACCAGAATATCTGTCCGGACCAACTGACCAGTAAGAAGGGCCCAGAAGCCAGTATCTTTGAGCCTGTTTCAGTTCATGCAAAGCATGAAACCTAACATCCTGCAGGAATATTACACCACCTGGCAAGGAAGCTAGGAAAGTGAAAACAGTGTTACGCTTATCCAGTCTCTTAGTACTGTTGACGTTCAGAGAGTAACAGGCAAAGGTGTGGGAAGCCATGGCAAGAAAAAGCAAAAACAGGAAGGCAAATAACCAACATTATTTTTCTTATCCTTCCCACCTACAGCTTTCAGTTTAGATCTGGCTTTCTGTTTTTGGGCCTCCCTACCCATAAAACAAACCTCAGCATAAGTAGTACCTTCTGGATGAGAAGACGGAACAGAGGAGGAATCAGTATCCTCACCAGAGTCCACCGAAGTCTCCTGCAAAACATTGTAGGTGTCCGACAGTTGTGCAGGGAGAGTCCAAACAGCCTTAGAAGGAGGTGGGGTAGCTTTCAGCTTGGAACATGCAGAACGTCAACAGACATCCTGCATAGGTTCCTGAGGAGGAGGAGGAGGCATAGCATTCAGGGGATCACAGACCAGCGTCTGAGTCTTGGGGTCAGCCACCACCAGGTCTGGGGAAACAGGTGGGTGGGAGCTGACACTATTGGGTCACTCAGAGGCAAAGTAAACTCTGGAACAGGTGGAAGCATAATAGATAAGGGGGGGTCCAGGGAGCTCAGAGGGACATGATTTATTATGGAAATTAGCCTTTTGGGCCAGAGTAATAATGAAATGCTTGTCCGCCCCACCGTCATGGTGTTCCTAATTATGAGCAGCCCAGGAGCAATTCTGAAAAGTATGGCCAGGCTCGTCACAGAGGTTACAGCGACATTCATTCAGACAGGATTCACCCAAATGGCCCAATTCCCCACATAGGTTACACTTCACAGTGTCAAAGACACTACTCAAATGTGAAGAATTCCTACACCTATAACAGGCCTTTGGCTGACCCGGATAAAACAACCCCCCTCCTGTCCCTGCCCAAAAAAAAGGAGTTCGGAAGGTGAAGGACACCAGAATCATCAGACTTTAGTAAAACATTAACTTTCCAGCCACCAGTCCAGATATTTTCAGAATCCAGAATGGCCTTAGTGTCCCCCAGAACAGTACATTGGAGCTTTAACCAGCAGAGAACATCTGCCAAGTCCACACCTTCATTTCAAAAAAGAATGGAAATAGTTTTATAAGGGGGGTGCCAGAGAGCCAACTTCCTGGCAGGCAGCATTCTCCTACTGCTCCACACCTGAGGCTCCAACTAAGTTAAAATTCTCGGAGTAAAGGCACTATTTTAGATTTTGATAGCGAAATTCTGTTATTTCAAGCAATTACCTCCAGAAAGATACCAAACTTACTATGGGGCATAAAAATGCTCAATTGCAACATGCCTCGACCACTCAGAGACCTTCAACATCCCGAGCTGAAATGAACTATGCAGCAGCTTCTATGGGCCCTACAGAAACCAGTACCACACCAGAACCTCCGTGGCAGAAGATATTAGACTCTGTAAGGGCAATGGAAGCCAAACTAGAATGTTCCCTGGCCAAATTGGAAGCGTAAGAAACAGCTTTGGTGGCAGTAAAAGATATAGCTACAGATGCAGATAAGAGGTCACTAGCAACCCAAGCAACGGTAGCTCTGCTGACAAAAGAAAACCTGCAGTTACGGGGACAGCTTGAGGCGGTGGAAAATACCTTGAGAGCAGGGAACATCTGTATTATTGGACTTCCAGAAGGGGCAGAAGGGACACAGCTTCTTAGTTATCTGCAATGCTGGCTAGCGAAGAAATTGGAAATGCCTAAGGAGTTTGAATGGATGGATCTTCGGATGGCATACCGGATTAATTTTAGAGCACGGCCTACGGAGACGAACCAACCAGGGACAATTCTGCTGAAAACTACTGGTTTGGAAGTGAGGGATGCAATTATTAGTGCAGCAAGAGCAGTTTACCCAATTGAATGCCAGGGCAAGGAAGTAAAATTCTTCCCAGATCTTTCGTGTCAAACTAGGGCAAAACGTAAGCAGTTTGATCCTATTAGGCAGAAGCTGCGCACATTGGGAATAGTGCATTCTTTCCTCTTACCAGCTCATCTATGTATAACCTATGGTGGGAAAAGCTGGCAGTTTCACGATGCTAAAGACGCAGGTAGATGGATTGAAAAGACTGAATCGGAATTCCAAAAACCACCACATCAGGGATCACTAATGGAGGAATCAGATTCAGACCAGGGCTGAGTAAACTCTTTAGTGTCTGATTTAACTGTACTGAACTTAAATTAACCAAGTTTACCCTCCGGGAATAATGTTAAGGTTTTGACTCTAATAAGGGGTAAAAGTTTTTGTTGAAAATTACTACTACTCCTTATGATGTTTAAGAATATTACCCTTTAGTTTGATATTCTCTGACTATGCTGATTAAAAGGAACATGTAATTGTTTATGTCTAAATAGTTCTAAAGTGCCTATTGTTTCATTTATATTTAAAATTGGAGCTGGGTGGGGGAGTGTGGGGTTTCACTTTCCTAGATAACAAGTAACGATATAAGGTATATAGCACTACTAGATTAGTGTGTTTTCTTTTCTTCCTTGACATCTCTCTATGGACACTTCCTTAGTCATTGGAGCAGCTGGCATATTTTGGGACCAAATGGACTTTGGGCGTAATAAGCCCAGCTTTTTGTGTTACACCCCCACTTCCTAATATAAAAGATTGTAAGATCAAATGTATGTTACTTCAGTCAGGTCTATTACAGTATATGTGAAGCTCTTACATGAGAATGACTACTGTATTGTTTTACTTTATGAAAAGCAATAAACAGAAAGTTAAAAAAAAAGAAAGAAATAGTTTTATAAGCAGGCTTCGTTAGCGGAATGGCTAAGAAGGGTGACTATAAGGCAAACTTTTTCAGTGTGTAATACTTATACCAGAATCTGACCAAACCCTTAGAAGTCTGAAAACTGACGTCAAAGGTAGTCTCTCCAGAAATGTGGATAAGGGCATAAATTTCATGGGTGAAAAACTTCAGAGAATCCTTAAGCAAAGTCTGGGCCACAAAGAAATGGTCAGGAGATTCCTCCATACCCTCTACATAGGAAAGATGAACCGCATTATGTCTGTTAGCTGGCAAAACAGGCAAGCGAAAAAGGGAGGAAAAGGATTTGGTTTGTCTAGCAGGCATAGCATTAACCAGAGCTGCCGCTAGGCTAGGGCCTGGGGGTAGGGCTGTAGAAGTGGTTGGCAGGATAGGAAAAGCAAGACTAGGATTCTGGGTCAGCAAAAGATCATCAGACAAAGCCAAAGGATCAGCCAGCAGGCAAGATTCATCCAAAACATGGTCAGGAGCAATGGCAGGAGGGACCGCCGAAGGAGCAACTGCTATCGGAGACAACGGTATGCAGATTGGAGATGAACCAGAGGTCCATTGACCTGAAGAAGGGTGTTTCTCCCAACCTGCGTCTCGAAGTGCTTTATCAACTGACCAAGGTTCAGGACCAGAGGCCTCCTGCACACCAGGCTGCCGAGTAGAAGAAGCTTGGGAAATAGCAGGCACACTCACTGTGGTGATGGTCTCCCCAGCAGACGACAGCTCAGTAGCTAAGGCAGGGCTAGGTTTCTGTGGAGACTTCTTGACAGGACTAGACGTGCTGTCAACCTTCAGCCATCGGATTTTCTGCAGCAGGGTAGATATTTTCGAGCGAAATGAATGCTCCTCTGACTCAAGCAAGTACAGCAATTATTTTGCCTCTCCCAAAGCAGTGTGGGGTAAGTTCAAAGGTTCTGGTGATTCAGAAATAACAGATGAAGGAGTAGAAACCAAAGGTACAGCAGGGTTCTGATCCAAATCACCCACGACAGTGTCACCCCACTCATATTGTGCAGAAGCTGGTTCTGAAGAAATAGTCTCAAAAGAAACATCCATAGCAGACTTTTCCATAGCAGATTCTGGCAGAAATGAAGTGTGGGCAGAAACAGACTCAAGCACTTCCATAGCAACCTCCTGCACACCAGGACTATTGTCCGCCATCTTGGAGTCACGGACAAAAGGGTCCCCGCTGCTCACAGTAAGCAAGAGTAGGGGAATTTCCCCAATGCCCTGGCCAGAATTCCTCCATTCACTAGAAATACCACCAACAGCTTAATCTGGTTCAGTTTCAGTTGATTACCATCTGTATCTCCACCCCCGGGTCACCCCTAAAAAAGGGACTTTTAGTTTCAGTGGGCTTACTCGATTAACAAAATTCAATAAATAAATTTCAGGCACATAAATAAGGGTCATGAAGCTCACTTTTGTGGACTTAGCTCTAATTAGTCTCTTTACGGTTCTAGATCTACGTTATATGTGGCCTACATGGAAGGACTTGTTTTGACCTGAGAATGTGTGCAAGTGAATGACTTTTTGCTTCAGTCTGAGAGGTGACTTTGCTCTGTTTGCAAGTTTTGAACTTCTGCTGTGCGCAACATTTGAAGATTTTGTGACAGACATTATCATGCACCTCCCTATTTTTACAAATTGATCTCTGTGCACACATTGGCTGCTGCACTGGGGCTTCATGTTAGCCAGGCTAATTTGCCAGATTTGGTGCTCCTGTACTGGTTTTATGGGCTCCTGGGCTTTGGGAAGGGACCGGCTGTTCCTTCTCTTGCTTCCCCTTAACTCCCTTTTCTTCCTGGATGCCCCATTTTTTAGGCTGCAGCCTTATTTGTGTTGCTAGGACTTGGAGCCTTTTTTCTGAGTTGGCCTGAGCTCCCTGCAACATCCAACAGCTCACTCCCTTACTTTGTCCACAGTGATTCACTGGTTCCTCTGCCTTCAGCAATGTGCAAGAAGGACTCTGGTTTCCTTTCCTGAGGGGGTGAGGGTTGAGCATGGCGTTTTTTTTTTAGCTCTGTTCCCATTGTATCAGGTTTCATTTTGAGACCTGGGATGGATTTAACATTTTGTTTGTTGGGCAGCCGACCTACTTCTCCAGGCACTTTCTTCTCTGGTTAGCTACTATGTCCAGACTGATTTACATCTCCTAGCCTGGCAAGGGAACAGAGTCTCCCTATCTACAATAGGGACTGCTATTTATTTTTTATCATACTTTTATTTTTGCACCACTGCAGTGCTCCGGTGGGGGCATCCAGCCAACGGCCCCCACCAACCGGAGAAACAGCAGGCTCACTCAATCAGGGAGGTCCCTAGCACGGCGTCACTGGTGCATGACAGGACTCCAGGTTGGCGGTGCACAGCCATCAAGCTGCTCAGTCGTGCCCATCCCTTTTTCCACCTTGGTTTTTGTCCCCCGGAACCAGCAGTGCAATGGCGCGCTGCGCTCACGCAAGCATCTTGCCAAACTCCTCCCCATGATGGCACCGTGCCTTGTGCTTCTCCTGATCTTCACCAGGGGCTGCCCAAGTGCAACACAACCCCATGATCCCACCCCAGAGCAAGGAGAGCAGTCCTGAGATGCTCAATCCAACCTCTCCCCTGCCAGCCCCCGGTGGCCCGAGTCCATTCCTGAACCCGGGTCACCAACATGGTGCGAAGAGTGGCATCCACTGCCTCAACCATCAGTGCCACTGGGCCAGCACAGACTGCAATTTATTTACTTATGCTATTACAGGGCCACTGGCCACTTTGCTCATTTGTTATCCTGGCAGCCGACTTGCTAGTGGACTTTTCTAGTTCACCTCTTCTAGATTGGCAGTGGACAGGGTGGGTGCAGTTAGCTGCCCCCCCCCCCATTCACTGAAATGCCATTTGTTTCTTGTTCTTTGGTCATCTCTATAGGATTGGAGAACAACTGTCAGTGGGTTATTTGCCTGCTGGAGTATGTACACATTGGTTGCACGCTCTGCAGCAGCTCTTATAATATCTGCAGGTCCACTCAGACAGGGGGGTGGGGCAATCATTCCTCCTTCCTTCTTCCTCCTCCTCCTGTCACTGCTATCCTCCAGCAGGCTGCCTGTTTTCACCTTTTCTTCCTGTGGGTCAGTTGCCTGCAGACTTGGTCCTCACTAGGTCTCCACAGAGTATTATGATATGGGGGGAGCTTGACCCTGTGGTGCGCCCCCTGCCCCACTGCCTTATTAGCTGGGACCATTGTTTACCTGATTGCTGGGGGCTGAACTAGATCTGAGGGCTGAAACGACTTAGGGAGGCAAGCACCTCGTTCAGCTGGTTTCCTACCACAGCCGTAAATTGGGGTAACCCTGTCTAGACATTTTTCTTTCCCACTGTTACCAGAAATCCGAACTGTTGAGGAGCACCTGACTCCTGTTTGCTTTGGCTGAAGTTCTAACCTTTCTATTTGGGGTTTTGAACAACTATTACTTGGTGCCATCTATTTTCAAATTTCTACATTGTTGGGGGTACTTAACTTCCAATCTGTTGGGCTGGGGGGACAGAGGGCTCATGTCAGGTGGGTTACTTCATCACAAGTCTAGTTCAGTTGGAGATTTGGTCACTAGGACTGGAGGTAGTTTGTTATCTTTGGGGGGGTACAGGTTTTTGTATTTTTCTTTGCTGGATCTGAGTGGGGAGGTTAGGTTTGCTTACACTATGTTTTGTGTTGCATCTTTTCTGGTTCTCTTTCAGGGGAGTTATTGGGGGAGGGATTGGGTTGGGATCCAAAGCACCACTCTCCATTTTAACAGTGTTGCCCCAATGGCTACGCCTTTTCACCCTTAGACCTGGTCATTATGAGGACTATGTTTAAATTTATCTCTTGGAATGTTAAAGGGGCGAATGATAAGCGTAAATGATACAAGATCCTGCGGCACCTGGGGGTGGTCTTTCTACAAGAAACGCATCTTGAGTGGGATGATGTCTCACATTTTCAGAGGGAATGGGTCAACAGGTTTTTGGGGCACAGTCAGTTATAAAAAAGGAGGAGTTGTCATCTTAATATGTAGGGGAACACCCTTTACTTTACCGAAAGAGTGCTGGGACCCTGAAAGATGTTTTCTTTTTGTAAATGGACGTTTGGGCTTGACGGACATTCTCTTAGGGATGGTTTATGGCCCCAATTCTGATTCACCCTCATTCTTCTCCAACCTTTTGACCCAGTTGGCTCCCTTTTCCCACCTTCCCATTATACTTGGTGGTGACTGGAACCTTGTGAGCCACCTGAATATAGACAGAGCTGGGGTCTGGCAAAAAGGGTTGTTGCCGGTGCAACGGGACTTATTGGATTTTATGGATACCCTCAGGTAGTTGATCCCTGGAGAATTCTGCATCCCAGAGAAAAACAATACACTTTTTTCTCGACCCCCCCTAGAGATTGTTTCCCAAATAGACTACTTCTTGTTCAGCACTGCTAGTCTCTCTGATCTTTCCTCCTGTGAAATTTTGCCACTGGTTATTTCTGATCATGCACTCGTCTACCTAGAACACTCTCTACATGCTCTTGAGAAACAAGACAGGGTGTGGTGCTTTAACTCTACCCTTCTGAGGGACTCTGCATTTGTCACGGCCATTACCGAGTTTCTCCAGCTTTTTCTTTTTTTTTTTAACAGAGAAAAAGATAGGTTAGTCCAAAGTTTGGATGTTCTTTAGGGTGCAGTGAAGTGTGCAGTTAGGGGAGAATGTATACGCCTGGCCTCTAAGGCTAAAAAGTGGCAAGCTCCCTTCTTGCTCAGATCTGAATTAGAATGCTGTCTGTCATGTAACTCAGATCCTGAGTATTGGGTCAATCTCCACTCCCTTAGAGCCCAATACTGTGAGCTCCTTGCTGAACAGCTAGACCTCATTCTACAGCAGGTCAAATTTAGGTATTTAGAATCGGGAGAGAGTGTGGACCAGCTTTCAGCCCTCTGCTTGTGCCATCTAGAGGGTAGTCATTGGATTCCTTGCCTCAAGTCATCCCCAGGAGGAGTAACCCTCACTCAATCCAGGTACATTGCATCAGCTTTTCAGGTCTTCTATAGATCTCTCTACAGCCTGGATTCGGGTGATCCGATAGACACTGATTCACTTGAAACCTATTTAGATTCGGTGCCCCTACCTAGCCTGTCAGACAGTCAGCAGGAGATTTTGAAGATCTCTATGTCCCAGGAGGAGGTCCATAGGGTGACTGAACAGTTACCAAAGCAAAGGGCTCCTGGGCTGGATGGGTTTAAAAACTCCCTTTAAGCTACTTTTATTGATATCCTAGGTCCCTTTCTAACTCGGTTGTTCAATCACCTGTGCACGTATGGCCTCACTGACAATTCATTTACACAGGCCTGGATCACCCCAATAATTAAACTGGGCAAGTCCGAGCTTCTTCCCAGAGGTTACTGCCCTATATCCTTACTTAACACAGATATTAAAACCCTAGCAAAAGTGTTATTGAACCATCTTCTAATTTGGGAAGGACTTGTTAGCTCTACTCAGGTGGGCTTTGTTGCTGAGCATCTTTCCTCTGACCATCTTGGCAAAGTGCTGCATCTGATTTCTGCATCTGGGGAGAGCAGGATCCCTATCGTCCTGGTCTCCCTAAATGCAGAAAAAGCTTTTGATCGTGTGCCTTGGGATTTCTCATTTGTTACGCTTCATAGATTCAGTTTCCTCTCCATCTTCTGTGACTGGTTTAAAGATATCTATCATCATCTTATGGCTAGAATCCACTGTAATAGTATGTTTTCCCCTTCTTTCACCATTTTGCATGGAATGAGGCAAGGCTGCTCCCTTTCTTCTTTTTTTTTGTTTAATCTTTATCTGGAGCCCTTACTTCATTCCATTCAAATTAACCCAGACATCAGAGGCATTCAGGTGGGGGACAAGGGCTACAAAATCTCTGCATTTGCCGATGATCTCCTTCTGTATCTGGCAGATCCTTGGTCCTCTATACCTGCAGCCTTAGAGGAAATCCATAGGTTATCCTGGGTCATGGGCTACAAGTTTAATTGGAAAAGTCCAAGGTTGTGCCACTGAATTTGTAGGTGCAATGGTCTTGGCTTGGAGTTTGGTCTTCTCTGGGAACCTAAGGTCTTAACCTATTTAGGTATTAAGAGTTCCTGATCTCTGTCTCTGGGATGGCCCCTCTAAATATTTCCTCACTATGTCAAGACATCAGACAAGACCTTCACAGATGGAGAGCTCTCCCTCTCTCTCTATATGGGCATGTAAATGTAATTAAAATGAATGTCTTGCCCTGACTGCTATATCCCTTGGGAATGCTTGGCCCTTATCTCCCCAAAACCTGGTTTTCTCAACTCCAGAGATACCTCTTTTATTTTCTTTGGAACAGTAAGGCTGTTCACAGGGCTTACTACAAGCTTACAATCCCATTCATTGCAGTAAACATTTTCAATGGAGCTTCACTTCTTCAATCCCCCCTGCTCATATCTTCCCTTATGGCTTTGTTTGGAACAGAGGCTTTGTCAGCTGTATGGTGTTGCCCTAGGTAGTCTATTGTATGCTAAGCCCTCTGAGCTTCTGAAGTCAGTCCGGGCCTCCCCTATTTTTTGGTCTCTTAAGGCCTTTAATCAGATATACTCCCAATTGGACTTTGACCCTCCTAAGGACATCACTCAACCACTTATAAGCAATCCCCATTTTTGTATTGTGATCTGCCCTATCCCCCCAATCTTCTGTTCACCACTTTCCCTACTCTAGGATGGTAGACTCTTCTCTGCAAGTGACCTCCAAGCCCATTTTGCAATTCCCATCTATCATTTTTTCAAACATCTACAGCTGACCAAGGCTCTCTCTTCTTTTCTGGGACCTCCTCCCTGGTCGATGGATACCAATCCCCCTTGGTATAAAGTGTTATGGATACAGCAGCTCTTCCTCATTCCATCTCTAGATTTTATTACTTTCTTCAATAGAGAGAGAGAGAGATCAAAAAAGCCCTAAGGGGTATTGTTTCTACTGACAAGAGTTGGGGCTAACTTGGATGAGAATAGCTGGCATTTGATCTGGCAGCAACTGTATAAATGCATTAAATAAGATAGTCTCTGGTTTCTCCAATTCTGTATCTTTCATAACTTATACTTTATGCCCTCTAGATTTCATAGGATGGGTAGGTCTGCATCTTCCACCTGCCTTAGGTGGCATAGCTCAGAGGACACCCTAAAGCACATCCTGTGAGATTTCCCCCTGGTCACCCCCTTCTGGCGGGCGATTTGAAATGCCTTTGATCCATTTTTGGGCTTAGACCACTATTTCACCCCACAAGTCTGCATAGTGGGGCATTTCCCAGAGGAGGTGATTAGCTGCCACAAAGCTTTCCATCCCTGATCTCAACTGCTAAGCTAATCATTGTCAGGCACTGGCTGGATGATTCCATCCCCTTTTTCTAGGAATGGCATTCAGAAATACTTCAAACCCCTGAATTAGAGAAATACATTGCCCAGCACCAGGCCCATCAGGAGGGCTTGATGAGTAGGTGGAGTCCACTGCTGGCCCTTTTACCTATAGTGCAGGCACCACAGGTTGAAACAGAGGAAAATAGGGGGTGGTCTTGCTCCCCTCTCAGGGGGCATAGCAAATGCCTCCCTTTTTCCTCCTTGGTTGTCTGGGTCCTATTTTATTTCACTATCTTCCCTTTCATTTCCCCTACTGTATGGGGATTGAGTTGGTGTTCTAGGGTGGGGAGGAGGGTTGGGGGGGTTGCTATGGTGTTATTGGAGGGGGAACGGGGAGGGTTTAGGGGTTTGGATGAGAGGGTATGTTTGCCATTATTGGTCATTTTGCAATGGTCAATGTAGCCACATTATGAATCTTCATATGTTATACTGTCTCAAGTGCAGGGCCAGCTATTATTGGCTGTTCTTGTTTGTGTGTTGGTTGTTCTTATTAGAAACTCAATAAAGTATATTAAATTGAAAAAAAATGAAGTGGCACTGGTGGCTGGCTGGCATATTTTATTTCACACTCCTCTGAGGGTAACATGATGCTGCAGGCACTGCTGCCACCCACAGAGATTCAGGGACCCTGACTGGCCCAGTCCTCTATGACCCAGAACTATCCCTTCAAGGAATTTTTATTTTTTTTATTTATTCCATGTGATGTGACAGAATGCCCTACCCACTGAGACACATCTTATACCTCATAGAGCACAGGGATGAAGATGACAGATGACTGACTTCTTTGGGGGGGGTCACACAGACAGTATTCAAGAAGTGGCACTGGTGGCAGATTTTATTACACACACACGCACACATGCACAGTATTTCATGCATCACCTTGGCTAAGGCATGATGGCTCAGGCACTGCTGCTACCCATTGAGATTTAGGGACCCTACCTGGCTTAACCCTCTCTGATACAGTACTTTCCCTTCAAGGATTATTTACTGACTTCTGGGGGAGGGGGCTCACACATACAGTATGCAAGAAGTGGTACTGGTGGCTGGCTGGCAGATTTTATTTCACACACACACACACACACACACACACACACACAATCTAGGCTAAGGGATGATGCTGCGGCTGCTGCTGGTACCCACACAGATTTAGGGACTCTGCCTGGCCTAACCCTCTCTGACACAGTACTTTCCCTTCAAGGATTATTTCATTTTTTTTATGTATTCCACGCAATTTGACAGAATGCCCTGTGCACCGCGACAAAGCTTATACCCCACAGAGCACAGGGAGGAAGATGACAAATGACTGACTTCTTGAGGGAAGGTCACACCAAGAAGTGGTTCTGGTGGCTGGCTGGCAGATTTTATTATATACACACACACACACAGTATTTCACACGCCACCTAGGCTAAGGGTCGATGCTGCTATCCATAGAGATTCAAGGACCTGGCCTAACCCTCTCTGATGCAGTACCTTTACCCTTTCAAATTCCAAGTTCCTTCAATGATTATTCCATGTGATGTCGCAGAATGCCCATTGAGCCAAAGTTTGTATAATATAAAAAATAAATCCCCACTGACTGAGCACAGGCAGGAGAATTTAGAGCTGACTTGTTGTTTGGGGGTAATTGGGCAAACAGCAAGAAGGTTAACTGGGAGTGGTGTGGCAGTGGGAGGCATAGTTCACTCCCTCTGCTGCCCCCACCCCCAAAAAACAAAAACTAGCAATCTGGCTCTGGCACTTGAGTCTCATTTCATTCTTGACTCACTCACTTGCCCCCAGTGTCTAAGTTCCTCCTCCCCGAGTCTCCTCTCCCAACTTCCTAATCCCCAACTTCCCACCCAGTCCTTGGCTCTAATCCCCTTCCAAGTCCCCAACTCCCACCCCCAAGTTTTCTTTTCAGTTTTTTTTTATAATTATAAACTATAAAAAAAAAAAAGAATTAAATTCTTTAATTTTTGTTTTTCAAAGTCCAATAAGTCGACTTGCCCAACGGGCAAACACAAGGAGTACAAACACACACGACTGGTCACAGGGCAACCTGTACAAGCTGCTGTTCCTTCTCCATCCTGTATTCTCCTGTGCTAGCTCCTAAGGTGGACCACATGGGTTGCTAGAGAAAACCCAATCAGGTGCCATCTTAGGAAGATGGACAGCTCAATCATTCAATGAGGAACAATAGTTTTGTCTCTGGTCCCTCCTGTGGGCTTTTCCTGTGCTAACACTTCTCACACCAGAATCAAGCAATACACCTGCCCAAACCATTTTAAACAACCAAAAGTGTACGGAACCCATTCATTTACGAACACTTTAGCATGTTCAGGTGGGTTTGCATTTTATTTTTTTTTTAAATTAGAGTTTTATTGTGCCCCAGTTTTAGCCCATCCCCATCTTGGCACAAATGTGTGCATGTGGAGGCACATGCACATAGCGCTACCAGTTCCCCTCCCTTAGTGTGCCCCTCCCACCCTGGGGCGTGTGGAACTACAGAGGGTGACAACCTCCCAGGAGAGGAGATCTGCCATTGGTAGCTCAATTCAGCTCTCTCCTCCTCCCCCCATGCCAGCTCCCGATGATCTGATGTCATTCCTGAACCCAAGTCACTGGAGCAGCACAAAGTAAAGTGTCCAGCACCTCAACCCTCAGTGGCACTGGGCCAGCATCAGTTTGTATTTCTGACAAATCATTTCACCCATCTCTAATCAGCAACATTTATACAGTTACACTGAGTGCTTACAGATACATAGAAAGTGTCAGCAGAAAAGAACTGGTAGGCCCATCCAGTGTGCCCTGTTTTCCCTGCATAACACTACACCCTGGACCCTACTTGGTAACAAGTTTCCCTTCCTCCTCCCTTGCCTGCGCTTATTATACCCATGTGCATATTCCACACGTTTGATGCTCTCCACTGTCTTCACCCCATTACTTCTTCTGGCAGGCTGTTCTAGGCATCTACCACTCTTTCTGTGAATAACTATTTCCTTACACTCCTCTTAGATTCCCCCCCCCAGTTTCATAGCATGCTCCCATGTTCTGGTTCTTCTCCTCCTTTGAAAGGGGCTCCACTCTGGCTCTTTATTTACCCCTGTGAGGGACTTATAGGTCTCAATCATGTTCCCTCTTACTCTCCTCTCTTCCATGGAGCACAAGCTGAGCTCCCACAGACTCTTATCTGGCTTCTTGTGCAACCCCCACACCATTTTAGTAGCCCACATCTGGACCACATCCACCCTGTCAATGTCCTTGCAGAACTGCAACCTCCAGAACTGGATGCAGTACTCCAGGTGGGGTCTCACAAGTGAGCAATACAGAGGCAACACCACCTCCTTTCTTCTGCCACGAGATCTCCCTCCCTCCCTATGAACCCTAGCAACTGGCTTGTCTTGCCTACTGCCCTGTCACAATACCTTGCCAACTTGAGATCATCAAATATGATCAATCCATGGTCCCTCTTTTGCTTGGTAACTGTAAGTATCTCTCCCATCTTATACACAGCCTTCTGGTTACCCAGCCTCAGGTGCATAGCGTTGCACTTTTTGGCATTGAATCCCAGCTGCCACTCCCTAGACCAATTCTCTAGTTTGCCCAGGTCCCTTTGTATTCTATCCATATCCATCTGGGTGTCCACCCTGTTGCAGAGTTTTGTATCTTCTGCAAAGAGACTTACAGTGCTTTGCCCTACAATTCCTCAGCAATATCACTTATGATGACATTGAAGATGACAAGCCCCAGTACTGATACTTGTGGTACCCCACTGGTCACTCTCCCATCCTCCAAGTGACAGCCATTTACCACCACCCTCTACCTCCTATATTTGAATCAGTTTGATTTACAGCACACCACCTTTTTCCACATTCCAGGCTGCTAAGTTTCCTTATCAGTTTCCTGTGTGGTACAGTGTCAAAGGCCTTATAGAATTCCAAATAGATCACATCCACTGCCTTTCCTGATCCACCTACCTTGTTACCCAGTCAAAGAAGTCTATGAGATTTGTGTGGCATGACCTCCACCATGTGAAGCCATGCTGCCAGTGGTCCTTCAGCCCATGTGTCTCCAGGTACTCCCAGTCTCTCATTCAGCAGGGATTCCAATAATTTCCCTACTACTGATGTGAGACATAGAAACATAGAAACATAGAATTTGACAGCAGATAAGGACCGCTTGGCCCACCCAGTCTGCCCATTTCCCTACCTACTGGATAAGCTGCAGATCCTAGTTAACCAGCAGCCTACTTCTTCCTACCCCCATCCCCTAGAATTGCCTTATGACTGTCCCATGCATGCTTGAATTCCACCACTGATTTTGACTCCACAACCTCCTCTGGAAGGCCGTTCCATGCATCCACAACCCTCTCTGTGAAAAATACTTCCTTACATTACCTCTGAGCCGCCCTCCATCTTCAAATTGTGCCTCTTGTTCTGCACACTCTTTTTGAAAGATGCTACCCTCTTGGAGTTTGTTGATTCCTTGAGGTATTTAAACATTTCTATCATGTCCCCTCTCCTCCTTTCCTCGAGGCTATACATATTAGCTCCTTTCATCTCTCTTCATATGTCTTCTGGTGCAGACCCTGCACCATTTTAGTGCCCTCCTCTGGACAGCTTCCATCCTGTCTATGTCTTTGTGGAGATTGGGTCTCCAGAACTGCACAGTACTCCAGTAGGGGTCTTACCAGCTGTCTGTACAGAGGATAATAACTTCCTGTTTTCTACTGGTGATGCCTCCCCATGCATCCCAGTATTCCCCAGCCCTCCTTGCTGCCCTCTCACATTGCTTGCCCACCTTTAGGTCATCTGGTATGACTACCCCCAGGTCCCTTTCCATTTTTGTTGTTGTTAGTATCTCACCCCCATTGTGTACTCTTCCCTGGGTTTTGTTTCCCAGGTGCATTACCTGCACTTCTTAGCACTGAATCTAAGCTGCCATACATTTGACCATTCCTCTAACCTTTCCAAGTCCCTTCTCATCCTTTCCACCCCACCCTGTGCATCAACTCTGTTGCAGATCTTTGTGTTATTTGCAAAGAGACATACTTTTCCTTCCAGTCCTTCTGCAATGTCGCTTATAAAGACATTGAAGAGGACCGGTCCTAATACTAAACCCTGTGGTACCCACTAGTAACCCCCCTTTCTTCTGAGTTGACTCCATTTACTATTACTCTCTGTGTCCTATTCTCCAGCCAATTCTTTACCCAGGCTGTCATCTTGGTACCCACTCCCAGGGTGGCTAACTTGTATATTAATCTTTTGTGTGGGACTGTGTCAAATGCCTTGCTAAAGTCTAGGTAGGCCATGTCCACAGCCCCTCCCAGATCTACTACTTTGGTCACCCAGTCAAAGAAATCTATCAGATTCGTCTGGCATGACCTTCCTGCTGTGAATCCATGCTGCCTATGGTTCTGTGCCCCTCTGGCCTCTAGATACTCAACAATCCTTTCCTTCAGAAGTGATTCCATAATTTTCCCTATCACTGAGGTTAAACTAACAAATCTGTAGTTTCCTGCTTCTGCCTTGCTCCCACTTTTGTGAAGGGGAATCACATCTGCCCTCCTCCAGTCCTCGAGTACCACCCCATCCTCCCATGATTTGTTAAAGAGGGTAATCAGTGGTGTCACTAGTTCTACCCTTAGTTCTTTTAGAATTCTGGGATGAATCCCATCAGGCCCCATTGCTTTGTCCACCTTCAGTTTTAAGAGTTCTTTTAGAACCCTTTCTTCCGTAAATGGGCTGGTATCAACTTCTGTATCCAGAGTGTTTCTTCTGTTTGTTTTATGTACCTCCTCCTCTTCATTTGTAAATACTGAGCAAAAATATTTGTTTAGAATCTCTGCCTTTTCACAGTCTCCCTCTGCCCACCCTCTCTCCCCTTTATTAAGCCTCACTATCCCTCCCTTGGTCTTCCTTCGCTCCTTGATGTACCTATAAAAGGTTTTATCCTCCTTCTTAACTGAGTTGGCTATCTTTTCCTCGGTTTGGGCCTTTGCTGTTCTAACTGCCTTCCCAGCCTCCTTTTGCTTTAACTGATACAGTTCTCTGTCCCACTCCTTCTGTGATTCCTTGTACTTCCTGAATGCTTTCTTTTTCTCTTGAACCTTCACTGCCACTTCCTTTGAGAACCATAGTGGTTTTGTACATCATTTTGTTTTGTTTATTTGCTTCACACAAAGGCCCGTTACCTCTGTGATGGCAGTTTTATTATTCCCCATTGTTCTTCCACCCTCCTTCCTGCCCATTTGCTAGTGCATTCCTTAGGCACTCACCCATTTTGGCAAAGTCAGCCCTCCTAAAGTCCAGTACTTTTGTCTTTGTATGGCTTGACTCTATTGCTGTGTTTATTAGAACCATACTGTTCGATGGTCACTAGTTCCCAGATGGCTACCCACTTCTACATCTGTGATACTCTCTCCATCTCCATTTGAGAGAATCAAGTCAAATATTGCTCCCTCTCGAGTGGGCTCCAGTACTAGTTGTCTAAGGCATGTCCCCTGTAGGGCATCTAGAATAACTCCACTCTTCGAAGTGGCAGCTGCAACTGCACTCCAGTTAACATCTGGCATATTCAGATCACCCATCAGCAATATCTCCCCTTTTTCTGCCATTCTAAGTATACTTTCTATCATTTCCTTGTCCATTTCCTCCCCCTGAGAAGGGGATCTGTATACAACCCCTGTGCGGATTGTGGTGCCATTGCCTGTCTCCAAATTTACCCACAGTGCTTCTTCTCCTCCCAGTTTACCCTTTTGTTCTGTTGCTTTTATTCCTTCCCTTATGTAAAGAGCTACTCCTCCTCCTCTTTTACCCTCCCTGTCCCTCCTGTAGATAGTGTATCCTAGTATGTTTACATCCCAGTCATGGTATTGTGTGTACCATGTTTCTGTGACTGCCATGATATCCAGATGTTCCTCCTCCATCAAGGCCAGTAATTCAGGAAGCTTGTTACCCAGACTACAGGCATTGGTACTTATTGCTCTCCATTTTTTAATGGTTTTACCTTCTGTTGCAGCATCCCCCACTGACCGTTCTACCTCGGTCTTGTTCTCATTTAGTACCCTGTTTTGTAGGGAGAGGCTGGGATTTTCCTGCTGCTTGTCAGTGCCTCCCCCTTTGACTAGTTTAAAAGCTTGCCGATGAAGCATTTAAACTGATTGCTCAAAAGACTTGTTCCCTTCCTGGACAGATACAGACCATCCTGCCAGTATAGGCTGGTGTCCCTCCAGGTGGAACCCCAGTCCCCAATGAAGCTAAACCCCTGTGCTCCGCACCACTTTTTCAACCATTCATTAAACTGCATGGGGCTAATTACCCTCGCCTCCCCCATGCCTTTGACAGGCAGTACCTCTGAGAAGGATACTGTGTGTGCTACTTGTCTTAGGCCCCTCCCCAACTCTGCAATGCCCTCCTGCACTGCTCTAATCTCATGATGAGCCAAGTCATTTGTCCCTAGGTGGACAATTACATCCAGCTCAGACTCCCTTGCAGCTGTTCTCATGATCCTGAGAATGCGCTTCCTGTCCCTCCAAGCCATGGCACCAGGCAGGCACCTTACTTCAGTTTTCCCAGCTCCCCCTTGTTCTATACCCCTAATAATTGAGTCCCCCACCAGGAGCTGCTTCCTTTCCCTGTGGTGTCCTCTGCCTCCTTCCTGTGGGCCTCCCTTGTCACAGTTGTCATCAGTCTTCTCTGCGGGTGCATCCATAGGGGAGCTATGTTCCCTCAGAATGGTGTATGGATTGTGGAGTGGAACAATTGGCTGGGTGTGCCTCTGTTCCACCATCCTCACCCTCCCTGAACCCACTATAGTCCAAATGCTGTGCTTTCTTCACAACCTATGAGGTAGTGGTGGTGGCACTAGTGCTCCCTGGATGGGGGAGGTTCACTTCCTACTGTCCAGTGTGGCCTGGGGGAAGGTTTCCTTACTACTGTCCAGTGCGGCTTGAAGATGGGCAACTTCCTCCCTCAGGGCAGATAGTTGTCTGCAAATAGGGCAGCATCTCAGCCTCCAGAAAGCCTCCGGAAGACTGCTGTCCCACAGCCATTACATTGCACTACTCTCCACATGTTTATCTACTTTTCTTGTTTTTTGTTTGTTTGTATTTGTGTGTGTGTGTGCACGTGTGTGTGATTGGTTATATAGAAATATATATATTATACAATGTGTATGCTTACATTGTCAGTGCAGTGTGCTAGAGAGGATATGACAGTGATATGCACCTTGCACTCTTGAGGAAATGATAGAACCTCAGGTATAAAGGAACTATTTCCAGGGTGGGTGGGGTGAGGGTGAGAAGGGTTGGGCCTAAACTGTTTCCTCACAAAAATCAGCTAAAAGCTCTCACCCACCGCTGCGATGAGTGCCTTCCTGTCAGCAAGATACCCTACACAACAATTTGACAGAGAAAATACCCTGTTAATCAAACAGAGAAAAATCCAGACATCCAAGTCAGACACAGGTAAACCTCTCCAGCCCCAAAACAGCCTGGTGGTTTCTTAGCCACAAAGGAAAATCAAATATGCAGTTATTTCAGCCCTTCTGAAGATGCTGACAAGATAAGCAGTTTTTAAAACTCCCTTCCTGAATTAAAAACTAAAATAATCAAACACAAAGCAATACCACTGTTAAAGTGTGGAAAACTTCTCTCAGATGTAAGCAAGAAAGAGAGATTAGTTACAGATATCTAGTCCAATATAATATATCCCGCGCAGCTTCTCAGTTGTTTCAAAGCACACCCAGTACACAACTTGGAAGAAGATGGACTTCTGTCTGAAACAAGTTCACACCAGTAGTTTATAGTAATTGAACAATGCTGAAATGGTCAAGCTAGACAATTGGCTATGATGCAGGCCTCTGACTTGTGAAGACAATTTCTCCCACCTCAGGCTATGTCTGGCATTCAATTACAAACTGCAGCCTTTGCTATTTTAAATCACACAACCCCACCAAATATTGCAAAATATATTGATGCAGATTGTCACAGAATTCTAGTAATCAGTCCAGTTAGCCACAAAGGAAAATCAAATATGCAGTTATTTCAGCCCTTCTGAAGATGCTGACAAGATAAGCAGTTTTGAAAACCCCCTTCCTGAATTAAAAACTAAAATAATTAAACACAAAGCAATACCATTGTAAAAGTGAGGAAAACTTCTCTCAGATGTAAGCAAGAGAGAGAGATTAGTTACAGATATCTAGTCCAATATAGTATATCGCCTGCAGCTTCTCAGTTGTTTCAAAGCACATCCAGTACACAACATGGAAGAAGATGAACTTCTGACTGGCTGACTGGTCTATAATTGCTGGCCTCCTCCCCTCTGTCACTCTTATTCACAGGGACCACACTGGTCCTCTTCCATTCTGCTGGAACCATCCCTGTCTCCAATAACGTGCTAAGTGGTGTTGCCAGAGGGGTGGGTAGCACTGTGCTCAGTTCCTGAAATACTCTTGGGTGGAGCCCATCACCTTGTTTTCCTTTAAGGCTTCCAGCCCATGGTGGGTTCTCTTTTCCATAAATGGACTTGTGTCCACCCTGCTTCCCCTGGTACCTGTTAATGCATGTTGAACTATCTCCCCTTCCATTGTGAATACCTAGCAGAAGTATTCATTTAAAATTTTAGCTATTTCTTGGTCTTCCTCTGCACAGTCCCCCCCCCCCGTCCTGATCTTCACTACACAACCCCTTGTCTTTTCAGTTGCAAACCTGAAGAAAGTCTTATCCCCATTCTTGACCGCCTGGGTGATCCTTTCCCCAAGTTTGAGCCTTTGCTGTCTTTACCTTCCTCACTGCCTCCCTGTGTCTTGCTAGGTACTGTATACCTCCCTGTCTGCCTTTGTTTGGGTCTCCCTGTATTTTCTGAAAGCTGTTTTTTTTTCTCCCTTATAGCCTTAGGCACCTTCTTTGGGAACCACAGTGGTCTCTTTCTCCACTTACCTTTGCATATTACCTTCAAACATTTTGCTGTTACCTCAGTTATTATCTCATTTATTCTATTCCATTTTGCCTTTACCCACCCTCTTGGCTGTCCCCATTTAAGGTATTTCCTAAGACAGTCTACATTTCTTTAAAATCTGCACTCCTGAAGTCCAGGACCATCATCCTAATCGGTTTTCTCCTGCCCAATCTTTACCTTAAACAACACTGTATGATATTAGCTTGAACCTAGGGGACTACCCACTGTGACATCTGCTATACTAGTGGGATCTATAACCAGGTGCTAAAGAAATGCTCTTTGCAAGGAGTCTAGGATGACACTGCTGTTAATTGTAGCTGTGGCTAGGATGTTCCAGTCCACCTCCAACAGATTATAGTCACCCATGATTACCACGTCTCCTTTGCTTGCCATTTTGCCTGTGCCCCCCCCACCAAAATTCAGTCCAGATCCTCCCCCTGTGTTGGTAGTCAGTACACAACCCACACATGTATAAAGACCCCAGACTCTGTTTCTAAGCCAACTGAAAGAATTTCCAGCCACTCCATTTCCCCACCATTTCCCTGCATTTCTGTGGCCTTTATACCGTCCCTTACATATAAACCCCACTTTGCTTCCTGCCATATCCCTCTCATGAAACATGCTGTAACCTGGTATGGCTACCTCCCAGCTGTGGTTGTTGGTGCACCATGATTCTGTTGTGGCTACCAGATCCAGGTCTCCCTCTGCAATGTTAGCCTTAATGTCATTAATTGTATTTCCTGAGTTTCTTGTATTGTTGTACATGGGTCTCCACTCTTTTCATCCCTCCTGGCTCATACATTGCCTCATTTCCCAAGTCCATACATTCACCCTTCCCTTTTCACTGACACTGCCCTTTTTATCCACTCTCTGCCCACATTCCCAAGCATTTTTCAGCCTCAGTTCCATCTCTCAACCCTACCATCCCTTCCTCCCCTTGCCCCTACTCCCCACTACCCCAGGGGAATTGATTTTCCATGGGCTTTTCTTCACTGCTTCTCCATTATCTGGGGAGAGCATTCACTGCCTCCCTCTTTTCTTCTGCCTCTCCCCTTGGCTAGCTTAAATGCCCATTGAGGTAGCATCTAGACATTCCACCCAAGATTGTTGTTCCCCTCCGGGATGGATGGAGGCCATCCAATTTATACAGATCATAGTGAACTCAGTGCTGGTGTAATAGTGTGGTAGAAATCTGTGCAGTGGTAAGTGCAAAAAGCACCTGTTTTATAGCAAGATGCATAATAGTGCTATCTAGGGTGTGTGTCACATAGGCAGAGTGAGAGAAGGACCTGGGTGTGTGCTACCCGACCAAGATGCCGCCAAGCATAACGGCTATGATCACTGGTAATGGTCATTTAAGTCTCATGGTAGACTGCATCAACCAGGGGAGACAGTTGTGAACTATGTGGTTGAGCTGTGGCATTTGGCCGAGCTTTGTGAATCTGAAGACACTTCAAATCATATGCTCTGGGACTGGTTGGTGAGTGGAGTACAGGATGAACGCATTCAGTGCCATTTGTTGGCAGAGATAGTGCTTGGTTTCATCAGAAACAGAAACACAGAAATTGACGGCAGGTAAGTACCACTAGGTCCACACAGTCTGTCCCTTTTTTTCACCTGCTGCAGAAACCACAGACCCTATTTGATCTCCAGCTTTGATCTCTTTCCCTTCAGTAGGGTTCCCCATGCCAGTCCTCTACCAATTTTGCCCCCACCAACTCCACTGGGAGTCTGTTCCATGCATCCACCACCGTTTCTGTGAAAAAATACTTTCTCACATTATTCCTTAGTCTACCCCCCTCCAGCCTCATGTTATGACCCCTTGTTCTAGAACATTGCTTTTTCTGAAAGATGTTACCCTCCTGTACCTTATTTATGCCCCTAGATATTTGAAGGTCTCCATCACATCCCCCTTTCACTCCTCTCCTCCGGGGTATACATATTGAAGTCTTCCCGTCTCTCCTCATGTTATTTATGGTGCAGGCCCTGCACCATTTTTGTTGCCATTCTCTGGACTGCCTCTACCCTGTCTATGTCTTTATGGAGATAAGGCCTCCAGAACTGGACACAGTACTCCAGATAAGATCTCACTAGTGATTTGTACAGAGGCAACAAGGCAGTGAACATTGCCCTGGCCGTGGAGGTTGTAGATTGATAGGCTTAAGAGTTCTGGAGTTCTATGGTGGAAGGGGCCATCATGATGTTTCAGGTGAAACAGCCTCACTGGTCTGCTTTACCATCATCAGAGTCATGCTCTGCAAGTAGAAACCTACAGCAAAGCTCTGCCCATAGAGACACAGATGAACAATGTTTCCACTGTTGTGGTGTACGTGACTCAGAGTCCAGTAGGTTCCTAGAGAAGAAATGTTGGTGATGCCAGCTCTGGGGCCATGTGGTCTGATTTTGTCACTCGGAGTATGCCACAGGGCCAGTCATCTAGATCTACAAATCGCTGGGGCCAAACCAATTTTGTAGAAGAGGAAAAGCCAGAGGCAGAGGGTGATGATGGAGTCTACTCTATGTATATGGTTGTTAGAAACACAGAATTTGACAGTAGATAAGGACTGCTTGGCCCACCCAGTCTGCCCATTTTCCTACCTAACAGATAAGCTGCAGATCCTAGTTAACCAACAGCTTACTTCCTCCTAGCCCCCACTAGGACTGCCTTATGTCTGTCCCATACATTCTTGAATTCCCCCACTGTTCTTGACTCCATGACTTCCTCAGGAGGCTGTTCCATGCATCCACAACCCTCTCTGTGAAAAAATACTTCCTCCCATTACCTCTGAGCCATCCCTCCTTTATCTTCAAATTGTGCCCCCTTGTTCTTGCACATCTGTTTTTCTGAAAGATGCTACCCTGTTGGACTTTGTTGATTCCCTTGAGGTACTTCAAAGTTTCTATCATGTCCCCTCTCTCCCTTCTTTCCTCAAGGGTATACATATTAAGCTCCTTTGGTCTTTCTTCGTATGTCTTCTGGTGCAGACCCTGCACCATTTTGGTTGCCCTCCTCTGGACAGCCTCCACTCTATCTATGTCTTTGCGGAGGTGGGGTCTCCAGAATTGCACACAATACTCCAGATGGGGTCTCACCAACTGTCTGTACAGAGGGATAACAACTTCTTATTTTCTACTATTGATGCCTGTCCCTATGCATCCCAGTATCCCCCCAGCCTTCCTTACTGCCTTCTCACATTGCTTGCCCACCTTTAGGTCATCTGATACAATTACTCCAAGGTCCCTTTCCATTTTTACTGTTGTCAGTATCTCACCCCCCATTGTGTACTCTTTCCCTGGGTTTTTGTTTCCCAGGTGCATTACCTTGCACTTCTTTGCATTGAATCCAAGCTTCCATACATTTGACCATTCCTCCAACCTTGCCAAGTCCCTTCTCATCCTTTTCACTCCATCTTGTGTATCAACCCTGTTGCAGATCTTTGTGTCATCTGCAGAGAGACATACTTTTCCTTCCAGTTTCTCTGCAATGTCACTTATAAAGACATTAAAAAGGACCAGTCCCAGTGCTGAACCCTGAGGTACCCCACTAGTGACTCTCCTTTTTTCACTGTGTACTCCATTTACTACTACCCTTTGCATCCTGTTGTCTAGCTAATTTTTTATCTAGGCTACCACCTTGGGACCCATTTCAAGGCTGATCGTCATTCAGCTCCTATCCGAGTGCAAGTGACAGTGGACAGCTATTTTGTGGATATGGAGGTTGACACAGAGGCATCATTTTTAGTGATGGGGAGGAGCTTTTTTCTACCTTTCAGGCCCCTGCAGAATCCCCAGCACTACAACCAGCAGGGTGCAACTTTGGACATATACAAGTGAACTGATTCCATTGATGGTAAAGATGCTAGTCCAAGTGACTTATGTGTCACAGCAGAAGCTATTGCCCTTTTTGGTGGTATAGGGAGGGAGTCCATGCCTGATGGTGCATAACTGGCTGTGGCAGTTGAAATTGGACTGGCAGGGGATGTGCTTGCTCCAACCTGTAACACTGGAAGAGGTGATGGAGCAGGCAGTTGCTGTATTTTCTCCAGGCCTGGGGACTTTTCAGGGAGCAACTGCCCAAATTGTGGTGAGCCAGGAGGCTCAGCAGTAATTTTCTTGACCCAGTGTTGTTCCTTATGCTATCCACTGTAAAGTAGCAGAAGAATTGCTTCATCTGGAGCAGGAAGAGATCTTGGAACCTGTCCAGTTTTCAAAGTGGGCAATCCCCACTGTGCCCATGATCAAGATTGATGGGTCAATTAGGATTTGTGGGAACTACAAGATCACAGTAAACAGAGTGGTTAAATTGGATTTTACCCAGTTCCTAAAATTGAAGATTTGTTTGCTTCACTAGCTGGCAGGGGGGCACTGTTTTCTAAGCTGGACCAGAGTCATGCTTATCAGCAGTTACTGCTTTATGAGGAACCTATGGAGCTATCAACAATCAATACACATCAGGAGTTGTTCAGGTATACCCATCTATCTTTTGGGGTGGCGTTAGTCCTAGGAATTTTTCAATGAGCAATTGAGGGAGTGTTATGGGGCATGCCAAATGTTCCAGTGTATTTGGATAACATATTCCTGATGGGACCAGACCAGGAGTCACATTTGGACACTTTATGGACTGTGCTTCAGAGACTGGAGCAGGCAAGATAGAAGCTCTGCAGGGACAAATGTTCATTGTTGGTTAGATCTGTACAGTTTTTGGGTCATGTAATTGATGTGCAGGGTGTACACCCTTTTGGGAATAAGGTAAGGGCAATTTTAGAAGCCCAGCACCAAGGCCAGTGTCTGAACTGAAGGCATATTTGGGTCTTTTAAATTATTACCACTGATTCCTGCCAAAGTTGTCAACAGTGTTAACGCAATTGTATTTTCTTTGCACAAGCGGGTTCTATGGAAATGGAGGAGAGATCAGGAGGTGGCATTCTCAGCTTCAGAAAAGTTGTTGCAAACTTCTCAACTGCTGACATATTTTGACCATAAGTTACTGATGGTCCTGACATGTGTGCATCCCAAAATAGTGTGGCGGCTGTCCTCTCACATGTATTACAGGATAGATCTGAGAGGCCCATTAGGTTTGCATCATGCATGATGGCACCCGCAGAAAAAAATCTATTCTCAAGTAGACAAGGAGGCGTTGGCAATAATATCTGGAATAAATTTCACCAGTATTTGTATGGATAGCAGTTCACAATCTTCATGGATTATAAGCCTCTGGTGAGCCTTTTTGGTGACTTCAAAACAGTGCTTCCCTTGGCGTTGAGCAGTATGCCATGGTGGGTACTGACCTTGTCTGCCTACCTGTATGAAATCAAATATTGGCCTGGAGGGTTGCATTCCAATGCAGATGCCTTCAGCAGGATACCTTTGCCAGATTACCCAAAGCAGGTTCCAGAGCCAGAAGACATGATCCTATTAGTACGTAGCGTCAGTGGCTCAGTAGGTAGCACACTCGCCTCTGAGGCCAGGAGATCAGAGGGCTGTGAGTTCAGTTCCCGCATCTGACACTTGGGTTACTATCCCAATACTGACACTGTAGTGCAGCATGAGAGGGGTGCTGTACCTTCTAAGGTGCCGTCTTTTGGATGAGACGTTAAACTGAGGTCCCATCTGCCTGGATTGGTAGTAGTTCAGGTGGATGCTAAAGATCCCATGGAACTTATCGAAAAAAAGAAGGGGAACTTACCCGGTTTCCTGGCCAAATTTCTCCCATTCACTAAAAATACCATAAATGGCTTAATCTGGTTCAATTTCAGTTGTTTACCATCTGTATCCCCGGTTGCCCCTGAAAAGGGATTTCTAGGCCCGGTGGGCTTACCGGGTCAACAAAATTCAATAAAAGAAATAAATATTATATTATGGCAAGAACATTTCCTGGTCTCTGATTGGTCAGTGTGTCCCTGGCACAGTGAGGTTATCCCAGCACAACCTCACTGCATTGCTTTGGATGCCTTAGATGATGATTATTTGGATGATGAGTTGGATACCATACACTTAAGAAACAGAGGTATACTGCCACATTAAAAATCTACAAAAAACTCTTTTTATTTTTTAATTTTGTATAACATTGAGCCATTGTATAATAGCAATAATGCACTCCAGGGTGTGGGTCGTGCTGGGATAATCTCAATTCTGGGATGTTGGATGCACTCAACCTGCAGCCTCGTGCCCAACATCCCAGGCGTGAGCTTATCTCAGCACAACCCACACCCTGTCGTGCATTATTGCTTAAGTAAATTTGTTAGCAGGGACCCTTGTGATGGCAAATCATACTAGGAGGGAGACCCATCGGGACCCAGTATTGGCATCTGTTTTGGGGTGGGTACACAATGGGTGGCCCAAGTGGGTGCTGGAGGAGGCATTAAAGCCATTTTTTCAGCATGTTTTCAGTTGGGAAGTATTGCCAGCTGTCTGATGTGGGGAAGCAGAGTGGTAGTACTCCATCAGTTGAGGGCTAAGATTTTGGGGCAATTACATGACACACATTCTGGCATTTCTAGAATGGAGTGGGTAGCATGGGGTGTGATTTGGTGACCGGGTATGGACAAGGAAATAGAGGAACTGGTGAGCAAGTGTACAGCTTGTTAGAAAACACGCCATGCACTGGCACTGATATTGGTGCATACTTGGGAGAGGCCAGATAGACTCTGGGTATGGGTGAATACAGATTTTGCAGGACTTTTTCTGGGGAAAATGTTATTAGTCCTGGTGGATGCATACTCCAAGTGGCTAGAGGTGCGGGAAATATCTTCAGTCATCACAGAGGCCACTGTAGCCCAGCTTAGATAAATATTTTTCATTTATAGGTTACCAGAAATTTGTGTGTCAGACAATGGCCCACCTTTACATCAAGGGGGTTTCAAGAATTTATGGAATGGAGTGGAATCTAACTCATTCAGAGTGCACCTTTCCACTCAGCCTCTAATGGCTTAGCTGAAAGGACTGTGCAGACAGTGAAAGGAGGGTTGCGGCAGCTGGGTTCAGGATCTATTCAAATGCACATAGTGAGGTTTTATTGCAATAATGGGTTACACCTCATACAATGATGGGTGTCATCAGGACAGCTATTAGTTGGGAGGACACTTCACACCCATTTGAATTTTATCCACCCAGTGTAGGGGACCAAAGTGTGTCAGAGTCAGGCAGAAATTCAGGGGGCCAAAGGGCATAGAACAGACCCGAGTTCCCTGCAAGTGAGAAATTCTGTTTGGGTCTCAAGTTTTGGAGATGCAAATTGTTGGGTGCCAAGGATGTTGTATGCTCAAAGAGGTCTAGTGTCTTTAAGGTGCAATTAGTATTGGGCAAAGCTGTAAAAAGACATATGAACCATATCCATGGGGTATTGGCAAAAGTACCCTACCCAGTTGGGAGACCAGAAGGGAATACAGAGCAGGAGAGCATTCAGGATTGGGAAGTCACATCAGGGATACCAAGTACAACAGTGTCAGGGTGGCAGTAGACTCTATTGGTCCAATTCTCTAAAAATATATAATGGCGCAAGCTGCATGTGCCACAAAGAAATGATGCAAAGCACACTTTGTACCAGGCCCTTGTGCTACACAGGATTCAGTAATGCACGCTGTGTAAAACCTGGATCCTGTGCACCAGAGTGTCCCTGCACCAAGAATGTGACAATGAAACATTGTGGCAGTGTGCAACGTAACCTGCACAGCCACACCAGACGCAAAGGCCAGAAGATGGTATTCACAAAGGTGAAGCCTGCGAGACATTTCAAATACCTACTAGACCAGAGAAAGCTGATCTAAGCACACAAGACCATATAAAGGGAGACCAGAGCAGGCAACCAGTGTCCAAACACCACTAAGGCAAGATTGTAGGAGCAGTTGCAACAGGGTACAGAGACCATAACAAGTACAGAGGCAGTGTCATTGGCATTGTTTACATATGTATTGCAATGCAATGAGAGCAGAGACGTGCCAATATCCAGGGTGATGCAGCGGAACCGAATGCCAAGCAGCAGATGTCCAGATACAGGATGCATGCCAAGACAGAGTATCTGAGGTGGGGATATCATAGCGACAGCTAATGGAGGAGCAATGCATTGTCCGATACTACATCAGCAGGGAGGCGGAGGTGGAGCTATGCTAGGAACTGTGAGGCGACCCTCAGACCAGGACACAGTGAAGACATAGAATACCAATAGAGATAAGGATATGAGCTACCCTGTGTGTCATTGCCAGTAGGGGTTTCCAGACCCCAAGTGGCGATACTGTGGGCATATCACAGCCATCAGTATTGAGGTGCCTGTATCAAGTCATGGAGTTGCTGCACCCAACATGTTGCTTTCTTGCTGTGGAGGATTTATTCATTGACCTAAAAGAGAAGTGCTTCATGTTTTTTCTCTTACTTGTGGGTGTATGAACATCTTGGAAATAGGCTAAGTTGATTCAGCCTGAAATTAAAGTCATTTTGCATAGGAGGATGATGTTCTCACTCTCCAGTGCGAGCCTGGCCAGGCAGAGACAATCAGTGGATTTAAACATCAAGACTAATGATATAAATCTGGAAAGCACCTCAAATGACGGTAACATTAAGTGGTTATTTAATGATTTTCAAAACTTGGTGCTGAAAGAAAAGAATTTGCACTGTGATAGAGTTTCATTGCATAAATATCTATTGAAACAATGGGTACCCAGGGACCTTAGACTTACCAAATTGCCTGCTTGTGATCTGGAAAAAAAATGCATTATCATCAAAGATGGGAAGATAATTTGAAAATATGTTCTACAGAACTGGTAAAAATACAAACAGATGAAGATGATTATCAAAGGGATTTAATACTTTAAGAGATTGAACAAGTACAGACAAAGATAGAAGAATGTGGCCCAAATCCCTTAATAAATTATCTGGACAAAAGGTTAACCATTAAAGCAAAAAAATGGAGGAGGACATAAAAGAGGGAAAAAGTAAAACTATTAAGAGATGAAGGAGATTATGCTAATAATTGTATGTATAAACGGGACAGTGAATTTAAAACAAGGGGAAGGCAATGTTCTAGTAACTATCTGAAGAATCCAAATAGAAAAACTGGTTCCTTTACTACATCGCCTTCATCGACTTGAAGTTTCACTTACACAAGTACAGAATCGATCAATGGCTCTATTAGTACAAATGAGAGTACCTCAGCATTGAAAAAAAGAAAAAAAGATAAAGGAGAGGAAGCCACAGCAAGCAGGGAAATGAACCAGCAAGCAGTGTGAACAGTGGTAATGGATGACGTGAAAAAATGACTAATTAATTTACTGTATAACAGGAAATATTCACTGTAATTTTATTTTCGCTATATTCGCTGGTTCCATATTACAGTGAAAATAAAAAGACAGTGACTATTAGGTAGATCACTGTATATAGCAGCACTAGTGTCCCATCAGTGAAAATAAGACTAAGTGAATATGTGGGGGTGTGCTTGGAGTGCTAAATACAAAGGGCATGAATATAAACTGCTATACAGTATCTAGCCAGTCTCTATCAGAGAATTGTGTTAGTCTATTGGCAAAGGGTTTATCATTTGTCCCTGTACAGTATATGAATGAGTTTCAGATCTATTGTGACCTGTATTGCCTCTTTAGGAAACTTAGTGTAAATGTTTTTCAACAAACAGATTGATAATTCACAAATGGGTAATCAAGTAACATAGGTAGAAAGGGATACCACGTCGGTAATTGACCCGTTTACATTTGATGAGTTGGAACAATTATAAGAACAAGGTGGGGATGGGAGAGAGATTGATAAATCTGAGGATCAGGCCATGCAGATGATGCATTCACAATTAAGATTAATTAGTGACTATCGAGTTGACAATAGGAATGTGGAGGAGATGGGGAGCTTTGAGGACTATGTAATACAGGAGGCAAATAGACTGAGTTTGGAGACCATCCTTTTTTAAGCCACCAGCACCAGGCAGTGATGAGATTGAGGTTTTTCAGCAACTTGTAGTGAGTGATGTAGAAAAGTCCATTGGGGATTTAAAACACAAGAGAGGGTGGGACAATTTATCTGTTGAGGAGTAAGAGGCTTTACAAGACCTAAAATGTAAGAAAGAAATCATTATTAAGCCTTCTGACAAATGAGGCAATATAGTGGTTATGGATTTAAATAACTATAAAAAATAAGCATTGAGTCAGCTCGCAGACATGTCCACCTATAAATTGTTACAACAAAACCCCTACCTATAATCTCCTCAGCCCTCTCATTTTTGTTACCTCCAACTATCACCTACCACATCTCCACCACCTCCTTTCCCTCTGTTATTTTTTTTATTTCTTCTTTCTTTTCACCACTCCTGACTCCCCCCCTTCACCCCCCACCTCTTCTGAGCCCTCAATGATTGTTCCCTTTTTGTAGACTAGTTTCAGCTTGCTCCCAGTTGATGACCATGCCCTTTGGCTGCAATTTCTGCCCTCTCCAACTTCGCTCCTCACGTTTATCTTCATCTTCCACCCTCCTTCCTACTTATCCCTGTTACTCTGTGTTCCCATGCATACATTCTACTTATTCTAGCTACTGTATTGATCTACCATTTTAACCTAATATGCCAACCAATTTATTGTTTTGTACCTATTTCTGTAACTTGTGTTTGTTCTCCAACGCGGAACCTTTGTAAAAGAGCCTGGCTCAAAGGTACTCGTAATCCTAGTTGTAATAAAAAAAAAAAAAAAACTTAAAAGGATATACAGACCAGTTGCTGGAGTTTGACAGCATCACTGGCTGAGGGCTGGGTAAATGGGGATGATTTAGATTTTTTTAAATTGTCAGTACCCTGTTATCCCTGTGTCCTACCACATTCTGAAAATCCATAAGGACAACTTAACCCCCCCCCCCCCCAGGGCTCCCCATAGTATTGGGCTGTGGTTCACAAATGGAACCTTTGGCTATTTATTTAGGTAACTTTATGAAATCAGAAGTTAACAGGTTAGAGTCCCACCTCCATGACACAACAGCTCAGAACTGTCTGAGTTTGTATGGTTAGAAACATATATGTGGGTCATGATGGATGTTACTAGTCTTTATACATGTATTGAACATGTTTTGGGGATAAATGCAGTGAAACAGATTTTGGAAAATTCACAGGATAAATATCCGATGGAGTTTATTTTACTGGGATTAGATCTTATTTTACACACACATTTCTTTTTTTTTTTTTTTAACGGTTACTTTTTTCAGCAAATGAGAGGTACAGTGATGGGCTCTGTGGCTGCATCAACCTATGCTAACCTATTTTTAGGTTGGTGGGAGGTGGGCACAATCCAGAGCCCACAAAGTAATCATTTTTTCAGTCATATTGTTAAATACAGAAGATTTATTGATGATTTACTTTTTATTTGGGATGGCACTGAAGGGGAACTTCTTTCTTTCCTACAATATCTGAAAGAGAGCACAGTGGGCTTAAAGTTCATGATGAAATATGGGCAAAGTGAGATTGATTACTTGGATTTGAAATTAAAAGGTGAAGTCGTAAAGATAGTAAAAACACAAGTATTTAGAAAACATACCGCAGGGAATAGTGTGCTTCATGCTTAAGTTCCCATCCTAAACATAAAACTGATGCTCTCCCATTTGGCCAGTTGATTCATTTAAAAAGGAATGGTTCAGACCCTTCAGATATTTTGGATGCTAAAGACAGGCTATTTGCTAGGCTTAGGGAACAGAGTTACAAAGAAAAGACCCTAAAAGATGCATTAAAGAAGGTTGAGGGAGTGCATAGAAGACACTTGTTACAGTACAAAGGAAAGTAGACAATGATAGAATTCTTTTTTCAGCTGAGTATGGTCCCAGTTCTATGGATTTAAAAACGATTGTCAGACTTCCGGTGACGTCACCATCCAATGTAATCATGCAGCTACAGAGCTCTCCTACACCCCTGACTAAAATAACTTTAATTTTATACACCAGCCACAGGCCAACTCTACTTTAGAGGCAAACATTACAAGCGATTAGCATGGCGACCAGAAATAGACCCAAATCGGGGTCAGGCAGAGGACTTAACCAGCAAAATTAAACTTACCCTCCAGGCCTTTGGTGTGCACTGAATAGGCCTCAAAGCCCATGGAATCAACTTGGGAGAGCAACTCGGAGGAGGAAGGGGAGGATTTTTCAATTACCTCCCACCTGTTATGCCGTGAGCTGCGTCGGCTTAGTAACACCTTAGAAATTATAAAAGCGGACATAAAAGGAAAGAAAAGCAATATTTCTAAACAAGGCAAGCAGCTAGAGGAGCTAAAAGGGCACCTTGCAACATATACTGAAACATCAGGCTTACACAACGGTGGGATTATCCAACTGCATGACTGCACGCAGCTCCTCACGGGCTTCCGGAGAATGCAGAGAATGGAACTATGGCAGAGTTCATGGAAGGTCTGATCCAGGAATTGCTGGACATTGAGAAAGATTTCCCCCTAAATATCATCCGTGCTCACAGAGTCCTATCTACACCCCCTAAAGACTCTAAAATGTAGCCTAGCTCCATTATTGTTGCCTTCCTTGACTTTCATACAAAGAAGGAATTGGTCCTTAAAAAAAGCCTGGGCAAGAGAGAGAGATATCACTTTTGGGGACACCCAACTATTTTTTGAACCAGATTATGCTCCAATGACAATGGCAAGAAGAAAGCGTTGGTTCCCAATAGTGAGAGCTCTGAGAGGGAAGGGTCTTAATGCAAGAGTGGACTTTCCAGCACATCTCACGATTACTTCAGATGCAGGAACTAACATCTTTGAGACTGTTTATGAGGCAAAGAAATATCTTGCTTCCTTGGAGCTTCAGATAGATGTTCTAATGCCTCCTTCAGTCATAAAAGAGATTGAAAGCAACAATGGCAGATGGTGGGCAGTGGCCCTGGTGGGAGTCGAAGAGCTAAGTTAGCGTACAAGTCAGGGAACCTAAATATATGAAACTGCCTACAAAACTGGATTCAGGAGTCTGCAGATTGAAGAACACATGACTCTTTGTTACAAGCAAGGCCTGAAAGCTTTAAAAACTGTTATTAATATCCGGTTGCCATCACAGGCAAGAAGTAAATCCAAGCCTGGAACATGACCTCAGATGAACTGCTTTTCTTACATCTCAAGCTCAGCCCTCCTTTATTTTCCTTTTTCCTAGTTTTGTTGGGGATTTTGTTCTCCCTCTGCTAGTGAAGTTAATAAGTATGGACATGCACTGTAAGCAATAAATCTAGGGGACTGACTTCCTGGTGCTTAAAAGACAAGGGGGAATTATGTTTTTTTTTTTTTAAATGTGTTTGCTTGCAGGAACAAGGAAATTTCTTGATTGGCCTAAATGACTTGTGGGTATAAATGGTAGCTTATCTTAGAATCGGGGAGGCAGGGATCTACATCGGATAGGTGGTAACCATGAATGCAGCCTGCACCAAGAATACTACGGTGCTCACAGTTAGATGTTGGGAATACCCCAGCACTGCCTACCAGATTACATTTGCAAAAGGGTGGGTACTTTGCGACACCCTGGAAGGGACAAAACTGTTTACACAAGCACAAATTTGATTCCCACTTTGGTGATGTGTTGGGTAACAGAATGTTCTCTGTCAATGTTAATATGTTAATGCAGTTCTTTTGTGTTATTTTCAAGTTTGCTGTGTGCTTGCTCCTCTCTCACACTCCTGCTTAAATAGGGACCCAGAAACCTAGCTACTGGGCCTGGTCACTTGGTGTGCTCTTGCGAAGGAAGGGTTAAATATTATTACTTACAATGTCCATGGAATTAGCCATTTGATTAAAAGATCTAGAATCCTACAAGAATTGGGGAAGTTAAATACTCAAATAGCTCTCCTGCAGGAGAATCACCTCACTGAATTGGAGCATAGAAAATTATGCTGGAATTGGGTGGGTGCGGTTTACTCATCCTCCTATTTGGCACATTCGCACAGGAGAGGAAGTGCCATCTTGATTCATAAATCGTGCCCATTCCAGGTGCAGAGCATCACCATGGACCCTGAAGGAAGATTTATCAAAGCGTTGGGCCTTATGGGGACACCCCCTGCTTGACAGCAAGCATTTATGCTCCAAATGGGGACAGGGAAGCTGCTTATTTTTTTAGACGCACTTTTCCCTGGTTGGCTGATACAGAGGGAAAAGTATGCCTTATGGGTGGAGATCTCAACACTATATTGTCAACCTCTCTGGATAAACGTGGGGGTGCAAGGTTACCTGGTCTGGGAACTGCTGGTGCCACTCTAAATAGATTATTGCAAAATTGGGGCCTACTAGATGTTCAGAGATGGAAAAGTGGTCAGAAAAGGGACTATTCCCATTACTCTGACAGGCATGAGTGTTATACAAGAATAGATGTTATTCTTGTCAGAGGAGTGGGCTTATACTACCAATAAGTACACTATCTTTCCCCGCTCAATTTCAGATCATGTACCTGTACAGATGTCTTTGACCATAGTGCCATCAATTAGAAATTCCTATTGGCGATTCAATATAGGCCTGCTAAACTGTGGTTTTAAAACATACATTGAGAAGGTGATTGACAAATTCTTGGCCAATAACCTCAAAGAACAATCGTCACATGCGATCAGATAGGATGCTCTTAAGGCAGTCCTGAGGGGGGCTATTATAAATGTTGCCACCCATGAAAAAGGAAGAGGAATAGTAAAATTATGGAAATGGAGGGGGAAATAGCAGAACTTGAATTCCAACATAAAATTTTATTAAATCCAGAAACAAAAAGTCAGCTCAAAGAGACTAGAAGGAGGTTGGACACAATTTTGACATCATTAATAGAGGGCTCATATAGAAGAGCACGTCAGACATATTTTGAAGAGGGCAACTTGGCGGGAAAAGTATTGGCCAGCACGCTCCACCTTCAGAAAGCCAGTAGGCTAGTGCTGAACATCAAAAATCCAGACGACAACCAGATTACCAGCCATCCTGGGAAAATCTCAGCTTTCTTTGCCTCATTTTATAGGCAGCTTTATATTCAGGAACCCATCAAGGATTTTGATCAGAAGGTTCAAACATTCCTCCAGGGGGTGATGGTTAGAATTTTGAACCAAAATGATAGAGATTCATTAAAGACCCAGGTAAACTTATTGGAATTAAAGGAGCAGAAGCAGACCCTTAGGAGAGGGAAGTCTCCAGGATTGGAAGGATTCACATCCAAGTTTTATAAGGCCTGCGAAGACAGCCTTGCTCCGATTTTACTAGATGTCTTTAAAGAGGTCATGGAGGGTGGAGCTGTCCCCGAGTCCTGGCGTACGGCTCGAATTATTGTTCTGCATAAGGAAGTGAAAAATCCAGTGGAATGTCGGTCATATAGGTCAATTTCATTACTAAACATAGACCTTAAAATATTTACAGGTCTTCTGGCTAGGAAACTACAGGGGTAATTTCACAAGTGATTTACGAAGATCAAACCGGGTTTATATCTGGGACATATATTGTTAATCTTAGAAAGTCATTAAACATTATTTCAGCTAAAAAGTTTCACCCTGAATTTCTATTGGCAATATCCATGGATGCTGAAAAAACATTTGATAGGGTTAATGGGAAATTTCTAAAATAATCCATGGAAACTGTGAATTTCGGACCCAAATTCCTTCAAACTATATTTCAAGTTTATACTGAACCAGAAGTCCTTGTAAGATTTAAAGGAATCAGCTCTAGTCTTTTCCCAGTTTCCATTACAACATGGCAGGTTTGCCCCATCACTCCTACTTTTTTGCACTGAGCCTTGAACCTCTGGCTGCTCAGATTTGCCAGGAGACTCAGATTAAAGGAATCACAGTGTGGGGTATGGAACATAAACTGTCCTTATATGCAGACGATTCACTTTTTTCCAGTTCAACCTGGAGAAATCCTGACACCCTAGTGGAGGTTTTGTGTTCATTTGGGAGATTTCAGGTTATAAAATGAACTCCCTAAAATCTGAAGCAGTGGTTTTAAGTGGGCTCCCACTGGAGGAATTGAGGCAAGGGTTCCCCTCTGCATGGGTTTTGAACAACCAGATTAGGTACTTGGGCATCTAGGTTATGACAGACACATCTAAGTTGTTTTCAGCCAATTATGTAAAGTTATGGAGGTTGGTTGAACAGGACATGGCCAGGTGGAGATTGCTACCCCTCTCGCTGGGGGGGAGGGTAGAAGTCATTAAGATGAACGTATTGTCACGCCTACTGTTTTTATTCCAGTGTCTCCCTATGTGCATTCCAAATAGGTTCTGGTCCAAATTGAATAAGGATGTGTCCAGATTTATCTGGAACCATAAACAAATCTGGATTGCTAGGGCTATTCTTCAACTACCAAAGGAAGAGGGCGGGTTGTGACTCCCAAAAGTATATTCTTACTACCTGGCGGCTCAGGCAGCAGGTCTAATGACTTGGCTAAGCAGAGGGTCACATCACAATGGTATGCCATTGAAGATATGGCTTTATGGGATAGGCCCTTATTTTCACTAATCTTGACAGACACTTCATCTGACTATAATAGGCAGGTCAGGAACAGATGGGTTTCACATGGGCTACATGTATTGGGTAGACTCCAAAAGAAGTTGGGTACCCTGTTGAGGCTGGGCCTCTTTTCCATGATTCGGTACACACCCAAATTCTTTCCACTATCCCTAGATTTGGGATATGCCAGATGGGCTGCCATGGGGATTACCAGGTTCTTTCAATTTATAGATGTCACTGCATTTCATTTCAACTGGTGAAGGAGAAATTTGGATAGCCAAATTCAGAATTTTTACACTACATGCAAGTAAGACATTTTATAAACTCCCAAGACCACGTCAGAAGACATTCCCACCCATACTCCAGCTGGAAACATTTCCTATACGAGTTGGTGACAGTGACAGACCACAGTGGATATATCTCCTGCATTTACCAATTATTGTCCTGTAGGGGAGGAAATCAGTTAGGAAATCTTAAGAGAAAGTGGGAGATGGAGGCGGCCCTTACAATCATAAACTCAGACTGGTCCCACAGGTTAAAATGGGGGTGGAAGGCCACATCAGCTCCAATCTGGAGAAAATTCTTTTGGAAAGTTTTAATGTGATTCTTCCACACCCCTACAATAACTAAACATTACAAACCCTCTAAAGATGACAGATTTTGGAGAAAGTGTAGGGGAACGGATAGTCACTCGCACATTTTTTGCAGCTCCCCTTTTTGGAGAAAGATCCAAAAAACAGTATATAATATAACTAGAGTCAAAATCCCTCTGACCTTTGAAGACTGGGTACTAGGCCTCCCTACTGTGACACATCAAACTGCAGAAGTCAGGAAGGTACTTCTGACTATGACTGTAGTGGCCCTGAAGTGTATTACTGGAAAATGGCTGAAGCCAGACCCCCCCAAGTAGGGTAGAGTGTGTTCATAGGATGAAGGAAGTGGTATTAATGGAATCAATTATGGCAAAACTATGCCTAAATTGGGATGAACATGTGGAAAGATGGAAAGGCTGGGAATCATGGCTGAGCGGGGAAGAATCCAACCATTGGGGTAACATAAAGGTACTTAGGTGGGAGTCAGAGAACTCCCATCTATGCTGTGGAGAGAAAGGAGGTGACCTGAGCCATCAGGGGATTGTGGATAAGACTCCAGGATGCAGGGATGGGGAGGGAGTAGATTCATGCAGCAAAACCTGGGGGCCATGTTGGTAAGGCCCAAGCTCTGGGACCTTTGGTTTCAGGCTCTGGAGCCAATTGTAATCTTGTTGTTGCTATGGTGGCCACTCAGCTGTTAATAGGGGAAATACATAAAACTGCCTCTTTCCAAGAACCAGCTGGCTGAAATGTAAACCAAAGTAAACTTTTAGTGCCCGGATGTAACATCAGTATAATAAATAAATATATATATATATATATATATATATATATATTTATTTACACAAACAGATATATATTCAGCACTGCTGTGCTGACTGTCAGATATTATGAGGTTACCATGTGGTGCTACTGTACATATCTCGGTGTGCACTGGCACTGCCACAGTAGGAAGGTGTACATTCCCATGGTACATGTCATATATGTGGTGATGTATATACCTGTCGCACTCTGGAATCAGAACAGGTCCAGATCAATGGCTCCCCAATGGTGCATTCACTCAGTTATGCTGTAACTAGTTCCTCATGGCTGATTAGTTGCTGTAGTTGACTTGGACAACCACCTGTCCCAGTGGTGTGGCACCTAATGTGTGCCACCTTTTCTTTTGACCATCTTCTGAGGTCATTGTAATGCTTCTGCAACTCTCACGTGCTGTGTCAGCTTGCAGCCACAACACTGACATTGGTGACTACATCCTCCCATGCCCTCTGGTGCCTGGCTCTGAGCTCCCTGTACCAACCCTGGACAGTAACAGATCTGCCTGTTGGGGTCAAGGGTTCTTGTTAGTACATACATAGATACATACATAGATACATAGACAGTGTCGGCAGATAAGGGCCTATGGCCCACCCAGTCTGCCCATTTGAGCTTGTAAGTTCAGTTTATGTTTTCCAAGATGTCTGTTGCCCCTTACCCCTGACCTCCAGAATTCCTTTATGTCAATCCCTTGCATTCTTAAATCCCGTGATTGTTTCAGACCCCACCACTTCCTCTGGCAGGGTGTTCCACTTGTCCACCACCCATTCTGTGAAGAAATTCTTCCTCACATTTTCTCTGAATTGTCCTCCCTCCAACTTCTTCCCATGGTCTCCGGTCCTGGGACATCTTTTTCGCTTAAAAATAGTGTATTCCTGCACCCTGTTCCTCCCTGTGAGATACTTGCATTTCTCTATCATATCCCTTCTCTCCCTCCTTTTCATCAGGGAGTACATGTTCAGTCCAGGGAGTACATGGGTTCATAAGGTTGGGCCAGTTGCCTTGCTTCATTGTAGCTGGCATTCACACTGACCTACTTGTGGATTACCTCTAGGAGGATGTCTGTCTCTTCATTGAAGTTCCTTTTCCTCCAGTGTTTTCCACCTTGTTGCCCCCTTCTCTTACTCTGCATCCCCACTGCCTCCCCACTGTTTGTCCACTGCATCATGGTGCACTGTGTGACCTCAGTGCATTGTGTGCCTCCTTTTTATGATGCACTGGGTGTCCTATGTCATAAGTTGCCATCTGTGGTGCAAGTCATGTTTTTGCTGAACAGGGAGCATGCTGCTTTACACAGCTGTGTTTGGAGCACCCTATGTTCAGTGCAGCTTGCGATGCTCTAGTTCCCTTTTGAGAATTTGGCTCTACAGGAGCAATGGGGAGGGGTAAGACACCCAGGGATGTGTCACAGATGGCCTTTAAGCAGGAACATTCTACAGGAGTTGTGGGAGAAGAAGAAATGTCAATTCAAGGTGATCCAGTGGTACCTGTGCTCCATAAGTGAAAAAAAAGGATCATAAGGATGCCAGACAGGTTAAATCTGTAGTCAGATGTTAGAAAAGAAGGGATGTTATAAAGTGGTCAGCATATTGTAATTGTTATTTGTTCCCATCTCAGTATTCACTGTGTAATAATAGTGATATTTCGAGATAGTCCCTTTAGGGGAAACCTGATACTGTCTTTTCCTGTTTCCTGTCTTCAAGCCACAGGAATTCTGCCTGCATGCAGAAGCTGACCTGAGTTGATGTTAAGAATAAAGCCTGATGTGCCAGCCCAGTGGCACTGAGCATTGAGGTGTTGGGTGCCACACCTCACACCAGGCCAGCGACCCATGTTCGGGAATGAGCATGGACCACCTGGGGTCAGGAGGAGAGGGAGAGGACTGATCATCTGGAGGACAGCTGTCCTCTCCCAGGGATGGAGAACTGGTGCTTCCATCGAATGACTGCCCACAGGTGGAGGCCAGAGGGCAGCGTGAGTCTGAGGACACCAGGGGAAGGGAGAGTGCTGTGGGACTTTCGCAGATGTGTGTGCACCTCCACACATGCCATCAGGATGTGTGTATCCCAGCAGGGGAATGGGAGAAAACTGGTGGGAAAAAAACTCCAGCTGCAGGATGACAGACTGACCCTTCGGAGGCTCTACACAACCGAACTGGACAGGAAGGTAAAACCCGGTGATTCCGGGCTGACAGGGCTGGAATGGTTGGTCAGAAGTGGGCAGCCAGAGACGTAAAGGAGAATGAAATGTATATAGGAAAAAAAAAAAAAGGAATATAGCCTGATAAAAAGCAACAGAGGTGTGTGGCTGTTTACTACAGGAGGTTTCTTGCTCTCCCTCATTTGTCTGAATTATTCCCTGTTACTATACCCTAGTTAGGTTCTAATTTGCTTTATCCTTAATCGTTTAAGTAGGCTTTTATTTGCTTTTTCTCTATTTGTACCCTGACCCTAGATAGGGTGTTATTAGATTCCCCTACTCTTCTTTAATATCTTGAATTTCTACTCTAGTGTGGGTGTTGCACCTATTTATTACTTACGCAAATGCAAACTGCATCAACCTGTATCAGCCCCTAAACACAGCATATTCAGATTTAAAATACAAAATGCTTAAATTAGAAATGCCTCCCTTATAACCACTTTTAACTTTATTCCAGTTTATTTTGGTTCTACCCTCCCCCTCCCCCCACAGACTAATTGTCTTGTTTTTCTACAATTGTAACTCATTGAATTACTTATACTGGGGATTTGATGTGGGTTGCTGTCATTTGTACAGTTCCGTGTCATTATGGCAAGTGTATATCACTGAAAAAAACAAAAGGTGACATACACCCACAACGAGGAAACACCGACAAACGTGGAAAAGGTTGTTCTGCTGGGGGCTGAGCCCCAGAACCCCCTCTTATGGAGGGCTGCATCCCACACCCAGCCCCCTTACTAAGGATTACTATTTCTAGGTGGGTGCATGTCAGTTTGAGGCAGTATAGCACAGTGGTTTAAGGCTCTGAGCTGCCAATCTGGTGACATCCAGCAGACCAGATCTGAGTTTGAATCCCACAGCTTCCACTTGCATACTGTGTGACCATGAGCAAGTCACTTAACTTCCCTGTGCTCCCAGGTCGCTGCTGTAAAAAAGCTTTCAGCTTAGTGTGCTACTTCTGGTTAAACATACTAACATACTAAAATGCCAGCAGAATAGGCCTAATGGTCTTTCACATCTGCTCATTTGGTCAGCACCTACCTTGGGAGCTGACCTTGCTGCCCCCCTCGCCTTCTCTGGCTTCTCCTTTCCCAGTTCCGGATATTCTCACTGCATTGGATTTTGCTTCCAGAACCCTTCCCCTGCACCTGTTCCAACCCCTCTTGAACACCTCCACTGTTTTTGCCTCCACCAGCCCCCTAGGCAACACATTCCATGGCTCCACCGCCCTCTCAGTGAAGTAGCACTTCGTCCTCCTTTCTCCCCTGAATAATCCCCCCTCCAGCTTCCACCCATGCCCTCTAGTGGCCCACTTCTCCTTCTTCCTTCGAAGCACCCTGACTGTTCCTTCCCTGTTTATCCCCTTCATGTACCTGAAGACCTCTATCATGTCTCCCCAGTCCCGTCTCTCTTCCAATGGTTACATATTTAGCTCTTCGAGCCTCTCCTCATAGGTCCTGTCCCCCAAGCCCCAAATCATTTTGGTTGCCTTTCTCTGGACCCTCTCCAGGAGTTTAATGTCCCTCTTTAAGTGTGCCCTCAAAACTGCATGCAGTACTCGAGGTGCAGCCTCACCAAGCAGTTATACAGAGGGAGTATCACTTCCCTCCTTCTGGAGGTGATCCCCCTAGCGATGCATCGCAGCATCCTGTTGGCCTTGGCTGCTGCCCTCCTACAAGTCTCCGAGTTGTTCAGCTTGACATCCACCACCAACCCCAAAACAACTAAATAAAAAAATGTCAGGAAGGGGCAGAAAATTTGAAAAAACAATTACTCGGAGAGAAAGCAAATATACAACACTATATCCCTCCCCCAGCCCAGAACACTGTACCCAGTCACCATCAACACTCCTCCATGGTGCCAGCTCAGCAGTCTCAGGCCACACTATCCATTACATACCCTCCTTACCCTTCTGGTCTCACTCATGTTCTTCCTTTCGCCCTGTTTATCACCCATCGCTACTCTTGCAGGGTAACCCACATAACAGGCACTGAAACTGGTCACTCATATTCGAGTTGTTCAATTTCAGTCACCATTATGACAGTATATCCATTTGTACAATTCAGAACAACCTAAGAATGATTTCTAATACAGTTACACTAAACTGTAGTGTTGTCACAGGTGGCACACCAGGGGAGCAGCATCTTCTGCTGACTGCCACCCTATGCTGCTACCCCCATTATGTCTTATTTAATACATGGCCCTTTAGCTTATGCACCCATTTCATTTCCAGTTTATTTTTTTTTTCCTTTCTATTCCATCTCCCCTGTATTACAGTATGTGTAATACAGAGTACTGTCATTATCCCTGCCAGTGTTCTGACATAAAATATGTTCTATTGTCTTCCACTGACAGTGTTGTGCATCCAAAGCATCACCTACCCTGTCTCTCTTCATGAATATTTTAGCACATCCCTCAAATGCATTGTGTGAAATACATCACTGTACAAAATATAGAGGATAATGGCTGGGGATTGGGCGATAACCATGCTGTAATCACTTCGAGTGGTTGCTAGGACAACATGGTAAACCTCGAGAGCACAGCTCGAGAGGTTTACTGTAGCCCTAGCAACTACGAGAGATGATTTCAGCGTGATTGTCACCCCATCCCCAGCCAATATCTTTTATAGAGTATGGTCAAAAAAACACTGTTTGCATTCTATGTGTGAGAATTATGGAACTCTGGTGCATTCCTTTTTGTTATACCACTGTTTGGAAGTTCCGAAGTGTGGTTAACAACTTTTAAAACTCTAAACAGTGCATAACAAAGCCGTGTGACTGCTGATTATGGTGGTTAATAGGCACTTACCATACATCATGTATCCATTGAAAGGTATCAAACCATTCAACAGAGAATACTGGATGGGCAACTATGCACAACCAGTGTGTTCTGCCACAGGGGGGTTCTGATTCCCTCTGGCCTCGAGAGCGAAGCTCGAGAGGTCCATGAATCAGAACCCCAAGGTGATAGAACACACAGGTTGTGCATAAAGTACTTTCATCCTGTATTTTATATTATATGGTAGAATGCTGTTGAGCATGGAAATCCATGCTCCCAACAGCGTTGTTGTGCTGCTGAGTGCGTCACAATCTTGTTGTGCTGCACTGAGTACGTCACGGTGCAGCACAAGATCGAACGCATTCACGCATGCGCAACTGAGCAGCCCACGGCAATGCAGAAGCAAGCGTGCTACTACACTTATTTTTTTCTTGTAGATGTGTTTGAGGGAACATGGGGTGTTCATTATGGTTGCCCATACACTATAAAAGATTGTGTATGAGCAACCATACACAAAAAAGGCAGTTGTAAGATCTCGAGGTTTCTGTGATAACAGACCTGTCGAGCTGCACTCTCGAGGTCTCTGGTTACCATGGAAACCTCTTAATCACAACTGCCTTGTTGTGTATAATTGCTCATACACAATTCTCTATATAGTGTATAGCAGTAGTATGTGAAATGTGTGCATTGTTTTTGCTTTCTCTTTTTCATAATGAAACTGACTTGAAAAGTCCCTAGAGGTTCTAGAATACATAATTAAATAGAGGAAAGCAACAATGTGCCAGCATTCCAAGTGGTTCTACTGCAGTAGTGACATCACTACTGCAGCAGAACAACACAATGACATCATTACTGCAGCAGAATAAGCATATTCCAGACATGGAATGTCATGCATAACAGCATTCCACATCACATCGATGGGTTAACAACACTGGGAAATGATTTTTGTGGGTTAACAATGTTCTACCATGCATTACATGACTATAATTCACAGTGAAATAGTTTTTTTTTTCATTCTGTTCCACAGTGGTTCTATGTCAAAATGATGATCGCCAAACTCTGATCATTGTTTGGGCAAGTGCACATCACCAAAAATAAATTACGGTGATGTACACTCGCAGTGACTCCAAAGGTGGTAACAGGACTGTAGTGTATGCGGGGGGCTGTGCGACCTGCACCTTTGCCTCCCGCATCCCTTAACTAAAGATCCTCAATACGGGTGGGTGCATATCGGGGTGTGTGTGTAAAACTTTTTTTTTTTAAATTCAACTTTATTGGTTTAGAAAATATAACAAAACAATGGATCGAAACAGAGCTGTACATGGAGTAGGAGAAGGGAAACAAAACAAACGGCAACCTAAAGAAAAAAAAAAACCTTCCAAACTATCCCACCCCCCACACAAGTCACCCCTCTACAGCATCTAGGATTCTGTAACAACAGATCTACATCCTTTCTAGCCCCCTACCCCACCGAGTGTGTTTGCATTTGTTAGGCAGGCTATTATATAGAACCAGTCCTTATACCATAGGATAGGATAGGCTTAGGGATAGAGGAAAAACAAAAAGAGATGGAGGCTAAGTAGGGTGTCAGAGCCCGAACCAAGCGGTCAATGGTGTAAATAAAGCATGTATAGTTTGTCCCATTTTTTGTGAAACAAGTCCATATGGTTACGGAAGCTAGCAGCGATCCTCTCCATGTTAAAGCAAGTTGATAATTCCTTTATCCATTCGGTATTATGGTTAGTTGATCAATCCAGTGCTTGAGAACTAGTCTTTTGACCACCATAGAGATTAAGGCAATATGGTACCTACGTTCCTGACAATCTATGGTGGCGTAATTACCTAGGATGCAAATATCGGCCGTGAAGAGGTTATCATGGCCTAGAAGAGGGTCCAAGTTGTCCTGAATAGAGCGCCACAACGGGGCTACCTTGTCACATTGCCAGAAAATATGGAGCAAATTCCCCTCACCTTGTGAGCATCTGGAGCATAGGGGAAGAGATAGTTTTTTTAAACGGGACAATTTAGCTGGGGTGTAGTACATATTATTTAGTATGTAATATTGGGTAAGTCTGATTCTATCTTGGGTATGGTATTTATGCAGGTCCCTCCATAGGTGGGGCCAGCTAGGAGTGGTGTCCGGTAAAAGAGAGAGCCAGATACGAGAGCCTTCGAGCGGGTTCGGGAATTTAAGTCCAGCAGGTAGGAGTATATTAATGAGATGGAGTGAGATCTGGGAGCTAAAGCTTCAATTTGGGAGAGGAAGGGACTGACCTGTGATTCATGAAATACAGATCCGAAGTTTGCATTGATGAGATGCCTTAATTGGTATAACTTGAAAATCATATTGTTGGGGAGATAAAATTTGGATAGTATGTCAGGAGAAGAAAGTAGGGAGCCCTGGGAGTAGAAGTTTCCCACTGTTGTTTCATTAATTTGCCAGAGCCAGCCAGGAGCAATTAACGAGCCTCCCAGTCTAATATTGGGGTTAAGGATAAGGGGTTGTGCTAAATCTGTTTTAGGTGAGATCTTAAGATAGTAAAGACATTGGAAGAGGGTTTTAAGAGAAGTGATGATGGTTGGGTTTGAGATCCAAGGTGTAAGTGTTGGGATGGGGGTGTAGAAGATTGTTTTTGGGCTGATTTTGGTCTCTAGAAGAATTTGTCTCTCGATCAGAAGCCAAAGCGGAGAAGGACCAGCAGCTGGGACTGAAAACCATCTGCCCAGCTTGGAAAGATGGGCTGCCCAGTGATAGAATATTAGATTGGGGAGATGAAAACCTCCTTTGTCTTTTGGGAGACATAATTTAGAAAAGGAGCGCCTGACGGCTTTATTTTGCCAGATAAATTGCAAAAAGATAGAGTGGAATTGCTGTAGGGTGTGTGTAAAACTTAAAAAAAAAAAAAAAAACTCAGCCCCAATGCAAAAAGTGATGCCCGCCTCAGAACCGAACCCAGCACCCTCCCAACCCCAGGTGGCCACCCTCACCACCACACTAGAAACGGAAGGATCCAGATTCATTTCAGTGCTTTGCAGTAACTGCTCACTGCTATTGTTGTTTTAAACTTAGACTGTGGGCTTTTAGTAGCACTGTTATTTCTTTGTTGTCATTACGTAGAATTGTTTTTGAGCTGTTGAAAATCAAAAACCTAGTTGGCGTGCTTGTAGTGGTGGTGTATTCCTTTGCTGTCTTTAATTGCTGCAAATTTAGCCTTGGCTTGTCTGGTGTACCTGTAGTTTGGGTGAGGGGTGTCAGTTGTCTGACCTCTGACCTCAGCTACGTGATAACTGGAGCTGGGGCTTAGCCAGAGTTGAGGCAGCAAGTGATTTTTGTTTTCGCAAAAGAAGCTAGAAGGGGAGGAATCCAGATTCATTCAATGCTTTGCAGTAACTGCTCACTACTATTTTTGTTTTAAACTTAGATTGTGCACTTTTAGTGACACTGTCATTTCTTTGCTGTCTTTACTTAGAATTGTTTTTGGGCTGTTGAAAATTGAAAACCTAGTTTGGTGTGCTTGTAGTGGTGTATTCCTTTGCTGTCTTTAACTGCTGCAAATTTTCGCCCACCCCTTCCCTGCCCCCCCACTCTTAATTATAGGCCCAGTTAAATCTGATTGACAGGAGCTAAGCACAGGGAATATGGAGTGTGGAGAAGGAGGGGCATAAGGAGGAAGAAGCCCTCTCTTGGCACAAGTGTTTTGACTAATTTTTTATTTATTTATTATTTCCTTCTTTAAAGAAAAATATCTGAGGATTGGTGGCAGGATTTTTAGGACAGTATATTAATAAAAAAGGAACTATGAGAGCTTCAGCAACAGACAAGTACTGGAATAGCAGTATAATGTGGGGAGCGGTGCAATGCAGTGGCTGCGGGGTAGCCATATTCAGGCAGACCTTCTGGATGCTGAGGTGCTGCCCTATCTACATGCATGTCTATGGACTGTGGGATGAGGTAGACAGACTCAGAGCAGAAGTAAACTGTGTCAGGAGTACCATTACCCCTATCCACAAACCAACCAGTTCAATGCCGCTGCCTCAAAGGATGCCAAGAACGAGGAGCACTTGGATGACAGTGGGCTCAGGGAAGGTTAGGGCAGTCAGGCAGAGGCACATCCCAGATCCTATTCCACTCCAGAATTCATATGCCACACTGGCAAATGGGGACAACCAAGTAGAGGTACCTAGAGAAGTGGAAGGAAAGGATGTGGACGTCAGCCAAGGAGGTGACCTCAGTGGGGAGAGCAGTCAACCCCAGAGGAGGAGGAAGTGAATCCTGGTGGGCGATTCCATCATAAGAAGGACCCAGCTAGGAACACAGGAGGGGGAGGACAGGGAGGTGAGGTGCCTACCAGGTGCCACAGCATGGAGGGATGGGAAGAAGATCCTGTGGATCACCGGGAAGGCAAGATGGAAGGGTGAGCCAGATGTCATTATCCACCTAGGTACTGATGATCTGGCAAATGGGGAGCCAAAGGAAGTTCAGGAAGAGTTTAGGAAATTGGGGAAGGGTCTCAAGCAAGTAGCTACTTCTGTCACCTTCTCAGAAGTACTACCTGTGAGAGGCATGGGAGAGCATAGGGGTGCATGCACCAGGAACTTTAAGTCATGGTTGAAGAACTGGTGCTGTGAGGAAAGGTTTGGATTCACTGGTGCCTAGGGATCCATCTAGAGGGATGGAGGCTTGTTCAAATCTGATGGCCTGCATCCATCCTGGAGGGGAATCCAAGCACTCAATGATACGTTTAAATGCTACATGGACAAGCATTTAAATTAGCCAAGGGGGGGTGGCAGGCCAGCAAGGAGGGTACCTAATTGCCCACCTCCCACAGCTAGCAGTGGAACCAGTCAACAGGAGGAGTGGATATCTCTACAAAGCAGTGTGCAAAATATGGAGATAAGAATTCAAGAGGTGGATAGGCAGAAAAGGGGCAAAATTCAACAGAAGGACAAACAGCAGGGAGAACCAGGGATAAAGGACAACCATGGAAGGGGCTGGAGTAGAACAGCTAAACAGTCTAGGGAGTTCAAATCATGGAAAGCCATGTGTGCCAATGCCAGGAGCCTTAGCAACAAGATGGAGGATCTGGAGGCTGTCATGGTGCAGTCGGACCTGGGCATTGTGGCCATCACAGAAACCTGGTGTAATGATAAACACGACTGGGAGATGGCCATACCTGGTTACAACATATCCAGAAGAGACAGGGCAATTAGGAAGGGAGGAGGAGTGGCATTTATTGTGAAATATGATATAAAGACCACAGAGATCCAGGAGGAACAAAATGAGGGAGAGATACTGTGGGTTAAGCTGGAAAGGAAAATTGAGCCAGCCATCCTCACAGGTGCAGTCTATAGACCACCAGCCCAGGAGGAAGAAACAGATAGGGAGCTACTGCTAGCCACCCAAAGGATGGCAAACAAGGGTGAGGTAGTACTGGTTGGAGACCTCAATATTCCAGACATGGACTGGAGCATCCCAGCAGTAGCATCAACCAGGAGCATATTTATCCTGGACTCCCTTCAAGGTGCCTTTCTCAAGCAACTGGTCATGGAACAAACTCGGCAGAAGACAATACTGGACCTCGTGCTCACAAACAGAGACAGTGTGATGGGGGTAACAGTAGGGGAGCACCTGTGGAACAGTGACCACCAGTCATTGTGGTCTGAAATCACAGAAGGAGCAGAACCAAACCACACAAAAACACCTATCCTGGATTTTAGGAGGGAAGACTTTGGGAAAATGGGGAGATGCTTGAAAGAAGTATTAAGGGGAATGGGGTGGGAATCAAGGGTTGAGGAACAGTGGGCAGTATTTAAAACAGGGATTATGAGAGCAATAGAATTATGCATTAAGCAGGTTAGCAAGGGGAAAAGGAAGAGGAGGCCATTATGGTTTTCCAAGGAGGCAGCAGAGAAAGTGAAAGCCAAAAAGATTGCGTTCAGGCAATACAAAAAGACACAGGCAGAAGGGGATAGGGAGAAGAACCAGGAGAACCAAAGGGAGGCAGGGAGGTCAGTAAGGGAAGCCAAAGCTCAGACAGAAGGTCACATCGCACAATCAGTGGGTAGAGGGAACAAAACCTTTTACAGGTACCTTAGTGAGAAAAAAAAGGCAAAGGGAGGGATAGTAAGACTGAAGGGGGAGGATGGGGCCACGTGGAGGATGTCAATAGTAATTCTAACATACTGGATAGGTATTTCTGCTCAGTCTTTACTGAGGAAAAGGAGGGTAATGGGCCTGAAGGGAGTACAAGGGGTAAGAATGATGCAGAAATGGACACAAGTCATTTTACATGAAAAAGGATCCTGAAAGAAATGGAAGGAATAAGAGTTGATAAAATAATGGGGCCAGATGGGGTGCACACAAGGTCCTTAAAGAACTAAGAGAGGTGGTGGCTGAACCTCTGGCAATTCTGTTTAGCTGATCACTGGAAACAGGAGAGGTACCCAAGACTGGAGGAGAGCAGATGTAGTCCCCTTAAACAAACCTGGGAACAAAGAGGAAATGGGGAACTACAGACCAGTCAGCCTCACCCCGGTAGTGGAGAAGATCATGAAAGAACTACTGAAGGAGAGATTGATGGAACATCTGGTTGTCAATGAACTACAGGATCCAAAGCAGCATTTTTTCACCTGGGAGAGGTCATGTCAGACCAACCTCATTGAATTTTTTGACTGGGTGACAAGGGAGGTGGATCAGGGGAGGGCAGTGGACGTGGCCTATATGGACTTCAGCAAGGCTTTTGACACTGTGCCGCATAGAAGACTATTGCACAAACTGGGGAATGTGAGTGTGGGCAGGACAGTAGTGCAGTGGGTAGGTAACTAGGTGGGTGACAGGACACAGAGGGTGGTGGTAAACAGCTGTCACTCCACAAACGGAAAAGTGACAAGTGGGGTACCATAGGGATCACAGCTGGGACCAATCCTATTCAACATCTTCATCAGTGAGATTGCACAGGACCTAGAAGGCAGTGTTTCCCTATTCACTGATGACACAAAGCTTTGTAACAGAGTGGACACACCAGAGGGTGCAGACAGAATGAGAAGGGACCTGCAGAAACTTGAAGAATGGTCAGGAGTTTGGCAGTTGAAATTCAATGCAAAGAAGTGCAAGATAATGCATATGGGGCACAAAAACCCTGGCACAATAAATCAGTTGGGGGTGAGGATATAGCATGCACCAAGCAGGAAAGGGATCTTGGGGTTATCATCTCTGATGACCTCAAGGTAGGTAAACAGTGTAACAAGGCAGCAGATAAGGCAAATAGGATGCTGGGATGTATAGGCAGGGGCATCACCAGCAGGAAAAGGGAGGTCATAATTCCACTATACAAGACACTAGTGAGACCCCACCTGGAGTACAGTGTACAGTTCTGGAGACCTTATCTATGCAAGGACATAGACAGGGTAGAGAAGGTTCAGAGGAGGGCAACAAAGATGGTACATGGATTGCATCACAAGTCCTATGAGGACAGATTGAAGGACCTCAATATGTACTCCCTGGAGGAGAGGAGGGAGAGAGGGGATATGATAGAGACATACACATATCTTACAGGGAGAAACAGGGTGCAGGAATACACTATTTTTAAGCATAAAAGATGTTCCAGGACTAGAGGGCATGGAATGAAGTTGGAGGAAGGACGATTCAGAGGAAACATGAGGAGGAATTTCTTCACAGAACAGGTGGTGGACAAGTGCAACACCCTGCCAGAGGAAGTGGTGGGGGCTGAAACAATCACAGAATTTAAGAATGCATGGGATAGACATAAAGGAATTCTGCAGGTCAGGGGTGAGGGGCAACAGACTTCTAGGAAAACATAAAGTGAACTTACAAGCTCAAATGGGCAGACTGGGTGAGCTGTAGGCCCTTATCTGCAGACACTGTCTATGTATCTATGTACCACATGGCCAGCTTGGCCACGAACTGCCACACTACCTCCCACATACCCTCCTTCCCTCCCCCCTTCTGCCCCTCGTGCAGTGTGGTCCCTTTTCCCCCACACATGTACTTCTCGTCGACCCCCCTCACCCAGAGTGGTATCCTGTCACTACCCTGCCAGGTAACCCAGAACACAGATGCCGTGATTAAGTCACCATTTTTGCAGTTGCTGAATCGCGGTTGCCGTGTTCACAGGCTACCATTCCACAGTTCATGCTGAAAATTCCACAATTCGTGTGAATACTGAAATTAACCATTCCACAGTATTCTATGGAATATTTCAGATTTTGCCAAAGGTTATTTTTAATGAAATTCCACAGACATTTTAAAAAAAGCAAAATAGGCAGATATCACCCTGTCCTAATGCAGGTAAAGAGAATCCAACAGAGTATCAGCAATAAAAACTTCTTTGATATTTCAGGAATTTAGTATAATTTCAGACTGAAGGAACTGGTTAGATCTTCTCAAGTAATGTAATTAAGCATGCCTGTAAGTAAAATACATGAAACATAAATATGGATCAGTAACCTTACCTGCCCATATCCTGGAGTAAGACTGGCCGTAACAAATACCTCTAAGTTATGTAGTGACTGTCTTTATTGTTTTTTGGTTTTTTTACAAGTGACACAGCAATGCAGTGACAGTATTGCGCTTTTGTTTTTTTCTTTCAGATGAAACTAGTGTGACAAACGGCACAACTCCTGATACAGCAGGGGAAATGGCAAGAGGTAATAATGATGTCTTTGTTAAATGTTTTTCAGAAAAATGTTTTATCCTCCTTTCTCTATATACATTTTCCAGATGTGAGGCTTAATAAAGGGAGGAGGGTGGGCAGAGGGAGACTGTGAAAAGGCAGAGATACTAAACGCATATTTTTGCTCAGTATTTACAAATGAAGAAGGGGGTACCTAAAACAAACAGGAGAAACACTCTGGATACAGAAGTTGATACAAGTCCATTTACAGAAGAAAGGGTTCTGAAAGAACTCTTAAAACTGAAGGTGGACAAAGCAATAGGGCCTGATGGGATTCACCCCAGAATTCTAAAAGAGCTAAGGGCAGAACTAGTGACACCACTGACTACCTTCTTTAACAAATCATGGGAGGATGGGGTGGTACCTGAGGACTGGAGGAGGGGCAGATGTGATTCCCCTTCACAAAAGTGGGAGCAAGGCAGAAGCAGGAAACTACAGACCTGTTAGTTTAACCTCAGTGATAGGGAAAATGATGGAATCACTTCTGAAGGAAAGAACTGTCGAGGATCTAGAGGCCAGAGGGGCACAGGACCCTAGGCAGCATGGATTCACAGCGGGAAGGTCATGCCAGACGAATCTGATAGATTTCTTTGACTGGGTGACCAAAGTAGTAGATCAGGGAGGGGCTGTGGGCATGGCCTACCTAGACTTTAGCAAGGCATTTGACACAGTCCCACACAAAAGATTAATATACAAGTTAGCCAGCCTGGGAGTGGGTCCCAAGATGACAGCATGGGTAAAGAATTGGCTGGAGAATAGGACACAGAAAGTAATAGTAAATGGAGTCCACTCAGAAGAAAGGGGGGTCACTACTGGGGTACCACAGGGTTCAGTATTAGGACCGATCCTCTTCAAAGTCTTTATAAGTGACAATGCAGGGGGACTGGAAGGAAAAGTATGTCTCTTTGCAAATGACACAAAGATCTGCAGCAGAGTTGATGCACAAGGTAGGGTGGAAAGTATGAGAAGGGACTTGGCAAGGTTAGAGGAATGGTCAAATGTATGGCAGCTTAGATTCAATGCTAAAAAGTGCAAGGTAATGCACCTGGGAAACAGAAACCCAGGGGAAGAGTACACAATGGGGGTGAGATACTAACGACAACAAAAATGGAAAAGGACCTGGAGTAGTCATATCAGATGACCTAAAGGTGGTGGGCAAGCAATGTGAGAGGGCAAAAAGAGGGCTGGGGGGATACTGGGATGCACAGGGAGAGGCATCACCAGTAGAAAACAGGACGTTACTATCCCTCTGTACTGACAGCTGGTCAGACCCCATCTGGAGTACTGTGTGCAGTTCTGGAGACCCAATCTCTGCAAAGACATAGACAGGATGGAAGCTGTCCAGAGGAGGGCAACTAAAATGGTGCAGTGTCTGCACCAGAAGACATATGAAGAGAGACTAAAGGATCTTAATATTTATAGCCTCGAGGAAAGGAGGAAGAGGGGAGACATGATAGAAACGTTCAAGTACCTCAAGGGAATCAAAAAGTCCAAGAGGGTAGTATCTTTCAAAAAAAGAGGTGTGCAAGAACAAGGGGGCACAATTTGAAGATGGGGGGCAGCTCAGAGGTAATTTAAGGAAGTATTTTTTCACAGAGAGGGTTGTGGATGCATGGAACGGCCTTCCAGAGGAGGTTGTGGAGTCAAAAACAGTGGTGGAATTAAAGCATGCATGGGACAGTCATAAGGCCATTCTAGGGGGTGGGGATAGGAAGAAGTAGGCTGCTGGTTAACTAGGATCTGCAGCTTATCCATAAGGTAGGGAAATGGGTGGACTGGGTGGGCCAAGCGGTCCTTATCTGCCGTCAAATTCTGTGTTTCTATGTTTCTATGTAATCTACTGTAGATCAGCCTTCATATTCAGAGCCAACAGCATGCACAGTGCAAACTAGCACTGTACTAAAAATAGCTCACGTAAGACCGAGCAATTTTCAAACAGTTCCTACACACTAATGGGAGTGCAAATAAGGAACTTAAAATTATCAGGAAAAGACAGTCTTTCAAGCAACAGAGGGAGGTGGATCTAGCTTTACTTTTGTTACAATTCTTAAGATTTTCAGTGCAGGAAGAGTTTAAAGCACAGCTGACTTATTTTGGGACTGACTGCTTTCAGAGCACAAAACAGTAGGCTATTTTGGGGCTAGAAAGGTTTACCTGTGTCTGACTTGGATGTCTGGATTTTTCTCTGTTTGATTTGCAGGGTATTTTCTCTGCCAAATTGTTGTGTAGGGCATCTTGCTGACAGGAAGGCACTCATTGCAGCAGTGGGTCAGAGCTTTTAGCTGATTGTTTCATGAGGGCACAGGTTAGGCCCAACCCCTGCTCACCCCACCCCAACCACCCCTGGAAATAGTTCCTTTATACCTGGGGTTCTGACATCATTTCCTCAAGAGTGCAAGGTGCATATCACTGTCATATCCTCTCTAGCACACTGCACTGACAATATAAGCATACACATTGTATAATATATATATATATATTTCTATATAACAAACCAATCACACACACAAAAAAAAAGTAGATAAACATGTGGGGAGTAGTGCAATGTAATGGCTGTGGGGCAGCAGTCTTCCGGGAGTCTTTCTGGAGGCTGAGATGCTGCCCTATTTGCAGATAACTCTCTGCCCTGAGGGAGGAAGTCGTCTGTCTTCAGGCCACGCTGAACAGTAGTAAGGGAACCTTCACCCAGGCCACACTGGACAGTAAGAAGGGAACCTCCCCATCCAGGGAGCACCAGAGCCACCACCACTACTACCTCAGAGGTTGTAAAGAAAGCACAGCGGTTGGACCACAGTGGGCTCAGGGAGAAGGAGGATGGTGGAACAGAGGCACACCCAGTCAGTTGTTCCACTCCACAATCCATACACCATTCTGGGGGAGCATAGCTCCTCTATGGATGCACCCAAAGGGGAGACTAAGGAGGCTGAGGACAACTGTCACAAGGGAGGCCCACAGGAAGGAGGCAGAGGACACCACAGGGAAAGGAAGCAGCTCCTGGTGGGGGACTCAATTATGAGGGGGATAGAACTGTGGGGAGCAGGGAAAATTGAAGTAAGGTGCCTGCCTGGTGCCATGGCTTGGAGAGACAGGAAGCGCATCCTCAGGATCACGAGAACAGCTGCAGGGGAGTCTGAGCTGGATGTCATTGTCCACCTAGGGACAAATGAATTGGCTGCTCATGAGATTAGCACAGTGCAGGAGGACTTTGTAGAGTTGGGGAGGGAACTAAGACAAGTAGCACACACAGTATCCTTCTCAGAGGTGCTGCCTGTCAATGGCATGGGTGAGGCGAGGGTACCTTGCACCATGCAGTTTAATGAATGGTTGAATAAATGGTGTGAAGCACAGGGGTTTAGCTTCATTGGGGACTGGGGTTCCACCTGGAGGGACACCAGCATATACTGGCAGGATGGTCTGTATCTGTCCAGGAAGGGAACAAGTCTTTTGAGCAGTCGGTTTAAATGCTTCATTGGCAAGCTTTTAAACTAGTCAAGGGGGGAGGCACTGATAAGCAGCAGGAAAATCCCAGCCTCTCCCTACAAAACAGGGTACTAAATTGGAAAAAGTCTGAGGTAGAAAGGTCAGTGGGGGATGCTACAACAGAAGGTAAAGCCATCAAAAAATGGAGAGCAATGAGTACCAATGCCCATAGTCTGAGTAACAAGCTTCCTGAATTAGTGGCCTTGATGGAGGAGGAACATCTGGATATCGTGGCAGTCACAGAAACATGGTACACACAAAACCATGACTGGGACGTAAACATACCAGGACACACTATCTACAGGAGGGACAGAGAGGGTAAAAGAGGAGGAGAAGTAGCTCATTACATAGGGGAAGGAATCAAAGCAACAGAATAAAAGGGTAAACAGGGAGGAGGAGAAGAAGCACTGTGGGTAAATTTGGAGACAGGCAATGGCACCACAATCCGCATAGGGGTTGTATACAGACCCCCTTCTCAGGGGGAGGAAATGGACAAGAAAATAATAGAAAGTATACTTAGAATGGCAGAAAAAGGGGAGATATTGCTGATGGGTGATCTGAATATGCCAGATGTTAACTGGAGTGCAGTTGCAGCAGCCACTTCGAAGAATGGGGTTATTCTAGATGCCCTACAAGTCAAGTCATGTTTATTTATAAAGCGCCTTTCAAAATCAAGGCGCTGTACAAAAATAAATAAAACAGGGAAATCCAACACTAAACAATCATAACTATAAAGAATAAGCCAAGGTAAAAAGATATGTTTTCAAAGCAATTTTAAAACGGTCAATGGTCGAGCATTCTCTTAACCAGTGAGGTAGAGAATTCCACAGGGTAGGAGCTGAAAAGGCAAAGGCACGAGATCCCGATAACTTCAAACGAACCCTGGGAATCTCTAGCAATCCCTCACTGGCGGAGCGGAGAGGGCGGAGGGGGCAATAGGGAACCAGAAGATCTTTCAGGTAACCGGGTCCCTGATCGTGTAGGGCTTTGAAGGTTAGTAAACCAACCTTAAAGGTGATCCGCCACCGAACAGGCAGCCAGTGCAGTTCGCGAAGCACAGGCATAATATGACTGGTTCTAAGAGTCCCAGTCAAAAGCCTGGCTGCAGCGTTCTGCACCAGCTGAAGGCGGCGATATCAACCCCTGGTAGCCCTAGGTAGAGGGAATTACAGTAGTCCAGACGAGTGGTAACAAAGGCGTGGACCAAAGTTGGAAGATCCTCCCGGGGAATCAGATGTTTCACCTGGGCGATATTCCTCAGATGGTAAAAAGAGGATTTAACAACAGCTGACACTTGTGATTTCAGGTTCAGACCATCATCAAAAAAAACGCCCAGATTTTGCACCTGTCGAGAGCTAGAGAGCGGTACACCACCAAGTAATAAACCCGATGGCTGTCCAACACCCAAACCCCACCCAGGATGACCTGGATCCACAACCAATACCTCAGTCTTATCCGGATTAAGTCTTAACCAGCTCGAACTCATCCAAATTCTGATCTCATCCAGGCAGTTATTAAGTACAGAGAGTGCATCACTCTGATCGGGGAGAAAGGATAGGTACAGCTGAGTATCATCTGCATAGCAGTGAAAACTCAAACTGTATCTCCTGATGATTTCTCCCAATGGCAGCATGTACACTGCAAACAACATGGGAGCTAAAATGGAGCCCTGTGGTACCCCACACGGTAGGGAGAAGGCATCAGAGGAATAAATTCCGATGACAACTCTCTGAGACCTACCAGTGAGGTAGGAACTAAACCATTTGTGGACTGTACCAGACAGCCCACAAAAAACCCGCAGTAACTCCAGTAGCACCCCATGGTCTACAGTGTCAAATGCAGTAGAAAGATCAAGAAGGACCAGGATGGTACAAGCCTTTCGATCTCTGGCCATTAGGAGGTCACTCAATACCCGAACAAGGGTAGTCTCAGTACTATGCCTTTTCCTGAAGCCAGATTGGAGAGTATCATAGACATTATGAGAGGTAAGATGATTATCCAATTGCAGTGCAACTGCCTTTTCAATAACCTTACCAACAAATGGCAGGTTAGAGATAGGCCGGTAGTTAGCTAGACAGTCTGGGTCCAAGGAGAATTTTTTTAGGAGTGGTCGAACTACTGCCTCCTTAAGGGGGTTAGGAAAAATCCCCCTCTCCAAGGATTTCCAGACAATGTCAGCAAGGATTGGGTAGATAACTTCTACACAACCTACTAACAGCGGTGTAGGACCCGGATCCAAACTACAACTAGTTGGTCGCATTGTTTGGATGATCTTCACAATGTCAATGAATTCCAGGTGGTGAAAATCCAACCAGACAGGCCGAGGATTAGATACCACCAGTCGTCCATCACAATCCCCCGAAGGCGAGGTCGGACCAATTCTGGACCTGATGCTGGCAACCTTATCTGCAAAGAAGCGAGCGAACTCCTTGCATCTAAGCTGAGAAAAGGCTTCTCTAGGCTGAAGACAGACTGGATTGCACAGTCTGTCCACAGTCTGGAAAAGCTGAGCCGGTCGATTCTTTGCAGCAGAAATCTCTCTGGACAGGAATTCTGCCTTCTTACGAGTGATTTCTGATTGGTAGCCATCATAATGGGCTAGCAATCTAAGCCTGTCAGCATCAAGGCTCGATTTCCGCCAGGCTCTCACCAGCCTTCGGCCTATTCGCCTTAATTTCTTCAAGGGGCCATCAAACCATGGACTCCTTGGACGGATGGTGAGAGGCGAACACGAACAGGAGCAATTTTGTCCAGAGCATCTCCCACAGCCTTATTATAGGCAAATACAAGACCGTCTGGACTCATTCATTCACCCGACAAACTCAATAGATCCAACACCGCCATTAGGTCATCAGGGCCAATACCCCTTAAAGGGCGGTATTGGACCATCTCCGTAGGGGCAGACCTATTAGAGGGGGCCCTGAAACTGAACCTTATGGTGTAATGGTCCGACCAACTGACTGGTTCCACCCCCAGGTCAGTGATCTCCATACCCAAGAGAAAGACCAGATCTAATTAATGACCCCCTATATGGGTAGAGGCGGTAACAACCTGTGTCAGGCCCAGTGTATTCATCAACTGGAGGAGATTTTGGCCAAAATGAGAGAGTGTTCATCGTCGACCCAGGCGTTGAAGTCGCCCAGAAGTATTAATCTGGGAAACCTCAACACTAGGTCGACAATGAAGTCTGCAATCTCCTGTAGGAATTCGCCACCGTCACCTGGTGGACGGTAGATGAGGAGAATCCCACAGCCTGCACCCTCGCCCAGGATATATTCAAAAGATCTGGTGTTCCCCAATGGGACATCCACATGGCCCAGTTCCGATTTAAACATAATGGCCACATCTCCGCCCCTATGATCCAGCCTTGGACGGTGTATCACCAAGAACCCAGCTGGAGTTGCCAAGGCCAATATAGGGCCAGGATTTTCATCCAGCCAGGTCTCGGTGATGCAAGTCAGATGACCCAGCAAGATCAGCTATGATAGCTGTCTTGTTTTTTATATATCTGGCATTGCACAACACCGCCAAGGCAGGATGAGATGTCGGGGGAAGACCTCGGCACCTGTCCGATATCTTCGGGACTCTTGGGTATGGGGACAAGATAAAAGCAACCTCTATCCTGACCCCATTTTGCCCCAGGACATCTTCTGGACCCTAAAACCCCAATCCGCCCTCCCCTCTCCTGTCCCCCACAAGGCCCAGCTTTCCAGCTTCATCCTCACCTCTTCAGAATGCCCAATGCTCGACACCTAAAATAGGTCTCGGATGACAATGGTGGGCACTCAAATGGACGAAGTTCCCTGAGCCTAGTGGGGGAATAATGCCCAACCGTCATTAATTAAATAAATCACAAAAATAAACCTATAAGTAACACACTCAATAACACACTCTCCTCACTCTCTCTCACTGAGGGAGGGCAAGTAAAACAAATAAACTAACATAAACCAAAAAATCCAACTCAAAAATAACCAAATCAATAAAAATAAAATAAAAATCCAATGATCTAAAACACAATAAAATAGCTTATTAATTATTAAACAGATTTGTATTTTAAACAGTGCAGCACCTCTCACGTGCAGCACTGCTAAAGATGTTATATAATCTCCCAATACCACCTCTCACATGGCAGGGAGTCGAATAAATAATTCAAATTTGTAATAAAGTTAAAATAAATAAATATACATCACTCTCACCACCTTTAGTCCAAGAGTTAATAAAAGCTAGAGAAAACAGTTCTCCGATGATCCAAAAAATAAAATCCAGACAAGGTCAAAGAGTTCTCAGCAGAGAATCAAGGATGTTCAAACAAACAAACAAGGGAACCTAAAGAATGTCCGAAAGATCTTCCAGCAGCTGCTCCTCAAACGCCAACAATTCTGACAGTTAATTATCCAAGGCAGCAGAGTACTTCAGGAGGCAGAAATATGTTTCTGCAGGGAGTATTACCCTCACTCAGTCAACAACCTGCTGCCAAAGCTGTCTCACAAGTCAGCCCAGACAGCTGACCCCGAGGCAGCTTAGAAGAGGCCCTAGTCCCCCCAGCTCCCTGGGAAGCACCCAGGACGACTCCTGCCCAGCTGGAGACCAATAAGTGGACAACACTCCCCACAAATTAAAACAAATCTCCTATTGTTGCAGATTATAGGTGACAAGCAACCGCAGCACAAATTAAGGGAACCCCTGCACCACAATAAAATTAAATTATGATTGAACAGTCCTTAACTGAAGCTTAATCCTCCAATTGTTCAAGAATCCCCGAGCACAGTTGAGCACTCCAGTTCCAGTTCAGTTCCCAGACCAAAACTTCCTCAGCAGAAACAGCAAAACCAACCAGAAAGAATGGTGCAAGATCCTCTCCGATACTCTCAACTCCTCAGTCTGCCACACTGCGGCCGGGTGAGATGGGGCCAGACATAAGGCTCGCTGGAGGGGCAGCACCAACAAAGTAGAGACCTCACAGCTCAAAGACGCTTCAAGCATCGCAGCTACTGTGGAACAAAAGAAATACTCTCCGCAACTCCCCGACTCCACAGCCTAGCACATTGCAATGAAATCACGGCATGTAGAGCGTACACGAAAAAGCCGAGAAAAGCCGGTACCCGGAACTCAACAAATCACAACTCGGTACCCGGAACTCGGCAAACCGAAACTCGATACTCAATACTCGGGACCCTGGTCTAACTCACTTCTTCGACCCTAATCTAGTCTATAACAGGGATTTATTTAACTCCAAAAATTGATTAGCATTTTGCTCATAAAACTGCTAAAACATTGTGAAAATGTACAGCACTTGCTTCACTGTGTTTAACAAACATAACACTTCCAGAAAACCCATATAAATACTTTCTGTACAGTTAGCATTGTCCCAAGAAAAAAACTGCTAATCAATTATTTAAAACCCTGTATAAGCATACAATTTAAAAATAAACGTGATGGTGAAGTAAGCACAGTAAACAAAACAAACGGAGCAAATGGAGCTAGTGCTCAGGCTGGCTCAGCTCAGCCGCCATCTTTCTCCCCGTCACCGTGTAGCAGTTTGTTTATGTAGGGAGCATGCCTTAGACAACTAGTACTGGAGCACACTCGAGAGGGAGCAATCTTAGACCTGGTTCTCTCAAATGGAGATGGAGAGAGGATCACAGATGTAGAAGTGGGTAGCCATCTGAGAACTAGCGACCATCGAACAGTATGGTTCACAATAAACACAGCAATAGAGTCAAGCCATTAAAAAGGCAAAAGTACTGGACTTTAGGAGGGATGACTTTGCCAAAATGGGTGAGTGCCTAAAGAATGCACTTGCAAATGGGCAGGAAGGAGGGGTGGAAGAACAATACGGAATAATAAAAACTGCCATCACAGAGGTAACAAGCCTTTGTATGAAGCAAATAAAATGAAACGATGTAAGAAACCGCTATGGTTCTCAAAGGAAGTGGCAGTGAAGGTTGAAGAGAAAAAGAAAGCATTCAGGAAGTACAAGGAATCACAGAAGGAGCAGGACAGAGAACTGTATCAGTTAAAGCAAAAGGAAGCTGGGAAGGCAGTCAGAACGGCAAAGGCCCAAACTGAGGAAAAGATAGCCAACTCAGTTAAGAAGGGGATAAAACCTTTTATAGGTACATCAGGAAGCGAAGGAAGACCAAGGGAGGATAGTGAGGCTTAATAAAGGGAGGGAGGGTGGGCAGAGGGTGACTTTGAAAAGGCAGAGATACAAAATAAATAATTCTGATAAGTATTTACAAATGAAGAGGGGGAGGTACCTAAAACAAACAGTAGAAACACTCTGGATACAGAAGTTGATACAAGTCCATTTACAGAAGAAAGGGTTCTGAAAGAACTCTTAAAACTGAAGGTGGACAAAGCAATGGGGCCTGATGGGATTCATCCCAGAATTCTAAAAGAACTAAGGGTAGAACTAGTGACACCACTGGCTGCCCTCTTTAACAAATCATGGGAGGATGGGGTGGTACCCGAGGACTGGAGGAGGGCAGATGTGATTCCCCTTCACAAAAGTGGGAGCAAGGCATAAGCAGGAAACCACAGACCTGTTAGTTTAACCTCAGTGATAGGGAAAATGATGGAATCACTTCTGAAGGAAAGAACTGTCGAGTATCTAGAGGCCAGAGGGGCACAGGACCCAAGGCAGCATGGATTCACAATGGGAAGGTCATGCTAGATGAATCTGATAGATTTCTTTGACTGGGTGACCAAAGTAGTAGATCAGCGAGGGGCTGTGGACATGGCCTACCTAGATTTTAGCAAGGCATCTGACATAGTCCCACATAAAAGATTAATATACAAGTGAACCAGCCTGGGAGTGGGTCCCAAGATGACAGCCTAGGTAAAGAACTGGCTGGAGAATAGGACACAGAGAGTAATAGTAAATGGAGTCCACTCAGAAGAAAGGGGGGTTACTAGTGGGGTACCGCAGGGTTCAGTATTAGGACTGGTCCTCTTCAATGTCTTTATAGGCGACATTGCAGAGGGACTGGAAGGACAAGTATGTCTCTTTGTAGATGACACAAAGATCTGCAACAGAGTAGATGCACAACGTGGGGTGGAAAGGATGAGAAGGGACTTGGCAAGGTTAGAGAAATGGTCAAATGTATGGCAGCTTAGATTCAATGCTAAAAAGTGCAAGGTAATGCACCTGGGAACAAACCCCAAGGGAAGAGTACACAATGGGGGGGTGAGATACTAACAACAACAAAAATGGAAAGGGACCTGGGGGTAGTCATATCAGATAACCTAAAAGTGGGCAAGCAATGTGAGAGGGCAGCAAGGAGGGCTGGGGGGATACTGGCATGCACAGGGAGAGGCATTTCCAGTAGAAAACAGGAAGTTATTATCCCTCTGTACAGACAACTGGTCAGACCCCATTTGGAGTACTGCATGCAGTACTGGAGACCCAATCTCCGAAAAGACAAACACAGAATGGAAGCTGTCCAGAAGAGGGCAACTAAAATGGTGCAGGGTCTGCACCAGAAGACATATGAAGAGAGACTTAAGGAGCTTAATATGTATAGCCTCGAGGAAAGGAGGAGAGGGGGACATGATAGAAACTTTCAAGTACCTCAAGGAATCAACAAAGTCCAAGAGGGTAGCATCTTTCAAAAAAAGAGGTGTGCAAGAACAAGAGGGCACAATCTGAAGATAGAGGGGAGGCGGCTCAGAGGTAATTTAAGGAAGTATTTTTTGACAGTAAGAGTTGTGGATGCATGGAACAGCCTTCTGGAGGAGGCTGTGGAGTCAAAAACAGTGGTGAAATTCAAGCATGCATGGGACAGTCATAAGGCAATTCTAGGGGGTGGGGGTAAGAAGAAGTAGGCTGCTGGTTAACTAGGATCTGCAGCTTATCCATTAGGTAGGGAAATGGGCAGACTGGGTGGGCCAAGCAGTCCTTATCTGCCATCAAATTCATGTTTCTATGTTTACTGAATATCATGACATTTTGGTGTAGCACTAAGTGGATTTGTGCTGTGCCATCACAGCCCAAGGCTGCATATGGCCCACAGAAGACAGTGCTGCCTGAAACAGGATAACACCAGAGCTCCTGTTGGCTACATTCAACTCAAGCATGCAGATGAGCTCATTGGGCATGCATGGCATTAAGGGGCCATCTGCAAGCCCATTATGTGCTCATTTGTATGGGCACAGCAGACCCCTAGTGCCAATGATGGCTGTCAATGATGAAAATTCCTGTCAGTCTAGTGGACCCCCCCCCCAAATTGCCCTATAGTACATTACAGTTATCATCCCAGGCATCTAGTGCCCCCACTATTGATTTCCCTGGGTTCCATGTAGCTGTAAATCCACAGTGGGCTAGCATCCTTCCCCATAAAGCACAACTGATCCCCCCTCTTTGCAATGGATACCCCACGTCCCCATTGTCCCAGGTATCTGTAAATCTCAGGTGGACTAGTGCCCCCCCACTGAATATGACTGACCCTCCCAAGTGACTGATACCTCCACTCAGCCTTCCACCGAGGATTTCCCACAGTGCACCCTCCATCACTCAGATTAACATCCACCAACACTGCTGCAGTCAGATCAGCAGCTGGCAAAATCCTCCGCTACCCTCCTTGGCCAGGCACTGTTTAACTGTCACTGAGTGCTATCACAAGTACATGCCCTTACCAAAATATCCACAGAAAACTGTAGCATTGCCATTTGTCCACACCACTGTAAATTCCATTGCAGTACCACTGCATTCCCTTGACTGGTCACACATTGGATTTGTTTCCATTCCATTGTAAAACCATTGTTGCCATTGTGGTACCACATGGACAGTGGTATCGCAATGAGAATGTGTGCATGAATGGTAACACAATGGCTCAAACACACACACCATTGTATTCCCACTGCTGTTTGGTAATACAATGGATTTGTTAAATTTCCAGTGTATTACCACTGCTGCCACCGTGCTACCATGTACAGTAGTGGCAACACAGGGGTGATTTCCGTGATTAATCATAACACAATGAGCTGCCATTGCAACACCATTAAAACTGGTCTCACAATGGATTTGTTTCAATTCCATTGCCATACCATTGTGGATACTGTGGTACCATCTGTGTGCAATGGTAGTGCCATGGTTCACTGAGGGGATGCTGGTAGCTCAATTATAACATTGTACTACCACTGCTATTGGTAATCCTACAGGGGGTAATGCATGTTAGTACAGTGGTTCTCATATAGTATGACACCGGCCACTCCAGGTCCTCTTGCTAGTCCCCCCCCCCATCAGATTGACATCAGGTCCTTCCACAAGTGCCTCCCAAGCCTCTCACACCCTTCACTTTGGCTCCCCATGGCTGTCTCCCTCCTCACCAGCTCTCACCGAACTTAGATCTGCAGTTGCACAATAAGGACCACACATGCAACAGTTTTGCTTGGTCATAATCATTTTTAATCAGTACTTTTGGTGATGCAAAATCATTATTGATCAATACGCAAAGCCGCCATAAACCATAGGTTTTCTTTCACTGCTGATGGTGTTGTCTTTCATCATCATGATTAATCATAGTCAAGCAATACCTGATGCAGGTTATTGGCAGCTAATCAGCATCTGCTTCACAGATCATGCTTGGTCAAAGGCAGTCACTAAAACAAATACCGCCAACAGCTTAATCTGGTTCAGTTTCAGTTGGTTACCATCTGTATCCCCCCTTCCCCTGGTCACTCGTGAAAAAGGTACTTCTAGTCTCGATGGGCCTACTGGGTCAACAAAATTCAATAAAATAAATTAAACAAAAAATAAATAAATAGGCTTGTAATATTTGGCCATGATTAAAGAGCAGCTCTCAATTAGCCCCCACTAACACGTATGTGGCAACTCACCTGGTCAGGAGTCTTTTCCACAAATGATTCCTTTGTGGGCTATCACTGTAAAATGTTATTCCACTTGTAAATTTATTCCCTGACCTGACGACTGAAAATGGAATCCTATGGGCACACTGGCACACGCAACCCCATTTTGTGATGTCAGTAAACGAAGCCTGCATGAGCACGCCCCATTGACTTGATTGTGGCTGAGTTTTTCAAAAGTTTTATGTATCTTTAATGTTGAGATTTTAAGAAATCAAAGTGACCGCTCGACTAAGAGGGTCCCTCTTAGTAGCGCAGTATCTTTGATTTCTTAAAATCCTGACATTAAAGATACATAAAACCTTTGAAAAATCAGCCCATTCAAGTCAATGGAGATACCCTACGTCTTTGTTTACTGACAACACAAAACGGGCCGCATGTGCCTGCATGGTCAGAGGGATGCGGAACTGGCTCTGTTTTTTGCCAGTGGGTCAGGGAATATATTTATGAGTGGAATAACTTTTTACAATGACAGCACACAAAGGAATCATTTATGGAAAATTACTCCTGGCCAGGTCAGTTGCCATATATGTGTCAGTGGGGAGCTAGTCGAGAATATAGAAGCTGCTCTGCAATAATTAATTTGCATAATTTGTCATCTTTAATCATGATCAGTCATTACCTTTTAAAATAAAGGTGTGACATTCTGTATTGGGCTTCATTAAGCCCGTCCTGCAGCATTGATAGTCTGTCCATGCAGAAATTATAAAATTTACTGCTGTCCAGTAGGGAGGGAAGGGATGGTAACTTTGGTGCACTGCTGTCCAGCCAACCCCTTTCCACTTCCCGGTCTGCCTGCTCTGCCCCCACATTCTGACATTACGTGTTGTCTCCAGAGACGCCATAGAGAATGCTCCATACAAGTCTATTGGGCTTGTTTTCTGAAAGGTTTTACAGACATTTATGCAACCTTTGATAGAACATGAAAGCCACTGCTCAACTAATAGGGACCCTCCTAAATACTGGTGTTTTTGCCACAACCTTCCTCAACACCTCCGCTGAAAACCATAGTGGTCTTTTCCCTCTTGCTTCTGTTTATATGCCTAACACCGTCACTATAATTCTTTTTAATTTCATCCTCTGTTCCTCTACTTTTCACTAGTCTCCTTCCAGCCAAGGCATCCCTTAGGCAATCCCCCATCTTTGTAAAGTCTGCCCTCCTGAATTCCAGGACCGTCGCCTTTGTGTGGTTCGACTCCACCCCGTACTTATATTGAACCACACCATTCAGTGATACTAGTCCCCAGATGGCCACCCACTGAGACGTCTGCAACACTGTCCCCATTGGTGAGTACTAGGTAAAATGTGCTCCCTCATGAGTGGGCTCACTTACTAATTACCTAAGAAATGTCTCCTGCAGGGAGTCCAGGATATCCCTGCTCCTAGCTGAAGTTGCGGCCAGGATGCTCCAGTCCACATCAGGCAGATTGAAGTCTTCCACCTGGAGCACCTCCCCCGTAGTTGCCATATTATGGATGGCTTCCAATAGAACCCTGTCAATTTCCTCCACTTGTGCTGGAGGTCTATAGCTCATGCTAGTACAAATAGCTGCTCCACTTCCTGGTAAAAGGGAAAGTTAACTTACTTGTTCTTGATTATACAGTGTGTAAGTGGGTGGGGGCTGGGGATTCAAACCTGTGTCTCCCTGTCTGCCTCTCAATGCTCTGACTTCAAGCATATGGTACCCGAGTGCCTCAAAAACAGCACATAATGTCCCCACCACATATACATACAGTTATACAATATTTGTTGCAAAACAAAAACACTACATTAATGCAGATATTATGCAAAGCACACAAAGCAAGAAAATGAAAAACAGGGTTTGAGCCTCACAAGTCTTGGCAAATTGGTTGTGCGGTGTTCCCTGGCATTACCAACCTTGATGCCCATCCCCTACCCCCCATCCCATAGCCTCCTTTCTAAAGCACAAGGTACAGCTCCAACCCAGTGCCTCATATAGCAGCCATTCGCACCTGTAAAACAAGAACAGCAACAGGCTCACAAGGATCTGCAGCTATTTACAAATTATGACAAACAGTGTAGGGTAAACAAAAAAATAATACTTGCTGATATGTATGGTCAATGTCCTCCTACACCTGATCAATACCATGTTATAGCTGTAGATATAAAAATGAAAATGGGTCAGTATGAAAAAGAAAAAAAAAAGTAGGTTGTGTGTTGGGGGGAAGAGATACCAGACCTGTACCACACCATCAACCTGGCTTTCAGATTGGACTCGGTCACTCAGGAGATGTCATGGTTGGGGGAGAGAAGAAGATTCATTGCCCTTGTGCCCCTAGAACTGATCTTTTTTGGGGGAAGGAGGCCATGTTGCTCCACACATTGACCAACACAGAGCAGGATCAAGACACCAAGGGAAAAATATTCAAAAACTTTGCCCAGGAACAATATATGCTTCACTGGTGGTGCAGGGGATCCCCCTTCCTTTTCCCAATCTGCCCATAGAATGCATGGGAACATAGGTATGTGACAGCGGGAAAGGCCGCAGGCCCATCTAGTCTGCCCAGTTTGCCTGTATCCACTACGCCTTTTCTGTAGTCCCCCCATGCCAATTGCCCTCTATGCTTGTCCCATGCCCACTAGAACCCTCCTTGTCTGGAGACATACCAAAATAGACCTCAGCTTTCTGTATGTCTATACCTCCTAGTATAACTCCTAGTATCCTCTCCCCACCACTTCCCTCTGCAGCCCATTCCAGTTGGCCTCAACCCTCTCAGTAAAGAAGTACTTCCTAATGTTTCCTCTAAATTTCCCCCCTTTTTGATTTGGAATTTCCAACCACCATCCATTGCAGTATAGTAGACCGCAGCAGGCTAACCAGGGTTTTAAATAATTGATTAGCAGTTTTTTCCTTGGGATGATACTAACTGTACAGAAAGCATTTATATAGGTTTTCTAGAAGTGTTATATTTGTTAAACACACTGAGGCAAGTACTATGCATTTTCACAATGTTTCAGAACTTTTATGAGCAAAACGCTAATCAATTTTTAGAGTTAAATAAAACCCTGCTAACTGTGACTATCTCTAAGACAACATCCCCAGCCACAACCAGTCCTGTAAATCCCTGCAACTGGCACCAGAGCAACAGGCAGCAATTGAAGCCCCAATAGCCTGCAGTGCAAATTTGAGCTTCCACAAACTCTGATCAGATGTTTTCCACATTTGCTTTTCTCCAGGGGCTAAATTCAGTCCTCAGTGACAGAACTTAGCCCAAGGAGTAAAGTGGGGCCAGTAAACAAAAGATGAGAGCTTATATAAACTCTTAACATGCACTGTAGGACACAATATCCCACTGCTGCCCACCGCACCAAAGCCAGCCACAGAGGACTCCAGGATCTTCTGCAAATGAAGCTATAAGTGCAGAATCAAGCAAAACCAGTTCACCATAATCCACTACATTACAGCAAACAGCAAGCAAACTAAAATGGCTTCACATGCAAAGTGTACATTGGTACCAGACCCACACTTGTGTGGGACCCCTGGCACAAGTCAGCCATTTGGTGCAGTGGTAAGGAGGGACAAAACCTTTTACAAGCAGGTATATCAGTGAGAAAAGGAAAACAAGGGGAGGGTTTGTGAGCCTGAAAGGGGAGGATGGAGGGAGGGTAAACGACGATGACCACCAAAAAGCAGAAATACTGAACAAATACTTCTGTGCAGCTTTTACAAAGGATGGGGCAGGAAATGGGTCAGTAGTAAGGATAGGGAGCTCACAGAAATGGACACAGGTCCCTTTGCAAAATAAAGAATTCTCATGGAACTGGCCACAGTAAGGCTATGGGGCCAAATAGGGTGCACCACAGGATACTGAGGGAGGTAAAGGAGGTGTTAGCAGGGCCTCCAACTACCGTGTTCAACCGGTCATTGTAAACAGGTGAGGTGCCCAGGGATTGGAGGACATCTGATGTGATCCCTCTCTATACAAAAGTGTTAACAAGGAGGATGCAGGGAACTACATACTGGTCAGCCTGACCTCAACAGTGGGAAAAGTCATGGAAATACTACTGAAGGAAAGAATAGTGGAACACCTGGTTGTCCATAGTCTACAGTGTAAGGGGGGGGAAGGAAACAGTATTTAACCAGGAGTAGCACCCTAAGCTGAGGTTTGTTTCCAGATGCGACCTAGGAGCACAAGGAAGTTACTTCCTCAGGATCACACAGTATGCACCTAGGCAGCTGTGGGATTCAAACACAGGTCTCCAGATCTGCAGCTCAGAGCCTTAACCCACTGCACTATACTGCATCCAGGACCCAAAGCAGCTTGGTTTTATGGGAGCGAGGTTGTGCCAGATGAACCTAACTGAGTTTTTCGACTGGGTAACCAGGGAGGTGGATTTGGGGGGGTGTATGTGGCCTATCTGGATATCAGCATAGAAGGTTGAGAAATGAGCTGGAAGGCTTAAGGGTGGAACAGAAAATAACAAAGTGGGTGGAGAACTGGTTGATGGACCAAAGCCAGAGGGTGGTGGTAAATGGGGTGCATTCTAGGGTGGAAGGGGTTGGTGCTCGGACCCATCCTTTCTTAATGTCTATAGCAACAATTTAGTGGAGGGACTACAAGGGAAGGTGTGCCTATTTGTAGATGGTACAAAGATCTGCAATAGGGTGGACATCCTGGGGGGAGTGGCAATGAAGGAGGGCCTAAAGATTCTGGAGGGGAGGGAAGGGGTGGTTGGAAACTTAGCTGCTGAAATTCAATGCCAAAAAAGTGTACAGTAATGCATATGGGGTGTAATAACCCATAAACCATTTACACACATGGGGAGGTTTAAGAAAACTGAGCAGGAGAGAGATCTGGGGATTATAATTTCAGAAAACCTTAAGGTAGGCAACCAATGCAACATGGTGGTGGCCAGAGTGACTAGAATGCTGTTGTGCATAGGGAAGGGTATAAAACAGAAAGAGGGAGGTGCTGATGCTCCTTTATAAATCCATGGTGAGGCTTCATCTGGAATATGGGGTTTAGTTCTGGAGGCCTCACCTATGCAAGGACATAGACAGGATTGAAAGGGTTCAGAGAAGGGCAACCAAGATGGTACACACTATGCATAGGAAGCCCTATGAGGAGAGGTGGAGGGAACTGGAACTGTACCCGCTGGAGACTAGTAATCTGAGAGTGGGAAGCTTATTTACAAGGAATGTAAGTGCTAGAACTAGGTCTCATAATCTAAGATTAGAAGAAGGAAGGTTTGGGGCAATGTGAGGGGGCACTGCATCACTGAGAGGGTGGTGGAGTCCTGGAACAGACTACCGGAAGAGGTGGTGGGGGCAAAAATGGTGAAAGGATTTAAAAGGGCATGGGACAGACACCAGGAGTTGACCAGTCGTAGGAGTGGGGTGTCTCTTGACAAAGGAGATGAGTTGGGGGGTAAGGGGCAGACTCAATTGGCCAAAATGGTCCTTTTCTGTCGCCAGATTTCTATGATTCTAAAGCAGTTAAGTAATTAGGAATTACCTGCTCTATCAAAGTTGAGGAGTCCACAGTTGGGGTGTTCTTGATTTGGGGTATTTTGGTAGGACCTGAAAGGGAAGAACAGAGAAGGTTAAGGGGCACAAAGGGTTGGAGGTACTAGAGGAGAGATTAGGGTGTTACAATTAAACAAATATACGTATCTGATTGGTATACAGTTTGGCCAGATCTGTAGAAATAAAAGGAAATATAGATCAGTATGGGGAACTTATAGTACTGAGAGTAGAGTGATACAAAAAGGGTACAGTACAGCATAGGAGTAAAGGAAGGGGACATTTAGAGGAAAAGATAAACTAGGTCAAAGTAAGAAAACTAGAGATAAAAAAAATACAACTAAGAACAGAGAATAAAGTGATATTTGGGGCTCAGCATAACCCCCCTTCGCACCCCCAGGTGATCTGCAAGTAGCCAGTAAATTTAAGTAGTAGTCCAAATGTGCAGATGGGGATGTTTTGGAGCTAGTGGCCCCTATATTATATAGAAAAGGGGGCACTGGTGGTTAAGGGGTGTTCAGTTGTCCCCGGAGGCCAGTGGTTTAAAGGTATAGCTCTTGTGGTATAGTGGGCTACCTCCCCTGTAGAAAGTGGTGAATAGTGATTTTCAATTATATTTAACATTTCCCCTGGCATCTAACTGGGGGAGAGGTCTGTGGACTCTGACTATATGAAGCAGGCAGGTTGTTTGGTGAGAAAACTGCCAATCAGAAATGCTGTGGCATGACAGCCATCAGTTTAGTGCTAGTTCGCTACAGTGACAATGCTGGCAGGTGTTTTCAAATCTCAGCCCACACAGAGTTCAGACTGTAGCCTGCATCATGTGGGTGGAAAAAAAAATATAGGAATTTTTGGCAGGTGGAGGGGGTTAGGGCAAATATCCCTCATGCTACCGATCAGCCACACAGTGCCTTTGTGAAGACCACCAAGGGGCTGGCTATGAGGGTCCGGAGGGAAGCCAGCAAAAAACACTAGCTAAACTGCATGGTAGCTGAGTGTAACTGTCCTGAGGTGCTTGGTAGGAAGGAACTGGGAGGAAAAAAGCACAAGACAGGGGCAACAAGGCTAGCCTGGTGGCACTAAGTAGTTGAGGCACTGGGTGCCACACCTCACGCCATGATGGCAACCCAGGTTCAGGAGCAAGCTCAAGCAGTCAGGGAAGGCAAGGGAAGGGATCGAGCATCCAGAGGACTGCTCTCCCTTCCTAGAGAGGGATCCAGGGAACACATTGCTCTAGGGCAGCCCCCAACGGTGGTCAGGGGCAGTGCAAGGAACAAGCAGCATTGCAGCTGCAAGGGGTAGAGTTCCAGAGTACATCAGCATGTAGTGCCATTGGACACAATTGCACATTTGTAACTCTGAGGGGCAACCGTGTAAGGAAAAACTCACTGATGACCAGCGGAAGTGGAGTCCCCGGAGACCTGCTAACATCCCACAGTCAGACCTACTCGCATCATGATCTCCCACGGGCAACCAGATCTCATGGTAGGTCCCTCTAATTCAAGACCAGGCCACCAAGAGTGGGCAGGCCCTCCCTAGGGGATGATCTTGGGGGCTGGACTTGCCATGGATCAGAAGGGAGATTGATGTGTGTATTGGGTGGGGGGGGAGTCAGGCTGGGAGTAGTAGGCAGAATTGAGTGGGTATTCTGGAAAGATGCCCTGGGCATCTGGAATGCAAAAATGGAGTCTATAAAAAAAAAAAAAAGAAGAAAAAGAAGATGAGGGCCAAAATGGAAAAGCTGCACTGCGGCTAAAGGCTAGTGCCCTAAATGGGCTTAAAAGTAGCTGTGGGAAATCAGTGGACTTCCTGAGAGGAGGATGGACGCAGCAAGCACCTCATACTGAAGACTTGTGCAGTGGCTGATCAGTTTGCCCCTGGTGCTCTAAAGGATTGACTGCAGGAAAAAAGCATAACAGCCAGGAGTGCCCATAATAAATAATAAACAGCAACAAATAAAAGGGGCCCTTAAGTTTTGCTGGATAATTTGAGTTGTTTTGCTGGAGGAAAGAATTAAGAGCTCTTGGGTTTTAGATGCATGGAGATGTATTTTGGAGCTTATTATGACTATACAACACACGTCTGTTAAAGTGAAGGTGTCATATTTTTGGGCTTAATAGCCCATTACTCTGCTGCAATGATAGTCCCTCCTTGTCAAAATTATAAATGTTAATGCTGTCCAGTAAAAGACAGAAGGGATCATGACTCTGGCTGAACTACTGGCCAGCTGATCCCTTCCACTTCCCAGTCTGCTGACCATGCCCCCACGCTCAGACATTTTGTGACATCTGTCTACTGCACTCTTCACCAGCCCACCTCCATCAACAGAACCCTATGTCAGGCCACCTGTCCAAAGCATCCTTCACCAGACCACCTCCATCCAAAGCACCCACCAGCCACCTCCCCCAACAGCCCCTGCCATACTAGCTTCTTCCCTCTACAGCCCCAATTCAAATGCCCCTCACTCCACAGCTTTGGACAATAGTCTCTCTACCACCATACTCCAACACTAGACCTCTTGCTCCACAACACAAGACAGTTGCCCAGACACTAGGCCCCACCCTCCAAAGTACCCTAAACTAGCTCCCTTCCTCCACTGCCCCAGACAGCACACTGCCTCTCTCCATGATGGCCACCAATATTCTGACCTCCACTGTCCCTAAAAATGACCCCGTTTCCTCCACAGCCTCATTACTAGTCAAGTCAAGTCATTTTTATTTATAAAGCACCTTTCAAAATCAAGGCGCTGTACAGAAATAAATAGAACAATAAAATCCAAACATTAAAACAATCAAAACTAAGACAAATAAGCCAGGGTAAAAAGATATGTCTTTAAAGCATTTTTAAAACTATCAACGGTTGGGCATTCTCTTAACCAGCGAGGTAGAGAATTCCACAGGGTTGGAGCTGAAAAGGCAAAGGCACGAGATCCTGATAACTTAAGACGAACCCTGGGAATCTCTAGCAATCCCTCGCTGGCGGAACGGAGGGGATGGAGGGGGCACTAGGGAATCAGAAGATCTTTCAGGTAACTGGGTCCCTGGTCATGTAGGGCTTTAAAGGTTAGTAAACTAACCTTAAAGGTGATCCGCCACCGAACAGGCAGCCAGTGCAGTTCGCGGAGCACAGGCATAATATGACTGGTTCTAAGAGTCCCAGTCAAAAGCCTGGCTGCAGCGTTCTGCACCAGCTGAAGGTGGTGGATATCAACCCCCGGTAGCCCTAGGTAGAGGGAATTGCAGTAGTCCAGACGGGTAGTGACAAAGGCGTGGACCAAAGTTGGAAGGTCCTCCTGGGGAATCAGATGTTTCACCCGGGCGATATTCCTCAGATGATAGAAAGAGGATTTGACAACAGCTGACACCTGAGATTTCAGGGTCAGACCATCGTCAAAAATAACGCCCAGATTTCGCACCTGTCGAGAGGTAGAGAGCAGAACGCCACCAAGTACTAAACCTGATAGCTGTACAGCACCCAGACCCACCCCAGGACGACCTGGATCCACGACCAATACCTCAGTCTTATCCGAATTGAGTCTCAACCAACTCGAACTCATCCAAATTCTGATCTCATCCAGGCAGTTATTAAGTACAGAGAGTGCATCACTCTGATTGGGAAGAAAGGACAGATACAGCTGAGTATCATCTGCATAGCAGTGAAAACTCAAACTGTATCGCCTGATGATTTCTTCCAATGGCAGCATATACACTGCAAACAACATGGGAGCTAAAATGGAGCCCTGTGGTACCCCACAAGGCAGGGAGAAGGCGTCAGAGGAATAAATTCCGGTGACAACTCTCAGAGACCTGCCAGTGAGGTAAGAACAAAACCACTTGTGGACTGTACCAGACAGCCCACAAAAAACCCGCAGTCGCTCCAATAGCATCCCATGGTCTACAGTGTCAAATGCGGCAAATAGATCAAGAAGGACCAGAATGGAACAAGCCTTTCGATCTCTGGCCATTAGGAGGTCGCTCAATACCCGAACAAGGGCAGTCTCAGTACTATGCCTTTTCCTGAAACCAGACTAGAGAGTATCATAGACATTATGAGAAGTAAGATGATTGTCCAATTGCAATGCAACTGCCTTTTCAATAACCTTACCAACAAATGGCAGGTTAGAGATAGGCCGGTAGTTAGCTAGACAGTCTGGGTCCAAGGAGGATTTTTTTAGGAGTGGTCGAACTACTGCCTCTTTAAGGGAGTCAGGAACCCCCCCCCCCAAGGATTAACTAACTCTCTCCCTCCAAGGTCCCTGACACATGTGCACACACACACACACACACACACACTCTCTCTCACTCTTTCGCTTTCAGCCCCCTCCCACATGCCCAACTGACACACACCGTAATGGGCACGTCCACAGCATTACAGCCAACCCACGTATAGGTAGAATCTGAGTCTCTTACCTGAGAAATAGGGAGCTACAGGCAGGTCTTTAAGTGATGATGTACACGGGACCCTGTAAAATAAAATGCAAAAAAGGGTAACAAAGGATCTGCAGTTCTTAGAGTAAATAGAGTGGAAAACATGTTAAAGATAGATGATTCTTATCTGATGAGGAAGGACAGTTTGCGTCCTATCAGACCTATAAAATAAAATGAGATTAATATGGAGAAAATACCGTAGTACGAGCAGAAACAGAGAGCTGAGAAATGCAACGGATATAGAACAGCACAGAAGTAATGAAAAGGGTGAATTTAGAATTAAAGGTACAGTTGTGGCAAAATAGAAAAAAAAGACACAGAGAAAGGAAATCAAATAATACAGGAAAGAAAACAGAAGGCGTTTGGGAAGGAGCTCAGCTAAATCGTCTTAGTGTGCTGGATAGCCAGGTGGCCAGTATTTCAGAACAGTAGACCAAGTGGGTTAGTGGAGCTTCTGATGGGCTAATGGCTCAGCTTTAATGAAATGGGGAAGGAGAAAGGGAAAGGGAAACTGATTAACAAGGAAAAGCACACAAAACTAAAGCTTGTTTTCAGCTGTGAGCTAAGAGCACAGGGAAATTAAGCGATTTGCACAAGGATACACAGTATGTAACAAAGGGGGGTCTATGTGATAACAGTGAATGCCTAAAGGCGATCACCATTATCACACAGTCAGAGTGCCAAAAACATTTTTGGCACTCTGACAACCCCAGCGCATCAGGACAATGGTGCCAGGATAGTTTTTTAATGCTTTCTGTGGGGATGCTGTGTCCCCCCACACCCCCTATTTAAGGATTCTCAACTCCAAGGGGGTACATGTTGGGGGGGGTGAAAGCAGTAAAATAAATAAAGGTTCGGGCCTGGTGCAATAAAATCGCACCAGTGCCCTGACCCGAACCCGGTACCTCACCCACCCCAACCACTAGCCAACCCCCAACACCATGATGCAGCTCAGCCAGCCACCACAGCACCACCCCCAAAGCCTCTCCACCCCCTCCCAGCCCACACTTGCCGTTCACTCCCACCCCTTTACGCGTGCATGCACAGCGACATCCTGTTGCCCAGTTCGCCCACACCCTCATCCAGTCACTCTACCCTCCCATCATCATGAGGGATTGAGCCGGGAAGGCATCACCATTACGGACAGAGCCCGTCCTCATGCGCTCACCTCACAGGTTACCAACAGAGGGCTGTGGGATTCAAACCCTGGTCTCCAGGTTTGCAGCTTAGTGCATAAGGTGCAGTGTGGTGCATACTTCCAAGGTCCAAGCTCGTCCATAGTGGTGGTAAATTTATCAAGCTAAAAATCACCATTTTTTATGGTGAGCACACAGGGAAAAATTATAGATTTCACAGACGCAAGTCTGCCTTTGATTTTGTGCACAGTTGCCAGCCAGTTGGTGTGTGGAGCAAATTAGCCCCTTTCCCATCTAAGACAGATGTGAGACAGCAAATATGTGGACTGCATTCCTAATTTAGCACAGTCGGCAGCTGAACAGAACTTGGAGCAACAGCCCCCACACTTACAGCAACCTTATGCCTGTATTCCCATCCATCCAGCAACTGGAGACTGAGCAGCTCCATGATGCAAGGCTGCATTCCTTTTTGAGCACAGTCAGCAGCAGAATGGGACATGGAGCAACGCCACTCACCCTTCCAGCTACAGGAGGTTAAGCGGCTCTATGAAGCAAGGCTGCAGGACAGAGAAATAGCCTTCTTTTTTAGCTGCAACAAGCATATTAGTTAAACATGACAAGTTAGGACTTATGTAATATTTCACGGAGACACCTGGGGCCGGATATTCAGACTGCGCCAAGAAAATGTGCAATAGCAGGAGCAGGCGCAAGTGAAGTGTGCCCCTGCGTAACATGTGTGATATTAAAACAAAGCATAGTCCAATGTGCACTTGCGCAACACAGCTGAATAGTGCACCAACTGCGCCATGGTGCAACCAGAGATGCACAGTGGAGCAGGGACCATGCGCAGTAGCACAACCAGGGATGCGCAGTGAAGCAGGGCCAATGCACAGTAGCACAACCAGTGATGCACAGGGACAGGATGCAGGGGTGCACCACCCATGGAAGCCATGGGTGGAGGAGTATGCAGTAGGTCAGACAGATCCACTCCCTCCCAGGCACCCCATGAACTGCACAACCAGAGGTGAGCTGGATGGACCACCAGCCTATGAACACCAGCACCAAATCAACAACCGGGGCACGGTGCCCCAGAACACCCCTCTGTCAAGCAGTGACAGCAACACAAGGAGGGCTGCCCCCCCCAGTGCCACCCCACCCCACCAATGCAGAGCACACCCTGTACAGCGATTCCCAGACACCCGGCCCAGAAGCAGCGCCCAACAGTGTATGGCAACAAATGCATGCCACCACCAACACCGTGACAATGCAACCCTGTGCACCATGGAGCTATGCAAGGCAACCCCACTGTGAGTGCCTTGCAGCGGGTGACACCAGCCACTGACACAACAACTGCATACACAATGCCCCCCTGCATGGCCCTCCATGGCACAGCAGAGAGGTTGACCCTGCGTCAGTACCCGAGGGACCCCACATGCGACAAGGCCTGCCCTGCATACCACCACCAACAGGACAGCAGCCTGCACACCCACCCATGCACATGCTCTATCCCAGCACTGGCTCCAACAGACAGCACAGCTGCCCACTGTGGTGCATGAAGGCATGCACCCCACAGGATGCAACACTGGGCATGGACAAAGCCCCACCCTGTCCCAAGGGTACACCGACACAGGGCCACAAAAGCCGGGCAACAGATGCTGCTGGTGTGTGTCCACTGATGCCATGTAGCCATGGCCTGCACCCCACCATGGCATAGGTGAACCAGCCATCTGGCACATGCACCATGAAGCCATCCGCCACCAGCATGCGGCCGGAACGCAATTGACAGACAGTAGAACACAGACACTACAACAGACATCAGTAACAGTGTGGAGGGGGGACAACAACAGCATAGCCCACAGTGTCACCCAAGGCAGACATGCACCGTACTGGTGACAGGATGCAAGCCACCATGGCACCATGCCCAGAGTGTGTCTGGCATGGACAGCCACCAATGACACACAAGCAGAATGTGCATACCACAGACATGCAAGAGGCCCAGCTGCACAGGCCATGGACAGACAGACTGGGGTGTCAGGGACACAGCGCATGCACCAGGGACCACTGCACACAGGCATCCATTGCACAGGGAACAACACACATACCATAGACAGGGACTGAGTCCCCCACACACACCATTAGTGGAGCCCTGCAGGACACACACACACCCACTTCTGCACCACCCAGACGCCATGCACACCACTGCAGCAAAGCACCATATGCCCGCTGCAAATCAGAGACCACCATAGCTGTCATATCAAAATAGAATGTATTGCAAAGGTAAACTGTACAAACAACATATAAAACAAAACTATGTACAAAGTGGGGGAGAGGGCCACAAACCAGGTGGGGGTGGGCATGGGACAAGGGGGGTACATCAGGGAGTGGGACAAAGGGGTGTGAGAGACAGTCCAGGGTGGGTAATGCACATAACATGTGCCGCAGGCCCTACTAGTGGCCCCTCTCTCCACTCCAGTTCCTGTGTCACCAACGGTGCTTCCTACATCTGCCACGCTTCATTCCCTGGAGCAGCTACAGAGTAGCATGGGTCACCTGTAGTAGCTCCTGTATGTGCCACTCCAGGTTAGTCCAGCGTTGTTCACCTAGGACAAGGGAGCAGAGTCAGTACGCATGACTGGCCAGACCCCTGCGGCCCACCCAATGTGCACAGCATACAACCGTGGGCCAGCCCCTGTGATGGCATGTGACCACCCACAGTGTCCGCGATCACATGACCCACCTACCCAGGCACCCCATAGCCATGTGGAGCACTGCTCACACCCACCGCCCATGTCCTGCACAGCACCAACATTGCCATACAGTGACATGGTGATGCAGTGCGAAGGCAGTGGCACAGCCATGGACCCAGTGCACGCACAGCCCACCTGCAACACCCACCCACACATGCAGGGTTACAGGACAGTGCTGAGTGCACCATGTGGTGTGCATGGTGGTGGGGCCAAGTGTGGGTGACTACGCCCCGCCACCACCCCTGCAACCCACCATGCACAGATGTAAGGGGAAACACGGCACTCACCTGAATCCTGGTCAGAAGGGTGCTGCTGACCCATGGCACCACCAACTTGCCCCGGCTGCATGACCATGACTCCCACTCTGGCCTGCTGTCCCTGTCCTTGGGCCAAATGTGCCCTACAGCAATCTTCCGGGCCTAGGGTGCAAACTTGGAGAGGAAAACATCAGTACAGATCAGTAACACAGCCCTCACCCCTTCGCTGTGTGCATGCCCACACGGCCCAGCCATGCCACACCCCCAACACCACCACCCCCACAAGATGGCCACCACCCCCTATGGTGTGGCCTGATGCACACCGACAAACCTGGACAGACAGATACAACCAGTGATGGGATGGAGCACCTACCTGGCGTGGCACGGTACCCCACCTCCAAGCCCTCTGCAACCTCCTGCCACACTGCAGTCCATGGTCTCTGGAGGGGTTCCTGCCTAAAGAGGGCATCAGCATGTGGCTCCACCAAGGCCACTAGGTTTGACAATTCTATGGCACTCCAGACTGGCGCTTTGGTCCTAGGCATGTTGCTTTCTCAAACGGAATCAAAATGGCACTCTGTAGCGCACGTGCCCCACATGCAGGGGCAATGCGGTACTGCACTACCAGTCCCTATCACGCTGTCACCGGACTGTGCAATGGGGTACAGACATGTGGATGCATGGCACCTAGGGGGCAAAGGTCGACCGCAGTGTCGAGGGTCTGTCCGCGCACAGAGCACCACAGCACTATTGGGACGCCCTACCGTGGAGCGCGGTAGGGTGCATGTGTGTGACGCCCTGCAGTGGCCTTCCACGCTGTGGCACCATGGTGCCCATGGCACATCATGGCATGAGTGCCCCATGGGCATATAGCGCATTAGCACCACAGGACAGTGGTGGCCATGCTCTGCACTGCCTCCCATGCACAGCATGTCAGCTGCACCGCATGTGTCAGCATCAGCACCTTGGACATCCACCGTGCAGTGCTGATTGCGCACATCACAGTGGTGCACCATGGCCTGAGCATGCTCACCAACATTGCGCAAGGCGCAATAGTGTGATATTCAGCCAGGTTATGCAAATCATCTCATTAGCCATTCAACAGCCCATCTACTGCATTAGCATTCACTTACAGTTGCGCCTGCCCTCATTTGCATGCGTTGCGCTATATAAATGTGACCTGGGGCTGCAGAGGCCATGGATCGGTAGTGCAGTCCCTTGTGGTAGGTTGCATGCTGTTGGGATGTGGGGAGTGTGGTTTTGCAGGGCTGTATGGGACTGCACAGTCCAAGGTAACACCTGTCACTCCCACAGGTGCGAGCATGACCGAGCGTGAGGAAGAAGAGGAACAGAGAAGGGGGAGAAGGAGGAGGCCCAACCTCACCAGGGCTGAATCTGATGCCCTGTTCGAGGCATATCTGGACAGGGAATCGCTGCTCAGCGGACAGCGGGGAATGCCACTGGCCCATGCTGTGGCGTGGGGTGAGGTGGCAAGTGCCGTGAACCAGCAGGGCAGCCACCAGCGGTCCATGCAGGAGTGCAAGAAGAAGGTAGGCACAGACAGGAGGTGGATCAAGGAAAAGGTGGCTGCCATAAGGGCAGCATGTGCTGCCACCAGTGGGGGCCAGCCAGATGTACCCTGTCTGACACCGTAGGAGGAGCGGGTGGCCAGCAGCATGCAGCGTTGTGCCATTGAGGGCATTACTGGTGGTGGCTTCCAGATGGGTGGCAGCTCATCACCGCATGGTGGGTCCTGTGATGTCAGTGTGTGGGTAGTGGAGGGCATGCCACAGGGCATGGCATAGCCACTAATGCTACTGTGTTCCTTTACAACTCCTGATCATCTACATAGGGCAGTGGTGGTGGGCGTGTCCACCGACGGGGAGGCCCTGGACATAGATGATCACCCATCCACCTCCACAGATGTCCGGGGTACCAGCCAAGTGCATACCTGCATGTCTGTCCAGACTGATGTGGGTGGTGCAGGTGCAGTTGAGGCCCTGCCTGTATCCCAGCGTGACATCACCCCCCAGTGTCCAGTGTGCTGGGCCACTGATTGTGGCCAGATCCAGCACTGATGATGTTGGGCCGCACGTCCCAGACAGTGACATTTGTGGGACACAGGATGGTCCCACAGCAGGCAACCACAAGGACGATACCGTGGGTGATGCTGCCATGGCTGCCTGCATAACAACCTAGTCCTGGCCTGTGTCTGTATGCCCCAGTGGGGCAGCACCGGTGTGCATCCAGGGTGGTGGAGCTGTTGCAGCTGCCGATAGACCCTGGTGATCAGCAGCCAGAGGGGCAGTGCAGCAGTTGGCCAATGGCAATGGGGGGACAGTGTCAGGGGCAGTGGCGGTGCACCATGTGTGGACGTGCCCCGGCATGGCTTTGGTGTACAACGCCCAACGTCAGGGGGTGCTGTCCAGCAGGGCCCGGAACACCATAAGGGACACCATGTTGGACCAGCAGATGACCCCTTGGATGACCACAGCCATCTTCTCCAGGCCTCGTTGACCAGCAGATGTGGCTCATGATGGCAGTGGATGCATTCAGTGCGGTTCTGCACTAGGCAGATGAGCGGTGCAGCAGGGACCACGGCTTGCTCCTGGCAGAGTTGGTACGGCAGCGGGTGGATGTGACCATTGCCATTGACAGGCAGACCACTGCAATGACAACTGTCATGGCTATACTGGCCACCCAGTCTGGTTCCCAGCCACTGCAGACACCGCACAGTGTCATGTCCACCCCCCCATTCCCGACGTCGTGCGACACCTGCTATGTCGACACCGGGTTCGGCTGTGGGAATACTGAGCACGCCTGGTGCGGGCATGTTCGGTGGGCTGCAGACCCCTGCATGAACACAGTCGTGTTCATGCAGCATCACTTCTGGGGGCCCATCGGTGCCACCCCATGAGGCCACTGGTCAGCCTGGCATGGCTGGCAGGTCTTGACGGGGCTGCCCACGCATTCATGGCGGCCGTGGTACTGTGCCGCATGACTGACCTGTCTCCCACCATGGCCACTGTCTGCCACTGCCCTGTGTGCACTGTGGTGTGCATTGTGCGGCACACAGGTGGGGTACCCAGCCCAGCACACACACAGTCCCTGTGCACAACATCCCGGCTGCTAGCCACTGTGGGGCACATGATGATGCCTATGTAGCGCTGTCCGCCACTGTGCAATGGTGCCCAGCGTCCGAAGCACGCACAGTGTCAGCCACTGGGCATGGTCGTGTGTGGTCCCGTGAGGGTGTGGCAGTAGCTGTTGGGGTGGGCATGACGTTTGCCCTTTGGGCATGAGTTGTGGTGTGTGTGCGTGTATGTGCACATGTCGTGTTTAGCCCTGACCATCCCTGCCGCAGTGTGTGGTCCCCAGCTCAGACTCAGTCCCTTACCGCCGTCCACTCCTGGTGTACAGCCCTGCCTGTCTGTGGGATGTACCCTTGCCCCTGGTGGTTGCACATGGCCCCGTGACCTACCTGTGTTGTCTGATGTGCTCCTCTGCTACGGTGTCTCAGTGCTGCTGTACCATCCAGAACAGACGGGGGTCTCATCGCCCAGGAAGTGGCTGCCTAACACCAGCTGGATCGGCATCCTCATCATCCCCACCACTGTCCTCCCTCTTCGACCTCTACGGCTATCCCACAGTCAGTGGCCATGTTGTGCAGGATACAGCAGGCCAGAAATAGCCCACAGGCCTTCAAGGAGCTGTACTGTAGGGCACTGCCTGATGTGTCCAGGCATCAGAATCGTGCCTTCAGCAACCTGAACACATGCTCAATGACATTCCGAATTGTGGCGTGTGCCTCATTGTACCGTAGCTGCATGGGGTCATGGGGCGCCAGTATGGTGTGAGCAGCCAGGGCTGTAGTGGGTAATCACTGTCACCTGTGTGTATAGGGGAGTCATTAGCATGGTGGTCTGCATCGCTATGCCATGGGCCATCACGGCCGGTGCCCATGGCACCTCTGACTATGCACCCCCCCACGTCTGCTCATGTCGTCCTGAGTGATATGCATACTCACCTACTAGATGACCAGTGGGTATGTCCCCACTCTCAAACCTGTGGCACAGTGCAGACTGGTGCCAGATGAAGGCGTCATGTGCTCCCCCAGGATGCATGGCACAGACATTGGTTATGCATCCCCTGGCATCGCACACCACCTGGCAGTTTATGCTTGGGTAGCCCTTGCGGTTTATGTATGCCACACCCTCCGGGCCAGGTGGCATGCGGATGCCTACATGGGTGCAGTCAATGGTTCCGAGCACGCCAGGCAACCGTGCTACCCTGTGGAACTCCTGTATGTGTGCTGTGCACTCCGCCTGTGTGCTGGGGAAACAGATGTACTCCACAGAATGTGGCAGCAGTGTGCTGAGGAATTGTGTGAGTAGGCATGACACGGCCGACTGGGTCATGCCTTTCGTGTCCCCTGTTGGTCTCTGAAAGGTGCCCGTGGTTAGCAGGCACATGACGGTTGTCACTTTTGCCACCACTGACAGCGCATGGCTCCATCGTGTGGGTGCCTGCATCTCTTCACTGCACAGCTCACAGAGCTGCCTCAGAATCGCCCAGTTCAGGTGGTACTGGCTCACTAGCTCTGTGTCAGAGTACTGTTCAAAGCTGGTGCGGGCTCGGTACTGCCTGTTCTGGGCGTACTGGCGATGGGCCCTTCCACAACCATGCCTCCCTGCTGCCTGCCTTCTCACACCCCTCATTACTGCCTCCATCTGGACAGTGGCACTGGCCATGTCCCTGGCTGGTGTCCTCCCTCCCGGGTAGATGTTCTCCTGTTCCCCCTGCTGTTTGTTGCTGGTTCTTCCCCTGCACCAGATTCACCTCTAGCTGTTTGCCTGTGGCTGCCCTGACCCTTGCCATTGCCCTCAGTCCACTGTGGCACTCACACGCACTTTGCTGGACACTGGCATGGGCACACCCACTCCTACCCTCACTCTGGTACACTTCTGGTGGACCCTGTCCTAATGTTGGCCACTCCTGCACCCTGCTTCCTGTCTTTCCTCTCTGGCACTCTGTCTCCACACTCCCACCTGTGGCTTCCCTATGGTGTGGTCTTCCTCCCCTCTCTTACTCCCTTTTATTTTGGCTCATTTCCACTGTCGCACAGCTTCCACTTGCTCCGCTATTGTGCACATCACATGCTGTTGAATATCACACTACACATGTTATTCATGGTTCCGCCCCCTGCGTTTGCACATGCATTCATTACTGTTGCACTCTGACACATTGTTTATTGTGCTGCGCAGCCGGCTCCCGCTGAATATCGCACAATGGAGCATTTCCACACTTGCGCTGGTGCATCCCTGTTGCGCATGGCGCATCCGCTCTGAATATCCCGCCCTTGATTTTCACAGTAATCGTGAAATCCATGAACTGCATGAAAAACTTACAGCCTTATCCATAGTGTGACCATGTCCTGCAGACCATGACCCAATCATTTGCCCAGATGCATTGGTCGAGTTAGTGATAAGAGGGCCCCCCCCCCGCAGTTACTGTCTCCCTTTGGCCTCCATCCCCACTGGCACCTACAGGCTCCCTTGGCCCTCTTTCCCCTTCAGCAACTACAGGCTACATGTACCCCCACTCCCCAGCACCATTTACCCCCCTGTCTCCCTCCAACCCCCAACCCTCAAGCTGAGTAGTGAACTCCTGTAGCCCACACATCACTGCTATTAAATGGGAAGATAGATAAACAGATTCATAGCTCAAAGTTTAATTCCAGTACTGCAGTAAATAAATCCAACTCCTTTCTTCAAGTTTAAATTTTAATAGCACAGCAGCCCCTTCACAGATCTAAGTCTTTTCTTCTCCCTTACTTAATCTCAGGTTTGAATTCACAGGCAGACCCCTCAAAGCTATCCTCCATAGCTCAAAGTTGAATTTACTGCACTAACCAATAAACCAAACTCCTTTCCCCCTTGCTCAGATTTGAATTTGCAGAGATACAGCAGCCTCTTCAGAGCTAAAGTTGGGATTGTGGAGCAAGACCTGTATTGACTTTTGCTTATATATTATTTCAAAACTTTTTGTGGCCCCATCTTCAGATCTGACAGATCTTGCTCTGTAGGTGCATTTTGGCCTAGATGTTTTTCATCAAATTACTGTTCAAAAGAAAAAAATCCTACCTTTTGATTCTTGCACATCCTCAGCCTGCTCTAACTTTTTCTTCTGTTTGCAGACCATTTCTTGTTGCTTGGTGTAAGAATACTCTGAAGTCTGTCTGTAGTGGCTGGTTTCAGATGACTCCCTGAAACATGCCTTTTCAACAGCTCAATAATGTGGAACCAGACTTTCCACCCTGATCACGTCTGGTTTTGTGCCACAATGAAAAGGGTCCCCCCATGCACAGCTTAACCTAGATCCTCTGTGGAATATCCTTACCGGACCTAATATATGTGTTGCTGTTTCCAAGCTGACATATTTTCAATGCAATACTTTCCAGTGTACTTAGAGAAATTTACTAATTCATTGTGATTTTGTTTTCTTTTACTCATAATTTTTTTTTTTTTGCTGTTTGATATTTTTTCTACACTGTGCTGAATTTGTTAGTAGGAACCTAAATAAGTCCCCAACAGAAAAAGTAGGAAAAAAATAAAGGTAGGAATAAGCTATGTGCATGACCAAACAACGTTGTTGAAATTAACTAACCCTGCCTGCTAGTGGCTGTAAAAGTTATTTTCAGCTACTGGAAATGACAAAGGGGATGACAGGAAAGGAGGTGCAGCACAAAAAAAAGAAAGAAAAGAAGAAAACATGAATCTGGCTATAGTAAAAGGGGGACTTAAAGAGAGAAGGTGTAACAGTGAAAGGGAGCATATTAATTGGAGGCTACAGTAATGAACAAGAAGTGAGGACTTCAATGTAATAGAGGAGGTTTCAAAGAAATTAAGCTGGGACTACAAAAAAAATGGGAATAGGGGCATGAGAGCGAGGAGGGCAACCACAGTATTGCTACGGGGGGAAGGGGGCTGAGTGCCATCCAACTGAGGAATTTTCTCCAGCTTTTGCACCTCCTCAGCTTCCATCAATGGCCAGCTACAGTTCAGGTTGCTGTGTAGGGACACATGATATTGCATGGTTACCCACAATGTCATGGACATCATCAATCTGCCACAGCTGGTGCTCAAGGTGTGGGAGAATTTACTGGGCACAGTAGTTGTTAGTGGGGACTGCTGAGGCTACTGGTGATTCATTTGGGCAGAATATGCCTAAAGTAAACATGTTTTTCTCTCCTGCAGGCACATTAAATTGGTTCAAAGGGGGCCACAAGCACCCTATCATGCCCTGCCTGAGATCCCTGGCAAGCCATTTCTTTTAGTAGGGCTCCTGGACACTGCTACTTGGAGGCACTATGTACTGTATTCTGCCTCACCCAACAGCAGGAACCCCTCTCCCATAGACAAGTTACTCTCTGCTGCTGCCACTCCCTCTGTCCCATCAGGAGAGGCCTGGGGAATGGAAGATCCACAGCAGAAAAGAACTGCTCAGCTTTGTGTAGTGGGAAGAGGTGCTGCTTGGGTTGGGAGGCTGTTTGTGGGGGTCAAGACCCACAGACTGTATTTTGACTGTGGGATGCTGTGTGTCTAGCAATTGTGCAAAGTAGCTCATGGGGACAGATACAGGAAGCTTAAGGGATTAGAAGCCATCCCCCAGTGACACACTTACCTCAGGCTTATCTTACCTGCAACCACTCCTCCCAGCATAGGGAATGACCACTCCCCACTCTGATTCCACTCAGCACAGATGACAGGCTGCTGAGACAACCCACTCTGGTGGCAGGCACTACACATTTCGCTGTGGTTGTACCGCATGTGCTTCCACACCAGTGTCACTGCACTGTCCCTGCACATGCTCTGTCGGTACCATGCTGTGCCATGTGCAGTACTGTTACTTTACTATGCAACATGTGTTACTGATACTTTGCTGTGCCATGAGAACTGCTGTCATTTCCTTGAGCCACATGCACTGAAAAAAGATGTGTTCTACAATATGAAGTGCAGACACTGCTGGGCCACGTGCATTGACAGCGGCGTATTAGGCAACGTGCAGTGCAGACACCGCAGTGCATCACAAACAGCATTGACACAGCACTGTGCCAGTTGCAGGGCTGACATTCTGCAGTTCAATATGCACTGCTAGCACCACACAGTGCCATGTGCACTGGTGTCAGTCACAGTGCCACAGTATATGCAGACATCGGGTTTCACTTAATGACATGCAGATACTGTGTGATGCTACATACACTGCCAACACCACACTGTGCACTGTCATCAGAAAGCTGTGCCACTTGCACTGCTTGCACATCACTAAGCTAAACACTGCCATGTGGCATACTACTGTATGCTGACACAGCACTTTGCCTCATGCAATGCAGACACTGTACTGTATCACATGTGACACCAACATTGTGCTGTGCCATGTAGGGCTCCTGATATGATATATTCAGAGTGGATACTGCTCACTTTTGAACACTGGTGAGTAAAACCAAATGTTGATGCATACAAATGGCAAAATATGGTATGTGAGGAGCACACATTAACATGCTACAAAAAATCATTTGTGTTATTTGCCTTATTTTATTATTGTGTTTTTGTCACATATTGCCAGGTGAAATTAACAAAGAGCACAGCTGAGCACTTTACAATTCAACTTTGCCAGCCTGCCAATGCAGCGGTAGAGCTTTCACTTGTGACCTGATATTCTGGGTTTGGAAACAAGCCCAGGATGTCAGAGGGCTAGCTGGGGAGGGGAAGATTGAATGACTCATAGACTCCTCTCCTCTACAGGGGTGAGAGAAGCATCCAGCTTTTGACCAACCACTGGTGGAGACTGGGGATCTGATAGCCGGTGCTTGAGATCTTCAGGAGGTGTGTCAGACATCCAGTGCTCTTTGCGCCACTATGTCATTCATGCCATGCCTTCTTGGGAATCAGCATAGTCAGAAAAACAACAACAGCCATGCAGGAGGTCGTCCACCCTCCGCTAGACCCATGCAACCAACTAAGTCACTCCTCCCACCCCACCCCCGATCACAAAGCGGTATCCAATTAGGGAGAGAGAGTAGGGTCTGCAATAGCATAGTAGGATGGCATTTTAGGCCACTCTAGGTGGGCCAAGAGGTACTTTTCTGCTAACAACTTCTATATTTCTATGAGAAGTCCCTCACCAACAGCCCCACCCTGGGAGTAAGTCAAGATGCATTCCAGCTGGGTGGGTAAATCTCTGAAGATGGAGGCTAGGTGGTGGGGTCGGACAGATGGTGACTGCACAATGGCAAAATAAGCACTTTGCAGATCATTACAGTTTGCATGTTTTGTTTTTTTATCTACTGAGCGGGATGATTTGAGGGGCTTCTCGGCACTGTTCCTCTCCCTACAGACCAGCGCTTGTCTTCCCCAGGGCCAACCTCATGGAGGGGCACCACCACAGATTCTCCTATGGCAGGGTCAAGAGAGGAAGTGCCATACTCCCACCCCTCACCTGAGACACAGTCTAGTTCAGACCATGGTTAGGGTGGCAGTATGGGTCCACAGACAGACATGCAGGGCTTCACTGAAATGCCACCTTCCATTTTCCAGTTTTCTCCCATCCCTTTTGCAGCCAACATGAGGCATGCATGTAAAGGCATGCAAGAATCACCAGCCCACTTTATCTCTCTTCTGTAGCCCCCTAGCCTGTGCTATTACCAGTCAGAGGTTGGGCATACAATCCCTCACTGGAAAAGGAGAGCAGTCCCAGGCTCAGTCTGTCCCCTACCAAGTTGGCCCCAGCAACTGGAATCCACTTCCAAACTCAGGTCATCAGCACAGAGTGACATGTGGCATCCAGCTCCTCAATCCCTCAGCACCACTTGTCTAGCCCCTTTATATGACTTAAAAAAAAAATATATATATATTTACTGTAAATAAGCATCTTGATGGGAAATTGCATTGCCCATTTAAATGTCTTACCATTAAGCACTATTAATAAGAGGGTTTTGCATTCTCGACATCACACCTTGAAAGAATGCATAGGGCATCTGTGAAATACGAGCTCTGAGAGTGTGTGATGGTGTACACTGAATTCAGTAAAGGCAATTACTGTCCTGAAACAGCAGTGTCCTTTTGCATTTGATGAACATTGATGAATGATGAGCCAACATCTTGTAACTGTTAGAGCCAGAAGTGATCACACTGACACCCACGTGTAGTGGGCAGTGTGCAGAGTCCCGGCATGGGTTTGGGGATGGGTCTGGGAACCTGCAACTAAGGGGGCAGGCAAACCAGATTCCATAACTGGCTCATTGGGTCTTCAGGTACTAAAAGTCAAGGCTGTGTGGAATCAGTATACAGCTGCAGTTGTTTGAGGATGGGAACTATATGAGCTTGCAATCTAACAAGTTGAGTTTTTGTTGAGTGCTTTCTGAAAGTTTAAGATCTCAATCTGTGCTCAAATGCATCTCTAATTAACATATTCTGAAATGAAAATCCTGAATCAGTACTCCGTTACTAATTTAAATACTTGAAAAGCATTCAACTGCACAAGTTGAGCTTTTGTTGAGTGCTGGTTTAGTTTTAGTACTCAACACCTAGCACTCAAATCATATCAATGCATGTTTTCTTGTTGTTCAGCTACTATGGGTGAAGCGTTGGTAACTGCAGTTCTGTATTGGTTATTCTGTGGAATCTTTATACTGCTTCTGATTACTAATGACTATTAATAACAGTAAACATGGTTAGCAGTATTTAATATTAAAATCAGCTCTGAATGACTACTAAACTGAATGCTAAACTGATTGACTGCTAAAATACTACTAATGAACTCTATTTTTGCAGTCAGAAGGCCATCTGCATGCTAATATACTGTTAATATAGCAGTTGGCTTGGGTAAGGGCAGTCAATGCTCCTGCAAGTCCTCAGGCTGGGCAGGGACAGGAAGTGAGTCTGGGGAATTAGTTCACTGATGTAGTTCAGTATAGACTTTTTTTGGTTTGTTGTTTTATTTGTTTAACCAGGAGAGACACACTAAGCTAAAAGTTTGTTTACAGGTGTGGCCTGTGAGCATAAGGAAATTAAGTGACTTGCTTAGGGTCAGACAGTATGCAAGTGGGGGCTGTGGGTTTCAAACCCAGGTCTCCTGGTTTGCAGCTCAGAGCCTTAAACCACTACACTATACTGCCTCCTCCTGACTTTTAAAGGGACGCTGCCAACTTTTTTTTGCATCATAATATTTCTAGGTAAAAACCCACATTTTATGATTGCTTACCTTCTCTAAAATGCATTGGTGTTGCTGATTGTTTTATCTGTCTCCTTGCTTAGTAGAACTGAAATGCATGGTAATGCACCCAGCCTTGACTGGCTAATTTTAAATCCTTGAAATACTCGGCTGACTAATCTTCATTTATGATTCAGCAGTATTAAAAAAAAATTATACTTTGAAGAGCATTACAATTTGACAGAGCAGTATTAATGTCTTAGCATTCAAAGCAGTGCAGCAATGCAGCCGCCAGCAAGTCAGCAGGGACTCCCCAGCAGGCCCTGATCAGTCCTACAGCTCCTGCTCCATCCTGTTTGCTCTATCCCATGCCTCCAGGACCCATTGAGTCGGACTCCCGCTCCAGCAACATTGGCATCCACAGACCTCACCATCATGATCCCACTGACTCACCCCAGGTCTCCAACAATTGTCTAATCAAAAATCAACCTCAAGCCAAGTCTTAAGAGGCTTCTCTAAGGCAAGCCAGTGCCCAGCAGCTGGAAGTGCAGTTCCTCAAATTTATTTTAGTCCCTCTTGTTGGTGTTGGGTCCGGTTGGGTTGTGGTCTGGAGTCATGGATGCACCAACAAAAAACACGAATACGGCGAGCGACTCACTCACAGAGTTGCAGGCAGGCAAGGCAGCTCAACTCAAATCACAGCAGCAGCAGGCCACTTCAGTTTCTTTCCCACTCTCCTTACCATCCCGTGGTGAATCAAGCTGCCTTGAGCATGCACACAAAAGTTCACAGCAGCAACGGATCTTGGAACAGTGAGTTTTTTAAACTTGTTTGTTCAGTGTGCCTTTCCTGGTAAAAACATTTTAGTAAATAAATAATGTATTCAGAAATAAGCACCAATGGCCAGTTAGGTTAAGTAAAACCTAGAGTGTAAAGTGAGTGTGCCCAGGGTGATAAAGGTGGCTACAGCCAAGTGGCAAACAGTAGCCAAGCTAGTGTTGTAAAATGGTAGAATTTACTGATTTAAAGTACACTTGGGTATCAGTTTTAGTCAGGAGCAAGGGGAAGGGAGTGGACCAGACAATTATCCATACAAGCAGCATAGTTGCCATAGCCCTAGCCTATTAGCCACCCCAGCAGCATAGTTGCCACAGCCCCAGCAAAGGACTACTGACCTGAGTAACAGATCCAGATACCCCTATAGCACTAGCCTGGCTACTGGAGGAAACTTGGCTACTAGTCACCTGTTTCACCCTGAGGCCCTCTAACTTAATAATCTGGGACTTACTTCCCATAACTAACTCACCAATGCTTATTTCTGAATAAAAAAAAAACCTTTGGGACAGCTAGCAATTATTCACTAGCTCAACTGGCTAGCTTGGCTATAACTTGGGCTTTATCCTATCCTTGCTCCTTCTAGCACTCTGTTCATTATCTAATTCAGGGCCTGCCTACCCTCTGCTCCACCTCTGATAGCTACTTGATTTGAATTCTGTCCATCCCTGTGCTCCATTTAGGAGAGTGAGTTAAATAAATGTAAGCAATTTTGAATAAGGCCACCATCTCACTGTATGTTCCCTTCCTGGGCCAATTTTAAATACATTCAAATAGATCCACCCTTGGAAGTTCCTTGTTCCAGGGCCTTGCCCTGGCCACGCTGATATCCACGGCCATCCTTTATTGAGCTCACTGTGTGAAAAGAAACATCTTCTTTTAATTTCAGTATTAGTTCAGGCAGTCAGTGCCTGGTTTATGACACTGTCACCGACTCATAGCCCCAAACTGGGGAGAAGTTGAGGAGACAGGAGGTGGGTTAAGTGTATGCTGGATGCCCTGATGGCTGCAGGCAGGTGGGAGGTCTTCCCTTGATGGGTATCTGGCTCCTCCTGATGCTCATTCATCTAATGATGTCTTCCCCCTTGTGGGGGCCACTGCCAAGGAACTGGCATTTACTTTTTCTTTACAAAAAAAGCACAAATGGGACTAAACAGAACTTACACTGCAGCTGCCAACTGCTGATCCTAGGGACCGCCACAACTATTGGACCACTGACATTGCTGGGACCACTGAGATTGGCACAGGGATGAGAGGAGGACTGCAGGTGCTACCTTTTGCTCTGGATTTACTTCCCTGTGTCCCTTCTTTATTCTGCTGCACTTTCTTCATGTTTTTGTTTTTCTTCGGGGCACCTCACCTCCCCTGACTGTACTCTTTCGCAGTCAATTCAAACTCCCCCAGTGGCCATTGCTGGCCACTCTCAGTATCCTCCATGGCATTCAGGATGCTGAGTCCATAACAACCAGCTGTCCAGTGCAAGCTGAACCTTAGATGTGACACTGACTTGTGCCACCTTTACTGAGCAGGCTGCAATAAGGAGAAAAAAAAATTGAACTGCAGACAAGCACTTTATTTTTATATGGCTCCCGCCACTATATTCACCCCCCCCCCACAACCTAAACTATAGGGGCACATGAGGTCACCTTACTGGGGCTTGTTGGCATCAACAGAGCTTGCTGGTGACCCAATATTTGGCGATATTACATGCCTGCCTTTGCTACCCACTGAAACATACTCAGAAATTAAACCACCTCTAAAGCAAGAGGCTGTCATAGCTCCCCTCATTTGATGACTGCTCCTTCCTCATCTTTGTGCAAAAGTAACGGTCCTCTTCATGAGCTTCTGGTAGAAAGTCACATCCCACACTGATTTCCATTCCTATTGGCCTGGTACCTGCTCTGAACCAGGACCGTTTGCTGTTGCTACGCAAATATCGAGAACAAAATGCCATTGAAATGAATGGGGCCTATATACATTTCGATGGGACCATTAATTTCAATGGTGATTTTTCTGGTCATTTTGTGCTGGGCTAGTGAAACTCCTGTTGGGTCAGTGGATTTTTCTAATCACTAGCCCTTATGGTTAGTGGCTAAAAAAGTTAGTTTTGACCCCTGTAACAGTCTGTAAAATCTCTAGCATCACAGTGCAGGGTCGCCACACATGAGATGGGGACTGTCCCATACCTCTCAACAGTCCCTTAGTGACATGTTCCTCATTTTATCCCTCAGCATTGCTGTGTCCGTTGCTATAAATGGTGTTGCCAAGGTGCTGTAGCAAAATGTTAGTCTTCAGCTGTGGGGGTCCAGCTGCAGGGAGGGAGTCCAGCTTCAGGGTGGGAGTCCAGCTATGGGGGCCAGTTCTGTGGATACTGATCCCATACCTCTTAACTGTCCCTCATTACAATATAGCATCATGGCAACAACCATCTGTACTCCCATGGTAATGGATGCAGATTCAGTTACGGCGCAAACTCCCCATCCCCAATCAAGTAACTAATTCATGGGTACTTTATGGTCCAGGTGAGGGAACCTCTTTGGAGATACTGATTCTGAAGAGTGGATGGGTAGTACCTGTAAAACAAAAGGTTACACAAGAGTCAAAGGGGACCCATAGTTCTTAGGTAAAAGTAGTACAGAGAGATAGTAAATAAAACTATGCTTAGTGGCCATTAATGTATTGCCACAAGATGACCATCATTTTCATGATAATAAAAAGCTCATTTGGATAGTTTTAATGGCAATTAATGGATTAGCACTACGTGACCACCATTTTCATGGCAATGAAAAGCTCATTGCTCATTTTCAATGGTTATTAAACATGCCATTAAAATAGCCTGACACAAAATTTAAGAGGCATACCACACCTATTAAATATTTAATGGATACCCATGGTTAATTTATGGCATGGGTGAGTAAATTAATGGTTTGTACCCATGAAACATCAACAATTAATGGAAATGTAATGGGAATAACAATTGGCCATTAAAAAGGTGAAAAATAATGGATTTGCATGAAGGAAAATTGAAGGTTAATGGAATTTAATGGATTTTTAATGGATTTCAATGCAGTGATGATATCCCATTCAATTTGGGAACTTAACTAAGGGTTGTTATTGTGATTTGCGTATACTGCACAGCTTATAATGTTTTTCATTATCAATGTATGTTTCATTTTGTATTTCTTTCAAACTTTGATTTTTGATGTATACTATATTGGTACCACAGTGGTATCAAATTTCTAGATGCACTGATACCACAGTAATACCAAATAAGCTTGGGATTTATATGTGCACCAATCTGCTCCTCTAACATAATATCCTTGTGGTGACATTACCCAATACTGATATCACAATGATACCAAATACATCTTGGTAGTATATGGAAAACAGTTTTGTACTACCATTGCGTTATCATTGGGCACTTCTAGGGCAATTTAGAGTCCCACATGAAAGTGGACTCAAAATTACGTAATACCACTGTGGTACCATTAGCCATTTACCAATCCTGGCAACCTGCCAAAATTGCCACAGGAACGACACTATGCCATGGCACTACCACTGAGGGCAGAAAACTTGACTGGGTTGACACCATTGTACTACCAGACTACCACTGGGTAGCACCATTGCACAATTTCAGGCATACCCAGGTATTGCCATTGACAGAACACTGTATTGCCATTGCAACACATTTGGTAAGGGTGTACTGGTGATCAAGTTCTGTGACAGTAAAATTGTAGCTGGCCGAGGAGGTGAGCGGAGGGTTGTATTGGCAACTGATCTGACCACAGTAGTCCTGGTGGGTCTTAACTAGGGTGAGGGCAGTGCAGTACAGGAGGTCCCCAGTGGATGGTTAAGTGGAGGTATCAGTCACATAGTGGAGAGGGTTGGGTATGCACAGTAGGGGGCCATTAGCCCACCAGGGATTTACAGATGCACAGGACCCAGGGTGATCAGGCAAGGGGAGAGCCAATATATATACTAAAGATTGAGTAAGATGGCCACTCTGGGTGAAATGAGGTGCTGGCAGTAACAAAGCTAAGTCCACAGACAAACAACAATAAAATGCTGAGATGACAGTCATGGCGTTCATTTTACTGTATGCTTGTATGCTGCATTAACTCTGTTTATGGACTAAAAGACTTTCAGAGCAAATTAGAGTGTCATCAGCAGTTGTTCGTGTGGTGAGTGCAAAGTTGTTTGTAGACACCAGTGATGATGAATGTAACGTACTACAGGGTGATTGGGGGGTCCACTAGACACCAGGGATAATGAATTTAATGAACTACTGTGGCAATGTGGAGGTTCCACTAGACATTTGAGATAATTAATGTAATATACTGCAATGGTAATTGGGGGAAGGAGGGCCCACTAGACACCAGGGATAATGAATTTAATGTACTACAGGGGTGAGTGGGGGAGAGGGATCCACTAGGCACCAGGAATGATGAATTTAATGTACCACAAGTGCAATCAGATGGAGGGGCCATAGGTCACAGGAGCGTGTGACAGCCACCCTACCTTCAGGGAGCAGGGTACCACAGCCATAGTTCTGCAATAAGATGTATTTTTTTCAGTGGGGACAAATAGCACCACTCTGGGGTTCTTTGAGCAGCTGAAACTGTTTCAATATACCGCTGTACCATTATGCATGGGGACTCCATCATTTGGATAGGATCAGCACTGTAGTTAATGTGATTGTGCTGCTGGGTTTCAGCAGTGCTCTGGGGCCTCTGAATATGACCTGCCCAGAGCACTGGCATTAACTTAAGTTAGTGTGGATACTAGCTTGTTTAGACCTACATAACCTTTTTAATACAGGGCCCCCAAGAGTTTCCTCTCACATTAATATATCATGGTTCTGCTTGAGCCTATTGTAACCTACTTCTCCTCTTTTCATGTTATCATGGGTCTCTCACCTTGTTCTCAGTGTCATGCCTATAATGTCAGCAATACATGTTAAAATCCCCAAATTATATTTAAGATTAAATAAACCATTCATTCTGAACCCCCGCCCTACCCCCAACTCTACTGTAAGTCACCATAAATGTGCATCTATTTTTCTCTGTCTCTCCCTGTCTGTCTGTCTATCTCTCTCTCTGCCTCTGTCTTTCTGTGTCTGTGTCTGTCAATCTGTCTATGTCTTTCTCTCTCTCTTCCTCAAAAAATGCAAGAATCCATAGTCTCTAACTAGACCTGATGTCATGGTACAATAAGTCATTTCCTATAGAACTATGTATGGGGATCTAAGGATTTAAGAGGCATCCTTGAGACTACAGCAAATCACACACCACCACCAATCACATTTAGAATACAAAGTATGCTACAGATATATTTTTTTTATTTCCTCCTACAGCAGATTGTCATCGAGGGACATGGGGGGTCCTAAAGGACATCGGAGGACTGCAAAGAGTGTTATCTGTGGCAACAATAGGGGAAGCAGGGATTGACTGGTGTTCTGTTCTAGCAGGTACAGATTGTCATCTGGCAGAAGTTGCTGCTGGATATTTTAGGCTGCCATTTCTTCCACCCAGCTGATGACTACTCCACAGAGGGGAGTCATGGGCTGTCAGCAGAGTACTCATCAACACACAGGGGGACAGGGACAGGACTCCAGCCAGTCAGAGTGCTGGATCAAAAAAGGTGCCTATATTAAAATTTGCAGGTGAGCCTTAAATACAGCTGCAGCTCACTTGCTGTCCATATCACCACCAATCACATTTAGAATCAGATGCATGTTACAGATAGTTTTTTTATTTCCTCTTAAAGCAGATTGTTCTCTAAACATGTCAACAACACTGTACAGATAATCCATCAGAAGTTAGGCACTGCATACCATCTCAAACATTTTTTGTCTGCCAAAGCGTACCTTGCCATCGCACGTGGCAACCTACTGCCTCTTCTTGACTACTGCTCCCCTGTCTACTCCCTCATATCCTCTACCTTACACTCATGGCTAAACTCAACACACAACTCTGTTGATTCATCCTTCAAGCTCCACAATGTACCCATCACTGCACACTCCACCAGTCCCTAAGGTGGCTCCCTCTACAAGGCCACTTCAATTATGCAGTGGGTTGCCTGGTGGACAACTCACTTTGAAACCAGCACCTGTCCCCCTACTCATCCCTCCTGACAGATAGAGTGGTTTCAAGGACTCTTTGGACCTCCTCAGTGCCCCTGCTAGAAGTACCCCATGCCTCCACTGTCATGGAAATTTGAACTTTCTCCATCTCAGCACCCTCCCTATGGGACAAGCTCCCACCGTCCATCTGCTCATCCCCACCCCCAACCTGGCTTTAAAACAGAATCTGAAAGCCTGGCTCCTGACTGCTGCAAACTGTCACTGCACCTAACAATAACTGTAGGACCTACATATCCAATCCAATTCAACTTTATTTATAAAGGGCCTTTCAAAATCAAGGCACTGTACAGACAAAAGCCACAGTATATAAAAACAACTGCAGTATAAATTATTTAAAATTAGTCTGGGAAAGCTTGAGAAAATAAATAGGTTTTTAACACAGTTTTAAAGCTTCTGATGGTCAGGCATTCTCTTAACCGACAAGGCAGAGAATTCCACAGGGTTGGTGCTGCGAATGAAAAAGCATGAGCTCCAGATGTTTTTAAGTGAACACTGGGAATCTTTAGCAATCTTTCACTGGCAGATTGGAGAGGACAACTGGGGGAATAGGGAGTCAAAAGATCTTTCAGGTAGTCGGGTCCCTGTTCATGTAGGGCTTTAAAGGTAAGCAAGCATACCATATAGGTGATCTACCACTGAACTGGCAGCCATTGCAGCTCGCGCAGCACAGGCATAATGTCACTGGCCTAGAAGTACCAGTCAAAAGCCTGGCCACAGCTCTATAATGTGTAGGCAACACGTTTGCCTCTACTTTTCCTGCCCCTCGTTTTTCTCATCTCTGCCTTCCTCTTGCCCTCACCACCCTCCCAACACACACCATTTTAAACCCTCAAACCTGCCCTGATCCTCTTTTGATCCTCCACTTATTCCTAAGGGAAAATTTAAAATGATGACTATCTGAGCCTGCACAGTTACGGCTGCTGGAACCTATATGGAAATGGATCTTTGAAATCATTTATTATTACTGAATGTAAATTGCACTATTTCTATTTTGTCACATTGTTATTGCATAACCCAACTTATCCACTGTACATTTTCTTTTTCCCGTACTGCCTCATGTTGGGGTGTGTTTTTACTGTGCCCTATATGTACTGTTGTTTCTGTGTTGTTGCCACTCCATGGCCTGGGTCATCCCTCAGAATGGCTTTTTGGATCAGTGCACCTACCCAGTTACCAAAGACATAAATAAATAAAAATGAAATAAGTAAAAAAATAACAAGGCAAGCAGGGACTGACAGGGCTCTGTCTGATGTTCTTTTCTAACAGGGACAGATCAGCTTCTGGCAGAGATTGCTGCTAGGCAGTTTAGGCTGTTACTTCTTCTGTCCAGCGGCTAATTACTCCATGGAGGGGAGCTGTGGGTTAGCAGTGGAACACTCATCAGTACACAGGGAGACAGGGCAGGACTTAGCCTCCCATCTGCCCCCCCACCATCCATCCAGGCTTTGCCCAGTATATAAGGACTACAGTTGATTGCCAGCAGGAATTTTCTGTTGAATCAGGAAGTAAAGGAAACCTCCAGGAGCACTTGGCTGTGTCTACTATAGGTAGGGTTGAAAGCCCACCCACCAGGACTAATCAGCTTGTCATAAAAACAGCAGCTGAGTGAGGGGCAACATCTTCCTGAACAAGCACAAGAACCATAGAGTGATGGTAGCCCCAGAAAATCTGTATGGAACAGTATGCACCTACTTTAAGCTTGGAGCAAGTAGGGATATCCAACAATCTGATATCGATATTGTCAGTTTCCATGGGTGTGGGGCAGTCATTCTCAGAAAACTTATCTGGAAAGTGGGGCACTGTCCCTCAGGGCACAGCTGAATACAGCATGGAAGGAGATATCTTGGCTGCAGCACCTGATGAACTGGAATTTATACCCTCAAATTCCACTTCTTCAGAGCCACCCTTCAGTTCCACTCAGTGCCATGGAAGGGTCTTGGTAGATGGGAGGGAGGGATGGATGGTACTGGGAGTGGGAAACCACCACTGAACACAAAATACTTATCAGTTATTGAGATGCTGGCACAGGAGATTGTAAGTGGATGGACAGGTGATGGTAACTCTAAGGGATGGGTGGGAGCAACAGTACTGCCATGGAGGGCATGAATGTCAGTAATGTGATCAGGACTGGAGGTGGAGGCCAGGTGTGCTATGAAGGGAAGGGCACCGATATCAGTACAAGGAAAGGGAGTTGGAGAGCACTTCAGATACCCTCCAGTCCAGGGGGATGGCAAGTGGTGGGGGAGGTAAATTTGTCAGAAAAGACTAGACAAACCTGGCCCATGCCAAGACCATTCCAGCTGCAAACCGCTTCACACCCCTCTAAGTTGTATAGGATCATGGACATATGAAGGAGCCAGCAAGCCAGCCAATGGGCAAAAGGAGGACTCAGTAATGGCACACAATGGCAAAACAAAAGTCAACAAGACAAAGAGTAAACAAATACTCATTGTGGGAGACTCTGTGATAAGGGGAGCTGAGACCCAACTGAGTGACTGTGCATAGGCAAATGTGAGAGTCAGATGCCTCCCTGGTTCCTCAGCAAAGCGTGACACTGCATGCATAGGGAGGATAGCGGACAGAACAGGGATGACCTCAGAATATTGGTACACCTTGGAACAAATGACTTAGCCAATCAGTCAGTGGATAAAGCCAAGAAGAACCTGGTAAAACTAGGTGAATGAATGGCCACTCAGTCTACCTCACTGGCCTTCTCAGAGGTTCGTCCAGTGTGGGACAAGGGTGGAAGTACTGTCAAAATCAGGAGCAGGGAGAATGAGGACTTTAATGCATGGTTGATGAATTGGTACCACAAGGAAGGGTATAACTTCATAGGTTCCTGGGGAGACTTCTGGGAGAGGAAGTGCTTCAAATACAATGAACTTCACCTGACTAGGGAGGAGGTGAGAGCACTTGGGCAGAAGATACACATCTACATTGGATGTTTAAACTGAGGGTATATGAGGCTAAGAAATCTATTAATAACAGCATAAAAGATGGGAACTTAGCTGACACTCCCCCACACCCAAACAGGGAACACACACAGGGTCTGATAGGTGATCTACATGGGCAGCATGGAAGGTAAGTTAAATGCCAACTGGCAAATGATGATGAAGAGGAGGAACAGGGTTAAAGGCAGGAAGGTATGGAGGGAAGGCAGGAGGAAATAAGAGGGGGTTCAGAAGGAGAGGCGGTGGGATTTGGAGGGCCATATGCATGAATGCTTACAGCCTGGGAAATAAAATCCCGGAGCTAGTGGCCTTGATGACAGAAGCTAATCCAGATATCATCAAAATCATCAAGACATGGTACGACAGGAACCATAATAATAATAATAATAATAAGCTTTATTTATATGGTGCCTTATCAAAACCAAGGCGCCTAACAATTTTAAAATCAAATCAAACATCAGTACACATATAATAATAAAATAACAGCATACCATCCAATCAGTCACGGAATGCCTGGTGCCACAAAAAAGTTTTTAAAGCTTGCTTGAATCCCTCCACAGTTGTGCATTCCTGTAACTGATGGGGTAGAGAATTCCAAATGGTAGGGGCTGCATACATAAATGCTCTCCCCCCTGATGATTTCAAACACACCCTTGGAATCTCTAGCAACCCCTTGTCAACTGAGTGGAGCGATCGTCCAGGGCAGTAAGGGACCAGAAGCTCTTCCATGTAATCCGGGCCCAGTCTGTGTAAGGCTTTGAAAGTCAACAAACTAACTTTAAAGGTGATCCACCACTGTACTGGCAGCCAGTGCAGTTTGCGCAGCACCAGCAAAATATGACAGGATTGAGCAGATCCTGTCAAAAGCTGGGCTGCTATGTTCTGCACCAGCTGCAAGTGGTGGATTTCCACCCCAGGAAGCCCTAGGTAAAGGGAGTTGCAACAATCTAAATGTGAGAACACAAAGGCATGGACCAAAGTAGGAAGGTCACCAGATGGAATCAGATGCTTAATCCTGGTGATATTCCTAAGATGATAAAAGGAAGAGTTGACGACAGCTGACACTTGCTAATGCAGGGTCAGCCCTTCATCAAAAACTACCCCCAAGCTGCGCACCTGTTCAGAGGTCAGGAGTGATACGCCACCAAGAAAAAGTCCAGAGGGTGAACCAACCCCCAACCCTCCTATCAGGCGACCTGGGTCCACGACCAGCACCTCAGTTTTTTCCAAGTTCAACTTCAGCCAGCTAGAATCCATCCACTCCTGGATTTCTTTCAGACAGTTATTAAAGACCTAGAGAGCTCCATCCTGGTCAGGTGCAAAAGAAAGGTAGAGCTGGGTATCATCATCTTAGCAGTGAAACCTCAGTTCATACCTTCTTACAATGTCTCTGACAGGTAGCATATACACCGTGAACAACTTGGGTGACAGCACTGAGCCCTGAGAAACCCCACACGACAGAGAAATAGGGTCTGAGAAAAAGACCCCAAACACCACACTCTGTATTCTTCCCATGAGGAACGATGTAAACCACCTGAGGACTGTTCCCGACAGTCCACAGATGTGCCTCAGGTGACCAAGCAGCACCCTGTGGTCCACAGTGTCAAATGCTGATGAGAGATCCAGAAGAACCAAGATGGAATGGCTCTTCCAAACTCTAGCCATCAGGAAATCACTGAGCACCCGAACCAATGCTGTCTCAGTACTATGTCTCTTTAGAAAACCAGACTGGAGAGGTTCATAGATGTCATGGATGGTCAATTGGTCCTCCTGTTATGCTGCCACTACTTTCTCGATCACCTTCCCTAGAAATGGAAGGTTAGAGATAGGTCTGTAGCTTGTATGACAGTCAGGGTCCAAAGTAACTTTCTTCAAGAGTGGTGTCACCATGGCCTTTTTCAGGGAGCTAGAAAACTCTCCAGACTCCAAGGAGCACCAGATTATCCATGCTAGGGCTGGGTTGATGACATCAGTGCAACACAAAATCAGGGAAGTTGGTCCAGGATCCAAACTACAGCACGTAGGGTGCACACCATGGATGATCCACGTTACATCCTTGAACTCCGGTCGGTTGAAGGTACTCCAGAAAGGCCGAGGAGTAGTGACCTCATACTGATCTAAAGCAACGCCCATAGAGTGTACCGGTTAGAATCCTGCCCTAATGTCAGCCACCTTAGTAGCAAAGAATCAAGCAAGTTCATCACACTCTAATTGCAAAAAGGCTTTCCAGACTTGTAGACAGGTTGGGTTGCACAGTCTGTCCACAGTTTGGAAAAGCTGAGCTGGTTGAATCTGAGCTGCTACAATCTCCCTGGACAGGAATTCTGCCTTCTTATGGGTGTTTGCAGATTGATAGGCTTGATAATGGTCTATCAATCTAAGGCAGTCAGTATCAAGTGTGGACTTCCACCAGCAACGCTCTAACCTTCGTCCTAGTCTCCGCATCTCCCTCACAGTCCCATCAAACCATGGGGATCAAGGGTGAAGGGAGAGAGGACGAATGTGCACTGGAGCAATGGAATCCAGAGCTGCTGAAAAGGCCAAATTATAGGCCGTCACAAGGGTCTCTGGGTCATTGCTTGCCACTGAGAGGGACGAAAGGTCAAGCACCGCCGTTAGGCTGTGAGAACTTATATCTCATAAAGGATGGTACCTAAGCATCTCCACAGGGGTAGGCCTACAAAAGGGGGTGCTAAAACCAAACCCCATGGTGTAGTGATCGGACCACCCAACTGGTCCCACCCCAAGCCAGAGACTTCAATCCCTAGGAGGAAGACTAAGTCAAGGGAATGTCCATGTTTATGAGTAGCAGTAGTAACTACCTGTGTGAGGCCCAGAGATGTCATCAACTGGAGGAAGTGCTGACCAAATTGCAAAGGTTTGTCATTGACCCAGGCATTGAAGTCGCCCAGTACCATCAGTCTGGGTGACTCAAATGCCATATTGATTATGAAGTCCGCTACTTCCTGAAGGAATTGCTTCTCATCACCAGGTGGATGGTAGATGAGGGCGATCCGATAACCTACACCTGCTACTACAGCACACTGGAATGGCTCAGTCTCCTCAACTAGTACACTTGTGAGGTTAAGTTCAGTCTTAAAACAGACAGCACCCCCCCTCCCATGGTCCAGTCTTGGACCGTGTATTACCTAGTACCCAGCTGAAGTTAGAGCCTCCAAAATGGGGCCAGAATTCTCATCCAGCCTGGTCTTGCTGATGCATGCCAGGTCCACCATTTCAACAAGGTCTGCAATAATTGCAGTCTTGTTTTTAATGGACCTAGCATTGCATAACACCACCCGAGTTGGACGAACCTAACTGGCTATCCAAACCACCTGCCCACCACAATCGGTAGTGCCCTTGGGTATGGCAACCAGACATGGAGGACCACGTTATGGATTCCATTTCACCCCAGGGCATCTCCTGGATCTTACCACCCCGATACGATGGCCCCCCTCATTCACCCACCACTGTTCACAGCCCCCACCCCCTTCCATCTCCTATGCACAATATCCAGTGCTCTACAGCGCTGGTAAGTTATAAACTGAAGAGGAGGAGTGAAAAAAGGGTGGAGGGCATGGAGAGCAGAGGGAGAGTAGTGCACAACTGCAGGGGCAGGCATCCAACACATTCAATGAGACCCAAAAAATAAACAAAATATTCCTTAAAACCAAATAAATACCTAAAAATACCCCCCCCCATATGAATACTAAAAGCAAGATTAAAAATAGACCTCTTCTGACTCTGCATGGATATTTCAGTCCAACACTCGGCTCTCAGAAAAAAAAAACAGTTTAGTAATGTTCAAACCCTCAGGCCCTCTCACAGCCTGAGAGTACTAAAAGTCAAGGCACTCTCACTGCCTCAGTTGAAAATCCAATAATTATCTCACTTTGAGCATGAAAGAAACAGTAAATAAAGTTTGGGTGTTCAAACTTTATTTACTGTTTCTTTCATGCTCAAAGTTCCTGTCACCACCAGGGAGTACTAAACGAAATATACTGTCATTGCCTCAAATGAAAAGGTCAAAAATTAGCCATAGTTCCAGAGCAGAATGAAGGACTTGCTGGCAGAATATAATCCAGAATGATAAAATCCATGCTTCAAGAACCATGCCTGTAAGGGCCTGTCGCTAAAAATAACCACTCCACTATTACGGCAGTCTACTTAAACCAGCCCACCGGCTAGGCCAGCAGAAAACCTAGACAGACCACACACCTCCCAGTCAGCTCCCCAACCCAATTGGCCTGGCCCAAATGGGATACAGCTATACCAGGTTATACACATTTAGGAAGGACAGAGAAGGAAAAAAAGGAGAGGAATGACTCCGTATGTCAGGGAGGGCATGAGGACAACAGAGGTACAGGGGTTGCCAGGAGGGGCAGAGGCCCTATGTTTCTAAGTTTCAAGTTTATTGCTCTTCCAATAATTTTGATAACATTTTGGACATTACAAGAATATTAAAATACATGCATACAAAAAAAAATATTAAGCAGATCATATTACATCCATAAAAAGTCCTTACAAACAGATAGAGTATTTATAAATAAAACAAAAAAGCAAAAAAAAAAGATTTTAATAAAATTCTATGCAGATTTATACAATTTTAATTTATTTACCTCTCAGCCTCTTAGTATATGCTTTTTTTTAAACTAATTATAGACATAATGAATTTTCCTATCATCATTACATCTTCAACTGTCCCTGGATGCATCAATATAAATATCACATCATATGTTATATCTGCTCATTTTGTCAGAGTTTTCCCCAGAAATTTGGAACGAATATAATTAAATAGAGGGCATTGTGTTATAACATGTACTAAGGTTTCAGTAAAGCCTTTATTGCATAATCATTTGTCCTGAGGTAAGTTATCTTGTTTTGCTAATTTATTAAAATAAATATATTTTGATGTAATCAGCTCGAATCTTGCCCAAGTAATAGCTTTACGATAATGTGGAGATAGTGAAAGTTGAAGATAATCTTTCGCCTTTGAATCTATTTTATTTTGACTGAACCAAAGAGCTTGCCTTTGGTTACGAACTTGGTTCATCTGATTTTCTGTTGCCAAGGCAAAGGTTTTCTTCTTTAGTTTACCTTTGTAATTTTCATATATCTTTATATTAGCTTGCCAATCATGCCATAAATGCATAGGCGCTAAATTATGTAAAGTTTGAAAAAGTGATTTTAACCATGGTGAGAGAAAGCCATCCTTATGCCATGCTTCATTTTCTTTTACACAGTTTAGAGGCAAATCATTATTCACATTATTTATTGTTCTCAACCAGTATGTAATTAATCTTAAATTAACAAGGGAAACCAAAGGTATTCTTCCTAGTTCTGCTCTTACTATTATTCCAGCCATTGTAGTAGGTACTTGTAAAATAGATTTATAATAATATGAGAGGGGAGTTTCCAGTTGCGGATAATGATTAGCCCTCCCCCCCCATACTTAAGCACCATATAAAAGGAGTGGAGTGATTTTTGCCTCTCCAGCATTAATAGTGGGAATTACCAAAAAGCCACCGTATTTAAAAATTAAACCTTTATAATGCTTTAGCAGCATGCTTAGCCTTAGTAGTTTGTTCACTGATGTGTGATTTCCAGAAATTTCTCAGGTGAAACATTATACCAAGATCTTTATAAAATGTTACCATTTCAATACATGTATCTTTATAAATGATCCATGGTTTTGGTAACTAACTTCCAAACACCATAACTTTTGTTTTATCCAGATTTACCCCCAGCTCTAATTTTATACATTTATCCAACAGATGCTTGAATTTAAGTTGCAATCCTTTGGAGGTCAAAGACAAGAGAATAAAGTCATCTGCATACGCTAAAATATGAATTTATTGATTCATTATTTTTGATGAATTCCATTGTACATTCAAATCAAAATTTTAATAAAGAATCTATATAGATATTAAATAATAATGGGGCAAGTAAGCATCCCTGCATGGCTCCTTTATTCATTGGAAAATAGTCAATTATAGTTCCTTTCTGATCAAACCTCACTGCTGTGTGTGTGTTAGAATAAAGTAAAAAAAATGGGTAGAAGCAAAGATAAAGGGAGACCACAGATCTTAAGGATTTCCCAAAGAGTTTGCCTTGCTACTGAATCAAAGGCAGCAGAGAAATCAACAAATAATGCAAACAATCTCATTTTCCTGTAAAGTACATATTTCTCTAATAAATGGGATAATACAAAAACATTATCCATTGTAGGAAAAACCTTGACAAAATCCAGCTTGAAATTTAGAAAGGGAACTAGTTGTTTCTATCCATTGCTGCAGTTTATTTAGCATAATGCTAGCAAAGATTTTTCCTACAATATCTAAGAGGTTTATTGGAAGACAATTACTTGGATTATAAAGTGAACCTTTTTTATGAATGAGGATTATTATATTTTTTTGCCATGAGATAAAGCTACATCGCTCTTTTAAGCAGATGTTAAAGAAATTAGCTAAAAAAGGATCCAAAAATTCTGATTTTCTTTATAAGTCTCACCTGGAATTTTGTCCGGGCCTGGAGCTTTATTATTTGTAAGTTTTGAAATAGCCATGGCAACATCACCAATTGTAAAAATCGAGGGCTTGTATGGGTGTGAATAAACCCAGTGTGAGATATTCCTATCATTAATAGTGATAACATCTTTATTTAATAAAGTTAAACAATAAGTAACCCAGATTTCTTTGGGAATATAAGAAGTTAGTGTAGTTTGGTATGATTTAACTCCCCATACTACCATACTCCAGAAAGCCTTATTATCATTAGTTGCTATGATTTGATGCATGGATTCCCAACGTTTTTGAGTAAACTCAAATTTCTTTAATTTTAGAAATTTTTTATATGCTTTCCGAGCTTGGTTCAAGTTTGCATTTCCACACATCAAGTGATTTTTAAGATTATCCCTAATTAACCTTCCCAATTTCTTTTTTTTTTTATTCAGGCACTGAGCATCAAATCATGTCAAAGGGAAATATAATTGATCCTTATATACATATATTTCCATACTAATTCTAGAAAGTAATTTCTCAAATGTTCCAATAATGTCTTGGAATTAATTTTCGGGTTCTGTGGTATAGGTGAGTAAGGGGGACTGAGAAGAAAAGATAATGTGTTCTATAGTCTTCATATTCTTATTGTTCAAGTTTACTTTGAATTTCCTTGCAGGTATTATTGGAACTGAATGACAACCATTTGGGATCTACATTTTTTTATCCATAATAGTAACAACGCTGCATGTAAGAGCAGCGTGATCGCTTTCTGATCTAAAGTTTATCCGAAAATACTGTACATATTGAAAGCTTTCAGGAGTTATTAATACATAGTCAATTACACTATTCCCATTAAGGGAGTAATATGTGTATACATCCTCGGGATCCCCACCTCCTCTACCATTCAGAATCAGTAAATTATTCTTGTTTATAAATTCTTTTAGTTTACTGCCAGCTTTATTAACACAAGTATCTGCAGATTTTCTCAAATTTAAATCACCGATATAAATACCAGATTGTAAAGCGGGTAGATTGTCAATTGTGGCAATCCAGGCATTAAAATCTCCCCCTATTAGTATAGAATCAATATGAAGTTTGATATAAAGAGAGTTCATAGCCAGCGAAAGCTCAGAGCAAAAATCACCATAAGCAGTGGGTGAAATACTCAGGGAAATATACACATTCACAATCAAATAAATAAACAGGTGTCCCATTTAATAACATTCAACATTGACATGTTTTTGAACTCAATTTGATCAATTACTTGAATATAATTTCTGATTTTAACAAAGGTGGTTAAACCTCCCTTAGGTCTACCATACTGTTTCTCCCTTGTTGCTTGCAGACTAAATGCTTCATAGCCATTTAGATATACTTCTGTAGTTGCCCATGTCTCTTGAAACAGCAATAATTCAAATTGTAAAACTAATTCTTTACAATGAGGGTCGACCAATTTTGTCCCAAGACCTGCAATGTTCCAGGACAAAAAATCAGCAGAATCAAATATTGAGGAGTCATTGTGTACAGTAGACTCATTAATATTTGAGGGAGAAATCTGTGAAGGGGACAGTCATGAATAATTATTATTTTCCAGACTGGTTCCCTTTAAATCTCCATAGGACTGGAAATCAGTGAGAAGTACTTGGACTCTATCTAGTTTGTAAGCATTAAGTAATATATTTCTATACTGAGTTTTTGATTTTACTTCAAAATCTATTTGAGTATCTAGGGCATCCATATGAACTCTTTTAACTGATCCCAGATCAGTTGTAGCAATTGCTATGTCCAAGCAGGTCTCAAGAAAAGTTCTAATAAAAGAGGCTAGTCTATGATTCGTATTTCCCTCAAATCTCTAAATTCTAAACATGGAAAAAGAATATGAATTATTCAATTTTTCAAAGTTCCAATTAAGCAGTGTTAAAGTTGAAGTTATAGTTTCACAAGAGGTTAATGAGCATGATGGTAGACCCTTATTCCCATGTGCGTACTTCCAGATTATTATCCAATTAACTGGGGAGAAAATTAAAATGTCAAATTTATTTAGATAACTTTGTTTAGCCCAAATTTTCTTAGCTATTTCCATATCAGATAAAAATATATTAACATATTAACTGGGTGGTTGGGGACTGATTTATCTCTGTAAACCAGCCTTATGCTGGCCACTGCCTCTGGTAATTCTAACTCTGCTTTAAACAAATGACACATTAAATAAAATAGCATATCATTTGTTTCATGCGGTTTCAGGAAAATATTTTCCAGTTTGAAAACTACCTCTTTCCCTGTAGTTGAAATGAATTTTAAATTAGGCTGTAAATATGAGGGAGCTTCTTTTATTGAGTAATGGAAGGGTTCTAGAATTAAATCATTGCTTTGTGGGATGTTATTACCCAGTAGATTCTGATCCAAAGAAGAAATTGTATCAGAGGAATAAACTGTTACTTTGTCTTTTAACTGACTCACGAGATTCTCATTGTTTGATTTTGCTCGATTTCTATTAAAAGTGTTCAAATCAGTTTCTCCATCCTGTCCATTCTTTGTACTGTTTTTAAGTGATTTTTATTAGATTATTTTGTTTGTTTGTTTTTGATGTTTGACTTCCTTTACAACCTTTAGACCCTTTTTTTCCCATTTTTCTTTAAAGGTCATCTAGGAAAGTAAATTGAGGGGAAGAGGGCCGTGGTGTCTTCTTAATCAAATGCTTATTTTCCAAGTTGTCAATTTTATCAGAGAGGTCTATAAGTTTATTAACAATAAAGTCAGATAACCTTTCTTCATGTTGTTTTAGTTCATTGTAAGCCTCAATGAAAACTATATTAGCCATAATGGGATGAGTCAATGCTTTAATAGTATATTTAGAGATTGTATCTGGACATTGCTTAAGGAATTCTGGATCTAATTTGATTGTTTCAGTGTCCTTATCCATCTATTGAATATTTTTTCTGGGGAATCTGTCAGGATTTGTGAGTCAGCTAAAGGATCCAAGTGATGCTCTATACTGTTAATAGATTCTGAGGGTCTAAAGAGATCTGAATGAGTTGGATGCAATGAAATTTCTGTTCCTTTAAAGGATTTATTTATCAGTGGATCTGTTGTTTGCTCACATAAGTAATGTATAGATGTGAGAGAATTGTACCCTTCTGGGATTTTTTTGAAAAGAAGTCAGTAATTTTCACTTGGCAAAGTGATTTGTTAATGGAGGAGGTTAATTATTTTTATCCCCCACTCCAGTGGTAATAATTCCATTGTTAGATGTAATTGTTAAAAATTTGTTTTCATCATATACATTATTATCATCCTCTGTAGGCTCGTTATCTGAGTGTTCTAACAGGGCAACTTGATCTAATTTATCCAAAGATGGCAACCCTGATTCAGAGCTGTCTCTTTACCAGAATTTTGATTACACTTACTAGTTTCTTCTTTATGTTGACTAGCATCAGGTCTGAAATCATAAGCAGATTCCTCTTTAATATAATAGGGGCACAAAGATAGTGGAGTTACTCCTAAAAGTTCTTTTGGAGTGGAGGCTGTAATGACTAAATCTTGGGTATATACACCGCAATTATTTTTTACCCTGTGATTACCATTTTGTGGTTTAGTCCCTTTGCTCTTTCATATAATATTCTTGTCCACCACCTTTCCACCATGTGTATACATGACATAAAATTAACTAATTTATAATCAATGAGCCAGATTCTGGGGGTAATTTTCTAATCTTCAAAAATAAAAATAAATAAATAAATAAAAAGAACCAATCTCCCAATAGCAGCAACCATGCAAATGCAATATATATTATAATTAACTATTTGTTAAACAGCTAGTTTGCAGGATAACAGTTATCTATTTGGCAGCATTAACAGCTGCAATATTTGAAAAGGAAAAACAGATTTCCAACAGTCACAATGGCTTAAAGATATACAACTCACTGAAGTTCTTTGATATTTGGTCTCCACATAAAGTTTACAGGACAAGAGTCAAAACTGTTCATAGCAGATGATTAGTTCATTAATTAGTGTCTCTTGAGTCAAATACTAATGGGTAGCAAGAATTTATGACTTCCTACAGGTTTCCACATGCGATGTTAATGTTATCCACTTCAGTCCATTAATTCCTTAGGTCTAGAGGAAAACAAGGAGTTCCTGGAGTTCAGAAGGAGAAAGGATCGAATTAAAAAGCTCAGGCAACTCAGGTAAAAAAATATATTCGATACCAGGAATACAAGTAATGCTAGTGTATAGTCAGAAGATTCACTGAATGATCAATAAAGAATCTCTTCCCAGGCAAAAAACTGAAAGGCCCTTTAGGTATGTCCCAGCTGGAATTAAAATATCCAAAGATTCTCTGTGCAAACTTTGAATTTTCAAAACGTTCTGCGTTTAACACTAAAATCAACAAACAGAAAGACTAGTGAAATCAGAGGAATGAACTAAATGTTGAAACTACTTAGCAAGTAAAACTACTAGACGTTAAAAAATATTAAGCTGTTAAAATTGAAACAAAAGAAAAAAACAGATTAAGATGAGTATAAAAAGGTTGAGCGTCAAAAACCTTCAGTAGAAAATTATTGAACTCACTTGCAGTAAAGCTAAGTTCATTGCAAAGTTGTTAAAAGGTCTTAAGTCCTCGCACATGCAGACTACGAAAAGCCAATTTAATGAAGGTAAAATGTTGCTCGAGGTTACAGTGTTAATCAGCAAACGCTATTAAGTTTTTGGGCCAGAGAACCAAAGTGCATAATAATGGCCACTAGTGCAAGGAAAACACACACCCTCCATGTCCAATGACCATCTCCAAGTGATTCTACCCGAAGAAAGTATATGTGCCTTATATGTACACTGCCACGAAATGACGTTCATCTGTGGCGTGAAAATAAAAAAAAACACCAGAAATTTTATGTGAAACTTTAAACTACAAGATAAATAAATATAAATATAATAAAAAAGGTCATTCTTAAGATCATGACAACCCTCAAACCATCCTTGGTGAACAAGGTTAGCAATTAATAACAAAAAACAAAATAAAACAGAAACAGCAAGTGCGGGTTACTCAGGACCATACCAGACCCTTATGAAGATTATCAAAAAGCACTAAATCTACCATTAAAATCTACCTAGGACAGGTTTAAATCAAATTAAGGTCAGGTCATTGAGTTGTTTGGGAAAAAAAGAAAAACTCATAGCTCGCAAAAAAAACGTCAAATACCACCCCCCCAACAAAAAACCCAAGTAATTCTGCAGCTTCACAAGATCTGGCAAAATGCTAAAATGCTAAATACAGAAATCACCAGACACATTCAGGTAAATGCATCAGTAGCTGAAAAGTTTGAGGATACAGTTTCCTTTTTCATTCATTCGCCTCGGTCATCTGTCTTCGCCTGCTTCACCTCACAGGTGGAGTGCTTGGAGTTCAATCAACAGGTGAAGCTATTTCCACCAATAAAAACTCCCAGGCCTAGAGGCTGAAAAGCAAAGGGACAGAACAAGTAGGACTGGCAGTGGCCACACAAGTCGGTCCAGTAAGATTTACTCACTTTGTAAAATAAGGCAAAGGTGGCATACCTTTTAAAAACGAGTAATAAGCGTTGAGTAAATCCTGCTACAGCAGCTCCTCACTGCGGCTCAGTGTGCGGCAGCCATTCACCTCTCAAGGATCCCAAAGTTAGGCCGTGACACCCTCATATGGCACTACTCCATCCTGTACCAGAGAGACCCTATGGTTCACCATGGAAACAAGTAATGGCACTGTTGTGCACACTGGGGAGATCTACAGGCCTTCAGTATGTGAGAAGAGTTGGACCAGGTTCAGTAGAAGTCATACATAGGATAGGATGGTAGGGAAGGTGCTGCTGGTGGGCTACATCAATCTACTGGATGTTGATTGGTGCATTCTAGCTGCAGCCACAGCCAGTAGCAGGGACATCCTGGAATTCCCTAAAAGGGGCAAGCCTTAGGCAATTAGTGGTAGAGTCTACCCATGAGGGGAGGGCATATTGGGCCTGGTACTCACCAATAGGGATTGAGTTTCAGATGACATGGTGAGTGACCACCGTACAATATGGTTCATTTTGAGAATAGCGGCAGAGGCAAGTCACACAAAGGTGAGGGCCCTGGACTTCAGAAGACCAGACTTTGCAGAGATGGGGGAATGTCTCTAGAAAGCCCTGGCAGGAGGGGAAGACTGGTAAGAAGTGGAAGGAACAGTGGGAGAGTCTAAAGGGGGCCATAAGGGAGGCTACAAATATCTGCATAGAGCAGATAAAAGCAAGAGGAAAAGACAACCACTATGGTTCTCTAAAGAAGTGGCTGAATTGTAGAGCAAAAAGAATGGCACTCTGTAAGTATAAGGAAACAGAGAGAGAGGACTGGGTAGTGTATCTGGAAAAGCAGAGGGAGGCAGAGAAAATGGTCAGGAGTGCAAAGACACAGACAGAGAAGAAATAGCCCAGGCAGCAAAAAAAGGGGACAATAAATATTACTGGTATGTTAGAAAAAGGAGAAAGACCAGAGGTGGTATTGTAAGGTTAAAGGGGAAGATGGGGAATGTGCAGAAGGGGGCTAGAAAAAGGCAGTAATCCTGAACAAATACTTTTGTTAAGTGTTCACAGAAGAAGGCAAAGGTAAGGGACCACAATTAAGAGACAGGAGCATTAATGGAAAGGAGATGGATACTGGTCTATTTGAGGAAGAGAGAGTCCTAACGAAACTCGCAAAACTGAAAGTGGATAGGGCAATAGGGCCAGATGGTGTACATCTGAGAATTTAGTAAGAAAAAAGGAGTCTGGCAAGTCAAAGGACCACATCCACTTATAATTAAAAGCGAAAATATCAATATTTATTTATAAATACATGAATACAGTGCAACAATATCACGAAACAATGCCAAGATAGACATACGCTATCAACACGCCGCCCAACGCTTTCACGCTTTCCAATCCTTATCTTGAAACATTGATGTGTGTGTGTGTGTGTGTGTGTGTGTGTGTGTGTGTGTGTGTCCATCTTGGCACTGTTTGCACAGTAGTAATATTTTTGCTGATACTACTATATTCATGTATTTATAAATACATTTTGATATTTTCACTTTTAATAACAAGTGGATGTGGTCTTTTTGAGTTGCCAGAATCCTTTTTTCCTACTATGTACTGACAATTGTCTGAGCACCACTGATTCCAATAGCCACCTTTCTCATTTTTTTTACATTTGAGAATATTAAAGGAGCCTAGAGAGGTGCTGGCAGCACCACTGATGGTGCTGTTCAGATTGTTGGAAATGGGAGTGGTCCCTAAGGACTGGAGGAGGGCATATATATTCCCTCTAAACAAAAGTGGGAGCAGGGAGATGGCAGGCAACTACAGACCCTTCAGCCTGACCTCAGTGGTGGATACATTGATGGAATCACTGCTAAAAGAAAGCATTGTGGAGCCTCATGAATGCAGTGGAACTCAGGATCCAAGGCAGCATGGATCCACAACAGGCAGGTCATGTCAAACAAATCTGATTGATTTCTTTGACTAGGTGAACAGGGAACTGGATCAGGGGAGCTGTGAATGTGGCCTACCTGGACTTCAGCAAGGTCTGTGATACCATTCCACATATGAGGCTTGTGAACAAGCTGGGCATATTGGGGTGGGTCACAAGGTGGTTAACTGGGTTAAAAACTGGTTAAGGGATAGAATACAGACGGTGGTGGTAAAAAGAGTTCAGTCTAAGGAAAGGAGGGTGACCAGCAGGGTGTCACAGGGATCAGTTCCTGGGCCAGTCCTCTTCAATGTCTTTATAAGTGACACTACAAAGCAGCTGGTGACATCAAGATCTACAATAGGGTGGACACAGCAGAAGGAGCAGAAAAAATGAAAAGGGACCTAAGTAAACTTGAGGAGTGTGTGACAGGGTAGAATAGGACCCTGTACCATTTGTTAGGGAGAAGTGTGTAAATGCAAGGATCTGTATTCTTTCCTTTCCTTTTTATTTATTTATTTATTTATCTATTTATTTGAATAATCATATTTACAACCTTTGAGTCAGAGACTCGTTTACAAAGGTACCTCATCGCAGGGAGGGTGGACAACAAGCAAGTGATGTTTAGACAGACGTTACAATACAGGTGAATACAGGCATCAATAAACAAACACAATTTGTTATGCTTATACAGGAAAAGTCATAGTCTGCAATAGAACCAGTGCTTAGTCACCCAAGGGACCCAGGGAAGTCTGGGAGGGACTAAATAGACAGAAAACAATTCCACTACAGGCAGTTACAGCACTGACTATCGACAATGTATTTTCCAAGGGCTATTTTGAACTGGCCAAACCTGGGAATGCCTGTGATGTGCTCTTGGAGACAGTTATACCAGGCCGGTGCTTTATGGTGTAAGGATCTTTGGCAGAGAGAGGTCCTTGCTCTAGGTACTAGGAAGGTGGCTTTAGTGGAGTTACGGGTGAGTACAGGCCGGGTGGTCTTTTGCAGGGATGAGGTGACCCCTGGGGGGCATAGCCCAGATAGGGTATTTTTTGCCAGCAGGCAGGTGTGGTAGTTCAGCCATTCCTCAAATGTGAGTATGTTTGTGGCAGAGTATAGCAGGCATGTGTGGGTTCTGCTATGGGCACCGGTCAGGAGCCTGCAGATTTTGTTTATTGAAGTCTGGACTTTAGTAAGGGCGGTTGGGTCTGCAGCTGCATAGATCAGGAGTCTGTAGTCTGCCAGTGACAGCACGGATGAGGTGATGGCCAGTTTTAAGGCAAATTCAGGGAGGCAGTCTTTGTGGCAATAGAGGAGACCAATCCTGGAGTTCATGGCTGATGACAGGGTTTTTAAATGAGTGTGGAATGTAAAGCCTGAGTCAAAGGTGATGCCCAGGTACTTGTATGTTATTACCTGTTCAAGTGGGTGGAGTGTGCTGGGGGTGATGAGAAGGGAGGAGTCACTGGCACTGTTTTTATGGTGTGCAAAAAGCATTGATTTTGTTTTTTTCAGGTTTAGGACTAGCCGATGTCTGTTGAACCATTTTTCTGCTTGGTCAAAGGTACATTGCAGGGTGCTTTGGAGCAGGAGTGGGTCCAAATGTGATGTGATGACGACTGCATCATCAGCATAAAGAAGTATTTTGTCCAAGCAGGAGCTTGGGATGGTGTTTAGGAATAGACTGAAAAGGGTGGGCCCAAGGATGGAGCCTTGGGGGACCCCAGAGCATACTGGTAGGTTGGTGGACAGGGTCCAATTTAGCTTGACTCTTTGGGATCTGTTTTGCAGGTAGCTTGAGAACCAGTTCAGTGGGCCAGGTGAGAAACCCAGTTGGCTAAGGGTGTTTATCAGCAGGGGGTGACACACAGTGTCATAGGCCTTGGACAGGTCAATGAATACTGCACCTGCAAGTTTCCCAGCATCAAGTGCAAAGTGGATTTGGTGGGAGAATTCTAGAAGGGCTGTAGATGTACTGTGGCCCGGGTGAAATCCATGTTGTTCAGGGCAAAGAATGTCATATTTAGATAGGTATTCTATGAACTGTATGGATATTATTTTCTCCAGGACTTTAGAGAGGGGAGGAAGATGGATATGGGCCTGTAGTTATTTGGTAGTGTTCAGTCCCCGGACTTATGGATAGGGGTGATTTCAGCCTATTTCCATGCATCCGGGAATTGACCAAGGCATAGGGATCTGTTAGTGATATTCGTGAGGGGGATTAACATGACATCTAGCGTGAGGCGGAGTATTCTGGAGTCAAGAGGGTCACTATTTGGGTTGTGAGAGGTGAAGGCTATTAAGAGGAAAGGTTTGGCATCATGGGGTGAGATTGTTCGGAAGTGGAATAGGGGCCGGGAGGTAGTGGTGGTGGTTGATGGGGGGACGGGGTCAAAGAATTGGGCAGGAAGTACTGTGCTTAGGTCCGAGAAAGTTTTGTTTAAGCAGTCTGCAATGCATGTTTGGTCCATCGAAACAGCCCCATTGATAACAATCTGAGATGGGGGGAGCGGGTTTTGTCATTCAGTTCTTTTATATTATCCCAGAAAGCTCTGGCTGAGCTCCAGGAGGATGTTAAAGCAGCCTGATAGTGTCTGGCTTTTGCTTTTTTGATGGCCCAGGTGCATTGGTTAAGGGCTGTTCTATAGGATTGCCTGTCCACCATTCTGCCAGAGTCAACTGCAATGTGCCATAGGTTGTCCCTCTGTTTTAGTTGCTGGATCAGTGCGGGGGACATCCATGCAGCAGCCCATTTTTTGGGGCGAGATATGGTGATGGGAGCAAATAGGTCACAAGCATTGCTGAAGGCACTAGTGAGGTAGGCTAGGGCAGTATTTATGTCTGGTGCAAGGGAGATTGGGGTCCAGTCCAGTTGTGCAAGGTGACGCCTGAGGTTGTCAAGGCCCCTGGGGAGAAATCGACGATGAGGTGTGCTGTTATACTCAGGGCTGAGTGTGGGGGAGGACCAGAAACACAGGACAGGGGAATGATCACTGAGTGAGTCCGCTAGGACATTAACTGATTTCAACTTGTGTGGTTGATTAGAGAGTATTATGTCTAGGAGAGAGCTGGTCTCCTTTGCTTGGTTAAGTCTGGTGGACTGAGTGACCAATTGAGACAGGTCAAGGGCCATGAGGTCACCCTTTATATTTTCTGATGAGGGGCTGAGCCAATTAGTGTTTAGGTCACCCAAGATTAGTTGTTCAGCCTTATGTGGCAAGATGGATAGATAGTCTATATGGGAGTGGATAGCAAAATGTTTTCATACGTGGGGAGTATGTAGGCAGTGGTTAAGTATAGGGGGCCATGGCCGGGGTGCGGGGTGATTTTCAAAGTAATAGCTTGTGCCCCATGACCGAGCTCAGGGGTTGGTAGCACATGGCCTAGAATGGAGTCGCGTAAGTAGTTTGCATGCCCCCCTCCATGCTTGCCCACCCTATCAGCCCTGAACAGGGTGAAACCTGGGAGGGAGACAGCTGAGTCAGGTGTAGACTGGGACAGCCAGGTTTCCACTAGCATAAGGATGTCTGGGGAGTGTTGAGCAACCAAACATTGGAGTGCTGTAGTTTTCTTGGGGAGACTACATATATTCATAAATGCAATGTGGAGACCTTTGCCATGGTTGGGCAGTGGTGTGGCAGTAGTGCCTGGCCCAGGGTTTGGGTGCACATTTCCTGAGAGCAGGAGAAGTAGGGTAATTGCACGCATCATGGGGCTGCGGTTGTTGTGGGTGAGACGCTTTTGAGGTTGCCACGATCTCAATTGGGTGGTGCATGGGGTAGGGAGCGAGGGCAGGTGTGGCTAGTGAGGAGAGTGACCATCGGTGATAGTATTCAGGGTACAGGGGGTTGTGTTGCGGTGGGTGAGTGGGGGCAGAGTAGTGGTCCAGTGTGTGGGATGGGTTAGTGGAGATGGGCAGAAGGGTGGATGGACTGTGATATGAGTGATAATAGGAATACTGTGTCTGGAAGGGCTGGGGTTCGGGCAGGGGCATGTCTGTGGGGGATTTATAGGGATCCAAGGTGGTGGGTGGGTGTGGTAGTAGGAGGAATGATAGCATTGCAAGGAACATGCTTATGAGTGGTTTTGTAGCAGTAAACATTGGTTTAGAGAGCAGGCTCTTCTGTCTGGGTGTACAACCAAATTTGCCTGTGAGACTTTGGACTTGATCACCCCGAACAGTCTCGCAATCCTTTGCCTCTCACTGTCTCTCAGTCTTCTCTTGCTGTCTTCCTCCCTTGCATATCTATATCTGCTAATATGAACTATATGAGAATCAATGTATGAAAATGTCGCTGATAATGGGATCACTTTTGTCAAAAAAATGTTACGTGTTGCAGTTGAAATATATATATATTTATAATCTGAGATAACTGTAACAAGCTAGAGGTTACTGGAGTGCAAATGTCTCAGCTTTTTGCAAAGGTTGTGGAGATCTCAGGAAGTTCTCAATGTTCTAAGTAGCTCCTGAAATTGACAAAAAAAGGAATGTTTTGCAAAGAACAGGATGCTTACAAAGGATGGGGGTTGAAAAAGTCTTATAAAAACAGTTAAGCTGAGCTGCAAGGGAGATTTTTTCTAAGAGAGGTTTTTTTTACAAGAGATTTTATGTTGCTTCTGTATAGAATTATTCTGAATAAGTTTATTTTATTTTATGTTCCTGTAACTAGAAATAAACAGTTTTATGGAGTTTTACAACTGCTCCTGGATTTTCTGTATGCTTTGTGACCTGTGTCTTGACTACAGAGTGGTCATAGGTGTGGCAACTAATGTTCAGTGCAAAGAAATGCAAAATCATGTATCTGGGACATAGAAACCCTGGAGAGGAATACATGATGAGGGGGTTGGAGAGTTACTGGACAAAAATAAAAGTGACCCAAGGGTAACCATATCAGATTACTTCAAAGTATCTAAACAGTATGGAAAGGCTGTAGGGAGAGTCAGTGGGATACTGGGCTGTATAGAAAGAAGTATCACCAGCAGAAAAAAGGAGGTGATGATACCACTGCACAAAACATTTATGCAACCTCATCTGGAGTATTGTGTCCAGTTCTGTATGCCACATCTCTGGAAAGACATAGAGTGGAGGGGTTCAGAGGAGGATAACAAACATGGGCTGCAACAAAAGTCCTATGGGGAGAAACTTGTGTATTTCAGTTTGTATACCCTGGAGGAGAGAAGGGAGAGGTGGGATATGATAAAGACCTTCAAATACCTAAAGGGCATAAATAAGGTACAGAAAAGCAGCATCCTTCAGAATAAGAAGTGTTCTAAAACAAGGGGACATGATATGAAGCTGGAAGGGGGAGACTCAGGGGTAACATGAGGAAGTATTTTTGATGGAAAGGGTGGTGGATGCATGAAGCAGCCTTCCAGTGGAGGTGGTGGGGGTTAAAACAGTAGCAGAATACACAATGGCATGGGATAGGCATAAGGGAACCCTAGTGGCAGGGAACAGAGGGTAAAAATGGAGGAAGGGAATTTGGGCAGACTGAGTGGGCCAAGCAGTCCTTATCTGCTGTCAGTTTCTATGTTTCTATACTGCATGTTCCCACAGTATCTTTTAAGATTGCCATATTCTTTAGTTGTACACCAAACTGTAGCAACATGGTAGCTCTACTCATGTTGCTACTGGACCTATAAGGTAAATGTTTGGCTCATGGCAAGCCAAAAGAAGTATTTTATATGGAGAAAGAGGCTTATATTTTTCCAGATTTTGCCTAGAAGGTGTGCTGGCAGATTTTTCCATAACCTTTCCTGCAATTATTAAATATAATTTTGTTCTTTTTGAAAGATCACATCTCAACGTGACCCCAACTGTTGTCAGCATTGGCTGACTGACCCTCTGTGCTGAGCTGAAGCAGTGACTATCAGTTCAGGTCAGTTTATTGTGTAGGGATAGCATCCATTGAGCATGTTCATTTACAAGGAGGTCCCTGATACAAAGTAATAAACATCATAGACAGTCTGTACAAGGATACAACATAGTAATACAGCAGGTATATCATGGTACATAGAGTAGATTGGTTGTAACAAATACATAAAGGAAAAAGCATCACATGACAGTAAGGTTACCACCACCTAATAAAAATCATCACAGATAATCAATACAAGTAGTACCACATAGAAAAACAGCAGGGATATCATGGTATGTAGAATAGGTTGGTTATAGCAATACATACAGATACATTAGAAGCATCACTTAACAGTAAGTTTACCCCCCTAATAAATGTGGGAGAGAACAACTTGGGTAGAATGGACAAAGGGAAGGAGGAAGGAAGGAAGGAAGGAAGGAGTAAGGAAGGAAGGGAGGGAGGGAGGAGGAGGGAAGGAAGGAAGGGAGGAGGGAGGGAGGGAAGGGGAGGAGGAAGGAAGATGTTCCAGCATACACAGGAATCTACAAAGACAGTGGGAGAGGGATGGGGAGAAGGTAGACGCACGAGGGAAGCTAACTGCAGTTGCAGCTCTCAGCAGTGAGCTCCTGTACCCTACCAATGAATGCTCTAACTTAGATAAGTGTATGGAGTTTTAGGGTAGCTTGAAGCTTCTTCCAGAGGCAGGGAAAAAAAAAGCTTATAGATGCCTAACCAAACAGTGTCCGATAATTTGGCACGTTCAGGGTATAATATGCCCATTTTATGAGGGAGTAGGCGCTAGTTGAGTGTGAGAAGAAGGCTGATATATAAGGGGGTAGCTTATTGAGGAGTGCTTTATATGTCCAAGTATAAGTGTGAACCATTCTCCTGGTGGATCAGGAGGTCCACATCATCGCCTCATACAAGGTACAATGATGGACTCTGGCTGGGGCATTGGTAATGAAATGGATTGCCCAGTGATAGAGCATATCTAACTTATGCAGGTAGATGGGTGCACAGTTGTTATAGAGTGTATCAGTGTAATCAAGAAGAGGCATGAAGGTGGCCTATATCAGTTTAGTTCTGGACTCTCCGGAGAACAATGATTTGTTCCTGAAAAAGAAGCCATGCCTAAATTTCATTTTTTTTTTTTATGAGAGCTTTCACATGTGATGAAAAAGATAGGTGTGAGTCAAATATGAAGCTTAAGTATTTAAAGTGATTCACCAGTTCGAGAGTCTCCTGATAGGGTGGTAATGGAGGCATAGTAGTTTGTCATGGGGCATACTGTGGGGACATTAGAGGAATAGAAGAACATAACCTTTGAGTTTTTTAATTTTTTTTTTTTGCATTTAGAAGTCATTTGGCTGTTATCAAGTTATATTTAAGTTTGACAAAATCAGACTGGAGAACAGAACACATTTGACTAACTGTAGGTTTCAATATGTAGAGGACAGTATCATCTGCAAATAAGTGAATATTGGAGTCTGTGATGACCGAGCCCAGATTATTTACATAGATTAGGGACAACAATAGACCCAGGAAGGATCCTTGTGGGACCCCTGTTGAGACTGACAAGAGTGACGAGAAGGTTCCATTAATCTTAATGCTTTGATTTATATTTCCTAGGTAACTGGCAAACCAGGATACCGTAGCATCCAGCAAGTCATGGAACTTCATGCTGTCAAGCAGCAGGGGATGATCCACAGTATCAAAGGCCTTACTAAGGTCCAAAAATACCACATCAGTGACATGTTTGCTGTCCATGGCCACCAACCAATCATTAGTTCAATGTTTATGGAATAGCAATGAGAAGAAATGGGGTATATAGTGCTTGTGTAACTTGCACTTTCTGTGGCTTAACTCTATTCCCACCTAGTAATTTGTAGGGAACATAAGGCCCAGGAGCAAGGGTGAGAAGAGTGCTGAAGAAGGAGGAGGAGGGGATGGTGGTGGACAAAAACACTCCCTAAGCAAGGGAGGTGCTGATAGCACAGTGTTTAAGTAGAGGTTGTGAGAAGAGCTATTCCCCACATTGAACCACGGGCGAGGCACTCCCAATCAATGTTTGGGGAATAGCAATGAGGAGAGATGGGGTATATAGTGCATGTGTAATTTGTAGTACTTTTTGTGGCTTAACTCTATTCCCACCCATGAGTAGTAGATATGTAGGTAGTAATTTGTAGGGAACAGAAGGCCCAAAAAGATACTTCTTCCAACTCATGGAGAGTATGACCCCCTGGCACTCAGAAGAGGAAAAGCCCCCGGTGGAGGAAACCTCTGAGAACCCATGGCTGGAGAGCTGCTCATTCTCTGGGCATACTAAATGGAGAAGGACCTAGTAACCATAGCTAATTTAAGGTTGGTGAGCTGCTTGGAGAGACAATGATCCATCCTCAATCCATGGATAATGCTGATTGTACAATGATCCTGAGGTTGAACAGTAGGTGTTCTGCATGAGCAATGTAATCTGAAATATGAAGTCAATCCAGGTGAAGGATGGCAAAGGAAGTCCAATTTTCCAAGATGATGAATGATGCTTGTCCCATGTAATTGCAAAGATGTAATGAACAGACAGTGCATAACTGGATTGATGAGGTACTAAATTGGGAATGGTGGAAATGCAATGATACAAGAAGTCATTGGTGAATGATCCAGCTTGTGAAAGGTATGAATATCAAGGTATGGTCTGTTGGCAGGGAACTGAGTAATAAATGAGGAGCCACTAAGAAAGCATCCGTGGAGTAGAAGTGTAGAAGAGAGTCGATGAGCACCCTAGAGATGTTTACTTGCTCTAGATCCAAGGATGATAGAGACTGAATGATGATCCTGAGGATAAAGGGTACGTCTTTTCCAAAAGGATGGTAGAATCCTATGAGAGGAGCAGGTCCAGTTAAAGAAGGGCAAGGGTAGTCTGTATTTCCAAGGTAATGAAAGATGCATATCCAAAAAGCTTGTATGGGTGTAATGAGTTTGGAGAGCATAATTTGATAGATATAGAACAGACAGTAGACTGGGGCATTTGTGATGACTTGTTAAGTTCTGGTGACAGCTCCAATTCATGTAAGATTTGATGTTTAAAGAAGTCTGGTGATAAGGACTCTATTAGTACGCGATAAGTCACTAAGTAAGCATCCCAGAATGAAATGAATAGAGGAGAGATTGGTTGACTGATGAGAGTAATGCCATAAGTGATTAGTAAATAAATAGAAGAAAGGTTGTGGAGCAGTCCAGATGGTACCCTAATGTATATAGGAATTGACTGGAAATACGGTATGAAGGATGGATTGCTTCTTTGGTCACAAGATCTGTGATGCTATAAGTAAATGTTCTGCTGGTACGCTGCCTGAAGTAAGTGTGGTTATTTGTATGGTGTGATCGTCTAAGGGACATACAGTGTGGTTTAGGTAGGTTAAGTGTACAGGTAGTTCAGATGTCAAAGTACTGAGAGATGCTTGGAGACAGATGTAATGAGAGACTGTAAGCTGAACTGGCAGTGAGCTCAGTTAGTATAGGATATTACAGAATCATGGTGCTACTGTTGAGTAATATTGAGTGGGAAGCAAGGCAGAGTTGGTGAAATTTGTCTGAAATGTATACAATTGCCAGTTGGAATCTGAGCGAGCCAGTTCTCACTGATAGTCTACATATAGAGCCCATCATGCTTTGCATTATGAGGGGGTATGTATGATTTTGCATTTCTTTGAAACCTGGTTTCCCGGCCAGAGCCCTTTGGGGTAACCATTGCCTCGGTACTTGTGCACTGAGGTTCTTTGTCTTTTAGCTTGTTTTTTGTTTTTATTGGGTTCACCACAACATAACCCAGATAAACCATCTTAGGATAGCTGGTTCATTCCACTGGGGTATCAACAGATGAGGCACACTGATTAGTTCTGGTAGGACAAAACACATGTTTGTGTCTTCTGTTGGCACCCTTTTTAGACTGTGTGAGAGGTCTTTCTGCACCATGCATTTCTGATTAAAGTTGAACCAGCACAATATTCTGTGGTGATTTGCATATACAGCCCATGATGCTTGCATAAAGGGGGTATGTGTGATTTTGTATTTCTTTGAAACCTGGCTTCCTGGCCAGTGCCCTTTGGAGTAACCATTGCCTCGGTGCTTGCACACTGAGATTCTTTGTCTTTTCTAGCAGAAGTTAACTAAGGTAAATCGAGAATAAGAGACTGAAGGTTCCACTGGAGGAGCTGTGAACCTGTCTTCAGTTATTAGGTGAAAAAGTGCGGACGAGTGTAGTATGGAATAGTGAAGTCTGGGAGCAAAACAATGATTTGGATGGCGAGGAGTTAATAAATCAGCTAGACAGTGGAGGTCCAACATCGAATGTTCTGGAAGATATCCATGAAATTCAAAAATGAGCAATATCTGTTAAGAAGCAGGAGTCAAGTAACTTGGTGAATGAAAAGGTGTTGGAGACTAGGTTGAGAAGGAAAATGGATAATGTCCTTAGTTGAATGAGTTATCTTGTGATTCTGTGGAAGCAATGCTGGCTACTATGTGAAAGCATAGCACAAGGATTTAAGTTCTTTCCATGTACAAGGATAGTCAGTGAGACGAGCCAGTCCGGGAAGTCATCATAGAGACGGAGATCTTCCAAATGTCCAGGCTAATGGGATTTATGAAATAATCATGAGGAGCTGATTGGGCAGTGTAGAACTCTATGATGGCATAAGAGTCTATGCGGCATGTTAGCTAAGGGACGTTTGCTGACAGGAGTATATCCTTGGAATAATGAGTGAGGGATCCAATGAGTAGTAGAAGGGTACTGTTAGACTGGCAAGAGTACAAATATGAGATGGATCATATGGAGAGTCGATAACTGGGTAGGAGTACTTGTCAGAGATAGGGTGCAAGGCCCAAAAGTGCTACAGCAAACAGTACAAATCCACAAGTCAGCAATGGGGAAGACAAAAGGCAGCCAGTCCAATTAGGAAGGAAGTCCAGAGTGGATCCTGAGAGACTGAACGAATAATCTGGGGAAAGCCACAGTCCAGGCAAAGCTGGATGACAGCCAGAGCAGGAAGGTACAGGATTGGCCAACTCCATGGCAGACAACAGTGAATGCAGGACATGAGAAGCAAGGCATCAGACGATGATACACGGAAGGCCAAGAAGCCAAGCCAAGAACCATGAGCAACAGGAGTCCCACATCTGACAAAGGCAGGAAACAACTAGGGAAAATGATGGAAGGCGCTGGAGTAACAAAGGACGAGTTCCCAATTCTGCAGGAAAACAAGTTCATACAGCAGTCAGATGGGGACCTGCAGCAAACAAGTCCATGAGGCAATTAGCCAGGAGTGAGAGAGGGGCAGAACACACCAGCAGGATCCATATGAGGAGGGAAAGGAGGCCAAGGGGGCTATAGAACAAAGGTCCATGGAAAAATGGAATGGCGAGTGGAGTCAGTCAAAGCAGAAGGGTCCTGCAGTGGAAGAAAAGTGGCAGACTGGAATGATGGAAGCAACAAGTTGATGAAGTCCTGGTTTCACATGATAAAGTTGTCAAGCAAAGATGGGAAGCGGAAGGATGATGAAGCAGACAGGTCCTGTTTCTGAAGGGGAGCAATGATCTTCCAAATTAAGTTTCTGGAGCGAAGTAGGAGCCAGGCAATAGATTGAGGACACAGGAGTTGGAGCAGTGAACAATTTACCCAGGTACTAGACAGGGATGATAGAGATGGAGGATGGTGTGCTGAAGCAGCAGCAGGAAAATTAGGTGGAACATGGTATGGGAGAGCTCTGTTCTCGAAGGGAAGCAGCAACTGGTAGGAGGTAGAGAAGGCATGGTAAAAGTTTTCAGATTGGTGACGTGGCTCCCATTCCTGAGAGTCAAGACAAAGTAACCAGAACTCAATGCTGTCTAGCAGGTTAGGGATGGAGGAAGTCAATGTGGAAGCAGGAGGCAGTCCCATTCCCAAAGGGAAGCAGCAACTGACCTGAGGTAAAAAAGATAATGTAACAGTCCATAGAAGGTAGACATGGCTCCATCCCTGGTAGTTGGGGAGAGCTAACCCTTCACTCAATGCAGCCAGCAGCATTAGGGATGAAGCATGTCAAGACGGTAAGTAGGATGTAGTTCCATTCCTGAGGGAAGCAGCAACTGGTGGTAAGTAATGTAACGGACTCCCATAGCCAGTAGACAGGGGAAGCCTACCTTCACACTGCACCTCAAAAGGTGCAAGTTAGGGACAGAGACAGAAGAACTGCTGGTATGGGCTGGCAGAAAGCAGGTAGAGAAGGTGAGGAAATGAGGAACAGCAGACAGACATGATGGGAAAAAGCACATAGATGTGGTAGCAAGGCACAGGGAGCTAGGCATGAAGAACACAAAGAGAGTAAATTGTAGAGGTAAGAAGTAGGCATATAAGAAATAACATTGGCGGGGATGGCAAGGACTGTTCAGGAACAGGTGCATGTGCCTGAGAAGGGTATGAATGGAACGTGAGAGACTGAGGTGATAGATAGGAGCAGTAGTATGACAGGGTAGATTATAGACATGGAGGCTGAGCACACCCCCCACTGCCTCAGTGTACTGTAGAGATCACCACCTGATGATAGAAAAACTGAGGCCGGGCATGGCTGTGCAAAGAACAGGCATACAAATGTTGAGACAAGTGGGGGTAAGTGGGGCATCCTGGTCCTCGAACTGCAGGGAATAGAGAATATGTAAAATAGGAATTAAATACTGTCACAGTCAATGTATTGTACAGGAAAACTGTTTGCTCAGTAGAGACATGATTCGTAGGGAGCAGAAGTTAGGGAAATTAGGGAGTAGCATTCATGTAATGGTTATACCAAGAGGTGACTGATGTTCATTACTTGCACTGGTAAACAGAAAAGGTAATATGTGCCTGATGAATGCTGGAGTGCCCATGCTGTAGGCTGATGCAATGATCGTCATGGAGATGGTGATGTATAGTGAGAAAATTGAGCCCCAGCAACTATGGCAGGCATGCCATAGCTAAATGTTGGATAACACTTTCGGTGCACTGCAGGAACAAACGACAAGTGGGCACGCATCCTGAGGCAGACAGGAACCAGACCCAAGGGAAAACAATGGTAGGAAGATGGAGGAGGTAGGAAAGGCACCGCTAAGGCCATAGCATATGTCCCAGGTGGTCAGAGTAATGAAAGGCTAAAGTAGGGTAATGGGCATCTGGAGCAGTCGGGTCCATGCTCGGCTAGCGGGGACATACTGTTGGAGGGAGACAAAGGATGGGTGGAGAAGCCCCCCAGAAAGCAAGGAAGGAGAAACTAAAGGCAAATGGAAGATGCAGAGGGTGGGGGATCAGAGCCAGGAAGAGAACTAAGAGCTGGGGAGCAAAAGAACAAACAGGAAGTGAAGAGCATAAACCCAGGGAGAACCAGGTAAGCAAGCAAGGGGCATAGAAAACAAAAAAGGCAAAGCAGGAAACAAGTAGTGACCAACAGGGAAAGGCAACAAGAATGGGATAAAACAAGGGAGAGGAAGCAAAGAAGGGGGAGAAGAGAGGAGAAGGGAGAAACAGGGAAGACAACAGCAGAGGGAGGGGAGCAAAGGAGAGCCACATGAGCCACGCAGGAAGCCCAGGGTCAAACAAAAACATGCCCTAAGCAAGGGAGGTGCTGTTAGCATAGGGTTTAAGTAGAGGTTGTGGGAGGAGCTATTCCCCACAATGAACCACGGGCACAGCCCCCCCATAACTTTGGACAAGGCCGAGACAGCACTATGACTGGGTCTGAAACCTGATTGTTTGGGAGTTAGCAATTGAGAATTTTCGAGGAAGGATCTGAGTTGGATATTAACCAGTTTCTCCAGAATTTTTGAGAGAGAAGGCAAGATAGAGATAGGCCAGTAGTTGCTAACATCACTGGGGTAGCACATTTGAAAAGTGGTATGAGGTGTGCGATTTTCAAGTCTTGGGGCATGATACTTTCAGATAGCAAGAGATTAAACATGCATTTGCCAATGCCGAATGTTGCTTACTTATATGTGCTGTTTAGGTATTTGGAAGTGATAGTTCCATGCCATTCCTCCCAGACATCCACTGTGTCTTTCTGTTCAGTATTCACAGAAGAGTGGGAGGGGCAAGGGCCAAGGATATTAAGAGAACTGTGAAGGGAGATAGCAGTACCTCTGGCAGCCATGTTCACTGAGTCATTCAACACAAGTGAATTGGAGGAGGGCGCATGTGGTCCCTCTACACAAGTCCGGCAGCAGGGAGGAAGCAGAGAACAATAGGCCATTCAGCCTCACCTCAGTAGTGGGGACAATCATGGAGACTTTGCTTAAAGAAAGGATAACAAGGCATTTAGAAGCCATTAGAGCCCAGGACCATAGACAACATGGATTTACAGTGGGGACATCATGTCAGACAAATCTGATTGATTTCTTTGACTGGGTGACAAAGGAAGTGAATCAGGGTGGGGCAGTGGACAACGCTTACCTTGATTTCAGCAAAGCCTTTGACACCATCCCATATAGGAGGCTGATAAACTAGCTGGGTAGGCTGGGAATGGGGGAAAGGGAGGTAAAATGGGTTAGAAACTGGCTAACAGACAGGAGGCAGAGAGTGGTGGTAAATGGCATGCAGTCTAGGGAGAGGGGGTGACCAGTGGGGTGCTGCAGGGATCGGTCCTGGGGCCAGTCCTGTTCAATGACTTTGTAGAACATCTGAAGGGAATTTTTTCACCAGATTTTCAACATAGCCATTTTAAGACCTCTGCTCATGAACAGTGTCACTGTGATTTTCTTAATCTGTCCCAAACATTGATTTTGCACACCGACTGCACCATTGTGCGCTACATGCGCAGAAACACATTTTGGGCAAGATGTGAAAAATGACAGCTGTACTGCTCATAAGGAGGTGTGGTAAAATGGCAATGTTGAAAATCTGGAGTGCAAATATTAAAAGTTTGTGAACTTACGAGCGTGAGTAGGAAATTCACAATGCACACTCGTAAAGCAGTCATTTTTAAGAATTTTTTCACCAAATTTTCGACATAGGCTTTTTGAGACCCCATCTTATGAACATTGGCACTGTTGTTTTGTTAATTGGTCCCAAAAGGTGATTTTGCACAGTGACCACGAAATCACCCTTCAGGCTCGATTAACGCCATGACAGTTCCAGAATTCATGAGGAGGGGTCCCAAAAACCCCATGTTGAAAATTTGGTGCCAAAATTCCCAAAAATGCCTGAGATTTGCATCAAAATTGAAAAAAACCTATTTATGCCATTATACAGCTTACGAGCATTTCCTCAGTTCGTGGTCGGCTTTGAAGAGTGCCAACGTGTTCCTGGTCCACCGAAGATTGTCATGCCAGACTCCGGAGGTAAGTATGGGATGAGGGGGGTATGGGGAGGCAGGGTGCACAGTGGTGGGTACAGGTTGTGGGGGGCCAGGGAGAACCGTCAAGGGACAGTTTCCTTCTTTACAGGTGAAAAAATTAAAAAGACATCATGGGACCGTCTTTCACTTTTACAGGGAATGTGACACACTGGGGTGGGCTCCCAGTGTGCCAACAAAGTCTTTTCTGGGGGGGCACTGTAGCTGATGGGGGACTGGGCACCCCCATCAGCACACTAGAATTTTTGCCACCCTGGAGTGGGCTCCCAGCGTGGCAGCTGGAAGGCTGCTTGGGGGGGGCTGGAGAAGACAGGGGATTGGGCACCCCATCGGCACACAACAATTTTTGCCACTTGGGGTGGGCCCAGTGTGGCATCTGGAAAGCTTTTGGGGCCTGAAGCCAATGGGGATTGGGCACCCGCCGGCCATACAGTGTGTGCGTGGGGAGGGTGAAGGCACATGAGCACGCAGTATGCGTGCATGCGTGTGTGTGAGTGTGTGTGTGTGTGTGGGGGGGAGCTCTGCTCACTGAAGCGGAGCTCTCCCTATCAACTGTACAACCACTGCATTTTCAACTGCAGCAGTGATTGGGGAACTGCGGCCATGCCTGCAAACACACTGACTGAATTGGAAGATGGGTGCCACACCTCAGAAAAATCGGATGATGGCACTGTTTCTTGCACATGCGTGCAAGCAACATAATAAATGAGTGATAGGGGCAGTTACAAAATAATAGCCTAGTTTCAGAAAGAAATGGTCAATGTTGTCTGCACCTCCACTCTTTTTAATATCCAACCTGAGCAGCTGGTCTTCCACCTGTTTAAAGGTGAAATGTGAGAAAGAGAAGAATGAGTGTGTTGGGATGTTGGGTGGTGCATGTGGGTGAAGGAGAGAGGTTCTTAGACTGGCTGATAGAGAAGAATTGAATGCAAGACCCACTGTGGCAAAATGCTAATTTAATTTGTCAAGTATGGCAAATTTATTTGTAATTGAGGTGCCCTGATAGGTAATGGTAGTGGGGAGAGATGGTAGAGCTTTGATCCCCTCGACTAGTTTAAAGGTGCGCCAAGTCTTAGATGAGTTACCACTGACTGACTCTAGGGCACCTAGCTAATAGGTTTCTTTAGTATGCCTAATCAATTTAGTGCAAGCATTTCGACATATCCTGAATGTTGTCCAGTCTGTGGTTGTTTTCATGCATCTGGCAGTTGCCCAAAGCTTATCTCTTTTTGTTAGCATAGACTTAATATCAGCATTGAACCAGGGGCAGGAAGCTTTTTTCATTCTATATGTTCTGACAGGAGCACAGGAGTCTATGATACCTGTATGTATTGCAGTAAAGCAGGAGGCCAGTTCCTCAGTAACTGATGGGGCTAGGTAGAATTGTTGCCAATTAATGTCATGCAGGTCATCTCGGAAGTCTGCTGAGTTAAAGTCTCTGAAGAATCTTTTAGCTATCATCTTACTTGGATTTAGCGATTAGGAAGATTCCTGATACATGCTACAATATTATGGTCAATCAGGGGGTTGTGTCAGACTGCTTCATGTGTGATTTTTATGGGGACTATACCACACTGATGCGTACTATATAGGATAACCACATCTGATGTTTGCTGTGTCAGCATTTGCAGATTGTTTGTGAGGCCTCCCATCAACATACTGTCCTGCTTTAAGGAGGCAGTATTTTTTAGTTGGCAAACATTTTTATCATATTCAGCATTAGTATATTTCTGATGTAATTAGATTCATTATCAGTATCTCTATATTTCTCTCATACATTTTTAAAATAGTGTTTATTAATTTTGTAATTACTGACTCGAGTCATTAAAGATGGCCACAACTAGCAATATTGAAAACACCTTTCCTTGAGGCTGCTTTTTCCACTTTACATACTGGAATCATACTGTGAATGTATTAGAAGGGTGCTACTGTAGAAAGTTGTTACCTCTTCCTGTTCATGACCAAATGTTTCTTTTAAACCTTGGAGTTAGCCCTGTATGAATCTCCTTGTATGACTAGGGCCCCTGGCCTGCTGTACCACCCTGTAATTATTGCACCACTTGTTGTATAACTCCTGTGCAACCAATTGTAACTGTTTAGCAATGACCCACTGTGGCTTGCTGTAACATGTTGTGTTTACTGCTGTATAATATGTCTAATTTCTTCATACCTATTGTATTACCTTACCTTCCATGTATTTTGTTGTAATTATTGTCCAGTTGTCTTGATGTGGAGCCTTTGCAAATGAGTCCTTGACTCAAAGGTTGTATTCCGAATCATCAAATAAATAACTAAATAAATGTATAAAAATATTTATGAGGACTTATTAATATGCATGAGCCCTCAATGTATGCCCCATTCCAAACCCTATTTTTAAAGATTACAGAGGCTTCTGACCGGCCTTGCTCTGGTTACTGACCCCAAATTTGGCTGGATAAGGGGTTGGGCCAACAGAAATGTCTTCTGTTAGACTGCAAAGGCAGTTGGAAACTTCAGAGTGCTTTCTAGCGCATGCGCAGATGCTGGCTGTTGTCCAAACTGAAATGGACTGCAGCTGCTCCACAAACTTAACTTCTACAGCCCCGCTGGGGCACTGTGGTGGTGAACAATTTGGGAACATCGGGGGGACTTGACAGGCAGTTGGGAGAATGGAGAAATGTGGGGCAGTTAAGGTAAGCACCCAAAGGGGGGGGGTTATACACATGACCGTGAGTTTTTTATTTAGGGTAAATAATTCCCTGCAGTTTACTCTTCTGATTCCTTTAAGGAACTTGACAGTCTCTATCATATCTCTCCTCTCCCTTCTGGTTTCCAGTGAGTACATAATTAGTGCCTTTAGATGCTCCTCATAGGATCTGCCCTGTTGCCCCTGAATAATTTTTGTTATTCTGTACTGCAGTGTTTCCAACCTATCCCAGTCTTTTTTGAGGTGAGGGCTCCAGAACTGGATGCAGTACTCCAGGTGAGGCCTCACCAGGAATCTGTATAGGGTATTACCCCTTTTCTTCTACTATCAATATCCTTTCCAATACGTCCCAGCATCCTGGTAGGCTCACTATAGGCCTTGTTGAACTGGCACATTTGTTTAAGGGAGTTACTGATGATACCTCCTAGACCCAGTTCCTGTTCTGTAGCTTAAAGTCTCACCCCAGCCATCTAGAACTCCACCTTGGGGTTCCTTTTCCCTAGATACATTACCTTGTCCTTTTTAGTATTGAATTTTAACTGTCAGACATAGGTCCCTCTGCATATCCCTTATTCCCTCAGCACTATCCACCCTCCCACATAGTTTTGCCTCAAACACGAAGAGCCACAGCCTGCCCTAGAGTCACTCACTAATGTCACAAATGAACATGTTGAAGGGGACCAGAACCAGGACAGATCCCTACAGAACCCTGCTCATAACCTCCCTTTCCTCTGATTGAATCCCATTAACCACCACCCTCCGCTGCCCCCCTTCTAGCCACCTACCCACCAAGTTCACTACGGTTTTAGCCCCACCCAGGTCTTCCCTGTTTTTGAGCAACCTTTTGTGCAGTAATGAATCAAAAGCCTTACTGAAGTCAAAGTACAACAGATCCACAGTGTGGCTCTTGTCTACTTCCTTGTTCACCCAGTCAAAGAAGAAAATCAGGTTAGTCTGACCTGATACAAAATATATTTTACAAGAACCCTTGATGAGGGGACCTTCGCTCAGTATCTACCATCCAGAGGAGTTCAACCTATCATTATGAGATCATAATACCCAGCACCTAGTTGTAGCCCCACTATTCCCAACTAATTACAAAACACTGAACAGAAACCAATTTACAAGAATGTTTTATTGCCCTAAGAGACACTTCTTCCCTAATCTTTAAGTGAATTCCCAGCCTTACTCACAATCTCCTGCCAGGAAGAGTCCCCATTGTGCAAAAACTTACTCTGAGCCATAAGAAAAACTTACCCTTGGATTAAGCAAAAGCTGGAGATTCCCTTGAAGACTTTCCTGGAATGCTGTGCTGGAACTGGAGAGATGTGTTCTGACCAGACAATAAGGAACAAGAAGAAGTTCCTGTTTTTGCTTGCCCTTATATACACCTAAGCTCCTCCTCTCCAGCCTTAAGCTTCCCACCCCCAAGGAACTCCTGCCTGTCTGCCTTAAGACCCACCTACTCCACCTGGCCTACCCAGAATAAAAGCTTCCTGCCCAGATATTTGAATAACTATTGACACTTATAAGCTGTGATTATGAATTCCATATATTTTTATCCATGTTGATGCTTTGTATTTGTATTTGTGCTGTTTTTACTGTTAGGTGCCCAGAGCCTCCGGGACTGGACACCATAGAAATGAAACTTTCCTTGACTTGCCTACCCCCTGCCCCAAGTGGGTGTTTACCTAGCTAGCTAATCTGCTGGCTCGGGTGTCAGTCAGGACCATGCCCACAGACAGTGCCCTGCCTTCAACAATTCTTTGCAGGCCCCTTAAGTTTATGTGTATCATCCCTGAATTCAGTTTCTTTGGCATTCAGGAGAAAGAAAAACTGTGTTTAGGTTACTTTTTACATATTTATAGTTAGGGTTGAGTAGTCTGTTTAATGTTAAACCTATAATTTTTGCACTTTAATGTCTCTGATGTCGTCTGACAAAATAGCCCAAAATATGGCATGCATAGTCAGGCTGACAGAGTCTCAAGACATTAAAAGTTACATGGTGGCATATTGTTCAGTTTTAGAGGTATGAAGCAGCCAAAAAATGAAAAAAAAAAGGTATATGGTTCCAGAGTTATAAGGATTTTTTGGATAACTGGGAAATGTGAATGGTAAAATAAAAACCTGCCATGTGTGGTTATTTTCCTGATTTACTTGTCATGAGAAAAAAAAAACAATTGTGGCGGCTGCCATCTGTTGTTTTTCTTTTTTACTCAAAAACATTCAAAATACATAAAAATTGTGCATTTTCTAAAAACCATCATCTGAACCTAAGTAAATGGACCTATTCCCTTACAGAAATATAAGTGTATTGTTTACAAGCAGAATGCATGCCACATGCTTAATTCTGCAATGTCTACATGCGGTTCGCATGCACGAAGTGAACCTAAGTGAACCAGGTCTAAAAATCACATCAGGTTTGCGTGTTGCACGTTTGACATGAGTGCAGCAGATAAGCTGGTGCAAACATCATTTAAAAATCCCATTAGGTTCACATGTTCCGAGCTTGACATGTGTGCAGCACATAAGCTGCAGCAAACCTCTTCTAAAACAAGCATTTGTCAATGCTGAATGTTGCTTACTTGTATGTGCTGTTTAGGTATTTGGAAGTGATAGTTCCATGCCTTCCTCCCAAGACATCCACTGTGTCTTTCTGTTCAGTATTAACAGAACAGTGGGAGGGGCAAGGGCCACAGCAGTACAGAAGTTGCCAAAGGGGTGAAGAGGTGGACAATAGTCCATTCAAAGGCAAAAGAGTCCTGCAGGAGCTCACTAAATTGAAGGTGGACAAACGATGGAACCAGATGGCATACACCCAAGGATATTAAGAGAACTGCGAAGGGAGATAGTAGTTCCTCTGGCAGCCATGTTCACTGAGTCATTCAACATGAGTGAATTGGAGGAGGGCACATGTGGTCCCTCTACACAAGTCCAGCAGCAGGGAGGAGGTGGGGAACAATAGGCTGTTCAGCCTCACCTCAGTAGTGAGGAAGATCATGGAGACATTGCTTAAAGAAAGGACAGCAGGGTGTCTAGAAGCCATCGGAGCCTAGGACCATAGACCACATGGATTCACAGTGGGGACATCATGTCAGACAAATCTGGTTGATTTCTTTGACTGGGTGACAAAGGAAGTGAATCAGGGTAGGGCAGTGGACAACGCTTACCTTGATTTCAGCAAAGCCTTTGACACCATCCCACATAGGAGGCTGATAAACTAGCTGGGTATGCTGGGCATGGGGGAAAGGGTGGTAAACTGGGTTAGAAACTGGTTAACAGACAGAAGGCATAGAGTGGTGTTAAATGGGGAGCAGTCTAGGGAGAGGACGTGACCAGTGGGGTGCTGCAGGGTCTTCATTAGTAACATTGCAGAATGGCTGAAGGGAATTTTTTCACCAAATTTTCAACATAGCCATTTTAAGACCTCTGCTCATGAACAGAGTCACTGTGATTTTCTCAGTCTGTCCCAAACATTGATTGCACACACCGACTGCGCCATTGTGCGCTACATGCACGGAAACACATTTTGGGTGACATGAAAAATGGCAGCAGTACTGCTCATAAGGAGGTGTGGTAAAATGGCAATGCTGAAAATCTGGAATGCAAATATTAAAAATGTGCAAACTTACAAGCTTGGGTAGGAACTGCGCAACACACGCTCGTAAAACAGTCATTTTTAGGAATTTTTTCACCCAATTTTCAATATAGCCATTTTAAGACCTCTGCTCATGAACAATGTCACTGTGATTTTCTTAATTTGTCCCATACATTGATTTCGCACACTGACTGCGCCATTGTGCGCCACATTGGCAGAAACATGTTTTGGGCAAGATGTGAAAAATGACAGCTATACTGCTCATAAGGAGGTGTGGTAAAATGGCAATGTCGAAAATCTGGAGTGAAAATATAGAAAATTCGCAAACTTACGAGCGTGAGTATGAACATACTAACATACTATTTGCCAGCAGATTAGGCCTTATGGTCTATCAAGTCTGCTCGAACCTAGATCCTTAGTTGGGTGCCGAGACCCTCCATCCCTTGTGCTCCAGAAACCCCTATCATCCATCCCCACCCCCGGACAGGCTATCATCTGATACATCCACTTTCTGTGTCTGTCCCACCCTCTTAAAGCTCTCCACTGTGGATCTCTGAACCAGCTCACCAGGCAGAGCATTCCAAGGGTCCACCACCCTCTCAGTGAAAAACCTCCTCCTTTCCCTCACCCTTCCACCTTCCAACTTCAAACCATGCCCTCTGGTGATGCCTCCTGCTTTAGTCTAAAGATCCCTCCATGTTTACCCTATTTATTCCCTTGAGGTACTTGAAGACCTCAATCATGTCCCCTGTCTCCCTCTCCTCCAATGAAAACAGGCAGAGCTCCTCAAGTCTGTCCTCGTAAGTCAAATCCCTAGCCCTCATATCATCTTTGTTGCCCTCCTCTGTACCCTCTCCAGGAGCTGTATGTCCCTCTTCAAGTGTGGTCTCCAGTACTGTACACAGTACTCAAGGTGTGGTCTAACCAGTCCATTGTACAGCGGCAGAATCACTTCCTTGCTCCTAGAGGTGATCCCCTTGCGATGCATCCCAACATCCTGTTTGCCTTGCTAGCTGCTCTCCTGCACTGCTCAGTGTTATTCATACATGTATCCACCATGACCCCTAGGTCTTTTTCCCTGTTGAGGCTTCCAGCACCTCCCTCCCAGGGTGTACCTGTGTTTAGAGTTTCCACCAAGATGCAACACCTTGCACTTGGTGATATTGAAATTTAATTTCCATGTGTGAGCTCCAGCTTCCAGGGTGTCCAGGTCTCTTGCAGGCCAACTCTCCCTCTTCTCCCTCAACTACTGCTCCCATCTTGGAGTCATCCGAAAGAGACTCATTTCACACCCTATACCATCCCTGATGTCTGATATGTATGCATTAAACAGGATTGGACCCAGGACTGAGCCCTGTGGTACCCCACTACCAACCTCTGTAGGGTTCGAGAGCTCCCACAGACCACTACTCTGAGTGCGCCCAGCTATCCAGTTTTCAATCCATCTGATCATCAAAGGGCCTACCCTAACCCCATCAGTTTCTCCACCAGACCATTGTGGGGGACAGAGTCAAACGCCTTGCTGAAGTCCAAGAATAATACATCCACAGGCTTACCTCTGTCCAGTTCTGATGTTACCCATTCATAGAACTCCACAAGGTTGGTTTGACATGATCTACCTGGCACAAACCCATGCTGCCGACTATCCAGACCTCCCACCTCCTCCAAGTAAACCCCAATCGTTCCTTTAGTATACTCTCCATTAATTTTCCCACCACCGAGGTTAAACTGATGGGTCTATAGTTTCCTGGTACTTCCTTCGACCCCTTTATGGATTGGTACCACATGTGCCTCTCGCCAATCCCTAGGTACCCTCCCTGTCTCAAGTGACCTGTTGAAAAGCTCCGCCAGGGGTGCAGCCAGTATGTCCGCCAATTCCCATAGTACTCTCGGATGAATGCCATCCGGCCCAGGAGATTTGTCTTTCTTTAGGGCCTTGAGGGCAAACCGCACCCTTTTGGTGGGGATGGCATCATCCGTCCCCTCCACCTTACTGGTCTTTTTATCCTTATCCAGATGTGACACCCTGGGGTACCTTTCCTCCCTTTGCTCCATTTCTGTTGCTCCCTGATCCCACTCCCCTGCCGCTTCTATCCCCTTTGTGCCTTGCTTTGTAGATATCCCATCCTCCCTAGTGAACACAGAGGCAAAGTACTCTAAATACCTCTGCCTGGTCCCTCGCCTCTTCCACCCACCCTCCTTCTGATCTCAATCTGCTGAGATGGCCTTAGTTTTTCTCCGCTCCCCAATGTACCGAAGAACCCCTTTTCCTCCATGTATCCCCTGTGCCAGCTCGTTTTACTGGACTTAGCTCCCTCACCATAATGGTGACTTTTCTAGATGCAAGCTGGTACATTTCCTTATCCCTATCCCTCTTGTTGTTTTATATTTTTGTAAGCCGCCTTCTTTTCTCTGACTGCTACCTGGACCTCACTGGACCACCAGCATGGTTTATGTGACCTTGCTCCTCACGCTTCAACTTAGCGCAGATCCTGACTGCCCCATGAAGTCCCCTGCTTTATGACCTCCCATCTCCTTTCCACACTTGTTGTTGAGGTAATCCTTCAAGTGATCCTTGAGAATATTTCCATGCCCATAAAGTCTGCCCCCGAAGTCCACTGCCAGTGTCCTAAATCTCACCCCCACTCCCCCAATGCTTATTTGAAACCAGACAGTACTGTGGTCACTCCCAGTCAGGGGGTCCTGTACAACCATGTCCCTTACCAGATCCCCATCTGCCAGAACCACATCCAGGACATGCCCCTCCCACAGCACAACTCATGCTCGTAAAACATTCATTTTTAGGAATTTTTTCACCAAATTTTTAACATAGCCATTTTAACACCTCTGTTCATGAACAGTATCACTGTGATTTTCTTAATCTGTCCCAAACATTGATTTTGCACACCAACTGCACCATTGTGTGCTATATAGCAGAAACACATTTTGGGCGAAATGAGAAATGACAGCTGTATTGCTCATAAGGAGGTGTGGTAAAATGGCAATGTTGAAAATCTGGAGTGAACATATTGAAAATTTGTGAACTTACGAGCGTGTGTAGCAACAGTTCAATGCATGCTCGTAAAACAGTCATTTTTGGGAATTTTTTCACCAAATTTTCAACATAGCCATTTTAAGACCTCTGCTCATGAACAGTGGCACTGTGATTTTCTTCAACTGTCCCAAACATTGACTGCGCACACTGACTGCACCATTGTGCGCTACATGCATGGAGCACATTTTTGGTGACGTGAAAAATGACACCTGTACTGCTCATAACTCATAAGGAGGTGTGGTAAAATAGCAATATTGAAAATCTGGAGTGCAAATATTAAAAATTCGCAAACTTATGAACTGCAAATTGCACGCTCATAAAACAGTCATTTTGAGGAATTTTTTCACCAAATTTTCAGTATAGGCTTTTTGAGAGCCCACCTTATGAACACTGGCACTGTCATTTCATTAATTGGGCTCAAAAGGTGACTTCATGCAGTGACTGCTAAATCACCCTTCAGGCCCAATTAACGCCATGACAGTGCAAGAATTCATGAGGAGGGGTCCCAAAAACCCCATATTGAAAATTTGGACCCAAACTGCCTGAGATATGCATCAAAGTTGAAAAAACCCTATTTATGCCATTATACAGCTTACCGGCATTTTTTCAGTTCGCTGTCAGCTTTGAAGAGTGCAGACATGTTCCTGGTCCACTGAAGATCATCGCACTGGACTCTGGAGGTAAGTATGGGGTGGGGGGTGTGTGGGGAGGCAGGGTGTGCAGTGGGTGGGTGTAGGTGGTGGGAAGGGAGCCAGAGACTACGAGGGACCGTTTTTTTGTTTACAGTTTTTTTTTTAAAAGACGATGCTGGACGTTTGCCACGCTGGGGTGGTCTCCCAGTGTGGTAGCTGGAAAGGCTGTTTGGAGGGCTGGAGCTGACGGGGGATTGGGCACCCCCGTTGGCCATAACAAGCTTTGCCATGCTGGGGTGGGCTCCCAGCATGGCACTTGTAAAGCTTTTGTGGGAGGCATGCAGCCGTGGAGCCAACGGATTGGGCACCCTATTGGCCATAACAGTTTTTGCCATGCTGGGGTGGTCTCCCAGCATGGCACCTGGACAGCTTTTGTTGGTGGGAGTTGTGGAGCTGATGGGGGATTGGGCACCCTCATCGGGCATACAGTGTGTGTGGGGGGAGAAAGCGCATCAGCACGCATTATGTGTGCTTGCATGCATGCAAGTGGGGGGGAGCTCTGCTCACTGAAGAGAAGCAATCCCTTTCAACTATACAGCACTGCATTTTTCAACTGCTGTCATAGACAGCTGCAGCAGTCATTGGAGAACTGTGGTCGTGCCTGCAAACACACTGACTGAATTGGAAGACGAGTGCCACACCTCCAAAAACTCGGATGATGGCACTATGTTTCTTGCACATGTGTGCAAGTAACATACAAATGTATCAGTTTCTATTTCTCATTCTACTGCTACCAATTAAAGCCATTCACAACTACTGCTAGCAATAAGAGCCATTAAAATACACTTTTCATTGATTTATCATTAAAATTAGGTAAACTCATTAATTCTGATCCTTTTGCAAATTGTTTGATTTCAGTTTTTGTCATTTCCATTAATTTGTAAAGTATTGTTTGCTTGATGCATTAAATGCCTAGGATATAGTCAGCCAACATCCCCGTCACAGATGTGCTAAGAGGGCCTCTGTGTTGTGAAGTCTGGTCTTTTTGTTTTGGGCCATGCAAATCTCCTTATGCATATTTAGTGCTACTAATGTGTTTCTTCATGACTGTTTCAGCTCACTTACTTTCCCTTTGTCATTTTATATGGAGCATGTACACTATGGCCATGTTCAGCACTCTTTGTACTGAGTAAGGTCTTGGAAGCATGCACCATACCTCACATTTTGTCACTGAAATAAGGGGCATGGACACTCAAAATGAGGGACACTAACCCTCATGATGATAAGGACACATCCTGAAACATGGAGGATACAGTATCTGAGAACACAGTGGAAACCATTTTATTTACTTGTACCAATGTTAGCACCTAAGAATGAATTTCTACCATAAAGCAGGGGTGCCATTTAGGTAGGGCTGAAGTAAGCAGTTGCCCCCCCACCAGCATTTGTGCCTAAGTTGTTCCTATGGTGTGGCAATAATGGCATTAAATTTGAATTTAATCTTTTGCATATAAGTGACCCCTTCACCTGTGTGTGTGCTTACACTAGAAGCTAACCTGAGACTAGGCTAACTGCATACTCTACTAGGCTCACCTCACAAAAAAAAGCTGCACAGGCCCACTATGGCAGCAAGGTAGGGCTAGCAGCAGCAGTGACAGTGGTATGAGTGGCCTTCATAGGCCTTTGTCAGTGCATCAGCAGCCATGGCAGTAACCAAGCAAGATGCAAACAACACAGATTGGGTGGGTTCAGTTGATGGAGGTGACTTGGTCATGGACCATGGTGGGGACTTGGGATGGTCTGTTCTAGCATCCAGCTTCTGGCAGAAGGACAGAGGAGGAGGAGCGGACTGAAAACTGTGCTGGTGGCACACTGGGCCAGGCTGCAGATTCTGGCTATTTGGGTAAGTAAAAGTAAATAATTTTTTTTTTAAATGGGGATATGGGAAGGAGGAAGGACTAAATATTGATGTGTCTTTCATATTTCTATGCCTTTGGGTGGCTTCACAATCCATATGAGATGGATATCGCAAGGAATGGAGTTGGGGAGAGAAATCAGGACAATGTTTCTTTTATGGGTGGTGGAGGGGATTCAGAACTTCCGCCAAATAAAAATTGATTGGTAACAGTGGGTTTAAGCCCAAATCTGATGCACTGCTCTGGGGTGTAAACAAATGAATCTTATACATTTTAATTTTTACTGATTTGCGTATCACTTTTTAGTCACAACAAATAAGTTTTATGTTGCATACATTTTAGAGTTTTCCACCTAGGGGCTAACTAGATCCTGGCTTCCACTGACTGTTGGCTTCCCTGCACTGAGATCTGAAATGGTGCCCCTACCATAAAGTCTAAACTTACTCTGTGTGAGTAGCATGTTCCCCATGAGCAGTTTTCAGGGGTAAAATGAGGGCTATTCCTTGAATTCAGGAACAGTTTTTATTTATTTATTTAGTTTTTGTTTAGTGGGTAGGTGCAGTAGCCAAAAAGACTATTTTCAGGCACGACTCAGGAGAGTACAGAGACAAACTTATGAGAACAATAATACATAGTGCAAAGTACAGGAAACACATGATACATAGTGCAATTACAATCAGCAGCAATGTGACAAAGTACTGGGGCCATTAGGCCAGAAGTAAGCATTTTTAGTTAATGTGAGACAGGATACAATCGGGTCAAATAAGAGATTGAGGTAGGAAGACAAGGTGCAGAATTAATATTTACACAAGATAATACATTAAGGTAACTTTTCTGACTAGGAAACTGTGCAGGTAAGTAAGGAGATGGGGAGCAGTGGGAGCGATAGCTGCCAGGCAAAAGTTGAGAAGGAGAGTGTTACTGAACAGGGGTAGGCCCTAGGATCCCTAATTGCAACAAGTGGATGGCAGGATTTGAGGGTGTGGACTAGGGTGGTTTGAAGCAGGAGCATGTGTAGGAGGAGAGGAGATAATGTTGAAGCTATTTCTTAAAGGAGTTGTGAGATACAGATTGGTGTAGGGTTACAGGAAGTGAGTTCCAGAAATTTGGAGCATAGCAGGCAAAGGCTCGGCCACCTTTATTTGTGTGATATCTCAGGACAATGACGGGGATATTTACCATGGAGCACAACACATAGTTTGTTTTCTGGTAGGGAAGGAGACAGGCAAGTGAGTTTGGGATACGGGATCGGATAATGTTATCGGTAATGGTCCCAAGTGCATAGGATCTTTGTTCCCATGGTGGAAATCATCCTAGATCTGAGTATAGGAAACAGTGATGTTTGAACCAGGGGGAGCTAGATGCAAAGTGGCAGATGTTATTGTAAGTAACATCCCACTTTCGGAGACTCAAATTGATGGAATGATTATTGGAGGCCCACTATAACTAGGCTTATGAACCCCCCAATGAAGATGACCTACACATCCTCATGCTCAGGCACATTATGACATAGGGCAAAGGAGACTGCAGGGGCCTGCACAATTGAATTGAATGTTTGTTTGTTTTTTATTACTATTTTATACATTATTGATGGTGAGTTGGAGATTAATGAAGGTCACCACTTGACTAACAAGGGCCTTGTTAGTAAAACAGTGGCCTTTATTATTTTCCAACTCACCATCATAATGTATAGTAATAAAAATAGCTCCATTCATTTCAAGGGGGTACGCCCCAGCACTCTGACCCATGGACATTATCTCTTAAAGTCTGGCTGCCTAGTATGTAGGTAAGAGGCTCTCAATGTATAGCTATACTTAATGGGTTGTCTGTAGCAGCATGACTGCACCTGCTGCAGTGTGTGTGTGTGTGTGTGTGTGTGTGTGTGTGTGTGTGTGCATGGGGAGGGGGACTAGCCATGAGGCTGGGTGTCGAGTTATTGCTATAAATCCAAAAAGAATACCATAAACAACTGCATCCAGTCCGTGCTGCACTCCTGGAGGTAGCCACCCTCCACAAGCACACAAGATCCAGAATGGTTGAGCATGCACAAGGTTTTACTCCACAAGCATGAAATATAAAAAAATCACAGAAGCAACAAGGCTCTTAGCAAATTATTTTTACTGATTTCTTCTCATGCTGCAATGTTACAACAGAATCAACAAGTGCATCAAAACGTACCCCTCATCACCCCCTGTGAAGGTGCATTCTGTGGTGAAATAGCACTTAAAATAAATCCAAAAAGAACACCACAAACAGCTGCATCCAGTCCGCGCTGCACTCCCGGAGGTAGCTTTTGTGTTTGCCCCTTGAAGTCTGTTTGCATGGAAGCATTCAAAACTATGTAGAGACAATAGTAGGAGCACAGGCCAGACAGAAGTAATTAAGTAGTTTTGTGGATAACTGTATGTACTGGGGGTGGGAAGAACCAAATGTGTTTCTATTGGAATGTGTGCTACAGTTCAGCTGTGCAGCTGAGATTAGAGGTAACAAGAAATCTAAAAAGTTTAACAGTGGTTTTAAGCATACTGCATGTGTGCAGGTGTACAGTATGCAGATTTGTATTGAAGTACAAGTGAGCCATATATGTGCAGGCAGTATAGCTTAGTGGTTAAAGGCACTGAAGTGCAAACTGGGAGACTTGGAGACCTAAAGACCTAGGTTTGAATCTCATCAACTCCTACTTACATTGACAAGCATTTAAACTAGCCAAGGGGGGTGGCAGGCCAGCAAGGAGGGTACCTAATTGCCCACCCCCCACAGCTAGCAGTAGAACCAGTCAACAGGAGGAGTGGATATCTCTGCAAAGCAGTGTGCAAAAGATAAAGATAAGAGCCTAAGAGGTGGATAAGCAGAAAACGTGCAAAATTCTATAGAAGGGCAGACAAGAAGAAGATCCAGGGATAAAGGACAACCAGGGAGGGGGCTGGAGTAGAACAGCTAAACAGTCTAGGGAGGTCAAATCATGGAAAGCCATGTGTACCAATGCCAGAAGCCTTAGCAACAAGATGGAGGATCTGGAGGCTGTCATGGTGCAGTCAGACCTGGACATTGTGGCCATCACAGAAACCTGGTGTAATGATAACTACGACTGGGAGATGACCATACCTGGCTACAACATATTCAGAAGAGACAGGGCAGGTAGGAAGGGAGGAGGAGTGGCACTGTATGTGAAAAATGACATAAGATCCACAGAGATCCAGGAGGAACAAAATGGGGGAGAGGTACCGTGGGTTAAGCTGGAAAGGAAAATGGGGAAAGCCATCCGCACAGATGTGGTCTATAGACCACCAGCCCTGGAGGAAGAAACCGATAGGGAGCTGATGCTAGCCATCCAAAGGATGGCAGGCAAGGGTGAGGTAGTGTTGGTTGGAGACCTCAATATTCCAGATGTGGACTGAAGCATCCCAGCAGCAGCATCAACTAGGTTCAGATTTATCCTGGACTCCCTTCATTGTGCCTTCCTCAAGCAACTGATCATGGAACCAACTCGGCAGAAGGCAATACTGGATCTTGTGCTCACAAACAGGGACAGTGTGATGGGGGTAACAGTGGGGGAGCACCTAGGGAACAGTGACCACCAGTCATTCTGGTTTGAAATCACAGAAGGAGCAGAACCAAACCACACAAAACACATATCCTGGATTTTAGGGGGCAGACTTTGGAAATGGGGAGATGCTTGAAAGAGAATTAAGGGAATGGGACAGGAATCAGGGGTTGAGGAACAGTGGGCAGTATTTAAAACAGGGATTACAAGAGCAACAGAATTATGCACTAAGCAGGTTAGCAAGAGGAAAAGGAAGAGGAGGTCATTATGGTTTTCCAAAGAGGTAGCAGAGAAAGTGAAAGCCAAAAAGATTGCATTCAGGCGATACAAAAAGTCACAGGCAGAAGGGGATAGGGAGAAGTACCAGGAGAAGCAAAGGAAGGTAGGGAGGTCAGTAAGGGAAGCCAAAGCTCAGACAGAAGAGCACATTGCAAAATCAGTGGGTAGAGGGGTCAAAACCTTTTACAGGTACATAAATGAAAAAAGAAAGGCAAAGGGAGGGATAGTGAGACTGAAGGGGGAGGATGGGGGCCGCGTGGAGGATGACAACAGTAAAGCTGACATATTGAACAGGTATTTCTGCTCAGTCTTTACTGAGGAAGAGGAGGGTAGTGGGTCTGAAGGGAGTACAAGGGGTGAGAATGGTGCAGAAATGGACACAAGTCCCTTTACACTAGAAAGGGTCCTGAAGGAACTGGAAGTAATAAGAGTTGATAAAGCGATGGGGCCAAATGGGGTGCACCCCAGAGTCCTTAAAGAACTAAGAAAGGTGGTGGCTGAACCTCTGGCAATCCTGTTTAGCCGATCACTGCAAACAGGGAGGTACCCAAAGACTGGAGGACAGCAGATGTAGTCCCCTTATACGAAAGTTGGAACAAAGAGGAAGCGGGGAACTACAGACCAGTCAGCCTCACCTCGGTAGTGGGGAAGATCATGGATGCACTACTGAAGGAGAGATTGGTGGAACATCTGGTTGTCAATGGACTACAGGATTCAAGGCAGCATGGTTTCACCAGGGGGAGATCATGTCAGACCAACCACATTGAATTTTTCGACTGGGTGACTAGGGAGGTGGATCAGGGGAGGGCAGTGGACGTGGCCTATCTGGACTTCAGCAAGGTCTGCGACACTGTACCACATAGAAGACTATTACACAAACTGAGGAATATGGGTGTGGGCAGGACAGTGGTGTGTTGGGTAGGTAACTGGCTGGGTGGCAGGACACAGAAGGTGATGGTAAATGGCTGTCACTCCACAGAGGGAAGAGTGACCAGTGGGGTACCACAGGGATCAGTGCTGGGACCGGTCCTACTCAATATCTTCATCAGTGACATTGTGCAGGACCTAGAAGGCAGAATTTCCTGTTTGATGATGACACAAAGCTCTGTAACAGAGTAGACACACCAGAGGGTGTAGACAGAATGAGAAGGGACCTGCAGAAACTTGAAGAATGGTCAGGGGTTTGGCAGTTGAAATTCAATGCAAAGAAGTGCAAGATAATGCATATGGGGCACAAAAACCCTAGCACAATATATCAGTTGGGGGGTGAGGATATAGCATGCACCAGGCAGGAAAGGGATCTTGGGGTTATCATCTCTGATGACCTCAAGGTAGGTAAACAGTGTAACAAGGCAGCAGGTAAAACCAATAGGATGCTGGGATGCATAGGAAGGGGCATCACCAGCAGGAAAAGTGAGGTCATACTTCCACTATACAAGACACTAGTGAGGCCCCACCTGGAGTACAGTGTACAGTTCTGGAGACCTTACCTACATAAGGACATAGACAGGGTAGAGAAAGCTCAGAGGAGGGCAACAAAGATAGTACATGGATTGCATCACAAGTCCTATGAAGACAGGTTGAAGGAAACTGAATATGTACTCCCTGGAGGGGAGGAGGGAGAGAAGGGATATGATAGAGACATACAAGTATCTTACAGGGAGGAACAGGGTGCAGGAATACACCATTTTGTAAGTGAAAAAGATGTTCCAGGACTAGAGGGCATGGGATGAAGCTGGATGGAGGATGATTCAGAGGAAATGTGAGGAAGAATTTCTTCACAGAACGGGTGGTGGACAAGTGTAACACCCTGCCAGAGGAAGTGGTGGGGGCTGAAACAATCACGGGATTTAAGAATGCATGAGATAGACATAAAGGAATTCTGGAGGTCAGGGTTAAGGGGCAACAGACTTCTAGGAAAACAAAGTGAACTTACAAGCTCAAATGGGCAGTTCAAGTTCAAGTTCAAGTTTATTGCAGGAAAACTCCATTGAGCAAGCTCATTCACAAGGAGGTCCTGTGACATAAACACTTTAAGTACAAACACAGATAGGTAATAACAGTATATACATGAAATGCACGTTACGTGATACAGGCTGGATATACATACAAGGGTACCACATAGGGTGACCACAGGTGGTAAACATTGATATGAGACAGGGAAGCTTATTTGCAGGTTGCATACTGATAAATGAAACATGATGACTGGTGTGTGCAATACATATACAGTATTTTGGCAGCTAGAACAAACAACAGTCTACAACTGATATGGGGGGGGGAGGAGTGATTTGATAGAGTAGCAGTGGAGCGTAAGCAAAGATAAAGCCAGGAGTAGAAGGGGAAGGGAAAGCAGTTAATATGACAAATCAATTACACCTTACCACTGGATAAATATGGCACACATGAGGAAGGAAGAGACTTAATGACAGTTACAGGTGTCTTTTATTTTGGCTGAACTTAGAGATTTGTAGAAGTTTATTGAAACTGTGCTAGTTAGTTTCAGTACAGTTTGTAATTGGTTCCAAATGGAGGGAAGGGCATATGCAATAGCATGTTTACCAAAGGAAGTCCACGTCCTTGGTATGTCAAGCATAATAAAGTCAGATATTCTTAACGAGTATGCACTATGTAAGATACTAATAAGGGAAGAGAGATAGCTTGGCAATTTCTGCAGAAGCAGTTTAAGAGTCCATAACCCAGCATGGAGCAGGCGTCTAGTAGTAAGGGATGTCCAACCAACAGCTGCATATAAGTCACAGTGGTGCAAACGGTAAGGGGAGTTGGTAATGAACCGTAACGCATGGTGATAAAGGATGTCCAGTTTACTTAGATTTGCAAGAGTGGTGGAGGCATAGATTACATCGCCATAGTCGAGTAGGGGGAGAAAAGTGGCCTGTACAAGCTTGTTTCAAGGGGGAAAAGGGACCTATTTCTGTAGAAGAAACCTAACCTTGCTTTTAACCTTCTAGAGACATCTTCGACGTGGTCACTGAAAGATAATTTATTGTCGATCCAGATACCTAGATATTTAAATTTGGTTACAACTTCCAGAGGCTCGTTTAGCGTGGTGACAATGAAGTCTTGGGCAAGGGTATTGGGGGGGCCTGTGACAGCACTGCAGGAGAGTATTGTTGCTTTAGTCTTCTTAGCATTGAGCAGAAACTTTGCCTTTATTAGATTATGCTCAAGTTGTGCGAAGTCCGCTTGAAGCACTCCCTTGACTTCAGATAACGATGAGCCAGAAGTATACAACACAGTATCATCTGCAAAAAAGTGCAGATTGGACGTAGATATGTTAGCATCTAAGTCATTAATGTACATAGAAAACAAGATAGGGCCTAAGATGGATCCTTGGGGGACTCGTCTTGCAACTGGGAAGGCAGCAGAAAAAAAGCCTTCCACCTTTACTTTTTGGAATCTTCCAGTTAGCTAGCTAGAGAACCACTGGGTGATATGGTATGTGGCACCCAACTTTGCAAGGCAATTGACTAATAGTTTGTGATCAACAGTATCAAAAGCTTTGCTGAGGTCCAAAAAGACTGCACCAGTTACCTTCTTAGTATCTATAGCAGAGATCCAATCATTGGTTATTGAGCTGGGTTAATGAGAGAGAAGGTTTCCAAGTGAGATTTTAACTAAATATGGATTAGTTTTTCGAGAACTTTAGAAAGGATAGGCAATATGGAGATAGGCCTATAGTTGTTTATGTCGCATGAGTCACCAGATTTAAATAGAGGGAGGATATGTGCTGATTTCCAGCAGGATGGCACACTAGCAGATGTAATGGAAAGATTGAAGATGTGGAGAATTGGGGCAGTGAGATGGGCGTAGCCTGACCTTAGGAAAAAGGGTTCCAAGCCATCGTCCCCTGCACTTTTTTGGTGTCTAAGTTAAGAAGAGAATCTTCTACTTCTTTATAAGTTATCTCGCACAGTTGGAAGGGGCTGGGTGCAGGACTATATGTGGCAGGAGGGGTATGCTGGCTCACTTCAGCACCAGCATAAGGTGACGAGTCAAAAGCTAATCCAGCTGTGGCAAAGTGGGAGTTAGGTTCCTCCAGGATTAGGGACTTGTTTTCCACAATCTTGCCACTTGCAACTATCTTTGTTGGGAAAGAGGGGGCCATGGGCCATCCTTCTATAGCTTTGATAGTCTTCCATATTTTATGAGGGTTACCTTTAGCTTGTTCGAGTAGAAATATAATAGTTAGCTTTAGCAGAGCAAAGTTTTTCACACAGTTATTCCTGGCTGTTCTAAAGGCCTGCCAATCTGAAGATTCTTTGAATGTCTAGCTTTAGCCCAGAGCTTATCTCGAGCTATAAGGGCTGCCTTGAGATCTGAGGTGAACCAGAGGTTGGAATTGTTCCGTACCCTTACTTTGATGAAAGGGGCATGCTTATTTATTATTGTAGTGAGTTTGTCATTGAGGATGCAAGCTGCCTTGTTGACATCTTTGGCTAGGTAAAGATCTTGCCATCTGATCATGCTCAGGTCAGATAAGAAGTTTACTGCACAGAATTTGCAAAAGGATCTTTTTGTTATAAAGATGCGTTGTGGCCGGGCCTTAATTTGAGATCTTATGCAAGCAACAATTCCATGATCGCTCATGTCGTTGTGAAACACTGCCAAATGAGATATTTTGTGTGGATGGGTGGTTAGTACCACATCTAGAATGGAACTGTTGGCAGTATTTAGAGTGTTGTTCCTAGTAGGTTCGCTGACTAATTGCCCAAGACCTAGCTCGTCACAAAGGGCAGACTGGGTGGGCTGTAGGCAATTATCTGTCGACAATGTCTATGTATCTATGTACTTGTATATGGTATAATCCTGAGCAAGTCACTTAACTTTTATGTATGCAGTTATCAGTGACCACCTGCTTTTTGCATGCATGCCACATGCATGCAGTCTGTTCCAATTTAACATAAAAGCATGCTTTCCACACTTGCTTGCTGCACGCATGCCACATGCCCAATCACCTCCAGCTCTGTCTACCAGGAAAAACCCTCAGGAGCACTCTCCATAGCATCTCTCAACATCTGTAGTCTACTCCCCAAACTGGATGCCCTACAAATCTTTACCAATCAGCACAGCCCAGATATCCTGGCAATTGTAGAAACCTGTCTTACACCAAAAATCCCCAACCTTACTATCGCTCTTCCAGACTACAATGTTTTCAGGCTGGACCAGAAGTCCAAAAAAAGGTGGTGGATGTGCAATTTACCTTAAAGATTTGCTACTGGGAAACCCCATCACTACCCCCTCCCAGCCACTGCTGCACAGATTCTCTATCAGAATCTTATTAGGTGCCCATAACAAATCCCTCAGTTGCCTCAGTGTATATCCCCCCAAAAGAACAAGAGAATGGCCTTAATGCTGTCTTGGAATTCACCAGGTCCCAACCTCCTGACTCTGAAATGATTCTGCTTGGAGACTTTGATATAAACTGACTCGCTTCTGATGCAAGGGTCCATAAGGATGCCATCTCATCAGCCAATCTCACCCAGATGGTCATCTCTCCAACCAGGAAAAACTACAAATCCGGCACCAGCACCCTCCTGGATTGGATTCTTACTAGCCACCCAAATCATATCACAAATTCCTCAGTCCTCCCTGACTCGCTTAGCGACCATTCCCCTGTCATCTGTGAATTGTCAAATTCCGCAAGCCCCCCTCCTAATATCATCACTAGTAGAGTCCTACCATATGGGCAGTTGTCACACCTCAAAGCATGCCTCCACCTCCAAGACTGGTCCCCTATTTACAAAGCAACAGATGTAAATACTGCACTGGACTGCCTCATCAACAATTTCAATGCAGCTTGTGACTCCTACGCTCCTTTTAAAAAGTGCAAAGTCAAAGCCCTTTGCAATCCCTGGCTCTCAGCTGATCTCTTACATCAACTAAAATCTAGAGATCACCTCTGGGATCTGGCCAGAACCACTGGTAAAGAAAGTGACATCCAAAACTGTAAACATGCACGAAATGACTGTACCAAATCTATCTGGCAAAAGAAATCTACCTACTTCAAGAATGCTCTCATTGATACCTGGGGTAATGGGAGGGCATTTTGGAACAATATTAAAGAGGTCACTGGGAAGCAGCCAAAAATCTCCCCTACCTTGCTCAACATAAATGGGTCTACTACGCTTGACCCTAAAATTATAGCAAATTCCTTCAATGCTGCATTCACCGATCTCAGCAGTGTTCCTCCTTCTGACTTTTTCAAGGACTATGACTCCCTGTCCTCCCCCCCATGCCTCGTCCTCCTCCTCTAGCCTCCTGCCTTTTTATTTCAAAGCAGTCAAGATGCATGAAACCTGCAAATACATTACCAAAGCCATCACCAAATCCAGATCCAGCAGTGATATACTTGATCTTAAACTGCTGTCCCTCACCCTTGATGAGGTGCTACAGCCACTGACATATATTTTCAACCTCTCATTTAGGCTCAGTCAGTTGCCTGACAAATGGAAATCCACCACTGTTAGCCCTGTTCATAAAAGTGGTGACAGGGCCACTCATGGAAACTACCGTTTGATCTCTATATTGCTACCCCTCTCCAAGGCCCTTGAATGTATTGCAGCAGATCAGCTCACAGATTTCCTGGACAAATACAATATCTTGTGCTCACAACAACATGGCTTCAGGAAAGGACATAGCACCTCATCTGCCCTACTGGAATTCTCTGGCATTCTTCACAGCTCACTGGACAATGGTCAGTTAATTGGGTCCGTCTTTATCGATCTGACTTAGGTGTTCGACATTGTCCATCACTGCCTACTGCTTGTGCAATTTCTGAAAGCTGGGCTCTCTCCCTAGTCCACTGCCTGGATCAAAAGTTACTTGGAGAATTGGTTTCAAAGAGTAAGAATTGCAGATGTCCTCTCTGATACCAGGCCTGTTCGCTCAGGTCTCCCCCAGGGATCCATTCTGGGCCCCCTACTATTCAGCTTGTTCTTGATCTCCCTTCCAAATTCTTGCTCTAAAACAATCATCCTGTATGCAAATGATGCTGTAATTCTTGTCTCCCACAAGATCCTAAGCCTCTACAAGACAATTTTCAGCTTGGCTTCACGTCAGTTGAAAATTGGTTCTCAAATCACAATCTGGTCCTCAATAATAAGAACACAAAGTCTATGATGTTCAGCAGCTCTCATAACAAGCATATGCTGCACCCCCTATCCTTCAAAACCAGTCATGGAGTCACCCTGGAACAGGTTCATGCCTTTAAGTACCTTGGGATCACTCTAGACCCTCATCTGACTTACACTGCCCACATTGACTCTGTAGCCAAAGCAGCAAATACTCACCTTGGCCTTCTCTTTTGGCATAGGCAACATCTTACCCCAGAAGCCCTGACTGTCACCGTTCAGAGCTCTGCTGTCTCCATTATTGACTATGGACTTATCATCTATGGCTCTGCCCCCGCTGCTGCACTTAGACACATATCCACCTCCCTCAATAAGACCTGCCAACTTCTCAGTGGATCCCACCACCTCATACATATGTGTGACCTCGATGCACAAACTAGATGGCTGCAACACACCAATCGGATAAAGTACCAAACCTGCACCATGGCAAAGAAAACAACTATGGGCCTTGCACCCCCTGGAGTGTGTGCACTCCTGCACCCTAGCAATTACCCCCGCTCAACCAGGGGGTCTGAATCACAGCTCCTGCAGGTTCCACATTATTGTACCTCACAAAGTCAAAGATGTTTTGCCTACAGGGTGCCCAGCTGGCTAAATGATCTAAACAGTTACATCTCCTCCATTCCTACCCTTGGTGCATTTAAATCAAGTCTCTGCCTCTCTCTCTCACTGTTTCTAACTCCTGTGACTGCCTCCACTAGCTGACCCCATGAATATTTCCCTAACCTTATGCAGTTCTCTCTCCTATTAGCACTTGGTTACCCCTTAGCATGCACTTCTTCATGTTATGTCTATGACAATGCCTCTGGCTGTGCTCCACCTGTATAGCTCTCTGCCCCCCTCTACTCTTCCTCTCTCTTGTCCTCTATCCTCTCTGCACCCCAACTGCTATCTCCTTGTAACCTAGCCTAAAAACATGTTTTGTTTCTCAGATGCTTTGGAACTCTGTTTAGCTTACACTTTTGTAACCTTGTCCTACATATTGAATTTATAATCTGACTTACATGTCTTATACATTAAATTGTAGCCTGACCTGGAACCTTTGTGAAAGAGCCCTGGCTCAAAGGTATTGTAATCCCAGACCTACTAAATAAATAAATGCAATTGGTTCCAATTTAACATCTAAATCATGCTAGCAGCGTGCATATCCCATAATAGTTTTATGTGTGCAGCATGAAAACATTTCATATAATTATTTCAGTAAGGGATTTATCCAGATTCTGGTGTTTGCTTTTGGAAAATTGCCTTCGAAATAAAGTCTCTGGGCACCCTAAAATCCAGGATCCCAGCTTAGAGAGAAGAGCCATTCACCCACATTCTCATGAGAACAGTGGGATTATTTTTTTTTAATTCTGAAGCCACAGCTGCAGTGCTGCTGCTGGCTTCAACTGAAGCAGCCAGTCGGCAATCCTCTTTTCCGTCTGTCTCAGCCTCTGCAAGTGTGTGTGTCTCACTATCCCTCCTCCCTTTCTGTGTGTCTGTCTTTCTGTCTGTCAGTCTGTCTGTCTAGTTATAGTGTCTTCCACTTATATGCAATTCAGATATATGCAATTTCTGCTTGTATTGTATGCATAAACCATGAAGTCCTGATTCTCTGCCATAGATCTCTATCTAAAACCTCTGGTTGTGTGCACACACTTTTTTGGATGTATGCAATATTTTCACCTGGCAGCCAGTGCAATTGCAGTCCTTTCACACCTCATATCCCTATCTAATTTCCCTTAATTATGTGCTAACTGCTTGCTTTGGTGCTATTTAAGCACACTAAGCACTCCACAATGATTATCCACTGTTCTGTTATCAGTCTGCTCTGTTTGTCAAGAGTTGGAGATGGAACCTGTAAAACGCAAGGTCCTCACAATAGAAACACAAGTTAAACTGATAAACAAAGCCAGTTTCCCTGGTAGTTCATGTAAAGACTTAGCGTCCAAGTTCTGCATTGACATTTCCAGTGTCTGTCAAATACTAAAATGCAGAGAAGACATACATACAGAGCAGAGCAGTGGCTGCAATAAATCCAGAAAATGAACGCAAAACAAAAAAAGATACCCAAGTCCACAAGTGGAGTTCTGGTGGGAGACTTAGTCCCAAAACCATCTGTGAATCCAGCCCGGTGTATCCAGCTCATTTGATGCTTTGCAATGAAAAAAGGCAGCGTGTCAAACATTAGACAGAAAGAGAGAATGAGAGAGAGAGAGAGCATACCTCTCAACTGTCCCTGATTTTTAAGGATGTCACTGATTTTGCCTCAGAATTTTCCTCTATCCCTCATACAATTTGAGTGTTTATGACTGAACAGTGGGGACTGTAAGCACAAAATAATGTCAAATATTACAATAAGAGACTTTTTGTTCTTTAGAAAATGCATGTTACACTAATCCCCTTATTCTTTCAGCTTCCTGTGGGAGTATTACAAATTTTTAAGATGTGTCCCTGATTTGTGGTCTTTGTCCCTGATTTTTTTAAGCCCTGTCCCTGATTTATGAGGCAAGAGGTTGAGAGGTATGAGAGAGAGAGAAATGAAAACAACCGAAGAGTGCTGACCTGTTTTTTGGTGGGAGACAGGCAGCAAGAACAGGATATGTGATGGGGCCCCAGCCATCCCTCCCACCATTTTGACTTGAGATGTTATTTTTTTTTATTTGCAATTATTTTGCTTGCCTACTTTGTGTTATAGCAAATATCATGAGCCCCAAACCCTCCACACATTCTTGCCTGATTGGCCAATTATTTGTTATTACTTGTGTTTTGTAACTGACTTTTTATCTGGTTGACCTTGCCCCCACTTCCCCACACACACACCTGGCATTGCAATTTTTGGACATGTCCTACAAGCTTCAACAGCTAATAACTGCAATCAATTGTTTTTTTTTTTCCTATAGAGCTGTTTGGCTCCGACTGCCACCTACTCCTGCAATAAAGCCCATTTGCCAGTCCTCAGCCTCATCGCTGCTCCCTCCATTGTCAAACCAGTGGGGATACGATAGTGCAGGACTCAAGGACCGCTGGAGCCAGCAGTAACAGCAGCCATGCATGCACATAGGTAGTTTTCCTTTGTGTTACCCCCTTGGTCCTGCCTGTATGTTCATGTGTTTCACCCCAGACATGCAGTAATTCACTGCCTCTTTGTATTTTTACCTTGCTGAATAAATATACACTCCACCTGGGTTCCCAAATTGAATCGAAAAACACATACAGGAACACTTAAGATGTCGTATACATTGTGATCTCACAAGAAGGATTTTTTTACTTGATCTTCCTGTTATGGTTGCTGACCTTTGTCCTCTGAATTCAAAAAAATAAATCATTAAGTTAAATAACATCATACATCACCACCATCTTCATTTATTTATTTATTTAACAGACTTTAGGATTACAACCTTTGAGTTAGGGATTCATTTACAAAGGCTCCGCATCAGAAAAAACAAATACAAACGCTTAATACATATAGACATAGAATGGCAGCTAAATGTTACAGTTTTTTCAGTTATACAATGTTGCAGAATCAAGATCAGCTGTACATTGTATTGAACGTGTTAACGAGAGCTGTATTTTACAGTTTTCAAGAGAACAATAAGTTTGCTGATAGAGGGAGGGAGTAACAGGTTTGATATTTACAGTGAAGTAGAGAATTAGACAGATATCTTGTGAGTGCGGCCAAAGGAGGCATTGTTAACAGGTGATGTTTGGTAGCCCTATCGGTAGGAGCTCAGTGGCAGGGTGGTCCCATAAGATGATAGAAAAATGACATGGCACTAGCTGGTACGTTGACAGCACCGTGAAGTGAGAATGTGCTGACTTGAACAGTCCTAATTTGGAGATGGAGGAGACATCAGAGGGGAGTTTGTTGTACCAGACTGGGGCACTGTGTGGGAATGACCTTTGGGCTATGGAGATTCTAACACTTGGGATGGACCACACCAGTCGGTTGGCAGTGTGGGTGTTCACTGAGGTGTGGGAGGATAGGAGAGAGGCATAAACCCCCAAGGGGGTAAGCCCCTGGTGTATTTTCTTTGTGAGGAGACATGTTTGATAAAATAGCCTTTCATCTAGGGTAAAGAAATTTGTCAGGGCATATAGGGTACAAGTATGGGTACACTTTTCTGCCCCAGAGAGGAGTCTGCACACTTTGTTTATGGCCAGATGGATTTTGTTAAGGGCTGCGTTGTCAGTAGCTGAGTAGATAGTGAGTCCATAATCAACTAGGGAGAGGACTGAGGAGGTGACAGCCAGATTAAGGGCTTCCAGAAGTAGGCAAGCCTTGTGCCGATACAATTGGCCTATATGGACATTTATGGTTGATGATAGAGTGTTAATGTGTGAATGGAAGGAGAGGCTGGAATCAAATGTAAGACACAAGTATTTATATGTATGGACCTGTTCTAGAGGAAGGAGAGAGTGGGAGAGGATTGTTAGCTACTCATTCTTGGCCTTATTCTGTCAGTGGGCAAAGAGCATAGTCTTTGTCATTTTTACATTGACCACAAGTCTTTGGTCTATGAACCAGTTTTCAATCTGGTTAAATGCATGTTGGAGGGAGGGAGGACTGCAATACTGTGGGATCTGGGTGCAAGGCAAAAAGAACCACGTCATCCACATAGAGTAGTAGGTTGCCAGAGCAGGAATTGGGCAAGGTGTTTAGGTAGATGCTGAATAATAGAAGGCTGAGGATGGAGCCCTGGGGAACCCCAGAGCAGACTGGCAGGTGGTTGAGAGGGTGTTGTTTATTTTCTGTGAGGTAACTGGTAAACCAGGAGACGGGTCCTAGGGACAGACCTATGTGGCAGAGTGTGCTTAAGAGTAAGGGGTGGGAGACTGTATCAAAGTCCTTTGACAGGTCGATGAAGACAGCTCCAGCTAGGTGTTTCCTATCCAGGGCAGAGTGAATACAGTTAGAGACCTCAGTGAGAACCATAGTTGTATTGTGCCCAGATCTAAAGTCATGCTGCTCCCTGCAAAATAGGTTATGAGCAAGCAGGTACTCAGTGAGTTGGGTGGCTATAATGTTTTTGAGGGTTTTTGAGTGTGGTGGGAGAATGGATATGGGACAGTAGTTATTGGGGGAGGTGCTGTCACCACTCATCAGTATTGGGGTGACTGTGGTAGTATTCCAGGCTGCCAGGAACTGCCCCAGACTTAGGGAGTGGTTAATGAGTTATGTCAGTGGGGAGAGGACTGTAACTAGTACTAGATGTAGGATTCTCATATTAAAATAATCTTTGCAGTAGCAAGAGTCATTGAGTGCTTTAATGAGATAAGACCTTACCTCATTCATAGAGATCACCCTGAGATGGAAGGTGGGGATGCTGGGTGTTAGGGGGTGGGGTTGCAAGAGTCGAGTCAAAGAAGTTATTTAGGAGCACTGCACTAAGGTCAGAGAATGATGAGTTGAGAAAGTTGGCAACGGCCAGTGGGTCAGTGATAGGGACACTGTTGACAGTTAGTAAGGAGGGGTGGAAGCCTGGATTTGATGTTGAGTTCCTTAATATTGTCCCAGAACAACCGAGCATTCCCCCAGGAGGAGGCAAGGGTAATTTTGTAGTAGCCCTATTTGGCCTGTTTTATGGTCCAAGTGCATCTGTTATGAGTCGCTTTATAAGCTTACCTGTCCGTCTGCATGCTGGATGCAACTGCTTTATGCCAGAGAGCATCTCTGTGCTTTAACTATTTGAGCACCACCACTAAAGAAGAACCCTTATTAGGAGACACCTTTTGCAGCTGTTCATCATCATCGTCTTTCTGTTCCTGAAGCTGTTTACTGAATTGGTAAGAGAATTTGCTGAGAATGACTTTTAAGAAAGTAAGGCACTGTACATCTTCAGGAGGAAGCCTTGTGTGGCCATCAGAGACAACATTTCCAGCTGTGTTGAATAAATGCTCACAGTAAACACTAGTGGGAGGTCAACTAAGAAGCTTAATAGCAAAGGCAGATAGTGCAGGACAGATGTTTTTCTTTTCCAGTCAGTACTCAAGAGTCAACAGTAAAATTAATGAGTCGTTCTCATAAATAGGCATCCACAATATCATACAAAGACAAAGAAGGAGGCTCCACAACAGGCATATCTGAATTATCAGTTTCTGTGAGTTTTGACCAAAAAATGTGAGTCATCTGTGTGCGTTTCAGAATGACATGCCTTTTTTAAGGGCCATAAAAGAGGACTTTGTGCAGAACTACCCAATGTTGATGAAGGAGTTCATGGTAGCACTAAGTAGAAATTATTGCTGTCACCCCCAATAGATGTTGCATCACCAGATGCAGCATCCACATCATGTGATTCACTTGTATTGTCAAATACAGTCCCGTCCTCTTCCTGTGCAGTTGCTGAAATCAGCATGCTTTTGTATTTGAGATAAGAGTAACCATGATCTGAAGTAGGCAGCTGTTGCAACTTAAACCCAGGGTCAAGAAGAGTTGAAAGAAGAAAACGTTTGCCTGTTGTGATATTGTGAAGTCTTCTGCAGTTTGGGAATTGCTGTATCAGTTGATCTGTACTGGATACACCAGATTTGTTTCCTTTTTGTTTGAAACTTCTACACAGCCTCCTGAGTTCCTTGTTCAATACATTTATGATGGGAATAACCTGGCTTAGAGTAGCATTCTCTTTGCTAATCAGTCAATTTGATTCCTCAAAGGGAGTCAAGAGCAATGTAAGATGCTCCATGAGGCACCACTGGAATTAATTCAGCACAACACCATCTGCAACATTGTGCTCCATGGTATATTTATTGACTGCCATCTTTTGTGCGAGACGTCTTTCACACATGTAAATGTTAAGTTCCATGTTGTTGGAATATCTTGTTTTAGTTGCTGCATTGGCAAGCCATTTTTTTTCCTGAAATCAGCCAAGATATCACATGATTTTACAGAGTGACTAAAATGGTCACAGATCTTTCTTTGCAGCTCACACTGGAAAGGAAAGCTTGCACTAACAGATTTAATGAGTGTGCATAACACAGAATGTGAGTAAAACCACCACATTTCAATGCATTAACAATATTGGTCCCATTATCTGAAACCACGGATTCAGTATGGAATCCCAGGGGCTCTAAACATTCAAACATTTTGTGACGCAACTCTTCCAAAATATTGTCAGCATTGTAATGCTTGTCAAACACGCCAACTCAAAGAACTGCCATTCTTTGTCTTTCTTCCTGTACACTGCTGATTGTGGTGGTGTTTGAAGATGACTGTGACACTCAATGTTTTGTGATACACATATAATAAGTTGTTTGAGAACTCGTCCACATGTCTGTGGTCAGGTGCGCAGAACCACATTCACTGTCTTGAGCCATTTTTATTTTACTTTGCATACATTCATACATTTTGGGAATAGTCACAGTTGCAAAATATTTACAGGTTGATGTGTTGTAACATATAGCAAAATATTTTAAAAGAGCTCTAAAACCATTATTCTCCACCACAGAAAAAAGTTGCAGGTCCTTGGCAATAAATTCTGCTATTAACTGATTAATTTTCAATGTGACTTGATGTGATCTACTGTAGGCAGTTTTTTGTTCCAACATCGCAGTAATGGTCTGCTGTTTAGTTTGTGCAGGGGAGCAAAATCCACGGGAATATCAATGATAAAGATGTTGTCAATACTTTTGTCAGTGAAGTCAAACATGTTTTTTTTATTGCCCTGTCTTTCAGTCATTTCACCATCACTATTGTCTGTAGGATTATTTTCATCACAGATATTTTTTTCATTGCAGCTCTACTGAATGGTTTGATGTGCTCTTTGCAAATAATGTACCTTTTTAGTAATGTTGTCCAGAACTTCCCCCTGTTAACTTCCAGATGACAAAAGGTGCAGATAGCAAAACATTCATTTTTGGGACTCACATGAAATAGCTCCACACAACTGAGGTGTAACATTTTGCCATTTTGCCAGGAACTGCAGCAATTTTGGTGTCAGTTCTTTCTGACCCTGATTCATGCACACTGTGGATGTCCCCAGAAGAGCTACCTTGATTATTGATTGTTTTTCCACTAATGGCTGTGGCTACTGGTGGTGTTTGCTGTATGTGTGTTTTATTTTTGGGTGGGGGAACCCAGGTGGCATCCTCTAACACATCAGTATCACATTCTGATTCATCACCTTTGGAAGAGGATAACTGTGATACATCTTGGTCGTGATCTTGTTCTTACACATTTTCAATGTCTTCTTCTTCTTCAGAGTCACTGCTTTCTGATGAGCGAGCCTGATTTGTATGAGTGGCATATTGTGGAGTGTCACATCTAGTGGTACTAGATAGAGCCTTTTCCATAATCATTGACTTTCTAGGTCCAACTGTTTTGGATATCTGTTTTTGTGTTTTACTTTTATCTGATTTTTCTAGCCCTGCCAACAATGCTGCACTACATTTGATCAGGGGATTCACCAAATATTATTTTCTTTTTCTGGTTGTGTTGCTTCATTTTCATCAGTTGTACTAATTATGTCTTCAGCAGTGAATTTCCATTTTTTTTTCTGAATTTGTTTTTGGAAATATTTTTATTTGTACCAGTTTCAGTCATAGTGCTGGTGTTGGCCATATGTTCCATTTTCATAAAAGACTCTGATTCTGAATCCATTTTGCGTGGTCCAACTTAATTGGTTACCTAGCAGTATTAGTTCAGATGCAGAGGTGGGCAACACAGAGTCTGAGACATGACACCTCCATCTCAAAATATGCGAGGCACTGTATGACCTAGTAGTACTTCAAGCACATAGATGGGCAACACAAAATCTGGGATGTGACACCCCCATCACAATCTGTATGGCACTATGACCTAGTAGTAGTTCAGGCACAGAAATGTGCAGCACAGTGTCTGAAACATGCCCCCCCCTTCACAATCTGTAAGGCATTAAGACCTAGTAGTAGTTCAGGCACAGAGCTGGGCAACACAGAGTCTGAGACATGCCCCCCCTTTCACAGTCTGTATGGCACTATGACCTAGTAGGAGTTCAGGCACAGAGATGGGAAACCCAGAGTCTACGTTACGGCAGCATGACTTAGTAGTAGTTCAGGCACAGAGCTAGGCAACATAGAGTCTGAGACATGCCCCCCCCACTTCACAATCTGTGTGGCACTATGACCTAGTAGTAGTTCAGGCACAGAGATGGGCAACACAAAGTCTAAGACATGCCCCCCCCTTCACAGTCATTATGGTACTATGACCTAGTAGTACTTCAGGCACAGAGATGGGCAACACAGAGTCTAAGACATCATCCCCCTCCTTCACAGTCTGTATGGTACTATGACCTAGTAGTAGTTCATGCACATAGATTGGCAACCCTGAATCTATGCTACAGCAGTATGCCCTAGTAGTAGTTCAGGCACAGAGCTGGGCAACACAGAGTCTGGGATGTGCCCCCCCTTCACAATCTGTATGGCACTATAACCTAGTAGTAGTTCAGGCACAGAGCTGGGCAACACAGAGTCAGAGATGTGACCCCCACTCTTTCACAATTTGTATGGCAGTATGACCTAGTAGTAGTTTGGGCACAGAGATGAGCAACACAGAGTCTACTGCAGTATGACATTTCAGGGCAGCACAGAGCTGGGCGACACAGAGTCTGAGACATGAGATCACGTGATGCCTGAAGCTGTATGGCAGCCTAGCTTGAAGGCTCCCTCCTCTTCACCTACACTTCTGCATAATTTCATCGACTAACACAGCTCGGGTCGCTAAAAATCACCTTATCTAACGGATGCCTGCCTGCAGCTTCCATTCCAGTGTTTTTTGGTTTTTTTTGTCATTTCTAACTGTTCCTGTTAGGATGGAAGCTGATCTGCAGTAGGCCCCACCGAAGCATATGCCACCAACATCTCCAGAGAAGGCACCCAAGAAATCAAAATTCCAGAACTCACAATCTCAACAGCAAGCCAGTCAAGCTGCAACTGCTCTCCCTCTTACCGAAGACCGCTTCTTGCAGGAATTACAGCCATTCCGAAAGACTCTAGCAGATATATCTGCCGAATTGAAATCCCTACATTTAGATATGGGTGACCTGGGCTGGAGGTTGGGTGACATGGAGGCCCGCACATCCTCACTGGGAAGATGGAAGGAGAAAATGGACCCTGAGATTGTCAAACTCCGGCAGAAGATATCCAAACTACAGTTACAAACAGAGGACTTGGAGGGATGCATTCGAAGAAATAATCTTCTAATTATTGACTTACCTGAAGCCAAGGAAGGCACTTCCACAGTTACTGTCACACAAAAATTTCTTGCTAAGGTTGTTGGGCCCTTTCCCTTCAATGCTGCTTACCAGATCTAAAGAGCCTACTGCTCCCTCCATCCAAGACCCCATGACAGTGCTACCCCCAGGCCCATCATCTAGAAATTTTTAAGTTACTTAGAGAAGCAGCACATTTTAAGAAAGGTGCGGGAGCTCCAGGCCATCTCTTGGGAGGGGAAACCCCTCAGTATTACTCAAGACCTACCAAGTGAACCCCACCAGAAGCAAGCAGCCTTTCACCCCATTGTTTACAAATTGATTGCTGTGGGCTTCAAATTTCGGATGGCTTACCCTGTAAGGCTGCAAGTTCAGATGGAAGGGCAGTGGTTCTCATTTGATTCCTGGATCAAGCAACCAAAGACTTAACTGTCCACCTACCGGATCTATTTAAAACTGTGCTAATCTGGACTTCCTGGCTATAACCCTGTTTGTACCTGAGTTTACATACCTATCACTTGTTGGTATGATGTTGTTTTCTTCTCCCTTGGATGCCTCCCAGAAACATGGCCCTGCAGATGTGACTTTTCTCACTGGACTGCCACATGGTCTCTTGTTGTGCCTTCCCCACCTCGGTGTACCTCTAGCGGGGAGCACAGTGGTGTCTCCTGAGATTGGCCTGGTCCATGAAGCTTTACCTATTGTATCACTGTTTCTTCCAGGGATTGGGAACTCTATGGACTGGGACTGGTTTCAGGGGGTTGCTGCTCAGGTGTTCCCGGTCCATCCATGTTTGTGTTCCCACCAGGCTTGGGCTGGTCCACCTCAACAGGAGCATAATTTAAGGTGGGGACCTTATATATATTTGTTAAACGTGAGCATTTCAGGGTGGGAGGTCTGCTATGTTCCCCATCCTCTACCTCCCTTCATGCAGTGGATCACCATGAGAGTAAGCACTCTTAATTTTACATGGAGCATGAAGTGGAGGGGAGGAAGATCCCTACAGGGTTTTATCACTCTAGCTCTCTTGCTCACCCATATGCCCATGTCAGCTTTGGCACCTTCTCTGTCTCAGGGTTCCCCTGGAGGGTACCTCCCTGAATTGTCTGAACTGCAGCTCTCTTTTTCCTGTAGCACAAACAAAAGCCCAAGGGCTTTATATCAGGTAACTGTCATTCAGGGCCTGATAATTTATTGTATATCCATTTCCAGGTAAGCCCTGAACCTTGTTTTGCTCACAGTGCCTGGCCAGTGATATGTTGTAACGTTAGGCTATTAACTTTATTCTTGGTTGGGGCGTGATGCTGTTTACAGCTGGGCCTTGCCTAAGTGCTGATGCTCATCACATCCTGGATGCTTGGGATGGGAACCATGCCCCATTTTATTTATGGTCCCCTACTGATGGTTGTCATTCAGATTCTTAAGGGGGCCTTGATGCTGGGAGGTATAACTAATATTTTGCCTCCATCTCAGTGCTCTTTCTGGGGTCCACTGATATGGATCCCTATCAGTGGAACATACCACATCCCCTCAAGGAGACCTTCCTCACTTACTGGGTGGGCAAGTGCTTAAGGGGGTATGGACCTTCCTAGGGCCAAGTTCAGTTTATCCTCATCTCTGGGTTAGCTTTGGGTGGGTCATTGTATATTGTATATAGCTTAGTGTTTGGGGATAAATGAGGGGAGGCATGTTGGGAACAGTGGATACTTCACTTTAACACTGCTTTCTAGGAGTGGGGGGATTGGGGAGGCATGTGCCTGGATACTTGGTCTCATTCTTTATTTGTGATTCATCTGGAGGGGAGGTTTGCAAATAGTTCATGGGGGGAAGTGGGTGGGACTTAGTTCTCTATTCCATGTCACCCATGTCACCCATGTCTTTTGTTTGGTCTCTTACCAATGGTTATGATATCACTAATATACTGGGTTCTCTTGTTATTATGCTGTTTGAGATCTGATGTTTTCCTAATGGTGGAAGGGTTGCTTGGTGGGTAGGAGTGTGTTGTACAGGTATTAATCTCAGGAATACAGTTACAGTCATGGTGACTATGGCTAACAACACAGTTAAAGTTCTGACCTGGAATGTGAAGGGAGCAAGAGAGCAGCTTAAGAGATATCAGATTTTTAAACATATCACCTTGAAGGTAAGATTATTTTTCTGCAAGAGACCCACCTACTCAGTCATGAGGCCAACTGGCTGCAAAGACAATCTATAGGTCAAGTCTTCACTTCTGGTGGATCTTCCTCATGTAGAGGGGTCACTATTCTTGTAGTGAAATCTGTATCTTTACAAGCTACCCAAGTCATCTTGGACTTGCAAAGATGATTTATCTTTGTCGAGGGTACCTTGGATCTGAGGGAGGTCATCTTGGGCAGTATTTATGGCCCTGTAGGGTGTGACTCTGGCTTCCTCATGGATCTGACAGACAAATTGGCCCCTCTTTTGCCAGCCCCCTTAATCTTAGGTGGTGACTGGAATATCTCACCCATACAAGACATGGACTGCTCCAACCAGTCCCCAGGCCCCTCAACCCCCTCCCAATGTGCTCTTGGTGAATTAATGAACTCACTCAGGCTATGTGACCCCTGGAGGATTTTCAACCCAACCACTTGTGGTTTCACCTTTCACTCTGCTGTTCATCATACATCATCCCGGCTTGGCTATATTCTTTTTAGCCTATCTGAGTTAAGGGGTGACCAATACCGGTCTTGAATCACAGATCCTTTCAGACCATGCTGTGGCCTGGATATTGCTTAACTTAGCTTAGCCCTGCAATGAAACACAACTTGTAAATTAAACTCACAGCTCCTTAAAGATGACTTCATCATCTCTAAAATAAGATATCTCATTTGAATCTATACTGAGACCAACCTTAATTCAGTCTCCAGATGGGACCATGAATGGTGTGCTCTTAAGTTCCTTCTCAGGGAGATCTCATCTGCCTTGCTTCTAAAAGGAAGAAGTCCCAGGAACAAGATGTTATCTCCCTCTTGACTCACATTCAGAACTTGGGAAGATCCATTTTTCCTGTCTTCCCCTCCTGACTCTCTAAAACACCTACTGGCCCTTAGAGACAAATATGCTGATATCTTGAGAGAAAAGGCAGAATTCGCCATACTGAAAACCCATTCAAAATACAGGGGTAAAAGGCAGGACGCTTGTTAGCACTCTGCTTGAAACGGCAAGAAAACTCAAGACTTATTGCAGCCATTTCATCTCAAGATGGCTCTCCCAAACCCCTACCACATGACATAGCTCTGGAATTCAAAAAATACTATGGTAGACTATACGGGCAGCATGAATATCCACCTGATGAAGGCACACTACATACCTATTTAGACATGATTCCACTCCCTCATCTCTCTGAAAGTCAACAACCTCTCTTGTCCTTACCTGTCTCACTAAATGAAATCAGAGCTGCCATTAACAGCATAGCAATGGACGGTTTCCCCTCTAACTTCTATAAAATTTTCTCTAAGGAACTGTCCCCCCTCCTGTTGTGCCTTTTCCAATATATGTTCTTGGTGGAATCCCTCGACCTATCCATCCTAGAGACCATAATTGTCCTCCTTCTGAAACCGGACAAACCCCTGACCCAGGTATTCGGTTACCGCTCCATCTCATTTCTAAACCATGACATCAAGATACTCACCAAAATGCCAGCTACAAGGATGGGAAAGGTCTGGTCTGGGCTGCTTAGCCCAGAACAGGTTGGTTTCATCCCTGGTCGATCCTCCGCTGACCATCTTCACAAACTTGCCCATATTTTTTTGGCTGCTAAGGACTCTTCCACTTCTATGGCCTTGATCTCGTTAGATGCAGAAAAGACCTTCAATAGAGTGGTTTTGGCCTTTCTTCTGGCCACCTTACAAAGAATGGGCTTCCCCAGGCTTTTTTGTGTTGGATTCAAGTTGTTTACTCATCCCCCTCAGTAAAGATTTACTGTAACAGAGTTTTTTCCTCTCATTTCTCTCTGTATACAGGAACCCTTCGGGGTGCCCCCTCTCCCTATTTCTTTTCAACCTTCATCACGAGCCCCTAATTAGGCAAATTAAAACCTCCCCCAACATTACTGGCATCCCCACTGGAGAGACAGTTCAGACCTTGTCGGTCTATGCAGACGACATCCTGCTGCACCCTCTCCCATCCCATTAACTCTTTAGCAAAGATCCTATATATCATTGATAACTTCAGTTCATTCTCTAATTACAAACTTAACTGTTCCAAAACAGGGATTTTTCCCCTTAACTGTCATGTCCATAAGGCCAAGCTAGAACATCACAGCATGAAATGGGCCCCATGTTGCATCAAATATCTAGGTATCTTTCTATCCTGTGATGTTTCCCTTCTGAAAAAACTCAATGTTGATGACTTGGTCATCATCATCCAGCAAGATCTTGCAAGATGGAGGGTACTCCCAATTTCCCTATGGGGCAGGATTAACATAGTCAAAATGAATGTCCTACCCAGACTCTTCTACCCCTTCAATATCTTAAATCTGTGGCTTCCTATTTCCTTCTTCAAGCATATCCACGCACTTATTACCAAGTTTATTTGGCTTGACAAAACTCCTAGATGTTCTTATGCCAAGCTGGCCCTTCCTAAGGAGTTGGAGGTCTCCGGCTTCCTAATGTCCTACTTTACTACTGGGCAAGTCACCTGGGAGACTTCAGTACCTGGATATGTATTGTTCAGAAGAGACCGAGGTGCAAAAAGGGGGGGAGGGGTGGCCCTGTATGTTAATGAAAATATCAAAGCTACAGAAATTCAGAATACACATAAGGAGCCAGAAGAACTGTGGGTCACCCTGGAAACAGGTAATGGGACAGCCATAAGAACTGGGGTTGTCTACAGGCCCCCAGACCAGAGGGAGGACATAGACACATTACTGTTAGAAGATATACAAAACATGACAGCTAAAGGAGGTTCTGATAATGGGAGACTTCAACATGCCAGATACAGATTGGTCAATACCAGCAGGAACATCTGCCAGAACTAGACTCATAGTGGATTCCTGCAGGGAGGGCCTCAAACAACTGGTACAGCAACCCACAAGAGACAGGGCTATCCTAGATCTAGTACTGACTAACAAAGAAGGGATCACAGATCTCCAGGTAGAAGGTCACCGAGCCAGTGACCATCACATGGTATGGTTCAATTTGGCTACTACATCTAAATCATCCCATTCCAAGGCAAAAATATGGGACTTCAGAGGAGCTGACTTTGATAAGATGGCTAACAGAGTTAAGCTAGCCCTGGCAAAAGAAACACAGGTGAGGAGGTACAGGCAAAGTGGGCAAGCATTAAGGATACAATACTTGAAGCAACATCCCATTGTGTTAGACAGAAAAGGAAGTGCAAAGAAGAAGGAAACCACTTTGGTTCTCAAATATAGTAGCAGAAAAGGTCAGAGCCAAAAGGCTGGCCTTCAGAAAATATAAGGGAACACAGGGGATGAAGATAGGAGGCATACCAAACTGCCCTAAGGGAAGCAGGTAAGGCAGTAAGGCAGGCAAAGTCCCAAACTGAGGAAACACTAGCACGTAACAGTAAAAGAAGGTGACAAGACTTTCTATAGATACATTAGTGAAAGGAGAAAGTCCAGAGGGGGTATTGCTAAGCTTAATGGAGAAAAGGGAGCATGTGAGAGAGGAGGACCCTGTAAAGGCATCTATCCTAAATAGATACTTTTGCTCAGTATTTACTGAAGAGAAGGTAGGGCAGGGCCCACAGCTCAGCATCATGGACACAGGGGGAGGGAGGAGCACTACCCTTCACAAAAGAAAGGGTCCTACAAGAGCTTGCTAAGCTCAGGTGGATAAGGCAATGGGACCTGATGGCATACATCCCAGGGTACTAAGGAGCTAAAGGAGGAACTAGCAGAGCCATTAGCAGAATTGTTTAGTGAGTCTCTGAGCACAGGAGAGGTCCCAGAAGACTGGAGAAAGGCTCATGTGATCCCACTCCACAAGAGTGGTAGCAGGGAGGAGGCGGGGAACTACAGACCGGTCAGTCTTACCTCAGTAGTGGGCAAGATTATGGAGGACTCCTTAAGGAAAGGATAGTGCAACACCTGGAATCCATAGGGCACAGGATCCAAGACAGCATGGGTTTACAAAGGAAGGTCCTGTCAAACTAATCTCATAGATTTCTTTGACTGGGTAACCAGAGTGGTGGACCAAGGGGAGCAGTTGATGTCGCCTACCTTGACTTCAGCAAAGCTTTTGACACTGTTCCACATAGAAGATTGAAAATAAGCTAGGTAGGCTCGGGTGGGCAGAAGTTGGTCAACTGGGTGGCAAACTGGTTGACTGGCAGAAAACAGAGAGTGGTGGTAAATGGTATACAGTCAGAAGAGATGCAAGTCACAAGTGGGTACCTTCAGGGATCAGTCCTGGGGCCAGTCCTATTCAACATCTTCATTAGTGACCTCGCAGATGGACTAAGAGGGTAAGGCTTGTCTGTTTGCAGATGACACCAAGATCTGCAACAGAGTAGATGATCCAGATGGGGTGGGCAGAATGAGAAGAGATCTGGATAAACTAGCAGAATGGTCAGAAGAGTGGCAACTGGGATTTAATGCAAAGAAGTGCAAAATCATGCACATAGGGAAGAGAAACCCGAAGCCACTTATAGGCTGGGAGGAGTTGCTAGCAGTCACAAAGGAAGAAAGAGACTTGGGCATCATCATCACTGATGACCTAAAATCATCCAAGCAGACCTCTAAAGCAGTAGGTAAGGCTGGGGGTGTTAGGGTGTATTAGTAGGGGTATCACAAGTCGTAAGAGGGAGGTAATATCCTCTGTACAAGACATTAGTTAGGCCCCATCTGGAGTACTGCGTGCAGTATTGGAGGCCACACCTTCACAAGGACATTAACCAAATTGAGGCAGTCCAGAGAAGGGCAACCAAAATGGCAGGACTGCATCAGAAGACATATAAGGACAGATTAACGGAGCTCAATATGTATACCCTTGAGCAAAGGAGGGAGAGAGGTGATATGATCGAGACATTTAAACACCTTAAGGGCATAAACAAGGTGAAAGAGTCTAACATGTTTAAATATAAGAAAATAGCAGGACAAGAGGACACAGCATGAGATTAGAGGGAGGCCGATTAAGGGGAATGTGAGGAAATTCTTTTTCACAGAAAGGGTGGTAGATGCATGGAATGGCTTACCACAAGAAGTGGTGGCTATGAATACAGTGCAGGGCTTCAAACAGGCATGGGATAGGCATAAGGGAGCAATACAAATGACTATGAATAGATAGGTCACTGACAGAGCAAAGGCCGATGGCACATTTATAAGGTAGAAAAAGAAATGGGCAGACTGGATGGGCCTTGCGGTCCTTATCTGCCGTCAACTTCTATGTTTCTATGTTTCTATGTTTCTATAAATGTTTTAAGTGGCTTTCAATGACCCAAGCCTGATCTGAAGATGACTATTCGCCTGCCTGGTTGCAAAATGAGTCCACCATAATTAATAATCAGGGTCTTTCTGGTCTATCCATTTTTTTTTTCTCCCTGGAAAGCTCTACTGGAATCCCTGTGGGAATCTGTGATCAGGGTTTCTATCAGTGCTTTTTTCCAGTTATGTGTATATCTTAAATACCAACCTGCCAAAAACATCTCACAGCCTCTCTTGCTTAATAATGACATTCAAATCGGAGGACGTACACTCTCAATGTCCTGGCTGCCCCAGTTAATGAATGTTAAGCTAGCAGACTTCCTCAACCAAGGCTCCCTTCTCTCTTCCCCAGACATTTTACAGAAATTCCAACTCTGTCCATCACATATGTTTAAGATCTTCCATATACATCACCTCCATCTCCAAATCCTGGGTACTGCCTCAAATTTACTAATCAAGCCGAACTATATAAATCTCTCAAGGACCTGGTTGTTAAGCCTTATGGCACTGCCATGATATACTCCTTTCTCCTTGACAAATCTACCTCAGCCCCAACAGGTAGTCGCAGGACTTGGGAGGCCCTGCTGCCAGATTCTAACCTCAACTGGGAAGAAATATGGAAAGACTGCTACAGGTATACCTCTCCGGATAGGCTTAGGCTTACGCAATTCCACATTCCGAACAACCTTTACTACACTCCAATTAAATTGGTTAAGATAGGATGCCTCAGCTCTGCTACATGGTCCAGATGTGGTTTGGAAGTGAGTACAATATTACATATATTCTGGTCCTATGACAAAGTTGCCCCCCTCTGGTCCCTTACTGAGACCGCAGCAGACCCTTTGTTGGGTTTGGAAGGTCTTTTTTCACCTGAAATTTGCATCATAGGGGATTACACCCAGATCTTGGTTAAAGAATGGAGATATCACATGGCCTTAATTTCTCTAGCTGTGAAGAAGGTGGTGCTCAGGCACTGGTTGGACCAAGCTCCTATCTCCTACCGAGAATGGTTACTTGAACTGTCCTTCTGTCTCAGGACAGAACCTCTGATTGCTAGTACCCACCATAAATTGTCTCTCTTTGATAAGAAGTGGGCCAAACTATATGAGCTATACTTCAATTGAAGTAATCACATATGCTTCTCTTGCTCCCTCCATATCTCCATATTTCTGGTCCTATACTTAGTACCTTAAGGGGGTTCTAGCACACTCCGCTGAGTATGAGAGGGGGTTGTGTATGGGATTGGGAGGGTGTATGGGGTTTCTCTTGGCTGCCTCATTCTGTATGTTCAACATTCTAGTGCATGTGTTGTATTTTAAAAATGTAATAAAACTGATTTAATTAAAAAAAAGAGTCTGATATGTGCCCCCCCTTCATAATCTGTATGGCACTATGACCTGTTAGTAATTGAGGCACAGAGCTGGGCAACACAGAGTCTGAGACATGCCCCCTGCTTCACAATCTGTATGGTACTATGACTTAGTAGCAGTTCAGGCACAGAGATGGGTAACACAGATTCTATGCTATGGCAGTATGACCTAGTAGTAGTTCAGGCACAGAGATGAGCAACACAGAGTCTGAGACATGCTTCCCCCTTCACAATTTGTATGGCACTATGACCTAGTAGTAATTCTGGCACAGAGATGGGCAACACAGAGTCTAAGGCAGTATGACCTTGGGCAGCACAGAGATGGGCAATACAGAGTCTGAGATGTGGGTGACATCTCCCTTTAAAATCTGTATGGCACTACAAGCACCCTCTCAAAATTACTGAGGCACTATGACTTTCAGAGTCCCCCTGTCCTGAGTGACTCTTTTTATTTTTTTCTGCACTCTGCTGTTGTCTATTGTTGAATTTGTTGATCTCTCTCTCTATCTCTAATGAAAAATGGGTGTTTTTCATTTTTTTACTGTGGAGTCTGCACTCTGTTGTTGTCTACTCTGCACTTTGCTGTTGAATTTTTTGGTCTCTCTCTCGCTCTCTCTTTCTGATGAAAAAGACAAATGTTGTTTTTTTTACAGAGAACTCTGCTGCAATGTCTGCACTCTGCTGTTGTCTGCTGTTGAATTTGTTGGTCTCTCTACTCTCCCTCTCCAAGAAAATGAAAAACATTGTTTCATTTTTGCCATTTTTTTACTCTCTCTCTATATATACACACACACACACACATGCACGCACTGATGACCGCCTCCTTTGAAAGCAAACCCCCAAATGTGCTCGATACACTGTTTCCTGTAGATGTCCTGTGGTGGCTGACACACAGGATTGGCTAGAACATGAGTCAGTAACAGAACACAGACCCTCCTTGGTTGGCTCCTTTTAGTGCCTCACAATCACAAGTGTTTGCCTTTGTTGGTTATGAAACACTGTAATTACTTGGGAGTATTCATTAGAGATCAGGAAAAAATGTGTTTTTTTTTTTTACATTCCTGCACCTTGTCCTGCCTTATTTAGCGAATTCCATGCAGTACTGGTTGTAAGAGTGCTATTTCAAGATCAGACCAGACTTCCAAACCAGACCAACTCAGCAACTTGGGGGGGGGGTCAGAAGTGTAGAAGAGCTGGTTCACCCATCCCTAATTTTATGGCTGTGGGTGGAGCCTACAGCCATCCTGCTTTAGCTTGAAAAAAGGTATTTCCATGGAACACATCTTTTAGAAGTTTTCAGTGTATCCTTCCATTCCGCAAATCTCTATGGCAGTAAAAGAAATGCTCCCTTCTTTCTGCTAAACTACTATTGCATTTCAGACAGCCTGCTTAGTGAAATTACTATGCTGAGAGCAACCTCTGGTTTATATCTTGTCATGCCTAATGTAACAGCAGATCCTGAGTTATACCTTTGAAGTTGACTGGCTGGAGAAGAGTTTTATGACCGTAATTAATCAGTCAGTTGGCAAGGGCAAGGCAAGGCAAATTTTATTTTTCAGGTGCCCAATCCCAAAGGCTCTGCATTCTGTACAATAAATACATAAAAAAAATTAAAGACATTATAAATAAATAAGCATTACAGTTAAAATTTCAATCACAAACATTCAATGGGTCTAATTATAGGCAGATTTCTAATATCATAATAAATATTTCACAAACATTATTTACAAAACTGTGTCTACAAAACTGTGTCTTGAAATGCCCAGCTAAATAAAAATGTCTTGAGGTGGGATTTGAATGCCTCAGCTGAAGGGGCCTTCCTTATTGATGGAGAAAGTGAATTCTACAGGATTGGGCCGGTGACACTAAAAGCTCTGTCTCCAGCAGTTTTTAACCTTATCCTGGGAATTGCAAGGAGGCCCCTAGAGGAGAATTGGAGGGAGTGGACCAGAGCAGCCACTGTTAGAAGGTCTGACAGGTAGCCAGATCCCAGTCCATGTAGAGCCTTAAAGAGAATCCTCCATCAAACAGGCAGCCGGTGCAAGTCATGCAGCACTGGGGTGACATGACAGTATTTAGACTGTCCCATGAACAACATGGCAGCTGCATTCTGCACTAGCTGCAGTCGATGGAGAGTACCTCCAGAGACCCCAAGGTGGAGTGCATTACAGTAGTCAAGCCTTGATGTCACAGATGCATGCACCAAGGTGGGGATGTCCTGGGGTGGAACCAGGTGTTTGATCCTCATGATATTTCTCAAGTGAAAAAAGCTGGACCAGACAATGGATGACACCTGAAATTCAAATGTCAATCCACTGTTGAGGCTAGCACCAAGATCGCACAGCCTAGAGGAGTCCTTCAATGGCACAGATCCCAAAAACAATCTAGTCTCCGCACTAGAGGCCATCCTATCATGCCTCCTGTTCAACTCCACCACCAGTACCTCCATCTTATCGAGGTTCAATCACAACCAGCCAGAGGCCATCCAGTAATTAATCTTGGCCAAGCAGTTGTTCGGTACATCCACCACATTGGATGTCCCAGAGGCAAAGTATAGATACAGCTGGGAATCATCAGCATAGCAATGAAACCCCAGACTGTACTTCCTAATGATCTCTCCCAAGGGCAGCATATACATGGCAAACAGCATTGGTGACAAGACTGAACCCTGAGGTACTCCAGAAGACAGAAGGTTAGGGGAGGAGGAGAAATTCCCCATCAAAACCCTTTTCCTCCTATTTGTGAGGTAGGACTCAAACCAGCAGATGACCATGCTGGTGAGTCCACCAAATTCCCTCAGGCGGTTGAGTAGCACACAATGATCTATCATATCAGTTGCTGAGGAGAGATCAAGGAGAATGAGAATTGTCCCTTTTTCTAGATCTCTCACTATGAGGAGATCATTATGCACCTGAACTAATGTGGTTTCCATACAGTGCCCAGAACAAAACCCAGACTGTAGTGGCTCATAGATATCAGGCCACAAGATGTTCCCCGAGCTGCTGCACCACAATCTTCTCTACAACCATTCCCAAAAATGGCAGGTTGGAGACAGGACAGTAATTTGCCTTGACATCAGGGTCTAAAGATGGTTTCTTCAGAAGGAGTTTCACCAGTGCCTCCTTCAAGGTATCTGGGAAGACCTCCTACGACAAAGAACACCGGACAATCAAGGCAAACTCTGAGCAAACAGCATCAACACATCCCATTAAGAAATGAGTTAGCACTGAGTCCAGTTCACAATATGTGTGCTTCAGCCTCGAGCCAACCTCAATGACCTCGGCCACCTCAACTGGTTTAAACTTCCCCCAACCAGGTGGAGTGCACCTCGGACAATCCAGGCGACCACTGTCAGCCATGCTGTGGTTCACTAGTGGGATTCCCTGACTGATGACGGACATTCTGTCCAAGAAGAACTGAGCAAACTCATTACGTAAAGCATCAGAGAATGCTCTTTTTGGCTATAGACAAGCTGGATGTAATAGCCTGTCCACAGTCCAAAAAAGCATAGCTAGTTGGTTCTTTCTGGCAACAATCTCCCTGCGCAGGAACACAGCCTTCTTATGGTTGACTGCCCCCTGGTACACAACATAGTGTGCACGCAGGGCCAGTTTGTCCATCTCCAGACTGATCCTCCACCAGCAGGGCTCTAACCTCTGACCTTTGATCTTCATCACATCGAGCTCCCCATCAAACCAGGGGGACTTGAAGTGAGAGGATCTGAGTCATACACAGACTGGTACAATGGAGTCGAGTGCCCAAGACATCACCTCATTATAGGTGGCTACTGCTTCACCCACAGCCCCTATGCATGCACTACCCACACTAGATAGGTCAACTACTGCCAGAAAACCTTCTGGGATCAAACCCCCCAAAGGGTGGTAGCTTACCATCTCTGCAGGGGGAGGGCTCATGGAGGAGGCCCTGAGCAAGAACTCCACCATGCAATGATCTGACCAAATTACCCAAATCAGTCCTGAGATTATCAATTTCATGCCCCAGCGAGAAGACCAAATCCAACATGTGACCACCCTGGTGAGTCACAATAGAAACCTCCTGCGACAGGCCCAGAGATGCCATCATCTGGATGAAGTGATAACCCAATCTAGATGATTCATCGCCGGCTCATTGAAGTTCCCCAGGATTAAACACCTGGGGTCCTCCAATGTTTCACTGATGATGAAATTGGCTTCCTCCAGCAGTACTCTGCTTGCTAGTTCTTCTTAATAGCCTTCAAAGCAGTCCAGGGAGGAGTTGAAAAGGAAGCACTGTTCTTCCATGGAGCAATACTGGTAAAACTGAACATATATTACTAATCTTGACTACTAATTTGAAACAAAATATAATTTTTAAACACAAAAATGCAAGAAAAAACTGTATAAAAGATGTACACATAAATGCAAATCCCCCCATTCACTTTTCTAAGCAAGCTTAAAATGTTAGTGGAAGAGGTTAGCTAAACAAATACAGTCTCACAAATTTTGTAATGAATTAGACTTGCATCAATCTGTTGTATCCCCCACTAGAGGGTTAAATATATTAGATATTATGTTAAGTAGTGAACCTCTAAAGATCCCTGAATGTGGTGTAGCTGCTTCACTAGCCAATAATGACCATAGTGCAATCATCTTTAACTTGCAATTTCCCCCTTCAAATTCCAATTGTACTACAAAAGTTTATTTATATAATAAGGTAGGTAAGGAAGATTTAGCAATACATTTGTCTAAAATTAAATGGAATGAATTATTGGCATTGGAAGATATTAATGTGTCTTGGTCAGTTTTTAAAGATATACTATTAGAAACTGTTAAAAAGCTGATTCCCAAAACTAGAAAGAGAAAATAAAAAAAAACATCCTATGTGGTTATCCAATAAAATAATTAGGATGATTAAAAAGAAAAAGAAATTATTTAAAAAGTACAATGATAATAAATGCATTGGATCATTAATCTCACTTTAGCGTTTAAAAAATAATTGTAAAAGAGAAATAAAGAGATCTAGGGCAAATTAAAAAAAAATGTAGCCAATCAGGCTCAAAAAGGAAACAAAATATTATACAGTTATATGAATTAATTAAAAAAAACAGGACTGTAAAGTGGGTCCTTTGAAAATTAATGGAATAGACACTAATGACAAAATAAAGATGGCAGACAAACAATTCCTTTTTTAGTGAATCATTTAATAATAATACAAAAGATGATGATACTAAATTTGATGGTGTAGTAGAACCTATGGAAATATCACTAGAAATTATTAAAAGAAATTAGAAGGTTTAAAAAAGGATCACCACCAGGTACTGAAGGCATATCTGGTGATATGATATTACTAAAGAAGGACTACTTGTGTCTTCCATAAAAATTAATATATGAAACCAGTTTAAAAACTGGTGTAATATTGAGTGATTGGAGAGAAGCATATATTACTCCCCTATTTAAAAAGGGTGATAGGAGTCAGGTAGAAAATTACCATCCTATCAGTTTAACTTCTATAATATGTAAGATATTGGAACTAATAATTAAGGATAAATTACATTCAAGTATATCAGTTTTGGATACCACACAGCATGGTTTTAAAAAAGAAAGATCTGTTGTTACTAACCTGGTCAGTTTTTATGACTGTGTTAGTGACAATCTTGGTAAACACATACCATGTGATGTGATTTTGTTGGATTTTAAGAAAGCTTTTGATTCTGTTCCTCATTAGTGCTCTTATACAAAAATTATAATCTTTAAAAATCAGCCATATATTTATTAAATGGAGTAATAATTAGTTCAAAAATAGACGTCAATGTGTATCTATAGATGGGTATAGATCTTCTTGTATTCCTGTTTTAAGTGGTGTTCCCCAAGGTTCAGTACTTGCACCATTAATATGTCAATTTTTATCTGTGATTTATCTGGTTGCATTGAAAGTCACATTATAAAGTATGCTGATGATTGCAAAATTGTAAATACTGCAAGACATTTAAATGACTGTGCAGTTATTCAAAAAGATTTGGATGTACTAAGAAATTAGTCATTACACTGGAACTTGAGATTTAATACATTCAAATGTACAGTTTTACATTTTAGTAAAAAGAACACCAAATAACAGTATTATATATATATATAATGAGTCAATTACAAATACAAAATGTGACAAAGACCTAGGTGTTATGGTAGATGTAAAGTTAAAACACATTTCAAATAGCATAAATAAAGCAAATAGAATCTGGTGGTCAATTAAAAGAAATATTGTTTTTAGAAATTCTAAAGTCCTATTCCCTCTTTACTGTACATATGTACATCCACATCTTGATTATACATCTCAACTTTGGTCCCCCTATTTGCATAAATACATTAATAGAATCAAAAGGGTACAAAGGAGAATTACTAAAACCTTCTTTTCTAATAGATGTCTTACTTTTGATGAAAGACTATATAAACTAAATTTAATGTCTTTAGAACAAAGGCGATTAAGAGGTGATTTGTTATTTCTTTGGGACATTATTAATGATGATAATTTATTAATTGATTGTGATATGGAATATAAGCAATTACAAGTAAATACTAGAGGTCATCCCCTTCAATTGAAAAAACAAATATGCAAAACTAAGAAAAGGAGTTTTTATTTTTCACAAAAGGTGGTGAAACCCTGGAATGATTTACCATTAAATATAGTTATTAGTACATGTAAAAATACATTCAAGAATAGGCTTGATAGATACTTGCTTTCTAACCCAAGTATCACAGGCTATATGTAATCATAAGGGCTTTTTATTGGCTCTACGGGCCTGTTGCACCCTTTATATCCCAGTATGACTCCTAGTATGACAGGACCACAAGGAAAAGGACTTTAGGCTGACTTAACCCTTTCAGAACAGCACATTGTTAACAGTTGACTGTCTTCATATTCATTTGCTTTTTCAACTGTTAACCCATGTTTCTTTTTAAATAATGATTTCCCCCTGCAGCAATATGTTTTTCTAAAGTTGAATGAATCAAAATCCAACAATTGCAACCATGAATGGTGCATTAATAAATAAATGCACTTACTGAAAGGGTGTTTTTCTTATACTTCCACCATGAAAAAAAAAGATTTTTTGCTGTATTAAAAAAACATGTGGTTGGTACTGAAAATGAAATCCAGTGATGGTTTAATTTTGATATACTGTAGGTGTAAAAGATGCCTTTATGAAGCAGGGAAATCATCACCTTTATAAGACCTTGTAATCACTTATCATTTTTTTTAGCATAAACGACAAACAGAACTATATTTGTAGCACTTAATGTTATACACAATCTGATGCACTCATTTTTATTCAAATGTGGCCGCCTCCAATATCATTTTACTTGTCACCTTTCTTATGCATACTTGCTTCCTGATATAACCTGGACAGATATATGGAAAGGAAAAAGGAAAATTGTTTAACCAGGAAAGGCACACTAAACCAGAGCTTGTTTCCAGGTGTGACCTGGGAGCACGGGGAAGTTAAGTGACTTGCTCAGGGTCACACAGTATGCATGTGGAGGCTGATGGGATTCAAACCCAACTCTCCAGGTTTACAGCGCGGTGCTCTTAACTACAACGCTATACTGCCTACTTGTATAGACAATATACATTTTCTGTTTTGGTTCAAACATGTATCCACTACATGCAGCATTTCTCTTGCAAAAGTTTGTTTTTTTCTTCAGTACACTATTATACTACATTAAGTCTTGAATGTCCAAACAAGAGCTTTTATGTATAGCCAACTTCATTTAGAAAGCCAATGTACAGTAAAAGGGGTGGGGGGTGGGCAGGACATGTTTAACCAGAAAAGGCACACCAATCCAGAGCTTGTTTCCAGGTACGACCTGCGAGCACAAGGGAGTTATGTGACTTGCTCGGGGTCACACAGTATGCAAGTGGGAGCTGATGGGATTCAAACCAGGGTCTCTGCTTTGTAGATCAGTGTTCTTAATCACTATGCTATACTGCCTCCTATTAAGAAAAATATAGTCTTTCTGTCTGAATCTGAAAGAAATCACATTTATTATAACAAAAGTAGTACAATGCTGTAAACATGCCCCTCCAGGAATGTCATGCTGTATGATTTAGGATAGCCTACTGCATTAATTTTCATTAAGTCTTTATGTATTACTGGACTAGGGGCTCCATGACCATTTCACACTTCAGAGTAAAATTTCCAAGCGTAGCTCATATTTGCTAAACATATGTGTGAGTGTGCGTGTGTGTGTGTACAGACAGACAGATTGTCCAACTGAGATGCACTGCCCTGTTTTTAGTGGAGTAATGCTTCTTATGTTATAAAGTCTGAATAACACATGAATGGTAATAATTTCACACTTTTAAAATCGTGCTTCCCATTTCTGCATATTTTTTCCAAGAAAATATGTTACGGGTTTGTTCACTTAAAGCAGCAATATTTGTTAATCCGTATCAATTTTATTTTTTTAATAAAATATGCATTGCATTCATAGTCAGTATATTTTTAACTTTCTCACATACTTAAAAGCAGATTTTATAACTATACAGTATTTGCAATTAATGGCTCAAGACATTAGAATGGATGCCACTGGCAATACTTAATCTTTGTGGTTGACAGTATCTGATACTGTTGTATTATGGTGTATATCAAAAAATGGTTTGTAAAAAATGCCCTTTATACCCTAACAAATGCCCTTCCAATTTTCAGCACCCCCATCTATTTCAATCTTCTGGCACCTCAGTCTGCGAGCATTGTTATCTGTCAGAGATGCTCTTCCAACTTAGAATTTCCCTGGTCAGCAACAGGTAGACTGGATTACATTCTAATATACAGCACAGAGCAAGATGAATTATACTAAAATGTTTAGTGACTGTAGTGTACAGTCAGAGACTATGTCTTCATCTCAGTTAGACTGCTGGAAGCCGTGCAAAGATAACAAAAAACAAGCATCTGTCAATGCTGAAGGTTTCCTTGCATGGTGTATGTGGGGTGGCATTCAGCAGTTCTCATTGTGCTTGTTACTTGGAGTTTCTTCAAGTTCACCACAGCCATATCAGCTCTGGTTGGAGTTTGTTATAATAGCCTGAAAGTGTTTTTTCCATAGGAAGTCTCACATCTGATTATACACTTAGCCTTTTGTCACTGTTGCTGTTAAATATGTTTCAAGACACGTTCATATAATTGCCTCTTACTGATGGCTAATTCTTATTGATGTAACCCATTTGTGAAAGTGTTTAAGGGAAAGGGATGTGGTGGTGGAATGGAAAATCAGTACTAAAATTGGCAGACATACTTCTCCTGTACATACGGGATGGAATCGGTTCTAATCACTGTTTATATATAGAATCATTTCTAGTAACAGTTTATATAATAAAAAAAGTGATATATTATGCCTACATTTCTGTCCACTAACATGACTATCACATTATGTAGCAAGGATTGAGCAGTAAGGTGTAAGTATTACCCACCTCCACATCCAGCCTCTCAAAACTCACCCTCATTTTGTGCAAGCTGTCTTTGGCTGACTGGCTTGTCTGTCAGCTATGTTTTGCACAAACTGTTATGCCAGTTGAGGTTTTCTGTCAAAACAGGAGCAATCGTTCTAAATTGCTGTATGCATATTGCAAATTGCATGCCAGTAAATCATTATGTACTGGTAGCGATACGATAGCACAAGTAGTGCATGCATTTATTTTGAACTTCATTTACTGCATGAAAATGACTTGGAGCCACTGTGTAGTCCTTGTCTCTTAGCCCCACACAGAGTAATGCTGGGGCACTTGAATTCTCAATCCAACCCCCACCATCCCTCCCATTAAGTAACCACTGTGTGGAACTTGTTCCATTGTACATGTACAAAACATTCACTTGTAATGCTGCTCCAATTCCCACAATACAGAGCTGTCAGCCACACTTTGTCCCGGTTCCATTCATCATAAAATGCCATTGACAATAAGGTGTAGTTCACACATGAGCTCCATAATATATAGCCTCTCAGCGGCTCGTCTAATCACCATATCACCCCATCCCCAATACTGAGTTACTCAGTAGCATTTTTAGTCCCCTTTTGCCATCATGCATAAAGGTGCTGTTTGTCACTGTTAAACCAGGTTCCTTTCCCCCACACACTCTTGCACAGCTGCACAGTGGCACTCATAGTTCCAACAAAGTTGCAGTCATTTCATTGATCAACATGTTAAACTAATGCTGGTGATGTGTATTCCATTGGCATTATGCTTTTCAACAATGTATCCATTTACAGCAGTTGGAAGAAATACATTTTCTGGGCACCCAGAATCCAGAGTGCTCAGCTTAGCGAGAGCGGCCATTCACCAGCATTTGCTGTATGAGTACAACTGGGTTTTCTTTACTTCTGCAACCACAGCTGGAACTCAAGCTATGAGGTCACATAGCAGCAGCAGCAATGAGGTCAACATGATGGAGGGAGGTTGGATGCTGCCGAACCAGTATTGCAATACAGGCTCCGTTACATGGAAGTTAGCATTTTACTGCTGATTGCACCATTGCCAATATACCAATGCTGCACTGGGTTCATATCCCCACAGCTCATATTAGCGCCAAGACCCTCGCAGACTTGAGAAACCATCTCCAAAATGAGCCTCAGAATCCATCTTGAACTGCTTGATAACTGTGACACCCCGTCTATAATATTTTTATAGCTTCCATGTATCGGGGATGAGCTCCTTAGATCCAAGAGTAGCTGTGTTGCCTCACTTAGTAAACGTCTTACATATATTGTTTTGTTACTACACAGCACCCTGCAGTCAGCATTTGCTGACTACATTTGGATCAGCACTTGGGTATTTAGTTCACCAAGATCTCTTTGAACATCTCTTGATACTTTGAAAAGCTCTGGCACATGAAAATGATTAATTAATTTATCTTAAGGGGGAGACAGGCAGCTGCTCGCCTGCCATGTGGCTGTCAGTGTTCTAGCCTCTGCCATACCTTCCTCCATGGTGCCGATATACAAGTATGGACAACTGTTTTGAACTCTGGGGATCCCCACAGGATCAAGATGAAGTATGGTTCCACTTGATACCATGTTTGACTACACAAAGCATCCTTGTCTTGCTTATTACCTGTGACTCCTGTTTAGAGCTACTCTGAGCTGAATATTCAGTAAAGATAGGGTTTTCCAAAATATTACAGCGTTTCAGTTCAGCAAATCTTAATCATCAATTTGTGACCCATGTGAATTCCTCATAAGACATGATACGTTACACCCACCTACTGTGCTAAGGGTACCTGTCTATGATAAAAGGACTGGCCATATTGAGCTGAGAGGGAGTCTTGTCAACCCCAGCCTATGCCCCCATACCAGTCAAAAGGATTACCAGGATAAGGAATTTAAATCAGAACTTGAGGAGGAAATAATTAAACTTTAACTATTTTATATTCTTAAGCTCAGTAGTGATGTCCCTGTAAAATCACTTGCTATATTAGTTATTTACAACTGCATATCTTGTATGAAGAATGCAGCCTTTGATTGATCAGTATCAAGTAGCACATTAAAGGGAACAGGAAGCTCATTATCAAGGTGAACTGCTGCTAGCCCTACCAGCTGCTTTCCCTTCCCTAGTGGACTACATTGTAACAACACCGTTCAGAACACTGATTCATGGCACAGCCCATTGAGTCATGTTAATATCTCTCCTCCTTGGGACAACCAGCCTGACATAGAAACATAGACTTTGATGGCAGATAAGGACCGCTTGGCCCATCTAGTCTGCCCATTTCCCTACCTAATGGATAAGCTGCACATCCTAGTTAACCAACAGCCTACTTCTTCCTAATCCCCACCTGAATTGCCTTATGTCTGTCTCATGCATTCTTGAATTCCCCCACTGTTTTTGACCCCACGACCTCCTCAGGAAGGCCATTCTATGCATCCACCACCATCTCTGTGAAAACAATACTTTCTCACATTGCCCCTGAGCCGTCCCCACCTACTTACACCAGATTAACCCTCTCCTGACCTATCATCTCACCATGCCCTAGACTAAGCAGGTAAGTTAGCCATCTGCTCTAGTGATGGGCAGGTGAAGGTGGGGGGGCAGTGTTCTGAACCACCCACATGGTGACCAGTGTCCTCAAGCCATGACCCATTTCTGGCAGATGCCAGAACTGCCTTTCATGTACCACATAGCACAGCTCCCAACAACTGTGCTGGTCCAGGTAAGGGCATAAAGCCACTCTGCCCTATGGTGGTGAATGTCTGGCTATGAGCCCCAAATGCACAATACCAGGGCCACACTGTTACAAACAAAGGTTGTCATTAACTGAGTAAAAGGGCCATTTGGCCATTTTGTGCTTAGTGCCTTGGGCATGGAACTAATAACCTGCCCCCACCCACGCAGACATTTTCTCTTCCAGGGCTGGATCAAGGCATTGGCAACATAGGCACATGCTTAGGGACCTTGGCTGCCAGGGGCACCCCAAGCAATCCCAAATATATATTTACTATATATCCTTGTGGAGGATAATCTCTGAGGCACTCCACAATCATTACATCATGGGTTATGTTCACCTGATAGGTTGCTTGATGCACATGTGACTTCCAAAGAAGTCTGACCCTTTTCTCTGAGAGCCTTCCCATCCTAGATCAGTTTTCAATGTGCATCTGAACAGGTTTCAACACATCTAATCAGCTCCCTAATTTTAAAGTGCTGCACTCACATAAATACACAAGGATTGAGGTAAGAACTGGATGGCTTGTGCTTAAATACATATTTTGTTAGTTCAAAGGATATAGTAGCATGAAATTCAGAATATATATATGTTTATTTTCTTTACTGTTCTGGTCAGCCTTTTCTATACTACCATGTCTGGCAAGCATCAACTCTGAATGGAATTTATCTATATACAGTATTAACTTAAACAGTGTGATTCTAGGCTATTTAAGTAAGATAGATTCCCAAAGTATGTTGTGCCCAGGACTACTATACCTGTGCTACGAGCTGAAAGAGCTGCAATAACTATGAGGCTGAATCTCCTGTAACCCGCAGCATCCTGGAGCCCCTACTAGTGGCTCTAGGGACAGACAGAATTAAAAACAAATGATATACTGTAACAAATATGGGACCACTTCCAGCGGTCCCACAGCAAGCATAACTAGTAGCACACTCGATTCTAATTGGCCTTGGCTACTAGCATAGGGGTGCACTGGGATCCCTGCAAGTGATCCCAGAGCAAACCTCTCCAAAAAAACACCAAATATTGCAGACACAAACGACTGAGATCCAGTGATACTGTAATATTCAGCAGGATTACCTGAATTTCTCAGAATGTTTTTAGCATTCCCTGACACAACGCTCGACTGGCATATTGGAGTCCCACATAAAATGGTGGCACATCCATGTTTCCAATCCACATTTGGAGTCTTTGCCCTAGGTTTCAGTCCTCCAGTGGCAACTGAGTCATCCTCCATGACTGTGCCCTTCCCCTAGCCAGTTCTGCTCTTCGAGACTTGCACTGCGCTTCAAGCAACCTCACACATGCGCAAGTCAGCTATCAGAATCCAAGTCTGCGCATGAGCGGTACTGTCTGACCATGCATGTGCAGAAAGATGGGCGCCATATTGGTCACAGCACAGCAGCATGATCTAGCACTGTCTAACACAGACCAATACTGAAAAAAGCCCCTTTTTAACAAGATTAAATATAGAATCACAACCTGGTAATAATCAGAGGTGGGCACAATTGCTTACAAACATGGGCACAGCTTAGAAATCAGTGCCTCAGATTAAAAGCCTATAAACCAGCCCCACTACAGAATCCACTCACTCTTTAAGGGGCAGTGCTCCCTCCCCCTCTTAAAGGGGTAATAACAAAGGTTGTCAGCTCTAGCACAAAAATCAAGCACATCTACAAATAAACATATTTTTAAGTTTGGCCAAATACAGGTCACTTTTTTAAGTGTCACAATAAGCTTATTAATCATAATATAATTAAATTTTAATGGCATCCACTTTTATCCCCCTCTCTCAACACATAATAGAGAGGGACACATTAAACTATGGCCAAAACAAAAAGCTGCAAACATTGCAATGTACCAATCCCCGCAGGTCAGTTGGGCAAGTTATGTGTAACTTGCACTGAAGAACCACCTGATTTAAATGATGATAAAAACCCAGTGGAAGGCACCAGTGGCACACAGAACCTGTCACATCAGCTAAGTGAGTCATCCACCATTTCAGCTCCAACCTCAAACCTTGACACAGCAGCCTTACTGCTCCAGAATCAGCAAGTTATGCAGGCACAACAAAAAATCTTGTCAGCAATGCTAGATAAACTGGCAGAGATAATGCCCCCCTCAGCCTATCAACCCTCCAATATCAAATAATCCCATGTCCCTGCTTACTAATCCCAATCCAGGCCCTTTTCCAGCAGCACCAGAGGGGCCATGGCCACAAACACCAGAGCCAGATACTGGCAACGACTCCAAGGGTGAAAGGGAAATGGAGGTAGACCCCAATCACTAACAGCGAAATGGTGTTTCCCTGACCAGATACCAGCACTAGTATGTAATGTCATGTCCACAGTGGGGTTTGATATGCCAACCCCCCCAATCCAAACTACTTCCCTCTCTGCAACCATCTGCAAAGAAAGCAAACATCCTCCCAGTCTGTAAACCCATAGATGAGCTAGTAAACAAGGAATGGAAATCCACGGACCTGGCCAATATTCCTGAGCGCAGATCCTGGGATAAAATGTATCCACTACAAGAGAATAAACCATCACTGAGGTGTACACCACCTACAGTAGACCCCCAAATTGCCTCATTAAACAAGAAAACAGTCCTCCCTACTGAGACCGCATCAGAACTAAAAGATCCATGGGATAGGAAGGTAGAAGAAATATTAAAGACAAACTATGAACTAGCAGGTCTGGGGGCAAGGGCAGCCACAACAGCCTTATATGCTACAAGGGCCAGAGTTGAATGGCTACAAGAAGTGGCCAAAAAGAATGACACCAAAATCCACAGAAAGCCAGCTCTAGATAATTTTATACTGGCTATGAAATACCTGGCTGACATGGCAGTAGTTTCCCTAAAAATAAATGCCAGAGCAGCCATACTGATCAGCAGGGCAAGGAGAGTCTTCTGGATGAAGCTCAGGGACACTAATAATGAGCCCAAAGCCATGTTATATAAGTTACCCTTCAAGGGGTCACTCCTGTTCTGTGAGGACCTACAGAAATATTTAAAAGGAAAGGGAGACAACAAGGCCCTAGGCAAAGACCAGACCCAAAGATCTACCTACCTGCTTGCAAAACATAAATTATGCCCCAATTCCTCTTGTAACTCATGAAGAGGTAACTAAGAGGACAGGGGCAACAATGTTTGTCCCCCCTATAACCCAAACCTGGCCTATAACAGATGCAGAGGAGGGGCAAATAGAGGCAGGGGCAACAACTCATACTCCAGGAGAGCAGGCCACACGCAGTGACTATGCCTATTGCAACAACTCCCAAGGCATACTGGTAGGCACAAGATTAAGCCTATTTACAGATGCCTGGGAAAGATCCACAGAAGACAGATTGGTACTAGAAATAATAAACAAGCATTTGTCAATGCCAAATGTTGTCCTGCTGGCATTGTCATTGGTAGTGCAGGAGTTAGAGACACATAATAAGAATGGCAGTGAAGTACTGAACTGACACCAACCCCACCCAACCCTACAGAGATTGTCAGGCATTGGAGTTTACCTTGGGTCATCACCTATAATGCTCATGCCATTGTACTTCACCCTACCCTGTAGACACTGACAAGTGTTGTGATGTGCATTGGTGTCTTTGGGCCTTATACTTACCCCATTCCTTAAGAAAATATGCTGAGGTGGGTGTAGTATAGGAGAATGGGGTGAACTTTGGGGCTGAATACTCCAAGGCACACCTCGATGCCTATCACTGGCTACAGGGTGGAGGTGGAATGGCAGGAGCATTACAGCTGATGATCCCAAGTCACACCTCTGACGCCTTTCAGTCTGTACAGGGTGGGGTGTTATAGTTGGAAACCCTAACGCCATAGGCATTTGTTGGTATTTTCACTCCAAATAATAAACATGTGCGCCTTGTGAACCCACCTTATGACGAGTGGCACTATCAGTTTGTTAGCTGAAAGGTGATTTTGCACAGCGACTGCACCATTTGATGCCACAGGTACAGAAACACATTTTGGGCAGGAAGTGGAAAATGACAACTGTATTGTCATGAGGAGGTGTAAAAAAAATTGCAACGTTGAAAATCTAAGAGTGAAAGTATGAAAAATTGGTGAGTCATGGGCATGAGTAGAAACTGTGCAATGCACATCTGTTACCCAGTTATTTTTGGAATTTTTGTAACCACATTTTCAACATATGAATTTTTGGACCTCCCTCATGAACAGTGACACTGTGAGTTTGTTAATCTGTTCCAAAAAGTTGATTTCCCACACCGACCACGTGATTGTACGCCACAGGTGCGAAACAAATTTTGGGCAGGATGTGAAAAATGATAGCTGTACTGTTCATAAGGAGGTGTGAAAAAATGCCAGTGTTGAAAATGTGACATGAAAATATTGCAAATTTGCAAAGTTACAAGTGCATGTGGAAACCGTGCAATGCACACTTGTAACACAGTCATTATGGACGTTCATCACCAAATTACCAACATAGGAATTTTAGGACCTCTGCTCATGAATAGTGTCACTGTCATTTTGTTAATCTGTCCCTAAGATTGATTTCCCACAGCGACCGTGCTATTGTGCGCTGGAATTGTGAAAACACATTTCAGCCAGGATATGTAAAATGACAGCTGCACTGTTCGTAAGGTGGTATGGGAAAATGGCAATGTTGAAAATATGGAGTGAAAATATTACAAATTCACAAAGTTACGAGTGTACATGGAAATTGCACAACACACGCTCATAAAACAGCCATTTTTTTATTTTTTTCACCAAATTTGCAACATAGGCTTTCTGAGAGACCCCTCATGAATAGCGGCACTGTCGTTTCAGCAATCGGACCTGAAAGGTGATTCCGCACAGTGACCTCAAAATCACCTGTCAGGACTGAATAACAAAATGACAGTGACTGAATTCTTGAGGAGGGGTCCCAAAAACCCCATGTTGAAAATTTGGTGACAAAATTCCAAAAATGGCCAAGATGTGCACCAAAGTTGGAAAACCGTTATTTATGCCATTATACAGCTTACTGGCATTTCCTCAGTTTGCAGTCAGCATTGAAGAGTGTAGACTTGTTCCCAGTGTAGTATCAAATCATGCTACCCATCAGAATTTGCTACCCTCGTCAATTGTTCATGTGTATTAGCATCACGCATGCGCACTGCAACAGTAAGAGGGTAGCAAATTCTGACAGCAAAGTCCAGGGAAAAACTCTGGTAGGTGGTCATTAAAAATTTGTTCAAAAGGCGAAACCCTGCAAGTGAGGCATACGGTTTTAAACAACTCAGTTTCGGTCTGCTTATGCTCAATGACAATCAAAGGATTTTGTATAGTATCCTGTATTCAAATGCTAATTTAATCCTTATAGCACACAATATATTGCAATAGTGATCTGATTTTTCAGTGCAGACTCATTTTGGTTTACTAGGTTTATTTGAGTACTTAAGATTACTGTTTTTATGTTTTGAGTATCACCTTTCTCTGTAATCTGAGTTCACTGTTCAAACCTGCGTTGTGTGTGTGTGTGTGTGTGTGTGTGTGCGCTAGTCATGTTGCAGTGTTACTCATTAAAAAAAATAAAGGAAATCCTGACACCTCACCCTGTGTCTCAATTAATGCATAAAATGTTTCCTTAAAAGTTCAAGGTATTACGTGTTCTTTTATTCGTATGTGAGTAGGGTAAGGAGTAAGGATACTGTCTATACACTGTACTGTACATATCATGTACCTTATATCATTGTGCCCTATATTTGAGCGAACTTGTGTGGTATGCACTTTATGTCTTATAGGTAGTCATAATAGCTACTGTAAGTATCTCCTGTCAAATGTCAGAACTACTACATATTATTCTGCTAAGCAGTATGGGGGAACATTGTTTAACCAGAAGAAGCACACTAAGCTGAAGCTTGTTTCCAGTTGCAACCTGGGCGCATGAGGAAGTTAAGTGACTTGCTTAGGATCACACAGTATGCATCTACGTGGCTGTGGGATTCAAACCCAGGTCTCCAGATCTGTAGCTCAGAGCCTTAACCCACTGCACCATATTGCCTCCAATATAAACTATATACAGTGGATGCAAATGGTTATTTGAGAAGCTGAGCGCCTCATTTGGTGACTATTACAATCTCTGTTGTGAAGCCTATTGAGGTATTGTGCTACAGTTGTGGTATACGGAGGGGGTGCCCATGGGGTACTTTTTACCCTATACTCTGTATTCTGCAGGCATCAAAATGTATCATGATTTTTTTTATGTTCAATGTATACCTGTTCTTGGGTGCTTGGCCACTGAATCCTCTGTAGTCTGTTAAAAAAAAAATAACTTGCTATGTGCTGTGATTTTGTTCTTCATTTGCATGCCTTCCTGATCAAGAATTGTGTTCTGTTTTTGAGCTTTTTACTCATTTTATGGTGAGCTTCAGGGGCTGCATAGTTTCCTAATGTTTACATGCTGTGGGTGCTGGGCTGATGCCCATATAAATGGAGCAGTTCTATGGCTTCCCCACTTGTTTCACTGAAGAGCAGTGTTTTTCTTAGTACTGTACTGCACTCTGTCATTTTTGATTTAAAATATTTTTATTGTGCCTTGTGAAAATAGTATCTTACCCCATAGTGATCATGTTGTGGTTTTAGTTGGAAAAGTTTTCATTTTTCCAGCAGATGGGCTGAAGGAACCCTCCCCCACCCCAGTGGCATTCCCAGTTGTATGTGGGTACTATATGGAGCAGCTCCATGGCCCCCTCGTTAGTGGTGCTCATAACAGTTTGCGAATTAAATCTTTTCAGTGAAGTGTTTGAATAAAGTGGCTTAACCTGTACCACCATGATGTGCTTTATTTCTCAAATCTGGACTTTGGCAGCTGATGGGCTGAAGGAGACAACCCCACTCTCCATTAGCATTCTGAGTTGCATGAGGGTCAGGGAGATTATATTTTGGACTGTCTAGTTCATGTTCTTGAACTGCAGCTATTTATAGACAGTGTAAACGATTAGAAGTTTCACATTAGTATTATAACGTTGTGTTTTACACTGTTGTGCAAGCTGCATGTGTCCTGTGCAATATATAAAGTAGTATGTGGTTAATGTTGTTATCCCCACCCTCCAACGGTTCCATGTCACAAGAGTTAATCTTTTTCAGCGACTAACACAAGAGCGAGTACATTGTGGTGAACACAAATACAGCACGCAGCCATGTACGCCAAATACTAAATTGGTGCATATCTGATTACATGTTTAATATGGGGGTGTTATGGCCCCCACATCTCCCTTTGTGAGGTTCAAGCCCCCATCCCCCCAAACTTTAATAACCATGTCCAGAGAGGGGGTGGACACTGGAGGAAAGATGAGGGACCAAGAACAGCAATAACCTGCCAAAAATATAATGACATACCTGTCTGAAGTCCTGATCCTGGGACCACCACTACTGCAGCCGGTATCCCAACCCACTACGCTACAAGAATAGCTTGGTGACATCATGCTCCACATCCCTAGTTAGCTCATCCCTCTTCTCCCTCTTCTGTCCCACTGCTATTCCCTTCCCTCACCATTTTTTCCAGTCTTCCCTTGCTATTCTGTTGTTCTCTATCCCTCCACAGTAGCCAAACTAAATCATCCCATTCCAAGGCAAAAATATGTAATTTCAGAGGAGCTGACTTTAATAAGATGGCCAACAGAGTTAAGCTAGCCCTGGCAAAAAGAAATACAGGTGAGGGGGTACAGGCAAAGTGAACAAGCATTAAGGATGCAATACTTGAAGCAACATTCCATTGTGTTAGAGAGAAAGGGAAGTGCAAAAGAGGAGGGAAACCTCTTTAGTTCTCAAAAACAGTAGCAGAAAATGTCAGAACCAAAAAGCTGACCTTCAGGAAATATAAGGGAGCACAGCAGGATGAAGACAGGAAGGCATACCAAAATTCCCTAAGGGAAGCAGGGAAGGCAGTAAGGCAAGCAAAGGCCCAAACCGAGGAAACACTAGCACAAACAGTAAAAGAAGGTGACAAGACTTTCTATAGGTACATTAGTGAAAGAAGAAAGTCCAGAGGGGTTATTGCTAAGACCAAAGGGGATAAGGGAGCATGTGAGGAGGAGGACCGTGTAAAAGCATCTATCCTAAATAGATACTTCTGTTTAGTATTTACTGAAGAGAAGGTAGGGGCAGGACCCACAGCTCAGCACCATGGACACAGGGAGGAGGGAGGTGTGCACTAGTCCATTCAAAAAATAAAGGGTCCTACAAGAGCTCAATAAGCTCAGGGTGGACAAAGAAATGGGACCTGATGGCATACATCCCAGGGTACTAAAGGAGCTAAGGGTGGAACTAGCAGAGCCATTATCAGAACTGTTTAGTGAGTCTCTGAGGCACAGGAGAGGTCCCAGAAGACTGGAAAAGGGCTCATGTGATCCCACTCCACAAGAGTGGTAGCAGGGAGGAGGCAGGGAACTACAGACCAGTCAGTCTTACCTCAGTAGTGGGCAAGATTATGGAGGCACTCCTTAAGGAAAGGATAGTGCAACACCTGGAATCCATAGGAGCACAGGATCCAAGACAGCATGGGTTTACAAAAGGAAGGTCCTGTCAAACTAGTCTTATAGATTTCTCTGACTGGGTAACCAGAGTGGTGGACCAAGGGGGAGCAGTTGATGTTGCCTACCTTGACTTCAGCAAAGCTTTCGATACTGTTTCACATAGAAGATTGATTAATAAGCTGAGTAGGCTAGGGTGGGTCAGAAGTTGGTTAATTGGGTGGCAAACTGGTTGATGGGCAGAAAACAGAGCACGGTGGTAAATGGTAGTCAGAAGAGATGCAAGTCACAAGTAGGGTACCTCAGGGATCAGTCCTGTAGCCAGTCCTCTTCAATATCTTCATCAGTGACATTGCAGATGGACTGAAGGGTAAGGTTTGTCTGTTTGCAGATGACACCAAAATCTGCAACAGAGTAGATGATCCAGATGGGGAGGGTAGAATTAGAAGAGATCTGGGTAAACTAGCAAAATGTTCAGAAGAATGGCAACTGGGAGCCCGGCCCAGTGGCGCTAAGGGTTGAGGCACTGGACACCATACCTAGCGCTATGCCGGTGACCTGAGTTTGGGAACGAGCTCAGGTGCCGGGGTCGGCTGGGGCAGGTGAGGATTGAGCATCCACTGGATTACTCTCCTCCCTTGGGGGGGGGTATCGCTTGGTGTGCCAGTGGCTCCCAGGGGGGACTGGGGGTAGTGCAGCATGCCAGACAGCATGTACATAATATGGCTGATGCTTGACAGGGTTGCCATGCACCATAGCATCAGGGACATGCACCACACACAGGAGGAGGGAGTGCACACCAGAACAGGGAAAACACCGGTCTGTGGGGTAGGCAATGGCACCTGCCCCCATGCCTACTGCAGGGTCTATCCTGCCTGGCTTTCCAGTGTCCTCCACCTGGTCTGGCACCCACAAGCCAGAGAGCAACTGTATAGAGCACCTAAGAGGAGCAGCGACCCCATCCCGGAGGGGTTAAGCTGGGGTGCTGGTTGTGTGGGCTGAGAGGGAGGAGAAAGGCTCAGGTAGGAAGACTTCAGGCAGGGCAGAAACAGGCAGAATGCCTGAGATATGCTCCACAGACCGTGACTTGAGGGAAAAAATAGGTAAAAAAAAAAAGAATGGCAACTGGGGTTTAATGCAAAGAAGTGCAAGATCATGCACATAGGGAAGAGAAACCCTGAAGCCACCTATAGGCTGGGAGGGGAGTTGCTGGTGGTCACAAGGGAAGAAAGAGACTTGGGCATCATCATCACCGATGACCTGAAATCATCCAAGCAGACTACTAAAATGCAGTAGAGTAAGACCAGGGGATGTTAGAATTGTATTAGTAGGGTATCACAAGTGGAAGAGGAGACAATAATCCCTATTTACAAGACACTGGTTAGGCCCCATCTCAAGTACTGCATGCAGTACTGGAGGCCACACCTTCACAAGAACAGTAACTAAATTGAGGCAGTCCAGAGAAGGGCAACCAAAATGGTGCAAGGTCTGCATCAGAAAACATATGAGGACAGATTAAAGGAGCTCAATATATATACCCTAGAGTAAAAGAGGAAGAGAGGTGATATGATCGAAACATTCAAACACCTTAAAGGCATTAACAAGGTGAACGAGTCTAACATGTTTCAATAAAACAAAAATAGCAGGACAAGAGGACACAGCATGAGATTAGAGGGAAGCTGATTAAGGGGTAATGTGAGGAAGTTCTTTTTCACAGAAAGGGTGGTGGATGCATGGAATGGCACACCTCAAGAAGTGGTGGATATGAATACAGTGCAGAGCTTCAGACAGGCATGGGATAGGCATAAGGGAGCAATACAGATGAGTATGAATAGATAGGCCATTGACAGAGCAAAGGCAGATGGCACATTCATAAGGTAGAAAAAGAAATGGGCAGACTGGATGGGCCTTGCAGTCCTTATCTGCCATCAGCGTCTATGTTTCTATGTTTCTAAACCTGAAAGCAAGCAAAATGATAAGCTCATTTATCAGTCACTCATTCTGTTTTGCTCTTTTGACATGATACCCCCTTCAACAAAGTCTGATTGTATGGCAATTACATGTCAGTGCAGGCATTATTACCTCAGTAGTTATGTATACTTCCATTGGCCAATCAGGAATGCTGTCAGCTACATGCCAAGTATAATACAGTGGTCCTGCGATGTGCACATTATTACATAGAATGATGACCTAGAATCATAGAAATTGACTGCAGATGAGGACCAATAGTGTTGTACAGTGTGTCCATTCTCTCTACTTACTGTAAAAGTTGCATACCCTACTTGATATCTGACTTTACCTTCTCTTTCCTGTCGCTACTGTTCCCCTTTGCTAGTCCCATGCTTTATTAAATTCCCCCACTGTGTTGTCTCCCACTTCCTCAACTAAGAGTTAGTTCATGCTAGGCATCCACCATCCTTTCCCTGAAGAAACACTTCCTGATGCTACCCCCTTCCAAACTCATGTCATGCCCCCCCCCCCCTTCATGAACATGTACTTTATGAAGATGCTATCCTCTGATACACTATTTATGACCATTAGATACTGGTAGTTTCTATTATGTCTTCTCTGTCTCTCATCTCCTCCAGGGTATACATAGGGAGGTTTCTCAGTCTCTTTTATTATGAATTTTGTTTTAATCCATGCACCATCCTTGTTAACCTTATTGGAACTGCATCCACACTGTCTAACTCATTACAGAGATGTAGCCTCCAGAACTGGACTTAGTAGGAGATGTGGCCTCCAGAACTAGACACAGTACTCCAAATGAGGCATCACAAATGATCTGTACAGTGGCATCACCATCTCTTTTCTTCTGCTGGTGATACTGATCCCTATGCATCCCATCATCACACTGGCTCTCCCTGCTGACTTGCAATATGGTTTGGCTGCCATTAGGTCATCAGGTGTGATTATCCCCAAACCCCTTTCCTGCTTGGTGACCATCAGTATCACCCCCACCATCATGTAATCCTCCTCTGTCTTGCACCCCAATTTCATGATATGGCACTTTCTTACATGAAATGTTAGATGCAGCACTGTACACCATCACTCCAGTTTACCTAGGTCCCCCTCATTTGTCCCCCATTCATGGAGTGTGCACCCACTTGCAGATATTACTGCCATTTTCAAAGAGGCACACCTTCCCTTCCAGCCCCCTCCCCAAAATGTCACTTAAGAAGCCATGAAATACAATTGGCCCAAGAAGAGATAATTGTGGCACCCCGCTGCTCACCCTACTTTCCTTAGATTGACCTCCATTTACCACCACCCTCTGTTATCTATCACTCAACCAGTTCCTAACCCGGTTTACCACCTTATGACCCACTCCCTGGCTGTCCAGCTTATTCAGCATTCTTCCATGTGCAGTGGCATTCAAGGCCTTACTGAAATCAAGGTAGGTGTTATCCACCACTTCTTCCTCCTCCCCCCATCTACTTCCCTTTTCACCATGTCAAATATATCAATTATATTTGTCTGACATGCCCTTTGTCTGACATGCCCTTCCTGCTGTGAAGCCTTACTGTATCAGGTCTGGTGCTCTGCTGGTTTCCAGGTGTTGAACAATCCTTTCCTTAAGTAGTAAAATCCCTATTTTACCACACTATTGAGGTTCTGCTAATTGGTTTCCACTTTCAAGCCTCCTCACTACCCCACTGTTTTGAAGAGGGACTATGTCTTCCCTCCTCCCATCCTCTGTAAACACTTCCATAATGACTCACTCATTCATTCAAGATCCATTGGTTGTGTTGGTCACTTGCAAACCATGCAATTGTATGTGGGCAGTGAGGGCTGTCTGCTGTAATAAGCAGTGTCCTGAGTTTTCCGCTATTCTGCAGGTGCAGCAAACCACAGAAATATCCACGGAATTTGCCGTCACCCGCGGAATTCACGGGCGCCCGCGGAACAACGTGTCCAATCCCCAGTCGGCTTCACTGCCCCCCCCCCAAAAATGTCTGTATGCCACACCGAGCCCACCTCAGTGTGGCAAAAGCTTCTTTTGCCAACAGGGTTGCCCAATCCCCCGTGAGCTTCACTGTTCCCCCACCAAGCTGCCTCATGCCACGCTAGGAGCCCACCCTAGCATGGTAAACATTTCTGTTGCCAACGGGGGTGCCCAATCCCCCATCAGCTTCACTGTTCCACCCCAAGCTGCCTGGTGCCATACTAGGAGCCCACCCTAGTGTGGCAAAAGCTTCCTTTGCCAACGGGGGTGCCCAGTCCCCTGACGGGTTCACGTTCCCCCCAAGCTGCCTGGTGCCATGCTGGGAGCCCACCCCAGTGTGGCAAAAGCTTCTTTTGCTGACAGGGGTGCCCAATCCCCTATCGGCTTCACTGCCCCCCCAAGCTGCCTAGTGCCACGCTGGGATCCCACCTCAACATGGCAAAAGTTTCCATTGCTGATAGGGTGCCCAATCCCCATTGACTTCACTGTTCCCCCCAACCCCCATGGCTTCACTGTTCCCCCAACCCCCCAATCTGCCTGGTGCCATGCTGGAGCCCACCCTAGTGTGGCAAAGCTTCCTTTGCCAGCAGGGTGCCTATCCCGTCGGTTCACGTTCCCCAAGCTGCCTGGTGCCGCTGGAAGCCACCCCAGTGTGCAAAGCTTCCTCTGCCGGACGGGGCTTCCCAACCCCTGTTGGCTTAACTGCCCCCCTAGTGCCTGGTGCCATGCTGGGAGCCCACCCCAGCATGGCAAAAGTCCTCGTTGAGTCTAAAAATTAAACAAAAACCTGAAACAAAAAAAAATTCCCTCGTTGATTCTTTTGTTCCCTCCCCAACCCACCCACCTCTACGTACTCACCTCCCCACACCCCCACCTCACCCCACCTCAACCCATACTTACCTCTGGAGCCCAGCGCAATGATCTTCAGTGGACTGGAAATGCGTCTGCACTCTTCAAAGCCGACATAAACTGAAGAAATGCCAGTAAACTGTACAATGGCATAAATGGATTTTTTCAACTTCAGTGCATATCTCAGCCATTTCTGGGAATTTTTTCACCAAATTTTCAACATTGGATTTTTGGGGCCCCACCTCATGAACTGTGACACTGTTATTTTGTTAATTGGTTCCAAAAAGTGATTCAGCAGTCACCGCATGGAACCACCTTTCCGGAATGATTAACTAAATGACAGTGTCACAGTTCATGAGGTAGGCTCCCCAAAACCCTATATTGTAAACTTAGTGAAAATATTCCCCAAAATGACTGTTTTACAAGCGTGCGTAGTGCAGTTCCTATGCACACTCGTAACTTCAAGCATTTTTAGTATTTTCACTCCAGATTTTCAGTATTGCCATTTTACCACACCTCCTTACGAACAGTACTACTGTCATTTTTCTCATCTCACTCTAAATGTGTTTTCGCACATGTAGTGCACAATGGCACGGTCGGTGTGTGAAATCAATGTTTGGGACAGATTAAAAAAAATCACAGTAATACTGTTCATGAGCAAAGGTTTTAAACTGGCTATGTTGAAAATTTGTTGACAAACGCCTATAAAATGACTGTGTTATGAGCGTGCATTGTGTCAGATATGGCAAAAAGAACAAAAAAAGGAAAAAAATTAAGGGTAAAAATGTGCCACAGAATTGCTGCAGAAATTGGTGTTGAGTGTCGCAGTTCTATGGCAAATGAGAACCCTGCTTAGAACTTTGTCTATGTGCCACAGAAAAATCGGGGCCCTGGTCATGAGTGTGACTCACTGCAGAGTGTTGCTTGTTTGAATTAATCAGCAGGCTGGCATGAAATTAGAATTAATGCACCTACTGCTATGATGACAGGCCAAGCGGAGTTTGACTCACATTTGCTCCCACTCCGGCTTCACACAGCTCTCCCTAGAATGGCATAATAGAATGCCTGTCATCCCAATTTACCTGTGGCATCAACCTGTCCACCTGCATTCCCTCCTCATCCTTGTAGAAGATGTCTGGATTGTGGTTGCTGGTCAACCCATTGAAGTGCTATGATGTATACGCTGGCAGTATAGCCTAGAGGTTAGAGTAATGAGCTGTTAACAAGCTTGGTACATCCAGAAGACCAGACCTTGGTTTGATTCTCACAACCTCCACTTGCATACTGTGTAACTCTGAGCAAGTAACTTAACTGCCCAGTGCTCCCAGGTCACCCCTGACAACAGGCACTTGTGCCTAGTGGGCCTTACCCAGCTACCAAAGACTAAAATAAAAGCATTTTCCAATGCCGCATGTTGTCTCTCTGGCATTGGTAGTGCTGGCATTAGAGATGCATAATAGGAATGGCAGTAAAGTATTGAACTGACACCACCCTCACCCCCACCCTGCAGAAAGTGACAGGCGTTGGGGTATGCCTTTGGGTTGTCAGCTGTAAAGCTCATGCTATTTCACCTCATCCTACCCTGTAGACACTGACAAGTGTTGTGGTGTGCTTTGGAGTTTTTGTGCCTTATACTTAGCCCATTCCATAAAGGAATATGCTGAGATGGGTGCAGTATAAGAGAATGGGGTGAACTTTGGGACAAAAAACTGCAAGGCACAGCTCAATGACTGTCACTGGCTGCAGGTTGGGGGGTTGGGGTGGAATGGCATGAGCATTACAGCCGATGTGCCCAAGTCACACCCCTGACACCTGTCATTCTGTACAGGGTGGGGTGTTACAGTTGGAAGCCCTAATACCATAGGTGTTTGTTAGTATTTTCCTCCAAATTTTCAACATGGGCTTTTTGTGACCCCACCTCATGAAGAGTGGCACTATCAGTTTGTTAGCCAAAAGGTGATTTTGTACAGTGACTGCACCATTTGGTGCCACAGGTACGAAAACACATTTTGGGCAGGATGAGAAAAATGACAACTATATTGTTCATGAGGAGGTGTAAAAAATGACAACATTGAAAATCTGGAGTGAAAATATGAAAAATTGGTGGTTACGAGCATGCATAGAAATTGCACAACGCATGTACGTAACCCAATTATTTTGGGGAATTTTTAACTGCATTTTCAACATAGGCATTTTTGGACCGCCCCTCATGAACAGTGGCACTGTGATTTTGTTAATCTGTCCCAAAAGTTGATTTCCCACAGTGACCACACCATTGTGCGCCACAGGTGCAAATACACATTTTGGGCAGGATGTGAAAAATGACAGCTGTACTGTTCATAAGGAGGAGTGAAAAAATGCCAATGTTGAAAATCTGGCATGAAAATATTGCAAATTTGAGAAGTTACAATGGTGCGTGGAAACTGCGCAATGCACGCTTGTAACACAGTCATTTTATGGACTTTCATCACCAAATTTTCAGCATATGCATTTTAGGACCTCTGCTCATGAACAGTGTCACTGTCATTTTCTCAAACTGTTCCAAAAATTGATTTTGCACAGCGACTGCACTATTCTGTGCCAGATATGTGAAAACACATTTTGGCCAGGCTATGTAAAATTACAGCTATACTGTTCATAAGGAGGTGCAGTAAAATTTTCAATTTTGAAAATCTGGAGTGAAAATATTATAAATTCATGAAGTTACGAGCGTGCTTGGAAACTGTGCAATGCACGCTCATAAAACAGCCATTTTGGGGATTTTTTTCACCAAATTTGCAACATAGACTTTTTGGGAGCCACCCCCTCATGAACAGTGGCACTGTCATTTTGTTAATTGGTCCCAAAGGGTGATTCTGTGCAATGACCATGAAATCACCTTTCCGGACTGAATAACGTCATGACCGTGACTGAATTCATGAGAGGAGGGGGTGTCCCAATAATCTCATGTTGAAAATTTGGTGACAAAATTTCCCAAAATGGCCAAGATATGCATCAAAGTTGAAAAAACCCTGTTTATACCATTATACAGCTTACCAGCATGTCTTCAGTTCGCGGTCGCCTTTGAAGAGTGCAGATATGTTCCCGGTCCACCGAAGATCATCGCGCCATGCTCCAGAGGTAAGTATGGGGTTCGGGGGGTGTGAGGAGGCAGAGTACACAGATGGTGGGGGCAGATTGGGGGATGGAGCAGGACAGACCATGTGGGATCGTTTTCTGTTTTACAGGTTTAAATAACAAACAAAAAAAACACACCGTGGATAGAGTTTTTACAGGGCATTGGCATGCTGGGTGGGCTCCCAGCATGCCATCTGAGTGTTTTAGGGGAGTGTTGTTGCCGATGGGAGACTGGGCACCCCCGTCAGCACCTACCAAAGGGGGGGGGGCAAGAGCTGAGAGGGATTGGGCATCCTCCTCGGCACACAATGGAGGGGGGGCATTATGCAGATGGGGAGTGGGCTCCCCCACTGGCAAATTAAACTGGGGACTGAAGCTGATGGGGATTGAGCCGCTCATTGGCAAAGAAAGACTGTTGAGGGAGCGCATGATGCCGAGGGGGATTGGGCACCCCCTCTGCACAGAACTGAAACAGGAGGGGGGCCATTATGCAGACGGGGAGTGGGCTCCCCCATTGGCCCATGAACTGGGTCAGGGCATGTCGACAGGGGGATTGGGCAACCCTGAAATCACAATTGTGTCAGGTGGTGGCAGTCACTGCCACCATGTTTACTGAACTGCTTTCAACAGGAAGGGCACGTCAGGAAGCGTGTTCTGGTGCCACTGCATGACAAGCTTGGGTCTCATTGTAGCACACCTTTTCTTAGATGTGCTCCCCTCGTTAAGTACTGCTGGTCTAGTGCCTGCATGCTGGCTTATTGAGGAATAAGGGACGCACCTACTGATGCATGCCCTGCATTCGCCCACAGTGACCGCACCTCCAAATCTGCTACTAATGCAATATGTTGGCAGGCATGCACGCGTGAGCCAACATAAAAAGGGATGCACAATAGAACTGAGCCAAACACCCTTACAACACAGGTTCATGGTATCACCCATGTCCAGAAACAAAACAAAAATCTCAATGAACATCTGAGCAACAAGGCCATAATAGAAGTCCCGCAAGAGGAGAGGGGTCAGGGGATATACTCAATCTTCTTCATGGTGCCCAAGAAAATGGGGGGTCATGACCAGTCCTGGACTTGAAGGCACTCAACAAGGCAGTCCTATACAGACCTTTCAAAATGAAAACAATCAGGTCTACACTCAAGATCATACACCCGGGGACATCCTGACATCCATAGACCTCAAGGATGTATACCTGTACATCCCAGTCTGACCATTCCACCAAACATACCTTCAATTTCAAATCCTGGGAGGACATTTTCAATACCAGATTCTCCCATTCAGCCTAGCATTGACACCACAAGTTTTCAGCAAAGTATCAGTGGAGCTAGCAGCCAAACTACGTGAACATTGGAATACAAGTAATCCCATACCTGGACGACTGGCTCATTTAAGCAGCATCAGTACAACAGTCCATCAGGAAAACACAAACAGTGATACTATGTCTAAAGAACCTTGGCTGGGTAATCAACCAAGCCAAGAGCTGCCTAATCCCCAGTCAGTCCCTAGAACACCTGGGTACAATCATCAACACATGGAGGGCCTGGTCTGCCCATCAGAGAAACGCATATCCAACCTAATGTCCACTGTGTCAAGGCTGCAAAGACACAAAAGCCCAACACTAGAACTCATTTCTCAAACACTGGGTCAAATGTCATCATGAATAGACATAATACCATGGGTGAGGTGGCACATGGGGCCCATCATGACATTCTTAATCAAATAAGGACCGACACACAACATAGACTTCTCAAGGAACACCATATTACCACAGCAGGTGTTGAAATCCCTAACATGGTGGACACATAGACACAATCTCAACAAAGACATGCCATTGGACATTCAGACAGAACTGGTAATAACCACAGACACAAGCCTATCATAATGGGTAGCCATCACAGACCAAAGAACAGCACAGGGAAAATGATCCGAAATAGAGGCCAATCTCCCAATTAACGTTCTGGAGGTAAAGGCTTTATATCTTGTGCTGCTACACTTCAAACAACTCATCAAAGGAAAACACTATGATCAGATCATACAAACATGTAATGGTCTCCTACATCAACAAACAAGGGGGAGCCAAGAGCACTGTGATGCAGAAGGAGACATCAAAACTGATCTGCTGGGCACAGAAATACCTCACCAGCATCTCAGTGATACACCTAGCTTGGAAACTCAACATGACGGCAGATTGGCTGAACCACCAACAGATTCTCCCAGGGGAATGGAGACACCGCCCACAGGTTTTCCACAAAATCAACAAGTGGTGGGATCCAGTGGAGCTGGATCTAATGGTATCCAGCAAAAACACCCAGTGCCAATAATTCTACTCCTGATTTAGGCGCACCAGATTTGCAGGGATAGATGCCCTTTTACACAAATGGATCTTCCACATAGCTTACATGTTTCTCCCAAGTCCTCTCATTCCACAAGATTAATAAAAAATCAGACTGTCCGGGTGAAAATAATTCTAATCACCCCCTATTGGCCTAGGAGGGCATGGTTTGTAACAGTGGTGTCAATGGCAATGAACAACACATGGCGACTTCTTACAGACACGACATACTCACACAGGGGCCAGTAAGACATGCAGACCAATAGAATCTCAAGCTAACAGCCTGGCTTCTGAAAAGGAGAGATTGCTAAAGGCAGAATACCACCCAACAGTAATAGACACAATGACAAAGTCCCAAAGGGATGCTACCACCACTGCATACCAACGCAACTGGAACATTTTTGCAAGTTGGTGCACAAACAAAGGCTTGAACCCCAAGCAATCATCTATCACCAACATTATTTTTCTACAAGAGGGTCTAGACAAAGGGCTAGCATCATCGATACTTAAGGTACAAGTGGCATAGATAGGGGTAGCAAGAGGATCAATAGATGGAGCCACACCAGGTGCCCATCAAGACATCATAAGGTTCCTAAAGTCAGCAAACAAATATCAGACCAAAAAGTTAATATCCACCCCATGCAATCTAAATCTTGTACTCAGGACAATAATGAATACACCATTTGAACCACTCAAATCAGTTGCCCTCATATGGTTAAACTTAAAGACCGCTGTCATGGTGGCAATAACTTCTGCCAGATGCATAGGGGAACTACAGGTGCTGTCATGCAAAACGCCCTACTTACTGCAATATTCTACAATGATCGGGTCTCCCTAAGAACCATCCCTTCCTTTGTACCAAAAATAGCATCACCCTTCCACACGGGATAAACGATACAGCTACCTGAACAAATGTCATCACAAGATGCAGCACAGGAACCAAAATTCCAGACACTAGGCATGAAGCAAGTACTGTCCATTTAGATCAACCAGACTAGTGACATATGGAAAACAGATAGCCTTTTTATAATAGTACAAGGATACAAGAAAGGCCACCTCGCTTCACGCTCCACTATCGCCTCCTGGCTTAAGGTGGTGATAGCAGAAGCATACAGACAAAATAATGAGACTCCTCCAGGAAATATTAAAGCACACTCTACCAGAGCAATAGCATCCTCATGGGCAGAGGAAAAACTTAGCCACCACAGAGGAAACTTGCGCTACCGCCACATGGTCTTCTCTGTACACCTTCACGAGACACTACAGGGTTGATGTCTCACTAGCCTCAAAGGCCAGCTTTGGCAGGTCAGTACTACTAGCAGCAAAGGACAATAATCAAAGAGAAAGTGACTTTCCAACCGACCTTTCATTTTAAGGTACTGCTTTTTAGAACCCAAGATAAAATAATTGTGGAGTACATCAGAGATTATCCCCCACAATGGTAGTTTACTCACCTGGTAAAAGTGATTGTAGGGCAATATATCTCTGAGGCACTCCACATCCCACCCAGCAGACAGTCATGTGCAACAGTAAGATTGCCAGCATGCCATATGGGCTGGTTAGAAAATTAGAATGTAGCAATAGGAAATAAAATAACTTCTTATTTTTTTTAACTACAATGGTAGTCCAGAGTACTTCACAAGCCAAACATTGTCCAGTTAACTCTTATTTCCAGAAAATATACAGTTTGGGAAGTTTCACACTGATCCAGGATAGGAAGGCCCTCAGAGGAAAGGGGTCAGACTTCTTTGGAAGTTACATGTGCATCAAGCAACCTATCTGGTGAACATACTGTAACCCAAGATGTAATGAATGTAGATATATACCCCCACAATCACCTTAACTAGGTAAGTAAACTACCATTTTCTTTCTGCCTGCACTGCATTTTTTTGTAAAGGACTCAGCCACTGAATAATCTAAGTAAGGCAGGGGCTGAACTGTGGCATGACTCTCACCTTCCTGATTAGATGTTAAGTGCAGCTGGCAGCTTCAGGGGGCCCCAGCCAGGCTGACGTTTAAGGTGTGAACAGACCCAGTTCCTTCCCTTTGTCTCCTACGCCCATTTAGAATCCCATTTAGAATCAAGTCTTAATCTTAAATAGAAAGATTAACAGTGCAATTCTATGTGTATGCTTTATATTTAATCTCACTCTCAAAATTAAGAAATCTACAATGTATTTCAATGTACAAGTACAAATCATACTCTTTTATTTATTTTTTTTTTTAATTCCTTCATCTCACTCATATTGAAGTTCTGACCTTGGTATAGCTCTATTTTTAGGGTGAACAAATAAAATGTATTTCTAGATTCTCTTCAGTAAATCTTGCCATCTATTGATCCTGCCTTACTTATCAATAACAAATTGTAGTGAGAAAGGAATAATGTGACTCACTAGGAATTGAACCCAGGCCTGCAGAATACCATCCCAGTGCTCTAACCATTAAGCTATGGGCTCACATGCTTGGCCAGACTCTTCCCGGACACACTTCCTTTCTCAGGTATTGCAAATCCTGCAACTATTTAACAACTGGCATGTCCACTAGACATTTTTGGTGCAGTATTAGAAACTGCTAAACAATTTGGATCATAGATTGTACTGAGAAAGGAATAATATGACCAACTGGAAATTGAACCCAGGCTCCCAGAATACCATTCTGGTGCTCTAACCATTGAGCTAATTTGGCCCCAAATTTTCAACATCACCTTTTTTTACACCACCTCATGAACGTGACTGCTGTCATTTTTCAAACCCTGGCCAAAATGGGTTTTCACACCTGTGGTGCAAAATAATGTTTCTATGTCATGAAGTGACATCTCAGTGGGGATTTGAACATTCTCAATACTGGGTTCACGAGGTGGAGTAATATGAAGGCTATGCTGAAAGTTTTGTGTACAAATATGGTAAAATGCCCAGGTTATGAGGTAACGTTTAAATCAAATCCAAAAAGGTCACAGCAAACTCCGTAGGAGGTGGGTGCTGACTGGGCAGCCAGCCCAGATCTAAGTAAGAAGTCCAGAATAGCCAGCACCAGTTTTATGCTCACAGTTGTCACAAATAAAAACATTTTGATTTGGATTTCCTTGTCATTACTTTTTTGCTAGGAGTGCTGACAGTCTGGGCTTCCATGAGTGAACATTGCAGTATTTCAATGTTCACTCATAACTTCCACTAAATTTCATTATTTTGACTCCAAACATTCAACATAGTCATTTTTCCACACTACCCCATAAACTGGTCATAAACGTGACATGTCATTTTTTAAATCCTGGATGAGATGCTTGCACTTCTGGTGTGAAATGATATTTTGGTCAGAATGCTGTACATGATACATGTCATGTTTATAAGGTGAATCATAAAACCGGTATCTGGAAAATTTGGAGTCAAAATTGACAAAGAAACACCCAATATATTATTGTTAGCAAACTGTGTGTGTAGTACTTCTCTTGACCCCAGCGGGTATTATGATCCCGTGCCAGTGAACTGAGTTTGGGAGTGAGTTTGGTGACCTAGCTGGATGGGGGTGAGGGTGGGAGAATGGTGCTATTATGCAACACTACCACCCACGAGCCAGCTAATGAAAGGTACAGGGTTGTCTGCATGGCTTTGGGTACCATACAGTGAAGACAACTGTGCTCTTTGCATAGGGCCCTACACCTCTCCCCCTTGGGTGACAGAGGGCCCTGTGCATTGGCTGACTGCTGCACTTTTTACCGTGTGCATCTGTAACTGTGGTCACATAGAAGTGCAGGAGCTACAGGGCTCTGCACTTCCACAGACCACCAGACAGCCCCAATTATTCTTCACATCTGTCATTGCGCTGAACTGCATGGCATGCAGTTTGCAGTCCCTGCCCTTCTGGTGGGATGGTGTCTTCTCTTCGTGTAGAGTGTCTGCATCTGTTCACACAGGTCCCTGCATGAATGAGGATGCAATTCCACTGTCTCAAAAAGAAAGGACATTATTTGCAAAAAACTTTGTTAATGCACCAGTTTAGAGTAACCTAACGACACAAAAGTAGGTAAATGTGGAGTTAGGGTTTCCAACCCTAACGCCCAGCCCACACACCAAAAGACAGCAAAAGGAAAAACATTAGGGATCTGGATCTCCAGAGTCTTGACGAATCAGTGGTGGGGTCATCCTTGGGGGTTTTCAGCCCTAATGCTCACCACTCTCCCAGCCCTTAGCCACCAATCTGAAGCACAGGGTACAGCACCAAGCCACTGCCTCTTGACACTAATGTACTAAAATGCACGCAGAGTTGGCCTCATGGTCTATCGAGTCTGCTTGAGAGTCAGTACCCTAAATGGGTACCATTACCATCCTCCTGGCCCCTCCCCTGATCCCCCTTTCCCCCACCAGGGACCCCCCAGACAAGCAGTCTTCAGCTTCATCCCCAACCTACAGTATACCTGTCCCAGCCTTTCTTGAACCCCTCCACCATTGATATCTCCACCAGCTCCTCAGGCAGTGCATTCCATGGTTCCACCACCCTCTCACTGAAGTACTGCCTCCTCCTTCCCCCCCTGAGTCTCACGCCCTCCAGCCTCCAACCATGCCCCCTGGTGGCCCCTCCCACCTTCCTCTGAAAGAGCCCATGTAGGCTTACTTCATTTACCCCTTTGAGATACTTGAAAACCTCAATCATATCCCCCCCTCTCTCTCTTCTCCTCCTCCAGTGAGAACAGGTTGAGCTCCACCATTCTCTCCTCATATGTCCTATCCCCCAGATCCCAGATCATCCTGGTTGCCTTCCTCTGAACCCACTCCAGGAGTTGAATATCTTTCTTGAGGTATGGACGCCAAAACTGCACACAGTACTTGAGGTGTGGTCTGACCAGGCAATTGTACAGTGGCAGAATCACCTCCCTGCTTCTTGAGGTAATCCCCCTGGTGAAGCAGCCCAGCATTCTGATGGCCCTGGCCATGGCCCTCCTACATTGCTCTGAATTATTAATTTTGGCGTCCACCTGCACCCCAGGTCCTTTTTCCTACTCGAAGTCTGCAGTATGTCCCCTCCTAGGGTGTACACCTGGTCTGGGTTCCTTCACCCCAGGTGAAGCACCTTGCATTTCCTGGCGTTAAATTTCAGTTTCCAGGTGTGTGACCATCTCTCAAGAGAATCCATGGTCCCCCTGCAGTGCTACCCTATCCTCTTCCCCATCCACCACCGCTACCAGCTTAGAGTCATCTGCAAAGAGGATAATTTTGCTCCTGATACACTCCCTGATATCGGAGATGTAAGCGTTAAACAGGAGTGGCCCAAGAACAAATCCCTGTGGGACCCCACTTATGACCCCGCTGGAAGACGATACTACCCCACCACCACCACCCGCTGAGTACGTCCAGATAGCCAGTTACAATCCACCTGACTGACCATCAGTGCCCCCACCCCATCCTACCCAACTTGTCCAGTAGACCAGTGTGGGAGACCAAATCAAATGCCTTGCTGAAGTTCAGAAAGATGACATCGACCGGCCTACCTTGATCAAGCGCCATCATCACCCAGTCGTAGAACTCCACAAGGTTAGTCTGACATGATCTGCCCAGGATGAAGCCATGCTGGTAATCATACAGGTATCCCTGTTTCACCAAGAACACCCACAGCCTCTCCTTTAGTATGGCCTCCATCAATTTGTCCACCACCGATGTCAGGCTGACAGGCCTGTAGTTTCCCAGCTATTCCCTTGATCTTCCTTTATAGATGGGCACAATGTGTGCCTCCCTCTAATCCTTGGGCACCCTCCCCATCTGTAGATAAGTGTTAAAGAGGGACTCCAGGGGTGCAGTCAGGACATCAGCCAATTTCCACAGTTCCCTGGGATGGATTCCATCAGAACCCAGAACCTTATCCTTTTTCAAGGACTTGAGGGCTTCCCACACACTGCCGACAGGGATTTCAACATCCGTGTCCCCTGCCCCAACAGATAATCCAGCTTGCCCCCTCCTGTATGGGGCAGCTCCCTCAGACCCCTGAGTAACAACAGGTACCCCAACATTTAAAGACCCCACCTCATCTGCCCTCTGTGTCCTCCTTGCCTACAGCTCCCCCGCATCCTCCCTAGTGAAGACCTATGCAAAGTTCTTGTTGAGTACCTCCGCTTGTTCACCTGCCTCCTGCACCCACACCTCCCCGTCCTCAACCTACTGAGCATCCCATCTACTCTCCTTGTCTCCCCAATATACCTAAAGAACCCTTCCCCCCTTCTGATCCCCTGCACTAGCCTCTGCTCTGTCCTAGCCTTGGCCCCTCTCACCACCCTGTTAACCCACCTGGCTGTTTGAAGATACTCATTCCTATCCAAGACCTGGCTTGAATGCTTTTACCTACTATATGCAACCCTCTTTTCCCTTACCACCTCCTGGACCTCCCTGGTCCACCAGCATGGCTTTCTAGCCCCACCACACTTACATCTCACCCATGCATGTGATCTGGTAGCCTCCTGTAACCCTCTCTTGATGATTTCCCACCTGCTCTCCACGTCCATGCCTGGTTTAATCCCATCCAAGTGGCCCTTGAGGATTTTCCCCATGCTCTTAAAGTCTGCTTCTCTAAAATCAACAATCATTGTCCTTGTGCAAACCCCCCCCCCCCAGTCCAAAATAAACCAGGCTGTGGCATGGTCACATCTAGCTAGGGGGTCCTCCACCTCAAGTTCCCTAACTAGGTCACCATCAGCCAGGACTACATTTGGATATGGCCCTCTCTTGTTGGCTCAACAACCTGTTGATTTAGGAATGCATCCAGGAAAACATTCAGCAGCCTCTGCTCCTTGGCCAATGGGGATGTCATAGTTTCCCAATCAGTCACTGGCATGTTAAGGTCACCCAATATCACCACCCCCCCCCTTCCTGACCACAGTGGTCCTTAATATTAGCCAGCAGGCTATCCTCCAAATCGTCAGTCAGCTTGGGAGGGCCTGTAAACCACCCCCATCTTGACCGTCTTGTCCCCTTGGGTTTGCACGGTGACCCACAAGGCCTCCACATTGCCCTCTGCTTCCTCCAATCGGCTTATCCCGAAGCTGTCCCTAATAAACAGTGCTACTCCTCCACCACTGCCCACCACCCTATCCTTTCTGAGCACAGTATACTCACTTAGGTTTAGGTCCCAGTCATATCTGGGGGTGGCCCAGTTTCAGTGACAGCAGCCACGTCCACATCCCCATCCGCAAGCATTGCCTGAAGCTCAGGCATCTTGTTTCCCAAGCTAGTGGCATTTATCAGGACCACCCTCCAACCCTTACCCCAGCCCCCCTCCTGTTCTCACCCAGAAAGGTTACACGCAGCTGCCCACTTGCCACCCCCAGTGTACAGTCTGTCACTCCCATGTGGGGCATACTAGGATCAGCCACATAACCCTCCCTCCTCCCTTCACAAATTTAAACCCCATCTAGCCTGAATCAATTTGGTCAGTTTCTGCTTTAGTACCTCCTTCCCTACCAGGTTGAGGTGAAGTCTATCTCTTGCATACAGCCCCTTGTCCTCCCAGGTAACCCCCCCAATCACCCACCACTCCATATAACCGAGCTTCACCCCACCCCTTGAGCCACTCGTTAACCTCCCTAATTTTCTGCCTGTTTTCCACACTGGCCATCAGTACCAGCAGGATTTCTGAGAAGGAGACCGAGCAGCCATTGTTGTGACAGACCCTGGCAAGCTCATGGAATCTATCCTGAATTTCCAGTACACTATTTCCTGCAATATCATTTGTGCCCAGGTGCACTAATATATTAGGAGAACCTCCATAACCCTGTGCCACTGTGCCAGTGAATAAACCAGGTGCTTTGCCTTGTGCACAGTCAACCCGGAAATACTCTTGACCCCATCAGACTGGGTTCCCCCTCACCCTGTCCCTCCCATTGAATACCTCTAATATGGAGTCCCCCAGTAGGACCACCCTAACCCTTGCTGTGTCCTTAGGCCCACCTACTTTGCAGGCCACCGCACCAACCTCTACCTCTTATGATACACTCTTCGAGGGTAGAGAAGTATGTCTCGCCACAGGTTGCCAGCACAAATTGTTTTACCTTTCTTCATGCAAAGCCCTATTAGCCCTGCATAAAGAAAGGAGATCAAGTGTGATATTACTCATGGAATGGGGTTGGCATTAGGGTTGACAACCCCCAAGGAAGACCCCACCATTGATTTGCCAAGACTCCGGAGACCCAAACCCTAACGTTTTTTTTTCTTGTGCTACTTGTGGGTGGGGGTGTTAGTCTCCAACAGTCACTTTCTCCACAGTCCACATTTTGGGGGTCCTCTTTCCCTGAGGTACCTTCCTTGGCTTTGAGATCTATGCGTGGCTCTCTCACACTGTTATTCCATTATGGGAATAGAGTTAGCAGTATCCCTCCAAAGATTCCCCTGAAATGAAATTCTAAACTAGTGCAGTGAGCCATAATGATTATACCTGTGCCAGAAGGATGGCAGTCAAGGCCATGAATCCCCAGAGAGTGCCTCCACATGGGTTGTTTCTTTCCTTAGTGCCAAAGGCCATAAAAGTAGTTGTCTAGTACCAGTTACCCGGTATTAGAATTTCTGCTGTGAGTTGGGTTCAGATGGTAGCCTGCCGTCTATTACAATCCTGCCCTTCCCACTCTTTTCTTGAAGTCACAGCTCTATCTGGTATCCTTTGTCACCAGCTAACAGTTGTCTCTGTTATTACATTGTTCTTCTGTGTTTACAGCTCCTACTGTGCAGTTCTTATTGACTGCTTCTGAAAGTACCTTTAACCAGTTTGATCTGAAAGATTATCACAAAGTTTGCTTCTTTAATAGTATTCCTTGTGTATTTATTTTTAGCACTGTCTAATGGGGGATGCTAGATCACTAAATGTCTGTATATGCCCCCAAATTATCCATTGTCAGACTGGACCCCCTTGTCCACTCCTTCCATTGCTTTGCCCTCAACTGCCTTCCCCACACTCATCACTGCTCCCTTTGCCATTACCTCCCTCACACCTGCTTGAGGGAAAACACTGCCTATACAGTTTCAGTCGTCTCCAAATTCTGGTTTGGTTCCCTCCACTGCTATCTCAGCTGCCTTTTTTCCAATCCCTTCTCTCTCCTCTTCCTACTCCTTTCAGCAGCTCTAGCCCCAGTCATCCTTTCTTCCCCATACCAAAATCTCTGCCAAGCATGTTCCTTTCTCCTGTGGGTTACTGTGCTGGTGTAGCCCCCCCCCAAGCCTCTGCCATAAAGATTCTACCTTGTGAGCACACCTCTCCTGTCTGCTCTTAAACCTTACCCCCCTCACTCCTTACTTTCTCATCCCCAATTCAACTCACATTACTTTCACTCCTCAGCCTCATGCTTCTCTCTATGTCTAGCTTATTCTTCACACCCATTACTTCCTGGTTGATCCCTGCACCGGTAAATCTAGTTGGCTCCTGATTTTGGCTGACTATATGGTCTTCACAATCTGGGATTCAATTTTTATGGCTGCAGTGGCTAGAACCCTGCAGACATCTTTGAGCACAGTAGATGAAAGGAGGATTACCAGATACTAACCAGACTTTTAAATAGTGGAGGTGAACGGCAATCACTGCACATTCACCGCACTATTTAAAAGTCTGATTGGTAGAACACAGCACTGTCCGCCATGTCCAAGATGTCCACCAGAGTTTTCTGTGCATGAGCGATGACCCACACATGCACACTGAACTCTGGGGGCATGGTGAAACAGTCTGCTGTGTCCCCGTTCCTTATGATTTCAACTACCCTTCATAGCTTTTCTCTTACTTTTTCCAGCTCTTTCTGTACACGTTTCAGTTCGGTTTCAAGGTACTGGTGTGTGGAGTCAATTCTGTTTCCAGAATTTCCAGTTTGTGGGTGGTGTAGGACAAATGTGCCCATAATTCTTCCTTCTGTTCTTGCAAAGTACTGGAACAATAAATGCTGCAGCTATACCACTTGACAGTTCTGCAGTGGTCTTTATCACATTTTCAACATACTTCCTCCAGTTTTTTTGTCTTTTTATCATATAGCTCTTTGGTCCCCATTGCCTCCTCCTGTCAACTGGCGATTGGGGCGCATAGGTACTTTATGGGTTTTCTCCCCTGCCCCTACCGAAGCCCCAGCACACAGCTGTGCAAGCATGTATAGGCATGCTACACACCTTGTGGCTCCAGCTCAGCTCCTTCCACCTCCCAGAACTGTTTTTGCTACCCCCTCTCCACATACTCTACCCACCGGAACGCCACCTTTGGGAGCAGAATTATGGAGGGGCACCAACCACCCTCACCACTCTCTGGAGAAGAGAGCTGCCTATCGGCATGCTTGATCCTGCTCCACCTTTGCTTACATACCAACACCCTGATGACCTGAGTTCGTTCCCGAACCTGGGTCACCAGCGTAACCTGAGGTGTAGTGTCCAGAGCTTCAACCCTCAGCACCACTGGGCCGGCTCTTCCTCCAGTGTTTTTAAAGCTATAAATATCATCCCTTCCTAACCATATTATGGGGAAGAATGATTTTATCAATACAAATATGTGCTTCGTCAGGCTTGCAAACAAAAATACCTTGAGCAATCTTGTATCATGTGATTCAAAAACTTTATATTTATAGAAATGACAGCTGTACTCATCTTGGACCTTAAATTCCACGTATAAATATTAATTAAAATAGGTATAAGCATTGCTATTTGTTTTATTCCAAACATTTGATTTATTAGCAAGTGCAGAGCAATTCATATAGAAAAAAAGAGATCTGACATTGTTTTTGCAGTATACTGAAGATGACTAACCAATAGATTGCTTAAATATGTTCATATGAATAACACCCACAGGAACTATGAAGAAAAGCCTATTTTTTAAAGTGACTAATTACACGCAGGTATTGACTAGAAAGCCTTTTCTAAGCACCGGGGGGAGTTTACTAAGCTTATCCAGCCACTAGTCCCCGAGTCTGCTGTTCTGTAGTATTGCTACTGAGGCTATTTGTTGACTCAGAAATTCAAACATTGGCAGTGTAAGTTCTGCTGAAAGCTAGAACATTAGCATATCTTGCACTTTGCAGTTCTCCAGATTTAAAATCAAAACCATTGACAATACTAAGTATTTGCCATTACCTGAATAACCTTCTGTTAAAAAGGCTGTTTCTTTGTGTATAACACAGTTAGCAACTAGTGTAATTCACTTTTTTCTCAAACAAATCCTTTCTGTTTTTTAAAACCTTTACACTTGGCCAGCCCAGTGGCACAAAGGGATAAGACACTGGATGCCTAACCTCTCACCACATTGACAACCGGGGTCTGGGAACAGATTTTGGGTCGCGGGGGGGGGTCAGCTGGGGTGGGAGAGGATTGAGCATCCATTTGACTGCTCCCCTCTCCTAGGAAGGCAGGCTGAGCCACCCCACCCCTACACTGCCACCACATGGAGGCATGGTGGTAAGGCAGCGGAAGTAACTCACAAGGGCATGGCCAGCAATAGGCACTGTAGTGCATTTGTGCCTCAATGCACATGCACACCTATCATCCCTTAACACTGCCAGCCAGGGGAGGGACCAGAAAAAGTAAAATAGAGAGCAGGAATATGAAGCCCCACTCACCTGTTCCACCACTCAGGACCCTGCTGGAATTTGGATAATTAGGTCGGGAGGGGACAGCCCACCCTCCCCAGGTCCATCAGGGGGGTCCAAGTGGGATTTCTCCAGCTGTTGAGTCCTGAGGGAGGTGGTAGACAGAAGGGGAAGTGAGGAGGGGCTGAATAGGTGCCTATAACCTGGGAGAATAAGCATTGTGGGGGAACCCTTTACATTAAAGCCTGCAGCTCAGCATCTACTCTTGCCAGGCCCAGCATTTTACCATTCCTGGCAAAGAAGCAGGATCTGAGAAGGAATTTTTGTGCTGACTTTCCTTGTGCTCCCTTACTGGTTGTTGTACTAGACACCTGCTGTAAAATATCAAAATGTATGTCAAAGAGCAGCAGGGAGTGAAGAAATAGATGAAATCAGGGTACTAGCATATTTATTAGGGCTGTGCAAGCTGAATATTATTCAACATAGATACCCCTGAATATATCGGTAACTGGGTTGCTAAACCGAAACCCAAATACTGGCATATTTCAGGACCATATTTCTGGTGTAAAACCCACCACAACTTGAAAGCATACAAACATATGAATTGTCAACAAAACAGGCTAAATGGTCTATCAAGTCTGCTCGATTGTGCAGCTAGCCCCTCAGCATGCAACTGCCCCACCCTTCCCACCTTTTCTGTCTGACCTCCCCCTCCAACTCTGTCTCATCCCCTCTTGAAGCAGCCCACTGTCCTACAGCTAACCACCTCTTCAGGTAGAGCATTCCATTTGTCTACCACCCTCTCCATGAAATAATGTCTCCTGATCTCCATCTTGAATTTACCACCCTCAGTTGATGCCCTCTAATATCCCTACCTCTTCTGATCTGGAATATCTCTCCTGTAGTGACCTTGTTTATCCCCTTTAGGTACTTAAAGGTCTCTCTCAGTCATGTCCCAGGGAAAATTGGAATGCCAGAAATTCAGAGCAATTTTGAGTATGTGGGTACCCATTTGAGCAACAAAGGATGTGATTTGATAATCTCAGGTATATTACCTGTTCCTAGAGCCAATCAGATGTTATATAATGACATACAGCGATTAAATGGATGGTTTAAAAGGTGGTGTTATAGGGAAGGGCATGCCTTTATTGATCATTGGCAAACTTATAAGGACTTTAACCTGTTTGCACAAGACAGATTGCACTTAAATAAGCATGGGAAAAGGGTGTTGGCTCAAAGACTGAGACATATTGTAAATATTCATTTAAACTGTCTTCAGAGGGGGGAGGGGGTCTCTCAAATCTGAAGCCCATTAGCCCAAACAAAGTTACACAAACATGCTGGAAATTTATATTAGTCAATGCAAGAAGTGTAACTAACAAAGTGGACGAATTAAATTTAATATTAAAAACTTCTCAAATACATGTAAGTGCCATTACTGAGACATGGTGGAATGGGAATGATACCTGGGGCAGGGAAATAAATGGTTATACACTGTATTCTAAGGATAGAAAATCATCCAGAGGGGGTGGGGTAGCAGTATATGTTTTGGACAGTATTACATCTACAAGTATAGAAACAGATAGATGGGGCAGTTCAGAAATATTATGGATCACAATCACACCACCTAATGATTCTACTATTAATTTGGGGGTTGTGTACAGACCACCATCAATTACCAAACCTGATGATGTCTTATTGTTAGACTTCATTAAACAGCTGACTGAAACAAAAAATGTCATATTAATGGGCGATTTTAACTTACCGGGAATTAAATGGAATACATTAGAAGCCTTATCACCTATCGAAGCTAGTTATCTTGAGTCTTTTACACTGGCTGGACTTGATCAATATGTATCTGACAGTACTAGGGGGATAACATACTGGATTTGGTATTAAGCAATTTGAGTAATAATATTCAAGACTGTAAAACATTACCTCCATTGGGCACTAGTGATCATGCCATGGTTAGTTTTGACTATGTGGGGGGCTTGGGAAACCTTACAGGGAGCACATCAATTCATATGTACAATAAGGCGCATTTTGCATCAAAGGGAAATGAGATGGCAGCCTGGAATTGGCAGGAAGTATTTGCAAATATATCGGTGTCAGAAATGTGGAGTAGGTTGAGTATTATGGTTGATTAACTGGTTCATAGGCATGTACCAACAAAGAAAAAGTATAATGGATTTAAAAAGCCACTTCCCTTATGGTTAACCCCCCATGTAAGGAAATTGATTAAACTTAAAAATAAAGCATATTTGAGGGCAAAAGAAAAGTAATAATAAAACATGTTGGGAGTTGTATAAAAAGTGTTTAAAAAAATCCAAATCAGCAATAATTTGTGCAAAAAGGATATATGAGCACAAATTAGCAAATAAGGTACCGAATAACTATAAATCTTTCTATACATACATTAGATCTATAAAAGGAACCAACGGTAGTATTACATCTCTAAGGGACTCAGATGGTCATATAACCTCAGACAATCAGGAAATAGCAGATGTGTGTAATCTTTATTTTGCATCTGTCTTTAATAAAGCCCAGCCTGTAGAATTGAATCAGCATACTACGACACAAGGTTCTACCATTACATTAAATATTCTTGATGTATTAAAACGACTCAAGGATATAAACCCCAACAAAGCACAGGGACCGGATGGGATACATCCAAGAGTAATTAGGGAACTGGCATATGAATTAACAGGGCCAGTAACCTATATTTTCCAAAAATCCTTGGATATATCAGTTGTCCCTGCTGACTGGAGACAGGCACTCATTGTTTCAATATTTAAAAAAGGTTCTCAACAATAGGTTGAAAATTATCGCCCAATTAGTCTGACTTCGGTCTTGGGCAAGATTTTGGAATCTATTATTAAGGAATATATTCTTGATTTTATGAATACTAATGGCATTATAGACAGGTCGCAACATGGGTTCACTAAGGGCAGATCATGCCAGACAAACCTTCTGGAGTTTTATGGCAGGGTTAGCAAAGCCTTGGATCTGGGCAGTGCAGTGGATGTTGTATACCTTGACTTTGCAAAGGCATTTGATAAAGTGCCGCATGTTGAATTAATAGGAGCCCTCAGGGAACTAGGAGTACACGAAAAACCCTCCTCTTGGGTGGAGTCATGGTTGAGAGAGAGAAGGCAGAGGGTTTGTGTGAGGGGTGCATGCTCTGAGTGGGCCGAGGTGTCGAGTGGAATACCGCAGGGTTCATTGCTGGGACCATGCCTTTAATATATATATTTCTAATATGAATGTAAGTAGCAGTATGGCTAGCAAAGTTTGCGGACGACACACAGCTGGGTTACTTAGCCAACAATATAATTGAAGCCACTATGTTGCAGACAGCACTTATAGAATTGGAAGAATGGGCTAACAATAAGGGCTCATCATTTAATATAGAAAAGTGTGTTGTTATGCACTTGGGAAGGAACAATCTACATTTTAATTATAAACTATCGAATAAGGATTTAAGAATTGTGCAGGAAGAAAGGGATTTAGGAGTGATAGTAGATAATGAATTAAAATTCGGTCAACAATACTTCCAGACGATAAGGAAGGCAAGCGGCATTCAACGCTGTATTCGTAAACACATCACAAGCCATGAAGGGGCAGTGTTATTGCCACTGTGCAGCTCGCTGGTGCGCCCCCATATGGAGTATTGTGCCCAGTTCTGGTCAGCAGGCTATAGGAAGGATGTGGCTACCCTGGAGCGGGTGCAGAGAAGGGCAACAAAAGGCATAAAAGAGGTTCAGGGTTTGAAATATGATCAGAGACTGGAAAAACTGGGATTATTTTCCTTGGAGTACCGTAGATTACACGGAGATATGTGTCAAGTATATAAATTACTCAGTGATGAGAAATTACGGGAACAACTGGACATAAATATTAAAAAACAAAGTTATGATACTAGGTCACATACCTACCAGTTGTATAAAGATAAATATAACACCAAAAAAGAGGAAATTGGTTTACTATAAGAATAACAGGAATTTGGAATTCACTACCAAGTGAAGTGGTGTCAAGTCCGACTATGAATACCTTTAAAAATAGGTTGGATTCTTACTTGTTTAGCAAAGGTATTAGCGGGTATTGTTAGTAAATCAGCAAGCTATATGGACGCAAGTCTTCTATGTTCTGAAGTACCTATGAACCTATGAACCTATGTCCCCCCTGTCCCTCCTCTCCTCTAGCAAATACATGTTGAGCACGTTCACCCTTTCTTTGTATGATGTCCCCTCCAATTCCTGGATCATCTTTTTTGCTCTGCACTGCACCCCCCTTCAACAGTCTGATGTCCCTCATCAGAAATGGTGCCAAAACTGCACACAGTATTCCAGGTGTGATCTAACCAGTGACCTGTACAAGGGAAAGATCACCTCACTCTATCTGGAAAAGATCCCCCTTCTTACACAGCCCAGCATCTTGTTGGCTTTCGCTGCTGCCTTCCTTCACTGAGCTGAGTTGTTCATATTCCCCATTATCATCACCCCTAGGTCCTTTTTCTCCTCTGCACTTCCCAACTGTACCCCTCCCAGTTGTTGGCTCCTCCTCTGGTTCTTAGCTCCAAAGTGCAGTACCTTGCACTTCTTAGCATTAAACCCCAGCTGCCTTGTTTCAACCACTTTTGTGGTTTAGACAGATCTCCCTGCAGTCCTCTCCACCCCTCGATGTCATCCACCACTGCCCCATCTTGGTATTGTCTGTGAACAGACTGATCCTACTGTAGGTCCCATGCAAGATATCTGCTATGACTATCCCAACCAGTACTGGCCCCAGCAGTGATCCCTGTGGCACCTTACTTGTTACCACTCTTGGTGATAAGAGTTTTCCCTCCACCATCACCCTTTGCTGCCTGCCCTTCAGCTAGTTTGTGATCCATCTGACCATCTTAGTACTCACCCCTACATCTTCCAACTTCCACCCTAGCCTCCCATGTGGCACAGAATCAAAGGCCTTGCTGAAGTCCAAGTACAGGACATCCACTGCATGGCCCTTGTCCAACTCCCTAGTCATCCAATCATAGTACTCAATCAGGTTTGTCTGGCAGGAACTTTCAGAGACAAACCCATGTTGCTGCCTGTCCTGGAGACCATTATCTTCCAAAAATGTCACCAGCCTCTCTTTAAGGATTGTCTCCATAAGTTTTCCCACAATTGATGTGAGGCTCACCTGTCTGTAGTTCCTTGGATCATCCTTCAGGCCACCCTTGTGAATGGGCACCACATGGGCTAATCTCCAGTCCTGTGGTATATATCCTGTGTGCAGAGAGGTATTGAACAGGTCAGCCAGTGGTCCTGCCAGGCTAGCTGCCAGTTCCTTGAGTACCCTAGGGTGAATGCCATCTGGTCCTGGTGCCTTGTCCTCCCGCAATGCCCTCAGTCCCTCTAGTACTCTGCCCTCTGTAACTTCTCTATCTGTCACCCCCCTCCCTCCCTTGCCTCCTCCACCACTCCCGTGAGGTAACTGTCCACCCCTCTCTACTGTGAATACTGAGCAGAAGTACTCATTCAGAGCCTTTGTCTGCTCCTCCCCCTTCTCTACCCACTCCCCAGTCCTTTTTTTTTTTGTAGTCTTTATTTCTACACCTGCCCACAGGGGAACTCTCTCCAGTGACTTCTTACCTCGGTCTCTACCTCCTGCTGTGACGCTGCACCTTACTCCTCACCTGACCCAGCAAATCCCCTGGATCTGAATCTCCCAAGGAAGGGTCACCCTATCCACCCAGGCACTCTATCTATAGTGTAGAATGCTGGGCCGGAGTGATAAGGGATGGAGAGGAGAGCACCTAGCATTGGGAGTGTGGACCGAGAGGAAGCACCTTTGCCTATCCTCCAGGGAAGGGGATTTTTATACTGTGTTGTGGTCTCTCCCCTAGGGTTAGATGTGCAATGCATCCCAGCATGGGCATGCACACTTCTGTGCATGCCTACAGGGTTCCTGACACAGCCAATCCCATGGTTGCCCGGATCCTGGGATTGCTGTGCCCCTAGCCAACACCAGGAGTCCCCAGAGCCCAGGATCTATACCCCTCTCCCTCCCAGGAAATGAGAGCAGTCCTCTGGATGCTCGATCCTGTCCTCCCCTGCCAAACCCCAGCAGCCCGAGCTCACTCCCGAACCAGAGTCGCCAATGTGGTGCGAGGTGTGGCGACCAGCGCCTCAACCCTCAGCACCACCGGTTCGACCCTCCATCCTTCTTGATTCTGACTATCTGGCCCCTGCTCTTGCTTCTTTCCCCAATGTATCTAAAGAAGTCCTTCTCTCTGTCCTTAATGCTCTGTGCCAGCCTTAGCTCCTTGGATGCCTTGGCAGCTCTGACCAGTCTTATAACCTCCCTGGACTTCTTTGTTTATTCCACTCTGTCCTCTGCCTTCTCTGATCACCTGAATCTTTGGAAAGCTCTCCTCTTGTCTCTCACCCCCTCCATTACCTCCTTTGTCAGCCAGCTGGGCTTCATCACCCTTCCCTTCTTACTCTGTTCCCTAGTACATGTCTCAGTAGCCTCAGCCAGCCCCTCCCTAATAATACCCCATTTTTGATTGGCATCCATGGTGGGTTGGATTCCCTCCAGATGCCTTAACAGGATTTCCTCCATCTTCTTGAAGTCTGCCCTCGTAAAGTCAATCACCCTAGTGCCTGACCCTCCAGCTTGCTTCCCCATTCTGAGTGTGAACCACACTGAGTGATGATCACTCCCCGCCAGAGGATCCTCAACATCCAGGTCCCTAACGGCTTCCCCGTTTGATAGTACAAGGTCCAGAGTCCTTCCCAACCTAGTTGGCTCATGCACCAGCTGCACCAGGAAGCTATCCTGGAATTCCCCTAGTATTACCTGCTCCCTAGCACATGAGGTGGTTCGTGTGCTCCAGTCCACCTCAGGTAATAATAATAATAATAACCTTTATTTAAATTAAGTGGCTTTCAAAATATCAAGGCGCTGTACAATAAGGTTAAAACAGCAATGATAAAATCAGCAAACACAACAATAAAATAATCTGTCGGGGTCCCTTCAGTCCATTCCATCAAAGGCCTGATGCCATAAAAAAGTTTTCAATGCCTGTTTAAATCCCCCCACAGTCACGCACTCCTGCAGCTGATGGGCTAGAGAATTCCAGAGGGTAGGGGCCCCATACATGAATGCACGGGCCCCAGAAGATTTTAAAAACACCCTTGGAATCTCCAGCAACCCCTCATCAGCTGAATGGAACTGTTGCTCAGGGCAGTAAGGTACAAGAAGCTCTTTCAAGTAGTCAGGGCCCAGTCTGTGTAGAGCTTTATAGGCCAGTAATCTGACTTTAAAGGTGATCCACCACTGAATTGGCAGCCAATGCAGATTGCACAGCACGGGGGTAATATGGGAAGATAGAGAAGTCCCGGTCAACAACTGCGCTGCAGCGTTCTGCACTAGCTGCAGGCAGCAGATATCAACCCCAGGTAGTCCTAAGTACAGAGAGTTGCAATAATCAAGGCACGAGGTCACAGAGGTGTGGACCAATGTAGGCAGATCACCAGACGGAACAAGGTGCTTGATCTTGGCATTGTTCCTAAGATGGTAAAAGGAAGACTTGACGACTGATGACACCTGAAATTGTAGTGTCAGCCCATTTTCAAGCACCACTCCCAGGTCTCACACCCATTCAGAGGCAGGGATCTGGGAGCCCCCAGATGAAGTCCAGAGGGCTGACCAGCTCTTATTCCCTCTATCTGGTGACCCAGATCCACAATCATCACCTCAGTCTTTCCCACGTTCCACTTTAGCCAGCTCAAATTCATCCAATCCTGGATTTCAGCAAGGCAGTTGTTAAATACCGAGAGAGCACTATCCTGGTCAGGTGCAAAAGACAGGCAGAGCTGGGTATCATCAGCATAGCAGTGAAACCTCAGCCCATACGGTCTTACAATGTCTCCTAGGGGCAGCATATACACTGCAAACAACATGGGGGAAAGCATTGAGCCCTGAGGGACCCCACATGACAGAGAGAGTGGGTCAGAGAAATAAATCCCAGACACCACTCTCTGAGTTTTGTCAGTGAGGAAAGATGTAAACCACCTGAGGACTGTCCTAGTCTGGCCACAGATGGACCTCAGGCACCCAAGCAGCACCCCATGGTCCACAGTGTCAAAAGCTAAAGAGAGAGAGATCAAGGATTACCAAGATGGAGTGGCTTCTTCGATCTCTTGCCATCAGGAGATCATTGAGCACCCAAACTAGTGCAGTCTCAGTACTGTGCCTCTTTTGAAAACTGGATTGGAGAGGTTCATAGATGTTATGGATGGTCAAGTGGTTCTCCAACTGTACCACCACTACTTTCTCAATAACCTTTCCTATAAAGGGGAGGTTTGAAATTGGTCTGTAGTTGGCCAGAGAGTCTGGGTCCAAAGAAGCCTTCTTCAGGAGGGGTGTCACTACCCCCTCCTTCAGGGAGCTTGGAAACTCACCTGAATCAAGGGAGCACCAGACTATCTGTACCAGGACTGGGCTGGTATATCACAACAACCCATAATCAGGGAAGTTGGACCCAGATCCAGACTGCAGCATGTAGGGCGCATACTCTGGACAATCTGCATGACATCCAGGAGCTCCAGCTGGTCAAAGGTACTCCTGAAAGCATGAGTTGAGGTGACCAGGCACTAATCAACAGCATCCCCACAGAGCGATTCAAGAGGATCTCCGCCCTGATGTCAGCCACCTTATTCGCAAAGAACTGAGCAAGCTCATTGCACTTCACTTGAGAAAAGGCTCTTCAGAGCTGCAAACAGGCTGGGTTGCACAGCCTGTCCACAGTTCAGAAGAGCTGAGCCAGTTGGTTCTGAGTGGCAGCAGTCTCCTCAGACAGGAATTCTGCATTCTTACAGGAGATCGCTGATTGGTAGACTTGATAATGTTCTACCAATCCAAGGTGGTCGTCTTCCAGGGCAGATTTCCACCAGCGCCGCTCTAACCTTCATCCTAGTAGCCGTAACTCCCTCAGGGTCCCATCAAACCAAGGGGTCTGAGGGTGAAGGAAGAGAGGATGAACACGGACTGGAGCAGGCTAATCCAGGGCCATGGAGATGGTCTTGTTATAGGCCAGTACCAAAGTCTCTGGACTCGAGCTGGCCACAGGAAATTCCAAGAGGTCAATCACCACTGCTAGGCCTTCAGGACTCACATCCCATAAAGGGAAGTAACTGACCATCTCCACAGGGGCAGGCCTATGGAGTGGGGGCATAAAAGTTGAACCTCACGGTGCAGTGATTGGACCAACCGATAAGTTCCACTCCCAAATCAGAGGCTTCAATACCCAGGAGGATAACCAAACCAAGAGAGTGACCATATTTATGGGTAGCAGAGGTAACAATTTGTGTGAGGCCCAGTGATGTCATCAACTGGAGGAAGTGCTATCCAAATTGCGAGAGTTTGTCGTCAACCCAGGTGTTAAAGTCACCTAGGACCATCAGTATGGGCAACCCAAATGCCAGGTCGACAACGAAATCCGCTACTTCCTGTAGGAATCACTTCTCATCCCTGGGTGGACGGTAGGTGAGAGCTATCCAACAACCTACACCTGCTACCACAGTATACTCAATAAATTCAGTCTCCTCAACTTGTACACTCGTGAGGCCCAACTCGTTCATGAAACAGACCACCACCCCACCCCCCTGCGGTCCAATCTCGAGTGGTGTATCACCGAGTACCCGGCCGGAATTTCAGCCTCTAACGTGAGGCCAGCATTTTCATCCAGCCAGATCTTGGTGAAGCAGGCCAGATCAGTTGTTCCAACAAGATCTGCAATAATTGCAGTCTTATTCTTAATTGATCTGGCATTGCATAATACCACTCGAATTGAACGGGTTTCCGGGGCCACCCCGGCTCCTTGCCCACCAAAAATAGTGGTGCTCCTGGGTATGGGGACTAGACATGGCGAACCACGTTCCAAGCTCCATTACGCCCCAGGACATCTTCTGGGCTTAACTACCCCAATGTGAGAGACCCGCTCATTCATCCTCTGATGTCCGCACCCCCACCCCCCCTACGAATAATACCCAGTTCTCGACAGCGCTGGTAGGTTGACAACATCAGAGGTGGTGGGGGGACGGGCAGAGGGCATGGAGGGCAGAGGACGGATAGCGCACGACCGGGGGAAAAGGCCTGCACATTCCACAGGCTTAACAAAATAAAAATACAATATACAGAAAGCACCAAACCCAAAAGGATACCCCTAAACAAAAGGTAGTAAAAATCCCAACCCAAAAACTACACAAAATAAAATAAATATACCTTCCCAAGACAAATAATAAAATCACAATTGAAAATTATTCCCTCCTAGCACTGCATAGATATTTCAGTCCAACACCTGGCTCTCAGAAAAGCACAGAAAACAGAAAGTAAAACCAGAAGGTAAAAAATCTCCTGCAACCCCCTCTCACTGGGTGTGCAGAGATTGGTGTTTAAGACCCCAGGCCCTCTCACAGCCTGGGAGTAGTGGAAGTCAGTGCACTCTCACTGCCCAAAATTGAAAATCCAATAGCTCACATTAAATGTGTAAAAACAATTAAAAATCCAATAGTCTTCTTACATTAAACATGCAAGAAACAGTAAATAAAATTTTGGACACCCAGGCCCTCTCACCACTGGGAATACCAGAATGAAGATGCTCTCACTGTCCAAAATGAAAAAAAAATTCAAAGTCTGACCATGATTCCGGAGCAAAATGAGGAATTTTGTAGCAGGACACAATCCAACACAGTGCAAATCCACAGCTTAGTGATCCTTACCTGCAAGGGCCGGCCATCAGAAAATAACTACCCTGCAACTACGGCAGTCTACTTCAAGCAAGCCCACCGGTTTGCCCGGCAGAGAGCCTAGGCAGACTGCATACTGTCTGGTCGATTCCCCAGCCTGCTCGGCCCAGCCTGCCTGAGCAGAGTAGAATTCAGTGGCCAGACCCTCACAAAATACAAGGTCTACAGTCCAAATGGGGAAATCCAAACACAGCTGGATGGCTAAAACGAACGCTATATGTAAAAAAATCTACAAGCTCTCAGGGCTAAATCAGGCCAACAAGTCTGCGAGAGTAATCATCATGCTTTTCCACACCACCCAAACTTCGCTCTCTTCTAAGCATTTCTTCTACCACCAGCTACCTTTCGGTTCCCTCCAGCCACAATTTATTCCCAGTTCAAAGATACAGTCAGCAGCGTTTCCTCCAGGATATACACTCTAAAACCTTCCAGCCACGGCTTACTCATGATCCAAACACAATCCACAGTTTTATTCCAAATCCAAGGGCTACGCTTGTTGAAAAAGTTGCTTCAGCGAACTCACAACTCACAAACACAGTCTCAGGTCTTCCTTACATTCAGGATGGCAGCAGGTTCAGTCAGGCAGCCTAGTGTACACTCCATAGCTGTTGGGCGATTCCGGTAATGCTCCAAAGCAAGGATGGATTTGAATTAAACTACTGCTGTGTGATTTAACCAAATAATCTCAGGTAATCCCACTATAATGATAAAACAAAATAAATAACGACTGTGCAAAAGCCAAAGAAGCAGTTAAAACTGAATGTCCACACACAGCTCTTTCAGCACTCCTTCAGCACACCCAGCATGGCGGCCATGTTCAGCACCACCACCACCACGTGTTTCTCTTCCTGCAAACCCTGTTAATTTGGTCCACCAGCTCCCTGTCCAGCTCCTCCCCTTGAGTTTGTGCCCTATTCACTGCCCCCATCCTCATTACCCTGCCCCTTGGATCCTGAAGCTGCATTCACAGGGCCTCGGTCCTACCCTCCTCCCCCTCTTCCCGTATACACCTTATTACCTCCCTTACATACATCACCACCCCCCCACCTTTACTGTTTGTCCTATCCTTTCTGAACAGCCTGTAACCAGGGATTATCATATCCCAGTCTTAGTACTGTGTGGCCCAAGTTTCCGTTATGGCTGCAATGTCCACCTACCCCACTGCCAAGAAAGCCTGCAGCTCAGCTGATTTGTTTCCCAGGCTACTCGCATTTAGTGACACTACCCTCCACCCCACACTTATCCCTTCCCCACCCCATTTTACCCCCCACCTTGCTGCCCTCCCACCTTATGTCTTGGGGGTAGGATCATCTGGCTCCCCTCTGTGGAAAACCTGCCTACCAGCATTCCTCCTGCAACCCCCTTTTCCTAGTTTAACGCTACCCTCATCACTATGTAACCCTCCAACCCCTGCTTCAATACGCACTTTCCCTCCCCATTCAAGTGCAGTCTGTCCCCTGCATACAGGTCATTATTATCCCAGGTTCTGCCCCAGCCCCTTACTAACCCATACCCTTTGGTATGACACCAGTCCTGCAACCATCTGTTGAACTCCTCTATCCTTCCTTTCCTCACAGTTTTTGCACAGGATACAGGGAGCACCTCTGAAAAGGCCACTGATGTTCCCACCTCCTCACCTCCTCACACAGCTTTCCCAGTTCCTCAAATCTCCTCTTTACTACCTCCACTGTCTCCCCTGACAGGTCGTTCATATCGACATGCACTACAACATATGGCTTCCTCCTTCCCCTCTCTGTGCACTTTAGAATGGCCTGCCCTACCTGCCATCAACCTGGGAATAGCCTCTACCCATATCAGACTATGTCTCTCCCCCTTACTGCCCCATCTGACCCCTTTCATTATGGAGTCCTCACCACTAGCACCCCTCTCCATCTGCCCCACTCCTCCCTTACCAATGTCTGCCCTTCCTTGCCTATTTATGTCTCTTCACTCCCATGACTCCCCAATACTCCCCCTGACCTGTGTTCTCCAATCCCCTTGGCCTAATGATGTCATCCCCCTTCTCCTCTTTCCCCCCTGGCTCATGTCTCCCTTTGGCCATGCACCCTTTACCTGACCCATCAGCAATGCCCCCTTCCTCTATACCCCTGCTGCCAACACTTTTCTTCTCTGTTGTACCCCTCCCCTCCCATCCCCTGTTTCCCTCCTCCATCAGCCTGGCCCTTGTGCACTCCCTTCTCCTGCCTCACCCTCCTGGTGCTCCCCTAATTCCCCCTCTTTCATCATTGTTGCCGGCCCTTCAACCCTACTACCTGTCATGCCTGTAGTACCCTGCATTGGCTTCTTCCCCTGTCCCATGACCTAATTTCAATGCATGTCCCCCTAACAGATGTGAACCTGCACTCCTTCCCTGTCCCCTTCCCCAATCTAATGCCCTTCTCCTGGTGTGCCCTCCTGTTACCCACTGGGATAGGCCTTCCTTCTCTTTTTCTCATCCCCTCTGCCCACACCCTTCCCAGCTCTCTACCAAGCCATTGCACTCTCTCCTCCATCCCCCTTAGCCTCTGGCAGGTTGGACGCCCTCCTAGTCTCCATAATATGTTTATGTTCTCTGTACCATCCTTCACCCTCATTGTAGCCCCCCCCAACCCCGTGTATCCATTCCTACACCTTTGCATTCCTGTCTTCTATATTACTATTTCCCTTGTAAATCAGTAAGGGATACTGCTGCCCCTAACATCTCGAGATCTTCAACCTTCGAATCCAAACTGGCGATACGCTGATTTAATTTAACCAACTCAGGATCAGCCTTGTCGGCACGATTTTCCAGTGACCTGACTCGTGCTTCATTATCCGATATCTTTCTATTCAGGTCTTCCAGGGCAGAGGTAACGTTTTTAATTGCAATAGCCATTTCGACCATCTCTGCTTTGAATGGTCTGAATTCTTCAAGGAACTTTGCCACTGTTAGTAGTTCCTCCCCTTCACTACCTTGGTGCGTGGGCTGGGCTGGTTGTAGCGGTGAGGCCCGAGGCTTCTTTGGGGCCTTTTCAGGGGTTGCTGGAGGGGTATGCTTAACTGCCGCTTTTGGCATTTCCTCTTCCATCTGTATCCCCACCAGCTTCCTCGGTAGTTCCGATCACCAAATATTGCTTCTGTAAGCGCCGATACACCAACGATGACCAGAGAAACATAAGTATGGACAGGGTTTAGGCAGAGCTCACCGGGAGCGCAGCTAGCAAGAGCACTGCATCACGTGACTCCCCCGAGATTCACACATTCTACTGTACACCTTCAAGCTGCCGTGTCAGCCAGCCAGAAGCTCCTTTACTATGGTTTCGCATCTGGCTGTTTCTTCATTCAGCATCTATTCTTGGATTCTTTGCCCTGCCGCTTCAGCTGTGTGGAATTACTGCTGCTTCACCCTTTCCAGGACACTTAGTTGAGCTTCTCCTGAAGACCTTCAATATCCTGATTGTGCTCTACCGCTTCTCGGACCCTTTGACAACACTACTTCATTTAATTCAGCCTCTTCAGTTATCGCCATCTAGGACTCCTATGCTCGATGATTCAGGACTGATCAGGTCAGGATATTCTTCACAAGTTGATTCTAGCTACGGTATCATCCTGGCTTGATCCATAGATGTCAACGTTGTTACACAACCTATTGGATCCACGAAGCTCTCTGATTCCCTTGCTTGTACCATTCTTCATGCCCCTCACCTTCTTACGTACCTCATCTTGCAATGCTACTTCCGTGCTACTACGTCTGCTCCTGCAGCTTTATTCACTCCATCAACTGACTTACATACAGGTCCACTTATTTATACTGCGTGCTCATACTACCTGCTTCACCCTTCCTGGGCCTAGAGGTCATCTGACTAACTGCAATTACAACTTTCTGCGAAGATCACGAGCTGGAAACTCATCTGACCTACTTCTACATAGTCACTACGTTCTCTACCTACTGGTGTTCACTTCCCCTCTGGATTGGAGGTTCCTACTGCTCCGTTCTCCCTATTAAGTGGCATGTGCCAGTTCTTGTGCTTCATCACCATGGTCTTCATTTGCTAACCTTGCCATGCTGAACTTGACTCAACAATTCTCTTTGTGACGTGGATGCTGAGCCTTGATTGCTGGATCTCCTCTGCAAAGTCATCCTCACCTACTGGAGTGCTTCACCACCTGCGCCTCTTCGCTTCCCATTCATTTCAACCACAGATGCTACTCCATTTTCATTCTGGCCTGCACATGGACCCTCGAACTTGGGGTTTACTGGATGGATGCTTGCACTAATTGCCTGACATGTCACAGTTCCATATGTCTTCAGTTCTCCGTTTCTCTGGACTGGGTTCTACATTTTGGGGTTCAGATTAGCCGATTAGATTATTTAGGAATACTCTCCTTTAGTATGCTCAGAAGGATTGGCAGGTCTGTAGCCATGGGTCCTCAGAGGTTTCCCCCAAGGGGGTTTTTCATCTTCTGAGTGCTACTGGTCACACTCTCCGGAGTTGGAGGAGGTGATCATCTACTCAAATTATTAGGGGTGTATTCCTACTTGACTCCTTTATCAGTCAGATACAGAACAATCGTTGATATCATTTTCTTTTGGGGGGTCTCATAATACTAGACAAAGCTTCCTCCCTACAGGTGGAATACAGAGAAAAGCCAAAACCATAAAATAATAAACAATTCTCAGTACAAGCATCCAAGCTCATAAGGCAAATTATTTACTACTTCCTCCCTTACATATTTTCGCCTGTAGTTTATATATATTTTCATTAAATTGATTTCAAAAGGGTTTATTAAAAAAATCACTGTAGCCGCCCTAACCAGAATAATGTTTTCGAACAAAATACCTGTCTTAAATGATTGTATTGGTTTTGATTGGGGAGAAATATTAATTCTGTTTTTTTTTTTTTTAATTGGAGGATTAGTTCACTGCAACTTTATGCCATAGTAAGCCTCTAAAGCTCACATACAAATATTCAAGTTTGCTTGTATTAGCATGCCCTTTTGTAGCTCAGTACCTGACACACACAAACCATTAGAGACACTGCACAGAAAACCCAGTCCTAACTCCAGATGCTGTCTAGGACCAGTCCTGACTCCAAGATGCCCCCTTCCCTTACATCCCACAGTGCCTCCCTGCATTATCAAGGACTTATCTTACTGGCAGTCATCCAGCCTTCTCCCAAACATCGCCTACTCCTGCTACTGAACTCCTTTGGCTGTTTCATAATCTCTACCACATGACCCTCAGAGCTCTGACAGCCCCAACCCAACCTATTTGACCACCTAGACGTGCTCATCCCACATCCAGACAATGAAAGCAGAGTTAAGAGAACTCATGAGACTGCTAGGTAAATAGTATCACATCAAGGTTGAAATGCCACTTTGGTCACTGTGATCAGTGCCGCAACCAGAGATTGAAACATTAATGCTCAGCTGCACTGTTGCCCACTGTCCCCTGCAACTCTGAATAAGGACAAGGTCAACCACAGCATAATTCATACCAACAGCATTTTTAACATTTTACTAAACAATATTATTTTAAATGGTGAAGAGAGTCTGTACACTGCAGATTACATTCCTTTAGTAGTCAAACATCCAACACAAGAAAAAACAAAACAAAATGAGACTGCACTCTGACAGCTAATATTTATAACTAGGAGGGACGACTCTGAAATTGGCTGCTGTAATTCTTATTCAACAGTGAAACAAAGAAACATAGACTTTGACGGCAGATAAGGACCGCTAGGTCCATCTAGTCTGCCCATTTCCCTACCTACAGGATAGGCCGCAGATCCTATTTAACCAACAACCTATATCTTCCTGCCCCCCAAAATAACAGGAGCTCCTACTGAGCTAGCCCAGTCACCTGGGAGAACTGGCCCAGCGCTTCACCTGAAAAAGCTCCATCTGATGAAGCCTTTACAGTGAAGCACTGGGTCAGTTCTCCCAGGAGACTGGCTCAGGAAAGAATTATTTTTACTATTAAATAAGAATTACAGCAGCTGACTTAGGAGCCCTTGAGCCATCTCTGCTAGTTATACTAGCCATTAGCTGCCCCCCCTTCCCATTTCTACTTGTACCAAGCCTGGTTAAATCTATTTGTTGTACCTCAGTCATCCAGCTGCCAGCTTTTTTCATCTTCTCTGGTTGAATCAGCCTTGTTAGCTCAGATGTGACATCTCATCATGGTTGGTGGCAGTTGCAAGTGAGAGAAACTTTGCTGAAGCATGGCTCCTCTTCTTGTTCGACACGTACAGTTGTCTTTGATTCTCAACCGCAACAGACCCACCCCGACAGACCCAGACTGACCACAACCATGAAGAGGAGGTGCCCCTGGTGCTGACAAATGCTGTTAGTGCCACGAGTTCACTGTCTTTCTAACGGTCCTCTCACTAAAAAATGGTGATCAGAGCCAATATTTCTAGGGTGGCTCGTCGTACTTCTGATTCCCTGTCGGGGCTGCACACTGTGACTTTGTCATTTTGTCCTAATGTGTGCACAACATAGTACTGATCTGGAGGATGGAGTAATGATCAGGCCACCAGAGCACCAATCAGTAACCTCCCCAGAAAAAAAACACAGGTTTTATCACATCAGCCAGTCAGCAGCAGCGGACCAACCCCTGCACTCATATGCTAGAATAAAGGACAGTAATATACAGAATTGTGTTACAGTAATGTATTCCACACAAGAAAATGAATTTGTAACTTCCCACAGATACATTTTCTTACAAGTAATGCATTACTGTTACTAGTTACATGGAAATGTAGTTAGATTACAGTAATGGGTTACTTGTAACATGCTACTACCCAACACTCTGCATACCTGTCTTTAACAGCTCACTGGGTGCAGTTTGCTGGAAATGAAAATGAAGTGCAGAGTGCTGCTGCATCAGATCCAGACACAGATGGCGCTAGTGTATTGTGAAAACTGGCTTTTTTGTATGTTGCTGTTTTTGAGGGAGAACATACTGATGCCAATATCTTGCTCGGTATAAATGCCATGATGAATAACTGGATCTATGCAAACAAATTAAATCCTGGCATGTTTGTTACTAATAATACTAGAAACATGTTGAAAGCATTCAGTGATGGGGTTTATGAACATGTTCCCTGTATTGCACACACTGTAAATCTGGAAGTGCATAACACCCTAGGTGGTAATAAAGTGGTATGTAATTTACTCAGAGTTGCACAAAACATCTGTAGTCATTTTCATCATTTAGTAAAATCAAATGGGTACTTGAGCAATTTCCAAAAGGAAATGAAAGTCCACAGCACCGCTTGAGCCAAGATGTCAAGACCAGGTGGAATTCAACATTTTGTATGTTGGAACAGCTGCTAGAGCAAAAACTTGCACTGCATGCAATGACAGTTGAGCATGATATTGGTGGCAGTATAACTCAAATGCAGTGGGGTATAATAGAAGCTCTTGTTGATGTGTTAAGACCATCTGAATAAGCAACAAAGGAATTGAGTGCTGAATTGTCTTCCCTCAGTCAGATCATATCCATGATTTGCATCTTGTTGTGCAATCAATATTTTTATTTCTAAAAAAGCACAATTTGCAAAATGATCAAAGCACTTGTTCACAAGTTATAAAATCTAAAGTTAAAAATTCAATAAATATTAAAATATATGACAGCATAAACCAACATTAATCAAGACTAAGGAAAAGCAAGATTAAAAAGGTGGGTCTTGAGTGCAGATTTAAAACTCTCCACAGACAGGCACTCTCTGATCCGATGAAGTAAAGAGTTCCATAGGGTAGGGCCAGCCACAAATGCAGATGCACAGGCACCCAAGGTCTTCAAACAAACTCTGGGAACCTCTAACAATCTTTTGTCAGTGGAGCAGAGTGAGCGGAGGGGGAGGTAGAGGCAAAACAGCTCTTGAAGATAACACGGTCCCTGTCCATGTAGGGCCTTGTAGGTCAGCAAACCAACTTTGAAGGTGATCCACCACTGAATAGGCTGCCAGTGCAGGCCGTGGAGCACAGGCATAACATGGCATGATTTAGGTAAACCAGTCAACAGCCTTGCAGCTGCATTCTGCACCAGCTGTAAGTGGTGGATATCAATCCCCAGAAACCTAGGTACAGGGCATTGTAGTAGTCAAGGTGGAAAGTCACAAAGGCATGGACCAACGTTGGAAAGTCATGAGGTGGAACAAGGTGTTTAATCCAGGTGATATTCCTCAGATGATAAAATGAGGTCTTGACAATGTACAACACCTGAAATTTAACCGTCAGCCCAACATCAAACATAATGCCCAGATATTGCACCCAATCAGAGGTTACCAGCTGGCTACCTCCAAGCCAAAGCCCAGAAGGCCACCAAGCTGACAGCCCTCTACCTGATGACCCAGGTCCACTACCAACACCTCAGTCTTGTCAGGGTTCAACTGCAACCAGTTGGCACTCATCCAGCCTTGGATTTCAGCAAGGCAGTTGTAAAAAGTCGAGACAGCTCCACCTTGTTCAGGCACAAATTACATGTATAGTTGAGTATCATCTGCATTGCAGTGAAAACTCAGCCCATACCACCTTATAATGTCTCCTAATGGCAACATATACACAGCAAACAACATGAGTGATAAAACAGAGCCTTGTGGCACCCCACAAGGCAGGGAGAATGGGTTGGAGGAATAAATCCCAGACACCACCCTCTGAGACATGCATGTGAGGAAAGAATGGAACCACCTGAGGACTGTTCCAGACAGTCCACAGATCAGCCGCAGGTGCTCCAATAATACTCCATGGTCCAAGGTGTCAAACACTGCAGAGAGATCAAGGAGAACCAAGATGGAATGGCTCTTCTGATCTCTCACCATCGGGAGATCATTAAGTACCTGGACTAGAGCTGTCTCAGTGTTATGCCTCTTCTGAAATACAGACTGGAGTGGACGTAGATGTTGTGGATGGTAAGTTGATCCTCCAGTTGCAGCATGACCACCTTCTCAAGAACCTTACCCACAAAGGGAAGGTTAGAGACAGGTCTGTAGTTAGCAAGACAGTCCTGGTCGAGAGAAGATTTCTTAAGGAAAGGTGTCACCACCGCCTCCTTCAGGGTGTCAGGGAACACACCTGTCTCCAACAAACACCAGACTATTTCAGCTAGGACTGGAATGTTAACATTAACACACTTCACAAGGAGGTGTGTTGGGCTTAGGTCCAAACTACAGCAGGTCAGTCGCATACCCTGGATGACCTTCACGCTATCACCAACCAGTCAAAGTCAGACTAGACAAAACTGAGGAACTGCAACCTCCCACCAACCACTACCATGCCCATTAGAACAGGCTGCACAGATCTCAACCTGATGCCAGCAACCTTATCGGCAAAGAATTGAGCAAGTTCGTCACACTTATTCTGTGATAATGCTCTCTGAGACTGCAGACAGGCTGGATTGCACAGTCTGTTGACAGTTCAAAAGAGCTAAGCTAGCCAATTCTGTGCTATGGCAATCTCCCTGGACAGGGACTCTGCCTTCATATGTGAGACGGCTGATTGATAGTCTGTATAATGGGCCATCAATCTAAGTCTGTCAGCATCAAGGCACAATTTCCACCAGCACTGCTCCATCCTTTGCCCTACTCACCTCAGCTCCCTCAGGGTTCTGTCAAACCAAGGGCACCGAGGGCAAAGGGTGAGGGGGGAAACTCAGACAGGAGCTATGGAATCCAGAGACATGGTTACAGCGTTATTATAGGCACGTAACAGATTGTCTGGTTCCAAGCTTGTATTCAGAATACTCAATAGGTCCAGCACTGCCAACAGGTCATCTGGAGTCAAACCCCTTAAAGGGTGGCACTGGACCATCTCTGTAGGGGCAGGCCTTTAGGCAGGAGTCCAGAAATTGAACCTTACAGTGTGATGGTCAGATCATCCAAAACAGCCCCACCACCAAGTCAGAGATCTCCATTCGCAATGGGAAAACCAAATTTAATGAGTGACCATGACTGTGGGTCACAGAAGTGGTAACCTGTGTGAAGCCCAATGAATTCAAAAGTTGGAGGAAGTCCTAACCAAATTGCGAGAGTTCATCATTGACCGAGACATTGAAGTCCCCCAGAACCATTCATCTGGGGACTGCAACAGCATGTTGATGGTGAAGTCCATGACTTCCTGCAGGAATTGCTTCTCACCCCTGGGTGGATGGTAGATGAGAAGAATCCTGCACCCCACATCTGCACCCACGATACACTTGAAGGACTTGATGTCCCCCACTGGCACAACTACAAGGCCCAATTCTGATTTAAAACATATTGCTACACCCCCCCCTACAATCCACCCTAGGGCAGTGTATCACCAAGAACCTGTCCAGAATTGCTGACTGCAGAATAGGGCCAGCATTATCATCTAGCCAGGTCTCGGTGATGCAAGCCAGGTCCAATATCCCAACAAGATCATCAATCACTGCTGTACAGTTTTTGATAGACACAGCATTGCATAACACTGCCTGAGTAGGATGGGACACTGAGGCAGGTTGTGTTATCTGCCCACCCAACATGGAGTCCTTGGGTATGGGAACCAGGCAGGCAGGACCCCTCTCCTGTATCCATTTCACCCCAGGGCATCTTCTAGTCCCCACAACCCCAATCCACCCACCCAGCTCCACTCTCCCCCAGGTCCAGGACCCCCACCCTATGCCTCCTCATGACTATCTCCAGAGCACAACATCACCCGTACACCTTGGCAGACAGCAGGGGACAGTTAAAAGGGTGAAGGTCCTGAAGCTCAAAGGGAGAGTAGCACCTGACTGGGAGGGATATCTGCCAACACTTGATTTAATAAACCTACTGTAGCAGTCAAACAACAAAACCCCCAAAACAAAACACAAATGCCCCAGTCCAGGGGCCAGTCCTCTTCAATATCTTCATCAGTTGCTAGCCTTGCTTGTAGAGCAGAAAGCAGCTAACTAAAAGAAGCTACGTTTTCTTATTAATTTAACACTTATATCTCAGCAGGACTCTGTCTGTTGAGATTAAGCAAGACAGATACTTTATTAGAAGTAGAAGAGGTCTTATTTAAGGTTAAAAAAAGAAAGAAAAGAAAGAAAGTCAGTGTGTGTTCTGTGCTGTGAAGGGTACTGTATCAACTTACTTTGCTAAACCAGTAGGAGGAGAGAGAGCTTAATTGGGGTGTGTGGCTTAGACACTATAAAAGCAGGTGACTCAAATTTCAACTTCCTGTTGCTTGCCTTGCTTGTAGATCAAAAAGCAGCTAACTAAAAGGAGCTACATTTGCGTTTGTGCGTGTCTGCTGTGTCCGCTGGGCACACTGAAACTGCTGGCATTAGACAAACTTGGATAAGATAATTTTAGCATATCCTCTACTTAGTAAATATACACCTTTAATAATGGAAAAAGAACTTAGTAAGTGTATGCAATGTTTGATGTATAGTGAGGGAAAGTATAGGAGCGAGTATCTATGTGCTAATTGCCATCTGATTAATACTCTTGAAGCAGAGATAGCGTTTCTGCTTAATATTAAACCAGTTTCTACTGATATCAGGGAATTGGAAAGTTACATTGATCTTATGGATGAACAACTTCATTCTAATGAACAATGTCCTTCACATTTAGATAGCATTTCTATGCCTCATGATGAGGAGACAATTGTAATGACTAGTACTAGTATACCTGTTGCCTCTGCACCCTCTTATAAGGTGGATGATTATCCACCCTCTTCTCATGATAATGATGACTGGACCATTGTCAAAAATCCTCTTAAAAAAAGGAGGAGTGGTCAAATGCACAATAGTGCTTCTATTGAAACTCGTAATAGGTTTGAGCAATTGACTGTATCAAATAATGAAGTGCTACATGATTTATCCTGTGCATCACCCTCTGTTGATAATAATGCTTTAAAAACACTTTTTAATTAGGCGTTAATACCCATGAATACTTGTCCTAGTAAGTCTCAAGCTACCAAATCAATACCTATTAAGTGATTCACTCCAGAGTGTGTTAAACAATCACCTGTTTCTGGTTCTTGTACCCCTACTGTCTCAAAACAAGTGTTAGTCCTGGGAGATTCAGTTATTAAGCACATTGACAGGGCGATATGCAATAGTGACAAGAGCAACCGCACTTGTTCTAGCTTCTGTGGGGCCAGGGTATCTGACATTACCTCCATGATGCCTAAAATTTTACAAAATGCGGGAGAAAATTCACTGGTTATCATACATGCTGGTGTTAATGATATAAACAACACCCAATTTAATCAGTTACAACAGGACTATGTGGCGTTATGTCACCTGTTACTTGATAGGGGATGCTGTGTATGTATGTATATCTGAAATTCTACCAGTCCCAAGAGCAACATCTACCATGTCGCAGAAAATCAAAGCCCTAAATGAATGGCTGAGAAAGTGGTGTTTTAAGCAGGATGTACCCTGTATTACCCACTGGGAATCATTTTCAGATCATTCTTCCTTGTTTTGCTGGGACAGTTTACATCTCAGTTATAGGAGTAGTACACTTATGTTGCTAGCCTTGCTTGTAGAGCAGAAAGCAGCTAACTAAAAGAAGCTACATTTTCTTCTTAATTTAAAACTTATATCTCAGTAGGAGTCAGTGTCAGTTAAGATTAAGTAGACAGATAACTTTATTAGAAGTAGAAGGGGTCTTATTTAGGGTTAAAAAAAGAAAGAAAAGAAAGAAAGGCAGTGTGTGTTCTGTGCAGGGAAAGGTACTGTATCAGGTGACTTTGCTAAACCAGTAGGAGGAAAGAGAGCTTACCTGGGGTGTGGTTTATACACTAGAAAAGCAGGTGAGTCAAATTACAACTTCCTGTTGCTAGCCTTGCTTGTAGAGCAGAAAGCAGCTAACTAAAAGAAGCTACATTTTCTTGTTAATTTAAAACTTATATCTCAGCAGGAGTCAGTGTCAGTTAAGATTAAGTAGACAGATAACTTTATTAGAAGTAGAAGGGGTCTTATTTAAGGTTAAAGAAAGAAAAGAAAAGAAAGAAAGGCACTGTGTGTTCTGTGCAGGGAAAGGTACTGTATCAGGTGACTTTGCTAAACCAGTAGGAGGAAAGAGAGCTTACCTGGGGGTGTGGTTTAGACACTAGAAAAGCAGGTGAGTCAAATTACAACTTTCTGTTGCTAGCCTTTTTTCTTAGAAATTGCCCTCCATCCCACCCACCCAAAGCCAGTTCTACTTTTATAGCCACTGGATTTAACTGTCAACAGGAACTTCCTGTTTGGCAGTAGGAAGAAAAGGATCATAGAGAAACATTGGTTTTGTCAACCCTGAAGTAGAAAAAGTAGCTCACTCTCCCCCACTAGCTGCTGGTAGTTTGATGTTGAGCAAGGAAGAAGGAGACTACTGAAGAAGATAGGAAGTTGCTGTCCCAGAACAGGAAGGGTGAGAGCTGTAAGGAGAGGAGAGAGTAAGCATCCAGAGAAACAGTAGAGGGTACACAAAATAAGACATGATAGGAGTGGTGCAGTGCAATGGCTGTGGGGCGGCAGTGTTCCGGGAGACATTCTGGAGGCTGCGATACTGCCCTATTTGCAGGCACCTCTCTGGTCTGAGAGAGGAGGTTGCCCATCTCCAGGCTGACCTGGCTAGGATTCGTGAAACCTCCTCCCCCACCCAGGGACCACCAGAGCCAATGCCACTACCTCAGAGGTTGCCAAGAAAGAGGAGTGGCTGAACCAGGGTGGGCTCAAGGAGGGAGAGGGTGGTGGAACAGAGTTGCATCCCTCCAGCTGAACCTCTTCACAATTCATTCACTCTTCTGGTGGATAGTAGTTCCTCTATGGAGGCACCTGCAGTGGAGACCAAGGGGGATGCTGGGAACCTTCACAAAGGAGACCCAAAGGAGGGTGGCATGGGACCCCACAGGGGAAGGAAACAACTCCTGGTGGGGGACTCAGTCATTAGGGGGTAGAATTGGGGAGGATGGGGAGAGGGAGGTAAGGTGCCTTCCTGGCGCCATGGCTTTGAGGGACAGGAAGCGAATCCCCAGGATCGTGGGAGGAGCTGCATGAGGGAGGGAGCTGGATGTCATTGTCCACCTGGGGACAAATGACCTGGCTAGGAATGGGATCAGAGCAGTGCAAGAGGAGTTTGTAGAGTTGGGAAGGGGCCTTAGACAAGTAGCGCATGCGGTAACCTTCTCGGAGGTGCTGCCTGTCTGTGGCAAGGGAGATGCTAGGGCATTTCTCACCAGTGAATTCAATGAGTGGTTGAAAAACCGGTGTGGAGCTCAGGGTTTTGGCTTCATTGGGGACTGTGGAGACACCTGGAGGAATGCAGACCTATATTGGTGCGATGGTCTGCATCTGTCCAGGGGGGGAACCAGGATCCTAGGTGAGAGGTTTAAATGCTTCATTGGCAAGCATTTAAACTAGCCAAGGGGGGAGGCACTGAAAAGGAGCTGGAAAATCCGAGCCTCCCCCCACAAAACATGGTGATTAGTGAGGTAAACACCAAGGTACAGAAGTTATTAGAGAGCAGAACAGATTTAAATGTAAAAAAAGGCAAAGGCAGTAAGGACAGAAATGGGGCTAAAAGGGTAAGGCTATCAAAAGTGAGGAGGTGATGAGTACCACGCCCGTAGTCGTGTGTAACAAGCTCCCTGAGCTAGTGGCCTTGATGGAAGAGGGTTGCCTGGATATTGTGGCAGTCACAGAAACATGGTACACAGAGAACCATGAATGGGATGTCAACATACCAGGATACACAATCTACAGTAGGGACAGGGAGGGTAAAAGAGGAGGAGGAGTAGCTCTCTATGTAAAGGAAGGGATCAAAGCAACAGAACTAAAGAGTAAACAGGGAGCAGATGAGGCACTTTTGGTCACCCTGGAGACAGGAAATGGCACCACAATCCACATGGGGGTTGTATACAGACCCCCATCTCAGTGGGAGGGAATGGACAAGGAAATGATAGAAGGCTTTCTTAGAATGGCAGAAAAAGGGGAGATATTGTTGATGGGGGACCTGAATATGCCAGATGTTAACTGGAGCACCTTTGCTGCAGGCACATCCAAGAGCAGGGTCATTCCTGATGCCCTACAGGGGGCATGTCTCAGACAGCTAGTATTGGAACCGACTCGGGAGGGAGCAATCTTAGACCTGGTACTTTCAAATGGGGATGGAGAAAGAATCTCAGACTTAGAAGTGGATAGCCATCTGGGAACAAGTGACCACCAAACAGTGTGGTTCACGATAAACACAGCCATACAATCAAGCCATACAAAAGCAAGAGTACTAGACTTTAGGAGGGCTGACTTTGGGAAAATGAGAGAGTGCCTCAGAAAACACTAGCAAACAGGCAAGAAGGAGGGGTGGAGGAACAATGGGGAATGATCAAAACAGCCATCACAGAGGCAACAAGCCTTTGCATAAAAAATCAATAAAACACAACGAAGGAAAAAACCACTATGGTTCACAAAAGAGTTGGCAGGGAAGGTTAAGAAGAAAAGGGCAGCATTCAGGAAATATAAGGAAACACAGAAGGAGCAGGACAGAGAACTTTATCAGTTAAAGCAGAAAGAGGCTGGGAAGGTAGTCAGAATAGCAAAGGCCCAAACCGAAGAAAGGATAGCCAATTCTGTTAAGAAAGGGGATAAGACCTTTTATAGGTACATTAGGGAGCGCAGAAAGACCAAAGGAGGGATACTGAAGCTTAATAAAGGGGAGGAAATGTGGGTAGAGGGTGACAGTGAAAAAGCAGGGTTACTGAATGAATATTTCTGCTCAGTATTCACAAAGGAAGAGGAGGGAGAGTTACCTAAACCAAGCAAGAGAAACATTCCAAAGACGGGGGTCGATACCAGTCCATTTACAGAAGAAAGGGTTCTGAAAGAACTAATAAAATTGAAGGTGGACAAAGCAATGAGGCCCGATGGGATTCACCCAAGAATTCTAAAAGAACTAAGGGTAGAACTAGTGGCATCGCTGACTACTCTCTTTAACAAATCATGGGAGGATGGGGTGGTACCCAAGGACTGGAGGAGGGCAGATGTAATTCCTCTTCACAAAAGTGGGAGTAGGACAGAGGCAGGAAACTACAGACCAGTTAGTTTGACCTCAGTGGTAGGGAAAATGATGGAATCACTTTTGAAGGAAAGAATTGTTGAGTACCTAGAGGCCATTGGAGCACAGGACCCAAGGCAACATGGATTCACGATGGGAAGGTCATGTCAGACGAATCTAATTGATATCTTTGACTGGGTGACCAAAGTAGTAGATCAGGGAGGGGCTGTGGACATGGACTACTTAGATTTTAGCAAAGCATTTGATACAGTCCCCCACAAAAGATTAATACACAAGATAGCCAGCCTTGGAATGGGTCCCAAGGTGGTAGCCTGGATAAAAAATTTGCTAGACAACAAGACGCAAAGGGTAGTAGTAAATGGAGTACACAGTGAAGAAAGGAGGGTTACTAGTGGGGTACCGCAGGGTTCAGTACTGGGACCGGTCCTTTTAATGTCTTTATAAGTGACATTGCAGAGGAACTGGAAGAAAAGTATGTCTCTTTGCTGATGACACAAAGATCTGCAAACAGGGTTGATACACAGGATGGAGTGGAAAGGATGAGAAGGGACTTGGCAAGGTTGGAGAAATGGTCAAATGTATGGCAGCTCAGATTTAATGCAAAGAAGTGCAAGATAATGCACATGGGAAACAAAAACCTAGGGGAAGCGTACACAATGGGGGATGAGATACTGACAACAGTAAAAATAGAAAGGGACCTGGGGGTAATTATATCAGATGACCTAAAGGTGGGCAAGCAATGTGAGAAGGCAGTAAGGAAGGCTGGAGGGATACTGGGATGCATAGGAAGAGGCATCAATAGTAGAAAACAGGAAGTTGTTATCCTTCTGTACAGACAGTTGGTGAGACCCCATCTGGAGTACTGTGTGCAGTTCTGGAGACCACGTCTCCACAAAGACATAGACAGAGTGGAGGCTGTCCAGAGGAGGGCCACCAAAATGGTGCAGGGTCTGCACCAGAAGACATACGAAGAAAGACTAAAGGAACTTAATATGTATACTCTTGAGGAAAGAAGGGAGAGGGGACATGATAGAAACTTTCAAGTACCTCAAGGGAATTAACAAAGTCCAAGAGGGTAGCATCTTCCAGAAAAAGAGATGTGCAAGAACAAGGGGGCACAATTTGAAGATAGAGGGGGGACGGCTCAGGGGTAATGTGAGGAAGTATTTTTTCACTGAGAGGGTTGTGGATGCATGGAACAGCCTCCCTGAGGAGGTCGTGGAGTCCAGAACAGTGGGGGACTTCAAGAATGCATGGGACAGGCATAAGACAGTCCAAGGGGCGGGTAAGAGGAAGTAAGCTGTTGATTAACTAAGATCTGCAGCTTATCTGTTAGGTAGGAAAATGGGCAGACTAGGTGGGCCAAGCGGTCCTTATCTGCCATCAAATTCTATGTTTCTATGGGGAAAAGTATCTCTAAAATCATAAATCATTGTTTAAACTAAAAACAATGGGGGGGATGGGTCTATTCCCAAGTCTCTGAGTACTTACCAAAATATTATTACAACTAAATGTAAATTCCTAGCTTTGAATGCAAGATCTTTAAACCAACTCAAATTAGCAGAACTCGAAGTCAAATGTCAAACCTTAAATATAGGTGTGGTGGGAGTAACTGAAACTTGGTGGGATGCATCCTCAATTTGGTCCAGAGAAATTCCAGGTAATAAGTTATATCATAAAAACCGATTAGATAAGCAAGGCGGTGGAGTTTGTATGTACATACGAAATGATATTCCTTCTTTTGAAGTATGTTCTTCCTTTCTTTTGGAAAGTATATGGGTTAAAATCTTATTGAAGGAGCAGTCCTATATAACTATTGGTAACATCTATCGACCACCATCTGCAAATTCAGATTACACAACTGATATGTTTAAAGAAATTACGCATTTTTCAGAATCTCAAGGTACTGTAATGTTTGGTGACTTTAACCTCCCTCATATTAACTGGAACTCATTCTCAGGACAGTCCTATGCCAAGAAAGGGCTAATAGATGTGGTAGTTAGTACTGGATTGCAACAATTTGTTACTGAACCCACTCAAGGTCCTAATATTTTGGATCCATTATTTATTAACATAGAGCAACAAATTAACAATTTACAAATTTGGGATCCACTTGGGACCAGTGATCATTCATCTATTCTTTTTGAAATTCAACAGTTTAAAACTACACAAAGGAAGTTATACTATACAAAAAATTATAACAAAGCACATTTTCCTAAAATCAATGAATACTTACAAAACATAAACTGGGAATCTAATCTTCTTAACTGTACAACACATCAAGTTTGAGACTTTTTTAAAAACATTGTACATTATTTAGAAAAATACCTTTATTCCAGCTAAGAGGAAATTTAATAATAAAGGAAAAATTCCTCCTTGGTTCAACAAGACAATTAAAAATCAGGTTAAAATAAAAATGAAACTTTCTAGGAAACTTAAGAATAGTTCTGTTCCTTTTAAAACTACTCTATTACATGAATAAAGACTATCGTGAAAAACTTTAAAAATTCTGTTAAATTGGCAAAAAAAAGCTAGAATTTAAACTAGCTCACACAAAAGACTGTCACAAATCTCGTTTCTCCTATATAAATAGTAAAAAAAGGTGTATCAAGGACCACTGGTCCCATTATAACCAATGGCTCTTCTCTATCTGATATTGAAACCTCGAATCTCTTTAATAAGTGCTTTTGTTTTGTCTTCTCTCAAAAATCACCTAGTAGTACATTTAAAGTTCACCATGTAGATTATCATAGGTTCTATCCAACTGACATTATACAGGCTATCAAAAAACTAAAAAAAAAAAAATACTAGTCCAGGCCCAGACGGTATTCATCCATGGTTTCAGATCGAAACCACTATAAATATTTTTATACCTTTGTCAATTATTTTTAATAAATCTTTACAAGAAAGCATTGTACTAAATGATTGGCGTTCAGCAATAGTTACACCCATATTTAAAAAAGGCAATAGAGGTTCTGTGCAAAATTATCATCCAATTAGCCTGACCTCAGTGGCTGATAAATTAATGGATCGAGTAATGAAGTCTCTAATAGATCAAGATTGTAAAAAATTTGGAATTTATGATTAAAATCAGCATGGGTTTACTCCCAAGTATTCCTGCACCAGCAATCTGATATTTTTTTAAAATAACATAAGTACTCTACTAGATGTGGGTATCCCTACTGATGTAATTCTATTGGACTTTAGTAGAGCTTTTGATAAAGTCTCACATGAAAAACTCATTACTAAAATGCACAATCTAGGTTTGTCACCTGACATTGTCAACTGGACTTTAAACTGGTTGACAAATCATTCTCAGAGAGTCAGAATTAATGATATCTTGTCTGATTTGGGTAGTGTGACAAGTGGTGTACCACAGGGGTTGGTCTTGGGGCCAACATTGTTTAACCTCTTTATCAGTGATTTACAAACAGGGCCAAATAACTTCATGGTTAAATTTGCAGACGATACTAAATTGGGGGGCAAGGTTAATAATCAAGAAAATATTTCTGCATTAAAGAAGCATTTGGAAAAATTAACACTTTGGGCAAATGAAAATCATATGCAGTTTAATCAAGACAAATGTTTAGTAGTGCATTTCGGTGTAAATAATTCAAAAACGATATATCATATAAACAGACTACCACTTCACTCATCAAATTATGAAAAAGATTTAGTGATATATGTTAATAATAAACTTACATCAAATGATCACAGTGTTAGAACTGGTTGCATGACCAACAGATTTTTGAGGCATATTAAATGCACTTTTGTTAATTGCACTGAACAATGTCTTATTCCATTGTATAGGGCATACATTAGACCGTATCTAGACTATGGCTCCCCTTTCTGGAATCCAAACCAAAAAAAGACATAGCAATTCTTGAACAGGTTCAAAGGAGAGTAACTAGAATGATTCCAAGATTAACAAACTTGGATTATCAAGACAGAATAAACGCTACTGGTCTCTTCTCTCTTCAAACTAGAAGATTAAGAGGTGATATGCTTATGGTTTTTAATTTAATAAATTCACCAGATCTAATGGAAAAATGTGGTCTAACACTGTATAAAAGGAGACATGTTCCGAGACTGCATAATAAACAGCTTGAAGTAAAAACTTATAAAACCAGCAAAAGGGGAAACTTTTTTCCAATAAGAACATCCATTGTATGGAACACCTTGCTACAAGAATTGGTAGAGGCAACTAGTGCCACTGTCTTTAAAAACAAGTTAGATGTTTGGTTGAGGGATAATAGATAAATAATGTCCCACATAGTATGGGGAACAGTCTTGATGGGCTCTGGCCTTCTTCTGTTGTTTCATGCCAAGTAATACCAAGTAAGTAATCAGTGACATTGCAGATGGACTGGAGGGTAAGGTTTGTCTGTTTGCAGATGACACGAAGATCTGAAACAGAGTAGATGATTCTGATGGGGTGGGCAGAATGAGAAGAGATCTGGATAAACTAGCAAAATGGTCAGAAGAGTGGCAACTGTGGTTTAATGCAAAGAAGTGCAAGATCATGCACATAGAGAAGAGTAACCCTGAAGCCACCTATAGGCTGGGAGGGGGAGTTGCTGGCAGTCACAAGGGAAGAAAGAGACTTGGGCATCATCATCACCGATGACCTGAAATCATCAAAGCAGACCACTAAAGCAGTAGGTAAGGCTAGGGGGATGTTAGGGTGTATTAGTAGGGGTATCACAAGTCAGAAGAGCAAGGTAATAATCCCTCTTTACAAGACACTGGTTAGACCCCATCTGGAGTACTGCGTGTAGTACTGGAAGCCACACCTTCACAAGGACATTATCTAAATTGAGGCAGTCCAGAGAAGGGCAACCAAATGGTGTAGGGACTGCATCAGAAAACATATGAGGACAGATTAACAGAGCTCAATATGTATACCCTAGAGCAAAGGAGGGAGAAAGGTGATAAGATTGAAACATTCAAACACCTTAAGGGCATTGACAAGGTGAAAGAGTCTAACATGTTTCAGTATAAGAAAAATAACAGGACAAGAGGACACAGCATGAGATTAGAGGAAGGCTGATTAAGGGGTAATGTGAGGAAGTTCTTTTTCACAGAAAGGGTGGTGGATGCATGGAACGGCCTACCTCAGGAAGTGGTGAATATGAATACAGTGCAGGGCTTCAACCAGGCATGGGATAGGCAGAAGGGAGCAATACAGATGAGTATAAATAGATAGGCCATTGACAGAACAAAGGCAGATGGCACATTTATAAGGTAGAAAAAGAAATAGGCAGACTGGATGGGCCTTGTGGTCTTTATCTGCCATCAACTTCTATGTTTCTATGAATAACACAATTCCCCACAATCCCCCCAAACCAATCACATAAAATTATATAAAGTCCCAAGTAAAACTCAAAGTACAAACAAAGACAAAAGTGAAGCAATTCACTGTTAGTTGGAAGTCAATGTTCAAACACAGGGGCAAAGCACACCAGAGCTTCAGAACTGAATACAGGCAGGGATGGAGCTCTCACCTCCACCATCTGCCAATACAAGTTAAATCCAAACTGCAGTACTCTCATTACCACAGATTAAAGTTTGCCTGCAGGAGAAGTCACTGAAGTCGTCTCACAGCCACATAGTTCAAGATTTATAACCTTAAATCTGCCCAACATCATGACACATTGGAAAGAAATCCACAATGTCTTTCAAAACGGCTAAATCCAAGATGTAAACAGATCCTTTTGGTCCAGTTAACCACCAGTAAACTGGCTTAAAGTTTGGCAGCTCAACCCAAACAACCCTCTGGAATTAGAGACCCCAAAATGCATATGTCCACTGACACATGCCTCTGGAAATCCACCAGGCAATCTGGCCACGCCACCCACCAGCAAATGTCCCTTCCCCAGTGCCTCTCCACAGGGCCATCCACCCCAAACAGCTGCTCCCAGAGCAGCAACCACAGCCCAGGTTCAAAGATAGCAACAGTCCCAACAAAGTTCACTGCAGGAGACCTCCACGGAGACCAGACCACCAAAACACTATCCCAAGAGGTAGACATCCCAACCCTGGTAGACCCAGGGACTAGGGACCCAGAAAAACAGTCACCCTTTGATGAATGCATCTGGGTGGCCCCCAAAGCAGACAGGACTGCTGCACCCTCCAGCCAGCACCCCCCTCTACCTCCCCACGGGAAAACCCAAGCCACACCACCACCCTCAGTCAGGTAACGGGGCCCTAAAAACTTCACGACCAGCTACAGATGTTGTACAATCAATGAGGATCCAGGATCACTACAGCTGAGCAGACTAACCACCTCCCAATCCACTCAGAAAAATAGCACTCTCTGAGCTCCTCCATCTGCTGCTGGTAGAGACTCCTCCATCAGCTCCAGGAATACAAACAGCTGCAGCTTCAAACAGGACGCCACTGAACTGGGTGACAAGACAAGCTCAACAATCAGCCAACAAAGTGAAATAAGCTAGAAAGGCTGTAGAGCACTGTGACAGAAATGGGAAGGAAAGAGTTAATGGTTTGGATTCTGTAGATGCCTTATTTTTTTAGCAGTGTGAAAAAAATACACTGAGGCTGAAATCCTCCAGCAGCAACCAGCTTGTGGAATTCCTAGCTGCTAGATAAGAGCTGGGTCATAAATCTCGAGTGGACATCTCCAGACACACCCAGACCTTGCAGATACGGACACAGGGCAGTTTGAATGGATTGGATCATTCAAATATAAACTTAAGGTGAAAAGGGAATATAATTGGTCACCAATAGGTGTTCACTCTGATTGGGACAATTAAATAGATACATGTTAGTTGGTTGGTGCATTTAAGGGGAGAATAGGAATGACCTAGTCTCCATAGACTATATAAGCTTCTGTAAGACAGAGAACTTTCTCTTGCCTTGGGAAGCTGTGAGGGGAAACATAAGCTTGGAGCCTACCTGGTATGTCCGTGGAGCTGGCAGTTAGAACAGGGCCCAGTGTCTCTTGTAAGGACAGGGAAGGGTAAGTTTAGTGATAGTATATTTCAGTAATAGCCTTCTTCTTGCCATCTGTTGTTTAAAACATTTGTTTACTTTTCCTGTATGAGTGTTATTCTCTTGTGTTGTAAATACATTTCCTGTAAATGCTCATTGCACTTTCTGTTAAGTAAAAGCTATTTATTTGCTCAACAGTTGTGACTCTGATGTCATTTTTCTAAGGTAAGATTTGGTTTTCCACTGGCTAAGGTAAACTCTGTGTAGCATCCGCCACCTGAAAGAGACACACTACCAGACGTTAACTTGTGCAATTGCACGCAGGATTTTTCAAGTTTGTACACTTGAAAGAGGTGCCGGAAAGAAAGTCCAGCTGGTGGCAGTGAATACCTGAGGACACACACACCTCTCTAAAAGCTGTTTCAGCCCAGAGGAGAGGGCGTCACATATTGGTTGGCAGTGGGGTGATGATAGCGGATCATGAAATACATTGATACAGAGTTTGCCAGTGGAACAGTTACCTTAGCATTGCAAAACAGGATATACAAGAGGATCCATTTGTACAACAGTTTTATTTGTTTCTAGATAGACAGTATAGTGTAGCAGTAGAGAATGAGCTCCACGGAGTATGACTCACTTACTGTGCCACAGCTTGTTGAAAGGTGCCAGGAAGGGGATTCAGCCTGAAAGTCTGAAGCAGAAGAAAAGGCAGATCTCATAGCTACTCTCTTGGCACATGATCTGAAGCAGACAGTCATTGGGGTGAGTCAGGAACTGAGGCAGCAGGCCCCCAAACCAGCTTGAGGCACTGTGACTGCAGCTATTGCTGCAAGACAAGGCATTGGAGGCGAAAAGACTGGATGCTGAAGCAGAAGCAAGAAGGTTGGAAGCAGAGAAAGAACTTGAAGAAAAGAGACTGGCAGACAGAGAGAAAGAACGTGAAGACAGAGAGAAAGAACGACAGCATGAACTCCAGAGACAACAGCACGAGAAGGAGATGATGACCCTCCGCAGTCAGCAAACCATGAGTAATGGTGGAGTGAGTTTACCTCATGAAGCCAAAATGAATTCTAAATTGTTCCCTCAGTTTAAAGAGGAGATGACTTGATTTATTTTAAGGTCATTTGAGAGAGTATGTAATCAATTACAATTAAATAAGGCTTCCTGGTCAACTTATCTCTACACCCTTGCTGACGGGAGAGGCTGAATGCATTTACTAAAATGAGTAATGAAGACTATGCTGATTATGATAAAGTAAAAACAGTGTTGTTGAAACGTTTTGAATTAACTCCTGAGGCTTATAGAAGAAAATTTAGAGAGTTAAAGAAAAGCCCAGAAGACAGTTATGCAGAACTGCAGGTTAAACTGTATACTTACCTTGATAGGTGGATGGAGGGGGCTAAAGCAACTACTGTGGAACTGATTAAAGATGTATTGGTGAGAGAACAATTCCTTAAAATTGTACCTGAGGACATGTGTGTATGGCTCATAGACAGGGCATGCGCCTCTTCCACAGAGGTGGCAGGAAGCGCTGACGAGTATCTGTCTAGCCGGCCACACACACAATGTAAGTCTTATGGTATGGGGGCAGCACATGGGTATAAGGGATCCCATGGGGGCAGCCCAAAGGAAACCAGCCTGCACCTGAGCCCAAAGTAGAGCCCTCTGGTTCTAAGGGGACTCAAGAAATAGGTCCCAAGAAATGTCATATTTGCAATCAAGTGGGACACTTGAGATATAACTGCCCTCAGAAACTGGTTAAGGGGCAGAGATATTGGGGTGGGTGATCAAAAGGGCACTGGTGTGTTTGTAGGGTGTGTCCAGTCTGAAGAACCACTCTCCTCTGATGAGAATCTGCGTCCCATTACAGTTAATGGAATAGTAACACAGGGACTATGGGACACAGGTGCTAACATCTCTCTGGTAAGGCAAGATCTCATTCGGGCAGAGCAGATCGTGCCTGGGAAATACTCCAAGGGTCGGGGATTCACAGGGCCACCAGTCCCATTACCAATGGCTAGAGTCTTCCTGAGCTGGGAAGGGGCCATGTAGAAAGGAGGTGGGAGTTGTAGAGGACCTCACCTGTAAGTATGATTGTGGGGAAGGATTTGGACCCCAGTAAAAACTGGTGTGTGTTGTAACTCGTAGTCAGGCACAAGGGCAAGCTTCTGAGGGGAAGAGGTTGACTCTGGGTGGTCCAGCCACACCCTCAGCAGCTGAGGAATTGTCCAGCACAGGGAGGGGCTGGCTAGAAGCTGCAGTCCAGAACCCCAGTCACAAATAGAGGAACCCACAGGACTTCCTTTCAGAGGGGCACTGGGAAGGGTCAGACGAGGGCAGCTGAGTGCTGCACAGCCAACTGACCCTACCCTGGAAAAAACTGAGGGAAATAGCTCATAGGGCTGAGCATTCTCAGGGGTAAAGATTCCATTTACTGGGACAATGGGCTGTTGTACAGAGAATGTACAACAGAGGAAGGGCTAGCTGGTGAGGGTACTCCAGCAGCTGGTAGTCCCTAAGGTTCACCATCAGCAGCTTTTGGCCCTGCACATGATATCCCTTTTCAGGGCATTTGGGGAGGAGGCGACGAAAAGCGCCTCACCAACAATTTCTTCTGGCCTGGTATTGGCAAGGATGTGGCAAATTATTGCCGGACTTGTCCACAGTGCCAGTGGGTAGGAAAATGGGGACAAGGCCAAGGCAGCTTTGTGCCCTGCCCATTATTGATGAACCCTTCAAGAGGGTAGCAGTAGACATAGTGGGGCCATTGAGCACCCCAAGTCGCACTGGCAAGCGGTATATCCTGGTAGTTGTAGACTATGCCACTAGATACCCAGAGGCAGTGGCCCTAACATCCTCTGAGGCAGGACCAGTGGCAGATGCACTGTTGGAAATATTTAGCCGGGTGGGCTTTCCACAGGAGATACTGTCAGACCAGGGTGCCAATTTTATGTCAGGATTAGTGAGTAGTTTGTGGGAGAAGTGTGGGGTAAAGCAGCTCAAAACCTCCCCATACCATCCCCAAGCTAATGGTCTAGTGGAGCAATTTAATTCAACCCTTAAGACCATGCTAAGGACTTTTGCTGACCAGCATAAGAGAGACTGGGACAAATATTTGCCTCATCTCCTATTTGCATACAGGGAAGTCCCACAGGAGTCCACAGGGTTCTCACCTTTCGAGCTCCTGTTTGGTCATAGGGTGCGGGGGCCACTAGATTTGATTCGGGATGAATGGGAGGGTGACCGTGCCTCCCAAGGGGAGTCTGTTGTGGAGTATGTCCTGAACTTCAGGACCCGCCTTAGGGAGCTCATGGGGTTTGCTCAGGAGCACCTGGCCACTGCACAACAGCGGCAGAAAGTCTGGTATGACCGTGGGGCCCGAGCCAGAGAATATGAGGTGGGACAGCGAGTGATGGCACTCATCCCTGTCCGACAGAATAAGTTACAGGCAGCATGGGAGGGGCCATTCTCCATTGTCCAAAAGGTTAGTGACGTCAATTACATGATAGAGCTCTCTGACAGGAGATGCAAACGAAAGGTGTATCATAACATGTTGAAGCCCTACCATGACAGAGGAAATGGTCCTCGCTGTATGCAGTGCTCCAGAGGAGGAAACTGAGGTAGATCCACTGGTGGACCTACTTGGGAGGCCAGGGTGCATCCTCTGTGGACAGCCTTACCCTCTCAGAACAGCTGACACCAGCCCAGGTGCAAGAAATTAGGGGTGTGCTGAGAGAATTTGAAGACATGTTCACAGGGAAACCAGGGTACACCACGATGGCAGAGCACCATGTGGATACAGGGACCCAGGATCCCCTGAAACAGTCCCCCTACAGGGTACCTGAGCATGTTAAGCAGACTGTGAAAGAGGAGCTCAAAGAGATGCTGGAACTGGGGGTAATCCAGGAATCTAGTAGCCCCTGGGCATCACCCGTGGTACTGATCCCCAAATGAGATGGCACCACACGATTCTCATGCGGGACTACCGAAGCTTAACAGCTGCACGGAGTCTGATGCTTATCCCATGCCCAGAACAGATGAGACCCTGAGCGACTGGGGAGCCAAGTATTTGACCACAATAGACCTAACAAAGGGCTATTGGCAGGTACCTCTGACCCCTCGTAGGGAAGATCAGCGTTTGTTACTCATTTGATTTATATGAATTTAAGGTAATGCCATTCGAATGAAGAATGCACCTGCAACCTTTCAACGGCTTGTAGATCATTCTGTCTGGGGTAGGTGAGTTTGCATTGGCTTATATGGATGATATAGCCATATATAGCCAGACTTGGGATGAGCACATCAAGAATGTGCGGATGTGTTCCACAGGTTAAAGAAGGCAGGTCTGACAGTCAAGGCAGAGAAGTGCCAGATAGGTATGGCAGAGTATCCTACCTTGGGCACGGGTGGGTAGTGGACACATCCGCCCGGAGCCTGCAAGGTTGATGCCATCCTGGTCTGGCCTACTCCTACCACAAAGAAACAGGTCAGGCATTTCTAGGGACTGCAGGGTACTACCGAAGGTTTGTTCCCCGCTATAGCGATCTGGCTAAGCCCCTGACAGACCTAACCAAGAAGGGAAAGCCAGATGCAGTGAAGTGGTCAGAAGGCTGTGAGGTTGCTTTTCAGGAGCTAAAGAAGGCCTTAAGCAGCCCAGCTGTATTGGCTAGCCCCAATTATAGTTTAAAGTTTATGGTCCATGTGGATGCCTCAGATCATGGGCTGGGGGCTGTGCTGAGCCAAGTTACTCAGCAGGGGAGGAGCACCCAGTTGTGACCTCAGCCAGGGGCTTTGCCCAGGAGAGGCATGCCCACAATTGAGAAGGAATGCTTGGGAATAGTGTGGGCCCTTCCAGAAGCTGCAGCCTTACCTATATGGGAGAGAATTTACTGTGGTCACAGATCATAATCCTCTGATTTGGCTTCATAGGTCCAGTGGACAAAATGGTAAACTACTACGTTGGAGTTTGGTACTGCAGGCATACTGACATGACCATACAGCATCGCAGTGGCAAACAAAATGCAAATGCAGATGGGCTATCTAGGCAGGGCTAATGGCCTGGCTGGATACTTTTGGGCACTTCCCAGTAATTACATGAACGGCTGTGTCACTTGGGGTAGCCCAAGGGACACGCCTTCATTATCTGGGGGGGGGGAAATATGTGACAACCCACCTCTCCCTCTGGGCTGAAACAGCTTTTAGAGAGGTGTGTGTGTGTCCTCAGGTATTCGCTGCCACCAGCCGAACTTTCTTTACGGCACCTCTTTCAAGTGTACAAACTTGAAAAATCACACGTGCAATTGCACAAGTTAACGTCTGGTAGTGTGTCTCTTTCAGGTGGTGGATGCTACACAGAGTTTACCTTAGCCAGTGGAAACCAAATCTTACCTTAGAAAAATGACATCAGAGTCACAACTGTTGAGCAAATAAATAGCTTTTCTTAACAGAAAGTGCAATGAGCATTTACAGGAAATGTATTTACAACACAAGAGAATAACACTCATACAGGAAAAGTAAACAAATGTTTTAAACAACAGATGGCAAAAGAAGAAGGCTATTACTGAAATATACTATCACTAAACTTACCCTTCCCTGTCCTTCACAAGAGACACTGGGCCTGTTCTAACTGCCAGCTCCACGGACATACCAGGTAGGCTCCAAGCTTATGTTTCCTCACAGCTTCCCAAGGCAAGAGAAAGTTCTCTGTCTTACAGAAGCTTATATAGTCTATGGAGACTAGGTCATTCCTATTCTCCCCTTAAATGCACCAACCAACTAACATGTATCTATTTAATTGTCCCAATCAGAGTGAACACCTATTGGTGACCAATTATATTCCTTTTCACCTTAAGTTTATATTTGAATGATCCAATCCATTCAAACTGCCCTGTGTCCGTGTCTGCAAGGTCTGGGTGTGTCTGGAGATGTCCACTGAGATTTATGACCCAGTTCTTATCTAGCAGCTAGGAATTCCACAAGCTGGTTGCTGCTGGAGGATTTCAGCCTCAGTGTATTTTTTTCACACTGCTAAAAAATAAGGCATCTACAGAATCCAAACCATTAACTCTTTCCTTCCCATTTCTGTCACAAGCACTAGTAGATTGGCATCCAAAAGTTAAATGGACATACAAACAAGTACTGCAAGATGGAAGCATCCCAGCAGAAAAAGGATGTTCCTCAAGAGGTTGCTTCTCTTGCAAATGTTTTCGTTAAACAACTTCACAGGTGTTTTGACAGAGTTTTTGAAGACAAAAAGTTTGTTCTTGCAACAATTCTTGACTCTCATTTGAAAGAGTCTGTTTTTTTTTTCAAAGGAGGTTGCAGCATCTTTTAAAAATGAATTTATAAGAGAGGCTTAGTGAGGGAAGTCCAATATGTTAAAGATACTGCCTGCTTTCAGTAACATGAAAAGTCAGTTTGCTCATGGTACTGGTAATAAGTGTCACTCTGAGGGAAATAAAAAAAGTGGTGCCACTGGATTTGGCAATGCACAGGCAAGAGGTGATACCACTACAACTTCAAAAAACACTACAATCTGGGTGTAATATGTTGGCTCACATCAGCCTTTTAGAAGACTCAGACTCAGAAGAAGATTCCATCTTTAGGAATACTATTAGTGCAGAGAATATTGTGGTCAGTTACTTGGGGGAACAAAAGCAACACTTCAAAACATATCCTTTAAAATACTGGATGACAAAAAAGATGGTGTGGCCTGACTTGCTCAAGTAGTTATAAAGTATCTGGGCTGCCCTACTGTGAGTATGTACTCTGAAAGAATATTTAGTACTGCAGGTGATACTGTAGTTCCACACCGGTCTAGTCTCAAACCAGAGCGGGTAAAAGAACTTGTTTACTGAAAGTAAATCTCCCATTGCTAGATTATGACTATGAGTAATATACATGTATTGTGGTGGACTTATTGTAACATTGCTCATGTGATTTTCTTTTTTACTGTTCACCCAACAGTTTATGTTTCTTGGTCACTATTGTTTCTTGGGTTAGTGGTGCGATAAGTAATGGGTACATCCTGTCTGATCCAGCTGATACAGGTAGACTGGATCAGCCTGAGTTTCATAGTTTGATGTTTCACAAAGAAAGAATGTATATACTGTATTCCATCTGATTTTAAAATAACTGATGCAACGCTGGGCAAGATGTACAAAAACAGAAGGTCATAATAATTTGAAATGACCTGTGGTCACCAACCTGTTTTAAAATTTATTGTCTCATACAATAGCAAAGAAATCTGGGTGAGCAACTATAGTATATCCCATGTAAAATGTCATTTATTACTGTCATCAGTATCCGCAGTACAGTCCTTGAAAGACCAACTGAAAGAATAAAACAATGCTTAGTTACTCTGCTTGACAGGGCCCATGGGCTTCATCCAGCATCATTTGTCATCTCAGATACTAAATGCATCAGTCCACTAGCCTGACACATAAGCCATGTTACACCTTGGCTGAGGCTAGTGTGATTCAAAATGACAGTGGTAAAGTATGCTTAGGGCATGGTGCTTAGTAACTTTAGGTTAGACAACTACTGTAACTGCAGAGGTAAAGTTACCGTGACCCATGATTTGATCTTACTTTTCAAAAACTGTGCCAGTTGTAACATCTGTAATGATATGGGAAGGTGGGGGGCCCTGTCATGCAGGGTCAGCCCTTTCGTCAAGTGCATGTCAAATTTGTTTTTCAGCTGAAACAAAATTTAGTACAATTTGCAACGCTGGACAAGATGCGGTAGTTATAATAATTTGAAACAACTTGAGGTCACCGACTTGTTTTAAAATTTGTCTCACAAAATAACAACAAAATCTGGGTGAGCAACCATGGTATGTCAGTGTAATATGCCATTTATTACTGTCATCAGTACCTGCAGTATAGTCCCTGAAATTCCAACTGAAAGGAAAAGCAATGCTTAGTTACTCTGCATGTCAGGGCCCATGGGCTGCATTCAGCATTGTTTGTCATCTTGAATGCTGAATGCATCAGTCCACCAGCCTGAGACCTAAGCCATGTTACACCTTGGCTGAGGCTAGTGTGACCGAAAAATGGTCTGCTATTTTCCAGTCAGTGGCTAATTGTTTAATTAGTATTTCAGAAAGACCTTTGAGCATTAACTCTTTTACAAAGGTTCCACGTCAGGGTAGACAATAAGACAATACACATATTCAGTGGTTATAGAGGCCTGATCATTAGGCATTAAAGAGCGATTACATGACAATTAGACAAATAAGAGAAAAAAACTGAGCAGTTGTAGCTATTTCTAATCGGTTGCCTTAGGTAGCACACCCCTGGAAACCTCCAAATCCGTTGACAGACTATGGCAGAGTAACTGCATAGGGTTTAACGCTAACCCAGATGGTGAGAGGCTGGGTGACAGTGAAACAAGGGGGACTGGGTTTGAAACCAACCACAGAGAGTAGGGGATAGTGAAGACGGGGTGTGATGAGGGGAGCAGCTCCAGAGGGCTTTGTCTAGTATGGTGTATATGTGTGTGGGGGTTTGGGAGGGGCAGTACCAAGTGCATTTAAAGAGGACTGATAGCTTACTTAAGCCCTTGGCTAGGCTGGAATGGAGGCAGGTTTCTCTAGGTAACCCTGCTGGGTGTTACCTTGGTGATAGGCCTGTCTATCAAGTGGGGCCTGAGAAGCAGGTGCATTTTGAGTTAGACATTAGGTGCTGTTTGAGGCCTACTTTGAGTTGAGACAGGCTGTTTGATTGTAATTTCATTGGGAGTTCATTTATCCAGAGGGGGGCCCAATTGGAGAAAGCAGGCTGCCCTAGTGTGGTTCGATGGAATGGTATGGACTGTGCTCCATTCTTCCTCCACCTGGTGATGTGTGTTGAGAGAGAAGCCTCAAGCAGGTTTCCTATACAGGGTGGGGTTTTTATGAGGATTGCCTTCTTTCCCTGTAGGCAAGTTTGGTATTTGATCCTGTCTTTTAGGTTAAGCCAGTTTGTTCACTCATACAGGGTGCAAGTATGAGTATGGTGATCTGCACACAGGGTGAGGTGGCATGCCTTATTGAGCACAATTTGGACCATTTTGAGCACTGTATCAGTAGCAGCTCCATAGACCACCAGCCCGTAGTCTATCATGGAGAGCATGGAGCTGGAGACTGAGATTCGGAGTGCTTCCGGGTTGAGGGATTTCTTATGCCTATAGAGGACCTCGATCTTTGTGTTTACCACTTTGACAAGGGAGTCTATGTGGTGCGTATAAATGACAGAGTCATCAATGGTGACTCCAAGGTACTTGAACAAGTGCACCTGCTCAATCTGCTCACCAGCCTTGTTGGTGATTATGAGAGGAGTATGCTTGTGTTTGTTGTAGGGGCTGGATTGTAGCATGGCCTTGGTTTTCTTGTAATTTAGTAGCAGCTTTTGCCTACTGAACCAGTCCTCGAGTTTATTGAAAGAGTTCTGTAGTTCTGTTTGTAAGGCAACCTGAGAAGTGCTGCTGCTCAGCAGCACAGCATCGTCTGCATACAGAATGAGTTTGGTGTCACAGGCTGTGGGTAGGTCATTTACAAAGAGGCTGAAAAGCAGGGGCCCTAGAATTGATCCTTGAGGGACTCCTAGGAGTACATCTCTGGAGCTGGATAATGTCTGTCCAATTTTGACTCACTGGCTCCTGTGTGTTAGGTAGTCATTGAACCAATTCAAGACGTTTGGTGCCACACCCAATCTTTAGAGCTGGAGAACTAGTAGACAGTGGTTGATGGTGTCGAAGGCTTTGGTGCGGTCAATGAAGATGGACCCCACCAATTTGCCTTCATCCAGTGCCTTGTGTGCATAGTCAGTGTATTCCAGCAGTGCCGTGATGGTACTGTGTTTTTGCCTGAAGCCATGTTGCTTTGGGCAGAGAGATTGTACTTATTGAGGTATTCTGTGAGTTGATTTGCCACAATTTTTTCCAAAGCTTTGGATAGTGAGGAGAGGATAGATACTGGCCTGTAGTTTGACACCAGTGCCTTGTCACCATTCTTATGCACTGGAGTTACCAGGGCTTGCTTCCATACCTCTGGAAATTGAGCTAGGGCCAAGGATTTATTAAATAGCATCGTTATGGGCATAATAAGAATATCAAGGGTGAGAGATAGTAACTTCATGTCTAGCCCATCACTCCCCAATCTGGTTTTGCCTAGGACTTTTCTGACCATCGTTAGGGCCTCCTTCACCATCACCTTCTTAAAGTAGAAGGCTGGGTGGTTAGTTATGAGCAGGTTGGCATAACCTTGATCCTCCACAGGCAGAAGGTAGTCTGGAGGCAGCACTGAGGACAGGTCTATAAAGGTCTGGTTAAAGGCATCAGCAATGGGTAGCGGATCTGAGGAGGATGAGTTATTAATGTTGAGTATCTTAGGGTGCTGTTTTTGATCTTTACCAAGGATGTTCTTGATGTTGGCCCAAAACCTATTTCCATCTCCCCATGCATTGTTAAGCTGGGTCTTATGGAACTTGGCTTTTGCGAGCCTGATAAGTTTGGTGCTCCAATTTCTAGCCATTTTGTAGCACTGTAGGTCATGCTTGCTGCCTGAGTTTAAGGCTTTTTCTCAGAGGCAGTCCCTCTCCTTTAGGAGGGAGAGGAGCTTGCCATCAATCCAGCCGTTAACCTCCCCCCAAATTTTCCATTTTGTGCGTGATGCATAGATATCACAGATGGAATTGAAGCCCTCAGTGAAAAAACTAAGGGCCTGGTCCAGCGTAGGTGCCTTGTTGATGGGGGACCAGTTGTAGGCAGACAGGGCCAATCTGAGGGATGCAAGTTTGCCTTTCCGCAGTACCCTGCTCTCAATGAGGCAGGGTGGTCTTTTGGCAAGTTTAGTGGTCCATATAAAGGAAAATGGGGAGTGGTCACTTAGCACATCCGGGACAACCCTGAGTTTGGAGAATCGGGTCGGTGAGCTAGCTAAGACCTAGTCAATCAGGGTGTTGGTACCAGCCTTGTAGTTCTGCCTGGTGGGGTGAGTTACGAGTTGTGTGAGATTATGGGAGGTGATTAGGTCTCTGGAGGGTGTTGCCTCCTTACATAACCAGTTAATATTAAAGTCACCAGTCAAGATGAGTTCTGAGCCCTTTCTGAGTGTGCTAATTTCTTCCATAACAAGAGGAAGGCCTTCCTTGGCTTTCTTGTGGGGCAGGTAGGTTGTGGTGATGGTAAGGGTCTTATCTTTTAGGCCGACTTGTATTTTTACCACTAGTAGCTCATAATCCTCCACAACTTTGAATATGGGGAGGACAGAGCAACTCAGTGAGTTTCTGACATATGGGAGGCAGCCGCCACCTTTACTGCCTATTCTATCAAATCAAAATGCTTGGAATCTTTCGATGGCCACCTCACTATCTTTGATCCTACCCAACAGCCAGGTTTCAGTTAGGCAGAGTATGTCAGAGGCATGGATGGTCATCCAAGCCTGGAGCTGGTCGAATTTGGCAGTTAGGCTGCAGATGTTTAGTGATGCTATATTTAGGCCGTTCACTGTATGGACCCCCCTGCTCCTCAGGGTTGTTGGTCCAGGGTTAAGGTGAACATTGCCAGAGTGTAGCAGTAGCAGAAAGATAACCTTTCTGGCAGATAGGGTGATGTTTGGAGGCAAAGTTACCATGACCCATGCTTTGGTCTTACATTTCCAAAACTGTGCAGTTGTAACATCTGCAATGATATGGGAGGGTGGGAAGGCCCTGTCATGCAGAGTCAGACATTTTGTTAAGTGAGTGTCAAATTTGTTTTTCAATTAAAACAAAAATTAAATAGTACAATGTGCGATGCTGAGCAAAAGGCACAAGGTTATAGTAATTTGACATGACCTGTGGTTACCAACTTTTTTTTTTTATTTATTGTCTCGGAAAGTAGCAGAGAAATCTGGGTGGGAAATAATAGTATATTTCATGTAATGCATTATTGATGATGTGTGACACTGGGCAAGCTGCACAAGGTAAAAATAACCTGCCTGCCACTAACCTTGTATGTTGAATTTTTTGTAACTTGATGATGTTCTGTTAATGTAACCTATTAATGTAGTAAGTTCTTTATGTATTATGAATGAAGATTTTATTTCTGATAACAGCCCAAATGCCCTTGATACTGTGCTGTTATTAACAATTACATGAGTTAAAAAATGGCCCAAATATTTTTTTTTATGAAAAATACAGGAACTTGACAAATACAAATATCAGTGACACAAATGCAAGTACAAATATCAAAAATCAGTCTTTTGCACAGCCCTAATATTTATAAGAGATCCAATACTGAATGGCACAATCCGCCATGTCCAAGATGGCCACTGGAGCCCAGTACACATGGGTCAGTCATCGCGTATGCACAGGGAACTCCAGTGGCCATCTTGGATACGATGAGTAGTGCTGTGTTCCGCCAGACCTCAGCTGCAGCCGTATTGGCTCTTGCTAGACTTTGTTGTATAAGACACAACCATCCTTTTCCCATTAAATTTTGTAGATCCATTTGTTTTGTGTTCTGTCTCATTTTGCACAACTGTTCTTGCTTTACATTTGTCCTCTTTTTTTTACTTTCTGGTTTGAAAATGTTATTGTACCATCAAGTGTATTATGCATACCCTGTACCCTTTCCTCCTGTACAAATTTTGAAATGAGCTGTTCTAAGCTCAGCATGTCATCCTGGTGAAAATATTTTAATAAATAAATGGTTGCTTCTATCCAACAGTTTCCCCATCGGCAGGGAAGAGCACATCAAACAGTGAAACAATGTCAGCAACGAGCAAAATAAATTACACAGGTAAGATATTTAACTTCTTTCATTCCATTTTAGATAATTTATTTCCAAATTGTTTCTCTGCTATCATCCCTCTGGGAACTTTTCTGCCCAGATGTTAAACTAAAATCTGTGAATGTTTTCAGAACTAGGATTCAGATCCTATGCAACCAGATAGTGAATAAGCTGTGATATGAGGGCCACCTGTAAGGCAAACCAACAAGCAAGCACATTGTATTTAATATAGTGCCTCCTCCCTTAAAGCACTTTACTTACATAAACTTGCAAGTACAAGTAACCATTTAAAACATCCTAAAATAAATAAATCTGTAGCGCTTAACACAAATGCCTTCACAAATAGATGTCAGAGTCTAGGTTAATGGGTGTGATCCATTGAGACTCAGAAAAGGTGATGCCTGCAGCTGCCCCAAACATGCCCCCCAAAACAGACCACCATTTTACCCTCTTGTTAGAGTCAATCAAGCTGTGTCTTGTGTGTGAACTATCTGAGTGTAAAACAAACTCTGTAGCTTGACAGTGTAATAGGACATACAAATTACCCAGGGGTGTTATGCTATGCAGCTACATAGCAAAAGTGAGAATGCACTTCTGCAGTAAAGTTGTAGACTGACCGGATGCACATCCTTAGTGACAGTATGTTCCATGCGTAAGTTCTCTACACACTTGTCCACACATTTTGCATGCAGAGTGTGTACAAAGCATGGCCGAACTTGTGTATAGTTTGTGCAGCTGGACACCAACTCACAGCATAGGATGGACATTTACTTGTGTGAATCTCACAGCCACAAACTATGCCACCCTGTGAGCTGCAGTAGTGATGGCACATCCCCTTAAATGTACATGATGCATTAACTGTACAGAGAATACCATGTAAATAGTAGGCACATGCACAGTACTGAGTCACAAAGTAACAGGCATAGGTACTGTACAGATGTGCACATGCAACACACCCTTCAGGACATACACCTGTATACACCTCAGCACACACACACACACACACACACAGCAACAGGATATTGGCGCATTAATGAGTAACAGCTAAGTAATTTTCTGAGTAACAGCTAAGTGATTTTCTGAGTAACAGCTAAGTGAATTTTTTCAAAATTTAAAATGTTTATGTTTCTGCATAGCATATGGGCCCACTGGGTTCTGTTCTGGTAAACAGGATGCACCATACTTGGGCCTTACCCACATGATTCCCTGGGAAAACAAAGTAATACAGTACTGGCCTTGCATGTTTGTCTGAGTTACCAGGGTAAATCACACACTCGACTTCCCCACATGGCCCTCTCTGCAGCTAAGCACAGAGCTCACTTCTGCTCTTCCTCACTAGCTGCCATTTTCCCTGTAGCAACTCTAGCTGGTGACTCTCCTATTAGATCATGTCACTTCTTGGATTCATAGGGACTGAATACTCAGGATCACTCTTGATCTCAGTCCTTGCTGGGTTATGGAGGAAACGTTTGCTTCCTCCTGGTATGCCTGCTTCAGCATAGGACAAAAGTAGTGATGGGAGCTATGTTGCCGTGCAGTGACATAGAAACAAAGAAACATAGAAAGGGGATTGCAGAAGGAGACCGAAGGTCCATCAAGTCTGCCCTTGAGATCCCAAGATCCTAGGTGATTCTGAGTCCTAGCTGGTAGATTTCCTTGCAGATTTGATCTAGCGTACTCTTTATACCATCACTTCTGAATGCAGATATGGTCTTAGCTTTTACCACATCCACAGGTAGCCTGTTCCAAGGCTCCACTATCCTTATTGAGAAATAGTGCTTCCTAAGATCTCTCTTGAATTTCCCACCCTTTAGTTTCCATTCATGCCTGAGTTAGGAGCCCAGGTGAGAAGTTCAGTGTAGGGCACTGAATTTAAACCCCTTATGTACTTAAAGGTTTCTATCATATTCCCTCTTTCTCTCCCAGTCTAAAGCAAGTACATGTTTAATGCTTCCAGCTGCCTTTCATACAGCAGCTTCTGTAGCCTGTGTCTCATTTTGGTTGCCCTTCTCCGAAAGGTTTCTATCCTGTCCCTATCCTTTTTAAAGTATGGTCTCCAAAACTGCACACAGTATTCCTAAAATGGGGTTTCACCATAGATCTATACAGTGGAAGTATCCTCTCCCTGTACATCACAGCATTTTGTTGGCCCTACTATATGCTGTGTTGCATTGGCTGGTTTGTTTAAGGGTGTCACTAATCATAACTCCAAGATCCTTTTCCTCATTTGAGTCACCAAGTTTGACCCCATTAAGCCAATAAATTGTTCTAGGGTTATTCCTGTCAATATGCATAATTTCACATTTCTTGGCATTAAATTTCAACTGTCAGATACTAGACCATGGTTCTAACCATTTCAAATCTTTTTGTACAATTCTCACTGCTTCTTCATTGTCCAACCTACCCCCTGATCTAGTGTCATCCATGAATAGTGCAATCTTGCCCTGTATACCTACTCCTATGTTACTGATGAACATATTAAACAGGACTGAACCTAAGACCAAGCCCTGTGAGACCCCACTCATCACTTCTCCCTCCTCACTCATCTCCCAATTGCCCACCACCTGCTACCTTCTTCCATCCAACCATTTCCCACCCACCTAATGATGCAGCTTGCTATGCCAAATCCTCTAACTTCTTTAGCAAGCATTTGTGTGGTGCCAAATCAAAAGCTTTACTGAAGTCAAAATAGAGGAGGTCCACTGGTTGACCACTGTCCTCTTCCCTAGTTACCCAGTCAAAGAAAGTAATCAGGTTTGTCTGGCACAATCTGCCTGTCAGAAAACTATGTTGTCTGTCATCCTGTAGGCCATATTTATCCAAACAGTCTACTAGGTCTTGTTTAATCAGGGCCTCCATTTGCTTTCCTAGCACTGATGTGAGGCTGACCAGCCTGTAGTTACCAGCCTCCTCCATGCTTCCAGCCTTATGTAGAGGCACCACATCCACTATTTTCCAGGCATTAGGCATGACTCCTGTCTAGAGAGAATGGTTAAACAGGTGCACTAAGGGGTCTGCTAACTCACTCACTAACTCCTTAATTATCCTTGGATATATTCTATCCAGACCAGGAGGTTTGCCAATTTTGAAATGCTCAAACACCTCTCTAACCCTGCCTGTGGTAATAATTGGTGTTTCCATTTTTGGCATTCCCCTGCCATGTGCTGTAATGCTGCAGTCAGACATAGGGCCACTGTGTTCTTTGGTGAACACTGAACAGAAGTATTTGTTCAGAGCTATGGCCTTCTGCCTGTCTTCTTCCACTATCTTATCCTCATCCCCGATTTCAAATACCCCTCCACTCTTCTTTCTCTTTTCCTGAAAATATCTAAAAAAATGTTTGTTCCCCTCCCTAACACCTTAGCTGTATATCTGGTTTTAGGCACCAGCGAACCCTGTGGTTGCTGGGGGCCCCCCAACCAGAGAAGTTTACCTTATTCATTTTTAAACATTTATTTATATTAATATCTTAAAACATCAGTAAAGGACTGTGCAGATCCTTCTGGTTCTGTCATGAAATACCTCAACAAGCTATGATCCAGTCAATATGAAGTGGCTAGGCAGCAATGGATGGGATGGGAAGAACACCCCCAAGAACTGACACTGCTGTGTCCTCCTAAAATATTTTTTAAAATACTACTGTTATACTAAAGCTATACATAGAAACAAAGAAATATAAAATCTGCTGGCAGATAACTACTGCTTGGCCCACCTAGTCTGCCCATTTTTCGCTGCTTGTAGTATCACCACAAATAAAATCTTGCACTTATGAGCTACAGTAAAACACATAGGCTAAAGGTGGGCCAAGTAGAGAGGCCCTATGACATCACTAATTCTGCTGGGGGCCCCCAAAACCCTAAAGCCAGCCCTGCTAGCTGTCTGAAGTTCCACAGCTGTCTTAACTTGTCTCACTGCTGACTTAGCTTCCGTGTTCTTTAGTATGCAGTCCTCCTATAGATTGTTACCCGGATTTCTTTTGGAGTTGAGGAGTGCTTCTCTCTTGACCCTTATGGCTGTCCTAACTTGACTTGTGAAACAAATGAGATCATTATTTCTGTTTCTTTTGGTCACTGTCTTTGCACTTACCTTTGTGGCCTCTGTGATGGTTTGTTTAATTATTCCCCAAATGTCTTCTCCTACAAGATGTTGGAGAATGAAGAAAAGATTGAGGGAGCGCAAGAGAACTCGCTGGAGGACAGAAGGGAAAGGGGGAACATAATAAAGACATTTAAGTGCTTTAAAGGCATAGACAAAGTCAAAGAGGGGGGGGACTGTTCCAATTAAAGGGTAGTAGGGTCACAAGGGGGCACAGTCTGAAGCTGGAAGGGAAAGGTTCAGGAGAGAAATGAGGAGGTGCTACTTCACAGAGAAAGTGGTGGTGGAATGGAATACACTGCTGGAGGAGCTAATCAAACCGAGGGCAGTGAACAGCTTTAAGTGGGACTGGGACAAAGTCAGGGGCAGGGTAAGCACAGATAAATACACAATGGGGAAAAAGAACCTGCATTGTTCTTCTTCCACCTGCCATAGTCCTGTGTTTCCCAGTAACCTGAACCTTTTTTCAGCTCTTCAGTGCCTTTTTCTGCATATTTTGGTTGTACCTGTCATGAGATTCAGTATGTCCTGATTGTGGGGCAGCGGTGACTAAGTTCCCATCTTCTAAACTATCGTTGATAGGTTTCCTAGTGCCGTACTCACCTTTGCCTAGTTTTAACACCTAAGGTGAACGTTGAACTTCTGGCATAGTGCCTCTTGTTTGTTTAAAGGAAAGCAGTCCAAAATGTGTCTCTGTCCCCCAGACAGCTTACCCTCCAGTTTAGATCTGACCAGCAAGAGTGGCATTTTTGTGCGTCGCAACTTGCTGTATTTTAATTTTTAAAACTCGGGAACCCGAAAGTATGGAGGAGGCAGGGAACACTCCATTTGCTGAAAAGGTGTGGCAATGCACTGCTAGCTTCACTACAAAAGTATTGAAGTGAGCAGTTCATCCCCGCACCTTTTCAGCAAATGGAGCATCCCCTACCTCCTCCATACTTCTAGGTTCCTGAGTTTTAAAAATTAAAATACAGAAAGTTGAGGCACATGAAAATGCCACTCTTGCTGCTCAGATCTAAACTGGAGGGTAAGCTGTCCGGGAGAGGGAGAGCACATTTTGGGCTGCTTTCCCTTAAGTGAAGTCTGTCTGGCTTGAATAGCCTTCTTTTCCAGAAACTCCCCCAGTCGCCTATGACATGGTAACCTTGTTCCTGATACCATTTCTCTTAACCAACTGTTGAAGTCCTCGATTCCTTCCTCCCTGATCTTGTTGATATCTGCACATTTTCCCCATATTGGAAGGATCTCTGAGAAGGTTAGAGAGGCTGTCCACACTTCCAGTTGATCTCCCAGCTTCCTGAAGTTTAGCTTGACTTCCTCCACTGTCTGGTTCACTAGGACATTGGTGCCTTGGTAGATAAGTACATTTATTCCTTCATCTGCCTGGTCTATTATCCTCTAAAGTCTTGGGGTGTTGAGGACTTCTGGTGTAAGCACCACCTCAATGGCAGCCTCATCCCAGAGCTCTAATCTACCGCTATCCAAATCCTCCAAAATCTATTACTAAACGCACCCATCCAGAGTCTAGAGAGAAAAACTGAAAGCAATGGCAGCGCGGAACAAGATGTGAAACATATCAGGTACTCAAACCCAAAAACAACTTAAAACAATGCTGGAGTATGCCAGTCCAACCAGGCCACAGCATCCATGGCTTTGCAGTGCTCAACCCCTGACCCAGATGGCGCAGAAGACGGTGACTGTGCAATCACTTCAAAAGAGCTCTGAGTCAACCTACAAAAAATCAATGCTACATTTGAGCGTCTGGAATCTAGAGTGCTAGAGGACCACCAGAAACTTGAAGCACTGGAACAAAAAAACGACCAGAAGGAAAGAATGCTAACTGAGTGTTCTTCTATGGTAGACATTCATAACACGGCCTTATTAGATTTGCACAAAAGGGGGCTCTAACTAGAAAGAAGATTTGAGGAGTTGGAAAACAGAAATAGGCGAAATAATATTCGCATCCATGGTTTGCCAGAAGGTATAGAGACTGCCCCAATCCCAAACTTCATAGAATCTTTTTTGAAAGAAATATTAGATTTACCGCAAGATCAGGCCCTTAACATCATAAGAACTCATCATTCCTTGGTACCCAAACCTAAGGATCCAAAGGCTTGACCCCGGTCAGTTATACTAGCATTTTGGGACTTTCAAGTGAAGGAAGAAATTTTGAAAAAAGCATGGGGAAAAAATAAATTTTATTTGGAGACACCAGGCTCTTTTTTGAGCAGGACTTCACACCCCAATTGCTTGCTGAAAGATGTTATGTCTTAGCTGTGGTTCGCCTTCTTCAAAAATAAAGGGTTTAAAGCCTTCTTGGAATACCCTGCAAAACTAAGGGTACTTACAGAAAATGGCCCTCGAAGATTTCTGGACTTGGCAACAGCAGAACAATTTCTTCCTTCTGTGGAGATTTCCATTCCACCAGTTGTCGCTACACAACAACAGAGCAACCTGACGGAACGATCTTGGCAAGTGGCAGGAACTAAAAGAAAGGGTCAATCGGACTGCATGGGTTCTTCCAGAGTGTGGGACAGGGTCCAACAGCATAAAGATCCCCACATTGTAAACACAGATGGTGCACTTTCCGAGAGCAGAGGCAGCAGTTCCCAACCACCCACAGAGAAGAGAAGAGCCGATAATCCAACCTGAAAGCCTGCACAAATGTACATTTGGACTTAGATGCTTGGGACTGTGAGTGTTCCTAAAGAAGGACCTGGTTGGGTGGGAGACAGGGTTAACAAGGTGATATGAGTGCATAATTTGAAGTCATTTAAAGTGCAAAATAGAGCAATGTTATATATTCTGTGTTCCACTGCTAATAAGGATATTTGGTGGCATATTGGGGATAATTGAGGGAAACCAGGAGATTTTTGGCTGGGGGGGCAGCCACCCTGGTGGACCTTACTGATCTGATGGTCTCTGTTTGCCGGGGAGGGGCTCATTGGGGAGGTTGGGCAAATGCCATATCCAGCAAGTATAGAGGAAAGTTGAAAGAGCACCAGTTGGAGCAGATGAGAAAAAAGAAAGGTGGTTTCAGAGCAAATGAGTCCTAATGGCCAGGTTGCTAACCATGTCAGGAGGGTTCTGGTGTAGGACTCCTACACCAGATGCTGGTGTTCAGATATCCTACTACAAACAACATTTGGCAGACTCTGGTGGCCAGTTAGGACCCGTTGACTGGCAGGAGCACTGGCAAAGAGCCTATGTTACTCAGGATAACTTTGGAAAGAGAGGTACCGAGTGACTCCTCTATATGCCCCAATGGTAATGGTACCCAGTAAGGAGCAGTATGGACTGCTGCACAGAATGATCCTAGTTGGAAGGGGCAATTGCCATGGCCGACCTGGGAGTTTACCCACCTTGTGATAGAATGAAGGTTTGGTGGGGGGGTGGATGGGGGGACCTCCTCCTCAACTCTATATGAGTCTCCCCTGAGCAGGGATAATTTTTCCCCAAGCTAACTTGCTTCTCTCTTTCACTTTATCCATTACAGTCACCATAAAAATAAAGTGGTGAGGTGGACACCTCTGTCTGACCACAACATCAGGCTTAGGACCTTTCAACATGTTGGTGCAAAGTTACAGTAGAGACCCTCCAGTGTTAAGGCCTAATTGTGGCCCAAGTTGGATGGGATCCCCCAAAGTTATAGGGTATCGGATCACACCACATAGCATCATCATATTGTTGTGTGTGACCTTGGGTCTAATACATCTTGAGAAGACCAAATCTGTATATATAGTTGTTGCTAACCATTTGAAACATGTTCATGTTAAAGGTTGAAATGTTATTTGATGTTCTACACTGCAAGGAGATTTTAGATAGCACTTTGTTCCTTCCACTATTGCCACAGAGCTTCCTACCCCCTCTTACATGACAATGGCTGATTTAAAGATTGTCACCCTTAATGTAAGGGGAATTAATAACCCGGCAAAAAGAACAAAAATTCTACAAGAATTATAGAGACAGAAGGCTACACTAGCATTCCAACAAGAAACCCACTTAACACTCCAAGAACATTTAAAGTTGAGGAGATCAGGGTTAGGCCAGGTATACTCTTCACATTATGAGGCAGCTCCACATCATAGAGGGGTGACCGTCCTGGTGAGACAAAATACCCCCTTAGAAATGATAAAGGCAAAAACAGATCCAGAAGGCAGATTTATCCATGTTGAGGGCACGTGCAGGGGGCAGAACTGCATTTTGGTGAACCTATATGCCCCACACAAGGAACCCCCCCCCCATATAGCATTCATTGATAAGCTAATCAAAGAAAGTGTCACAGAGGCATAGAGCTTAGTAATAATTGGAGGTGACTTTAATGAGGCAATAGATTCTGGGGAAGATCTTTCGGGACCTAGTAAGGGTCATGCATCAAGAACTGGCAAACTCATTCAGCAACTTAATCATGAACTAGGTCTGACAGGAACATGTCGGTTCCTCCACCCCAGGGATAGAGATTTTACCTATTATTCCCCTCATCATAAGGAATATTCCAAAACTGACTATTTGTTAACCTTCACTAACTGGATTCAGAGGATTAAAAGATGTGAGATAGGGGAACATTACACTTTCAAAGCATGTCCCAGTAGCCCTCTCCATTTCTACAGTGAAATCATGAAATCATCTCCAGAGACGTGCCAGAGACTAAATACTAGCTTTCTCACCAATGAAGATTTCAAAGAGTTGGTATCACAAACAATCCAGACCTTTTTGCAAAATAATCCGAGTGGGGACACAAGGGAGGGTATTTGGTGGGAGACCTTGAAATGTTGTCTGAGGGATGAGATTGTTAAATATTCACCCAAGATCAAAAAGGCAAGAATGCAGAAAAGAGTAAATTTGGAGAAAAAGATTGCTGAATTGGAATCAAAACATAAAACGAACTTAGATGAGCAAACGAAAGCTGAGATGGACCAAGCTAGATGGGAATTAAATAATTTGCTAGATATACAAAGTGAAGGTTTGTTAAGATATGCAAGACAGAAATTCTTTAAGGGTGGGAAGAGAGCTGGCAGATTGTTAGCCTGGCAATTACGCAAAGAAATGGTGAGAAGAGGTTTTATTTGCTTAAAAGATAGAGAAAGAGAATCCCCAATAACCTCCCTGTCAGAGATAGTAAACAAGTTTGCTAAATTTTACGCCACACTATATGCCACTAGTATCACCCAGGACCACCAGGAGGAAGTACAACAATTTTTAGACTCCCTGACAATACCCAAGTTGAACGGAGCGTCCAAATTAGCCCTAGATTCCGCTATAACAAAACAAGAATTTACGAACAAAATTAAACTTCTTAAAAATGGAAAAGCCCCTGGACTAGATGGCTTTCTGGCTGAATTGTATAAGGAATTTCACCCTTAATTGACTGACTTAATGTTGGCAACATATAATAACATTTTTTTAGACCATGAAAGAGTCCCCCCCCATCTTGGAATTTGGCACAGATATCAGTAATGCTGAAACTGGGTAAAGACTCCCAACTATGTAGTTCTTATCAACAGATCTCGGTCCTCCCAGTAGACATGAAAATATTTATGGGTATTATAGCAGATAGACTCCAAATATACATATCCAGGCTGATTCATCACAATCAAACCGGCTTTATAGCAAGGAGGTTCCTTCAAGATAATATACGTAGACTTCTTAATGTTACTTCGGCTCAAAGACACTCTACTTCGTTTCGATTAGCTATTAGTATGGATGCCGAGAAAGCCTTTTTTTATTTTAGTTGTTTAACCAGGTATAGCACACTAAGCTGAAAGCTTTTTTACAGGAGCGACCTGGGAGCACCTTTGATAGGGTGGACTGGCATTTTATGTCTTCCACCCTGTCAAAGTTCGGGCTGGGTGACAATTTTACCTCAGCAATATCTGCCCTTTATCATAAGCCGGAGGCCAGAGTCAGGGTGAATGGTCACTTATCCGAACATATATCTTTGAAGAGAGGCACTAAGCACTGCTGTACCCTCTCACTCTCACTTTTTGAACTCCTTTCCTTTTACATAGGCCAAGAAGAATACCTTAAAATATTTGGGGGTACATGTGTCGGCAGACACTTCAAAATTATTTCAGAATAACTATATTAAACTATATAATAATCTGCAGGATGATATAGCTAGATGGAAGCTGTTCCCTCTTACATTGTATGGAAGGATCCATATGATTAAGATGAATTTACTACTAAGATTTCTGTTTTTATTGCAGACCCTCCCTGTAAACATTCCAAAATATTTTTGGAACCAGTTACATAAAATATTAATTACATTTTCTGGGAAGGGAACATCCCAGGATCCTTGCTTGAATCCTTCAGACATCCAGATAGGGGGGAAGGTTGGGCCTCTCTCATTTGTATTACTATTATTTGTCAGCTCAGGGGTCTCACCTCTATACATGGGCCAAAAGGAGACAGGAGTCCGGGTGGTACTCGTTGGAAAAGGAAGCATTAAGGGGGATAAAATTATGGGTTTTGTCTACAAGTGTGATATACCCTAACATCAGGTCCATAATCTCTAACCCATGGATGAAACATTCTATAAGAATCATTCTCAGATTACGTAAAATGTCCACACCCCAAACTGTCTCGGCCCACTTTCCCTCATCCGCCATAAAGATAAATTTCCTCAGGCAAAGTCAGACTTGGGGTACAATTATTGGGAAGGCAAGGGTCTTACTCGATTTGCTCAGCTAATTGACAGAACAGGTTGTCTCCCCTTTGTGATTTTACAATAAAGATTTTCTCTATGTAAAGAGGACTTTTACAGATATTTACAGGTCAGACAGCTGATTACTTCAGGAGAGGTCCGTCAGCTGATCAGTAGAGAATTGACTCCCCTTGAGCAGTGTTGGTGGGACTTGATTAAGATCAGAGATAAATTAAACTATATCTCTCTGCTATATAAGATGCTCCTTCCCCCGGCAACATCCCCTATTTTAGAAGATATTAGAAAGAGATGGGAGGTAGATAGTGCAGGGACAGTGGCACCAGCAAGTTGGGCCTGTAGATTGCAGAGGGGTTGGCAGGTGACGTCCTGTTCAGGTTGGAGAGAATTTAACTGGAAAATTATAACCCAGTTCTTCAGAACCCCTGTTATCACTAAACACTTTCACCACCAAGTGTCACAGGCTGCTTGGCACTTGTGTGGTGCCCCTAGGGCATCACACTACCACATATTTTGGGACTGCCCCAAATTACAATACTTCTGGCAGCAGGTACATGATAGTATAGAAGCTATGGTGGGGTTTCCCCTTCCTGTAACATTTCAAGATATGGTTTTAGGTCTCCCAACCCTGACATCTAAGAAAAGGAAAGTAGTTGAGTTGGGTCAGGTACTAAGGGTGGGAGCCCTTAAGTGTATCACATCCACCTGGTTAAGGCCTGAGCCTCCTACGAGGATACAGTGGATTCTAAGAGTAGAAGAGGTGAAGAGAATGGAAAACATCACCTATACAATTCATTTACAGATTGATAAATACTTAGAGGTTTGGAGACAATGGCAAACCTGGAGAGAGACTCAGAGAGGAGAAGATTAGAAGAAAAAAGGATTTAAAATAAATAGGAGAAAGGATGAGCATAAAGAGCTATGGTTCAACATTGGCTTGTTGGGTGCTGGGGGGAACCTTATGTTGGAGCAAAAATATAATATGAAGTAGGGGAGCATTGTCTTTAGCTTATAGTCAGATAATAGCAAGGGAAAAGGAAGGAATGAGGTACTTTAAATGAGAAAATAAGTGTTTCAGATTGCAGAGAACTGTAAATAATCTGTTTTGCAGATGTGTTTTGTATTGTTTTTCTTTAAGTTATAAATACTGTAAGTGCATCTACTGAGTTAGAACACATTGCAGAATTGAATGCTAGCCAGCTATTTTATTTTGTGTCCTCCTTTTCCTTTGCTTTTGATGTTGGAACAATTCTCCATTTCTGTTAGACTCTCAGTTCACTAAACTTAACCTTGACTTTGGAAGAAGGCCATGGAGCCTCTGCACAAGACTGTGATCAACTCGACAGGTCATTGGACCATGTGCAGGAGTGTCTTCTCCCTATGTACCTTCCCTTCATGGGATGGTCATATGGACAGAAAAGAGAGTAACTTTGTCAGCTTTATTTTTACATGTAAATTGGCACTATATAACATTTAAGAATTGTTGTATAAGATGTAATGTTTACCTGATATACCTGAAATTGCAGGTATTTTTTTCTTTAACAATAAATGAAATTAAGTTATTGGGGTGTCCCTCCAGGCTGAGGCACTGGGGAGGCATTTGACTTTTACTGCAGATCTATCTAAGTGGGACTCAACTCCTCTAAACATAGAACCCCCCAAAAGGAGTGTTTGTTTTTGATTCTTTTTCTACTGCTGCCCTTTGTGTCCCTCTGTAGGCTTTCCTCCATTCTGCCTTATTTCCTCCATAGTGTTTACTGTATTTAAAGCAGCAGTGCAACAAAATGTGTTAAAATTTGACCCCATCTTTTTTCTTCCTTATCTGTGCCAGATGTCTTCCAGTTTATTTTGGTGGTAACCTTTTCAGTTTCTGTTATCATTTAAACATTTTGTGAATGTTTTAAAATAATTGTTTCTCAAGAAAAAAATATGGTCACCTCATTTTTTCATAAAAATAATATTGAAGACATGAGGAGGGTAAGAATCCAGACAAAAATGCAAATGTACAGTACACAGCATAGGAAGCATCCAGAAAACCCAAGTCAACAGTTCTGCCAATATTTTTCATAGCCATAGCAGTGAATTAGCATTTTGGAATAACTTTTTTCATTGTACTGCTGCTTTAAATGTCTCTGTAATCAATTGTCTCCACCTTCTGATGAAGCCTGTTTTAACAGGTGAAGCGCTAAAAGTGCTACTGCTTCATTTAATGACTGGATTGTCTCAAAAGCAATAAAGCTATTTTCTGTTTCAAAATTTATTTTCTGAGTCGTTTGCTCATATGACTGTGGATGGAGTGCTCCTCACTGCTCGGGTCTATTTTCTCTTCTCACCTCCACCAGCTGAGCTTGGAGCTCATTCATGTTCCTATACATAGGACAGTGTCCAGTCCTCCGTAGAACTTCCTGGAAAACAGGTGTCTCATATCTCTGGCAACTAACCACATCCATGGCTTCCATAATGCAGTCCTTCCTGTACACAGCAGCACAAGTCCTCCCCTAATAAAAAAAAAAAATACAAAATACTTTTTTTGTCCCCTCCCTTCTTCTCCAGTCTTACAGGAAGTTTCCGATTTTTAGACTGGGAGCCTCCTTATTGGCGTTCCTTCCCTCTCTCAGGTATTTAGTGTCTGTATAAATAGGGATGGTCCTGGGTGGGATTGGATGGAGAGGGAGGTGGGTGGGAAAGTGCACTGTGCAGGAGGCCTGATAGCATTAATATACCTTTAAGGTAAAGCTAGGTGCTGTCACTGCCACTCTCTCAGCGAACTCTGGTCTTCCGACTCAGGACCCCAACTTACATACTAAGAAGCCAGCAAAGTAGGCCCAAATGTCTATCATGTCTGCTCAAAAATCAGCACTCAGTCATGCCAGCAATGCTGCCCCCCCCCATAAGTCCCATGGACCCCATCCCTCATCAGGGTTTCACTTCCAGATCTGACATTTCCCAGTTTAGTCTTCCCCCTATATCTGTCCCAGCCCCTCTTGAATCCCTCCACTGTATCAACAGCCACCAGTTCCACAGGCAGAGTGTTCCATGGGTCCACCACCCTCTCAGTAAAGTAGCATCTCCTAGTCTCCCCCCAACCTCCCAACAACCAGCCTCAAAGAATGCCCACTGGTGGCTCCCTCCTCCCTCAGCTGGAACACCCTATTAAGGCTGACCCTATTCACTCTCTTTAGATATTTAAAGATATCGATCATATCCCCTCTATCCCTCCTCTCCTCCAGGGATTACAAGTTTTGCTTCTCAAGTCTTTCCTCATAGAATCTTTCCCCCAGACCCTGCATCATGCTGGTCGCCCTCCTCTGGATCCTCTCCAGAAGTGCAATATCCTTTTTCAAGTACAGGTGCCAGAACTGCACGTAGTATTCCAGGTGCAGTCTAACCAGGCAGTTATACAGAGGAAGAAGCACCTCCCAACTCCTCAAGGTTATCCTTCTGGAAATTCACCTGAGCATTTTATTTGTCTTCACCACAGCCCTCCTACATTGCTCAGAGTTCTTCCTTCTGGCATCCACAGCCTCCCCAAGATCCTTCCTCTTCCCCTTCCCCCAAAACCTGCAGTTTCTTCTCACCCAAGAGGTACTCATAAACAGGGTTCCTAATCCCCAAGTGGAGAACACTGCCTTCTTGGCATTGAACCTCATTTTCCAAGTGCATGACCACCTCTTCAAAATCTTCAGGTCCCCCTGTAGGGCCCTTTTACCCTCCTCCCTGTCCACCACTGCCCCCAACTTTGAGTCATCAGCAAAGAGGCTCATCTCACTCCTGATACCTCCCCTGATGTCAAAGATGTAAGCATTAAACAGTAGTGGTCCCAATACCTACCCTTGTGGGACCCCGGTAATGGCTCTCCTAGGAGATGATACCTCCCCCTGACCACCACCATTTGAAACCACCCAGTTAGCCAATTCCCTATCCACCTCACCATCCTTTCTCCCACCCCCATTCCCCCAGATCAGCCCTGGGTGTGGCACCAAGTCAAATGCCTTGCTGAAGTCTAGAAAAAGGACATCCACTGGCCTTCTCTGGTCCAATGACTTTGTCACTGAGTCATAAGACTCCACAAGGTTAGTCTGAAATGATCTGCCACGAACGAAACCATGTTGGTGGTCATCCAGGTGGCCCCCTGCCTCCAGAAACACCTCCAGCCTATCTTTCAATATGGCCTCCATCATCTTGCCTACCACTGACGTCAAACTGACAGGCATGTAGTTACCCGACTCCTCCCATGAGCCACTTTTGTGGATAGGCATGACGTAAGCCATCCTCCAGTCCTGACGCACCCAACCCATCTGAAGGGAGGCGTTAGAAAGGTCTGCCAGAGGTGCAGCAAGGACATCCACTAACTCCTTCAGCACCTTGGGATGAAGGCCATCCAGACCCGATGCCTTGTCTGTTTTCAGGGACTTAAGGGCCTCCCTAACCCGCTCAACAGGAATTTCAATGTCAGAGAATCCCCCTTCCTCATTTCTAGCCCATCTCCCCTCGTATGATGTCGTCCTTCCATCATCTCTTGTGAAGACCAAGGCAAAGTAGTCATTAAACACCTCCATCTACTCCCTGACCTCCTTGGCCCATCCACTCCCTGACCTCAGTCTACTAATCTGCCCTTTTACTTTCCTGCTTTCCCTGACACACCTAAAGAACCCTTTTTCCCTATTTCTGATCCCCTGTGCCAATCTCTGCTTTGTTCTCGCCTTGACTGATCTCACCACCCTGGTTACCTTTTTGGAAATCCTATCATACTCCCACTGTCCACTTCCCCTTGTAAGTGTTTATATCTACTATATGCATCTCTTTTCTACCTCACCACCTCCTGGACCTCCCTGGTCCACCAGCTCAGCTTCCTGGCCCTACTAAACTTGAGCTGGACCTTTGTGCAGGCCTTGTTGACTTCCAGAAACCCTTCCTAAATAATTTCCCACCTGCTGTCTGTGTTCATGTCTGGTCTGATCCCCTCCAAATGCCCCTTGATGTAGGAAAGTTGGGAAGCTTCTGGTAGGAAAGTTGGGAAGCTTCTGCAAGAACTAGGTTATGAGCACATATGGAGACATTTGTGTGGTCAGGGGCACAGACACACGTTTTACTCACAGGTGCATGACTCGTACTCATGCCTAGACTTTTTAATGACCCAAAAGGAACATTTAAACATTATCCAGAAAATATGGCAGGGGGACTTTGTCCTTTCGGACCACGCACCTGTGTATTGTAAAATACAGTCACAAACACCATACAGAAGATCGTTTTGGAGACTCAATGTGTCAATCCTAAGGGACAAGGAGGTGCAGGTATCAGTGGCTGAGACGGTGACGCAAGCGATGCAAGAAAAAGACACTCGGGAGACCACTCTAGCTATTTTATGGGATACGATAAAAGCAATAGCGAGGGGTAAAATCATAGGGATAGCCTCCTATAAAAAAAAAAGCTGAGGGAAGAAAGAAAGCTCTTGTTAGAAACAGAGATAGAGACCCTAGAGGAGATGCAGAAGGTGAAACACTGTAAGACCTGTTCCCGGGCACTTAACTCCCTTAAGAAGCAATTAAACACCATACTAGACTATGCGGTAGAGCAGAGGTTGATGTTTCTTTGACACAAATACCATGATGGGGGACCGAGATTTACGAAGCTAGTGGCAACTCAACTTAGGGCCCGTAAGGCTAGATCTACCATTACAAAAGTGAGACACCCTAGGACAGATGAGCTTAAAGATAGCTTACACACGATCTCTGAAGCCTTTCATCACTACTATTCTGAACTTTACTCTGAGGTTAATAATCCCTCGCCTGATAATATTAAGACGTTTTTAGCGACCTTGAAGCTCCCGTCCTTATCCCCCAACCAGGGAAGGTCGCTGATAAACCCAATAACTGGTAAAGAAGTTGAGTCAGCAATTGGTAACTTAAAGACAGGTAAGTGTCCGGGCTCAGATGGACTCCCTGGAGAGTTCTACAAGACCCTGTCCAAAACACTGACCCCTATACTAACAAGACTGTTCTCCTCTGTAGCTTTTTCACAGGGTGAGACCCCACCCTCTTGGAACGAGGCAATAATTTCGGTAATCCCTAAAGAGGGGAAGGATCCAACTCGCTGTTCATCTTACCGCCCTATATCAATTTTAAACACTGATTACAAACTCCTAGCCTCCATACTTGCTAGAAGGCTGCTTCACTGTGCCCCAACCCTAATAAACATGGACCAGAGTGGCTTTATACCAGGTCAAGCCCAGGATAACGTGCGGAGAACAGTTTATCTTATTGAGCAAATTAGAACCCAGAAAAGTCCAGCAATCTTGCTAGGGCTTGACGCCGAAAAAGCCTTCGACAAGGTGTCATGGAAATACCTAAGAGAGGTCTTACTAAAGTTTAACTTCCCAACTTTATTTGTGGACACCATCTTTAACTTTTACAACAGCCCTATAGGGTACATATGAACAAATGGGCATATTTCGGAGAAATTTCAGTTAGGTAGGGGAACAAGGCAGGGATGCCCCCTCTCCCCTTTGCTCTTTGCCCTCTACATAGAGCCACTAGCCCAAAGTTTAAGACAATCCCCGAATATAGAAGGGGTGAAGTTGGGAGGGACCGAACATAAGATATCCTTGTTTGCGGATGATATACTCCTCTATTTAGCCAATCCAGAATCCTCCTTGGAGGCGCTTTTTAGCAAGATTCAGCAGTTTGCCAACCTAAGGTTTGCCTTGAATATGAACAAGTCAGAGGCCATGTCTTTTAATTACACCCCCCCATCCCTTAAAAAACGCTACCCTGTCAAATGGGACAATGTGTCCATAAAATACTCGGGCATTCAAATCCCGAATAACCCAGAGAAATTAGCTACCTTGAATTTTGACCCCCTGGTTGAGAAGATAAAGCAAGATCTTAAGAGATGGCTTCTGATTCCCTCCTCGCTGTACCTGAGGAACATGGCCATAAAAATTAATGTGCTACCCAGGTTCTTATACTTGTTTCAGTGTGTCCCTTGTGCTCTGTCATCAAAAGAACTCTTCTCATGGCAAAGACTCCTAAATGGGTTTCTCTGGGAAAACAAAAGGCCAAGAATCAGTTTTCAGAAATTGACCCTTCCTAAAACAGAGGGTGAGGTGGCCCTGCCTTCGCTTAGGGACTATTGGATGGCAGCACAGATGTGGCTGGCCTTATTATGGGGCAATAGAGCATACAGTGCAAGATGGAAACAGATTGACTTAGAGAGATCTATAGGACCTGCCCTCTTAACCAGCCTCTTTTCCCCTTCCCATCTCAGAGAAGTCATACAGACAGCCCCTTGAGCCGCTGCCGCGGTCCTGAAGGGTTGGCAAATGGGGACCAGACATAGAGAATGTCGACAGTATGCCTGGAAATATAAGCATTTCACTCTGAACTGGGAGTTCAATAACCAGTGGTTTAAAGCCCAAGTTAAAAAAGGCCTAGAGGCCCCATGGCATCTGATTCGGGGAAAGGATATTTTGAGCTTTGAGGAAGCACAACTAAAGTATGGGTGGTCGGATAAAGATAGATTATACTACTATCAAATGAGAGCTTATATTTCTATGCATATCAGACAAAGTGAAAAGGACTCTAACTTAACAGAGGATGTAACTCCGTTTAGACAAATATGGTCCACACACTATGGAGAAAAGGCGATAACAATAATATACCAATACCTTACGCATCAAAAAGTACACACAATGTCCACCACACGGGCAAAATGGGAAGGAGACTTGGGCCAGAAAATATCCCTTAGAGACTGGACCAAGATATGGAGAAGCTCCTGGACCACCTCCTCATCACCAATGTGGCGGGAGTTCACATGGAAAGTAAGAATAAGGTTCTTTTTAGTCCCTTCAATTATATCTTTGAGAAACCCAAGGAGTCTAGCCCATTGCTGGAGGGAATGTAGTGAGCGGAAAGCAACATACAAACATATTTTTTTAGATTTCCCCAAAATAATGGAGTTTTGGCTTCGAGTAATGGAGCATATTAAAAATATATTGAATATTCAGGGACAGTTAATACCAATCAACTTGCTGTTAGGCCTACCCCCAATGGAAATAAAAGATGCAAACAAGTTATATCTCTGGGCGATACTGTTGGGATCAGCCTATAAATCCATTACTAAAAAATGGTTACAGGCAGCAACTCCTGAGATTTCGGAGTGGAAGCAAATAATTTTAAATATCCAGCGAAATGAACAAATTTCCCTTGAATTACAGGATCGAAGAGAGACTTTCATATCAAGATGGACCAGATGGGAACAGTACCAAGATCAACTCCCCTAAAGCCTTATGACTAGGGATATGAAAATATGAATTGAAATTATGTCTGGATGATTTGTTTGATAGACCTCAGAACTGTAAAATAAAAGATTTAAGTATGGGATACAATCAGTAATTTATAGTAAACGAAAACTTAAAGCAGAAAAGAACATTGTATCTTTTATAAGTCTTTGTCCCAAGGTAGATGCCAATGTTAATACTGTTAACCCTTTACCTTTGATGTTAAGTATTATACCAAAGATGAAAGAATGTTTTAATATATGCTATGTATGGATGTGTAAATGTCCACTGAAATACCTTGTGAATAATAAAATCAAGTATAAAAAAACAAATGCCCCTTGATGATTCCCTCCATACTCTTAAAGTCTGCTCCCCTAAAGTTAAACACCACTGTTTTAGTGCAGTTCTCCCTTCCCCCAGGTCTAGGGAAAACCAAAAAGTGGCATAAGTGCTCCCCACCAGAGGGTACCCTACAACTAGGTTCCTAACCAGATCACAGTCCAACAGGACCACATCCAGGATGCAACCGTCCCACATCAGATCAGCCACCAGATGGGAGAGGAATGCATTCTGGAAGACATCCAGCAAGTGATGCTGCCTAAACTATGAAGATGCCATAGTGCCCCAATCAATGCCTGGCATGTTAAGGTCACCTAGCACCACAGTTCTACCCTTCCCATGACCAGAGTGCACACTTAGATTCACTACCAGGCCTTCCTCAAGTTCCTCAGCCTGCATGGGCAACCAATAAACCACCCCCAGTTTGACCCTCTTACCCCCATACGCCTTCAGAAAAACCCATCACACCTCTACATTACCCTCTGCCTCCTCCACCTTGTATATATCAATGCCATTACTGATGATGAGTGCCACCCCACCTCCCCTGCCCACAGCCCTGTCCTTCCTGAACACAGTTTACCCCATCAGATTTAGGTCCCAATCATGTTGAGGAGTTGTCCATGTTTTGGTGACTGCTGGCACATCCACTTTCCCTTTAGTAAGCATTCCCTGAAGCTCAGGCATCTTGTTTCTCATGCTCCTGGCATTGATCAGGACTGACCTCCATCCCTGCCCCTTCCCTCACCCATCCCCTCAACCTGAGATCCCCAAAGTAACTGCAAACTCCCGCCCTCTTGCACACTGTCAGTTGCCTCTATTAAGCTCTCCTTCCCCCGTGCTGGGAGGAGAATGCCAAGTCCTCCCTTGATGTGCCTGCCAGCAGCAGCCTCAAGCCCCAGTCCTCCCCCCTTTACAAGTTTAAACCCCACCTAGCTTCAATGAACTCAGTCAGTTTTAGATTCAAAACCTCCCGTTCCCCCCCATGTTTAAGTGGAGCCTATCCCTAGCATACAGACCCATGTCCTCCCAAATTTCACCCCAGTCTCCCACCAGCCCATACCCCCAAGTTGCACACCATGCTCTGAGCCATTAATTAACCTCCCTGATTGCTTGTTTCCCACTCTAGCTCTGGGTACTGGTAGGACCACTGAGAAAGAGATTGTGCTCTCCACAGCAAGACACACCCTGACAAGCTCCCGGAACCTTGCCTGTATTTCCACCACACTATTTTCCTCTATGTAATTTGTGCCCAGATGCACTAATATGTTAGGCTATCCTTCACAGTCCTTCACCAAAGCATAGATCAAGTGCTTGGCCTTGTGTACAGTCAAGTCAGATATACTCTTGACCCTGACTGTGCAGCCTTGCTCCCAACTCCTCCCTTCTCAATTAATACCACTGATCATGGAGTCCCCTAGCAGGAGCACTTTAACCTCCACCTTCCCTTTGGGCCTAGCTCCCTTCTCTGCCACACACACCCTCATTCCCACTACCTCTTCATTTTCTCTAGACACACCATCGATTTGTTTCTGACTACTTTTCCCCCCTGTTCCAACTATTGCCCCTTTCCGACCATTTTTCCCCTAGCTCAACCCTGCCTCACCATCCTGGTCTGTCCCAGTAGCCCCCACATTAGTCTGTGGCCCCTCCTGACCTCCAGGAGCCCTTGCATCTACCCCCCATTGTCGTTTGTTCTGCTGTCCCCCTCTCTTACTCTCTTCTGGTCCCTTCCCCCTGGGAACTGTGCTCCCCCTCAATGTCCCCTCATCCCCCCTTCCCAGACACTCCCAACTCCCAGCTCCCCTCTGCATGCTATCCCTGGCTCCTATGTTAGTCCTGGTGCCCATGCCCCAAACCTCCCCTCACTTTCATCCTTCTCCTTCCATCCTCTGCTGACTGTGTCCTCTTCTGCCATGGTGTCTGCCAGTGGCAAGTATTTATTTGAGACTGGGATCTCCCCAGAAGGTTGCTTACCAGTGCTCTCTTCCTGTGAGGTGGGCTCCCTTGCCTTGGTCATTGGTGACCCATTTACTAGTCTGCCGATAGCCCCCCACTGTTTCCCATCCTTTGCCCTCCTCCCTGTCATATTCCTCTTGATCTCTCCCTCCATTTCTGCCCCCAGGGCTGGTCCAACCTACCATGATTTCTGGTGGCCCCCTATCCTCTCGCACCTCTATTTGCAGGCACCATCCCACCCAACTGTCAGTAGATTTGTACCTCCATCCCCTGCACTTATGCCCTTTACCCATCTGCCTAGTTCATACCTGAGCATATGCAACTCAACCTCCAGTCCCTTTAACCTGGAATATATGGGACAGTGCCCTAGTCTCCACAATGTACTCTTAGCTATTGTAGCTCCACAGCCACTGCAACCCACTAGCCTGCTGCCTCCCCCATCCTGTATCTGAAGTCCCCCTACCCATTCAGTAGTGACCTCGCACAGGCCAGTTACCCCTGCCTGCCACTCCATGCTGTGCCTCCCTCCCCCTATTCCAATTTCCTCTAACATATCTTCAATTTGTTATAGCCACATGGTCCTGATCTCAACAGGGGTACCAACTAATAACCAGTGACTTCCTTGCTGTAGAAGCAGATCAAACCAAGGCAGTTCAATTCAACCCAGAGCGATGCAATATCTAGCTAGCTTCAAATGTGCCACTTAACTGTACAATTTAAGCATTCTAAGCCTGCAAACAGTTTGCCCTTTATTTGGCCCAGAATCACCCCAAAGCCATGCAGCTCAAGCCCCCTCTAAAAAGAGCATATAGTATCAACTAACCAATTCAAATTGCCTTTATTTGGTCCCAATATTCTCCTCAACTCAAAGCAGTTTCCTTAATCAAGCCATATTAACCCCCAATCAAATGTTGTTGAAATCCCACCAAGCCAAAGTCAAATAGCATCAAATTAGTCATTTAGTCTGTCCAGACAGCTTGCAGCAGATAGTCATAAGTGATCAGCCCTTCTGTGGAAAATGCAGCCGGTAACTTCAAATTTCAAATATAGTCATGAAAAACCTAAGCAAGCTCACCAGTGTACCCTGACCAGTTGATGATTTAAGTGAACAGCCCTTTTTGTAGAAAGTCCAGCACAGTCCTCAGGGCCAATCCTCAAGCCCCCCTCGCTGCAGACTTCCTCTTCCCACCTGTATTTAATAGAGATCAGGGCAAGGGAGGGTGGGCAGGATGAAAAACCTCCACCTTCTTTGCCGTCGAATGTGGTGTTTCAGTTCTTCACTCCTGCCGCCAAATGTGGCCTACAACATCCCCTCTGACAATGCCACCAAATGCAGTGAAAGAACCTCCTCCCACTCCGGTGAACAGCTTGGAGTTGTAGCTGGGCTGCTTGGCTTTTAAAGCCTGGCCACACTCAAAATTTTGCACCATGTGCCCTGATTGGCTGGGGGCATCCTTCTAAGCCACCGATACGGTCAACTGCAGCCACCTTCCCCACTGCCAGAAAATCTCCTCCTTCTTTACCACCGAATGTGACATTTCAGTCATCCCCTTTTGCCATGAAAAACCTCCTCCTTCTTTACTGTTGAATTTGTAGCATTTCAGTCCTCCAGTCTTGCCGCTGAATGTGGCCTGCCATGTCCCCTCTGCCAATGCTGCCAAGTGCGGCAAAAGGACCTCCTCCCACTCCGGAGAACAGCTTTCTAGCTAACTACTAGCAACTAACCTGACCTTTTAAATTGTTCTTTTGTTAGGAGGTGCTAAGCCTCTCTCAGCTCCATCCTCAATTAAACACCCTATTCATAGGGCCGCCTGTATCTACTCACCCCAAGATTTTTTTTGCAACCTTCTTTATTGAAGTTATTATTTCCAAGACAAAGACTTACACACTTATATCCCGAGGCATCACCCCGGGCCCACCTCCCCAAACTGGAAGCGGAAACTATGTACAACCCTACTCACCCCAAGATTAAGTTCTTGATCTAGTTTCCATCACACCGCCTGTTACAATTTAAAATTCAAGTTTCAAGGTAACTCAGTCACTGCCTACCAATTTTCAAAGTGCCTCAACCACTGCTTATATATCTTTTCTCCCCATTTTCCCTGCTATTTTCAAAAGGAAGAGAAACATAAGTAAATATCAATATACCTTTAAGGTAAAACTAGGTGCTTTCATTGCACTCTCTTAGCAAACTCTGGTCTTCCAACATGGGAGGGTTGACTTTAATACACAGATACACTAGGGACATCCTGGACAGATGCTACTATCATCCAGAATTCCTGATTCAGCTGGTACCCATGCCCATTCCTATAGAGGGTATAAGAGACTAGACGACTAGGAAGAGACCTGGGCTTGCTCTTCTTTATATACCCCTTGCTGTCCAGTTCTAAGAGAATGATTTGTCAGAAGGTGTATACAGAGTGACTTCAATGCCATTTAATACAGCCAAGGCAAACAATATGTTGTTCTACAGGATATGCAAGGTACCACTCTACCACTGTGGGTAGTGTGACTGTGCATGCATGCTGTAGCAGAACCACCCTACCACTGTTCAAAGTGTGATTGTGTGCATATACTGTAGCAGTACATTGACAGTACATTCCTGAGTAGTGCTAAGTTACTGTAATAAAGGCATTCTAGAGCATGAGTATGCAAGTGTTGTGTCTTACCATGGCACTTATCACCCAGATGTGCATTGTGCACCAAATGTTCATGAGCAAAATACAATACACAATATACACATATTGGAAAGTACACAGCTGTGGCCATGGTTGCATGCCCTGCTGCTTGAACAGGATGGCTTGACTGGTGAGCAGACACAGTGATGGCATATATCCATCAACATACACCATGTCTCAAAATAACTATGTCTGCTCCACAGAGAAGATGGTAATTGCTCATGTGAACAGATCCCAAAATGCAATCCCTTTACCCAAACACAGAGGCACACTCTGGGCACACTAGGTCACACATATAGACTATAGACCTGATTGGACTAGTGTTGAGTATGTTGAGAATGAGCTTAGGACTTGGACAGGCCAGTTGACACAGTAATGTGGCAACTGGGATGATGTGCTATTTATACTGTATGTATTCTACATTCTGCACATAGGAATGCCAGTACCCAAGAATGAAGATATTATAGCAGATGATAATACTCCCAAGAATGGGACCATGCCAGGTCCCCTTGCTCTTTGATCTGGAGACGGGGTATCATGTGCATAAATGTGGTTTACATGGAGGTCTGCGTACTATATTGTGTGGGTGCAGTACATGTGCAGGCAAGAACAGTGCATACTGTGTGTACTGCTATGTACAGTGGGCACCAGACACCAAATTATGCAATGTCTTCCTGCACTGTGATCACAGGATGGTCCTTTTGTGCTGGATGCACCAATAAAGTATGTGGGGCCTGTCGCACTGGGTTCATTGCTGTGCTCCACTTGTGTGGTCACTTATTAATGATTCTCAATCAACATGCCTGCATTATGTCCACATAGGACATTCCACCTCCTTAAATGGTGGGGTCAAGGGGTGTTCAATGGGTGCATTTTGGTATCTGCAGATACAACCCCTTCCCAGTCTGTGCCACTCCACATTACCCTGTAGGCATGTTGTCCCATCTCACCACCATTGTGGATCTGATGATGTGTGCAGCTGTTATGCAGAGTACACTGTAGCTCCACATTCACTTACTGTGCATGTCTTATTCATGTTTCTCAACTCACCTCTGTGGATCAGGCCCTAAATACTGCATCTGAGTTGCACCTCAAATATTTGGGCTTAGATGCAGTCTTGGATGAGGAAATGTATTGGGTTTCATATAATGTCTTTCACACACACCACATTTCAAAGTATTTCAAGAACTATGAATGGTTACAGCAGCCATTTTGTGTGCCCAGGGAGGTCAGTTGAGATTGAGAGAACTTATTGAGTATGTATATGCTTCAGTATACTGTTTTACAGAGAACCATGACTGGGATGTCAACATACTAGGGTACAACAGCTACAGGAGGGACAGGGAGGGTTAAAGAGGAGGAGGAGGAGTAGCTCTCTATGTAAGGGAAGGAATCAAAGCAACACAACTAAAGGATACACAGGGAGGAGAGAAGGCACTGTGGGTCACCCTGGAGACAGGAAATGTGACCACAATCCACATGGGGGTTGTATACAGACTCCCATCTCAGAGGGAGGAAATGGACAAGGAAATTATAGAAGGCATCCTTGGGATGGCAGAAAAAGGGGAGATATTGTTGATGGGGGTCTGGAATATGCAAGATGTTAACTGGAGCACCTTTGCTGCAGCCACATCCAAGAGCAGAGTCATTCTCGATGTCCTACAGGGGGCATACTCCAGACATCTAGTGTTAGATGCCACTTGGGAGGGAGCAATCTTAGATCTGGTACATCAAATGTGGGATGGAGAGAGGATCTCAGATTTAGAAGTGGGTAGCTATCTGGGAACAAGTGATCACAAAACAGTGTGGTTCATGATTGACACAGCTGTAGAGTCAAGCATACAAAAGCAAGGGTACTGGTCTTCAGGAGGGCTGGTTTGGGCAAAATGAGAGTGTGCCTCAGAAATGCACTAGCAAATGAGCAAGAAGGAGGGATGATGGAACAACAAGGGAAAAATCAAAACTGCCATCCCAGAGGCAACAAGCTTTTGTGTGAAGCAAATAAACAAATCAAAACAAAGGAAAAAAAACACTATGGTTCTCAAAAGAGGTGGCAGGGAAGGTTAGGGAGAAAAAGATAGCTATTAGGATGTATAAGGAAACACAGAAAGAGCAGGACAGAGAAATGTACCAGTTAAAGCAGAAGGAAGAGTGGAAGGCAGTCAGACTTGCAAAGGCCCAAACAGAGGAAAAGACAGCCAACTCAGTCAAGAAGGGGGATAAAACCTTTTATTGGTAAATTAGGGAGTGGAGAAAGACCAAGGGATGGATAGTGAGGTTTAATAAATGGGAGGGTGACAGTGAAAAAGCAGGCTACCGAATGAATACTTTTGCTCAGTATTCACAAAAGAAGAAGAGGAGGAGGTACCTAAACAATTCAATAGAAGCACTCTAGATAGGGGGTCGATACCAGTCCATTCACAGAAGAAAGGTTCCTGAAAGAACTCCTAAAGCTGGAGGTGAACAAAGCAATGGGCCCTGATGGGATTCACCCCAGAATTCTAAAAGAACTAAGGGGAGAACTAGTGACACCACTGACTACTCTTTTTAACAAATCATGGGAGGATGGTATGGTACCTAAGGACTGGTGGAGAGTAGACAAGATTCCCCTTCACAAAAGTGGGAACAAAGAAGAGGCAGGAAACTACAAATCTGTTAGTTTGACCTCAGTGGTAGGGAAACTGATGGAATCACTTCTGAAAGAAAGAATTGTTGAGTACCTAGAGGCCAGTGGGGCACAGGTCCTAAGGCAGCACGGATTCACAGTGGGAGGGTCATGTCAGACAAATCTAATAGATTTGTTTGACTGGGTGACTAAAGTAGTAGACCAGAGAGGGGCTGTGGATGTAGCCTACCAATACTTTAGCAAGGCATTTGACACAGTCCCACACAAAAGATTAATAAACAAGTAAGCCAGCCTGGAAGTGGGTCCCAGGCTGGTAGCCTGGGTAAAAATTGGCTGGACAACAGGATACAGAGGGTAATAGGAAATGGAGTCCACTCCAAAGAAAGGGGGGTTACTAGTGGGGTACCCACAGTATTCAATACTGGGTCCAGTCCTTTTTAATGTCTTCATAAGTGACATTGTAGAGGAACTGGAAGTAAAAATATGCCTCTTTGCAGACTACACAAAGATCTGCAACAGGATTGATACACAAGGGGAGGTGGAAAGGATGAGAAGGGACTTGGCAAGGTAGAAGGAATGGTCAAACGTATGGCAGTTTACATTCAATACAAAGAAGTGCAAAGTAATGCACCTGGGAAACAAAAACCCAGAGGAAGAGTACACAATTTGGGGGGAGAGGTACTAACAACAACAAAAATGGAAAGAGACCTGGGTGTAGTCATATCAGATGACCTAAAGGTAGGCAAGCAATGTGAGAAGGCAATAAGGAAGGCTGGGGGAATATTGGGATGCATAGGGAGTGCGTCACCAGTAGAAAACAGGAAGTTGTTATCCCTCTGTACAGGCAGTTGGTGAGACCCCATCTGGAGTACTGAGTGCAGTTCTGGAGACCCCATCTCCACAAGGACATAGAGAAGATGGAGGTAGTCCAGAGGAGGGCAACTAAAATGGTGCAGGGTTTGTACCAGAAGTCATATGAAGAGAGACTAAAGGAAGTTAATATGTATACTCTCGAGGAAAGGAGGGGCATGATAAAATCTTTCAAGTACCTCAAGGGAGCCAACAAAGTACAAGAGGGTAGCATCTTTCAGAAAAAGAAATATGCAAAAACAAGAGGGCACAATTTAAAGATAGAGGGCAGAGGGCTCAGGGGCAACATGAGAAAGTATTTTTCACAGACAGGGTGGTGTATGCATGGAACAACCTTCCTGAGGAGATTGTCAGGTCGAAAACAGTGGGGAAATTCAAGAATGCATGGGACAGACATAAGGCAATTCTGATAGGGGGGTAGGAAGAAATATTCCATTGGTTAACTATGATCTGCAGCTTATAAAATAGGTAGGGAAATAAGCAAACTGAGTGGGCCAAACATTCCTTATCTGCTGTCATAGTCTGTTTTTATGTTTCTGTGTTTGTAAACATATTCTATACACCTATTAAAATTTACTAGAGAGCACCCGTTTAAGATTTTATTTGTCTTGTACGGGTCTGGCTTTATGTTTTTGTTGACAACCATGATGTCTGTATGTAAAATTTCCATCAGGATTTACTGACTCCATAGTGTATACTTAATATGGCATCATAGTACTTACCCTGGTAGCAAGGTAACAAATTGTGACATCACAAACACAACAATGCCAAGCTCAGCTGGGTCCTTTCAGATGTTTTCAAATCAAGCAGTGGAGTAAATACTTCTTCATGCTAAATATTTAAACATGTTCCATGGAGTGAAGCCAAAAAAATTAAGAAAACATTTAAAACTAATCTCAAAAATTAGAATGGGCTTAAATATTTTTAGTAGCTACCTACTCTTCAAGGGAATGTGATGGGGGCTATTACTAAGAAAGACATGGACCGAAATGAAGGTTAAATGACATACTGTACACAAGGTCACACAGTGAGCAAGTGGTACTTCAAGTAATTTTGGCTTATGGGTGTTCCATGCCCCACAAGCATACTAATTAATTTTGAGCAGCTGTATCTCAGTGCAAGATCGCAGTAGAGCAGCCTGGCTGTCCAAGAGAACACGCATATACAGTCATGGCAAGTGGTAAAAAGAAGTGCAAAATCAAATAATAACCCTGAGACCAGAAGGAAATGCAGAATAGTGGCAAGATAAGAAAAGCAGAATGAAGATGGGAAAGAGATTCTGTACAATATAGAGAATGTTAAAGAAGCTGGATAAGGAAGGAGGTGCAAGTAAGCAGAAAAGAAAATGAAAAGGAAGATAATCTGAAACTAAAACTAGCAAGAACCAACTCAACTACAGTCAGCACCCAGTTAGCCAAATGCTAGTCACTAGCCGACCACCTATCACATGCTAAGTAGTACAGCTAGAAACAAGTAGGCTGACATTAGCAACCACAAAGATAGCTAGATAGAAACCTACTAGATACCAGCACTTACGGGGGGGGGAGAAAGGGAAAGAGAGAGTCTTGTGTCTGATAAAGTGGTAGTACTGTAGGTCAGCAAAGAGGTCATCAAATGCAGATTTTGACTGTTCTTTCCCACCATCGGGGTATCTAAAGTCTGGGAACAACTTTAAATCTCACACTTCATTTTTTTCTTAACAGATTCATCATGTTGCTTAACAGCTACACAGAGTCCTGACAATAAGATGACATTTAAAGGTGAGATTCACAAAATATTTATTCTCTTCTTTGTTTTACAGATCAGTAAATGTCTTCTTCATAGAAGTTTGTTTTTTTCCTTTACGAAAATCTACATTAGGAAAACATCAATAGGCTTGGGGGTGCCATCATTAACTAGTTGAGGTGTGCTGTCATATGGGGTGGGGTCGATTTTTGCTGCAGACAGTTCCTCACTCCATGTTGGTGTAGTCTGGGATACCAGATCATGCATAGTGGAGGATAGCTTGTTAAGACTTTGTAGGAGGGAGTATGGAAACCTGCTTCATGAGTGGCTCCTCCAGCAGACAGGAGAAATGACATGACTGCATGGCAGCCTTCACAGTGACATCCATCAATAAGAAGCATTCTCTGAGGTGTTTTTGTAGCTCTGTGAAGGCTTGCTTGTGAGCCTAGGGAGAAGTGAGTGGATTAAGAGGCCACTGCCACCATGCTTATAAGGGGATATTCTCGCCCATTGCTTCTCAAGCCCCAAATCCTGTTGGCCTCAAATGGCATTAAAGTGTGGCATTATCACCCACAACCCCTTATTTACCCAAACCTCCTGGTATAACATGTTTCTTTTTACGCAGTATACAATAAATCAAGTCCCTTATTTATTTTCACTTGAAATGTGTCTCCTTTGTTTTTTTTTTAAAATAAGAAGTTGTCCTATCCAGTTCCATTGCTTTTGGATTTCTTTTTTGTAAATAAGATTTTATTTGGCATATATATATATATATATATATATATATATATATATATTTAAAACATCAACAAGTGGTTACAACATCTTGATGAAGCTTACAGAAAGACATCCTTAATGTAGCTGGCCAGGAAATATCCCTTGGAAATACACTTTAAAACACACTCATACCAATGAACACTATTGGGTATCTAAAGAGCTGTATGGCCACAGAAAATTGTGCTGGTGAACATATGTGATCACAGTGACCTCATTTTAAAAAACTTTGTTCTAGTCTCACTCCCTACCCCCAGGATCAGGAGTTCCCCCAAATTGGTTCAACTGTCCTCAGAGGAGAAGTTTGATTTTGGAAGGAAAGTATTTCCTCAGAGTGCACTTTCCTCTGTGGAGCTCACATGACATGTACTGTCCTGATTTGGAGAGGAGGAAAAGCAAATGTGAAACTCTGACCAGTAGAGGGAGGAGTAAGTCCACTCAGGTCAAGTGACATTGTCTAGGGTACCAAGATGGATGTATACCCTACAGTGATCCAATCCATTTGAATGATGTGCTGCCTATGCAAAGTCACCAAAAACAACATGTACAGTACATCCCTATGCAAATGCTTCTTATTTTCTTACAATAGATGCTAAAACATGTATATACAGTATTTTAACACATCATAGCCTCATTATCCCCTGGGAGGGATAATCCCTTGGTGACTGGGCTATGGTGAAGACAAGTGTAGGTAAATATTTCACAATTACATTGTTGGTTATGTCTTTAGAACCACTTAAACAATTTTGATTAAAGGGATACTGCCACCCTCCCACAAACTAAGTGTGGTCCTTTTGAACTAATGTGGGGAATTTAATTTTATGTTTAAGACCTCTGAATGAGGTGCAGTAGACAACATTTTAAAAACTGCATTGTGCCCCATATTTGCTTGGTAAAACCAAAACACAGGTGCCCCATTCACTTACTATATGTTTAACATTATATATATATATATATCTATATATATATATATAGATATATACACACACACAGACATATACACACTAGGGGTGAGATGATATGCCATTCTTGATTTCAGCATAAAGCCACCACCATGAGATATCACACTCTGCAGACATCACCAGAGTATGATAACTGGAGGTATCTCCAGTTATCATGCCCCTTTTGTATAAAATGGATACATGATGTGCACTCATGTAATATGGAAAATATTTTCACTCCAGCACAGTGACCTCTGATACTCACTCATGGCTTTACCACTCATGAATATCCAGAGGTCACTCTAAAGAGTGAATATATATATATATATATATATATATATATATATATATAAAAACAAGTGCCAGATGCTTCCAATTGGAACCATTCTGAAAGTTCATAAAGCATCAGTTGCTCACTTATTTGTTTTCCTTGTAACAATATTTTGACTAATTCCATACTGGGACTGGTTAATAAGTCTATTATGTCTGGTGAAGTTCCGCAGTCCTAGAAATTTGTAATTATGAAACCTACTCTTGGAAACAAATTGTATATATTTGGAATATCCTTTGAATTATCTGCTAGTATCAAACCTTCTTATTCTATTGAAAACATCTTGAAAATGTAGTGGCTCAAAAATTGGTCACTTTTGAAAATTATCTTTAGGAAAAGTTTCAGTCTGGCTTTAGACTAAATCATTTGACTGAAACAGCTCTTGTAAAGATAACAAATAATGTTCTTGTGGCTCGTGATCTGGAAAAGTGTTCCATTTTAATTTTAGTAGCTCTTACTGTGGCGACTGACACTATCAACCATAAGCTAATGTTGGATTCCCTTCTTCCCATGGGTTTGTCCTGATATGCTATCTCTTGATTTTCCTCCTGTTTGTCATCTGGCTCTTTTGTGGTTCAAGCTGGAAATATGCAGTCCTCACATAGAGTGTATTTATTTCTGGAGTTCCTCAGAGGTCATTATTAGGACTCATTGTGTTTAATATCTACATCTTGCAAATGTTTAATAGCATCCTTAAAGCAACAGTGCATGATAATGGTGACAATGTTCACCTATACTTTTTTATTAAGTTTGAGAATGCCCTGTATCTCCTAACTTGTGTAATACCTTTATCAGGTATTTCAAACACTAAACAGAGTAATTTGTAGTATGTGCTAAATGCAACAGCTAGCTTGGTCTCAAACTCTTCTGCTAAGACCACATTATCCTAATCACTGGTTGTTAGACAAGTTCTGGATTGATTTTAAATTGATTTTAATTGCTTTGGAAGACATATAGGTAAAGGTCTTCAAGATTGTGGTTCTAAATACATTTTAGATATACTGACTGAATAGTGAATATTGTCCAGTAAGATTTCTTAGGCAGCAACTTAAAGCTTTTGGCTGTTCAAAGATATAAACTTAATATTGCTGGTAGTAGGGCATTTGCTGTTGTGGAATGCTCTTCCTCCAGCCCTTAGGCAAAGCAAATGAAGGGAGGATCTGAGGCAAGGAAACTCCTCCATGGGGCACATTAATGGAAGCAGCAGAGTAGTAAAGGGCAATGGAGACAGTAACAAAAGTTGTAAAAAGAGAGGGGGAAAATGAGGTGAGCACAAAGGGGAAGGGGGTTTCAGGCAAAGTGGAAGTCTGTTGTGGAGGGCCATGTGTAAATGCAAGGAGTCTTGGGAATAAAATTCCAGATCTGGTGGTCAGCATGGCATACACAGAACTGGGGCTCATGGCCAGTACTGAGTCTTGGTGGACAAGGAGCCATAACTGGGACATGGCCATACCAGGCTACATTCAGTTTAGAAAGGACAGGGAGGAAGGGTGGAACTGTTGTGTGCTATATGTGAGGGAGGATATCAAAGAGACAGAAATACAAGGGAACCAGGGGGAGAGGAGATGTTGCAGGAGCTGTAGGTCATCCTGGTAACAGGAGCCACAGTCACTATCTGCACTGAGGTGATAAACAGATCTCCAACACGGGGGGGGGGGACTGGATAAGACATGGGGCAAGCTGTCTGCATGATGGCAGAAAATAGGGAAGTGGGGGACTTCAATCTGACAGATGTAGATTCGAGACTCCCAGTTGCAGTTTTGGCTATAAGCAGGCCAATCTAGACTCCCTACTGTGGTAATTTCTCAGGCATCTAGTCAGACAGCCCACTTGAGATGGGGCAATACAGAACCTGGTGCTCACAAACCGAGACAGTACTGCAGACGTCAAGGTGGGATCCACCTGGGGAGCATTACAGCATGATTTAACATAAGGACGGCAGCAGAGACAAACCACACAAGGACAAGTGTCCCGGATTTCAGGAGGGCAGATTTAAAAAAAATGGTTGAATGCCTCAGAGATGACCTAGTGGTGGAGGATTGCCTTGTTGGGGTGGAGGAACTGTGGGCCAAATTAATGTATGGCACAGTGAAGGCAACAAATCTCTGCATAAAAGAAGTGAGCAAAAACAGGAGGAAAAAGAGACCACTAGGATTCTTGAGGGAAATAACTGAGAAGGTAAAGTCTAAAAGTGTGGCATTCAGGGGGTACAAGGAGATGCAGAGAAAATAGGAAGATATACCCAGAAAAACAAAGGGGACCAGGGAAGGCGATGAGAGGCTCAAAGGCACAAACAGAGAAAAGGTTAGCCAAAGGGGTAATTAAGGGGATGAGACCTTTATAGATACATAAGTGAAAAGAGGAAGATAAGGGGAGGGACTGTGAGGTTAAGAAGGGGAGGGGGAGACTGTGCAGAGGAGGATCAGGAAAAAGTAGATAAACTGAGAAAATTCTTCTGCTGAGTCTTCACAGTGGTGGGAGAGGGGGAAGGATTACATAAAAGCAGCAGGAACACTCGAGGGAGGGAGGGAGGTAGATAATAATAATAATAAACTTTATGTGTATGGCACCTTTCAAAAAACCAGAGCGCCTTAACAATAATTAAAATCACAATATCAACAAAGAACATCTCAATAAAAACAGATAATCACGCTGATATCATCCTTTAGTTAATCACCAAAAGCTTGGTTCCACAAGTACATTTTCAATGCTTGTTTAAAGCCCTCTACAGTCATGCACTCTCATAACTGATGGGGTAGAGAATTCCAAAGGGTGGGGGCAGCATACCCAAATGCTGTCACCCCAGAAGATTTCAAATATACCCTTGGAATCTCCAGTGACTGCTCATCAGCTGAGCGGAGCAATCGCCCAGGGCAGTGAGGAACCAGAAGCTCTTTCAGGTAGTCCGGGCACAGTCCATGTAGGGCTTTAAAAGTCAGAAGACCAACTTTAAAGGTGATCCGCCACTGAACTGGCAGCCAGTGCAGTCCATGCAGTACCGGCGAAATACGACAGGATCAAAATGATCCCATCAATAGCCTCGCCACCACGTTCTGCACCAGCTGAAGGTGACGGATTTCCAACCCTGGTAGCCCTAGGTACAGGGAACTGCAATAGTCCAAACACGAGGTCACAAAGGCATGGATCAGAGTAGGAAGGTTGCCGGATGGAACAAGGTGCTTAATCCTGGAGATAGTCCTCAGATGGTAAAACAAGGATTTGACGACAGCTGACACCTGCGAATGTAGGGTCAGCCATTCACCAAAAATTACCCCCAGGTTCTGCACCTGTTTAGAGGTCAAGAGTGGTACACCCCCAAGGTAAAGACTAGAGGGTGGACCCCAACTCAACCCCCCTGTCCAGCGACCATGATCCACAACCAAAACCTCGGTCTACTCAGAGTTCAACTTTAACACCATCCACTCCTGGATTTCAGCGAGGCAGCTATTAAAGACCAAGATAGCTCTATCCTGATCGGGCACAAAAGAAAGGTATAGCTGGGTGTCATCTGCATAACAGTGAAACCTCAGCTCATACCTTCCTGCAATGTCTCGGAGGGGCAGCATGTACACTGCGAACAATGTGGGGGACAGCACTGAACCCTGAGGGACCCCACATGATAGGGCAATAGGGTCAGAGGAAAAAAAACCGGACATCACCATCTGAGATCTTCCCATGAGGAACGATGTAAACCACCCAAGGACTGTGCCTGATAGTCCACAGATGAACCTCAGGTGATCAAGCAGGACTCCATGGTCCGCAGTGTCAAACGCTGATGAAAGATCTAGGAGGACCAGAATGGAATGGATCCTCCCATCTCTAGCCATCAGGAGATCATTGAGCACCTGAATCAGTGCTGTCTCAGTACTATGCCTCTTTCAAAATCCAGACTGCAGGGGTTCATAGATGTCATGGATGGTCAAATGGTCCTCCAGCTAAGTGGCCACTACCTTCTCAATCACCTTCCCCACAAAGGGAAGGTTAGAGATTGGTATGTAGTTTGCAGAGCAGTCTGGATCCAAAGAAGCTTTCTTCAAGAGTGTTGTCACCACCACCTCTTTCAGTGAGCTTATAAATTCACCTGTCTCCAGGGAGCACCAGACTATCCAAGTTAGGACTAGACCGATCACATCAATACAACCCAAAATCAGGGAAGTAGGCCCTGGATCCAAAATACAGCATGTAGAGTGCACACTCTGGATGATCCGCATGACATCCATGAAAGCCGGCTGGACAAAGGTACTCCAAGAAGTCCGAGGATGAGTGATCCCATGCTGATCCACAGCAACACCCATAGAGTGTGCTGGATGGAAAGCTGATTTGATGTCAGCCACCTTATTTGCAAAAAATCAAGCAAGTTCATCGCACTCTTCTTTCAAAAAAACTTTCCAGACTTGTAGACAGGCTGGGCTGCACAGTCTGTCCACGGTTTAGGAACAGTTGAACTGGTCGATTTTGAGCAGCCGCAATCTCCCCAGACAGGAATTCTGCCTTCTTATGAGAGATTTCAGATTGATAAGTTTGATAATAGTCCATCAATCTAAGGTGGTCGGCATCAAGAGTGGACGTCCACCAGCAATGCTCTAACCTTTGTCCTAGTCACAGCATCTCCCTCAGAGTCCAGTCAAACCATGGGGATCAAGGGTGAAGGGAGATAGGATGGACGAAGACAGGAGCAATTTCCAGGACCACCGCAATGGCCGAGTTATAAGCCACCATGAGGGCCTCTGGGTCACTGTTTGCCTCTGAGAGAAATGAGAGATCCAGCACCCCCATTAGGCCTTGAGAATTTATATCTCGAAAAGGGCAGTACCAAGTCATCTCCACAGGGATAGGCCTACACAGGGGGGTACTAATACTAAATTCCATGGTGTAGTGATCAGACCATCTGACTGATTTCACAACCAGATTGGAGCCTCACTCCCCAGAAGGAAGACTAAGTCAAGAGAGTAACCATGATTATGAATAGCAGTGGTAACTACTTGTGTAAGGCCCAAAGATGCCATCAGCTGGAGGAAGTGCTGACCAAATTGAGAGAGTTCATCGTCGACCCAGGTGTTGAAGTCACCCAGGACCAAAAGCCTAGGTGACTCAAATGCCATGTCAATGGCGAAGTCCACAACTTACTGAAGAAATTGTTTCTCCTCTCCTGGTGGATGGTAGATGAAGATGATCTTACCGCCTACACCTGCTACCACGGTACACTCAAATGACTCAGTCTCGCCAACTGGTACATTCGTGAGGTTAAGTTCAGTCTTAAAACAGACTGCTGCCCCCCATGATCCAGTCTCGGGCAGTGTGTCTGAAGTACCAGCTGAGATACAGCCTCAAAATGGGGCGGAGTTCTCACCCAGCCAGGTCTTGATGATGCAAGCCAGGTCCACCAGTTCAACAAGATCTGCAATAATTGTAGTCTTGCTTTTAATGAACCTAGCATTGCATAACACCACCTAAGTTGGATGAACCTCTTGGGCTGCCCATCCCATCTGCCTACCATCATTTGTAGTGCTCTTGGGTATGGAAAGCAGACATGGCAAACCACGTTCGGGGTTCCGTTTCACCCTAGGGTGTCTCCTGGATTTCACTACCCCAATGCAGTGCCCCCCCCATTCATCCTCTGCTGTTCACACCTCCACACCCTCCTCTGACTCCTCCACACAATACCCAGCACCTTACAGTGCAGTAATGTTGTAAACTGAAGTGGGGGGAAGGGGCGGAGAGCATGAAGGGCAGAGGACGAATAGTACATGATTGTAGAGGCACAACTCCAACACAGTTTGGCAATCCAAATGACACTCTTCAAACTATTCAACTGTAAATCACAAAACCAAAACCTAAAATAATAAAAAATAAACTAATAACAGACAAAGTCCTATTAAAAGCTAATAGATATCTATAAATTCACTTCCCCAAACAATAAAACATAAAACTCATCTCTATAACAACACATACCTACAATCTAAAACTCTAAAACAAAAATAAAAGCTCAAAAAACAAACAGTATAAAATAAATATGCCAAATAAACACAGTTGGTACAGGCAGGCTAAGTAAGCTGATAATACATTGAAACCATTTAGGAGAAACTTTCAGATGTCCAAATCCCAAAGGTCCTCTCACCACCAGCAGGAATGGACAATCTTTTTGGGAGCTCACACCTCCCAAGGCAGATAGATGGAATAGTTTCGAAAATCTTTCCAAAAATGAAACAGAATAATCCCCAATCCTAAGGTACTCTCATTACTAGAGTCTGGAGAATTGCTATTCGACACTCTCACTGTTGACAAATAAATAAAATAAAACAGTCTGACCGTAACTCAGGAGAGAAGGAGTAGGATTCCAAAATTCCTCAAACAGGCCTCTTCAGGATCAGTCACAACTCTGAGACCAGAGCAACCCAGACAAAACTGACCTGGCAGATGGCCTTGGGCTGTAGCAGCTACTACAGACTTTTCTGGCAGAACCCACCAACTGATAAGTCCCCCAGGGAACCCTAGAGATCAACTCTCACCACCAACTCCCCGGTGGATAGGAGCATAAATCCCCATGCTGCCACAGACCTCCTCACAACCCACCAGACAGATCAGGGCAGCTCACCTAGTGCCAAATTGAATTGCTGCCATCCCGAAATCCACCCAAAAAATCCAACAGCAGTTTAGCAGTTCATCCACAACTAAATCCGTCAGCTCTTCAGCTTCACAGCCCATATAAATGCACAGGTACAATGGGCCAGGCAGCAAAAACAAAAACAGTTGCTTATGTCCCAATCCCAGGGGCGTTCTCCAACTCAGCCCCACTCTCGACTAGAAGACCCCTTAGTCCATATGCACAAATGCCTTCCGATGAACAGAAGGCCGATCGATAGCGGGTTGAGCCCCTCTCAATAAAGCGAATGTCCTCACACACTCGAAAGCTCAGCTCCTTACTCCAATAGGTGCGCAAATAAGCTGACAAAATCCAGTCGGCAGCAGGAGGAAAAGCAGTCACATTTGAATCCCAGTCCTGAAGACATTCTCCAACTCACCACACTCACAGTACTCACAGCACTTCTCAGAACAAAACAGGATGGAGTAGAGGGTAAAAAATATATATATAACCCTCACTCAGCTGTTCAAATCATAATGAAAAACCCATCTAAAAGGAACCAGAGCAAACTGTCGAAACTCAGTAAAACCGAAACACTTATAACTATTAAAAATATAGTTAAAAATACATTAAAACACACAAAACTGCAGAGCAGCTCACAGTATGCACAGCCTGGTGGCTATCTTACAAGTCCATTCACAGAGGAAAGAGTCCTGAGAGGACTTGTGAATCTGAAAGTGGACGAGATTATGGGTCTGGACGGGGTACACCCAAGGGTGCTGAGGGAGCTCAGAAAGATACTGGCTGCACCTCTGATAGCCCTATTCAACAACTCACTGGAAACAGGAGTGCTTTCAGAGGACAGAAGAAGGGCAGATGTAGTCCCACTTTATAAAAGTGGCAGCAGGAAGTAGACTGGCAACTACAGGCTCGTCAGTCTAATGTCAGTACCGGGGAAGTTAAAGGAGATGCTTTAAAAAGAAAGGCCAGTGGCATATCATGAATCCAGTGGTTACAATACCCAAGGCAGCAAGGATTCATTGAGGGGGAGATCATATCAGATGAATCTGATCAATTTCCTTGACTGGGTGACCAGGGAAAATAGATCAGGTTGGAGAGGTGGACGTGGCCTACTTAGACTTCAGTGAGGCCTTCAAAATTGTACTTCTTAGGAGGCTAATAAGGAAACTGGGAAGTCTGGGGGTGGTACTCAAGGTGGTAAACTGGGTACAGAACTGGATGATGGATAGGTGACAGAGTGTAGTGGTATATGGAACTCACTCCAGTGACGGGAAAGCAATCAGCAGGGTACTTATCAGCTCAGTACTGGGACTAGTCCTCTTCAATGTCTTTATAAGTGATATCACAGAACAGCTGGAAGGAAAAATTATGCCTCTTTGCAGATGACACTAAAATCTGCAATAGGGCAGATACTAGCACACAAGGATGTGGAGAAAATGAGTAGAGACCTGAGGAAACTCGAGGTGTAGTCGAGGGTATGGCAGTTGGGTTTCAGTACATAAACTGCAAAATCATGCACCTAGAGCACAGAAACTCAGAGGTGGTATATAAAATGGAGGGAAAGGTATTGACAATTACTAAAAAGGAAAGAGACCTTGGGATTATCATATCTGGTGACCTCAAGGTGGTAAGGCAGTGTGACAAGTCAGTGGGCAGGGCCGGTGGGATGATGGGGTGCATAGGGATGGGAATCACTGGCAGGAGAAGAAAGATGGTGTTAGTATTGTATCAATCATTGCCGAGACCACACCTGGAGTACTGTAACCAGTTCTGCAGACCGCATCTCAGGAAAAACACAGACAGGGTAGATGCTGTCCAGAGGAGGACAACTAAAATGGTGCAGGAGCAACATCATAAGCCCTATAAGGAGAGAGAAACTGAGGGATCTCAATACGTACACCCTGGAGGAGAAATGGGATGGGGGCATGATAGATACAATACCTATAAATACCTCACGGGGGTGAATGTAGTGAAGGAGAGTAGTATTTTTTCACAGGAGAAGGGGCATAAGAACAAGGGGACATGCTATGAAGCTGGAAGGAGGGACATTTAGGAGGGATGAGAGGAAGTACTTCTTCACAGAAACAGTGGTGATTCCCTGGCACAGTCTTCAAACAGAAGCAGTGGAGACAAAATGATGGTGAATTTCAAGCATGCAACACAATGGATTCTTGGTAGGGTGGCAGGGGGGCAGGGGGAAGTAGCCAAAGATCAGGTAAGGTCTGCAATAACAATACAGGCAGCAAAAAAATGGGGTGACTGGGTGGGCCAATAGGTCCTTACCTGCCAACAAATCCTAGATTTCTATGTTTCTATCCAAGTAGTGTTGTTGATAACTGTTTATCAGATCTTATATTTATATGTTTTAAGTTTTATCTGCGTACTTTTCATATTGTATAATTTTTCTATTTCTACATAATGTGTTAGTATAATTATTTTTTATTTCTAATTATTCTCATACATGTTCTTTCTTTCTTATATAAGTTCTTTACAAAGCGAATACAAAATGGATTCCAGGTCACATGTCCTAGCAGCAGACCCTGGGAAATCACAAGGAAAAGCAAGGCCAAATGAGAGAGTGGACATTATATTAATAATAATATTAATAATCATCTTTATTTATTAAGTGCAATTCGGAAATATCAAAGCGCTTTACAAGAAATAAATAAAATTATTAAAACCAACAATAATTAAAAATTCAGAAGCAGGATACAAAACTGATTGATCACAACTAATGTAAAAAGTAAGGTTAAATAGGTTTTCAGTGCCGTTTTGAAGTTCTCCGGGGTCTAGCACTCTCGAACCTGAGGAAACAGAGAATTCCACAGGGTGGGAGCTGCAAACGCAAATGACCATGCCCCAGTTGTCTTCAACTGAACCCTTGAAATCTCTAGCAATCCCTTGTCGATGGAGCAGAGTGGACAGGAGGGGCAGTAGGGATGAAGAACTCTTACAGGTAGCCCAGTTCCAGTCCATGTAGAGCTTTGTAGGTCAGCAAGCCAACTTTAAAGGTGATATCTCATTGAACTGGCAGCCAGCGCAGCTCATACAGCACAGGAGTAATATGGCTACATCTAGAGATCCCAATCAGTAACCTGACTGCCACATTCTGCACCAGCTGCTGATGGTGGATATCACCCCTAGTAGCTCTAGGTAAAGGGCATTATAGTAGTCCAGGTGAGAGGTCACAAAGGTATGGACCAGTGTCGGAAGGTCATCGGGCAGAACCAGATGACTAATTCGGGTGATATTCCTCAAATGGTAAAACAAGGCCTTGACAACAGATGACACCTGAGATTTCAGGGTCAGACCTTCATCAAGAATAATGCCCAGACTATGCACCCATTCAGAGGTCTTCAGTCTGCAGCCTCCCAGCACAAGTCTGGATGCCAGCCCTGCTGAAGTCCCCTCTACTCGATGACCCAGGTCCAAACCTAAAACCTCAGTCTTATCAGGATTCAGCTTCAGCCAGTTGGCACTCATCCAGTCTTGGATCTCAGATAGGCAGTTGTTTCCCACAAATGCATCCTAAACAGGCAGGATGCAATATAGTAATAAAACAGATGTGAGGAAGGACTAGATGGGAAAAGACGATTTGGCCTGGAGATGTGAATACACATACACATATACCCCCCCTCCCCAACACATGCACCATGAACTCAGTGGGTGAGAAATACTGGAGGGACTGCCACTCTGGGAAGAAGTGCCACTTTATAGTCCTGAACACATAAACTGAGGAGTTGGACCCCAACTAGCTCTCTCTGACTTTCCACAGCCTTTAAAGCAGACTGGACTCTCCTGGTGAGTGTCTCAGAGAGGGGAGAGCTTTCTGCTCAATAGTTATCTTATCTGCATGAATGAGGGAAGGGCAACGTCAGTAAATGTGCTTTCAAGTTAGCTGGAAGGTAAATACCGACTCTAGGATGAGACTAGATTTTGAGATTATTCTAACAGTCATATTTCTGTTTACCTGCATTATTTTTCCATTCCTGTAAATGTGTCAATCTTTTTGGGTGCTGAATATATCCTGTTTGTAAATATCTGTACTATTTAGAAATAAAGAATCTATTTTTTATAGAACCAATGGTTGCACATCCTTATTGAAAGGCAGATGTAATATTTCTGCTGGTAAGGTGAGAATTCTGTGCTTAAAGTCCACCATCCAAAGTGCACTCTACCATAATTCATAGTGTTTGACCTTCCACGTCCTGGAGAAAGCCAGAGGTATTTTCTGATATAATCAGCTAGTGGCAGCAGAAGTGAATCAGCTATTTGATTTGGCAAGATGAGAGAAAAGATTTAATAAAAAAAATTTAGCAGAACAACAATACAAAAATGGTACCAGCTAATAAAAGAGGGAGTATTTTGTTCCTTATGTGGATTTCAAGGAGATATTCTCAGAAGTGTTGGGAACACATTTTCTTTATTACCTAACCCTTAAAAGGAAATTTGAATCCTTTCAGAAAACAACAAATCTGAAGAATATTACTGATTTTACAAAAAAAAAACTAAAAATACAGAAACAAATTATTGAAATGGGATCTTATAAAATACTTCAGAGAATTCACTCAAAAATTATTAAAATTATGAAAAACCTGAGGCCATCCCAGAGATGTGGAGGGCTACAGCATTTGTGCCTTACCTCCTCCCATGCCAGCAACCCATGTTTGTGGTGCAAGCGGGCTGTAGAGGGTAGGCCAGGGAGGGAAAGGATCAAGTATCTGGAGGGCAGCTCTCCTCTCCTCTCCTCTCCTGGGGAGCAGTGGGGATGGAGTCTGCTGCTTTTCTGGCCCCTAGCGGTGACTGGGGGATGGCGCAACAGACCCACAGATGTAGAGTGCAGGTGTGGGCAGACGCCCAGCATGCAGCTTGCAGAGGCATGCGCGGCTCGGCCATTGCCATCATTGCACACCACTGCACCTCACTCAGGGACAGGAAAAAAACGAACAGAAAAATCCCGACTGGTGAGATGATGCTGGTCCCTTGCAGGCACTGCACCCAGCCAGCTGGCACCTTGTAGAAGCCAGAGGTGAGTCTGGTAGATGCCAAGGTGATGGGGCTGGGGGACGGAGGAAAGGGGCCAGTCAGGAGGGGAGAAATAAAAGCAGCAAGAAAAACCCATTGAAAAAGATTGATAAAAGATGGTGCACAGAAATAAACTTGGACTACAGTACACAACAATGGAAACATTTGAGAATCATAGTTAAAAGAGATTATTTTTTTGCAAAGAATAAAGCCATACAAAAATAAATAATTGATAGAGCACATGCCACAAATTTTAGGTGGGGGGGCCAGGCTAATGACCACACAGGGTCAACATTAGCTGATGTTGGTAGGGAAAATGGACAGACTGGATGGACCTAGCAGTCCTTATCTGCCGGCAATCTTCTGTGTTTCTATGTTTCAAAGAGAAAAGCCAAAAATACTGGCACCAATGCGGAAGACTGGGTGACTTACCACATTACCTGTGGGAAAGCCCTAAGATAAAGCCATGGTGAACAAAAACTATTACACTACTAGAATTAATTTTGGGGAGAAGATTCCCAATGATTTTTCTTCTCTTACTGTATATTTAATGTTATAGTAAAACTTGAATTGAACAAACCACACTGTAAGATATCTTGTATAGCAACAATGATTACTAAGAGATTCATATTAAAACAATGGAATGCCCCAAAAATATAAAAACATTTCGTGTAAATAGATGGTGATATGGATTAAGAGAGGCCATCCTTTTTGAGAAATTAGCAGATGAAATCAATAATGATAATGAAATCGATGTATCAGTATGGAAGAACATAGAAGCCATGTTACCACCCTTGGTACACTGTAAAAGACTACAGTTTAAGCTGCCCATGGTAGAGAAGGGGTGGGGGGGGGGTTATATATTCTAATTGTATAAATTAAGTCAATAAGCATCCTGTTATAACTAATATCAATCAACATTTTATTTCTAAAGCACCCCTTCCCGGGGGCTCGGAGCACTGTACAATGCAATTTGCATATATAATACATCACAAATTATTCATAAAAACATTACGCATATACATATACATATTTCAGAGCATTACCCCCCAACAAAATCATCTACTAAAATTCACTGGTTTTTATCAGTAGCAGCTATTAACCCCAACATATGAAATTATATAAGGCTATGTGCTGTTTTGAATAGTAGAGTAAGGCAGAGATACTGAACGAATACTTTTGCTCAGTATTCACAGAAGAAGAAGGGGGGGGTACCTAAACCAAACAATAGAAGCACTCTGGATAGGGGGAGTTGATACCAGTCCATTCACAGAAGAAAGGGTCCTGAAAGAACTCTTAAAACTTAAGGTGGACAAAGCAATGGGACCTGACGGGATTCACCACAGAATTCTAAAAGAACTAAGGGGAGACTTAGTGACACCACTGGCTACCCTTTTTAACAAATTGGAGGCAGTATAGCACAGTGGTTTAAGGCTCTGAGCTGCATACCTGGAGATCTGGGTTTGAATCCCACAGCTCCCACTTGCATGCTATGTGACCCTGAGTAAGTCACTTAACTTCCTTGTGCTCCCAGGTCACACCTGTAAACAAGCTTTCAGCTTAGCGTGTGTCTCTCCTGGTTAAAAAAAAATAATAAAGGGAGAATGGTGTGGTACCTGAGGACTGAAGGAAGGCGGATGTGATCCCCTTCACAAGAGTGGGAGCAAGGCAGAGGAAGGAAAGTACAGACCTGTTAATTTGATCTCAGTTGTAGTGAAAATTATGGAATCACCTCTGAAAAAAGAATTGTCAAGTACCTAGAGGCCAGCAGGGTACAGGACCCAAGGCAGCATGGATTCACAGCAGGAAGGTCATGCCAGACAAATCTAATAGATTTCTTTGACTGGGCGACCAAAGTAGTAGACCAGGTAGGAGCTGTAGATATGATCTACTTAGACTTTAGCAAGGTATTTGACATAGTCCCACACAAAATATTAATAAAAACCAGTTAGCCAGCCTGGGAGTGGGTCCCAGGGTGGTAGCCTGAGTAACAAATCAGCTGGACAACAGGATGCAGAGGGTAATAGTAAACAGAGCACACTCTGGAGAAAGGGAAGTTACTAGTGGCGTACCACAGGGTTCAGTACTGAGACCAGTACTCTTTAATCTCTTTATAGGTGACATTGTGGAGGGGCTGGAAGGAAAAGTATGCCTCTTTGCAGATGACATAAAGATCTGCAACTGGGTTGATACACAAGGAGGGGTGGAAAGGATGAGAAGGGACTTTGCATGGTTGGAGCAATGGTCAAGGGTATGGCAGCTTAGTTTCAATACAAAGAAGAACAAAGTAATCCACCTGGGAAACAAAATCCCAGGAGAAGAGTACACAATGGGGGGGGGAGGTCCTAACAAAAACAACAATGGAAAGGGACCTGGGGGTACTCATATCAGATGACCTTAAGGTAGGCAAGCAATGTGAGAAGGCAGTAAGAAGGGCTGGGGAGATTCTGGGATGCATAGGGAGAGGCATCAGCAGTAGAAAGCTGGAAGTTGTTATCCCTCTGTGCAGACAGTTGGTGAGACCCCATCTGGAGTATCGCGTGCAGTTCTGGAGACCACATCTCCGCAAGGAGATAGAGAGGATGAAGGCAGTCCAGAGGAGGGCAACCAAAATGGTGCAGGGTCTGTCAAGAAGCCATATGAAGTGAGACCGAAAGAGCTTAATATGTATACCCTTGAGGAAAGGTGGGAGAGGGGGAACATGATGGAAACTTTCAAGTACCTCAAGGGAATCAATAAAGTCCAGGAGGGAAGCATATTTTAGAAAAAGAGATGCACAAGAACAAGTAGGCACAATTTGAGGATAAAGGGGAGAACGGCTTGGGGGCAACATGAGGAAATATTTTTTCATGGCAAGGGTGGTGAATACATGGAACAACCTTCCTGAGGAGGTTGTGGGGTCAGAAACAGTGGGGGAATTCAAAAATGCATGGGACCGACATAAGGCAACTATGGTGGGGGGTAGGAGGTGGGTAGGAGGAAGTAGGCTGCTGGTTGACTAGGATCTACAGCTTATCGAACAGGTATGGAAATGGGCCGACTAAGTGGGCCAAGTGGGCCCTTTCTGCTATCAAAGTCTCTGTTTCTCTGTTTTTATTTTTCTAAGTGTCTTTAGCCTCCTCTTAAAGGTTTCCCCCGAGGGGGCCTTTCTAAGATGTAGCAATAACGAGTTCCACAGGGCAGGTGCGACCACCAAAAAAGCCCAGTCATCTAATAGTGACAACCTTGTCCTGGGAACCATTAGGAGGCCACCCTCAGAGGAATGAAGGGTATAGGATGGACAGTGAGGAACCAGGAGATCTTGCAGGTAGTCTGGTCCCTGACAGTGTAGGGTTTTGTAGGTTAACAAATCTACCTTGAAGGCAATCTTCCACCTTACCAGCAGCCAGTGCAGCCCATGGAGAACTAGCATAATATGTTCAAACCTAGAAACACCTGTCAGTAGCCTGGCTGTCAAGTTCTGTACCAGCTGCAGATGATAGAGGTTGCCTTCCGAAAGCCCCAGGTATATGGCATTGCAGTAGTCAAGCCTCAATGTGATAAAGACATGTGTTAGGGTGGTCAAGTCATCAGGTAGAATCATGGCACAGACCAGGGCAATGTTTCTCAGATGGTAAAAGTCACTCTGGATGATGGATGACACCTGTGTTTCAAGTGTCAAGTCGTCATTGAGACCAACACCTAGATCCCTAACCTGAGCCAAGGGGATCAAGGATATGCCACCCAGCTTTAAACCCAGGTCACTACGCTATACCACTCTGCCTTGCTGATGACCCAGCTTTACTCAAAATGTTAAAATGTAAATTGTGCAAATGAAATGCTTGTAAAGAAAAGATGATATATGTTATGTATTAAGCAAGCAATAATACACGATAAGGTGTGGGTTATAACCTGATAAGAGCATGCCCAGGGGTGTACTAAAGCATGAGGCACCTTTGCAGAGTGCCTTATGCCCCTGGCATGCTCTTATCAGGCAATAACCCACACCTCAGAGTATGTTATTGCACTTATAAAATGGGCCCTTGGTAAAGAAATTTATAAAAAAAAAAACACATAAGGGTATATGAAGAAATACGATTTCATCATTTGAAAAAAAAAAATAGTCCCCCTTTATGTGTTGGAATGGAGGTTTTGCATTAAAAGTTAGTGGTGACTGGTGTGTGTCTGTGTTTCTACTGTCCACAGAAACACAGACAGACATAGAAATACTCAAAAGCAAGTTTATTTTGTTTTAAAATTTTATTACTTTGAACATGGAGTTGTAATTATGCGCAGTTAGCAGCAAGTGGGAGTGACCAAGTCTGTTATGGATTTTGCATTAACTCTCCACCCCCAACCCTGACATACAGACAGCATTTATTTAGGTTGTTTTATTTAATTTTATTGTTATATTACTTTTTTGTTTTCCGTTGACATGGATTGATTGCCTGAGTGGGACCAAGCATGTTCCTCATCGGCCGCCATACATCCTGGTTTCCTGCTTGGGCTCATGAGTCATTTGCTTTGTTTGAAAAAAATGTATTTTTTTTTCTCAGTAGTATGGTTTGCCAAAGTTAGTTGTTGGCTGTTGCAGTTGGATTCAAAGGACAGTACGGCAGGACAAAGGGGGGAGCTCCGATGGCACAAACATGAGTAGCGGGAGCAAGAGTTGGACCTGTGTGGAAGAAATCTGTCAGACTGTGAGTAAAAAATAAAGTTGCTTAGAGGTTCTGCAGGAAGGGTGACATTAGATACACACTGCGGATAGGGAGCAACATCCTTGATGGGCATGTTAATCCAGTCTGCCATCTGTCTGGAGGAACGTAACCAGAACTCAATATATCAGGAGGTTTGCTGGTTTAGGGGAGCAGAGTAGAGGGTACACAAGGTCTGCATGACTGCGCTATCTGTAAACCTCCAAATGTCAGCATTAGGAAACTGCTAATGATCTATAAGCTACTAAAAGGACATGAGAACCCCTTGGCTGGGGCAACAGAGATCTCTGAGGTACTGTAGTAGATTCTTGGATATGCCATGTTCCCTAGAAGAAAGTCCAGCCACCAGTTATAATGAGAGGGTTGAGCCCAGTTTGATAGATTGGGAATGAAGGAAATGGGGTTCCAATACTAGGTATAGGCAGGATTGGCCAGATGGGTATAGGAAATTGATCTATTACAATTGGTAGACAATTTTGTTGTCAACTGATGTTACAGCCACTCCTTTATGTCGACTGCATTTGCATTCAGCATAAAGGGAGTCACATCAGACTTTGTTTTCTTCAGGGGCTTTGCCCCCCCCAAACCCCTCCATGTGGGGCGCTCAGCCGCCCGCACCCTCTGCTGCTTAAATAATCAACACTGAGTTGGAGTTGCTTTGGGGAGAAGGTGCAGTATCCCCAGAAAGCAGTGTTGGGGTCCCGCGCCAACACTACAGTGACCTGGCACTGTTGTCGCTGTAGTGTTGATTGCAGTAAAGTCGTTGAGGTAGCAATGGTATATGGTAGGAAATAATAGGGTGTGCCTTGATAATAGGAATGGGATAACCTCAAATGGTTCTGAGGTTCTAAAACATTCTGATAAGCAAAAAAAGGTTTAGATCCTTATCCAAATCTTATCCGAATCTTTTATAACCTTTATCGTTTTATGGTAACGGTATGATAAAAAAATAATTTTAAACTATTACCCAGGCATTTGTTTGTAGATCTGAACAATGTTTATTACCAATGTGTAAGACCCATGTTAGACCCTTGTTGGATCATGGTTCTCAGTTTTGCAGCCCATATTTAAAGGGGAATATTGTATTACTTAAAAGAGTACAAAAAAGGATAACCAAATTAATTCCCCACTTAAAATACAAATCGCATCCAGAGAGACTTAGTGCAACCAATCTTTTCTCGCTTCAGGAGAGACGTTTACATAGAGATATTTTCCTGACGCATAAGATCTTATGCTTTCCTCACTTAGCATCAGGTTGTGGGTTTCAACCACATAAGAGAATTCTAAATTTACATGCCCATAATAAACAGTTTAAGGTACCAAGGGCCAAGACAAGCAAAAGGGACAATTACTTGACAGTTCATACTGTTAAGTACTGGAATAATTTACCTCGGGAAATAGTTGAGCTGAATACCTTTGATGCATTTAAGAAGTCCCTTGATGTGTATATATTGTCAAAAAGGACAAAATAATCAGGAAATCAAGATCTCACTAGTGTGGGGAGACATTCTCAATGGTCATTCTGCCTACTTTTGTCTCTACTGAATCCAGTAAATCCAATAATCAACATATCTGAAGAAAAAAAAACACTATTTAGTAATAAACAGCATAATTAGTGAAAGGAGATGAGAAGGAGTAAACGATGTGACTATGGATGAGCTTACTGTGTGCCAGTGCTGTAATATGTACAACTGGTACCGACCTGTAAGATGATGATGATGATGATGATGACGACTTTGTCTAAAGGCAGGCAAGTCCTAGAACTCTGACCAGCCCTTATAGCTTCGTAGTAAAAGCACCAGTGTGAACCATGAAACTCTGACAGCCACCCACCACATACTGTCTGTGGAATTTTTTTTCCTTTTTTGTCAAAAGGCAGGCAACTCCCAGAGAATGCTCTCTAGTCACTCTTCTGTTTTTGACATTTAAGAAAGTAATGCTAATACTGTGTAAAATTTATCAGCAGTAGTGGTTTCTATTTCTCAACAGGTGCAGGCACAAGTATGAATGTGTCTTAGACAGTTAAGTAATTAAGAAGAAGCCAGAAATACAAAAACAGCACCACGAGAGACAGCAGAGGGAGACAATCAGAGAGAGCCAGTCAGAGAGAGCCAGTCAGCCAGCTACTACTTTAAGACTGCTACTACCCCCACCTATTACAATCTGGGGAGAGAACCAGAAGTAGTCTACCAGCACTGAGCTCAATATGGTTAAGGCACATTTACCAAAACTGACTGCTTAGAAAGGAATGAGAAAGTGACTGTGATAACGAGTATGTCCTAGACCAGCTCTTTAGTTTGTACATAGTCTCTTTCTGATTCTGATTTCTTAAGAAGGGGCTAGTGTGTTTAATAGTACTTTGTATAGTTTACTTGTTTTATTTCTCATTCATGGGCACCACTTGTGTTTTTTGTTTAGCAACAAATGCTCTCTCTCAATATGGAATGCAACGCAAAACAATGTGAGAGAAGAGCACCAGGTATTCTGAAAGTAAACAGTTCACCACTCTTACTAGTTACTACTACCACTGCTACCAGGGGAAAACAACAGAGCTAGCAGCATTTATCAATTTGGTTATTTATTATGCGCATTTAGGTAAATGATCTCCTTGGAATGGGAAAGTGACTATGTGTGAGAACAGGGACTTGTCTGCCACAGTTGCTACCAGTACAATCATGTGATGTACTGGCTGCCCCTTCCACTGACCCCTAGGATGACAATGATGCAGTCCAAAAGGCTGGCAAGTCCCAGATCTCTATTTTTAAAACCAATCTCCTGAGTCTGACTTTTTGTAGAAGGGGTCAGTGTGTTTGTATGTCACCAGTTATGTTTAGCATAGCAATCAATGGGTCTCAGTATGGAATGCAACGTGAAGCAATGTGAAAGAAGATCACCAGGCAATCCAAAGTGATCACTTTATCACTGCTACTACCACTACTATCGGGGAACAGAGCAAGCAGCATGTATCAACACTGTTATCTAAGAAATAATTATTCTTAGATGCAATTAGGTAAATGATCTCATCAGAATGAGAAAGTGACTGTGTGTCAGATCAAGGACTTGTCTGCCACAGTTGCTACCAGTACGTGATGACGTGATGTACTGGCTGCATCTCCCATCCACCCCCAGGATGACGATAATGGAGTCCAAAAGGCAGGCAAGTCTCAGATCTCTACTTTTAAGCAGTCCAGTCTCAAAACTGAAAGCTGATGTGTCACTTCACAGCTGCAGCGTAGGTACTGCTGTCAGTGCAATTTTCTTTAAGATTAGCAGCACATATGTAGCCAAAAATTGGCATGGTAACCTTAAAGAATGTTAATTTCTCCACATTGTCCGGTGTTAATCTTGTTCTTTTATCATTCACAACATCCCCAGCATAGCTAAATAAATGTTCAGAGCAGACACTGGAGGGTGGACATCCAATATACTTACCAGCCAGGGTAGCCAGCTTTGGCCAGCATGATTTTTTTCTGTTGCCAGTAAGCTAAATGGCTGTCCTTAATACTGATGTTGGACTCAGACAGATATGCACCTACCATGCTTACTACTGAGCATGCATCTTCGCCCTGTTGAATTTCAATGTCCTGCAGCTGGCACCAAATGTCATCCTCCTCATTGTCTGCGCAGTCTTTTGAATTTGAGGTGGTGTCATTGTAATACTGCTTGCCAATCCTCCTAATGTAACCTCATCTACTGCATCAATCAAAAGTTGCCTGTAGTTCAACTCTTCCATATCCCCAGAAACCACATCAGGAAGGTGTCCATTCTGGAAATGTGTCTCTAGCAATGTAACTAAGAGATATTCCTTGCTCTGTGTCATAGCTGATAATTTCTCATCATTGGTAAGTCTAGTAAGCATGTTATTGACTAGAGATTGCTTCATATTTAAGTTGCTCCTTATTTTCTCCAATCTTTTCTTGAGAAGTAGAATGACTGGAGTAACTTGGCTAAGGGATGGCTTTTCTACACTGACCTCTTTTGTAGAACTCGTGATTGGTTTCAGAATGTGACACAACTGTTTCAGCAGAGGTCATTGAGTAGAATGGAGTACAATGCCCTCCCCGATATCACTGTACATGATATACTTAATGATAGTTACCTTTTGTTCAAGGATGCATTCAATCCTAAAGTAAGTTGAATTCCACCTTGTTGCTACTTCCTGAACAAGCTGGAAATGAGGAAGACCTTGGTCCTGTATATCAGCAAGGGTGTCACAGGCTTTTACTAAATGCTTGAAGTGGCCACGTACTTTGCACACTGTACCCACAGTGGCTGACACTTGCCAGTCATTATCCAGGAAGCTTTAAATGATTAGTTCAAGTTCAAGTTTATTGCAGGAAAACTCCATTGAGCAAGCTCATTCACAAGGAGGTCCTGTGACATAAACACTTAAAGTACAAACGCAGATAGGTAATAACAGTATATACATGAAATGCACGTTACATGATACAGGCTGGATATACATACAAGGGTACCACATATGGTGACCGCAGGTGGTAAACATTGATATAAGACAGGAAAGTGACTTACAGGTTGCATACTGATAAATGAAACATGATGACTGGTGTGTGCAATACATATACAGTATTTTGGCAGCTAGAACAAACAACAGTCTACAACTGACAAGGGGGGGAGGAGTGATTTGATATAGAGTAGCAGTGGAGCGTAAGCAAAGATAAAGCCAGGAGTAGAAGGGGAAGGGAAAGCAGTTAATATGACAAGTTAAGACAATGTGCAAAACAATGTATGAGTACATAGCTACCATCGTGAAGTGCTTTTTTAATATTTTAATCATTGTCGGCAACAAAAAAACAACAACTTCCAAACCCTGTGAAGTGACCCAAGCAGTAAGCAGTCTTTCCAGTTCTTGCTACATGTGCGTGTGTGTCTTGAAAGTGACATACTTGAAGAACTACCATTTTCTGAAATGTGATGAGTTTCTTTGAGCTCTGAGAGATGGTAGTAGTAGTAGTGCTGGTTGAGGTGGTAACAGACAGAGTAGTATGTGAGGATGATGATGAGTTGCCCGCAAAAGCGACACAGTGTGCAGTAAGAGAAAAATAGGCAGTGGAGCTGGGTGTGTTGGCTGCCAGGCTGAGAGCTGTTCCACACATCCAGCACAATATTATCACATAAAATACTTTCTAATGAGCAAAAGGAAAAAGAAAAATACTTCAGAAATAAAAAGCTACAACTGACTACTACTTAAACTTGGTATTATTTTCCTTTCTGCCTGTTTTGGCTCCACTAGCTCTTTTAAATGGTGCTGAATGTCTCTTATTTAGAATCTGGCACCTGAAAGCACTGTTGTGATGGAAGCCATATGACTCAGAAGCCTTAGGAAGTGTCTTGATGTCCCGGGCTAGCCCAGGATGAAGGAGTTTACCAGGCTCAGGATACTTGTGGCCCTATATGTAAGAGAAGGCATAAAGGCAACAGAGGTTCAGGGAAGACAGGGGGAGGCCGAGGCAATGTGGGTCACCCTTGAACCAGGAAATGGCACAGCAATCTACACAGGGGTGGTCTACAGGCCTCCAACGCAGGGGGTGGAGGGGGATAAGGAGCTAGTGGGTCAAATTCATGAGATGGCAGCAAAGGGCAAGGTATTGCTGCTGTGTGAATTCAATATCCCAGACATGGATTGAACCATCCCTGCAGCTGCTTCAACCAGGAGCCAGGACATCCTGGATTTCCTACAGGGAACAGGCCTCAGGCAGCTAGTGACTGATCCCACCAGAGACATGGCAATGCTGGACCTCGTACTGCTCAATGGGGACAAAGTCACAGATGTACAGGTGGAAAGTCAGCTGGGATCCAGTGACCACCGCATAGTGTGGTTTAGTGTGGGAAAAGAGACACAAGCTAGTCGCATGAAGAGAAAGATCTTAGATTTTTGAACTACAGAGTTTGCTAAAATGGGGAGATGTGTTAAGGAGGCCCAGGCAGGTAGGGAGGGAGATAGATAGGAGGGGGAGTCGAGGAACAATGGGAACACCTGAAGGGAGCCATAGAGGATGTGATGGACCTATACGTCAAGGAGGTAAACAAAGGCAAGAGGAGGAGGAAATCTGGCAGTATAGCCTAGAGGTTAGTGTAATGGGCTGTAAACGAGCTTGGTACATCCAGCAGACCAGATCTGGGTTTGATTCTCACAAACTCCGCTTACATTCTGTGTGACTCTGAACAAGTCACTCAACCGCCCAGTGCTCCCAGGTCACCCCTGAAAACAGGTACTTGTGCCTAGTGGGCCTTACCTGGTTACAAAACACTAAAATAAATAAACTATGGTTTTCAAGGGATGTAGCAGACAAGGTAAGCACCAAAAGGGCGAGTTTCAGGAAATATAAGGAAACTCAGAGGAGGAAGAAGGTCAGGGAGATGTACCTAAAGAATCTAAAGGAGACAGGGAAGGCTGTAAGAAGTGAAAAGGCACAGACAGAAGAAAGATTAGTGCAGACGGTCAAGAAGGGGGACAAGACATTCTATACCTACATCAGTGAACAAAGGAAAACAAGGGGAGAGAGTGTAAGGCTCAGAGGAGATGCAGGGGAATGTATGGAGGGAGACCTGGAGCAGGCGGAAGTACTGAACAAATACTTCTGTTCAGTATCCACTAATGTGGAGGAGGGCCAGGGACCACAGCTGGGCAACAGACACGGGGGGGGGAGTAAGCACAAGTCCATTCACAGTGAAGAGGGTCTTGGAGGAGCTCACAAAACTGAAGGTGGACAAAGCAATGGGTCTGGATGGCATATAGCTGAGGATATTAAGGGAGCTACGATGAGAGCTAGCAGTGCCTCTGACAGCCATGTTCACCAAGTCTCTCAACACAGGAGTGGTTCCGGAGGACTGGAAGTGGTCACATGTAGTCCCTCTGCACAAAAGTGGTAGTAGGGAGGAGACTGGGAACAACAGGCTGGTCAGCCTCACCTCAGTAGTGGGTAAGATCATGGAGACACTGCTTAAAGAAAAAACAGTGGCACACTTGGAATCCAATGGTGCCCAGGATCTGAGGCAAAATGGATTCACAGCAGTAGGTCATGTCAGATGAATCTGATAGATTGTTTTGACTGGGTGATAAAGGAAGTAAATTGGGGGGGGGGTGGAATCACCTGCCTCAATTTTCAGCAAGACCTTTGACACCATCCTACATAAAAGGCTAGTGAACAAGATGGGAAGTCTGGGCACAAAGTGGTAAACTGGGTTAGAAACTGCCTAATGGATAGGAGGCAGAGGGTGGTGGTAAATGGGATCCAATCAGGGCAAAGGAGGGTGACAGGCAGGATACCTCAGGGATCAATCCTTGGGCCAGTCTTATTTAATGTCTTCTCAAGTAACATTGCAGAGGGGCTGGAAGGAAAGGTTTGCCTGTTTGCAAATGGCATCAAAATCTGCAACAGGGTGGATACACCAGAAGGGGTGGAGAAAATGAGGAGGGACCTGGAGAAGCTTGAAAAATGATCCAAGGTGTGGTGACAGAGGTTCAGTTCAAAGAAGTGCAAAATAATGCACCTGTGAAGAGGATACCCTGGGGGAGAGCTACTGGATGGGGAGGAGCTGCTGACAATCGCCAAGGAGGAAAGGGTCCTGGGGGTTATCATTTCAAATGACCAAACGGTGTTTATGCAGAGTACAAAGGCTACAGGGAGGGCCAGTGGCATGCTGTGGTGCATAGGTAGAGGTATCACTAGCAGAAGATGGGAGGTAGTGATGCCATTGTATAAAACACTGGTGAGACCTCACCTGGAGTACTGTGTGCAGTTCTGGAGGCCACACCTCTGTAAGGATATTGATAGGGTGGAGGCAGTTCAGAGAAGGGCAACTAAGATGGTAGAAGACTTGCACAAGAAAACATATGAGGAGAGGTTAAAGAACCTCAGTATGTACTCACTGGAGGAAAGAAGGGATTGGGGGCACATGAAAGAAACATTCAAGTATCTCAAGGGCATTAACAAGGTACAGGGGGGATACATCTTCCAATATAGGAGGAGTACAAGAATGAGGAGACATGATATGAAATTGGTAGGTGGCAGGTTGAGGGGAAATGTGAGGAAATTTTTCTTCATGGAGAGGATGGATGACACATGGAATAGTTTAGGATTTAAACATACCTGGGACAAGCATAAGGGAACATTAAGAATGATAAAAAAGCCACTGATCAGATAGGGTCAGAGGTCACAAACACATGTAAGGCTTACGGGCAGACAGAATTGACCTTATCTGCTGACAATTTCTGTGTTGGTTTGGCTGCTGGTCCACATATCAGTAGTGAAGTGAACTACCTTGTCCTCAGCCTCTCTGAGAGCATGCCTTACTTGAATCACTAAGCTGTCTTATATCCTGGACACAGCAGTTACTGAGAAGGATTTTCTACTTGGCACTAAATATTGTGGCTCTAAATATTCCATAAGCCTTCTGAAATCCACATCTTCCACAACAGAGTATGGCTGCAAATCAAGTACAATCATTTCTGCTATTTTATGATTTATTGCCAGTGCTATAGGATGGTTTAATGAGTATTTTGACTTTCTTTCAAAAACTTCTTTTCAAGTGCCTCTTATCAGGGGGAGGGGTAAAGTTACATTTGGCTGAGGGTGTTGTATGACTACATGCCATGCCGGGTAAAACAGAAGGCCTTACAGAATTATCATGACTGCGACCATGAGGCGAAAGTGGACTTTTGGATCTTGCCTGGTAATCATCTCCCACTGTTTCAGCAAAATGTTTCTGTTCTCTGAGAGGCCTACTTGATTTCCAGCCACCAATATTAGACTGTTAATTTGAACCATATACAATGATAGGGTGAATCTGCGTAAGATGTTGCATCATTGTTGTTGTTCCATGATGCCCTTTATTTTTTCCCCTACTAACACACATGTTGCAATGCACACATATAGCTTAGCAGGCAACCTTGGGGTTTACGTAAAAATAAGTTCAAACAGTAAAGGTGGACTGTCTATGTCCAGGAATTAGCTCAGTAGGACTAGGAGTCGAGTGGCTGGATTTACATGGGGAAGACATATGAGCGAAGGACTCAGGTTCATCAGGTGAAACAATTATACAATCGTCTGCAGCACCACTGCCATCATCATCACTACTGTCAGACTTTGTTTCACTTTGTGTGACTTATGTCGTTGACTTTTTTTCCCTTTTGACACTCTACTATTGTCATTATTTTTATCCACATTGTCACTGTCAGAACCAGAATGAGACACAGTTACAGGTAAAGCGACAAGCTAATCTTTATCAGTCTCACCATGACCACGGTCGTCACCATCATCATCAGATTCAGTAGCGCTAACATTTGCAGTCACATATTGAGCTATTCGATATGCATGTGTTGCAAATCGAGCAACTCCACTGTGAGTGGTACCTGTATGTGCTTTACTTTATGTACAATTTGAATACTCTTTGTTTTTCCACTTTTTTTTCTCAGACGATTTGCTATTGCTAATGTCTTTTGAAACTTTGTTTGCTGTTCTACTGAACCCTTCTGACATGGACAGTCCACCAACCTTGCTGGGTTTTCAATATTTTGAGAGTTAGCCTGCACATGGATAGTAGTAGCATTTAGCTCAGCCCCTGCAACAGACTGTGGCGCTTACTGTACATACTTTTTGGATCACTTCTTTCTGGGCTCTTGAATAAACTTTTCTTACGTTTACTTCCTTTGCCCCCGGCTTTTGCTTTACTATTTTCTTGAGTGCTCATAATGCCAGTCTGCTGCTTGTTCAGGGTCAAAAAGAGGTTATTTTTTTTTATTTATTCCATGTGATATGACAGAATGTCCTGCCCACTGAGCCAAAGCTTACACCCCACGGAGCTCAGGGAGGAAAATGACTGTTGACTGACTTCTTGGGTGAGGGGGTCACACAGACAGTATGCAAGAAATGGCATTGGTGGCTGGCTGGCATATTTTATTTCACACACACACACACACACAGTATTTTACACACCGCCTAGGCTAAGGGCCGATTCTGCAGGTACTGCTGCTACCCACAGAGATTCAGGTACCCTGGCCTAACCCTCTCTGAAACAGTACTTTCCCTTCAAGGATTTGTTTTTCCATTTTTTTATTTATTCCACATGATGTGATGGATGACCTGCCTACTGAGCCAAAGCCTATACACCACAGGGAGGTAGATGACAGCTGACTGACTTCTTGGGGGGGGGTCATACAGAAAGTATTCAAGAAGTGGCACTAGTGGCTGGCTGGCAGATTTTATTACACGCACACACATACATTATGTCACACAACAGCTAGGCACTGCTGTTACCCACAGAGATTCAGAGACCTGGCCTAACCCTCTCAGATACAGTACTTTTACCCTTCCAAATTCCAAGTTCCGTCAAGGATTATTCCACATGATGGCACGGAATGCCCACTAAGCCAAAGCTTATATAGTATAAAAAATAAATCCCTACTGACTCTGAGAACAGGCAGGAGAATTGAGACTGAGAGCTGACTTGTTTTTTAAGGGTAATTGGGCAAACAGCAAGACAGCTAACTGGGAATTCTGAGGTAGTGGGTGGCACAGTTCACCTCCTCTGCCCCCCCCCCCCCAAAAACAAGAAAACTGGCAGTTTGGCTCTGAAATTTGAGTCTCTAGTCTTGACTCACTCACTTGCCCCCAAGTCTCACTTCCTATTTCCCTCCCTGTGTCTCCTCTTCCAACTCTCCAATCCCCAACTCCCACACCCAGTCCTCTAATTTCCTCCCCACCCCCAAGTTTTCTTTTACGTTTCTGTTGTCGGGGGGGTGTTAAACATTATAAATATAAAAGTAAAAATAATTAAATTCTTCAGGTTTTTTTTCAGAGTCTGACAATGATGAGTCGACTTGCCCAATGGGCAAAGCATTGCAGCACAATCACACACAGTCAGTACCCTAGCAGCCTGCACAAGCTGCTGCTCCTTCTCCATCCTGTATTCCTCTGCGCCAGCTCCAGTGGTGGACCACATGGGTTGCTAGACCAAACCCAATCAGTTGCTACCTTATAAAGACGGACAGCTCGGCCATCCAATGAGGAATCAGAGTCTTGTCTCTGGTCCCTCCAGTGGGTTCCTCCTGTGCTCTCACACTTCTCTTGCCAGATTCACATGATACAGCTGCCCGTACCAATCTGAACAGCCAAAAGTCTTTGGAAGCCGTTCGTTTATGAGCACTTTGGCATGTTTGAGTCAGTTCGTATTTTTGATGAACTGGTTCACCCATCCCTACTTGATATCTGTGGGGAGTTGAGCATCTAACAGAGAGCTGAGACACATTCTTTGGTTGAGTGATCCTTCTAAGGTCTGCCAGGAGTGGAAGAAAGTCAGAGGGGAGACAAGCATGTTCTGGCTTACTGAATGTGGCAGGCAATGTAATATCCTTTAAACTAAGGAAGCCCTCACCTACTGTAATGCCAGTGAGCATCCCGTCTCTGTCATGTGACCAGACCACTGGGGGTATCAGTCACTACCCTCATCTTATTGGCTCAAAACAGATTGAGGGGCCTGGGTCGATAACTGCTTACATAGCTCTGTATCCGAGACTGAATTTAAGGTGCATGGTGCCTCCGCCTAGAGAAAGGTTAAACTGGGCTTGGTGTCATGTACAGTACCACCCCTGAGATGCAATATCTCCCCATCTCCCCACAGGATCACTCCTCCTCCTCCTCCAGCTAGTGAAGATGCCCCTTCAGAGCCCTTGTAAGCTGCCCCAGCCCCATCAACCCACCATCCCCTGGGACTTACATTGACTCCAGAAACACTGTGGCATATAGCCCCAGGACCTTGGAATAACAGAAGTAGAGATGTTGTGAATTTTAAATCCACTAGTGAAGTGGTGCAAATCCATGGAAATTCACAGTTCGTGAAATTCACAAATTTTGCAGCAGATGCACCAACTTTGAAGGTGGATTTTTTAAAACTGAAACTTTAACAAAACCTCCCACCACCAGCTATGCTATGAAAACCACCCCTTCTCCCACCCAAAAACAGTAAAAAATATGACAACCCCTCCCACCCCCACCCTCACAGTCACCCTCCTCCCCGCCCCCAATGAAATGCTTCTGCATCTGCTGATCTGCTCTAAAAGTAATCCCTTCCCCAACCCATGGGCCAAGGCACCACATCCACCTCCCCTACCTGAGTTTCAGTGTCTTTATTAAGCTGCACCTCAGTCCCCTGACCTCCTCAACTCCTCTGTAGTCCCTACAACCTCGCTCTCCCCACCAGCACCCATGGAAATAACCCAAAATAAAGAAAAGAGTCCACCAGTGCAGAGCATCTGCTCTCTTCATTATCCATCTTGTAATGGCAGGAATGAATGAGTAGTGGCTGAAAATTCAGCCAATCAAGTTTTACGAGGAGAAAAGATGTCACCATTCATTCATTTGTGAACACTAAATAGAACAGGTGCTCTGTACCAGGAACCATTTTTTATTCCAGTTTGATTTGTGGGTGTTGGTGGGGGGGGATGGTGCAGGAACTGGTGGGTGGTGGGCACAGGGTACTGGATGTGCTGTTTAATAAAGACATTGGGATTTGGGTGGGGAGGATGGGGAAGTGTGTTTAGTGTGCATGGGAAGGGAGGGATTACTTATTCAAGTGAAGCAGCAGATGCAGCAGAATTTTGCTGGGTGGGAAGGAGGATGCCATCAGAGGGATAGGAGGGGTATCATGGTTTTCACAATTTTTGGGGGGGTTTGTTTTTTTTTATCATTTTTGGGTTGGGGAGGGGCATAGTATGCAATTTGTGTTTGGATTCACCTGCAAATTGACCAATCGCCATGCAAATTTGGCCAATTCACCTGGTAAATAACAACATGCACTGTGGACCTCACCTTTGCCAGTTTGCCAAGCATTTGCAGATTTTTTTCATTTAGTGAATTTTGGCAACTTGACCCACCACTACCCAGAGGGGATGGGATGGAGCTGGAGTGGTTTTCTGGATCGGCAGGGGTGGAAGCTGTAGGTGCTACTAGCTTTAATTTTGCATGGGAGAGTGATTTTTACCCTGATTCTGAGCATGTGCATACCAATGAAGGCTGGCAATATCCTACTTTCCATTATGTAGGCACCTCCAACAGTACCACCACCACCTCTGGTCACCCAAGAGTGTTGCCAGCCTCCCCCAGGAGAAGGAGAGATCCCCAGCTGACCACTGTGTGACCAAAGCTCTTTCCTGATCCCCAGTTGCCAGTATAACGAGTGCTAGCCAGTTACTGCACCAATGGGCAGGCTTGATATTGAGAAAGTCTGAGATGTGCAATGTTGCAAAATGGAAAGCGACTGATGAATTTAATAAATTTTTCATATGTACACAGAGGCGACCAACCGTAGGATCAAATGGTAAATGGAGGATTCTGATGTGAGCTGCAGCTCTTACCTGAAGTAACTCATCTGTTTCTGCTTCTTCCACTGCTACTGCTGTTTTATATGTAAGGCAGTATATTTTGACCAGTTTTTGTTTGTACACTGTTACTGTCAGTTTGCTTCCCTTCCATCATGCTTTGTGGTACTGGTTCAGCCGAGACAGTCATTTTTCCTGCAGTCATCCCAAGTCAGGCATTTAAAACAGAATAAATTTCCTGGACTGAACCAGGCTGTAATAAAATTCTTGAAGGCCTCAGCTGAGGTTATCTCCAAAATACCAGCTTAAAGAAGCTTGATAGAAGCTGAGTTTCTAGCTTTTAGGAAGTGTGCCAAAGGTGTGCACATTTTCAAGTGAGGAAATTATAGTAATCCATCAAATTGCCAGTCTATAACACTTCTGTCTGTTGCGTCAAATATTTTTGAAAGATTGGTGTGTAACCAACTATAGGATTATTTAGAAACGTATGACTTGGCTCCATATCAATCAGGATTCGGGGCAGGGAGGTCCATGGGCACCGAACTCATGGATTTCGTCCGTGGACTTAATAGGGGCAGCTCTGTAGGTGCAGTGTTTGTGGACCTTTCAAAGGCATTCAGTCTTGTGGCTCACAAGATCCTTTTTTCATTTTTTATGTTTTAGCCTTGTGATCCTGATGAGCAGTCTGCCCGTTTTCACAGGCAACAAGCAATTACAAAAAATAAACATAATACAAGGGACATAAACAACCCTTAGTCAATACATATTACAATACAATGCAATACAAAACTAGACAAAACAATTAACATGTACATTTTTGAGAACTACGGAAAAACATGAAAAGTTTATATTTAAAATTACCAATGGTTTTAAAATGAAAAAAATCTAGGGGAGGGAATTAAAAAATTTAGAGTCCCTATAAAGAGTTGATCTTTGGCCAATGGCCCTACGAAAAAGCGGTTTCTGAAAAATATATTTATCCTGAGATCAGGTACCACTACCATTAATAAACCTGGGAAACAGATTGGAAACAGAAAAAGGGAGGAGGCCCAATATTATTTTGAACAAAAATATACATTTAAACTGTATCCAATGATCAAATGAAAGAATGTTAGACTCCTGAAGAAGAAAACAGTGATGGGTGTGATGTGGAACCTGTGAAATAAACCTAAGAATCAAATTGTATGTGACCCCAAGTGAATCCAAAATATTTTCACAAGTGGAGGAATAAACTAGTAAACCATAATCCAGTTTGCGAAATAAAAAAACTGTGAGCCAGAGAAGTCCTGGATTCTTTAGTAAGATATGCTTTGGCGTGATATAAGGCACCAAGACGCTGATGAATGGACTTCCTAATTTGGGCAACATGGTTCTCAAAAGATAATTTTGAGTCAAAAACTAGCCCTAAATATTTGAAACGGTCGACAAGCTGAATCAGGGTACCTTTTTAATCAACAAGGGGGATAACATCATCGACACTGGGTTTATTAGAGAAGACCCTAAGTTTGGTCTTCTGAACATTAAGTACCATGTGATTATAATGAAGCCAGTCTTGGAAAAATTTAAAATCAGTTTGAACTTTTATAATGGCATCATTTTATTTGGGGGCAGTGCTAAATAAATAACACAGCATCATCTTAGTACATGATGACTGAAGTCTGTGTACAAATACTAGGAGCAGTGTTCATGTATAATGAATAGATTAGTGGGCCCAATATTGAGCCCTGAAGGACTCCACAGACAATGGGGGTGGATTGGGAAAGAAAACCATCAAGAGACGTGACATGGGAGTGATTACTAAGATAATTAGAAAACCAAAGGAAACTTCGGAAGAAAAATGTAAACTTGACAGTAAACCAGGTAATAAACAATGCTCAACTATGTCAAAGGCCTTGGTGAGGTCCACAAATAATGCTGCAACAGTGCCCTTTGTCAGGGCACCCTGAATACAGCTTGTGAACCCCACCAAGGCCATCTCAGTGTTATGTAGTTGTTTGAAACCATGTTGCTGTGGTGTTAAGAGACTATATTTGTTGATATTCTTACGTCTGATCAAATATTATCTTCCCAAGAATCCTAAATGGGGGAGAAGGAGAGAAATAGGACAATAACTTAATGGAAAATTAGGATTCCCAGACTTAAAAATAGGCTTAATGATGGAATTTTTCCAAGGTGTAGGAAAGGAACCAGAACTTTGGGACGCATTAAAAATAAGAGATAAAGGAAAAGCGAGGGACTTTACTCCAGGTTTAACTAACCCAAAATCTATACCAGCTGAACAGGACAATGGTCAGGGGTTCATTTTTATAATACAACCTGTGATCAGTTCAGGGGAAACACTTGTAAAGTAGAATTTAGGGGAATTATTATCACTCAGTGAGTGCTGTTCTCCTGAGGAGAATGGGAAAAACTAGCATTTCAACAGATGTGAGACATTAGTTCTAGCCCTACCTGAGTAGCAGGACCAAAACACTTGTCAAAGACGTAACTATCGGAGGTGGGTCACTTGTATAGAGGTGCCCTGCAAGGACAAATCTTGGGACTGATCCTGTTTTTAATATATATAAAGGACCTACCCACCCAAGTTATTACATTCTACCATAAAACAGTATGCAGATGACACCATCCTTGTGTCTAAAACAAAAATCATAGGGACATGGAAATAAACTTGCAATCCGACTTTACTCATCTGCAAAGATGGTTTGCCTCTTCATAACTGGTTCTTACCTCCAATAAGTCACAAGTAAGAGCATGATGGACATGATGCTTGGAGAAAAGAAACTTGGGATGGAGCAGTTAAAATTAAACAACTTGATGGAACTTGTCTTGGTAACCAGCTAGCAGTCTGCAGTATCTCTGTCAGCCACTAAGGTTGCACAGCATAAGAGGTTTTATTCGGTGGCATTTGCATGGTGCAAAAGGGACACACTAAACCCATTTGCATGGCACAAATCTACTATAGGCTTGCATCAATATTCATGTCCCTGACCCCCATTTCCATACCCCCATTTTTGGTTTGTGCAGGTGCTAACCCTGTTTGCCGGCACAACCAAGTTTTTGAATATTGGGCTGCAGCACAAATCCCGGTTTGCATTGGCAAACACTGGTTAGTGCCCATGCAAACTTTTGAAAATCAGGCCCCAGGTGTGTCATATTATCTTCTGCCTCTGAGACTCCATTTTCCAGTTCTGGGATCTTGTTGTTAATTTTCTAATCTCTGCTCGGGTTTCTGCAGAATCTTTAGAAATCTGTTCTACTTTCATGTTAAGTCCAGGAAACCAATTCCTCAGTTCTGTAAAAATCAGATTTAGATCAATTATTGTGTCATTTTCATTGTCTTGAGTCCCTTCCTGTATAGTTTTTGATAGACCAATGGGAGTGATGTGATTTCCACTTGTTTGTGCAAGATTGGATTTTGTTACAGCATATCAAAAGTTTCACTTTTATCTTTGTTTACTTGTACTACCTTGTGTGTGAAGGAGAAATATTAACTGGTTAGTGATGATTATCACTTGTGGACAGAATCTGTCAAACTACAATATGTTATACAGTACATGATTGTGTTTAACAACCCATGTATAACGGAGTTTGATTAAGCACCTTTTGGCAAAAATTCTACAATCTCTCTCATGCCAGCACTACTGGCTCCTTGCACTCTCAGCTCATGCTGCCAACTCAATCGTGCTAGCCTTACTGAAACCGTCAAGTGCATGTCTAACTTAGGTGCACTTCAACAGAGATAAATCCTTCACACAAAAACCCAAAATAAGCAAAGTTCTGACATCTCCTATCAACTTAAGAAATGACAGATTCAACAAGATTTCAGGTACCTAATGACCTAAAATGACAAACATTCATTGAGCAGCAAGAAAACAGAAACATTCTGAGGAAAACAAAGAGCAACGTCAGGCTGTTCAATCCTGCTAAAATGTGTACTAAACTTTTCCCTCACCCCACTGGGTTCCACATCTGATCCAGCGTTAAATATGAGAGACGAATGAAAAGAAACAAACACGCAGATAAAATAAATCAATTCTTTTATTCTGTAACAACTGTTTTTCTTCACTAACTTGTTCCCTGATTTATTAAATGCAGTTCTTTTAAATTGTTAAAGAAATTTTCACTAGTTGTCACATCGGCTTGATGTTGGTGAGGGAAGGGAGTACAGCAGAGAACTGTTAAAACTGCTGAAAAGGTTAAAACTATAAAACTTAACATCTTTTATTACTTCCAATAATAAAATGTTAAACAGCTAATCTTTAACATTCACTCTAATAAAATTGCTTTACTGTTTCACACTATTGTTTCACTTTATTATCTCACTGACTAAAAATGTAAAAAAAAAAAGGAACCAGTTAATATAAAAAATGAAACATGGGGAAGTATGTAAGCTTTGATAAACCACTCGAGCTTTGCTCTTGGGGTTTATGGGGCATTGCACACCTTGGGTGTGCATAACATCTGCGTTACACATACTTCCCCATGCATTATTCTATATTTCAGATCCCTCCAGGGCCAATGAATTTGTTAGGCTTTCTTTATATTTTCCTGCATTAACTCCAGTACTCAATGAAGTCTTGTTCAACACTATATTTGAGGTCTGAATTTTCCCCAGCTTTCCACTGTATTCCCTGTCTCAGTATTCGAACTCTGCCTTTTATGTGTATTCAGAGTCAGTTGTTGGTTATGCACTTCATCATGTGCAGTTGCTTTTCTATCTTTATCAATCTCAGAAAATCTTAATTTTTCTCACCCTCTTTGTCCAGATCATTGGCATCTGAGCTAATGTCATTTATATCTTACCCTTTAAATCCAGAGGCTTTTCAAATATAGAATTTTTTGATGTTCCTCAAGAGTTTTTTGTCATTTCAATAGATTCTGCTCCTTCCAGTACAGTACTCCTGTTTTTAGATTGTATTTCTTCATTAACTTCCTCTTCTAAATCAAAGTTACTAATTTTGGCTGTGGTCTTAGTTATACTTCTTTTGATTTTGTATTTCCCTTGTTCAGGGAGCACATCTCCACTGTCTGCTTTGTTCTTACGTTTTTCAGGTAATTTTCTAAAATAATCTTTAAACTCTTTGGGGTCCTTTTTACTCATATTTTAGTTGTTTGGATGGAGATTGTTATAATTGCCAGGGTAAAATCCTTCAAATAAATTTTACTATGCATAAGCTTTTTCCCTTTTTCCCCTCTCCTTTTCCTTTATGTTAACTTGAGTTGCCCAAATACTAACTGTAAGCAGTTTAAAGTTAATATTAACTCGGTGCTTGTTGTAGTTATACAGGTACTTGTGTGTGCTTGTACTTATATTAGTTCATTTTCCGAAGTTAGTTCAGAGTTTTGCTCATGTGGCTTATTTTGCTGCTTCTTTTTTTTAAGAGAGTTCAGAAGCTGCTCTCAATTCTATGGGATAGCAAACAGAGCAGAGTTGACTTACAGAGCTGCCTCAATTATGGCTTGAAAAGCTAAAAGCAAAACAAACTCAGCATTCAGCACTCATAATATTTATATTACTTCAGCTCAATATCTTTTTTGCAGGTTATCTCAGCATTTGCTCAGGCGGCTCATCTCCCATTTTACTTAAGACTCAGCAACCACTTTCTGTTCTGTGAAGAGGACTATGTGGATTATCTCACACATCAAAGTCAGGATATCTTACAGGGCTGCCGTCAGTCATAAATAAATCAAAAATACTGGAGGAAAGAATAAAGTCTGACTTACCCTTGAGCAGCGTAAGCAATTTGTCTTATTCCATGCTTGTTTCAGGCTGCCCTGCTCCCAGTTTAATAGCTGCCTCAAGTTTCTGCAAGTTTTAACCTTCTTTTCAGTGCATACCTTAGCAGCAGTTGCAAACAGGGAGCCACAGTGCTGACTTAACTTTAGATGCTATTGCTTGTTCGTTCACGAAGTTTCTTAAAAAAAGCAAAGCGGAAGCCACACCGAGAGAGTCTTGTGAAAAAAATAAAAATTCAGCTGAATTTTCTTTACTTTGCATGTATTAGTGAGTATATGTTTTAGGAGGAAAAGTTCGTCTTGCTCTGTTTGCATGATACTCTCACTCCCTCACCTCCAGTGCTATCTTGCTCCACCCCCTCCCCCCGCGTGATCTGTGTTTTAATTGGCACATGGCCATGGATGGACTATGTCAGAGTTGGGAGGAAATGGATTTTCTGGGGCCCGGGGGAGTCACATTAGTAGTTACACAGGGTGTCGGTTGTTTGGTCGGGGGTAGGCCAGGGGTCATTTTCATTTTTGGAGGACAAAGAATACTGCAAGCGTCCAGTTAGGACTCAGGACAATTTTCCACTGGCATAGAGTTGCTGCCCCTTCCACCTACAGTTTCTCAGTGCCCTGCTGTGACCACCACCACTGATCACCAATGTTGAGGACAGCCAGGGGAACCCCAGCACTGGCTTAAGGTATGGGGAGAGGGAACAAATGGATAAGGAGCTCTGCACGCATGAAGTCAAACACATGCAAGGAAAAGTAGTAAAAGGTATTTATTCTGATTACAACCAAAGTAAAGAGCGTAAAGATTGAGTTAAATGTTGTGTTCCAGGTAACCATTGATTAAGGCTCCAGAAAGTGCAAATAACTACCTGTGCCACAGCGTGTTATTTGCATTTTGTTTTGCAGCCTTAAATAAATGGATTTGCCTGAAACTACAGCATTTTGGCTCCAGTCTGCTTTTGAGTGTGCTTTACTTTTTGGTTGTTGTACTTGAGTAGAGGTTTAGCCACCTCTGTAGAGCAGTACCAGATCCTCTTTAGCTTGCAGCTTACTTCCTGGAACTATTTATTCTGATACTATGGAGTTCTGGCTAACACACTAAGGCCTGACACTTCAGCCTACACATGGCTTTCACCAGGGGGTGACCCGCAACCACCCCCTGATGATGGCCCCCTGTAGGTTTAAGTGCCAGGCCTTAGAGTGCTAGCCAGAACTCAATGGTGCCAGAATAAATACCTTTTTACTACTTTTCTGCAGTGTTTGACTTCTAGAATGTGAAGCTCCTTAAACATTTGCTCATTGTCTAGGCTAGCCACCTTGATCTGCATCTCCTTCATCTTTTCTCTGGAGCACGCTGCTAAATTGGTTGTATGGGGAGAGGGAGACAAGGGTGGTGGAGGGGGGAGGACTTTGTCCAGTTCTGGTCCACTAAGAGCAACTACCCAATGCAAAATCAGATTCCAATGCCACATCTGATAAGGTTTTTCAGAATTTGGGTTTTTGGCCTTGAATGCTAAAATTCTGAATTCTAAAAACTGCTCAAAATCCAATGACACTGATTCTGTTCAATGGATTCTGAGCAACCCTAAGCACCACTTCAGAGGGGAAAGGCCAGAAAGCAGATTAATAATATGAAGATGCATGGTAGAAGTGGGATGAGGCACAGCTCAAGAAAATGTTCAGCTTATGGGAAGGACTGCAAAAAATGTTAAAAAAGAAATCATTTTGCACAGTGTTGCCAGTTGTCTCTGAGCCTAATCCAAATGTATGGAATAGAAGAGAACTCCTAAAATGAGTTTTATGCAGTGGTGACAGCCACACATGAGAATTACTGGGTGTTACCTTTAATAGTGAATAATGCTACAGTATCATCGTATCATTTAAAGAGATCTACCAAGTTAATTCAACACAGATATCCAGCACAAATATAGATCGGGAATCGATGCCCTTGATTAATCATAAGTTGACCATTATAATATATAACAAGCATTTGTCAATGCCGAATGTTTGCTTGCTGGTATTAGCTTTGGAAATGCAGGATTTAGACGCAGAATAGGAATGGCGGTGAAGTAGTGAAGTTCACGCCAACCCCACCTCCATGCTGTAGAGATGGACAGGCATTGGGATAAGTGTTTGGGTCTGCACCCATAACAGTTATGCCATGTCACCTCACCCTATTCTGCAGACACAGACAGGTGCTGAGGTGTGCCTTGGAGTGTTTGGCTTTAGTCACCCCATTCCATAAGGACATACGCTGAGATGGGTGCAGCATAGGACAATGGGGTGAAGTCTGGGGCTGAAGAGTCCAAGGTACACCTTGATACCTGTCAGTGGGGGGGCGGAGGTGGGATGGCATGAGCAGAACAGTCAGCAATGCAAAGGCACACCCCAATGCCTGTCAATCTGTATAGGGTGGGACATTATGGTTACAAACCCTAACGCCCCGGGTGTTTGTTGGTATTTGCACTACAAATTTTTAATAAAGCCTTTTTGTGACCCCATTTCATGAAAGCATTTGGGACCTCTTCTCATGAAGAGTGGCAGTGTGATTTTGCCAATGTGTCCAGAACTTTGAGTTCCAACAGCAACCATGCCATTCTGTACCACATGCATGAAAACATAGATTGGGCAGGATGCGAAGGATGACAGCTGTACCATCTATAGGGAGGTGTGAACAGATGGCAATGTTGAAAATCTGTACTGGAAATATTAAAAATGCTCGCACGTCCAAGCATACGTGGAAACTGCGCAACGCATGCACATAACACAGTCATTTTATGGACTTTTGTCTCCAAATTTTCAACATAGGCATTGTAGGACCTCTGCTCATAAACAGTGTCATTGTGATTTTCTTAATGTGTCCCAAACACTGATTTCCCACAGTGACCGTGCTATTCTGTGCTGGAAGTGCGAAAACACATTTCAGCCAGGATGTGAAAACTGACAGCTGTACTGTTCATAAGGAGGTGTGGAAAATGGCAATGTTGAAAATCTGGAATGAAAATATTACAATATTGTGACAGCGTGTGTAGGCAAATTAGCAACACATTGTGAATAGTCATTTCATGGACGTTCGTCACAAAATTTTCAACATAGGCATTCGAGGACCTCTGCCAATGAACAGTGTCACTGAGATTTTCTTAATGTGTCCCAAACACTGATATCCCACAGCAACCGCGCTACTCTGCACTGCAAGTATGAAAACACATGTCGGTCAGGATGTGAAAAATGACAGCTGTACTGTTCATTAGGAGGTGTGGAAACATGGCAATGTTGAAAATGTGGAGTGGAAATATTACATGTGTGTGAAGTAAAGAGCATGCGTGGAAACTGTGCAACTCACGCTCACAACACACTCATTTTATGGATGCTCATCACAAAATTTTCAACATAGACATTTTAGGATGTCTGCTAATGAACAGTGTCACTGTGATTTTCTTCATCTGTCCTGAACACTGATTTCCCACAGCGACCGTGCTATTCTGTGCTGGAAGTGCGAAAACACATTTCGACCAGGATGTGAAAAATGACAGCTATACTGTTCATAAGGAGGTGCAGAATAATGGCAATGTTGAAAATCTGGAGTGAAAATATTGCAAATTCGCGAAGTTACGAGCATGTGTGGAAACTGCGCAATGTACACTCGTAACACACTCATTTTGTGGACTTTCATCACAAAATTTTCAACATAGACATTTTAGGACCTCTGCTCATGAACAGTGTCACTGAGATTTTCTTCATGTATTCCGAACACTGATTTCCCACAGTGACCACGCTATTCTGCACCAGAAGTACGAAAACATATTTCCGCCAGGATGTGAAAAATGACATCTGTACTGTTCATAAGGAGGTGCAGAAAAATGACAATGTTGGAAATCTGGAGTGAAAATATTGCAAATTCAAGAACTTACGAGCATGTGTAGCAACTGTGCAATGCACGCTTGTAAACAGTCATTTTTTAGGACTTTTCCCACCAAATTTGCAACATAGACTTTTTGAGAGTCCACCTCATGAAAACTGGCACTGTTTTTTCATTAATCGGTCCCAAAAGGTGATTGCGTGCAGTGACCTCGAAATCACCTTTCAGGACTGAATAGTGCCATAACAGTGACTGAATTCATAAGGAGGGGTCCCAAAAACCCCATGTTAAAAATTTGGTGCCAAAATTCCAAAACATGCCTGAGATATGCATCAAAGTTTGAAAAAACCTATTTATTCCATCATACAGCTTACCGCATTTCCTCAGTTCAGGGTCGGCTTTGAAGAGTGCAGACATGTTCCCAGTCCACCAAAGATCATCGCCCAGACCGGAGGTAAGTATGGGGTGGGGGTGGGAGACAGGGTGCGCAGAGGGTGGCCCCGGGTTGTAGGGGGGCAGAGAGACTGCAAGGGACCATTTTCTTTTTACAGGTTAAAATTTTAAAACATGTTGTGGGCCTTTTTTTTTTAGGGGCATTTGCACGCTGGGGTGGGCTCTAAGCGTGCCAGTCGACTGTTTTTGGGGTGGCTGTACTTGACAGGGATTGGGCACCTGGTCAGCACAAAGGGGCGCAAGAGCCAGGGGATTGGTCACCCCCCTCGGCACACACCTACTTTTGTTCGAGGGGGACATTATGCCGACAGGGAGTGGGCTCCCCCATCAGCAAATCAAACTGGGAGAGGGGACATTATGCCTACAGGGAGTGGGCTCCCCAATCGGCAACCTGAACTCAGAAGGGGTACCGAAGCCAATAGCGATTGGGGCCCCCCGTCAGCAAACAAACACTGTTGTAGGGGGCACATGCTGCCGAGGGGGATCGAGCACCCCCTTGGCACTGGGGGCTCAGTAATATTGTTTGAGAACACGGCAGCAAGCTGCTGCCATGTTCACAAACAATATTACAGTACCAACGTTCCACAGATCAATGACGGGTCACTCCCTCATTGCAGCGAAATGGCTAACACTGCAATGACGAGGCAGACCCTAATTGCTGCGGTGAAAATGTTAGCACTTAGTGGCACTTTTGGAAGCCAGTGTCATCAGCACGCTGCGCCTCCATTGGCCCACCACTGCCAAGCCCACAAATGCTGTGCCTCCCTTGGCTGCCCCAGTGCCATGCCTCCACAACTCGCTTCTCTCCTAAGCTGTCACATAATGTTTCTTGTGCATGCAAACATAAAAATGATTGGAAAGTTGTCCCCCATAGGTTATAATGGAGCACGTCCCCATGCACTCCCTGGCTTTTCATGATAACATGGCTGTGCATGGGAGCAGAGAGTGGGCAGCACTACAGACTGGGAAATTGGCAAGACCCAATGGGAACAATTTTACCAGTATTATTACAGGAAAACTACAAGGATATTTTGGGGAACATATGCAACAAATGTTTTTCACAGGGGTAAGGCATCTATCATCAGCCTGGTAGGCCTCTTTAGATTTGACATAAGACCCAAGTTAGCCTTATGTTTGAGAGAGATTATATGGATTTAGACTATTGGCCCTGTCTGCATGGCACTAGAACTAAAATGATAGGACCACCAACATAGAGGTGTCGATAGGGAAAAGAGCAGGGGTAAATGGAGAAAGTGACAAAGGCAAGAAGGACAGGGATGGGGCAAAAGGGAGTAAGGCCATCAGGAAATGGAGGGTAATGAGTACCAATGCCCGTAGTCTGGGCAACAAGCTCTCTGAGTTGGTGGCCATGATGGAAGAGGGATGCCTGGATATCGTAGCAGTCACAGAAACATGGTACACAGAGAACCATGACTGGGATGTTAACATACCAGGGTACATAACCTACAGGAGAGACAGGCAGGAGAGACGAGGGGGAGGAGTAGCTCTCTATGTAAAGGAAGGAATAAAAGCAACTGAAGAAAAGAGTAAACAGGGAGGAGAAGAGGCACTGTGGGTCACCTTGGAGACTGGAAAGGGCACCACAATCTGCACAGGGGTTGTGTACAGACCCCCATGTCAGGGGGAGGGAATGGACAAGGATATGATAGAAGGCATTCTTAGAATGCAGAGAAAGGGGAGATACTGTTGATGGGAGACCTGAATATGCCAGATGTTAACTGGAGCACATTTGCTGCAGCCATATCCAAGAGCAGGGCCATTCTTGATGCCCTACAGGTGGCAGGCATTAGACAGCTAGTTTCGGAACCCACTCATGAGGGAGCAATCTTAGACCTCGTACTCTCATATGGAGGCAGTGAGAGGATCTCAGATCTAGAAGTGGGTTGCTATCTGGGGACAAGTGACCATCAAACAGTGTGGTTCATGTTAAACTCAGCTACAGAGTCAAGTCATACAAAAGTGAGGGTACTGGACTTCAGGAGGGCTGACTTTGGCAAGATGGGAGAGTGCTTCAGAAAAGCACTAGCAAACAGGCTAGAAGGAGGTGTGGAGCAACAATGGGGAATCATAAAAACTGCCATCACAGAGGCAACAAGCCTTTGCGTGAAGCAAATAAAATCAAAATGAAAGAAAAAGCCACTATGGTTCTCAAAAGAGGTGGCTGAAAGTCAGGAAGTAAAAGATAGCATCTCGGAAGTATAAGGAACACAGAAGGAGCAGGACAGAGAGCTGTACCAGTTAAGGCAGAAAGAAGCAGGAGGAAATCAGAATAGCAAAGGCCCAAACTGAGGAAAAGATAGCCAACTAAGTTAAGAAGGGGGATAAAACCTTTTATAGGCACATCAGCAAGCGTAGAAAGAAAAAGGGAGGGAACGTGAGGATGAATACAATGAACGGTTGGTGGGCAGAGGGGGGACAGTGAAAAAGCAGGGATACTGAACGAATATTTCTGCTCAGTATTCACAAAAGAGGAGGGGGAAGTGCTTAATCCAATTAACAGAAGCACTTTTGATAGGGGGGTCGATCCCAGTCCTTTCACATAAGAAAGGGTTCTGCAAGAACTCCTAAAACTGAAGGTGGACAAAGCAATGGGTCCTGATGGAATTCACCCCAGAATTCTAAAAGAATTAAGGGAGGAACTAGTGAAACTACTGGCTACTCTTTTTAATAAATCATGGGAGGATGGTGTGGTACCCGAGGACTGGAGGAAGGCGGGTGTGATTCCCCTTCACAAAAGTGGGACCAAGACAGAGGCAGAAAACTACAGACCTGTCAGTCTAACCTCTGTGGTAGGGAAAGTGATGGAGTCACTTCTGAAGGAAAGAATAGTTGAGTACCTAGAGACCAGTGGAGCACAGGACCCAAGGTAGCATGGGTTCACAGCGGGAAGGTCATGTCAAATGAATCTAATAGATTTCTTTGACTGGGTGACCAAAGTAGTAGACCAGGGAGGGGCTGTGGACATGGCCTACCTAGACTTTAGCAAGGCATTTGACACAGTCCCACACAAAAGATTACTAGTCAAATTAACCAGCCTGAGAGTGGGTCCCAGGGTGGTAGCCTGGGTAAAACATTGGCAGCACAACAGGACACAGAAGGTAATTGTAAATGGAGTCCACTCTGAAGAAAGAGGGGTTACTAGTGGGGTACCACAGGGTTCAGTATTGGGTCCAGTCCTTTTTAATGTCTTCATCAGTGACATTGCAGAGGGACTGGAAGGAAAAGTATGCCTTTTTGCAGATGACACAAAGATCTGCAACAGGGTTGATACACAAGGAGGCGTGGAAAGGATGAAAAGGGACTTGGCAAGGTTGGAGGAATGGTCAAAAGTATGGCAGCTAGGATTCAATGCAAAGAAGTGCAAAATAATGCACCTGGGAAACAAGAATCCAGGGGTAGAATACACAATGGGTGGGGAGGTAGAAACAACAACAAAAAAGGAAAGGGACCTGGGGGTAATCATAGCAGATGACCTTAAGGTTAGCAAGCAATGTGAGAAGGCAGTAGGGAGGGCTGGGGTATACTGGGATGTATAGGAGAGGCATCAGCAGAGAAAACAGGAAGTTGTTATCCCTCTGTACAGACAGTTGGTGAGACCTCATCTGGAGTACTGTGTCCAGTTCTGGAGACCCCATCTCCCAAAGGACATAGACAGGATAGAGGTAGTCCAGAGGAGGGCAACTAAAATGGTGCAGGGTCTGCAAGAGAAGCCGATGAGGAGAGACTAAAGGAGCTTAATATGTATACCCTTGAGGAAAGAAGGGAGAGGGGACATGATAGAAATTTTAAGTACCTCAGTGGAATCAACAAAGTCCAAGAGGGTAGCATCTTTCAGAAAAAGAGACTTGCAAGAACAAGGGGACACAATTTAAAGATAGAAGGAGGCGGTTCAGGGGCAATGTGAGGAAGTATTATTTCACAGAGAGGTAGTGGATGGATGGAACAGCCTTCCTGAGGAGGTTGTGGGGTCTAAAACTGTGGGATAATTCAAGAATGCATGGGACAGACATAAGGCAATTCTTGTGGGGGGTAGGAAGAAATAGGCTGTTGGTTAACTAGAATCTGCAGCCTATCCTGTAGGTAGGGAAATGGGCAGACTAGATGGGCCTAGCGGTCCTTATCTGCCATCAAAGTCAAAGTCTATGTTTCTAGGACACTCAGGGACTGAAATTCCAAGGAAAGTGAAGTGCATTGAAAAAGTAACACATAGCAAGCATGTCAATGTGGAATGTTTGCTTGCAGCGTAATAGAGCTTTAAAGAACTCCAACTATTGCTGGAACAACTGTGAAAAACATAATATTTCTACACAATATAGCTTATATTTCACACTTTTTCTGTAATTATCACCCTTATTTCTTTATTACTAAGGATATTTGCATGGAAACCAGATCTCTGCCCTATTTGCTCTGTCTGCTTGTCTACTTGTGCAGTCACAATTCTGTTTATGACATCCCAGTCTGTTGCTGTGGAGATAATTATGATGTCATAAATGGCATTATGATGTCATGTGTAGCCAGACAGCCAAAGTAAATAAACTCCAGGGGGCAGTAATTTTGTTTCTATGTCACTTCCTTAGAAATAAAGAACAAAGGAAACAAACTGCAAACAAAATCTAGTTCCTTCTAGTTCTGGTTCAGTGGTACAGAGGGTAAAAGCACAGAATTGTAAAACAATGAGCTACAGGTTCAGTCCCTCTCAGGGCCACAAGCAATATTGTCTAAGGAAATCTAAGCTACAGTAAACCTTTAGTCAGCCCAGTGATATGGAGGTCTAAGGCTCTGGATGCTTTGCCTCCTGCTACACTGGCAACCTGAGTTCTGGAATGGACCAAGGTGGCTGGTGGGGGGAAGTGGACTGAGCATGCATCAATGGCTCACCTCCTTTTGGGAGGGGGGCAACAGTGTGCACCACTGCTTGACTGTCACATAGCAGAAGCTAGGTGCTGCAACAATGGTCACCAGACTCAAAAGCCTGAGGCAGGTGTTGAGAGCATGCACTGTGTACATGCAGGACTGTACACTGCAAGCTCTAACTCAAGGGGAGCAACAGGTAGAAAAGAACCCCCATCCACAGGATGACACCTGACCCTGTGGGACCACCACCATCCATAGCACCCACTCACACAAAGAGATAAGAAGAAGATGAGATAAGTCCTGGAAGTGGAGTGATGGGGCTAGTGGTCGACAGGAGAAGAGGGCTAAGAGAGAAAACTGAATTATGTCTAAAGCTCACATTTTTCAGTTATCCAACTGGTATCAGGGGCTCATAAACAAATCCTAAAAACATACGTAATTTAAAAAAAATTATTTCTCGAGTTTTCTGTTAATTATTGACATGCTAATAACATATTAGATATTCTTAGGTTTGCATTCTGTATGCCAAGTTTTTGTTTTTCCCCCCAAAAAAATGTAAAGTGCTTTGAAAGAGATGCTTTCCAGACTCCTGTCTATAACTAAAGGAAAATATTATAAGTGGAACACACACACACATACACACATGGAGAGAGTGTGATGCTTGATGTGGATGTCTGTTAGTTGGCTAGTGGTGGGAAACCACTGTGATTGGTGGGGCTGCATCCCATGAACTACACAAAGTTTACGCCCATCAGAAAACTGTCATCATTAGCCTTCTCAGCACTGGTTTTGAGTAGCAAGCCTCCTGCTTTTCTGTATACATTGTCTTATACAGCACACTCCTCAACAATTCCCTACACTGACCAAGCATCAGCAATATGTTGTTCACTTTGAGCATGTGCACAAGCAAACATAAAAATGAATTTTACAAGCTTGCATTCTTAGTCATGCCAAAAGCAGTGCAACCCATGTCAGGATTGTGAGTACGTGTAAAGCTGAACCTGGGGAAGAGAATACTTGTAATAGAGACCCAGGGTAACCAGGAGTATGATGCACTAGTTTTGGCATATTATGATTTATTTGAAGATTTAGGATGCCTCCTGCCAAGAGAGCATGTCATTCAGCTAGACAAGAAAGTGTAGCCTGTGATTCAACCATAAGTGAAAATACCCTTTGCACTGTGTGATAACTTGAACATGATCACATGGAAGCTCCAAAAGTTATAGAGATTAGATGTTTCAACTGAATGGGTCAGTGCATTGGTATCTGTGGACAAAAAGAATGGTTCATTTTATATTTGTTTAGATCTCAGAAATCTCAACTGATCATTAAAAAGGGAGCATTTTTTTAATTTTATTACTCGGTATTGCTCAGTTCGGAAAGAGCAGCAGAAGGCAGTAGGCTCAACGAGACTGCTCTCCTCACTCCTTGTGGGGTGTATATTTAGTTGTCATCAGTCAAAAGATATTTATCAAGGTTATATTTGAATCTGTTAATGTTTGTAGAATCCACTATACTTTGTGGTAGTGAATTCCACAGGTTGCATACCCATACTGTAAAGAAATACTTCCTTTTATTGGTCACAGCTCTAAGTATACACAGTTGTCGGCTGTGACATCTAAGGCTGCTTGGTTTCAGCGCATATTTAACACCACAGTCCTTCATTAATTGTTTATCATTAAGTATTTTAAAGAGTAATAAAAGGTCCCCCTGTCCCTTCTGGATTTTAGGACATACAAGTGTAGCGATCTTAGTCTATCCCGATAAGGTTGTTTATATACCCTAGGTATAATTTTAGTAGCCTTTCTCTGTATATTATTAATGACTTTTATATCCTTAGATGGGTATGGAGCCCAGAACAAGGTGGTGTAGTCAATATGAGGCCTTACAAAGGATCTATATAAGGGAACAATACATGTTTCGTTTCTACAGATAAATGTTCTCTTAATAGCAGCTAGGATTCTATTTGCCACTTGTCTTCAATGTTCCCCTGGTACCAGCAGGTTGTTGACAACTATTCCTAGATCTTTTTCAGATGTTACTGGTTTTATTGGTGATTGTTTAAAGTGTATTCTTTTAGTGGATTTTTTAACCCAAAGTGGATTACCGCACATTTGTTAACATTAAAGAACATTTTGTTTATTTGAGCCCAGTTGTTAATTCGCTTCAGATCCTTAACAAAGTTATTAATCTTATATTCACAGTCAACTTTTGCACAAAGTTTGGTATTGTCTGCAAACTTGCATATGTAGCAGTTAATCCCTTTCTGTAGATCAGATATAAAATCCCAAATAATATCAGTCTCAACACAGACTCCTGCGGAACTCCACTTGTTACATCTATTTCTTCAGATACTGAGTCAGAAATGTTAACTCTTTGGCTTCTGTTTAATAGCCAAGATTCGACCCATCTGACAATTTTTGTATCTAAACCTAGTTGGATCATTTTTTTCAGTAGTATTTTATGAGGAACCAAATCAAAAGCCTTTGTAAAATCTAGCAATATTACATCCACTGCTGTTCCCCTATCTATGGATGAACTTACTTTTAATAAAAGCTTATCATGTTTGTCATGCATGATCTACCAGCCATGAATCCATGTTGTGACAAGTGCTGCCATCCTCGCCTCTATATTTCTTGTTCAGTTCTTACCTTTAGTATTTTTTCCATTGTCTTGCATATGACGGAAGTTAAACTAATAGGTCTATATTTCTTGGTGTTAGTTTTGATACCCTTTTAATGTGTAGGAATTACAGTTGCTTTTTTCCAGTCGTCAGATACAATTCCCTCCTCATACAATTTATTTCTCTGTTTGTGCCGCCATCTTGCTGGCACTGCCCCATCACTGTAGGTGGACCACCCACCTTCAGCTCTAACACTGAACCCCTCCAACCCCCATGGCTTAACCCCACTGATGGTGCTTGGCAGCCATGGCCAGGCCATGTCATCAACTCCCTTCTGGTAGCAGGGAAGAAGATGACAGGGCAGCCAGTAGTAAGAGGCTGGGCCTGAGTATGCCAGGATCACCCTGCATGTGTCAGAGCTTTCCGATATCCTCCCTCCCCTGGAATGCTGGCATTCATGGGGTATCAAGCATGCACACATAATGTGTGCTGTAGCCAGTGTGACACCTGGCCAAACATTCCCCTCCTAGTAGTACTGCTACTGCACTTCCCCCGTGGTTTTCTGAGACACATAATCCTCCTCTCCCAGCTGGCCCTCAATGGCCCAAGTCTTGTCCAAAACCTGGATTGCCAGCTTCATGGGTGGGTGGTTGTTCTACCACTGCACTGATGGGCCTGCTAAAGGGAGCATTTTAAGATACCAACAAGGAAAAAAGTTATAGCCCACTTTGCCACTGCCAAATATTTCAGTAAAGTGGATGCCTCAGTGCGGTTTTGGCACTAAAATTAGGTGATATAAGTCCAGAGTTGTGCTTATTTAACTCCCCTTTGGGAAGTACAGCTGTTTTGAAACTTCCATTTAGATATACCTCAGTTTCAGAGGTGTACCTCAAGACTCTACGTACTGTATGTTGTATGAGCACAGTGATGGTGTGGACAATACCATAGATATTATCGTGTGGGGTGCATCTAGGAAAGAGTAAGATTTTAGAACATGAAAAGTGCTTGAGGTTATTAAGAAAGCCAGTTTGAAACTGAGCAAAGAGAAATGTGTTTTTGTAGTTTGGGTGCTATCTTACATTTGTGATGTCAGAACAAGTAAAGGAATCAGACTGGACACAAAAATAAAACTGAAGCAGTGCTAAATATGCCACATTGGCAGGTCACAAAAAGATGTGCAAGATTCCTGGGGATGGTAATTACTTAGATGAATTTATAGCGGACCTTTCTGAGTGATTGGCATTATTTAGATTCCAGTTAGACTCAAGGAAGCTCTGGATGTGGAATCCTGAGCAAGAGGAAGCACGGCAACTATTAGAGGCGAAACTTATGAAAGCTCCAAGACTGAGGTTTCAGGAGCTAAGCAGACCAATGAGAGTTTCTGCACATGCTTCACAGCACGGGTTGGGAACTGTATTATTTCTATTGCACAAAGATAAATCCCAACCCATTGCTTATGCATCCAGAGCTATGAGTGATGTGAAAATGAGGTACAGTATACCAAAATAGAGAGGGAACTGCTGGGTCCAACCTTTGCATGTATACATGAGTTCATTTATAGCTAGTGTTTCACAGTGGAAACTTACCACAAATCTCTGAAACCATTGTTCTGCAAACTTTTGAGAGAGTGTCCTTTGCAAATACAGAGGATGATGTTAAAACTGAAAAGGTATGATTTATGTGTGTCGTATACCCCTGGCAAACAGATGTATATAGCTGATGCATTCTCACAAGCTGTAAATCAAAAAGATCTTGTGGAATCTAAGTCTGAAGGGGACATACAGTGTAGGTTGTTCTGGTATTTGCTATAATTTCAGCAGCAGATGACAGATTAAAGCAGAGTAAGGATCAAATCATCAAATCAAATCATTCTTTATTTCTAAAAAGCACTTTTCTTAGACCAAAGCACTTGCACATAAAAACCATATAAATAATATAATAAAACAATCAATATTCAGCCAGCACAAGTATAAATAACTAATAAGCTAAAATCAATCTGGAAATGTCTGACTAAATAAATATGATTTTAAAGCTGTTTTAAAACTCTGGATAGTCAGGCACTCTCGAACCTGACGAGGTAAAGAATTCCACAGGGTAGGGGCTACAAAGGCAAAAGATCGAGCCCCAGATGTCTTCAAACACACCCTGGGATCTCCAACAATTCCTCATCAATGGAGCAAAGTGAGTGGAGGGGGCAGTAAGGCAAATGAGATCGTGCAGGTAACAGGGTCCCTGTTCATGCAGGGCTTTATAGATCAGAAACCCGACCTTAAAGGTGATCTGCCACTGTACAGGCAGCCAGTGCAGTCCACGCAACACAGGCTTAATATGACTGGTCCTAGAAATACCAGTCAAAAGCCTGGCCACAGCCTTCTGCACCAGCTGCAGGTGGTAGGTATCAACCCCTGGTCAGCCTAGGTAAAGGGCATTGCAGTAGTCCAGGCAGGAGGTCACGAAGGCATGGACCAATGTTGGAAAATCATTGGAAGGAACCAGATGCTTCACCCTGGTGATATTCCTCAGATGAAAAATTGAGATCTTAACAACGGCCGACATCTGAGATCTAAGGGTTAGGACACTGTTAAAAATAACTCCAAGGTTCCACACCTGGTCTGAGGTACTCAGCTGAGCACCTCTGAGTCAAAGTCCAGAAGGCTGCCCAGCTGATAAACTCATCTCTCAACGACCTGGATCCACTACCAACACTGCTATCTTAGCCGGGTTCAAACGCAGCCAGCTGGCACTCATCCAGTCCTGGATCTTGGAGAGACAGTTCTTGAAGACCGAGAGAAAGCCATCTTGCCCAGGTGCAAAGGATATGTAGAGCTGAGTATCATCTGCTTAGCAGTGAACACTCAGCCCGTACTGCCTAATGATATCTCCCAATGGCAGCATGTACACCGCAAACAGTATGAGTGACAAAATGGAGCCCTGTGGTACCCCGCAGGATAGAGGGAGAGGTTAAAATGGAAAAGGAAGCATCATCACAAGTGCTGAACAAGATGATTATTAATGGGAGGCTACAAACGAAGAACAAATATCCAGTGGAGATCATGGTGAATTAGAAATGCATGAGTGCACTAACTGTGGAAGAAGGAATTAAATGTAATGATGACAAAATTGTGATTCCTAAAATCCTACAAGGGCAATATTGCCAAAGGTACATAGAAACATAGACTTTGACGGCAGATAAGGACCACTTGGCCCACCTAGTCTGCCCATTTCCCTACCTACAGGATAAGCTGCAGATCCTAGTTAACCAACAGCCTATTTCTTCCTACCCCCCACAAGAATTGCTTTATGTCTGTCCCATGCATTTTTGAATTCTCCCACAGTTTTAGACCCCACAACCTCCTCAGGAAGGCTGTTCCATGCGTCCACCACCCTCTCTGTGAAAAAATACTTCCTCACATTGCCCCTGAGATGTCCCCCCCTCTATCTTCAACTTGGGTCCCCTTGTTTCTGCACATCCCTTTTTCTGAAAGATGCTACCCTCTTGGACTTTGTTGATTCCACTGAGGTACTTAAAAGTTTCTATCATGTCCCCCCCTCCCTCCTTTCCTCAAGGGTATACATATTAAGCTCCTTTAGTCTCTCCTCATACAGCTTCTCTTGCAAACCCTGCACCATTTTAGTTGCCCTCCTCTGGACTGCCTCCATCCTGTCTATGTCCTTGCAGATATGGGGTCTCCAGAACTGGACACAGTACTCCAGATGTGGTCTCACCAACTGTCTTTACAGAGGGATAACAACTTCCTGTTTTCTGCAGGTGATGCCTCTCCCTATACATCCCAGTATCCCCAGCCCTCCCTGCTGCCTTCTCACATTGCTTGCTAGCCTTAAGGTCATCTGATATGATTACCCCAGGTCCCTTTCCAATTTTGTTGTTGTTACTAACCCCCCACTGTGTAATATTCCCCTGGATTTTTGTTTCCCAGGTGCATTATTTTGCACTTCTTTGGATTGAATCCAAGCTGCCATACTTCTGACCATTCCTCCAACCTTGCCAAGTTCCTTTTCATCCTTTCCACGCCTCCTTGTGTATCAACCCTGTTGCAGATCTTTGTATCATCTGCAAAGAGGCATACTTTTCCTTCCAGTCCCTCTGCAATGTCACTTATAAAGACATTAAAAAGGACTGGACCCAGAGCTGAACCCTGTGGTACCCCACTAATAACCCCTCTTTCTTCAGAGTGGACTCCATTTACAATTACCTTCTGAGTCCTGTCGTCCAGCCAGTGTTTTACCCAGGCTACCACCCTGGGTCCCACTCCCAGGCTGGTTTATTTGATTATTAATCTTTTGTGTGGGATGGTGCCAAATGCCTTGCTAAAGTCTAGGTAGGCCATGTCCACAGTCCCTCCCTGGTCTACTACTTTGGTCACCCAGTCAAAGAAATCAATTAGATTCATCTGACATGACCTTCCCGCTGTGAACCCATGCTGCCTTCAGTCCTGTGCCCCACTTTCCTCTAGGTGCTCAACAATTCTTTCCTTTAGAAGTAATTCCATCACTTTCCCTACCACAGAGGTCAAACTGACAGGTCTGTAGTTTCCTGCCTCTGTCTTGCTCCCACTTTTGTGTAGGGAATCACATCCGCCTTCCTCCAGTCCTCAGGTACCATATCATTCTCCCATGATTTGCTAAAAAGTGTAGTCAGTGGTGTCACTAGTTATCCCCTTAATTACTTTAGAATTCTGGTGTGAATTCCTTCAGGCCCCATTGCTTTGTCCACCTTCAGTTTTAGGAGTTCTTTCAGAACCCTTTCTTCTGTGAAAGGACTGGGATCAACCCCCTATCCAGAGTGCTTCTTTTAATTGAATTAGGCACCTCCCCCCCTCCTTTTTTGTGAATACTGAGCAGAAATATTTAGTCAGTATCCCTTCTTTTTCACTGTCCCTCTCTGCCCACCCACCGTCCTTTCTATTCAGCATCACTGTCCCTCCCTTTGTCTTTCTAAGCTCCCTGATGTCCCTATAAAAGGTTTTAGCCCCCTTCTTAACCGAGTTGGCTATCTTTTCCTCACTTTGGGCCTTTGCTATTCTGACCTCCCTCCCTGCTTTCTTCTACCTTAACTGGTACAGTTCTCTGTCCTGGTCCTTCTGTGTTTCCTTATGCTTCCTAAATGCTATCTTTTTCTCCCTAACCTTCCCCGCCACCTCTTTTGAGAACCATAGTGTTTTTTCTTTCATCTTGATTTGTTTATTTGCTTCACACAAAGGCTTGTTGCCTCTGTGATGGTGGTTTTGATGTTTCTAAGGTTTCTAAGTTTCTAAGATAGTATGGTGCAAAGGGGGCTTGCAACCCATTACTGCACCTTTTCAGTTATAGTATCCCAAATTTGGTTTGTCAATTAAATATTTATCCAGACTTTTTTAAAACATATTTTGTCCTTACTAGAGACAATTTCTGATGGTAATTTATTCCAGGGATTAATGATTCTTTGAGTAAAATAGTTATTTCTAGAAACATGACAAAACTTAACCCTATTACTCTGTAATGGGTGGCCTCTTATGTTAAATACATATTTTTTGAACTCAAAGCCTATTTGGGAAAATAAGTATGGATCATTGATTACATCATACATGTAAATTAAGTCACCACGAAGATGGCTAAATGATAAAGGCATCAAATTTAACTTTTCCAATCGTAATTTATATGGAAATTTGGAAAATCCTTTAATGTTTTTAGTGAATTTTCTTTGTATTTTTTCAAGAGAAGTGATCTCATTCTTTTTATAAGGGTTCCATAATTGTGATGAATATTCCAAATGGGGTCTAGCAAAACCTCTATGTAGGGGTACCATTATTTGTTGATCTCTAGATTTGATGTTTCTTTTAATTGACCATAGGACCCTATTTGTTTTGCTAATTGCCTCATTTGTTTGCTTATTAAAACCTAATTCATTTGAAATATGTATGCCTAAGTCTTTCTCATTGTTTGTAATGGGAATCAATTCAAGGTGTATGTGGCCAAAGGGTTATTAGGCCCAACAAGCATTACCATACATTTAGATGAATTTAAAAGCATAACCCATGAACTAACCCAAATCGAGATATTATTTAAGTCTTGTTGTATTACAGATATCTTACCATCACTATCACATGGTTCCCCAAGTTTTACATTGTCAGCATATTTTATTGAGATAGATTTACAATTTATAGTCAAGTCGGCAATAAACAATAAAAATAAACAGGGTCCTAATAGTGTGTCAGTGGCTCAGTAGGTAGCACACTTGCCTCTGAGGCTGAGATATCAGAGGGTTGTGGGTTCAGTTCCCACATCTGGCACTTGGCCTAATATCCCAGTACTGACACTGTAATGCAGCATGAGAGGGGTGCTGCACTTCTGAGGTGCCGTCTTTTGGATGAGACGTTAAACCAAGGTCCCATCTGCCTGGATTGGTGGTAGTTCAGGTGGATGTTAAAGATCCCATGGCACTTATTGAAAAGAGTAGGGGAATTTCCCCGGTGTCCTGGCCAAATTTCCCTCATTCACTAAAAATACTACCAATAGCTTAATCTGGTTCAAGGTCAGTTGGCATTCATCTGTATCCCCCTCCCCCGGGTCGTGCCTGAAAATAGGCATGATTTGTCTAGTGCACTTAGCTGGTCAACAAAAACTAAATAAATAAATATATAAAATAAATAAAACAGGCCCCTGGGGAACACCACTATAAACATTTTGGAATGCAGCTAGATATCCATTTATCAAAACCCTTTGTGTCCTCCCATACAACCAATTCTTTACCCAGGCAATAACATATTTATTAATATTAGTATTTAATAATTTGAGTATAAGGGAATCATGAGCCATCACATCAGAAGCTTTACTGAAGTACCGATAGATAATATCCCAGGGGAAACCGTGATCAATACTTTTGCTAACGGATTCATAAAAGCACATAAGGTTACTAAGGCACCCTCTGCCCTTTTTAAACCCATGTTTCTCAGAGTCAACATTATTTATAGTGTCACTCATAAGGTCTTTAATTAGACTCTCTATTATTTTACAAACTGATGAAGTCAAACTAATAGGCCGATAAAATTTTTCCAACTTGAACAGGAACCTCTTTTATAGATTGGAATAACAATAGCAGACTTCCAGTCATTTGGTACAAAATGATAAGTCAAATAATATTCAAAAAATATGCACAGGGGATGATCTAGGGAGTTGGCCAATAAATATAATAGGTGTCCACAAATGTTATCAGGTCCTGATGAATATTTATTTTTTAATAACATTAGCTTTGCACGAACTATATCATCGGTTAGTTTAATTTGAGAATCATTTGTAACGTCCACTGTTATGCTATTTTGTATTGTTTTATGATTATAAACTTCACTAAATTTTTGATTCAAGATATTAGCCATTTCAAGTGGGTTATGATAAACTGCCGAATTATCTATTAAGTGGCCAACCTGGCATGTAGGTTTTTAAGGGAATTTACATAAGAATAAAACACCTTACTATTATCTTTTCTGGCATTTATGCAAGATTAATTTCCCAATTCTTTTTTGCCCTTCTTATCATAGATTTACATTTCTTTTGAACAGTTAGGTAGGACAACCAATGCTCAGTTGTTTTAGATTTTAGATATGTAGCATATTTCTTGTCTTTTTGTTTTAATAAATGTTTAATATCTTTTGTAAACCATTTTGGTCTCAGTCTATTTTGCTTACACTTAACAGATGAAGAGATGTATTTATCTCTCAAATCCAACAATGAATTCTTGAAAAAATCCCAACTTTCTTCTAAGTGTGATAGAGTCATAATAAGATCCCAATTGATGCAGTTTAACTCAGATGAAAAACTTACTAAGTTGGCTTTGATATAGTGGTAAATAATTGATTTATTACTATTAAAAGTAACTGACTGTTTTAAGACCAACTCTATTTATCTATGATCACCACTGCAGATGGGAGGTAGCATTGAGATATCCTGTATATTTTAAATGACTACTATGAAACACCAAATCAAGAATGTTGTTCCCCCTAGTGAGAACTAGGATACATTGCAGGATGTGAAATTGTTTAGAACATGTTAGATTTGTTTTTCCTGCACTAGAAAGAGCAAAACCTTTATCCCAAAAAATGTCCCTCAGATTAAAATCTCCCATACACAAGATGGAGCCATACTCACAGGCATTTTCAAACTCTGTGATAATGTCTTCAGTATATGTAATATCTACATTCAGGGGTCTATAACAGACACCCAAAATAATGTCTTCTAAACCAGTTAAAAGTTTAACCCAGATTGATTTGATTTTATCAACATCCTGAATTACATTTCATATTTCAACACAGCTGTATTCATCTTTAATAAGTAGGGCCATGTCCCCCCACTTATTCTATCAATGCGATTTCATTTAAAAATTTTAAAACCAGGTATTATACAGTCCCCGTATATATTACCTGATCCCCATGTTTCAGTGATAGCGATGATATCAATATTATCCTCTTGAACACATAAGTTAAGCTCATCAATTTTGCTGTTTAAACCTCTAGCGATAAAGTAAAGAAATGAAATCTGTTGTGAATTGCCAAAGTCAGACAATACATTGTCAGAGATTTTATTAAGAGAGGCTAGATTAGGAGACCTCTCCCCCTGTATAACTAGCTTAAATGCAATTTAATGGCTTGCAAAAATTGCTTCCCCAGAAGGGATGATCCACGTCTGCTAAGATGTGGTCCACCAGCACTATATAGTGCAATATGGTCATTAAATTCTTCCCAATGTGTTACACAAGCTATATTTTGAGACATACACCTTTTCCTAAGCCAATCATTATACTGATATATTTTCCAGTTTACATACTGAGAGGCTCTAGGGATAGGGAGAATTTATGACAAAATTATGTCACAGTTTAACTCAATTAAAATATTGGTTTGGGCTACCATATGTTGTTTAACTGTGGACACATCATCTCTACCAATGCTGTTTGCTCTAGCATGAATAATAACTACAGGATTAACCTTTCTATTAAAAAGAATATTTGGGAGCATACTTGTAATATCTTGTATCCTAGCACCAGAAAAGGAAGAATATGTCTGATGTTGTCTATCTGGGTTACAAATGTTTCTATCCAGGTGTTTTACAAGAGAATCACCTAAACAAATACTTGTCTTTTATCCTGATATTCGGAGGAGTCAATAACAGGATTGCTGTTATTATTAGCTGAGGCCGTGTCCATGAAATCTATTAAATTACCAAGATTAGTTGGTGGGTCTTCTGTCGATGTAACAGGGATATAATCAGTTAATACATCAGGAGGAGTAGTAAGTGCACTTGGATTATCATCCACTAAACTAAGCAATGGGTCAAATCTATTATCTGTGTGTAATATAAATTTCTCTGCTTTTCTGCCTTTTTTGAGTGGTCACCTATTTTAGAATTTCATGCCAATTATCATTTAGAACTATAAGTGGGTCATCTTCTCTCAATCGCTTCCTATTACAAGAATCATATACTAAAGGTTCAACTACTGTTGTGTTAAGAGGGACAAAACTCTGAGTAAAGTCCATATGACTAACTGGTATTTCAAATGTTTCGGTAATTTTATTGCCACTACTTTGATCTAATGTCACGTTCTTTTGGTGTACTTGGTTTAATCGTGAGGACATTTCATTCGGACTTTTCTCTAATGCCCTCATACGTTCATCAAATAAAGATATATCATGTAATACATTTTTATTCATAACACACTTCTCACATGTAAAGTGAGCAACAGCCATGTTTACACACATTAATTCATACATGGAACAATTGTTACATTGTATATACCAGTTTCCATCTGACGTAGTAATAGTTGATGCCATGGTTTAAACTTGAATGAGTAAATACAAAATATGACAAAGTTACTTGAATAACAAACATCTCCTTTCCTATTTTTAACTGCTACACAGTTGTAATATTTACCAGACTGTAATGTCTGTAAAGGGACTTAATAATTATCTTGACCAACTGAAATGCCGAACACGCACTGATGCACAAGTCTTTGCATGCTTCTTCATACACGCTAGCACGTGCCTACTCGTCTCGCGCCACTCGCAGCCGCCTCACCTTAAATAGCGGGTAACGTCAGAAACTTAATGCTGGGGTCTTAAAACCCACTCATTATAGGCTGCTCAAAGACCTGAGCTGAGGACTACAAAAGAACAGTCCTTTACTACCCAAAAATGGTGCAAGGTATACAGCAACACCTACGAGCTAAAAAGCCCATTGTTGCTCCACCCCTCCTTCTAGCCTGTTTGCTAGTGCTTTTCTAAGGCACTCTCCCCATCTTGCCAAAGTCAGCCCTCCTGAAGTCTAGTACCCTCACTTTTGTATAGCTTGACTCTGTAGCTGAGTTTATTGTGAACCACACTGTTAGGTGGTCACCTGTTCCCAGATGGCTACCCACTTCTAGATCTGAGATCCTTTCACTGTCCCCATTTGAGAGTACAAGGTCTAAGATTGCTCCCTCATGAGTGGGTTCCAAAACTACCTGTTTGAGGCATGCCACCTGTAGGGCATCGAGAATGGCCCTGCTCTAGGATGTGGCTGCAGCAAAGGTGCTCCAGTTAACATCTGGCATATTCAGGTCCCCTATCAAAAGTATCTCCCCTTTCTCTGCCATCCTAAGGATGCCTTCTATCATGTCCTTGTCCATTCCCTCTCCCTGACATAGGGGTCTGTATACAACCACTGTGCAGATTGTGGTGCCATTTCCAGTCTCTAAGGTGACCCACAGTGCCTCCTCTTCTCCCTGTTTACTCTTTTGTTCCATTGCTTTTATTCCTTCCCTTACATAGAGAGCTACTTCTCCCTCTCTTCTCCCCTCCATGTCTCTCCTGTAGGTTGTGTACTCTGGTATGTTAACATCCCAGTCATGGTTCTCTGTGTACCATGTTTCTGTGACTGCTAGAATATACAGGCTTCCCTCTTCCATCAAAGCCACAAGTTCAGGGAGCTTGTTGCCCAGACTATGGGCATTGGTACTCACTACCTCCATTTCTTGATGGTCTTCCCCCTTTTTGCCCCATCCCTGTCCTTATTGCCTTTGTCATTTTCTCTCTTTACCCCTGCCCTTCTCCCTTTTTTGGGGGGAGGGCTAGGATTTCCCTGCTCCTTTCCAGTGCCTTCCCCTTGGCTAGTTTAAATGTTTGCCAATGAAGCATTTAAACCTATCACTTAGGATCCTGGTTCTCTTCCTGGACAGATGCAGACCATCATGCCAGTATAGGCCTGTATCACTCCAGGTGGACCCCCAGTCCCCAGTGAAGCCAAATCCCTGAGCTCTGCACCAGATTTTCAACCACTGATTGTATCGTATGGTGTGGAGCACCCTAGCCTCATACATGAAACACACTTGGGAATCGAGAAGTATAAAAAGGCAAGCATGTAAGGTCATATATTGGCCCAGAAACAATCAAGACACCTATAGTAAGAAGTTATTTTAGCCATACTGACCCTTTGAAAACAAGAGTCGCTGGAAGATTTGATACCTTTTATTGGACCAACAGATGTCTTGTACAAAGATAGTACAGACATCACATAAATGGTATTTGTTATGGATCTTATTTAAAGTGCAGACCAAATAAGCAGGCAGAGCAACTGCATCCTCATCCCATCACAGAGAGATCCTTTTAGCAATGTAGGAACAGATCAGCACCACTATAACAGAACAGTGACAAACTGCAGAGTATATCTGATGAGGTATTCCATCACAATGGACCTTAGTTTAGTTGTGCTGAGTTTAAGTAGTTTGCAAAAGATTGGCAATTTGTGCACAGTACCTCAAGTTCACCCCCCCCCCGTGAATCCATTGTCCCTGTGGACTGCAAGACAACAGGCAACATGGAGTCACAGGGGAAAATCATGCCAGATGAATCTGATTGAAGCATTCAACTGAGTGACCAGGGAAACAGATCAGGGGAAAGCACTGTGTGGCCTATCTGGACTTTGGCAAGGCTTTTGATACTGTCCATACAGGAGACTGATAAAGAAATTTTGCAGCTTAAGGGTGGGATACAAAGTAATGGATAGGGTTAGAAACTGGTTAATAGTAGGCGACAGGGGGTGATGGTTAATGGCACTAACTCTAGTTAGTGTAAAGTGACCAGCAGTGTGCTGCAGGAGTCAGTACTAAGGCCAGTCCTCCTCAATGTCTTTATAAGTGGCATCACAAAAGGAAGGGAAGGTATGACTTTTTGCTGATGACACCAAAATTTGTAATAGGGTAGACACTCAGGAGGGGAGGGGTGGAGAGAATGTTCAGGAATTGTGGGAAACTCTAGGAGTGATCAAGACCATAGCAGTTGGGTTTCAATGCCAAAAAGTTCAAAATCATTCTCCTAGGGCATAGGAATCTATGAGCAAAGCATAGGATAGGAGGGGGGAGGTCCTGACAGTTACTAAGCAAGAAAGCTACCTTGAGATTATCATAACTGATTACTTCAAAGTAACAGAGCAGTGTGACAAAGCAGTGGGTAGGACTAGTGGGATGCTTGGATGCATAGAGAGGGGTATCACCAGCATCTGTATCTCTGACTAGTAAGACCACACCTGGAGTACTGTGTACAGTTTTGGAGGCCACACCTCAGAAAGTACATAGACAGCATGGAGGTTGTTCAGAGGAGGACAACTAAAATGGTGTAGGGATTGCACCAAAAGCCCTACGGGGAGAGACTGTGGGATCTCAACATGTACGCCTTGAAAAAGAGGGGAGCAAGAAGGGGCATGATACACACCTACAAGTACCTTACAGGGATGAATGGGGTGCAGGAGGGGAGTCTCTTTCAAATGAGAAATAGCACCAGAGCTGGGGGGCATGTGAAAAAGTTGGAGGAGGGTTAAGAGGGATGTGAGGAAGTACTGCTTCACTAAAAGGGTAGTAAATAACTGGACCTGACAGCAGTGAATGTGATGGAGGCACAAACAATGGGGAAGAGGGGCATCAAGCATGCATGGGATAGACATAGGGGAATACTGGCAAATAGACAGGGAGGGTTGCCGTAGACTAGTTGGTCTGTAGAAATAGATTAGACAGGGAACATCTGGGCAGAATGGACGGGCCATGCTGTCGTTTTCTGCCAACAAATTCTGTATATGTTTCATCCATATTTAAATGAACTAGTTCAGAAATCTGTACAAACTGTAAAAAACAACTTCATGAAAACATCACAAAACAGCAGTAAGGACATGTATAAAGGGCTCTTAGCATATCAGAGTTCTCATTTGAAAGTGGAATGTGAACTGTTTGATTGCTGAAATGTAGAAGAAGAAGAATCAGCATTTATATAGCGGTTTTCATACACTGTATCCCAAAGCGCTTTGCAAGCAATGCTAGACTGGTAGTGAAGTGACTGAATGTGTGGTGGCGGCCATATCGCACATCATCACCCACACACAGCCTGGATAATTGCATGAACCAGTTTATGGGAAGGGGAATGTTGGCCAGGACACCGGGAATGTTCCCTGCTCTTTGCGAAGAGTGCCCTGGGTTCTTTTACTTCCACCTGGACACCCACCAGGACAACACCAGGATGGGCAGAAGGGACCTTGGTTTAACGTCTCATCCGAGGGACAGCACACCCCAACAGTACAGCACCCCCCAATACTGCACTCGGTAGGTGGATCAGATCAACACTTTCTGTGAAGAAAGAGTTGTTCAGTACAAACAATGTAGAAAAAGTAACACAGACTTAACAAAGAAAATAAAACAAAAGTTTTATTTTGAGTGAGGTACTCAACCCCTACCAAAGTTGCATCCAGGAGATAGTGTAGGTTTTAAGGGAACCAAAGATAACACATGGACTATGAAAGATGTAGTAGAAAAACAAACTGACTCGGGATCATACCAGCTTAGGACTGAACAAAGACATCTCTTAAGGAGACGTTGTAAAATAGTCAAGGACAGCCAAGATGTTATACCACTGACTGGAACAACGCAATGGTAAGAGAGACAGACTTTACAGACTACCAAGTCATCGGAAGACATCGTTGATATCAGAAATGATGAGGTACAGAACAATTAAACAGCTATAAAAGAAATGGAGTCAATCAAATCTCAGGGACTGACGCTGAGAAGATCAAGCTGAGTGATTAAGCATCCTGAAAAACTGACTGAGAGTTGTTGAATGCTGTTTGAACAAGCATTTGTCAATGCTGAATGTTTGCTTGCTGGCATTGGCAGTGGTAGTGTAGAAGTTACAGAGCTGCTTAATAGGAATGGCAGTGAAGTACTGAACTGAAGCCAACCCCACCACTACCCTGCAGAGAGTGACAGGCATTGGGGTGTGGTTTGGGTCATTTTTAGGAATTTTTTCACCAGATTTTCAACATAGTCATTTTAAGACCTCTGCTCATGAATAGTGTCACTGTGATTTTCTTAATTTATCCCGTACATTGATTTCGCACACCGACTGTGCCATTGTGCACTATATGGGTAGAAAGATGTTTTGGGTGAGATGTGAAAAATGACAGCTATGCTACTCATAAGAAGGTGTGGTAAAATGGCAATGTTGAAAATCTGGAGTGAAGGTAGTGAAAGTTCGCGAACTTACGAGCGTGGATGGGAACACTACAACCATGGCGCTTCCATAAAACAGTCATTTTTGGAATTTTTGCCCAAATTTTCAACATGGGGTTTTGGGACCCCTTCTCATGAATTATGTTACTGTCATGGCGTTATTCAGGCCCGAAGGGTGATTTCGCAGTCACTGCGCGAAATCACCCTTCGGGCCCGAATAACGCCATGACAGTGACATCATTCATGAGAAGGGGGTCCCAAAACCCCATGTTGAAAAATTTGGTGCAAAATTCCAAAAATGCCTGAGATATGCATAAGTTAACTTCCTCCCCCATCTAGCCCATTATACAGCTTACCGGCATTTCCTCAGTTCGCGGTCAGCTTTGAAGAGTACAGACGTGTTCCCGTCCACCAAAGATCATCGCACGAGGTCCGAGGTAAGGCATGGGGTGAGGGGGTTGGGGGTGGGGAGGCAGGTGCGCAGTGGGTGGGTGCGGGTTGGGGGAGGTGTGCTGGGAGACTACATGGGACCGTTTTTTCAGGTTGAAAAAAACATAGACGATGCGGGACATTTGCCACGCTGGGGTGGGCTCCCAGCGTGGCACAAGGACGTTGGGAGTGCCAGCCGACGGGATTGGCACCCCATCGGCTTTAGGTGGCATTTGGGAGGCTTTGGGGAGTTGCAGCACAAGCCGACGGGGATTGACACCCTGTCGGCCATACACGTGTGTGCAGAGGGGAGGAGAGTTTCTGTGTGTGTGTGTGTGTGTGTGTGTGTGTGTGTGTGTGTGTGTGTAGGGAGCTGCACATGAGCAGGCGATATCTCATCGCTGCTCACTCAAGCGTAGCTCCCCCTTTCAACTGTATGCCACTGCATTTTGGAGCTTGTCATAGACAGCTCCAGCATACATTGGCTTACAGGGGCCACGCCTGCCAACACACTGACTGAATTGGAGGAGGAGGTGACACACCTCCGAAATCTCGGATGATGGCACTATGTTTCTTGCACATGCGTGCAAGCAAACATAATAATGACTACAATACAGGGAAGTGAGAAGGAAAGACGCACTTAGAGTGGAGTGATAGAAACCTCTCCTCTCTAGCTTCTTAAGTAAAATTAGGTTAAGTTAACTCAAAAAAGTTGATTTTGTTAAAAAAAAAATAGGAAGATGTAATGGTAGTTCATCAAGTTAAGAGTCTGTAGACACTGAACAGTTTGTATGTTGTTGGAAATGTATAATTACTACAAGAACCCTAGAAGGTAATCGGAGCCATACTGGCTTCTGTATAACTCAGTACACCATGCTGGTGTTATAAATGTTTCTTTTTAAGTCACCAGGTGTGTCTGCTTAGTGAAAAATCCACAAAAAAACCAAAAAATGATTCAACATGCAGCTAGAGACTGCAGATGTCTGTAAGTTCAGGTTAAAAAAATGCTTCCTGTTTGATTGGTTAGAGGAAAACCGCTGTGTGGCAGCATTCTAGGTTGTGCTGCAGTGGGGCCAACTGGCATACTGTGCATACTTGAACTAATTTATAGGAATTCCCCACCCATACTACTACACAGGGTATCCTGTGTTGCCCTTGGCAAGTAGAAATTTGTCCCTGCTTAACCTGAAGGCATGTACTGTCTTCAAGTTCATATCTATGGCCCCCCACTGGCAGGTGTTGCACACATTCACCACCCTCTGACGGAAGTTCCTCCCATGTTACCCCTAAATATAACACCTCTACAGGGCCAGATTAAGGCAACCTGGGGCCCTAGTCCCAGGAGAAATCTGGGTCCCCTCACCACAACAGTGCCCCTTCGCCATGACTGTGCCCCTTGCTGTGACCGCTCTCCTTGGTCATTGCATATCCGTTACTGACATTTTAAAACATGTTTTCTTACTGTCCCTAAAAAGGGGCATAAAACCTAAATAACCTAACTAAAATGCTTCAAAATGAATTAAACTAATAATATCAGTAAACAAATGACTTGATAACCTTATAACAGCAGGGTATAAATTGACTAACTATCTTATGAGTTAGTATAGGAGCTATTATGGGCCTTGTGGCCTCCTTGCTCCTCATATCACCTTAGTGAACCTTAGTATGAAAAAAATAACATTAGTCTGAGTTTTGATCATTTAGAGAAAATAATTGCAAACTGGCCTGGTAAAAATATTTTCTGGGTATCAAATGTCTTGATTTGTACTTCTGAAAAGCCCCTTCCCCCGCCAAACACAAACATGTGCTCTCTGTGAACTAGACAGTCCCAAATATGTGAATGAAGTCATTCACGTAGTTGGGACTGTCTAGTACAGTATGCCCTGCAAGCCCATACTGTACCTGTCATTCAGCGGGCGCCCGGGTGCTATGCGGGTGAGATGCAGCCGCCCACCGATGACGGGGGAGCGGGGTGGGCAACGGGTCCTATGTGGGTGAGAGGGGTGGGGGTGCCACTGGATCACCAGGGCAATTACATTGGGTGATTTACTGCAATCGCAGCAATGGGTAGCGGGGAGTACCACTAGACCACCAGAGAATTTACATATGGCAATTTACCATGATTGGGGCTAGGGGTGAAGGGGTACCACTAGACTACCAGGGAATTTACATAGGGCAATTTACCGCAATCGGGGCTATGGGTGGGGGGGTACCACTAGACTACCAGGGAATCTGCAAGGATATTCACTGGAGATCGCGGCAATGGGTGGGGGGGACCACTAGACCACCAGGGAATTTCTTAGGCATTCAACGACGATCACAGCTACAGGGTGAGGGATGCCCTAGGACGCCCCTCTGCACACATCATTCTGTGCAGGGCACCAGGCACAATTCTCCAGGCTGCCCTGCACAAGGCATACAAATGGGGTCATAATGACATGCAAATGGTCCCATTTGTGGTTGCATATATTATGGCTTCATTTGCATGCCCTCTACTGACTATCATGGGTGATGCACCCAGTAAAACTGTGTTTGCACTGGCACATCCCCGTGCTCCCTATCTGTGGCTTGCGCCAGCACAGTGCCAGTGCGCCGTGCGCTGTCCATGCCATATTCACTAGTGCTGCACCATGGCACATCACCATTGAATATCACCTGGTCCTGGCCCCTGCGCATCCCAGTTGCGCTGCACCCAGGCTTGCGCCACTGCCAGGCGTAGTCTAAATATCTGGCCCTGTATGTACATGGTATGTAAAGACAATGTATGTCAAACAATAAACAAAGTTAAATTTAAAGGATTTTGTAAATAAACAAAAGAACACTATCGACTGGATTCTTGAAGGGTGGTGCAGGCCTTGCGTCAAACCCTGCGCCTCCATACTTAGGTTCTGGCAGTGTGCAGTGGGGGTTGCCATAACTGCACCTGATTTTAGTAGTTCAGACACAGTTGCAACAGTTTACCTGATCTGCAGCAATTTGCACTAAATATCTGGCACAAGCCTTGTGAATAAAGGTCCCCAGGCTTGCCATATGCTTGTCATATGCTACACCACAAAGCGTTGGTCTAACTTGCGGTAATTACCACATAGGATGGAGAATCCCGTTAGATTACTGCAAGCCCAGTATGCCATATCTTTGGTGCACTCAGGGCTTGTGGCAATTTATTTCCTTTTAAAATCCAGCCCTCTGTGTAACTGTCACCAGTGAAATGTCACTTCACCCATTGAAGATGAGGCATGGTGGAACTTTTGCCAATGAAGTGCCACTACTCCTAGTCTTCACCATGCCAAGGTGGGCACTTCACCAGGTGAAAACTATACAAAGTGCACCATGCCATAAAGCGAAGTTGTGGAACTTCATGAAATATTTCACAAAGTATGGCTAACCCGACTTTGAATGGTAATAAAGCAATCAAAGTGCTGTGCTACCTAAATAGAGCTTGGTTTGCTTTAAAAAAAAAATGTAAAGGTCAGAGATGTTTTTTTCACACAACAAAAGCCACACGTCACTCTTTTCCAACACACCTGCTCAATTTAACCTCCCCAAAGCACGAATGGATCAGAGGGAGAATTCTAGCAGCCAAAGGTTTGCTGCTGACTACTTTCAAGACTCATATGCTTTTTATTCAAAACTATTATGAACAACTGAAATTAATTTTAGATGGACGGTACAAAATAGTTTAAAACTTTTATTGTTTCTTTTTCTAATGGGGATCTTATTGTTTTAGGTCCTGTTAGCCTGTCCAATGTGCGGTACTCGAAAATAGAGGCCTGTGTTGATCCACAGGTCACGAACAGTGGAAAGAATGGTTCCTGACAATATGATGGATTTAGTGCTAGTGATAGGTGATGGACTGACAGCACTGGAGACCAAAGCACCCCGTTTATTCACACAAGCCAGTTATAGTTATCAGTGGCACAGTGCTGGCCTCTGGTCATTGTGATTCCTTTTTCTATCTTTAACTTCTCCTGAATCAATAATTAAACCCCTGCTGCACCATGAACATACAGTATATACTGTACATGTCCTGAATTCTTTCACATTCTAAATCTACTGGTAGCCTAAGTGTTAATAAAGTATTTTAAAATATTTTTTTCAGACTTCTGCTACTTGATTGCTGGAAGTGCTGGTGGAGGAATCATATTACTGGTGCTGATAATACTGGGTTTAAAATTCTGCAAAGGTAGGAATAGCTAAGATTTCTTTCCGTTGTTTTTAATCTATCAGAACAAAAGCTTCTAGCTTGTCTAACTGCCAAACCTTCTTCTTCCCATGTCTCTGTTCATCCTCTTTGTGTGTATAGAGAGAAATCTAAACATACTGCGCCTACATTCTGGAGTGTTGTTTTTTTTTTTGTAAACTTTATTTTTTCAAGCACAGAGCAGAATACATTACATTGACAGAGGGATACATCATTGATACCATATCATATAATACATCCTCTCATAGGGCACATCTTTCAGACCTGTAGACTTAAAATCCACTGACGTCAAGGGAATTTACAAAAGAAGTGTAACTATATGTGAGCTAAACTCACTTCATATTACTGTTAAAACATAGGATTTCCAATCAAATCTTTAATGGAATAAAAAGAGAATAATGGATAGTTTAGGGTGAATTACCAGTCAGTAATACCATCAAGAGGTTCCTACATGTCCTGAAACTCGAGATGGTATTCTGACTGGTAACTCACCCTAAACTATCTATTGTTTTTTCACTATATGGATCCAACTATTTTTTGTGGGCGATCGGCTGCTGACATGAGTGATTCCATTAGTCCTGGCTGACTGCCGCACTGTCTCAGTTCATCTCATCCTCTCCCGCTTGTGCACACACAGGACACTGCCTTCCTCTGTCTCTTTCTACCCTGCCTGCTCGCATACATGGGACAGTAAAAAAAAATAGCTTTTTTTTTGTACCTTGTCTTCTTTTTGTGGGGGGGAGCGCAGGATCAGCCAGATAAGTCTGTGTGTAAATCAAATAAAAATGGAACGTACCGTGGAGAGTATGCACTCTCGCTAAGCAAGAGATGACTGCCATGTTGTGAAAAGCATTTTGGCCACCCACAGAGAGCGGCCAATGAGCAGCTGCATTCTGAGCATCAATAGTTGAGTGATATTTACAGTGAACAATAGTATTATCACTCTTGAAGTGTGGTATTATCACTTCGGGAGTGATTACTGAAATAAAATTGTATGCTTTACGATAGTATTAATTTCACAATCCATATATTAAGAGGGAGTTATACCATGTGGGGGCTTCATCTGCTCCCCATCTTGGATTGTATAGAAAAAAGGGACTTCAGTGCCAAAGAAGGGTATCCTCAGAAAACAGGGAACCAATTTTGCTGCATCACCCACTCCAAAGGGCCCCATATTGTCATGTATTTGCCCATTTGTTCCCTCACCTTGTACTGGGTCCTCTCCAACTTCATACAATCCAACAAGAAGCTTAACCAGACAGTTACAGAAGGGGTATCTTTAGTCATCCAGTACATCACTATATTTTGGAGACCCACAACAATCCCCAGTCGATATAAACCCAGGTTAGGCCTATTAGTTTCTCCATATCGCATGGGTAGTCCCAGGAGAGTCTTGATGGGATCCAACCTCTATGGGAAGTTCAATACTTGTGACAATAAAACCAAGATGCCACCCCAAAAGGCCTGAATCTTTGGGCATTCCCAAATCAAGTGGAAGAAGGACCCAACATGAATCTCGTACCTTGGGCATATATCGGAGGCAGAGGGGTCTATCTTTTTAGTCAACTCTAGAGTAAAATAGGCTTGAGTAAAGATATTATATTCAATAGCTCGAAGCTTATTATTGACTAAGCATATAAAAGGTTCTTAAGGATCTGAATCCATTCTCTACCTGTCAGAACGTCAGGTAGCACATCACTTTCCCATCTAGATACAAGTCTCTCCAGCCGGGTTCCTAGGTGCTCCTAACAGTATTCTGTAGCAACTTCTCAAAGGTTTAAATGAGGTGTCTCACTTTGGCCTATAAATAGTTCCTCTAGAGGGGATCATGAAAAGGTTCTTCCCTGCATCAATTGGGCTCTCACCTCTCCCTGAATTCTAACCAGAAGGAAAAAGTGGGATGCACTAAGGGTAAATCTTCAAGATAGCTCCCTGAAGGGGACAGCTTCCCGGTCCTCCCATGTTTGACCCACAGTATGCAGGCCCTTTTTTTTCCACAGCTTAAGTATCTGATGTTCTCGCCATGAAAATGCCTATACTCCCCCTCAGCACAGCTCCCAAATCTGTATCAGGGGAAAAAGTGGGGGCATGTTGGAGAATAAGGTGTGCTTCTCTCCATGCCCAGAAGGTAGTGTTCGAGTAGAGGCTAGGGAGTTTAGAAAATGATCCATCATATAGATAACCCACAATGATGCAGTGATTAAGAGGACAAGATAGCGAGCTCTCCAGTTCTGCCCAGCCAGGGCAGGGTGGACCCTCTCTCACTAAATCCTGGCTATGTGTTAATTAAGCAGCAAGACAGTAGTATTTGACACTGGGTAGCCCTAAGACCCCCCCCCCCCAGCGGCACCCAGAGTATCTTCTTTTTTTACCCAAGGTCATTTGCCCTGCCACAGCAATTGGGTTATAGCGCCTTCTAGGGCTATAATATATTTGTTAAGAATACTTATTATAAGAGTCTGAAAGATATACAGGAACTGTAGGAGGATACTAATTTTCACCAAATCGACCCGCCTAATCAATGTCAGGGGCAGTGCCCTCCAATTGGTACACTGTTCTTTTATTTTATGGATCACTGAGAGGAGATTGGTTTGGGCCCTAAGGGACAGTCTAGTAGTTAATATCATTCCCAGATATTTAATTGAAGTGGAGAGGGGGACCATTACCGAACCTAGGGCTATAGGTCTCTCTGTCTTCCCCATGGGCATCCACTCACATTTTGATCAGTTTCTCTTACTGTATGTCTGGATAGACGTCCATATACCTGAAAAATTCTGACCAATGCTGGCAAAGCCTTATCAGGGTGCCTAAGGAAGAGAAGGATAGCATCAGCAAAGAGGAAGATCACATTGTTCTTTCCTCCCCAGGTTAACCCCTCGATTGTCCCATCTTGTCGGATTGCTCCTGCTAGGGCCTCAATAGTGAGGACTTAGAGTAGAGGAGAGAGAGGACAACCCTGTCTCATTCCTCGAGTGAGGCTAAAGGGAGACAAAAGCACACTATTGGTCAAAACCTGGGCCTGGGGATTTTTGTAGAGAGCTTGGATCCACCTCATTATTTCCTCCTTCAACCCAAATTTACATAGAACCACCAGCATAAACGGCCATTCGACACGGTCACAAACTTTTTCTGCATCTAATGACAAAAGACCCACCCACTCCTCTCCTCCCCAATAATGCATGATATTTATCATCCTCATGTTGCTCTTTTCTTTTTTTTGGGGGGGTGGGGGGTTATTCTGGAGGAGTGTGTGTTCAGGGATGGACAGCAAAGGTTAAACCTACATGTACCTTTAACTGGGTCATTATTTTCCATTTTGAAAGCTGCCACTCATGGACTTGCTCTCTTCCTAGGGCCAGTTAGGTGAATATCTGATGTGTATTATCTACAAACATCTCTGCACCAATTTAAGCAATATCATCTGAAACAAAATGGCAAATTTGAACATATCTGCCAATCCCTGTGTCAAATAACATAGTATTGAAGAGATTTCTGTGTGTGCAGATTGTGCATTAGGGATTTTGAATAATAGGGAAGACTTATGACTGTACATGTGTTTTTTTTATACTCAGTTTATTGAATTTTCAAGTGCAAAACATCAGCATATGTTGAAATACAGGTAATTCTTAGAACATTATCAACAGTAAATATACAATAACTTATCCATAAATGCTAAAACTAAACAGGGTCATAATTAGTGCTTAAAACTTATTAGTCATTTTGCCAAATACATGTCTTAGATGGATCCAAAAAGAAACAGTAACATTCCATGCTTGTAATAGTACAATATATTCAAAGTCCATTTAGGTATTAATTCTAGATTATATTGGGGTGGTCAATAATCACAGATCCAAATAATTTGTGGCATTAAGAATAAAATAAAATATTGCACACATTATTCTTAAAAAATAAAGTTTTTTTCCAAGACAGGCTGTAATCTGAAAGGATAAATCCACTAGGGAGGCAGAAACCTGAAAGGATAAATCTACTAGGGAGGGGTAGTAAAATGAGCAGACTGGATGGACTGCACAGTTTCCATCTGCTGGCATATTCTTGTGTTCTTATGTTCAGGCGGAGGGAGAGGCAAACTCAGCTCCTATACCCAGGAAAAGGATACTTGCTAGGGAATACAATTCTTTCTTCAGTATTAATTTATAATACCTTGATATAAATTCCATCTAGTCCACCTATTTTGGTAAACAGTTAGTTTTTGCTGTAGCCTGAAGGTAAGCTTCTCAAATCTTTGTATATGTTGTATAATACTAACTCATTCTGTTAGAGAAGGAGGGTTTGGTTGTAGCCACCTTTTGGTGACAGCCTTAATGGCTGCCACCAACAAGATCAGACACATATAAATGGCATCAAGGCCTTTTAATTGCAGAGGTGCCAATCCTAGTAATAGATGTTCTGAAGTTAAGGTCTCTGTCAGGCCAATTATAGAGGAGAGATGGGTTTTAATCTCATCTCAAAATCCAGCAAGCCTGGGACAACTCCAAAAAATATGAGTATGCATTGCCCTTACTTCACCACAATGTCACCAGCATAAGGAGTGGTCTGGAACCCATTTAGATAGGAAAGTGGGAACAAGAAAGTAACAGAGCTTTATTTTCCATGCAAACATCCTCCAAGTTGGGGATGAGTTGGACCCCCAGACCCCTTTCCATATTTTGTCCCATAGCTCAACAGTCAGGGAAAGACTCCATTCTCTATGCCATTTAAGTTTTAAGCAGTCAGTTTTAAATGATTGGTCTTGTATAAAATTGCATCATAAGAGTGAAATTGCTTTTTCTCCTCCTGTGGAGGACCATTTATGTTCAAATGGGGGATCTCTTGGGAATTCTGTATCTGGTGTCCTGAGGTGCTATTTTGTTTATTTATATAGTTATGAAGTTGATAAAACTGTACTCTGTCTCCTGGGGTCCAGATAAATCTCTATATGGTTTGTTCATAAGAGATAACTAAGCCATTCTGCATCAATTCTCATGAAGCACAAATTCCCTTCTTGGCTTGGGTCCCGAACCAAGGGTCAATCCATGCAGCTTGAAATGAGGGGTCTTTGATCCACCATCGATACTTCCAGAAATACTTCTTAGTGGACCCTTTAGAGCCCCACCTCCTCTAACCCTCTAACACTGTCCATGTCTCTGAGAAAACACCATTCTTCATCTGGCTGAGTTGAGTTGGGTCAAACAGGAGCGCAGGTAATGGCAAAGGAAGGGCACTGTTGAGATCTATAGTTTTCCAGTCTGTTGGGTTACCCCAAAGCAATGCCACCTTCATCTGGGCAGTTGCCCAGTAACCTGGGAGGTAAGGAAAAGCCAGTCCCCCTTATTGTTTAGGAGGGTATAATAATTATTGTTTTAGTATGGATGCTTGTAGAGCCAGGCAAAAGAAAGAAAGATGGACTGTCACATTAATAAATCCTTAATTGTGACCAAGCATGGGATTCATTGGAAAAGATAAAGCCTGTACCCTATCATGTAAGGTTGGGGTAAGAGATGTCACCTTCTAAAATTAACTTTTAACTGTGCTAAAAGTGGAGTATAATTTAATTCAAATAATTGGGTGGTATAAATTGCTATATGTATACCAAGATATTTTAATGAGGGTAGGTCCCACTTCATAGAGTACATTATTTGAAAAATTAAAGGGATTACATAGTTGAACATGAAGACCTCAGTATTTTGGGTGCTTAGGGTATAGCCTGATAAAGTAGAAAATGTTTGCAGATGCACAAAAAGAGCCATTGATTAATTTGGTCTGCTAAATATACCAATATGTCATCAGCATATAGGGTTAGCTGATGGTCCATTCCCGCTATTCGTATTTCCTGTATATCTGGATTCAAACGTATACAACAACAAAAATGGAAAGGGACCTGGAGTAATCATACCAGATGACCTTAAGGTTAGCAAGCAATGTGAAAAGGCAGCAGTAGGGAGTGGCTATCATCCCCTTCAAAAGTTTTTATAGTGGTATATAATATTCCAATTGCCAATAGAAAATTAAGTAACTAATGTAACATTATTGGACTGATTAGGCTTGTAAACCTGGAAAATATTTTGGAGTGGAGCACTGTGTTTATTCCATAGAGAAATTAAATGAAGGTCCTTGGGTTGCTGCATGCCCCTGGAAAACATATATATAAGCTCCATATAATTAAATCCTCATAAGGCTTGAGTGAAGTTATTTTGACCAAACATAAAAATCTTCCTATATTATCACTCTTGATGAGACCTTGAAGCAGAGGAGAGAGCAAACATATTGGGTTCAGTGTCAGGCTGATGGATATTTGGCAAGGTGATACATACCCTGAATTCCCTCTCCACTACCTAGAAACCAGATGTGGCTTTTCGTAGAAACGCATGTGTCAATGAGCAGCTGTATATAGAATATGCATCAGCACACTCTAAGCTGCATAGATGTCATTGTGAGCAGCCTTACATCTCCATTCTCTCACCCATGATTACTCCAGGTTTCTATGATTAAAAAAAATATGTTATCACATTCAAAATAAGAAAAAACAGCCTCCCCTTCCCCCTTCCGCTAGCATTCTCGCAAAGATCATTAGGTATTACAACCACTTGACTAGGTAAATTCTAAATACTGTCCAGCTTATAGAAGTACAAGTCCCCAGAGCATTTATTTGGCCCACATAACTGAAAAGTTAGAAGTATGAGGGAGATTTCACAAAAGCCAACCATGTGTAGTTGTACATAAATAAATAAGTCTATAAAAAAGGAAGAGTTCCCTTGTGCGGAATAAAGAAGTTAAAATATGGGCTCTAAGCTGAGGCATTTTCATGTCAAAAGACATGTTAGAATAGTTTCTCCAACTTGAATTTTAGGCAGGTATGATAATGTCAGAATTCCTGAAGAGAAAACATCAACCTGGTTCCTAGGAAATAACTATATGAGTACCTGAAGTCTGATGGCTTGCAGCCGACAGACAAACAGCGTTACGTTCAAAAACTATGGTCAACGTTCAGTTTGAGTTGCTTCAGCCATTCCAGTGCATTTGTCTTTACAAAGTAAGGCTTGTACTTGTTGCAACGCTTCCTGGGGCAACATTAGTGGTGTTCTAAGTTTCTTCCAGGGAAAAGCAGTCTGCCAATCTAAATTTGCATCCTTCACTTTTGGTTCCAACCCTCCAGTTGTTCCAGTACCAGAAAAACTTTCTCCTGCATGGCAGAATGGGTGACTTCATACGATGAGTAATGGATGTGAAGCTGAGCCGGGTAAGGAGTTAAGGAGTGAATACCCTTCTCCTTCAGCACTTTTAGTAGAGGAGTACAGTATATGCCATCCATTGTTTTTGAACTTCAGCCGGATAATCATGATCCAGGTAAACTTTGTGCATGAGATAGCCAATTTCTTTTTTAGCCCATGCCCTCCTAAGAATATCTTTTTTGTTTTAAGACTAGCCATCTTAAGTACAGTTCATAAGTTCAGGGCTTTGGGATCTGATGGCTTAGACTGAAGGGAGCAGTCTGCATGCTTGATGAAGAAATCATAATTAGGGGGCAGCTCTAAAATGTCTTTAAGTAGGCATTCAACAAAAGCAGACATGGGACTAGTTTCTGCCCCCTCGGGTAATCCATAAATCCTCAGGTTTTCACATCATGAATGTCCCTCCAAATCTAAACATTTAAATTGCTGGTCTCCCATTTGCACCAGCAGTGTCTCAACTATCCAATTGAGCTGGTAGGCACCATTTTCGGTGGTGGAAATGCACTCCTCGACCTGATTAATTCTTGTCTCTAACATACGTTTTTTAATTCTTTATGAGTCCCACCTCTGGAAGCTTTATTTTTCTTTTAACAAGGTTTTAATGCAGTTTCTTTATAACTGCTCCACTTCTCCGTCTGTGTCTTTTTTTTAATTTTTTTTACATTTTTTTTATTGTATGATGAGGATTCTTCATAAAGAAGCTTTTAGCTCAAAGGATGTACTTCTGACTTTCCTAATAAAATAAAATAAAACAGTGTCTTTAACTCTGGTTGTCGAGAGACTACTGCTGTGGTCCGGGGTCGGTTTGTAATTGTCATCCACCCATTGTTGTTTGAGGTCCTCTGAAATGAAGTTTGTTGCCTTTATCCTCATTTGTACCTCCTCCAGGCATTTTGACTTGGTCTGGCTGAAATTTTACAATTGGAGAAGATATTTTTAACTCGAGGGTTCAGGACCTTTGGGATTAAGCTGTTAGAGGTGCCGTGATGTCACCGGAAGTTCTCTATTACATGTGTTCTACAACACAAGTCTCTTGGACATATGTCCACATGTACATATACAAACCCACGTCTTGCTGAAGTAGGTTTTTAATCGGTATGAACTTGTGTTACAGTCATTATAACATTAATCCAACATTCTATAGTTATTCTTATATCTTGCATATGCTTCACCTTGCCCTAAGATAAACAGATATAGGAATATTTGAGATAGCTAGTTAAGAGATGTTTTGGTCATCCAGAGTTTTCACAAAGGCGGGAAAGTCTTCAGTAAACCTTCCATAACAAAAGAAAGAAACTGAAACATTTAGAGACAGAATGAAGGTCCATTAAGTCCATCTTCTGCTATCTGAATAGTCACAATCACCAACATTTTCTGCCTAGAACTTATTATACCAGAATTTGACATTATTTACACCGCTTGCCTTAACAGCCACATCCAGTAAGCCACCTTACATATAACATAGAGAATAATGCCTGTGCAGATGTGTGTTATGAGGATTTTTCCCACACCACGGTTGTGTGAAAAATCCTCATAACACACATCTGCACAGGCATTATTTTTTACAATAGCTGGTGCAAGGTTTAGACAGAGACAAAAACTGTAAGCTGTATTTTTGCCAATGAGTGTGTTTCTAAGCAGCTGCCATAGTCACACAAACACAGTGTGCTTTCTTTCGTGCTGCAGTCAAGTGAGAGCACAAGGCAGAAAATACTGAAATAACCCGCTATCTAATTATTACAGAATTCAGCAGGTTATTACAGGGTTTTATCAGGACTGTATATCCAGTCATTATAGGGGGTCACCAGTTATTATTATATTGCTGTAATAGTTAAACGTATACGTGATCACCCTAAGGACTCTTCAAAAAGTAATCCTTGTATGCTAAATGAGTACTTTGTCCAATCATTCTTAATGAATACACACTCCAACCTCAAGATACAGGGGCTGTATAGACTCTTACAGATGGTGGTATTTAAAACAACCATGAAAACACAGTGCACCAAGAGGGCCCCTCCCACCCCGATGAAGAAACTGTGCAGCTTTAAGTGCTGGGAGATAGTGGTTTTGTGATATTTCCAGAAAGAAATCTATTTTCAGTATTCTGAGCCTCTTACCTGTTTAGCCATCCCTTTTGGAGATTAGAAAGAACTTCAGGTTCAGAGATTTGCCACTGTTTAAATTTTTTAAAAAAGTCTATCAAATACGGGGCTGTCCTAGGTGGTATTGCTTGAAAAGCCCCCCATCGTGGAGCTTCCCATTTTTGAAAAAAATTAACACTTCTGTGTTGCAATAAGGTAACTCACAGCATCTGTTTTCCTTGCAAAATTGGAGCAATATTGGTATATAGGAACATACAAAAAAAGAAAACTATTGGATTAAGCATACTAAGGCCCCCCTTTTCCTTAGGCCAATATGTCACTGAACTTTTGACCTGATTGAGTCTGCTTCCCCAAAGGAGCTGGAAGCAGACATTAAACATCCTGGCCTCCAATCTGTGGGGTAATGGAAAAATAGAACTGATGGTCAAAAATAGTGGAAGAATGAAGGTTTTCAACATGTAAATCCATTTTGACCTCATCATTGGGTATGATTTCCATTTAGACATTTTCTGTTCTGTTTGGATCAAGCAGGGCTCCCAGTTGTTCCCGGCTGGGTCAGGACAGCCAAACTGAAGGCCCAAGAGTTTCAAGGGTCCCTGCTGAATTTTAATACCTGTGAAGTTCCTATCCTGTTGTGGTCAGCTGTTTGTGAGTGCTTTACTTCTACTTTTTAGCTTATTTAATTGAGCCCCTGCACAAGTGGAATACTCGTGTATCAGGTACAAAGCTCGTATGTCGGAACTCCGATCAGCTACCAATAAGCAGACGTCATCCGCATAGGCCAAAGCTATAGGGAAAGTATTGCCTAATGGGGTCATCATATGGTGAAGATTCTTGTCTGTGTCTAATTTTCATAATAAGGGGTCTATAGCAAATACGTACAAAAGAGGGCTTAGTGACATCCCTGGCACACCCCTCTTAATGGCCACATGGCTGCCCCTCAAGCCATTTACCATAGGACTGGTGGATGCCTTGATGTACAGACACTGAATCCAATGTATGAATGTCTGTGGTATACCATAAAAGTTTAAGACTGTGAAAAGACACTAAATCAAATGCTTTGGACTGACCCCTGCTTAAGATATAACCCTCAGCCATAGAACTTTCAGAAACTTCTGTCAAAGTTTTAAGATTTTCTGACACATTGCGATATGGAATAGCACATGTCTGTGTAGTGGAGATGACCTGAGCCACTGCCCCTGTGAGCCTGTTGCTAATGATTTTGCTTAAACTTTTCCAGTCAACATTGAGCAAGCTGAGGTCTCCAATTATGCAAGTCCAATCTGTCCCCCTTTTTGAACAGGTAAATCAGCAGACTATCTGCCAATACAGATGGAATATTGAATTTCCCAGAAAGTATTTCATTAAATACTACCATTAATTGATGGCTCAACAGGTCCAGTGTTTTTTTTTTATAAAATTCCCCTGGTAACCCATCAAGTCTTGGGGTTGTGTTAATTTTCAAGCTTGTAACCACCTGGCTAACTTCCTTTTGGGAAATGGGTAGTGTCAGCTGTTGTACAATCTCTGCCAACAGGGTTGGTACAGACAATCCTTCAAATAAATCTAGCAAAGAAACAGAAACCGGAAAAGCATGTCCGAACAAGGATGTAGTGTGTCGCACCACAACCGCCATCAGTTCCTTATTGGAACACACCACATCACCTGTATGTGATGTTAACTGAGCCCTGTATTTGGCATTTACTCTATTACTACAGCGATCTTACGGATTAATGGCATTCGCCACCCCCCATGTTCCAAATTTTTGCTCCACAAATAAGGATCTTCAATGGTCATATTGATATTGGCACATGTTTTGTTTAAGCACAGCAATTTGGGGAATATAATCTAAGTCAGTTTCTATGGCCAAAGATATCAATTTCTGTAGATGCCTATGAAGTTCTAGATATTAAAAATACCTGGTTTTGGTTCCGGATTTAGTCATAAGCCAAAAAAGGATTTGTGCATCAACTTTTGTGTCTTGCCACCATAGTAATGGATTAGAATAAAGGTCACATAAAGAGTGTCTAGATTCTAAAAAGTACTGTAAGTCCAAGTTGGACAAGGAGGCTTCCAAAAGGGAGGTATTGAGTCTCCACCAGTTATGTGAAGATGGTTTATTAATTGCCCTCCCCAACTGTATAGTAAGCATAACGTGATCTGAGGTCTCAGTAGGCAACACATCATGGCATTGACAAGGGAGCCATTCGGACAGGAAGAAAACATCTATTCACGTTGTTATCTGCCCTTTATAAAAGGTGTGCTTTGGAGGCTGTGTCCCACATGTAGCACTATCTACTAACCTAACAGTCTGGTACATATCTCTTAAAAAATTGGAGTCACTATATAACTTTGTCGTACTACCCATCTTATCAGATAAGAATAGAATACAATTAAAATTCCCACTCAAAACCACTGATTTAGTAGTGCATAGATATGGACGGATTGCTTTCATAAGACCCACCTGTAAAAATTTAGTCTGGGGGTTATATATATTGATTAGATGGTAATCCTGTCCTTGAATAGTGGAGTCCAAAATCAAAACCCACCCTGGTACTAAATCTACAGTAATTATTTAGACACAAATATGTCTTATATATTGAACAAAATCCCCAACCCAGAACAAGGCTCTTCCTCTATGGACCAAAATGATGGTCCACCACGTCACTCCTTACTCACCACATTGATCTTGTGGAGGTTATGTAACCTAGTATCCTGTACAAAATAAATAGATTTATTCAAGTTACGTAGGACAGAACAGGTGACAATTCTTTTTCTTGGGGATTTAATACTATTTATATTCAAGGAGCCACAGGTTAAGGTAAGTACAGACATAAGTCCCTAATCAAGAAATCCCAGGCTTCATGTCTGAGGTGATTTCAGCTTAGAACATTTTCGACTTGAGAATCTGAAGTCACCGGACATGCCTTCCATGTCTATCATTGCCTCAGATTGGGAAGATGACACTGAGGAGGCATCCGAATCTTCATCTGATTCCGGCACTGTTTTTATTTTGCCAGAGCTGAATATTTATTTCTGATACTAAATCTGATGGGGCAGATTTAGGACCCCTCAAGGCCCCTCTAAGGCCTTTAGACCTCTGGGAGCATCTACCCCTTGCTGGTTCCCATGCTGATTCTGCAGGAGGAGGCATACCTTCACTTAGGTCAGTGCCCTAGTCTATTGGCTCCCTGTCAGATGACTGAGCCAGTTTATGATAGGAGCTGTCGCCACCTATGAAATACCCTCTGGTAGGACCACCGCAGGTTGCATTTCTATTGTGGATTCCACTGGAGGCTCCGAAAGACTCATAGTGAAGGTAAGTTCCTGGACCAGGGAGATAAGAACCTCCTGGCCTCCCGCCACGCAGCTGGAGATTCAGAAGTGGGGGGGATAGAGGTTAGATAAAGGAGCTGTGGTTGAGAGTCCCAAGCATTTTGCTGGGTTCGAGTAATCACTTCTTCCTGTTCCTCACAGGAAGCAGAGGGTTTTTTATGCTTCACCCAGGGGCAGTTCTTGTAGGTGTGATGTGTTTCCTCACATAAATTACAGAACTGTGGGTTAGGGCAACTAATGCCATGTGACCAATTGCACCACAGAAATAGCACTTCACCTTATCACAGGCACTATTCAGGTGAGTATAAGCTCTACATCTGAAGAACGACTTCAGCTGTCCAGCATAAAAAATAAAACTCCTAACTCTGCCAAGGAAAAAACAACTGGGCAGATGCTGTATAGTGCCATTTACTTGGGGTAGATGAACCTTGATACACCATCCCCTTGTCCGGATCTGTAAGGAGTGAAAACTAGGGTCCAGGAGCCCTAGGACTGTGCATTTTGTTTTTAGCCAATAAAGTATATCAGCAATAGCAACCTCCTCATTCTTGAAAAGCACAGTAATAGTGTGAAATGCCAGCTGAGTTAGTGGTATAGCCACAAAGGGAGACCAGAGTAGAGTATTTTTAACCTGAGGACATTTCTGCCAAAAGAACTCTAGGTCCTGGGTAGTTTTAAAGTTGATTTCAAAAATAGGATCCCCAGAAGTATGAATGAGATCATACAGCTCCAAGGTGGAAAACTCCATGCTTTCCAGAATCAATTTATGGCCAACATACAACCTATCTAGATATGGTCCTAGACCTCCTCTGTATTTAAGGCAAATGGCATTTCACCATTTGGTAAATTCAGGTAAGATGTGAAACAGGCCCACATAAGCTCTAGCTTGTGGACCAGACCGAGAGGTAGACTGTGGTACTTCTTGGCTAGTCTTCAGGTGAAGCTACCTCTGGCTGGAAGCTGCAACACTGGACTTAAGATTTGCAAGAAAGTGAGTTGCACTCACAACAGAGGGAGGTGAACCTTACAATTCACAATTGTCTTTGGTTTGAAGCAGATTCCTTAAGAAAGTTAATATTCTTCAGGTGGAGGATACTTCTAACTGAAGGGTGAAATAAGGAACTTAGAATTATCAGAAAAGGCAGTCTTTCAATCAATAGAGGGAGGTGGAGCTTGCTTTACTTTTGTTACAATTGTTAAGATTTTACTGTTTTCTGTGTTTCTGCCCAGTTGACTTGATTGGAGTTAGTGATTGACTGTTTGCATTGCAATATTTATAATACTGTGAGTATTAATTGGGCTAAGAATTTGTCATAAGCCCTGAATTGAGAGCAGGTTACAGGCTGTGTATTGGACCCAGACAGTGCCTAGGGGGTGGAAACTGTTTTTTTTCTTTTGTTTATATCTGTGTGCCTTAAAAGGAAAGGCCAGACTGTGTCAGGAAGTGCTTACATCGCAGCTTCTTAACAGTTAATAGCTCTGGAAGAATCTTACAGACCTTGATAAAAGTACTAATTTTAGCAGGCTCATCAGATAACCTAATAGTCTTCAGGTGAAGCTACCTCTGGCTGGAAGCTGCAACACTGGACTTAAGATTTGCAAGAAAGCGAGTTGTGCTCACAACAGAGGGAGGTGAACCTTACAATTTACAATTGTCTTTGGTTTGAAGCAGATTCCTTAGGAAAGTTAATATTCTTCAGGTGGAGGATACTTCTAACTGAAGGGTAAAATAAGGAACTTAGAATTATCAGAAAATGCAGTCTTTCAATCAACAGAGGGAGGTGGAGCTTGCTTTACTTTTGTTACAATTGTTAAGATTTTACTGTTTTCTGTGTTTCTGCCCTTCTGCACAGCTGACGTGTTTTTGGGCTGACTGTTTTCAGAGCACAAGTCACCAGGCTGTTTTGGGGCTGGGGAGGTTTACCTGTGTCTGATTTGGATATCTGGATTTTTCTCTGTTTGATTAGCAGGGTATTTTCTCTGTCAAATTGTTGTGTATGGCATGTTGCTGACAGGAAGGCACTCATCGCAGCAGTCAGTCAGAGCTTTTAGCTGATTGTTTTGTAAGGGCACAGTTTGGGCCCAAACCCTTCCCACCCTCACCCCACCCACCCCTGGAAATAGTTCATTTATACCTGGAGTTCTGACATCATTTCCTCAAGAGGGCAAGGTGCATATCACTGTCATATCCTCTCTAGCACACTGCACTGACAATATAAGCATACACATTATATAAATACATATATTTCTATATAACACACCAAACACACACACACACACACACACACAGACACACAAACTAAACAAAGTAGACAGTTATGTGGGGAGTAGTACAATGTAATCACTGTGGGGCATCAGTCTTCCAGAGTCTTTCTGGAGGCTAAGATGCTGCCTTGTTTTCAGACAACTATCTGCCCTGAGGGAGGAAGTTACCCATCTTCAGGCTGCACTGGACAGTAGCAAGGGAACCTCCCCCATCCAGGGAGCACCAGAGCCACCACCACTACCTCAGAGGTTGTGAAGAAAGCACAGCAGTTGGACCACAGTGGGCTCAGAGAGGGTAGGGGTGGTGGAACAGAGGCACACCCAGTCAGTTGTTTCACTCCACAATCCATACACCATTCTGGGGGAGCATAGTTCCCCTATGGATGCACCCACAGAGGAGACTAAGGAGGGTGCAGACAACTGTCACAAGGGAGGTCCTCAGGAAGGAGGCAGAGGGCACCACAGGGAAAGGAAGCAGCTCCTGGTGGGGGACTCAATTAGTAGGGGTATATAACTGGGGAGGAGCAGGGAAAACTGAAGTAAGGTGCCTGCCTGGTGCCATGGCTTGGAGGGACAGGAAGTGCATCCTTAGGATTATGAGAACAGCTGCAAAGGAGTCTGAGCTGGACGCCATTGTCCACCTAGGGACAAATGACTTGGCTCATCACGAGATCAGAGCCGTGCAGAAGGACTTTGTAGAGTTGGGGAGGGGCTTAAAACAAGTAGCACACACAGTATCCTTCTCAGAGGTGCTGCCTGTCAGTGGCATGGGTGAGGAAAGCGTACTTTGCACCATGCAGTTTAACTAATGGTTGAAAAAATGGTGTGGCACAGGGTTTGGCTTCACTGGGACTGGGGTTCCACCTGGAAGGACACCAGCCTATACTGGCAGGATGGTCTGCATCTGTCCAGGAAGGAAACAAGTCTTTTTGGCAATTGGTTTAAATGCTTCACTGGCAAGCTTTTAAACTAGTCAAGGGGGGAGGCACTGATAAGCAGCAGGAAAATCCCAGCCTCCCCCTACAAAACAGGGTACTTAATGAGAAAAAGACCAAGGTAGAAAGGTCAGTGGGGGATGCTGCTACAGAAGGTAAAGCCATCAAAAATGGAGAGCAATGAGTACCAATGCCCGTAGTCTGGGTAACAAGCTTCCTGAATTAGTGGCCTTGATGGAGGAGGAACATCTGGATATCGGTGGTCACAGAAACATGGTACACAAGAACCATGACTGGGATGTAAACATACCAGGATACACTATCTACAGGAGGGACAAGGAAGGTAAAAGAGGAGGAGGAGTAGCTCTCTACATAAGAGAAGGAATCAAAGCAACAGAACAAAAGGGTACACAGGGAGGAGAAGAAGCACTTTGGGTCAATTTGGAGGCAGGCAATGGCACCACAATCCACACAGGGGTTGTATACAGACCCCCCTCTCAGGGGGGAGGAAATGGACAAGGAAATGATAGAAAGTATTCTTAGAATGGCAGATGGGGGGGGGCATTGCTGACGGGTGATCTGAATATGCCAGATGTTAACTGGAGTGCAGTTGCAGCAGCCACTTCTAAGAGTGGGGTTATTCTAGATGCCCTACAGGGGGCATGCCTTAGACAACTAGTATTGGAACCCACTTGAGAGGGAGCAATCTTAGACCTGGTCCTCTCAAATGGAGATGTAGAGAGGATCACAGATAAGTGGGTAGCCATCTGGGAACTAGCGACCATCGAACAGTAAGTTTCACTATAAACACAGCAATAGAGTCAAGCCATACAAAGGCAAAAGTACTGGACTTCAGGAGGGCTGACTTTGCCAAAATGGGTGAGTGCCTAAGAAATGCACTAGCAAATGGGCAGGAAGGAGGAGTGGAAGAACAATGGGCAATAATAAAAACTGCCATCACAGAGGTAACAAGCCTTTGTGTGAAGCAAATAAACAAAACAAAACGATGTAAGAAACCACTATGGTTCTCAAAGGAGGTGACAAGTTCAAGAGAAAAAGAAAGCATTCAGAAAGTACAAGGAATCACAGAAGGAGCAGGACAGAGAATTGTATCAGTTAAAGCAAAAGGAAGCAGGAAGGCAGTCAGAACAGCAAAGGCCCAAACTGAGGAAAAGATAGCCAACTCAATTAAGAAGGGGGATAAACCCTTTTTTAGGTACATCAGGGAGCGAAGGAAGACTAAGGGAGGGATAGTGAGGCTTAATAAAGGGGAAGGGGTGGGTAGAGGTTGACTGTGAAAAGGCAGAGATACTAAACAAATATTTTTGCTCAGTATTTACAAATGAAGAGGGGGAGGTACCGAAAACAAACAATAGAAACACTTTGGATACAGAAGCTGATACCAGCCCATTTACAGAAGAAAGGGTTCTGAAAGAACTCTTACAACTGAAGGTGGACAAAGCAATGGGGCGTGATGGGATTCATCCCAGAATTCTAAAAGAACTAAGGGTAGAACTAGTGACACCACTGACTACCCTCTTTAACAAATCATGGGAGGATGGGGTGGTACCTGAGGACTGGAGGAGGGCTGATGTGATTCCCCTTCACAAAAGTGGGAGCAGGGCAGAAGTGGGAAACTACAGACCAGTTAGTTTAAACTCAGTGATAGGGGAAATGATGGAATCACTTCAGAAGGAAAGAATTGTCGAGTACCTAGAGGCCAGAAGGGCACAGGACCCAAGGCAGCATGGATTCACAGTATGAAGGTCATGCCAGATGAATCTAATAGATTTCTTTGACTGGGTCACTGAAGTAGTAGATCAGGGAGGGGCTGTGGACATGGTCTACCTAGACTTTAGCAAGGCATTTGACTCAGTCCCACACAAAAGATTAATATACGAGTTAGCCAGCATGGGAGTGGATCCCAAGATAATAGCCTGGGTAAAGAATTGGCTGGAGAATAGGACACAGAGGGTAATAGTAAATGGAGTCCACTCTGAAGAAAGGGGGGTTACTAGTGGTGTGCCGCAGGGTTCAGTATTAGGACCAGTCCTCTTCAATGTCTTTGTAAGTGACATTGCAGAGGGACTAGAAGGAAAAGTATGTCTCTTTGCAGATGACACAAAGATCTGCAACAGAGTGGATGCACAAGGTGGGGTGGAAAGGATGAGAAGGGACTTGGCAAGGTTAGAGGAATGGTCAAATGTATGGCGGCTTAGATTTAATGCTAAGAAGTGCAAGGTAATGCACCTGGGAAACAAAAACCCAAGGGAAGAGTACACAATGGGGGGTGAGATACTAACAACAACAAAAATGGAAAAGGACCTGGGGGTAGTCATATCAGATGACTTAAAGGTGGGCAAGCAATGTGAGAGGGTAGTAAGGAGGGCTGGGGGGATACTGGGATGCATAGGGAGAGGCATCACCAGTAGAAAACAGGTAGTTGTTATCCCTCTGTACAGACAACTGGTGAGACCCCATCTGGAGTACTGTGTGCAGTTCTGGAGACCCAATCTCCGCAAGGACATAGACAAGATGGAAGCTGTCCAGAAGAGGGCAACTAAAATGGTGCAGGGTCTGCACCGGAAGACATATGAAGAGAGAAACTAAAGGAGCTTAATATGTATAGCCTCGAGGAAAGGAGGAGAGGGGACATGATAGAAACTTTCAAGTACCTCAAGGGAATCAACAAAGTCCAAGAGGGTAGCATCTTTCAAAAAAGAGGTGTGCAAGAACAAGGGGCACAATTTGAAGATAGAGGGGCAGCTCAGAGGTAATGTAAGGAAGTATTTTTCAGAGAGGGTTGTGGATGCATGGAATGGCCTTCGAGGAGGTTGTGAGTCAAAACAGTGATTGAATTCAAGCATGCATGGGACAGCCATAAGGCAATTCTAGTGGGTGGGGTAGAAAGAAGTAGGCTGCTGGTTAACTAGGATCTGCAGCTTATCCATTAGGTAGGGAAATGGGCAGACTGGGTGGGCCAAGCAGTCCTTATCTGCCGTCAAATTCTATGTTTCTATGTAGCGTGACCCCCTGCAAGATCTGTAGTCTCCTGTCAAGGTGGTATTTGTTTTACAAGTTGGGGGCTAGGCAATGCTCTATTTTCATATTTGTGTCTTGTATCAAGCTCAGACGTGGCACCTGTATCTCCAGATAAAGGCAAATGTAATAATAATGGTACTGATTTAAGTCAAAAATCAATGGCAAAGCAAGAAGGTCATTTAAAGGACCCCCATCAGCATTATCAGTAGACATGTTTCTAGCAGGGGACGCCAAAGGTCCTGTACCTTCAGGCCACATCCAGCCTGCATTACTAAGGGCCTCAGCAATGGACACCCCAGTGCTTGAAATTTAATTGTCATAATTTGAGGGGGGCATGCCTTTCCCTGCCATGCCCTGATGAAAAGGTGGATCAGAAGTACTGCCCCTCCTGTCTGTAATCATATCCCCTTCTTGAATTTTAGCCTGGCTGGGTCTGGTCTGTGGCTCACTCGCCTTCACCAGACCATCCACCTCGCAACTAGGTACTGTGGGAGACTGAATCCTGGGACTCTCTGGAAAGATAGGAAAGATAAAACCATTACCTATAGGTACTGGAGTCCCAGGTGTCTCCTTTGTGCAGATGGGATCCTCACATTCCATATAGTCATCCTTCAAGGTACAACATCAGCATCAAAGTGTTGTTCCATTGTCCGGGTGGAAATCAAACTATCAGAGGATTGCTCCTTGTGTTCCATTAGGTCCATGTCAGGCACTCTGTCACCCCATTCAGAAACTGTATACAGGGAACCAATCTGTGTTTTCAAGGCTGCCTTCTGCTTGGCAATAATGGTGAGCAGCTGCCGTTTTCAACCCTCCAGTTCCAGGAAGAGGTCCTCTGCTGCATCCTGCGGCATTGTCTCCATCTCGGTCGGTGGGTAAGTCATCCTAAAAGTTTCTGATCTTGTAGAAAAGTCTATACTGGTAGATGCTCCTAAATAATCCAGAGCAGGAGGGGGAGTGAGCCCTCCTGCTTCCTCTGTCACCAACTCCACACTAACACCATCGTCCACCATTCCAACGGACTGCAGTGCCCCCCCCCTCCACAACCTCTACCATGACAAGGGGAATTTCCCCAGTGTCCTGGCCAAATTTCCCCCATTCACTAAAAATATCACCAACAGCTTAATCTGGTTCAACGTCAGCTGGCATCCATCTGTATCCTCTCCTCCAGGATGAGGCTGAAAATAGGCAGAATTGTCTAGTCCTCCTTTCCCGGTCAACAAAAACTAAATAAATAAAATGTGCAGATTACCTAGTCATTCCACTGAGCACATCCCATTACTAAGAGCAAGGTAGCCTAGTGGTTAGAATGCAGAGCTGTGCACCTGGAAGTTCATGTTTGATGCTCAGCAACATGTGACCTTGAATAAGTAGCTTAACCATCTGATTTTGTTGCTACTCTGTAGTTAATGTCCAGAGCTTTCTTCAACCTTTATGAATTTCTCTTAACCTCTCTGTGTACAACTGCTGGCTGTTTCAAACAGTTAATGAATTTTGTAGCACTTTGGGATATAGTGTATATTTAAAGCACACCAAGAAACAAATTTCCTTCTTTCTTTCTTTACTTCCTCACTTCCTTCCTTTCCAAAGTACACAGACATTTGAGCCTTGCTTCTCAACTCACTGCTATCTCATTGAGCGATAGTTTGAGACCTCATATGATATGCTTCTGCCTCCTGCAGTTCAGTCCCAGCCTTGACTGAGAGCTCCTATATCTTAACTCATGAATACCTGTGCTGCCATTTTTTTTCAAGTAAACAATGGATAATTTGGACTTAATATGACACTATTGGAGGTAATGAGTTAAACAGTTTGTGATAGGAGCCATCCAATGGCCAAGTGTGAAGTGCATTGTGCTCCCACGCCAGTGATGCCAAGTTCATGAGTGTCCTCAGGAGCTAGCCAGGTGGCCCTGCTGGGAGGCATTGCCATGGGGCAGCACTCTCAGCCAAGGAGGGATGGATGCCAGGTTCCACCATACTAGTGGTCCTGTAGTTGGCCAGGGAGCTTGTTTCCTCCATAGTGGCCCAATATATGTAGGTGTGACCAGCAGGGATACTGCCTGGAATCAGATGGACAATGGATAGGGAAAGGGGGAAAAAATGAAAACTAAATTCTATGACAAAAAGCCATCATTCACAATGGCTGCAGTATCCTCAGATCCCACTCCACATGGATTCCCAACCCAGCAAAACAGCAGGAATAGTGGTAGATGGGATTGGGGGACCAAAGATTGCTGAAAGTAGGCTATCAGGGACCGTAAAGCTATAGGCAGAAAAAAAAAGGAAAGATGATGTTGAGACGATACTGTCATGAATTATCATACTATGTCAACTGACAAGAAGGCTTTATTAACATTATTCTTCTGACATAGAGTATGTTTTGTGTCTTAAGAATTGTTAATACTAATGCACTCCAGATTTGGGTGCTCCATAGTAATACAAAAGGGAACCCCAGGGTGTTCAGTTGTGACTACTTTTAAAATGAAGTTTCTGGAGTGAATTACCAATCAACAGTTACAGTCTTTCTGAGAAGTGTGCTCTCATGGTTAGAGTACTGTCTTGGCAACAAAAAAAATCACAGGCTCCAACCTGTTTAGAGTCAAATACTCGTTTATTTATTTATTGAAATTGTTTTAGCAGGAAAGGCACAATGAGCAAGAAGATGTTTGTCTCCTGGTGCGACCTGGGGAGGGGAGGAACAGAGGATACAGGATACATAATTATACAGTGGCAATTGGAAGATAGTATACACATTGAGGGTTCACACATTTTGCAGTACAGTCAAGGACTATTCTGTGGTCTTGAGCAATTCACTTAACATTCCAGTGCTTCATTCTGCCCAGCTGTGGAAACTGGTAGAAGAAGCAGGACTCTGCTAACAATGAGTTGCTGCTTCTCAGTTGGGCTAACCTGTATAAATAAATTGTACAAAACAATTACTGTGATAGACATAAAAACTGCTACATGAAAAACTTAATGAATATGAAATGCCTTGTACTGTATTACAGATTTCAAAAAGTATCAGTAAGCAAAGTCCATTGTGTCCCCAATACAGTCCCAAATGGCCTGTACACAAGGATTTTTTAAATGCATTTATCTTACTGCTTCAAACAACATGAAGTCTTGCTATATTATGACAATTGCAGTATGATCGCAGGTTAGAACTGCCCCGGAGGTGAAATAGCTAACTTTCCATGCAGGCATGGAACTTAGAGCGCGAGCTCGGTTGAAAACTCTGTCTGTTGTGCTTCAAATGCAAACTGTCAGATTCTTTACTCCGCCTCACTGAACAGTCGCTCTGGAGATTTCTCCTTCTGCTTGGTTCATTTTGTCGGTTTAAAAGTATTATTTTTCAGTTTTTAGCCGAAATTAAACCGCAACCGGTCGGTTCAAGCTCTGTTTGTGGTAATGTAAGTAATAGATAGGTTTTACATTTATTTTTTCTGTGTGGAACTTGTAATTCTTTGTCGGTTCGGTTTGAACCGATCAGGTTGTATTTAAAATCTTCTAGTCCTGTTTTTAGAGTGCGGTTCCCGGTTCTTATCAGTTCTAAAAAAAACGGATTTCATTACGGTTTTTTCCACGACCCGTGACACGGTTGGGAACCGATAAGGGTGTCTTGCTTGGTGAATTGCCATAAATGGGCAAGTTGGTTAGGCTGGCATTATGTCTGAGAAACCCAAAAGAAAAACTGGACCCACTGGGTTTCAACACTGTAGTGTTTGTGGGGAAGCTTTTGCTAAGGCTGACCCACACACCACATGTGTCTATTGTCTGGGGTTTGACCACCTCAATTCAGACTGCCAGATTTGTCACAATTTCCCTGCTGCCACCATAGATAAGAGAGTTGGTAGGCTCAGGGAAAGGGAGGCCAAAAAGTCCACTGACCCAGATGGCCAGCCTGAACCGGAGGGAGTGCCCTCTGACCAGGGTGATACTTCCTCGGGCAAACGGAGAGCCGGTTCTGAGGAGCCGGTTCC